>JANCRC010000019.1:9570414-11065828 GCA_024362995.1 Heteromeles arbutifolia
TCCTCATTCTGGTCCCTGAGTTTCAAAAATCAATAAATTTAGTCTCTGACTTTCACTATCGCACATCAATAGAGTCATTCCATTAAAATTTCGTCAATATTTTTTGTTAGTGTGCTGATGTGGTCCCACTAATCCAATCATAAGGCGCCAAGTGGATTAACTATAAGAAACTAATTATTTTTTAGAGTGAAACAACTGACGAGTATTCCTCGTTGACATTTCTCTCACATCCCACAATTCCGATTGGAAAATAAGATTCAATCTAAATTCAATAAAATTGAATCCAAATTCAATTCCAATTTGATAGGATTATAACCAACTAGAGAGAATAAGAAGTGAGTTCACGGAGGACAAGGGTTTTAGTGGTGTCATGGTGCCTTCCTTTTCTTTTTGAGCATACCTAGATGAAGACAATGATGTCTTCTTCTTTTTTTCTTTTAGTTTTTGTTTTTAATTTATTATAGTACTTTTAGTTTTAAATCTTAAAAAAATATTTTTTTTATAGTTAATCCATGTGGCGCCATATGATTGGACCAGTGGGATCATATTATTACACTAACAAAAAAATATTGACGAAATTTTAACGGAATGACTAAATTGATGTGCAGTAGTGAAAGTCAGGGACTAAATTTATTGACTTTTGAAACTCAGGGACCAAATTGAGGAGTTTGATCAATGTCAGGGACCATTTGTGCTAAAAACCCTTCTTTTGTGTAATCCAAATGTCACCATTTTATTGGATTTGTGGGTCCCACATGCAAACTAACAGAAATAGGTAACGGAATCTAAACGGAATGACCAAATTGATGTGTGGTGGTGAATGTCAAGGACGACATTGATGATTTTGAAAATGAGGAACCAAAATGATGAGTTTAGTCAATCTCAGGGACCATTGATGATAAAAACCCTTTATATTGCTCTTTGTATGGAATGTATGGCGTGTATTGTGTATGGTATGTTTAGAACTATGTTTGATAAAAAAAGTGTATGGCACGTATCATGTATAGTACGTTTGGAACTATGTTTGATAGAAAAAGTGTACGGCGTGTATGGAATATGTTTGATAGATTATGCGTGTATGGCGTTGTTACTACAAGCGATTATGAGCATCAGTTCTTGCTAAATAAAGCATTTTCAAATGGACCTGTAATCTTGGTTGGGACATCTAACTATGTCAGGACAATGGTTGGTAAAAGTTACAAAATTTGATCGACAGATCCTGTATACAATATTCCATTTCAAGAAAAAAAAAATTAATCCTAAATGCACACTAAAAGAAAAGAGCTCACTTATCACGATGAATGTCTATGACAGATTTCAATCTAGCATGAGCATTGTGCTCATTAGTAATATGGATGTGATAAAATTCTCAGTTATCACCAGGGGCTATGCTCGTTGTCAAGTGCAATGTAACCACAGATTATGTATGTGGTAGATTTGGATCTAACACTACGTGCACTATTCTAGGATAAAAGAAATTAATTTTTTTTAAAGAAATATATATGGACTCCAGCTTCATATATATATATATATATGTGTGTGTGTGTGTGTGTGTGTGTGTATATATATATATATGTGTGTGTGTGTGTGTGTGTGTGTGTGTGTACAAAATTACACATTTACAACAATATAATAATACATAACAAAAACCACAAAGTACGAATTTAATATAATACGATAATTTTTTAAATAATCACAAATTCAAAAAGAATTACAAGCAGTATACTAGACTAGAACAAAATCATGTATAAAACCAAAAGAGCTATCCTAATAAATATGAAACTATCCATCAAGAATGAAACACGCCTTCGTTTACAAAGAAATTGTCACTTAGAAGACTTCACTTTTCCTTAGATTGTATTACAAAGATTCATAATTTGGTAACCGCCTCTGCTGCTACCCCTTCATCCTAGTTGAAAAAATCAAAATGCACATAAGAAGAAATTAAATGAAATGAAAACCAATCAGATTTAAAGAACGAAATACTAGCAACTTGGAAATTTTAGAAGAGTCACTATTAACAACTTCAAATTATCGCTATGATTATTCATAATTTTAAAAGTTAATTAAAAATAGATAGAGAGAGTGAGAAAATGGAAGACCTGATTCATGGACATAGTCAAACCAGAGCTGGACGTGAGCAAAGCTTATGATAGGGTTGAATGAGACTTTTTGGAGGCTTTGATGCATCGAATGGGCTTCGCAGAGGGATGGATCAATCAAATTTTGGCATGTGTGCATTCTGTCTCTTTCACTGAGACCATCAATGGGAAAGTGGGCAAGTATTTCCATCATGAGAGAGGGATTAGACAAGGTGATCCTTTATCATCTTATGTATTTTTGCTTATCACTGAAGCTTTCTCTTCTATTATCCAACAGTCATGTAGAATTGAGAGGCTACATGAGATTCAATTAAGTAATGATGGTTCAACGTTATCTCATTTATTCTTTGCGGACGATTATCTTTTCTCATCAAAGCTAATAAACGGGGTTGCAAAGAAATAATGCCTATTATTAATGTGGCCAAGAAGTTATTATGGACAAGTTCTCTCTATTCCACTCTCCAAATTGTCTTGTCGATCTTGTCATTGATCTGGAGTGCATTCAGAAAATTGCTCCATCTGATTGCTTAGGCAATTATTTGGATCTTCCAACAACTTGGGGCAGATCAAAGAAGAGTGTCTTCCACGTTGTGAAGGTTTCAACTGAAGATGAAAATTTCGTCCTGGAAGCTAAACTCCTTGTTCATGGTTGGGCGCGAAGTGACGATCAAGGTTGTTGCCATGGCAGTGCCCACCAATCCCGTGTGTACGGCCTGGAGTCCCCATGCTGGTGTGGTGAAGAAAATTTTTGACGAGGCTTGGTCTGCTCCCTTTCTGTAGGCGAGCGCTGGGATGATTGTGAGGAATGATGGGGGCTGTTTGCTGAACAAAAAGGCCATAGCATTTTATACAGCTTCCGCTTTTGAAGTTGAGGCTAGAGCCGTTGTCGTAGCTCTCCTCTTTGCCATTCAGCTTGATTACCACATCGTCGTCTTTGAATCTGACACTAAGACGGTGATTGATTGCAACGATGCCAAACAAAAAAAAAAGCATCACCAAGAGCCATCATCACCAGGACTTAAACAAAAAAAAAAGCATCTTTGAATCTGAGAATAAGAACAAAATTTCTACCCAAAGTTACAATTACTGACGCTTCAAAAGGCTTAAATTATAATGGAGCTATTGAATTTTTTTCGTTTAGGTCATGTAGTAAGAAGGTGTAAGCCTAGAAAGCCTTTGGTACAGCAGGGCAAGCTGCCCTCAAAACCAAAAAGGTTTGGAACCCTTCTCCTATTTCTACATTTAATTCTCTAGCCTCTAATAAAATGATAAACAAGGGGAGGCCTTTGTTTTCCTAATCTGGTGGGGGGCCAGACGACTTTGTTTGTCTTAGCTTGGCGGATAGTATCCCGCGCAACGACATTCTACTCCTCTTATTGTTCTCACTCAGCGTTACATAATGTCTAAGGTGGTCGTAAAAGGGAAGTCTAAGCAATGACTAAAAAAACAAATTATAGACGAAAATTTTGAGCGAAAATTAGTATGTTTATAAGGTTTATGTTTTTTTACAATGAATTCTCAACAGAAAAGGTTTTCAAATTCAGTTTCATGATTAGGTTTCCAAATTCAAGTAAAAATAAAAAAATTCAAATCCGAATTACTATCAAATATAGATTTCTCAAATTACCCTAAAATGTTCAAAGGCCCAAAACCAACAATAGAGTTTTTGGTTTTTTTTTTTTTTTTTTTGAACAAACGATATTATCTGTACTAGAAAGATGTGGGTTTAGCCTCACAATGGGCTAAAATTCTTAAATGAAGAAGAATATTACTAGATCGTAGTACTAAGCGGCCCAACAATAGAGTTAGGCGCATAGAAAACCTACACTACCACTCAAAATATACTTTGTAAATTTGCGCCTATTATATGCAAATAACCATATTTTATAAGAATATTTTCCGTCAACGTTTTAATGAATGGTTAAATTGCACACTTTTTATAATTCAAAATCACCATACACCTACTTACATATTTTTCACATTTAATACACGATAGTTTAAGTAACACATTGTGCATAACCTATTTTTAACATGATATCAAACAAATATTTACATAAATAAATATTAAAATTCATAAAATGGACAAATTTTTGTCTTTTTATTTTTATAAAAAAGTTGCCAATTAATACACGTGCTATGCTCTCACAATTCTCCATACCAATACCCGAGCAGACTAAACAATTAGCCTTTATTCTCCAAGTTGAATTTAAAGGGGCAAATTAATTGACGGTTGACCCATGTAACCCTTCATAAGAAGGTTTGAGAAGAGAAGAATCTGAAACCCTTATCGATATATATGATAAAATTGCCGAAAGGCAATGATAACGCGGTTAAACACGGTCCATAAGCATTGTCGTAAAAGTTAAGAGAAGCAGAGAATTTTGTCAAGCTATCCCACTTGAAACCAGCTCATAAACCAACCACACATTTGTCAACTAGTATCACCAACCCAGAAGTATTAAAACTTCCATCTCCCTAAAACATCGTTACAACTCGGAAACTTTCACTTTGGTCCGGCAAATTTGCTCATCATCTTTGCAATAATAGGAGCCACCTTTGGATTTGCTTGATGCTTTGCTAGATTAGCAGGGTTCTTCATTACTGCAAAAACCAATCAAACCAATTACGGTCAGGCACGTAGGAAACTCCATTGCTATCAAATCTCAGTCCCCTGATCCTATAACATGTAGAATCTCTAGCTTCAACCTTAATGCAAATGAGAACATCACGACCTAGAACCAAACTATAAAATCAAATCCGGTACTTGGACAAATCAGTTAGCAGAAAGATTTTGGGACATTATGAGTAAATAATGAAGCAGGAAGTCGACCAAGCAAATGAAAGACTGGACGCTCAATCTAAATACATCAGAAGATATGAATTCACAATGGTTCAACAGTAACCAGACGTTCAACATAACATTTTACGAAAATCAAGGTGGGGAAATATGATTTATCTGTATTTCAAAATGTGATTCTTTCGGTTGTTTGATATATACATCAAAGTCCAAAGTTTTAAGTGACTTTGCGGACAGATTCAATAAGAGTATGGTCATTGTACTTCCATTTGGGTTCCTACTTCAACTCTTATCTTCCTTTTCTCAACTAGCCCACTTCCTTCTAGTCTTACTTAACAATCTGTATTAAAAATTCCCAGTACATGTATCCAACACTTTCAAAATAAAAAATAACTCGAATATAACCCTAAAATCTCTATTACTTCTGTTTTTCCAAGTAGCACTAACTAGACAATATCACTCCACATTCTGTCACATGTAAACCCGAACTATGACATTAGCAAACTACAGAAGGAGAATTTCATGACAATATCGCTACACGTTAGTTTTTTTTTCTAAATTATGATGTCTTGTGGAAACAAGCACATAACATTAGGATAGTGTCCATCCACACACTCAATTTTAACCCCCACACACCCTTGTTAATATTAGGCCATTGATCATCTTTTGAATCATTCGATCCAACGGGCAAAAATTGAGAGGGGTGTGAGAAGTAAAAATGGATGTGTGGTTAGCAATACCCTAACATTATACAAAAAGAAGAATAATGAATAGTCCTCCATTCGCAATATGTCGTCCAAAAAACCAAAGGGTTTGAGCGTTCAACCATAAATTTTGAACTTCTTAGTGTTTGGTTTATTTTATTATGTTTCAACTCCAAGAATACAAGTTCAATATTTGAATTACACGTTTCCATGTATTGACATAACCAGTTTAATCACAAGAACTAGGCATTCACTATCAAAAGTCAACAACTTGGTAGAAGGAATTGTTTTCATAAGGATGAAAATATCAATGCAAAGCAAAAATAATAAGAATAGAGACAGTACCGTCTTGAAGAGCATCCATGACTTCTGGATCGCTAAATGCATTCATCAGTTCAGGGTCCTACACACATTGCAACAAAGACAATTTAAATTTGTAAATTAATTTCTTAAAGCACACCAATTGTTCAATATAACATAGATAAGAGAAACAATCCGTTTGACGGTACGATAATTCCAACAAAACATCATTACCACAAACAGTCACTGATTTCAGGAACATATTTAATATTAAAATTGAATCATGATCCGACATACTTACATTCAATATTTTGCTAAAATCAACATTTCCAGGCACCCCTCCTGGCGCGCTACTGGGGAAACCTCCAGGTGCACCTCCAGATGCACCTCCTGGAAAGCCGCCACCCATACCGGCTGGAAACCCTCCAGGCATTCCTCCTGGAAACCCTCCACCCATGCCTGCTGGAAACCCACCGGGCATTCCAGGCATTCCTCCTGGAAAGCCTCCTCCCATGCCTGCTGGAAAGCCACCAGGCATGCCTCCAGACCTTCTACTAGAAGATGACTGCTCATGCTTCTTAGCCTTTTCATATGCAGCCTTGAAAAGAATGGACCAAATGAGCCAAAAATAAAATAGACAATCTTTTCAATGGAATGGACTTCAAGATCCTTACCTGAGCTTCAGCACGGCGACGTTGTCTCTCGCACTCAATCCTTTTGTCCTCTCTCTCTTTGCGAAGCCTATCATATTTGCGACGGTGTTCCTCAATCCTGTGCACATTTGGTTCAACCTACATTGGAGGAGTTGCCATTAGGCAAAAAAAGGAAACTCTAAAACACGAACACAGACAATTTTCATTTCGTAGAGTTAACCCCCAATAATTGACTTTCAAGAAAGTTCATTATTTAATAGTAATACGATACTAATATTATTTCCAAAATGCAGTTAACTAGTAATAAGTTACCAATTCTCTATTTTATTGGGTTTTCTTAAAGAAAAACTACGTTGGTACTTCTTTTCATAAAGGCACAGTACAGTTTGTAAAGTTTGTAAACTGAATATTAGACAATTTGCAATCTAAGCATATAATTAAATTGTGTCTGCATAAAACTATTTTTTACTGGTGGTTTTGTTATTAGATTTTTTTTTTTCTCTTGTACGCAGGTTTGTGAGGAACTTGTGTTGGCAAAGTCACAATTAGCCTGAATGAATTTCTCCTTCTTTTTTTCTTTTTTTCTTTTTTTGTACAAATTTTCAGTTACAGGTTGATAGCTAGTTGGCTGACTTCTCTCCCTATTATTTGCTCCTATGAAAAATTAGTTGCATGCTGAAAGCTTTTTGTTTTAATGGATTCTTGTTTTGAGATTTAGTTGAAATCTTCGAGTTTCTTACCGAGTTTGGTTGCTTTGCTTTATTACCTAGTCATCATTTGGGAATTGAGGATTTTGGTCTTTATTGTTTTTAGGA
Source organism: Heteromeles arbutifolia (assembly GCA_024362995.1). NCBI lineage: Eukaryota > Viridiplantae > Streptophyta > Magnoliopsida > Rosales > Rosaceae > Heteromeles > Heteromeles arbutifolia. Next base: position 9,577,786 of record JANCRC010000019.1, read on the forward strand.
ATGGTTTGTTCAAGTTGGGTTTTCATTAAGTTTTGACATGTCTTTGTTTGCTATTGCATGTGTAATAATGCTCAATTTTTTTTTCTCTTGTATCTCTGCAGGTTTATGAGAATTTTTTGTCGGCCAAGTTACTTGCACCCTCCAACAACCAGTAGCAACAGCGCAAGAGTCTTCATAGTCCAGTCAAGTTTCATGTAGTCTTATTCTAAAAGATGGAGACTTAGGTTTGTTTTAGAACTGTTTTTCATTACTTTATTGTTTCGAAACGACATTTATTCCCTTTGTACATGTTTAGTTTATTAAACATGTTACTAATGTAACAAATACTTCCATTGATAAATACAGTGTGATTGTGATGTAGTTCATTTTATTCATTTGCTTGGTTCACTAGAATCAAAGTTTTAATTATAGATTAATTATCAGGCAAAATTATGAAAATAATTAAATGAGAAAAAGCATCACAAGAAAAATGAAATCCAAAACAGTATGTGACGAAAGCATAGTCATCACACATTCAAGGAATAAGTGACGCCCAAAGCGTCGCATATTTGGTTCAAGTATGGAATTCGAGCTGGGAATGTGTGAGGAAAGTCACATATAAAGCCAATAGGTGACGAATGAAAAAATCATCATGTCAACTGTAGGCGACGCTGTATAGTAGTGACGCAAGGAAATTTGTCACATATACCTATATGTGACGAAGTTCAGTGTATATGTGACGAAACCACTCTTCACAGAATCCATGTTTTCTTGCAGTGATCGCCAGCAGTTGATTTGGATACATTGAATAAGATACACAAACAATGAATGATACAGGATAAATAGAGGCAAAAGAATGAGAAGAACAAACTTATCTATGTATGATACAGCATAAATAAATGCAACCAAAAAATACAATTACTTGACAAACCAGAGAGTGAGAGACGAACCTTCTTAAGTACAGCACCTATTTCTTCATCATAATCAAGCTTTGATGCCAAGTGAAGATCCTTAGCAGCCTCTTCCCAATGACCAAGCATTGCACGTGCTATGCCACGAGACTTGTAGCCTTTAGCAGAGTCGGGATTGATCTGAGATCAAGATTACATAAAAACGTAAGTTCACCATCTCAAAACGTCACACCTAGCAAGTAGTTAAAACTGATGCAAACAGAACTATACATGAAGCCACAACCGGCCCAAAGAAACATTTTATTTTTATCTGGTCGTAGTAAGCAGAGTAGAGTACATAACGTTGCTGACTAATCATACTTTAACTAAATACCTCAAGTGAGTAAACCACATATACATCAAGGAATATATACAAACAAATTCTACATGGGCGGAAAACAAATATCATCACTGTATAAAAACAAGCAAGGTATGTGAACAACCTCAAGAGCAGCACTGGCATCCCGGATAGCAGCATTAGGTTTTTTCATTTTGATGTACACACTAGCTGTGAAGTAACAAGTAAACAGAATTCAGAAAAAATAAATAAATAAATAAACCAGTAGGAAGTAAACTCTCAAATTCAAATAAACAAAATAATCCCTACTGAATATAATTATATAAGAACTAGAAATTCAGACCTCTGGTGCCGTACATAATTGCTGAAGTAGGATTGAGCAAAATCGCCTCTGTGAGATGTTCAATTGCTTCCTCGAAGTTACCTGCATTGCATCAAATCCATCAAATCCTCAAACAAGCCCTCAAATCACACACGAACATGCACATTACTATTAGTAATCCACTACACCTTCTGAAATGGCCTCCATAGCTTTAGATTTTGCAGCCTGTGCAGCGTCACGGTTCTCATCAGTCACCTCAACCGATGCGTCTCCCATCTGCAAAACAATAAAAGCCATGAACATACAAAAATTATGAAAATTATTCACATACTAAAACTAAAACTGAAATTAATTAACAAACAACCTTCTGAGGAGGTTCATCGTCAGGCTCCACGGTGTCACCCTCGAGCTCGACATCAGATTCGATTATCTCATCCTCCTCTTCTTCGACATGAACTTGAGCGGCTTCAGTGTCCGCCATCTCGTCGTCGCTCTCCTCCACGACATAGCTCTTCTGCGCTCGCAAATCCCTCAATCAAAACGCATACACACAATAAAACGCAACAATCAAAAAGTAAGAGAGAGAAGAGTACCGATTTGGAATCGCCTTGCTTCTGAGCAGAGGCAGGGAGCGTAGCGCCGAGACTGAAACGAAGAAACGAATTCGATTTCAAAATTTCATTCCGATTCAACAGCGAAACAAACACCGAATCGGTTTCTGCAAAAGAAAAATCGGATACTAAGAGAAATGGATTGTTACCTCTCGAGGTAGTCGCGGAAGAAGGAGAGCGAAGGATCGGCGAGGACGGAGGGATCGGACTTGCACTGTTCGACGAAATGCTTGAGTTGGTTGAGCTTCGCCTCGTCCATTTGTAAAAGTTTCAGAGAGAGAGAGAGGGAAAGAGAGAGAATAGGGTTTTAGAGAAACTTCTGAGGAGTGAGAGCGGAGCTGTCGAGGTTTTGTTTGCTTCTCTGCGTTTCGGTTGGGTTTTTTGTGTTTAGGGTTTGCGAGGGCTGACTTGTAATAAACTTGGCTTGACTAGGCTCTTCTAATAGCTTCTATTATTATATGGATAGTTTGTATTTTTGCCATTTTTGCTGTAAATATCATTGTCCTAAAATCTCCGGCTAACGTTGCTTAAGCTCTGTTTAGGCACTAGGCAGTTGGTCACCGCCTAAATTAATTTGTAAGTGTTTGAAAATTTAAAAAGGTGTTAAGAGTAAAATTGGCAATTCCTAAACAAAACGCCTAAGTTTGTAATATCTTAGACTAGTGCATGTTTCAATTGTAATATTTTAATTTAAGTTTGTCTCTTGTGCTCTCTAGGGTTGGGCAAACGGGTAGAGGACTGGCGGGTCGAGGCGGGTAATCACGGTTCGAGGCGGGTACAGGGCGGGTCCAATTTTTTTTTAGAACAAACGGCGCGGGGCAGTGATATGTACGGGGAGGGGCGAGTCCAAATCTTCAGACCCACGGGGTCCGGGATTGGCCCGTTTCTATAATGCAATGGACGGGCACTGCTAGGGGAATAGGAACCCACCTATTTGAATGAATGGATGGGCCCATTCCTATAATGATAATACAATGAAATTGGGCTCGTTTCTACAGTAATTATACAAAATGAAATTTGAATGAAGGAAATTGAATGACAACTTCCTCTCGGCCCTCTTTCTCTCTCATTTCGAAACCTTCCCAGGCTTCCAGATTCTTCTTCTCCCTTCTTCGATTCCAAACTGAAACCCACCAAGTTCATACGCCTCCCATTTCTCTCTCACTCTCTGCAAGTCCAACAACCATTCGAACATCACCAAACTTCTTCAAATCCCTCCATTTTTAACCGTAATCTGCACTCAGTCTCTCCATTGATTTTATTGAAATTTCACTCAGATGGACGAAGATGGCGCATGGGTCCAGATCAAAGAAGGTGGTGGGCTCTAAATTGATGAAAACGGCGACAATGATGGTGCGAGGGATGTGATTTTTGTCATCAGACTTAGAAAAGACAGTGTTGAAGGCGTCGCCATCCGTGGCCAACAGTCTTGTCACTGGGCATCTAGGCTTCGCGTCGGAGGAAGACAACTTGAATGACGTCGTTCCCTTCTGTTGGACCCGTGGACCCGGCCCGTTTCAAACAGGTTGGGTTATGTCTAGTTCCAACTTCAGAAATTTCAATACCCGCCCCGCCCCGCCCCATTCCATTTTAAAGTGGGTCTGGTCTGGTCCCTTCAAATTTGGGCCTGGCCCGGCCCATGCTGACCCTAGTGCTCTCAATGACACAAATAGCAAACGTTTCAGAGACATCCACTCAAGTAAGTTCGACATACATATGCATTCATATAGTTTAGGTTTGAGTTGAGTGGGCTATTTAGTTTAGGCTTAAATGTTGAGTCGTATTGTTCTTTAATAAAAGAGCATTGGGTTTATTTGTATAATTAATTTTCTATTGGTTAAAGCCCATGAATGTTTTTTTTAATAAACGATATTATGTACACTAAGAGGAGGGAGTGACTTAGCCTCACAATGAGCTAGCAAAAATGTGGTTTAACTTCGTCTTTGACGAGAATCGAACTTAAGACCTCTCATTTACAAGTAAAGAAGAATACCACTAAACAGTAAGCATACGCTTATATTCATGTCTTTAGCATCCTAGTCTTGCCACATGACCTAGCTTTTGTTTTCTACAAATTCAACATGCTGATAATGTCCTTGTGGATTTGCATCTTTATCCCTCAGTTAGTTATCTCATTAAATGATTAGGCTCGTTTGGATGTGCTTTTAAAATGACTGAAAGCGCTTTTAGAGAAAATGTTTTTGGGTTCCAAAAGCACTTGAAGTGCTTTCTGCAAGAAGCACCAATTATGTGCTTCTTCCAAGAAGCACTTTAAGTGCTTTTCCAAAATTTACTTGTATTTTTACTAAGGATTGGTTCCAAAAAATATTTTTACCAAAAACGCTTTCAATCATTTTAAAAGCACATCCAAACGAGTTCGCGCCTTATAATTTTGTGGCTCGTGTTTATGATAAGGATAAGCGACTCTAGCTGTTGCACATATAAATAGGAGTCCTAGTTACCTGGTTTAAGTGGCTGCCGCATAACACAGACTAGATTGACAGAGCATTGGCACCGAGTGCATCAAAATATGTTTTTATATTTTGGCTGCTGTTGCCACATATAACACACATTGGATTAAAACATATTTGCACATAGAGGAACTTACAGTTCATATAATTGAAGGCTGAGGTATTTGATATTTGTTTTGGGATTTCCTAGGTTAGTCATATATGCCTTCTTATTGTTTCAGGTGTTTTGTGAACTAAGTTTATAAGGCCTCGTTTGACAGTTCGGACTGTACTGACTATTTCAGTCGGATAAGATAAATAGTCATCGGATAATACTGACCAAATTAGTCTGGCATTTGGTGCAGTATCAGATTAATGACCATATTATTTATGTTGTGTTTGGTACTATATCGAATAAGAGGAATTCAAGTATTATTACTTCTAAAATGATGATTAATGAAAAAAAAAAGGGAAATTTTTTTTATAGTTAATAAAATTCATAACCACCAAACAAATCAAATTTAAAAAAAAATAAAAAAAATCTTGTTTGTGTTATAAATAGGCAAAAGTGAGACAGATAACCTTTGCTATAGACAAGAGCGAAGTGGGTGTAATGTATCACACTGTTTTATTTTCGTAACTAGAACACAAAAAGATTGCAGGTAAAGAGAGGAAATGAAGGGATATTAGTATTATTGCTTTCACTCTTTTCTTTTCTATGTGTTGTGATCATACACAAAATGCTCGTTATATAGAGTCATATCCGTGAAGAATCATAAAAGTGAAATGAATGCATTTTGAAAAACATCATACAACAACAACAATGCTATTATTCTTAAGTCTTCCTCACTTTTCATCTTTGGCTAAAACATGTAGACATTCATTCCCACAACTTTTAGAGCATCTCTAGTGGAGTCCCCATAAAGAGACAACCACTATATAAAATGAGTATAAAACAAAGGGTAAATCTACTATCCTTAAGTTTCGTGGTTTTCAACATTTAGTACATAAAGTTTTTTTCGTTCCAGAGTCATACCTAAAGTGTTAATTTTAGGACAGTCTCATACATCCGTTAGTCTGGCTGTTAAGTCTCCTGTTAACTGATGACGTGGCGCCCATGTAGATAATAATTAGAAGTCACGTGTCATTAAGGGATCCACGTGAAAATTCAAAATTCAAAAAAACATTTCTCGCCCAAATTTAAAATATTAAAATAATTAATTAAATAAAAGTATTTAAAATAAATAAATAAATAAACCCAGAACCCCATTTGTCTTCCTCACCCGACACCCCTATATCCCCTCCACCTCCTCCATGACTCCACCTCTCCATCCCCTACCACCAAGCCTTTTCTCCTTCCCTCCTTCCCCTTCCCTGTACCTCTACTACCAAGTTGTAACAGAACACAAACTCTCTCCTCTCTTATTCCTTCACCAGTTGTGCTATGCCGCTTCATTCCTCTCTCTCATCTCTACCTATATATATATATATATATAGAGGCTGTAGATTTATCTTACTTATTCCCAAACAGGCCCTTATACATTGCATAATCCACTGCATTTGATGTCAATTGGCTGATCTACCTCTTGATCTGCTTTCATTTGCTCCGCTCGGCTGCTAAGTTCACACTCGCTTGTTCGATTTGCATCGGTAAGTCCAATTTCTCATCTCCTAACTTTAGATCTCGCACTGCTTTAACTTTCCTTTTCTATTGTTGATTCACTCCAAACAACAATGTTAGGGGTGGGTATCAGGGAAGGGGAAGGGTGTCGGTGGGTGAGGGGTGGAGGGGATGGAAGAGTAGAGCTGTGGAGGGGGTGGAAGGGTGTTGGGTGGGGAAGACGAAAGGGGTTCTGGATTTTTTTTTTTAATACTTTTATTTAATTAATTATTTTAATATTTTAAATTTGGGCAAGAAATTTTTTTTTGAATTTTTAATTTTCACGTGGACCTTTTAATGACACGTGGCGTCTAGTCATTGTCCACATAGGCGCCACGTCATCAGTTAACGAGGGACTTACCAGCCAGACTAATGGATGTATGAGACTGTCCCAAAATTAACATTTTAGGTATGACCCTAGGACGAAACAAAACTTCATGTACTAAATGTTAAAAACCACGAAACTTGAGGGTAGTAAACTGAGATTTACCCTAAAACAAATATAGGGACAGAATGAATCTCCAATGGAACGGAAAGTGAGTCCTCAAAGTATAGGGACTCGCGGGATACTTCGTGTATGTACCCACATATAGGGACTCTCTAGGGACTGAAATGGTGGACCCAATAGGACAATTTAAGTGGAAAAACAGGCACGGGTCCTAGTCACATGGCTTTGGCCTTTTTTCTTTTCTTTTCAAGCATTTAAAATGGAGGATCCAAATTGATTCTTGCTTTTCAAATTTTTTTACCATTGAAAGATCAACGGTTCCAATTATATAACCGTTTCAATTTAGGTTAATCTCTCATGTTGGTTTTCAAATTCTTTTGTTTTCTCTTTTCATAATGCCCCCGTTGAAATATTAATATTTTCAATTTGGGTTACTCTTTCATTTTTTTCTCTCATCATTCTTATAAATACCAAATTATCTAACCAAAACTTACCACAACTTCATCTCATATATTCAGTTCACTTGTACTCAATTCACTCATTCTAGTTACGTTTTTGTGAAGAAAAAAATTAGTGTCAGAATTTGAATTTTGTTTTGTCAAAATGTTCACAAAAATATTTTATGAGAACGTAATATTAAAATTAACAAAAAATGTGCACATAATCAAATTATCACATAAAATTGTAAAAACCTCAAATTGAGGGATTCTACTATAATGACTCTCCCATTGGAGGCAATATTCCTTTAGGGACACAAAGATTATCTTTAAATCCTTAAATGAGTACTCAAAGGTGGTGGTATGAGTCCCTAAATAGAAACTACCATTGGAGATGCTCTTACAACATTCCCCCTTGGATGCCCACCTATCAACATCAGATACCTCGTTAAAACCTTGCTTTGAAAAACCCAATGGGAAAAAATTGTAGCGAAGGAAAAAGAGTACAACTTTGCTTGGATTGTTGATATAGTGCTAAGTATGCTTATGTTGTCTCATCAAAACCTTGATAGGAAAAACCCAGTGGGAAAGATCCTAGTCGAAGGAAAAAGAGTACAACAGGCATGTATCATGAATGCTCCCTTTGATATGTATCTCTCCCTAATTCCGCATTCTTCAAATTTAATTGATTGGCAAGCCGACGTAATCCGATACCATGCACTAGCTTCTGAAATGTGCACTTTGGTAGAGATTTGGTGACTAAGTCTGCCAGATTTTCATTGGAACAGATTTGTCTGACTTCAATAACTTTAGCCTTCTGAAGCTCATGTGCACTGAAAAACTTTACAGATATGTGTTTATTCTTATCGCCCTTGATGAATCCTTCCTTCATTTGGGCAACACACGCTGCATTATCTTCATGAATGATAGTTGGAGTGTCTGTCTTATAAGGTAGATCACATGAATTCCGGATGTGGTGGATCATTGGTCTTAACCAAGAACATTCACGACTAGCTTCATCTAAAGCAAGTATTTCTAACACATCCCGACCCAAAATGTCCACCTGGACTCCGAATCGAGCTGTGATGGGTGACACTCGGAAGTTGACAAAGCCATAAGGTGTAGTGATGTGGAAAATGTGAATAAATTTAAACCTAATAGTGCCTAAATGCAAGAGTGTGCAAGTGAGCATGATTGAACCTAATTCACACGTGATGTTAGAGCATAAGTAAAGTACAGTAAAAGTAGGATAAGAATTATACCATTGAAGGTACTCTCCTATACCAACATTTGTCAAGAATCCTCGACGACACAAAAGCTCTGCTACTACAACCTGGAGGGGTGAAAAGTAAGGGTGAGTGGGCCTACAAATAAAGCTTTGTTAAACCTTTTTGAAAAATGTAATAACCCCTCGCCATAAAACAAGTATAGTTTCCATTTATAACATGCTACGCATAGTATGAAAATACTTGCCGTAGCCAGCAATATCTCCAGAATGCAATACTTCATAATAATTCGTAAATAAACACATAAAATCTGGTTGTCACAATATATCAGATTAACAAACATGTCATAACAAATGCTCATTGACATATGCTGATACACGAGTTCATGCAGAGATGTTCTGACATGAAAATGACTAGGTGTAATAATAATTTACGCTCTAGTACTACAATCACGTGAAGATCGGCGCTACGCATATCACATACGAGTCCTAATTGCCTGTAGCAATCTAGGACAGGACTGGCACCTATAATGGATCCAAATTGAGCGCACAGTGCGATGTAAACATACACGTGAAGACTGACCCTGACCCTAACGAGTACTGACACCAGTGTAACACACGATGAGCAGATAACGTGAATATAATCATGCAACGGTAAAATCGATAATTCTAGTCAACATAATACTATTCATGGCCGTAAATATAATTAAGGCATCCCATAATAATACGTATACATGTGCATCCCACATGATGTAGCATAATTTCATAAATTCCGTCAATACGCTAATTCTTATAAACGTTAATCTAATCTAGGCGTAACGTAGAAAATTCATTATCAAATATGTAAATGGAAACTAAATAAATATATAATATTTAAAAGTAAAGACCTATTCACAGATACTTGCGTGGTCGCAGCCTTTCGGACTAGGGAAGCTGAAGTCTCTGATAATAATCGCACCAAAGTATAATATTGGGACCCATTAGTAAAACTCAACTAAAATGATTAAGTTTGGGAAAATAGAGTGTGGATTTGGAATTAGGGCGTTGAAATACGCTAAGAAGGGTTCCAGGCAATTTTTATAAAAAGTCAACCGAGCCGCCCATGCGGTCTACTACGTTAAAACTTTGAAATTTCACTAAATGGATGCCAAAAACAAACTCAGGCCATTGAAATTAGCCGAGAAGGGTTTCTGAGAAAATTTCAAAAAAGTCAACTAACGGTCAACAATTAACTGTAACAGAATGTTCCATCCTCAGACGGAATATTCTGTTAAAGTTAACTGGAAGTTAACGAAATATTCCCTCTAAATTTTGAAATGGATCCGAGTCGAATCCAGGATTGTTGCTTTTTCTTTTCTTTTTTTCCGGTCGCCGATCATCGGAAACTGCATAAAATGGCCAGATTTTCTAGGTAAACTTTAAACAGCGATATCTCACTCGTTTCTTAACCACATTCAACCCATAATATATCAAAACGATGCTAGGAAATTGTAGAACAAAATTGTATCCGTTTGGAGTTCAAAAAGTGGCTGGAGATAGCCCGAAAGGCGACTGGTCTGCCAGAAAACTGGAAAAACTTTGAATCGCGATATCTTTGCCATTTTTCAACTCACATGATCCAAATATTGAAATTCATCTAGTTAATGAGAGGAATCTAATTATGGTGGTTAGAGACCTCACCTTAGCCTAAATCGCGATATCTTTGTAATAATTCTACGCATCATGGTGGATCCTGGATGACCCAGACGGTCATGCCAAAGCATGTAAATTTTTTGATCAATGAACTTCTGGTTCATGCCAGTATGTGCTTCAATTGTCTTTATGTATGTATAATACAATCCACTCGATAAACCATGCAACTTCTCCAATGTACACTTCTCGATATCATTAGAGGTAATGCATAGATATTCCACATTTTCTGCACTTTTTGTTTTAATGTGGTATCCATTTAAACGTATGTCTTTAAAACTCAACAAATTTTGAATAGATCGAGTAGTGTACAACGCATTTTGTATGGACAATATTGTTCCATTTGTTAACATGATATGAGCTTTTCCTGAGCCTTTCCTGAGCCTTCAATTACATTTAATTGGCCTGATATTGTTGTTACCTTCACTTTTATAAGCATCAAGCTTGAGAAATATTTTTTATGTCGAAGTATTGTATCGTGGTTGTGATGTCCACAAGACAAATATCTTCGCCATTGCTCTTGTTTTGAGAATAACCATAGTGTTTATCCATGCTTTCTAAGTAAGGGAATCATAGTTAAAAACAATTTATTCATAACAAAAGGAAATTGAAATGCCACTTTTATTGAATTGAAATACGAGCTTTAAGCTACAAGTTCAAATAATAAGAGTAAAAATGATTCAATCGGACCGTATACTTCATTGCCTCTTTCCACAATGAAGTCTGAAACATCTAGGTGGGTTGTGTTCAATTGCCCTGATAAATCGAACACTAGAACATGTATATCCATTGGTTTAGCCTAGTCGATGAAATTGGTTTCGACACTCTTCTCCTCGAGGGAGGCTTGATATAGGTCCACCAGATGTTTTGAGGTACGGCAGGTACGTGCCCAGTGCTAATTGTCACCACACCTATGGCAGACTTATTCAGGATTTCTAGGAGTGCTATTCATATGAGCTTTACCCTTGTGGCGATTTACATTTTTGAAGCTCAGGCCTGGATTATGCCTTGGACCCTGGTTGTAAAACTGGACACCATGATTCTTACCTTTCCCATTCCACCAGCCTCGCTTATGGCCACGTCCTCGTCTGTAATGATTGCCACGAGAAGATGTGGTGTTCACTTTGAGGGAAGCAACATCCACTTCTGGAAATGACGTAGGTCAGGACTGTTAATCTTTCATCAGAAGCTCATTATTATGTTCAGCCACAAGGAACACCGATATCAGCTGGTTGTACTTAATAAAACCTTGCTCTCTATACTGCTGTTGTAAGAGCATATTTAAGGCATGAAAAGTACTGAAAGTCTTTTCCAGTATATATTCCTCAGTGATATTCACCCCACAAAGTTTTATTTGGGAGCTAATTCTAAACATTACAGAGCTCGACAACTGTCTTGAAATCCTGGATTCTTAAGGATGTCCACTCATAACGAGTTTTTGGGAGAATCATCGTTTTCTGGTAATTGTATCTATTTCTCAATGCCTTTCAGAAGGCTAATGGATCTTCGACTATTAGGTACTCGCTTCTTAATCCTTTATCAAGGTGGCGATGGATAAAGATCATGGCCTTCGCTCGATCTTAAGGGGGTTAATTGTTTCCTTCTTTGACGATGTCTCCAAGGTTTCCTACCTCCAGTTGGATCTTGGCATCCACTACCCAAGTAAGGTAGTTTTTCCCAGTAATATCAAGGGCAACAAAATCAAGTTTTGCCAAGTTCACCATTTTCTTTTTCTAAAAGAAATATGAGATGTGTAAGAACTTGCAATAATATGTATTTTGGAGGAATGTAGTGTTAAAACTTCTGGTTCTTACAAAATTTTCATTTTGATCTTCAGGCCAAAATGATAAACCTCAGGCTCGAGATTTACATAATTTAGACATTGATGAAGAAGATGATTGTAATGCACCACTCTCATTGAAATAATATAGTGTAGAATGGGCCATTATACTGCACCACTCAAGCAGTACGAAAATTAAATATGCAGTGCAGGATGGGTGATTATATTGCACTAACTAAAATTGTAGTAAAATTAAATATGCAGTTCAAGATGGGCGATTGTACCGCACCATCTAAAATCGTAGTAGAATTAACATAAATAAACACTGGGTTAGTAATGAGGAGCTACACCAAACAAGAAATAAAAAATATAAGTAATTGTTATATTGAGAACTAGGAGAATGCATGGTGCTAGCAGCTCTTAGCGAAGGAACATCAAGCAGGTGAGGCAGAGGAAGAAGAATAGTAAGATCCTTGGAAGAAGCATTTTTCGGCGAAGGGAAATGAGAACTGGTTAGGGTTAGAGAGTCGTGCTGGTAACGTGTTATAAATAGGCAAAAGTGAGAGAGATAACCTTTGCTGTAGGCAGGATCGAAGCGGGTGCAATGTCTCACACTGTTTTATTTTCGTAACTATAATACAAAAGGATTGCAGGTAAAAAGAGAAAAGGAATTGATATTAGTATTATTGCTTTCACTCTTTTCTTTTCTGTGTGTTGTGATCATACACGAAATACTCCTTATACAAAGTCATATCCGTGAAGAATCATAAAAGTGAAATGAGTGCATTTTGAAAAACATCATACAACAACAATGATACTATTCTTAAGTCTTCCTCACTTTTCATCTTTGATTAAAACATGTGGCCATTCGTTCTAACAACTTTTACAACAGTTTGCCCTATTACTCTCTTCTAAAACTTGGTGAAGCCTACTGTTCATTAACAGTGCCCTTCCGGTTTTGTCCCTCATTCTCTTCATGGTTTTCAGACTTTATTGGGATTGTGTAGTGAATTGGCCCTTTTGCCCTTCGTCATGCGTGCTGCGCGTCCCAGCTCCCCGTGTGGCTGTCGCATTTTGTGGGAAAGATGCTAGAAGCATCTTCCATTTTTCCCTTTCCTCTTCTCTTCTTCTCTCTGTCTCTCCATTTATGTTGCCCTTTGTTTATGTCTCTCCGTCTCTCTTTCCGTTTCGATTCCAATTTGATCGTCTACAGAAGTGGTTTAGCTGTATTTTCCTGTTGTTTTCCAGAAACGAATCGCACCATTTTAGGTGCGTTGGTTCATCTGTTTCTCTATTTTGCTGTTTGGTTAGCAAAAAATTTTTTGAATTGATTGTTGTAAGATTAAGGTCTTTGCATTTTTTGCTCGGCGTTTTCTTTATTTTTTTCGTGCTTTGTGTGTGGTTGTTCCGTCTGATTTCGTTAGTTTGTTGCAGGAAAGATATTCATCTTCCCATTTTAGTGTTTTATTGCGCGATCTTGCAAGCCTTTTCTGGGTCAGGTATATAATTTATGTTTTTGTTGTTAAATTTTTTTTTGGCAAATTTTTAGTTTTGGGTGCTCTTTTCTGTTTCAACTTTTTGAGCGAAAATTCAAAAAAGGAGAAATGTTGATGCTTAATTTTTGGGGTTTTCTTTGTCTGTTTGGTAAATTTTTAGATTTAGGTCCTCTTTCATTTGTTTCGTTATTTTGTTGTAGGAAATATTCATCTTCCAATTTTAAGGTTTTATTGCACGATCTTGCAAGCCTTTTTTGGGTCAGGTGTATGGTTTGGTTCTCCTCTTATTTTCAAGAAACGGTGGTCTTCGTTTTTTGGGGCTATTGTATGTAGGCTTCCAAGCTGTTTGTGGTTGAGGTATATAATTTCAGCTTTTCTCTTTGGGTTTTTTATTGAAGAATTCAAACTTTTTGTGTGCTCTGAAACTCGAATACGTAAGGGTTCATCTGATCTTATATTTTTGTGTATTTTGTGAATGCCCTTTGCTGCTTTTTTATGGTTTTGTATCATATTGTGTGTGTGTGTGTATATATATATATATATGGGTGAAAACAGAAAGTTACTTGGTCCTAATGTGTTCTTCATTTAGCGGCAACCAACATTCCGGATATATCTAAATGGGGAAAAATTCGAAAAGCTTTCCACTCGAAAATGTTTAAAAGTAAGCTTATATATATGATTTTGTACATTTATAACTATTCAAGTCAAGTTTTCTCCAAGTGTGATGTTTTTTGTTTTTATCTTTCTGACCATTCAGTTGCTTTCTCCTTCTTGGGATCATTACTCTGCATTTCAATTTTGAATTTCTTCTCAATTCAAATATGTTGTGGAATTTCATCACTAATTTTTTTTATTTTGATTTGTAATGAATTTCTGGTTTGAAATCCCAGCATACACGTGGGTTTCGGGAATTTAAAGGGTATCTTTCCCCATTTTACATTCACCTACCTCATAATCCTTCGACTTTTTTTTATTTTTTATTTTTATTTTATTTTTCACACTTTGTGTGGTCATTATTTATCTAAAAAATAATGGTTTTATTCAGTTCATTTGTAACATGATAAAAATCTGATCTCTTAGTCATTTTCCTACTTATATGTGGGTATTAGTTATGTTTATATGAAAATTGAGAATTTTTTGTGGGTTTTGACAAGGAATTGGCTATAGGGCAATCTCAAATGGCTTTATCAAATGGGTTGGAAGTTAAAAAAGAAACACTGGATGCCGAAATCAAGTCATTTTTCAACTCAGCTTCTCCTTTGAAGGACAGCGATGATATCAGTGGAAAGCTTGAGGGATTTGTGAAGAAGAATTCGACACCTTCGAGTATGTTTACCTTTTGCCGAAATCAAGTCATTTTTCAACTCAGCTTCTCCTTTGAAGGACATCGATGATATCAGTGGAAATGACACATCCCGATCTAAATCAAGGCATGCTGGCCATCATGTGAACGTGACGTAACCATATGCACAGTACGGAAGCAAGATTAATAAGGGAAATACGAACAAATTAAAACCAAGCAACTAGCAATCCTAACTAAGATAACAAGCTAGTGCGGGAATAAGTGTGAAATACACAACCAGAGCTTAACTAGCCTAAGAGCAGTCAAGCAAAAGTACTGTTTAAACAACATCCAAAGGTGGTCCTACATGAACAATGGCCTGTCAGAACCTCCGCTGTATCCTCATAAGCCACCAACCAAACTTTCACCTAATACCTAGAGGGGCGCAAAACAAAAACATGTGAGTGGGCAAAAACAAGGTTTTCTAAAAATCGTTTCATATCTCAAAGTTTTAACCCCTCGCTGGAAAACCTGTATAATTTCCTAGAAAATAGTATACATACGTATAAGTCTCAAAACCATGCTCAATATATCTGAAACCACATGTGTATGCCATGCATATACCATGCTCAATGTCACAATATAACATATGTAAGCCAAGTAAAGTAATCTCAATGAAATAACATATTAACCGAAGCCCCTATAGTGGCCTGTACGGTTAATTTATATAGCTCATCGCTCCATCTAGCCGGAGTCACCTAAAGTGACCTGTACGGCAATATATCTACACACGAGTCGAAACCACTTGTAGTGGTCTGTACGACAAGACTAGGTGTAACTAAAAACCCTCTAGTGCTACGATCACGTGGTTTATGAGCTTTCAATACATCTCAACATAAACATCATTTCATATCACAACGATTCACAGCATAATATACTTACCTGGAGTTTACATGGGCCTCCGCAGCACCATGAAACAATATACATAATCATGATAATGCATATAATAAAATAGGATGCATGTATGACATAGCATTTAAATCACATTTCCTTTAAAGTACGTTTTTTGGGAAAAACGTCAAGTATATATATATATATATATATATATATATATATATATATATAGAAAACAAAAGCCCACTCATTGGCATGTAGACGGGTCTTAACCCCCGTGCCTAGCCTGGCTACGCTCGTCCTCCAGATAGGCCTCGCCTATATGAGAAATAACTGCAATAACGTTAATTAACGCACATAAACAACACAAGCTAATAACTTCTCATATATTGCTCAAATTGGGTATATGAATATACCACTGAGACCTACTCATCCTTATATTTTTGAAATAATTTTCCGATCACCCACGCGCCGCCGCGCGCCGGCAAGTGCACGGCCACACGCGCGGCCATGCGCAGGGAACCCTGACGGACACAGTAAACGGCGTTAGGAATATTCCCCAGAATATTCCGTTAAAACAAACGGTGTTACCTGACGCCGTTAGGAATATTCCATCAACTCTGACGAAATATTCTCCCTTCTTCTTCGACGGGCTTCGCCGGTTGCCGCTGTCAGCGCCGCCGTCTGAACTTTGAATTTTCGCCGGATTTTGGAAAAAATTTCAAATCTTCATATCTTCTTCATTTCTCAACCAAATCTCATGAAACTTGAACCATTTTGAAGATCTCACCAAGACGAACAAAACCATACTTGATTCGAGCCCTAAAACCACCGCAAACTAGCAAAAAAAAGGTTCGATAATCCGGCCAAACTTCAAACTCGTCGATCTCCACTTCCCGACGTCCAAAATCTTCAAACGAACGTTCCCGAGCCTCGTGAGGACCTCCTTAAGCTCCCTATAAGCTTCAAATCCCCTGAAACATCCATAATTACGACCACATAAACAGTACTCAAATCGGGGGTTAGGGTTCTCGGGGTTTTCCAAACTTTCACGTCCCAACAAAGGTACCAATGAACTTAGGAGGTTACAAGAAGCAAGAATCTTACCTTTTTGGCGTCGTTTCGTGAAGAAATGGCTTGGTTCGAGATTTGTCCGTACGGAAGAGGAGAGAGAGAGTGTCTGAGAGAGAGAAAGAGAGCATGGGAGGGTGAGAGGGAATGAGCGTGAATGTGTGTGTGTGTGGTCCAAACACCACCAATTAAATTCCCAATGTAGATAGATACACACACATACCTTAATTAATGCCTAAGGGCATTTTCATCATTTCACGTCTGTCGTACCAAATCTCCGGGAAGGGCTGTTACAATCTACCCACCTTATAAAAATTTCGTCTCCAAAATTTACATGATCAAAATCATCCACTAGTACTCATAAAACAATCTTGGGTGCATCTCTCTCATCCGATCCTCTATCTCCCAAGTTGCTTCTTCCACTGAATGATTCATCCACAAAACTTTAACCAACTGCACTTTCTTATTCCTCAGAACCTTTTCTTTCCAATCTAGTATAGTCACTGGCTCCTCGTCATAAGTCAAATCTGAACTGATCTCCAAGGGTTGATGAGGTATCACATGTGAAGGATCTGCAACATAATGTCGAAGCATCGAGACATGAAACACATTATGTACCTTAGACAGCTCCGACGGCAACTTAAGTCTATAAGCAACTTCACCGACTCACTCGGTGATCTGATAAGGTCCGATGAATCTAGGACTTAGCTTGCCTTTCTTCCCGAATCGTACTACACCTCACCACGGCTATAGCTTCAAAAATACCCAATCACCAACATTATACACTGATCAATGGCACGCATGTCCGCTAAACTTTTCTGGTGATCCTGGGCCGCTTTCAGGTTATACTTAATAACCTGAACATTCTGAGTAGTTTCCTCTACTATTTCAGGGCCCACTAAAACTCTTTCGCCGACTTCTTACCAACACAAAGGTGTACGACAAGGCCTGCCATAAAGTGCCTCGAATGGTGACATACCAATACTCGAATGAAAACTGTTGTTGTAGGCGAACTCCATCAAATCCAATCGCTTATGCCAAGCGTCGGTAAACTGCAAAACAAAAGATCTGAGCATATCCTCCAAGGTCTGAATCGTCCTCTCTGATTGACCATTTGTTTGAGGATGATATGATGAACTGTAGAATAATTCCGAACCAAGAGCTTCCTGGAATGCTATCCAGAACTTAGAAGTAAATCTAGGATCACGATCCGAGATAATACTAACTGGAACGCCATGATACTTCACGATCTTCAATAAGAACAACTCAGCTAATCGACTTAAGGAATACTTTTCCCTCACATGAATGAAATGCGCTGACTTAGTAAGCCGATTGACAATCACCCAAATTCCATCATAGCCATTCTGAGTACAAGGAAGCTTGTACACAAAATCCATAGTGATATTTTCCCATTTCCACTGTGGAACGGGAAGTGGCTGCATCAACCCAAACGATTTCTTCCTTTCGGCTTTAACTTGCTAGCATATGGCACATCTACTTACATACTCGGCAATTTCTCTTTTCATACACGGCCAATAATAAAATGGTCGAATGGTATGATACATCTTAGTACCTCCTGAATGTATCGCATAAGCTGAACAATGCGCTTTGTCCAAAATTACTTTCTTCAACTCTGTATTATTTGGCACATACATCCTACTCCCTTGCATAAGCATGCCGTCTGATTCTCTGATTCAAAGATCTTTCTTCTTTCCTTCATTTCTTAACCGAATAAGTTCCTGAATTTCTTCATCATTAATCTGAGCCTCGAGCACTCTATCAATCAAAACTGGCCTGACCTGGAAGCTAGCAAGTAAAGCTTCTTCATGATTTTCCACTCCCAATTCCACTCCAGTGGACCTTAAGTCTGCAAGAAGTGGAATACGGCTCGTGTATAAGGCATTAATTCGGCCTTGGGATTTCCTACTAAGCGCATCAGCCACCACATTTGCACGACCTGGGTGACACTTAATCGTGCAATCATAATCACTTAGTAATTCAATCCACCTTCGCTGCCGAAGATTAAACTCCCTCTTAGTGAAAAGATACTGAAGACTCTTATGATCTATAAAGATCCTACATTTCTTGCCATAAAGATAATGTCTCCACATCTTTAAAGCGAAAATAATAGCTGCCAACTCCAAATCATGAGTAGGGTAATTCTTCTCGTAAGGTTTCAACTGTCGCGAAGCATAAGAGATTACCCTATCATGCTGCATCAACACGCAACCCAGACTAGACAAAGAAGCATCACAATAGATCTCGAAGTTACCGTTATCATCTGGAAGTGCTAAAAAATGTGCATGAGTGAGACAGTACTTCAACTGTTGAAAACTTTGCTCACATTTATCATCCCACTTAAACTTAACATCTTTCTTCGTCAATCTCGATAACGGTAAAACAATAATCGAGAAATCCTTAACAAACCATCAATAATTTCCCGCTAAACCAAGGAAACTTCAAACCTCGGTGACGGTTCGCGGCTGCTCCCGATTCTCCACCGCTGCTATCTTCTGAGGATCTACAAAGATACCTTGATCAGATATGATATGCCCCATAAATGCCACTTGATTTAACCAGAAATGACATTTGCTGAACTTAGCATATAACTGATGTTCCCTCAGCTTCTTCAACACCAACTTAAGATGTCTAGCATGCTCTGCCTCAGACTTAGAGTATACCAGAATATCATCGATGAGCACAATGACAAACCTGTCAAGATATTGATGGAATACTTGGTTCATCAAACCCATGAAAGTTGTTGGTGCATTAGTTAACCTGAACGGCATCACGAGAAACTCATAATGACCATAAAGAGTCCTAAAAGCAGTTTTAGGAACATCCTCGCTCTTAATCTTCAATTGATAATAACCAGGCCTCAAATCAATCTTGGAAAACACACAGGCACCTCGAAGTTGATCAAAGAGGTCGTCAATACGCGGCAATGGATAACGGTTTTTAATCGTCACCCAATTCAATTGCCTGTAGTCAATGCAAAGCCTCAAAGTACCGTCTTTCTTCCGAACAAATAAGACTGGAGCTCCCCACGGTGATATACTAGGCTGAATAAAACCCTTATCAACCAAT
Organism: Heteromeles arbutifolia; assembly: GCA_024362995.1. Taxonomy (NCBI): domain Eukaryota; kingdom Viridiplantae; phylum Streptophyta; class Magnoliopsida; order Rosales; family Rosaceae; genus Heteromeles; species Heteromeles arbutifolia. Next base: position 9,597,465 of record JANCRC010000019.1, read on the forward strand.
TCCTGTAACTGGGTCTTCAATTCTCTTAACTCAGCAGGAGCCACTCGATAAGGAGTTAAGGATATAGAATTCGTACCTGATAGCAAGTCAATAGTGAACTCCACGTCACGATCTGGCGGCAATCCAGGCAAATCATCAGGGAATACGTCAGAAAAATGTCTGACTACCCGAACATTCTCCGTGCTAACATGAGTATTATCATTCAGCACTAGGTGAGCTAAATATCCCTGGCAACCTTTTTCGAGTAACTTTTTAGCTCTTATAGCTGAAATAACTCCATGCCTCACCCCATGACGATCTCCTACAAATGTAACCTCAGGTAATCCAGGATGATGGAAGGTTACCGTTTTCCCGTAACATTTGACCTTTGCATGATTGTAATGCAACCAATCAGTGTCTAAAATAACATCAAAGTCCACAATGTCTAACGGAGTGAGGTTAGCTGGCATAACCACATCTTCTACCAAAACAGAGCATTCCAGATATACAAGATCTACATAACATCTTTCCCCTCTAGGCATTGCGAACTCTAACTCATACCCAAGGGGTGTAGATTGAGGTTGAGTCAATTGAGCAAAAGTATGAGAAATCACAGAATGCGTAGCACCATAATCAATCAACACTTTAGCATAATGACCAAGAATATTTAACGTACCCATGATTAAGTCAGGATTGTTCTAAGCATCCTGCAGTGAAATGTTATGAATACGTCCCTGGGCCTGCTGTCTTCCTCCTCGACCTCTGTTGGCATGAACACCTCTACTCTGTGAGTTACGTCTTTGACCAGACTGACTGTGCTACCTAGATGATCCAGCACTACTAGTAGCAACATTAACCTGTTAGGGCTGTCCTCCAGAATACCACTGTGACCCGCCAGCTGAAAACTGCTGACCATAGCCACTCTGTTGATAAGGCATATAACCTCCGGAATACTGGCCGTGACCACTCTGCTGGTAAGGATCCTGAGGATACTGATACTGCCCTGAAAGATAAGGAACTGGATCCCCCTGATAGTGGTAGGTGTCACCATGACCTGCCTAAGCATAACCACTCGGTCCTAAAAACTACTGAGTCGAAATTGGCGATGGTAAAGGAGGCTGCTGAGGTCTTTGCTGATTTTGAAGATAATGCATAGCTCTATGCCCCATTTGCCCACAAGTAAAACATCCACTGCTGCCTCGTCGACACTCTCCAAAATGTTGATTATTACACCTACATCATAAGGGAACACTAACAACACCTGAATCTCTCGACCTCTGAAATCTAGGGCCACCAGTAAATCTACCTCCTCGCCTCTGGCCCATGGCACTGAAACCCCCACTGGAAGAACTCAAGCTAGCTCCACTTTTCTTAAAACTCTGAGTCTGATGAGGTTCCTGAGATAAATGACCTTTACCTTTATTATCCTTCTTTTGATTTCCATTATTTTCTTCTTCTTCTTCACTCTCACTGGGCATATTCTCAGAGTCCTCAATCCTCAACAAAATCTCATAGAACTCCTGAAAAGTATCACAGGGGTAGATAGTCGCCATCGAACGCCACTTCTTCTTAGTACCCAACTTAAAGCGTCAAAGCATCTCCACTGAATTAGCAGCAACTTCGTGATCATAGCGAGACAAATCCGTGAACTTCCTATAATACTTATTAGCAGTCAACTTCCCCTGTTTCAAGCCCGTGAACTCTTGCTTCTTACGATCTAAATATGCTGGAGGAATAAATCTCTTATAAAATGACCGCTTAAAATTATCCCAGTTTGCAATCTCATCAAGCGTTCATCCATAAGTTTCCTGTCTCCACCAGGATGCATGTTCTTCTCCCAAAAACCAAGTAGTGGTCTCTACCCACCTATCCTCGGGAAGACTCCCATGACTCTGCATTACACGAAACATCTTCTCAATCTGATTGAGCCAACGCTCAGCCCATTCATGACCCTCATTACCCACAAAAGTAGGCAACTTAAGATTATACACTGATTCCAAATGAGTCCGCTGAGGAGGGCGGATTACAGACTGAATGGCATTGGCAATAACTTCCCCTAACTGAGCAATATCGGGGAAACTAGGCTCAGCTGCACGACATGGTTCTCTATGAGGCGGCATAGTTCTGACAGAAGACACCAAGACAATTAGAATATTCACAAGATATGCAGGACTGCAAACCTAGAGCTCTGATACCAACTGACACACCCCGATCTAAATCAAGGCATGCTGGCCATCACGTGAACGTGACGTAACCATCTGCACAGTGCAGAAGCAAGATTAATAAGGGAAATATGAACAAATTAAAACCAAGCAACTAGCAATCCTAACTAAGATAACAAGCTAGTGCGAGAATAAATGTGAAATACACAACCAGAGCTTAACTAGCCTAAGAGTAGTCAAGCAAAAGTACTGATTAAACAACACCCAAATGTGGTCCTAGATGAACGATGGTATGTCAGAACCTTTGTCGTATCCTCGTAAGCCACCAACCAAACTTTCACCTAATACCTGGAGGGGCGTAAAACAAAAACGTGTGAGTGGGCAAAAACAAGGTTTTCTAAAAATCGTTTCATATCTCAAAGTTCTAACCCCTCGCTGGAAAACCTGTATAATTTCCTAGAAAATAGTATACATATGTATAAGTCTCAAAACCATGCTCAATATATCTGAAACCACATATGTATGTCATGCATATACCATGCTCAATGTCACAATATAACATATGTAAGCCAAGTAAAGTAATCTCAATGAAATAACATATTAACCGAAGCCCCTGCAGTGGCCTGTACGGTTAATTTATATAGCTCATCGCTCCATCTAGCTGGAGTCACCTAAAGTGACCTGTACGGCAATATATCTGCACACGAGTCGGAAACACTTGTAGCGGTCTGTACGACAAGACTGGGTGTAAATAAATACGCTCTAGTGCTATGATCACGTGAAGACTGTACGATAAATCGCGGGTCATCTACGAGTCGGAACCACCTATAGTGGTCTGTACGACAAGACTATGCACCTAACTTGGATCCAAGGTGAACGTGTGGTCCGGGAGATGAACATCACGTGAAGGACTATGCCCTGGCCCTGGGCGAGAGCACTAACACGAGGGTGCAGGTTTATGAGTTTTCAATACATCTCAACATAAACATCATTTCATATCACAACCATTCACAGCATAATATACTTACATGGAGCTTACCTGGGCCTCCGCAGCACCATGCAACAATATACATAATCATGATAATGCATATACTAAAATATGATGCATGTTTGACATTGCATTTAAATCACATTTCCTTTAAAGTACGTTTTCTGGAAAAAACGTCAAGTATATATATATAGAAAAAAAAAGCCCACTCACTGGTATGTAGACGGGTCATAATCCCCGTGCCTAGCCTGGCTACGCTCGTCCTCCAGATAGGCCTCGCCTATATGAGAAATAATTGCAATAACGTTAATTAACGCACATAAACAACACAAGCTAATAACTTATCATATATTGCTCAAATTGGGTATATGAATATACCATTGAGACCTACTCATCCTCAGAAACATCCCCATATTTTAAAAATAATTTTCCGATCACCCACGCGCCACCACGCGCCGGCAAGTGCACGGCCACATGCGCGGCCACGCGCAGGGAACCCTGACAGACACAGTAAATGGCATTAGGAATATTAATATTCCGTTAAAACTAACGGTGTTACCTGACGCCGTTAGGAATATTCCATCAACTCTGACGAAATATTCTTCTTTCTTCTTCGACGGGCTTCGCCGGTCGCCGCCGTCCGCCGCCGTCTGAACATTGAATTTTCGCCGGATTTTGGAAAAAATTTCAAATTTTCATATCTTCTTCATTTCTCAACCAAATCCCATGAAACTTGAACCATTTTGAAGATCTCACCAAGAAGAACAAAACCATACCTAATTTGAGCCCTGAAACCACCAGAAACTCGCCGGAAAAAGCTTCGATAATCTGGCCAAACTTCAAACTCGTCGATCTCCACTTCCCGATGTCCAAAATTTTCAAACGAACGTCCCCAAGCCTCGTGAGGACCTCTTTAAGCTCCCTATAAGCTTCAAATCCTCTGAAACATCCATAATTACGACCACATGAACAGTACTCAAATCGGGGGGTTAGGGTTCTCGGGGTTTTCCAAACTTTCACGTCCCAACAAAGGTACCAATAAACTCAGGAGGTTACAATAAGCAAGAATCTTACCTTTTTGACGTTGATCCGTGAAGAAATGGCTTGGTTCGAGATTTGTCCGTACGGAAGAGGAGAGAGAGAGAGAGTGTCTGAGAGAGAGAAAGAAAGCACGGGAGGGAGAGATGGAAGGAGTGTGAATGTGTGTGTGTGTGGTCCAAACACCACCAATCAAATTCCCAATGTAGATAGATACACACACATACCTTAATTAATGCCTAGGGGCATTTTCGTCATTTCACGTCCGTCGTACCAAATCTCCGGGACGGGCTGTTACTGGAAAACTTGAGGGATTTGTGAAGAAGAATTCGACACCTTCGAGTATGTTTACCTTTTGATTTGTCGCATTAATATTTGTCATTTCTTTTTTTGGGTGATAGAGCAAGGTTAAGTGGATTTTGATTGATTTTCACCATGTTCATTTGTCTGTGTGTTGGTTGCTTTATTCGCCTTGCTTCTCTAGAAACTGAATTCAGGTTCCTTTTCCATTTCTTATTTACATGCCCTTTTAATGAATGTCCATAATTTAGGCTTTTGATTTCTGGTTGGTGAATGTGTAATTTGATGGGGTCAAGTTGAATTGCATTTGTAGTTTAGCAGTAGGTTATGAGGTGGTGGACTACTCTTGGGAACTTGCATAATACTGAGTGGGGTCATGAGGAGGTGGACTACTCTTAGGAACTTGCATCATACTAAGTGGGGTATTCTGTTCTGGTTTTCTTCATGTTTCAAGCAGTTGCTACTTTAGGGACTTATGACATAGCATTAGATATAGGAAAGAAAGTGATATGTCAAAAGTAATTTCATTCTCCGTTCAATTTTGGTGGTGGTCCTTATCTTTAGTTATGTTTATTTTCTATGTTGTATATATCCATGCACATATGCATATCTGTGTGTGTAGATTGATCTAACAAAAAAAAAATGCTAAGCCATAGAAAATGAAAATTATATGTATTATTGTGTAAAGGTGCTGCTTTTCTTTTATGGTTTTCAAATGGCATGCTTGATTCATTCAAAAGGAGCAGAGCCCAATACCGAACTCAAGTTGTTTCAAGCCATTTCTTATAATAAATTTGCTCATGCAAAACTTTGCAATGTCATGATAGGTTTTAGACTTAAGCGAGCTAACTTATCAATCTTTTTACTATTGTCACATATTGTGTTTATGATTTCTTTCTGTTTAACACTTGGCACAAATAGGTGCAGGCTTTGTGTGATTGGACAGAGACTTTGCTTGGCATGATTGGGAAGATAATGTGATGGCTTTGTTTCGCCAAGGCCAGGTAATAATCTTTAATTGGCAAGAAAATTTATAAAGCCTTCTGGTTGCTGTTTATGATCTAACTTCTCTGCATCTTACTGGCTGCAGACGTATATGACACTCAATGACATCGATGCTGCAGTTGAAAGCTTAAAGAATGCACTGGAGTTGGAACCAAATGATGGTTAGTGGTGTGTTATGTTAAAGAGGATATCCCGGATTGATTAGGTCAACCATTGTAAATTATTCATTAGTGATTTACTTCCTTATTTAGCTCTAGTTAGCCTTGATTATAGGCAATGGACTAGGATCGTGATGTACACTGTGTGTATAAGAATGTAATCTTGTTTCTGTGAATAATAAGAAAGCAATTACAATATACCTAGTTTCTTAAGATGGTATCAGAGCGAACGAACTGGGAAACACATCAAAGAAGTACAAACCCTAGCAACCATAGCCATGGGCGACAAACCAGAAAAGTCAACCTCTTCAGGCATGACTTTGTATCAAAAATGGGAAAACCCTAATCATCCACTATACCTTTATCACTCGGATCAACCTGGTGCGGTGCATGTGTCGCAACCGCTTGTGGAGGACAACTATGGTACATGGGTCCAATCCATGACCATGGCTTTGATGGTCAAAAACAAGTTAGGACTCGTCGATGGGACGATCAAGAAACCAAGCGATGACCAGATTGAAGAACTACAACAATGGAACCGATGCAACAACCTGGTGAAAACATGGTTGCTTGGCTCCATGTCCAAAGAGATCTCGGGAAGTGTCATACACTGTAAAGATGCACGGCAGATGTGGCTTGACCTGCAAGAGAGGTTTTCTCATGTGAACATTGTTCAACTTTTCCACATAGAAAACGAAATTCATGACTGTGTGCAAAATGGCGTGACGGTAAACTCTTATTTTACTAAACTTAAGAGTCTTTGGGATGAACGTGATGCTTTGGCTTCGATCCCTGCATGTCGTTGTGAGACAAAGAAAGAGATCACGTTGTATGTTGAAACTCAGAAAACGATGAAGTTTCTCATGGGCTTAAATGATTCGTATGCCACAGTCCGTAGCAGCACCTTGTTGTTAGAACCACTGCCTACTGTCAACAAAGCCTATGCACTTGTCCTTCGACATGAGAAACAAGCTGAAGTCTCGAATGGGAAGCATACTGTCCAACCAGAAGCAGCTGTGTTTGCTGTGAAGGGTGTTAGCCGCAACACTGAATTAGACGATGAAGGGCAGCGATGTGGAAAGTGCAACAAGACAAATCATCTTACCAAGAACTGTCGTGCTCACCTTAAATGCACCTTTTGTGGCTGGAAAGGTCACACATTTGACTACTGTCGCAAGAGAAAAGCCGCCCCTGAAACCGAGTCCAACCGTTCCTTCTCTTCCAAAGGGAATCAGGTCATATCTCATGAAAAAAAAGAGGTGATGTCTAGCTTTCCTTTCTCTCAGGAAGATTGCAAGCAAATTCTCAACATGTTGAACAAAAACAAGTTTTCCTTTGCCAATCAAGTCGGTAATTCCTCACATGTAGAAGAGCTGTCAGGTAAAGCTTTCTCCTTTACATATAACGACAAGCAAAATGTCTGGATCCTAGACAGTGGTGCTACAGACCATATTGTTTGTAGTCCTGATCTTCTCACTCATTCTAGGGAAGTTGAAAACCATACAGTTGAATTACCAAATGGTTCCCTTGCCCATGTCATTCACATTGGAAAAATAATTTTCTCACCCCACTTCATACTTGACAATGTCTTATGCGTACCTCTTTTTAAGCTCAACTTAATATCCATCAGCAAGTTAGCATATGACTCATTCTATATCACTATATTTCTAAACCATTTTTGTATCATACAGGACTTACGCTCGGGGAAGATGATTGGGACGGGCCTTGAATGGAATGGGCTATACTACCTTGATCCACCTAAGAAAGGAACATGCAATCACGTTCAAGTTGCTTCTCCAAACCGTTTGTACCAACGTCTCGGACATCCCTCTCCAACCGCTTCTTCGCTATTTCCCTTTTTCACTAATAAAACTTGTGCTTCCAATAACTGTTTGATTTGTCCATTAGCCAAACAAACCAGATTACCTTTCTCATTAAGCTCTATTTCTAGTCACTCTTGTTTTGAGTTAATACATATTGATATTTGGGGTGGTTACCAAGTTACGTCACTTTCAGGAGCCAAATACTTCCTTACTATAGTGGATGACCATAGTAGGAGCACATGGGTTTATTTGATGAAGCATAAGTCTGATACACGCACCCTCTTAGTTCAATTCATTCATATGGTAAAAACTCAATTCAATGCTAAAGTCAAAATCGTGCGAAGTGATAATGGTCCTGAATTTAAACTTGCAAGTTTTTACACCTTCAAATGCATCCTCCATCAATCTAGTTGTGTTAACACACCTCAGCAAAACGGTGTTGCCGAATGCAAACATAGGCACTTACTCAATATGGCTCGAGCGTTGCTTTTCCAAACTTCTCTTCCTAAATGTTTCTGGGGAGATGCCATTCTTGCTGCGACATATCTCATCAATAGGACACCAACCCCTCTTCTCCACAGGAAAACACCATATGAAAAACTGTTTCACAAGCCACTAACCTATTCTCACTTGCGTGTTTTATGCTGTATGTGCTTTGCCTCTACTCATGCCCAACGTCACTTCAAATTTGATACTCGTGCCAGTCGTTGCATATCCCTTGGTTACCCTTATGGTCAAAAAGGTTATCGCCTCTTTGATCTCAACCTTCAGAAGATCTTTGTTTCACGGGATGTTGTGTTCTTTGAGGATCAATTCCCTTACCAGAATCATGATTTTTCCGCTGTGCCACCACCATCCTCCACACATCCCATTTCCATTTTCCCATTGACCACTGATTCCTCTCCTACATTTCCTCCTTCAGACTCTCCCTCGGAGCCCTTTTCTCCTAATTCTCCTTGTCCTTCTAACCTACCCCCACCGGAGCCTACTTCCCCATCCCCTCCTAACCCTATCTTTCCTTCTTCTCCAACCCCACTCCAACCTCCGCCCTCACCTTCTCAAACACCTTCTGCTCCTCATGCCTCTCCTCCACTCCATCGCGGCACGCGACCCATTAAACCATCCACGTTTTTGCAAGACTTTCATATTGAGGCAGCCCTTCCTTCACGAACGGCTCCCCCATCTTCCACGAGCATGGTCACATCCCCAGGTACTTCTTATTCCCTTACTCATTATTTGTCCTATACTCATTTGTCACCTCCCCATAAAGCCTTTACCACTGCTCTCACCCTCCTCAAAGAACCTACTAGTTTTCAACAGGCTGTTCAGGATCCTGCATGGCGTGAAACCATGCAGCATGAAATTGTTGCTCTTCAAGATAACCACACTTGGACTCTCATGCCCTTACCACCCCACAAACGCCCCATTGGCTGGAAATGGGTCTATAAAGTCAAGCTTAAACCTGATGGCAGCCTTGAACGGTACAAGGCACGTTTCGTTGCGAAAGGCTACAGTCAAATTGAGGGTGTTGATTATCGGGAAACCTTTGCCCCAGTTGCCAAACTGACCACGGTTCGTGTTCTTCTCAGTATTGCTTCGATACAAGGGTGGCACTTGAACCAACTTGACGTGAATAATGCATTCTTGCATGGTGATTTATATGAAGATGTTTATATGTCCTTGCCGCCTGGATTTGGACGAAAGGGGGAGACTCGTGTATGCAAATTAAATAAATCCATTTATGGCTTAAAGCAAGCCTCGAGGCAATGGTTCATCAAACTCTCCACTGCTCTCAAGGCTGCTGGATTCCATCAATCATGGTCTGACTACTCGTTATTCGTCCGAAGCCATCAAGGTAGTTTCATAGCCTTATTGGTTTATGTTGATGACATGATACTTGCAGGGAATAATTTGCAAGAGATAGAAGACACCAAGCAATTCCTTTCCTCACAATTCAAACTAAAGGACTTGGGGCAGCTTAAATACTTCTTAGGGATAGAAGTTGCAAGATCAAAGAAGGGAATCACTCTATGTCAACGCAAATATGCGTTGGAAATATTAGAGGACACGGGGTTCCTTGGTGCAAAACCCTCACGGGTTCCTTTGGAACAAAATTTATCTCTCACACAAGCAGATGGGGAATTACTAAGTTACCCGTCTTCATATAGGCGGCTTGTGGGCAGATTAATTTACTTGACCATCACAAGACCTGATCTAACTTATGCAGTTCACGTATTAAGTCAGTTCATGGATAAGCCACGACAGCCACATCTTGATGCAGCACACAAAGTTCTAAGGTACACCAAGCAAGCTCCTGGACAAGGAATATTTCTTCCTTCCACAGGGTCATTACAACTACAAGCATTTTGTGATGCTGATTGGGCTCGATGTAAGGACACCAGAAGATCGATAACTGGTTATTGCATTTTACTCGGTCAAGCGCCAATTTCTTGGAAGACAAAGAAACAAAGCACTGTGTCTCGTTCCAGTGCAGAGGCAGAATATCGTTCTATGGCGACTACGTGTTGTGAAGTCACATGGTTGAAGAACATCTTGACAGTAAAACATGCACAACCTGTTACGCTATTCTGTGACAACCAAGCGGCTTTGCACATCTCCTCAAACCCGGTATTTCATGAACGAACGAAGCACATAGAGATAGACTACCATGTAGTGCGTGAAAAGATTCAAGGAGGGATGATACGAACAGCCTATGTACGGACAACAAAGCAGCTAGCTGACATGTTTACCAAGGCACTGGGTTCAGTCCAATTTGAAGTCTTACTCACCAAGTTGGGTGTTGTCAATATACACTCCAACTTGAGGGGGAGTGTTAAAGAGGATATCCCGGATTGATTAGGTCAACCATTGTAAATTATTCATTAGTGATTTACTTCCTTATTTAGCTCTAGTTAGCCTTGATTATAGGCAATGGACTAGGATCGTGATGTACACTGTGTGTATAAGAATGTAATCTTGTTTCTGTGAATAATAAGAAAGCAATTACAATATACCTAGTTTCTTAAGATGTTACATAATCTACCCAACTTAATACAAAATAGGCTCTTTTATGAACTAGGTTATTCTTTCTTTTAATTATTAATGTTTGCCAAGGTTGGGCTTCCTGAGATCAGAGAGCTGTCACAGGATTGTCATGCCAATCTTGAAATGCTTTATATGTCATTTTCTTTCAGACTTTAAGTTAAAATAAAGTTGCACATTTTTTCCCAACGGCAAACCGGATTTTGTGGGAACCTCAATGGACGTTAACTCGACTGTGGTTGGTTTTTGACTATCTGCTACGAATAATTAAACCTCTATGCTTTCAGAGTTGATGTCCTGGACCAGTTATACGTTATACTATCAATGACACTTATTTACAATACTTCTAATGACATTGTGTGTTATCGGCACAAAACACCACAGTAATAGTGTACCCATATAATAGAAGCCATTCTCCATAAGTTGGGGTTGTCAAGTTTTGTGAAAACCCACCAAAAAATCTTTCTTTGTGTCACTCATAGGGATGGGCAAAACACCTATGGGTTTGGGAAACCACGGTCACCCGCCCATTTAAAGTTCACGGTTACGGTTATGGGTAACCGTTTAAACGAACAAACGGTTATAGGTATAACCGAGGTTATAATGGGCGGTTATAGGTATAACCGATGTTAAGTGGGCGGTTATGAATATTACCCGCGGTTATAATGGGTATCCATCAATTATGGGTATTACCCGAGGTTATAATGGGTATCCACTTACCCATTTAATTTAATATATGTAAAATTTTAAAAAAAATTAAAAATCCTAAATTTTCATTCTCTCTGCCAAACTCAAAGTCTCAAACGCCCCGTCCCTCGCTCATCTCTCCCTCCTTTTCTCTCATCTCCGCCGCTCATCTATCTCTCCTCCCCGCCATCTCTCTCATCTACGCCGCTCATCTCTCTCTCCTCACCCCTCAAGGTGCATATTGATGAATGGTGATACTAACTCAATTGATTCGGTACTTGACTTTCGTTTCCTTTTTTTTTTTCCTAATAACCGAGTGTACAATGGAAACCTTTTGTGATCACTTACCTCTATTGGATTTGGATTCATGCTAATTGGTGTCGGTGTTCCTAAATGGGATACTAATTCAATTTATACATTTCTTTTGTAGGCCTCTTTTGGTGACAACGAGTCGATGAGACTTTGTGATTGAACGTGCTAAAGCATTAGTGTTCGAAAGTGTTTAGTTTCGGAATATTTTGGAGCTTTGAATCATCTAGTATTCAAGATAATGACTACTTTTTGTTTTTAGAAGCTTTACTTTGTAATCATATGGATTATAATTAAATACTTGCTTGAGTGTAGCAGAAAAATATCGTTCGTAAACTATTATTTCAATTATTGGAATTGTATGAGGACTTAAATGATTAAAATAGGGAAATGCATGCTAAAATGTACCTATAACGGTGTTTAATTGTTAGAAAATGAAAATTATAACAAATTTTTCTTTTGTAATTTTCAAGTTGTTAAAAAAAAACATGCAGACGGTGAAAAATGGGGTGAATGGGTAAAAAAAGGATAAACGGGTAAACGAGTAAATGGTTATGGTTAAATAGGTAAACGGTTATGGTTAAATGGGTACACAGTTATGGGTATGGTAACCGTTTATAAAAAATTATAGGTATGAGTATAACCGTTTATGCAATTACCCAACGGGTAAATGGTCATACAGGTATGAACATAAACGGTTATGAGTAAATAACCACGATTACCCGCCCACCATAACCGTTGCCCATCCCTAGTCACTCAATCTCCTAATTAAATATCTTTTAGTCCATGTACCTTCAACAACACTCACTTCTTTTTGTTGGACAATAAGTGCAATGCATTTGCAGTAGAGAATAAAACATTGTAAATTCATGAGAGTTTGGAGGTTCTCTACTAACCCTTCTCACAAATTTAGTTAACTTCTTTTAAGTGAACTAGAATGCACTGATTTTATTTTATTTTATTTTATTTTTTGTGAGCAGCATGACATATTTGTTGATGGCCTTGGAGGAAATCATCAGTAATGCTGAACAGGTGCTGAGGGTCATGGAACCCGGACAAGGTTTTCACTTGGAAGCTAAAACTTGAGTTTCTAGGTTTTTTTTGTTCCTCTATGCTTTTTACTTGAACATTCGTTCTTACATACACCTGCAAAAATGTTTCTTACAGTTAATAGGCACCTTGGAAAAACGAATATGAATGCTCCGAATATCTCACACAATATTCAGAATGGTATGTCCATATTAATATATTATACTTTTTTTCTGAGATTTACAAATATCTTTTTCCAATTGGTTACAATGATTCTGTTCAATTAGTTCTTTTTTATTTTCTCCAACTTTTTGTCTAATTGCATTGTTCTTTTTTTGTGTGCTTTATGCAAAAGCGAGCATGAGTTTTTCACATAACATGGATTATGAGTACAACAAACTCATATGGAGAATGAACTCGCCAATGTATATACAAAAACCATACCTTAAATTCCTCATAGTCACTTCAATATTTTGTCATATTCCTTCACTTCAATCTTTTCACCTATTCCTTTTTAAGATTTACACCTTTTTGTTTGATGTTTGTCTCAAGGTTGTAATTGAGTTCGGATTAAAACCGCTCTTTTAGGCAATGTTATTTCAAATGTTTATATTTGGCTACTAATTTGATGACAAGCAAAACAAGTTGAGTCCCTAATTACAACACAATTACATTATGGTTAGATTCAAATGTTTATACCTGGCAAAATTACTCAAGAGAGACTGTCTGTATGTATCTCAGATCACCAATTAGGCAGAATTACTCAGGACTAACAATATAGGCACCCAAGCGTCCCATGACGCACAATGACTGAATAACCTACACAAATATCCCAATAAACCTGCAGATTAGTAGAAATAATAGAAGAGCGTTTGATGTTGAATGTTGAAAATACATAAAGAAAGCAGGTGGACCAACATACATTGCCGAAGAGATTGACATTGCGATCAGATGGGGATCCATAGAAATAAAGGCATGCGTGGGAATCAAGATGATTGAAGCTGTCAGGCATAAAACATAGTTACTGATTAATAGAAATGGAAGTGTATACAAAATATAAGATAGAAAATAAGAAGAAAGTCTACTCACTTTCTGAAAGTGACTTTTTGAAGGCAAGGACCCAACCAGTTTTGGATTTGGTGAAGTCTTTGACCTTCTTACAGAAATGCTCCTCTCCAACGACTCAAATTTCCTCATTTCAACTCTTTAGCTTTGGATTCAGACAACCCAATTCCCAAATTCACCATTTAGAACCATTGCAGCGGCGGAGGAGCTGCAAATCACAAAATGAACTGGAACTGGATTTGCAGTTTTTCAGCAAGAGAATGTTGTGGTTGGTAGTTTCCACTATGAAAAAGTTGGAGACCAAAATCCTAATTAACAAAAATTAATCACATTAAAAGACATACACTTTCGGTTGCAAAAAAAAATTTCCCAAGCAAATTAACAGAAGGAAGGGGAAAAGATAATTATCCAGAAAATATAGGAAACAATTCTATTTACAGGAATCAGAATTCGCAGATAAATAAAATTAAATTAATACATGGCAATTGAAAACTCCAACAAAGAACAAAGAAAAAGGAAACCAACCCATCCTCGTTCTAAACATGAAATCAATATTCAGGAGAAATCGATCACAGAAAACCAACAAATTCAAGAACCTTCACACATAAATTCTAGAAATAAATTAAACGAAAAAATAAATTAAGAGAGGGAGAAATAATGTATACCAAGGAAGCGAAAAAACTGAAACAGATCTAGGTGGCAATCAAAAGCCAGCAGTCAATCCCTTTTCTTTTTCTTTTGAAATACTTACAGCCACCTTTCACCACCTTATTCCACCCCTAAATACCAATTACATAAACTTCATGTGCTATAGTGTGACCCACCTCTCCAAAATTTCCTCAAACCAAATATTTTATCAAAAAATTTCAAATGGGCTAATCTCAATTTCTCAATCAAAGATTAAAAAGACAAAAACAAAGTAAAAATCTAAAAACACAGATTAAAAAACAATGACAGCACTTTTGAAAATATGGGATTATTAAAAAACAATGACAGCACTTTTGAAACTATGGAATTACAGTTCACCATGATAGGAATCCTCGAAGAGAAATCAAGGGCCAAATTTCTGTCACTCATTTGGAAATCCAAATTTACATTCTTCAATTAGTTGGAGCAATTCAGCTCATAAACAATAAACCAAAAATGAAGTAGACAAACACACTAAAACAAAAAAGGCTTCCGTAGAATTTAATAAAAAAACCGAAGCAAAAGAAAGGTTCTCAAATCTGAGTTTCATATGCAATGTTAAGGTGGGGGTGGCTGATGAGCACAGAGACCATCGGCCTCGATTCTTTCTGGCAAAAAAAATGCGAAAAACGATCTGCAAGAGAGTGATAAAGAAATTTCAAAATCATCAGCAATAAACGACCTACAACTTGTATAATTCTTCAATTAACAGAAAACCTTCAACAATAAACACAACTTATTAATGTTTAATTCTAACCACCAACAATCATACCAAAATGATCTATACCAATTGGTTTAAAAGCAGCAATCAGTATGGCAATGAAGAAATCATACTGAAATCTCACCTTGTGAGATTATCCTGATGTGTTCACCTCCTATTTTTCGTCAGATCAGTTCTCCCTCTCTAGCTCTTGAGTTTAATTTGTCTTTCGACTCACTATGTAGATGGGTTCAACCTCCTTTTGTTTTTCCTAGAATTTTTTTCACTGAAATACAAACCTGTGTGAATGTTAGAAAACCTGCATTGTTATGCACATTAACAAACCAATAGAGAACTTCTTTCTCAGTACAAATATACAAAATCATGAAAACCTGCATTGTTATGCACATTAACAAACCAATAGAGAACTTCTTTCTCAGTACAAATATACAAAATCATACTAATGGCAAGGCCAAAATCATACTAATGGCAAGGCCAAAACGAATATGAAAAATATCACCTGAGCAGAGCCTAATCCAAATACATATTTCTTCATTGAACTCAACCTTTCAACAGAAAGCTAATAAAGGCAAATCGCAGTCTTGTAAATTTCCTCATCGTAATTCGGATCAAGCATAATTCTTTTCATTAAATTTAAATAGCGATATGTCAAATTGATAGATTTCACCTCGAGGCCGATGTTACCTTGAGTATAGAGAGCTTTGAAGCCTGCAAGCAAAAGCCCCAAAATCTGAAGGAAATAAAAACGTCTCCCGAGTCTGAAAACAAAACCAAATTAAACACCAAAATATAGGATCCGAGGTTAGAAAGAAAACCCCCAAAATCACAAAAAAAGAAATTTGAACACAAAACCTATTTTTAAATCCAAATTTACACATCTAAACACATAATATTCAGAACAAAAAATTACTCAGGCGAAGAGCTCACAGAAAACAATACCTTTTCTGGGTTAAGATTTTCTTCAAATCGACACCAGATTCACTAGCGAGAGGACGTTATGGTTTGTAGTTTCTAAGAGCAACTCCAGTGTAGGAGCCTTCCCCCCAGGCTATTCACTATTTAATCCACCTAGTGAACAATAACTGCCTTTAATGAACAATGCATTTCTCTGGTAATTGCCTTTTGCATCTCCACCCCTGCACTGAATAGCCCTGGCAATTGGTAATAAAATATTAGTATTTTTTTTTATTTTTAATTAATATTATATTATTTATTTTTTATAAATTTATATTATATTATAAATTTATATTTGCCTTTTGGTCTTCCCGAAACTTCTACCTTTCTTCTTCCTTCCCACTCTTTCACTCCCCTCCCTTCTCTCCTCTATGCCCACCTAACCATCTTCGATCCCCCGCACATCCAACCTTCCCCTCCCTCTTCGATTCCACTATTCTCTCCCCTGATCCTTCCATACCTTACCCACCTCTAGCTCACCACCATACCCTAACTCCACCCATTTGACGGTCGGTGGTCAACAAAACCCAAATTTACGGCCAGAGTCGGTTTGACGGCGGTGGAGAACAAAACCCAGCGGCCGGAGAAGACGGTGGTGGGGAGCACAAACCCAGCAGCCAAACCGATTTTTTAATATTTTCAAATTTTCTTTCAATTTTTGCGTTGAATATGGCCTCTGTTATGCAAGATTTGGTCTGATTTGGATTTTTTTCTGCATTTGTTGTGGATTCGGATCTCAGGTGCCATCAGCGACGAACTCCGGCGAGAGCCGTTGAGTTCGAAGCCAGAGTTTTACATTTTTTTAATTTTTTATATTTTTATTAGTTTTATATTATGGATGACGTCATCCTAACGTCAGCCCACGTCACATGGCCTTCGGGCTCTCGGGCTGGCAATCCCTGCCAGGCCCGCTGCTCGGGCCTCCCCTGTCCCTCGGGCTCCCACACACTGAAGGAGGTAGGCCGGGCTCTCCGGCACTGTTCATGGGCCTGTCCCCCGAGCACAAGCTCCCGCTGGAGCTGCTCTAAGGGAAAGTGTACTGAAGAAACAATCATTTTCGGCAAGATAGTGAAAGAGAGAAGTCGAGGTTTGAGAGCGAGAGAAGGGTGAGAAAGAGAGAGAGAGAGAGAGAGAGAGACACGAACCTTCTTGCGGAGACTACGGTTACGTCCTTGGGAGAGAGCTCGACTTTTCCATCCTTCTTCCCTTCCGCGATGAGCAACACGTGTTTAGGAACCTGGAAGCAAATGTAAGAGCAAGTTCACCCCTAAAGACTTTACGCCAGCACCCAGCATAATTATGCACTTAGGTGAACAGTAATAGATCATAGTAAATAGTAATAGGCTAAAGCATCTCCATCCCTAGCAAAAAATAGCCTAGTCAATTTTATTAAAATATTATTATTTTTTATTAAAAAAAAAGGATAAGTCAGGAACCTCCACAGTTCCACTGGAACTCTCCATACTCTCCCTCTACATCCCCAAACGCCACTCCTGACGCCAACTCGCGTCAACCTCCATCTGCATCTCTCTCCCTTTCTCTCCCTCTCCCCCCCCCCCCAATTCGGATTTGGAACTACGTCTGTTGGGTATAAATTTTGGGGTGGGTTGGTGATGGGTATTGGCAGTCTGGGAGGTACTGCAGTGGTATGCGTTCAAGGGTGGGGATGGGTGTGCTTTAGGTGGTTGAATCGCGGGAGGCAGTCGGATTTGGAGGAAATGCACATGCGGATTTGGAGGAGCTCTGCACCAAGGCCCCGAAATCTCCCTCCGCCCTGGAATCAACCTCAGCCCCGAGGAGCTCTGCGACGCGTTGATCGTGCGGGAGGTTGATGGCTCAGCTGATGTCAGATGGCCCGGCATGTGGGTCTGTCGATTTTAGGCCGGTCTCTTGCCTGGCTTGGGCTGGGTGTCGGTCAAAATGCTCGGCTGGAGTGGATAGCCTGGCTGCCGGGCTGGTTTTTTGGCTAGGTGCTGGCTTATCAGTTCCCCGATGGAACTGCTCTAATAGCCCAGCTTTTTCATAAAGATTTTGGAGAATAGAAAGGCCAATTTCCTCCACTTTAATTAGGATAATAACAAAATAATTGCAAAGCCAAATTTTATTTGAATCCATATAATCTTTTTCCATAGTCAACTTAAATTTAAATTGTTAATTGTTTATTTTACTCTATTGCATAATTACTATTAAGTACAAAATGAAATTACTAATAAAACTCAAATTTATCAATAAACCCATTAAACTCTACCATCACTTTTTGTTTATCCTACCATCCCTTTTATTGTTTTTCTTTGCCGATGTCTGTTTGTATCCCCAAAACACCATTTGTGCTCATGTGTCATTATAAAAATGGAGGAAAATTAATTTTTATTGTGCTCACGTGTCATTATATAAATGGAGGAAAATTTTATTTTTTAAGTTAATTTCTTAATAGAAGTATCTCACCACTTATAGTGACACGTGGGTACCACCTCGTGCTCATTGCTCTCTCACACCATCTTCCTCCTCTTCGTCGCCGGTTCTGAAGTTGATCCGGAATCTTCCCTGTAATCGTGTTTGAGAGAGTATGGCTTGTTTGCAGGCCAAGTTCAAGTTGGGGGCGGGCAAAACATGTTCTCGGAACTCGGAAGATCCGCTAGCCGCATGATGTTACTGCTGCCAGAATGTAAAGCTGAACACTCCAATTAGGGATAACATTCTTGCTAGTTCATGCTTATACGACTTCTCATACCAAGGCTCATTGAAATAAATGCTTCTCCCCTTGCATCCAGGGAAATCCCGACTAGACACGAAGTAGCAGCCGTCATCCCCCAGCACCAATATTCGATCATCCAAAGCTTCCGCCCCAAGCTCAACCCATTTCTTCTCATTTGCCTCCAACTTGAAGATCCTGAATCTGTGGCCAGCAGTTTTACATCTATGGTTGCAATCCGAATGTCTATCAACTAAGAGTAGGTCTCCCATTGACTCCACCAAATGCTTCTTGTGGCCATTGTACGAGTGGTTAGCTAGCGGAGATGCAATCAGTTTCCAGGTACGTTACTGCATAAGAAAATATTTTAGCTTGGAAAATTTAAAAGTTTAATGAATTTATGTGGTTTTTTATTTTTGAATGGGTGTAAATATACATTTATATATTGAATTGGGTTTGTGAGGATAGTTTAGGTAATAAATTTGGGTTTAAAGAAATATTTTTAGTTTAGTAAAAAATAATATGGGTGTAGAGAGTAAACTGAGTGTAGAAAGAGGTTATTTGGGTTTAAATAAAATTTCCCAATCCTAAAAACAACATAAAGAAAACCTCAAAATCTTAGGGGGTTGTAGTCAAATTAAGATTTTAAAAGACAATTTTAAAAGACTTTGAAATCATGGTGTAGTCAAAGTAGGATTTAA
Organism: Heteromeles arbutifolia; assembly: GCA_024362995.1. NCBI lineage: Eukaryota > Viridiplantae > Streptophyta > Magnoliopsida > Rosales > Rosaceae > Heteromeles > Heteromeles arbutifolia. The sequence continues at coordinate 9,616,805 of JANCRC010000019.1, forward strand.
TGAGATTTAAAAGAATGCATTAAAATCCAAATGTAGTCAATTGGGATTTAAAATCCAAGGTACAAATCTGTATGTATTCAAAATGTCATAGATTTCAAAGGATTTCATTAAGGAAGAGATTTTGTAGGATTTTAGAATGAATTTTATGCATAACAAAATCTCAACTCCACTCCTAGGATTTCTTTCCAAGCTTCTCTCTCAACGTAACTTCTCTCTCTCAAAATGCCCTGCTCGTCCCTTTTCCTTTGCCTGAAAATCAATTGCTGCTGTAAAATCATTTATTACCTGGAACTTCTTTCTACAATATGTGTTGATACCTTCGTTGCTGCTATAAAACCCTTTATTACCTAGAACTTCTTCCTGGAGCTTCTTTCTGCAATAAGAGATTTTGTAAAATCCTTTGTATTTTTTGTTGTCTTTTGACAATTGGATGTATTCATGCTATCTTATATATGGCAGGGGACAAGTTGCCTAGCTCCCTATCATTCTTGTCCTCTGGGATGAGAAAAACCTTTGTTACAATTCTAAAAGGTTCTTGAAAAAATATTCTACTTGTGCTATTCTTCTCCGCAAGAGTCAAGTGTTTTGAAATAATATTCTACTTGTGCTATTTTTCTCTGCGACAGGCAAGTTTTTCTGTGCATCGTTTGATGTTCAAGTAGGTGATGAGGGAGATTTAATCTCAGCAGTAAAATTTCATTGAAAGGAATATGACGGCTATCTGTGCGATTCTCAATTTTTTTCAAAATCTTAAGAAATCCATAAAAAAAAGTTTATACAAATCCATTGAAATCTATAAGAGAAATCCATACAAATCTGCTAGAATCCATATACAAATCTGCTAGAATCCATGTACAATTCTAAAGTCTATTAAAATCCTTTAAAATATATCACTTAAAAAAATATACTAAAATCCTATGAAATCCAAATTGACTACACTCCCTTAGTAAAATGAAGAACAAAAATCACTATCACACAACCAAAATTAATAAAAGTAAAAAACCACTATGCATGAAAATCTGGCATCATTTTGAAGTTCATTGTTTTCTTGCCAATGTTAGAGAGGTTTGTGCAAAAAATGGTATCGTTGATCTTGGAAAAAAGACTTCCTTTCCCGTTCTTGAGGGAAAGGATCACAGAGATTGGGGATGAAGAGCGTGTAAGCATTGTCACTGAGAAGTTTTTGCACAACAAAAAGGTTCTTCATGTTCTCGATGATGCGGATGAATTAAAGCAACTCGAAGTATTTGCTGGTGATCAAAGTTGATTTGGTATGAGGAGTAGAATTATCGTTACAACTAAGAATCAACGTTTGCTAGTCCAACATGGTATAGCAATATCACATAAGGTGAAGGGGTTGAATGATGCCGAAGCACTTAAGCTCTTTTGTCTGCATGCCTTTAAAAAAGACCAACCTGAGGAAGATTTTCTAGAACTGTCTAAGTATTTGATTAATCATGTTGGAGCCTGGAGGCCTTCCATTAGCTCTTACAACATTTGGGTCGGGATTGTTTGGGAGAGGGCTAGATGCTTGGAATAGTGTACGGGATAATTTATCAAAAATTCCTAATCCAGCAATTTTTGATAAACTTAAAATAAGTTATGATGGACTAGAAGAATAGGAGAAGAGCATTTTTCTCAATGTTGCATGTTTCCACAAAGGGAAGTACAAAAAGCGAGAAATTATTCAAATACTAGATAATTCTAATTCTTTTGAAATTTCTAGCCATATTGGGATAGATGTTTTAATTGAGAAATCTCTCCTCTATCAAGATCACCACAAATACATATCAATGCATGATTTGATACAAGAAATGGCATGGATAATTATTGGTAGCAAGTCTAAAGAGCTTGGTAAACGTAGTAGGTTATGGTTTTACAATGACATTTTTCATGTATTCATGACCAATACAGTAAGAAGTTAAATACCAAGTTTGAAAGAAGATATGATCTCTTTCGACAGTATATTAGACTTGAAGGTGAAATTAATTTGTCTTTTTTACTTAATTTTTAGGGAACGAGAGCAATTGAAGCATATCTGTCACATCCCAAATCGGCTCCGCCGTAGCACGATATTGTTCGCTTTGGGCCACGCCCTCACGGTTTTGTTTATGGGAACTCACACGAGAACTTCCTAGGGGGTCACCCATCCTAGGAATTGTCACATCCCGGGCTCGGCTCCGCCGTAGCACGATATTGTCCGCTTTGGACTTACCATTCCCTCACGGTTTTGTTTCTAGGAACTCACACGAGAACTTCCCAGTGGGTCACCCATCATAGGAATGCTCTCGCCCGAACTCGCCTCGTGCTATAGGGAGGGGAGCATGTACATATAAGGCACATCACCCCCTCTCCGTTGGTCGATGTGGGATCTTACAATCCACCCCACTTAAGGGCTTATTTGGCTCTGGGAGGGAAAAGTGGTAAGAGTAGTATTGAATAAAGCATAATACTTAGGTACTCACTACTTACATTTTGATTCTATCCAATGATATTCTAATACATATTTTATTATTTTTAAAAATAATAAACATGTTATTTAATATTTCTTAGCTTTGAAAACAAGAAACGCGTGACATTTTCTCATTAAACCAAAAAAAAAAGAGTACATAAACTTAATTATTATTCATCCTTTAATTTACAAAATAATCATTTATTTGTTTATTTCTTTTTAATAAACTTTAAGGTTGTAAAAACTAAATGTATGAGTTGAACCGTATCGGTGTTGTACAAGACTTGCCCAACTTGAAACATATCGATCTTGGCCAATCCAATAAATTGAAGAGTACTACCCCAGATTTCAATGGTCTTCCAAACCTTGAGAAGTTGATTCTTAAGGATTGTAAGAATTTAGTTAAGATTCACCCGTCTATTGGAATCCTCAAAAGACTTATGGTGTTGTTCCTTTTTGGCTGTAAAAGCATTAAAAGCCTCCCAAGTGAAGTTGAAATGAATTCTCTTAAATTTTTCAGTATTTATGGTTGCTCAAATGTAAAAAGGATTCCAGAATTTGGGGAGCAGATGAAGAATGTGTCCACGATTAACTTAGGTGAGATTGCGATCAAGAAAATACCTTCATTAATTGGACATCTGGTTGGCCTTAAGGAGTTGTATCTATCGAATAACAAAAATCTCTTGAACCTTCCAAGGGCTATTTGTAATTTGAAGTCTCTTACATATCTCAATATGGTGGGATACTCAAAATTTGACAAACTCCCAGGAGACATGGATCACATAAAGCGTCTTCGGTGGGAGAGATTTTTCAATGTGACCGGAATATAGGATGGTACACCACGTGTCACTATACAAATGGTGGAATATGTGTGGTAAAAAGTTAATAACTTAAAAAATACAATTTTCCACCATTTATATAAAAACACTTGATGTACCATCCGTGTTCCGGGCACAATGAAAATTTTCTCCTTCGGTGGGGACCCACCACCATGAAAGAGTTGCTTGTGGGTATGAAAAATCTCAAATTTCTAGAATTTAAGGGATCGAGTGCTAAGGTAAGGGAGGGATGGGGCCTTCTCCTCTGTTTAAGGCTTGGAAAGAGTCGTCCTGATCCTCCTCCTTCTCCTTAGGGTTTGTTGCTGTCTTCTTTAAATCGTTTATGCTCTTTGACACATTTACTTCTAGATGATTGTAAACTCGGCGAAGGAGATATCCCCGATGACATTGGCTGCTTGTCCTTTTTGGAAAGATTGATTCTTCGTGGAAATAATTTCGTCAGTCTACTTGAAAGCATTAGACGCCTCTCTAAGCTTTGGGATCTTGATCTGGAGAGCTACAAAAGCCTTCAAGAATTGCCACCTCTTCCATCTAATAGCACGTTATGTGTGAATTTAAACAATTGTATTTCCTTAAAAAGGTTGACAAATCCATCCAAGTTAAGCAGCAGATTCACCAATTTGGATTTTGACTTCACTTGCGAGAATTGCATTCCATTGATTCAAGATGAAGGATGGACTAAAATATTACTCTCAAGGATTCTAAGATATGCCACTCGTCTCGAGGAGGTTCGGGAACTTCTGGAAAAGGTTTTCTCTCTCTCTCAAATAATTTTTTTGTTACAAGGACTAAATCCTACTACATAGAAGAGCCCATATACATGTTGTATGGCCTAGAAGTGAAATTCCAAAATGGTTCAGTAATCAAAGTGTGGGACATTCAGTAAATATGGAGCTTCCTCCACCATCATGTACCAACTGGCTGGGGGTTGCCTCTTGTCTTGTTTTTCAAGATCCTAAGCAAAACTTGGCCAATCCAACTGCCCTTCATCAGTATGATTCTTTCAATATTGAGCTTTTAAGGAGGGACCTTTGTGAAGAGGATTATGAAATAGGGGACCTTTGGGAAGAGGATTATGAAATAGGGTCTTTTGTATCAGAACACCTATTGGTATTTTATTTGCCTAGTGAAAAATGTCGTTAGGAACAATTTTTATTCAAAACTTGGTTGTATGATACTAAAGAGGGAACACAAAACATAGACTTCAATAGTGTGAAAAGGTGTTGGGCTAGTCTGGTGTACAAGCAAGATTTGGAAGAACTAAACCAAACACTAAAAATCCTCAAACGAACACATGAAGGTGACAAGGTCGCTTCAAGTGGATATGGAAATGCTAGCTCACAGAAATAAAACAAATCCACGAAAAGCATTGTCGCCATATTATAGTATATGCAGGTAAGTCACCATCGATTTATCCCATCAGTTTTATTGTCTTCAACATTTTTTTTTTTGCTTCGCCATCTTAATCAATGGGCTCAATCTCAATAGCTATATATTAAAATGGCTATATGTATTGAACGGTGAGGGGATACGACAAATGTTGATGTATAAACACTTTTGCAGATTACTTAGGCATTAAGAAGATTGATTTAGTATTTGATTAGAAATTTTTGGCTTTGCTACGAAATAAAAAATCGAATGAAACAATATGTTTGAAAGGTATAAAAATTGTGTTAGAGAAGATTAATGTTATATGCATTGAAAACGTCTGGTAGACTTGTACATACAAAAGATCACAAAAAGTGTTTACTGAAAGGCGTTTTTCACTGTGGGATGTAGGTTAATAGGGTGGGCAAACGAGGCATGGACCTGCGGGTAGGGGTGGGTATAAGCGGTTCGAGGGGGGTACGTGGCAGGTCCAATTTTTTTAAATCTAAAACGGGATGGGGTGGGGCGGGTCTATGTTAATTGCGGGGCAGGGCGAGTTCTAATTGCTGAGGAAACGGGTCCCCGACCCAGACCGTTTCCACCATAAAAAATCTGAGATTTAACCTGTTCGTCCAAAAATTTGTATCTCTCAGACATAAACTCTCACTCTCTCTCTAACTCTCCCTCTCTTTCATCTCTGTCCCTTACCTTTGCAAGTCACTCTCTCGCCCCTCTTATCTCTGCAAGTCTAGAGTCTGTCTCTCAGACCTCGGTCGCACTAAGACTTTCCCACCCCCCCCCCCCCCCACGAATTTAGCTTTCTGATTTGAGAAGGACTCATAAATTGGTTGTGGGGTTTTACTGGTTTCTAGCTAGAAAATTTCAGATTGCTCTGGGAAATTGAAAGGGAAGAAATTAAGCGAAGAAGAAGAAGATTGGTCAGAAAGAGATGGCTGCATCTTCTTCATCGGGCACACCGCTTTTCGGAATTAGAGAAGAATATCAAAACCAGCAAATGATGGAACAACATTCCTCCACAACACCAACTTCATCCACCCATCTCGATTCTTTGACGACAGCACCGCCGTTGCGATCATCATCACCCTATCACCGCCGTCACTTGCTATAATTTTGGTAATTTTGAATTAGGCGTTTGTTATGTATGTGAATTTTTGGTTTAGGGATTTTGGGTTTTTGAATCAGGAATGGTATATATTCTGTTATAGGTTCTAAATTTCTGGTTGGGGAATACTAGATTTGTAGCTGTCACAATGAAGGTTGTGGGGGATGGAATTGTATTCATTTGATATATGCATGTCTGTTCTTTAATTTTGGTTTCACTGTTTGGAGCAATATGATCGAAATTGAATATCCCTTTCATTTGTTTTTCGTATCATTTTCATTCCACTGTTGGCTATTTTGAATAATCCATTGACACATTTTTCGATTTGATGGAAACATTCCACCATGAGGATGATCTACTGGTGGCTGCAATCTCATGGGTGCTCTTTGGAGGATGATCCAGTCTTCTTTTCATCCACTTATGGGGCTGTGATCAACTTGAATTCTGGTGGATGTTGGAGGCTCGGTATGCAGCGCTCTGGCGACGGCGGTGGATGCAGGCAGTTAGGGTTTGTTTTGGGTTTCTTCTGGGTTGCGCTCAAAACTTTATTTTGGGCTACTTTGCCGTTTGCTTTTGGGGTCCATTATTTGTTGTCTGTAATTGGGCCTCATGTTGTGTAATTATTGTTGTGTTGTTATTGAAGTTTCTATGGCCCAAAGAAAAAAAAAAAAGTTGGACCCGTGGACCTGTCCCGAACCGACCCGTTTGAAATTGGTCGGGTTACGTCCAGTTTCAAAATTCAAAATGCTTCTACCCGGCCCCCCCTGGCCCGTTACATTTTAAAACGGGTAGAGCCAGGTTCTTCCAAATTTGGGCCCGGCCCGACCCGTGCCCACCCCAAGGTTAATTGGCTTCATTGAAACTCAATGGTCTGGCTTTGAGATTTCTTTTATTTCTCTATTGTAAATATATAACAAAAATTAGAAAACATAAATGTATATTCAATAAAAATTGAATTTAAAACGCAACACGACACCGAAACATGCTAATAAAGTTTCAAGCTTTTCACGTACCATTGAATCCTTCAATTGTGGCATGAATAATGTCCTTAGTGAAAAGCTCTTAAACCCTAGAATTCATACAACAGTCATCCAACACATGATCTACAAACAACAAAACCGCATTTCTCGCAGTCAAATCACACCAGAACCAAACGAAAACAAATGATAATTGTGGAGCAAAAAATAATCAAGAAAATTATGGAGGTGATGTTGTGCGGAAGCTTCAAATATGAAACCAATAAGCTGATACAACAAAATATGACAAGACAAATAATCCAAATGACACAAGGATTTATACTGGTTCGGCGTAAGCCTACGTCCAGTTCAGAGACGGCAAGGAAATTCCACTAATAGTCAAAATGGAGATTACAAATATAGTTCAACTCTCTAATCCCAAACCCACATACACCCAATAGCTTTCACTCAAACAAAGAACAAATGGAGAATAAGAAAATACATATCAAATTCTTCTCTCCCAAAAGCCACAAAATGTAGCACAATATCTTTGAATGAATGATTGCACAAATGGAGGACAGAAAAACAGCAGCCCTCATTTTCCTTTTCTGTCGACTGCTCTTTGTTTTCCTGCTACATTTCTACTCCCTCACAGACCAAAAAAGCATGAATTGCCTTATATAAGGTTGGTGCCTTTTAATCAAACCCTAGCTGCCATGTGGCTTTCAAATGGGTAACAAATTTGGGCTTGAGACAAAACAAAAGGCCTAAGAAGAATTGAGCCACAAAATCCAACAATCTCCACCTTGGCGAAATTCCCGAAAGCAACACAGAGTTGATTCAACAATCATCATAGGCACCCAAAGTACGAACTAGAGACAACCTCGACTCAAATTGTACCAAAGCCAACAAAAGTAGAATATTTCTCTACTGTCTTCTCCAAATTTACAAACCATAAGTGCCTTGATCAAAGCAAAAGTGATTCAAACGAAGAACTGAAATTCTTTAATATCACCAACAAAAGATCAAGCACACCATACCAAAGTTAGACACGCAACAAACTCCACTTGCTTACAAACACCATGGTCTAAAACTGCACCAATAGACTCATTCACATAGCATGGCATATTCTCCAAGTCAAAACTGATTACAAATTTGGCGACAAGGTTTAACATACCACATACAAAACCTTTCACCCAAATTCATATCCTAGGAATACCAAATTTTATGTCCTCCACACAAGCTTACCATCATCATATGAGAACCAACATGACAACCAAAAATTTCAAATTCAAATAATCAGCAGGAGATCCAAAAAACATACGTCAACTGGAGTCTTTAAGAAAGCTAATTGAAAATGATGGAGACCAGCAAACCAAATAGCAGTGGCAAACAAATCTATCCAAATGTCTATAGACCAAACAAAGTTAGAAATTTAACTTGCCTTCTACAAGAGGGTTCCACAGTTCCGTATTCCATGTGTTGTATCCAAAATAATATGGTGTCTCACTATCCAAACTTTGCATAACTCAACAAATTGGCCCGTACTGAATACAACTCTACCAAAAGGCAAAACCATACCAATATCCAAAACAAAAAAACAATGAAAAGGCAACTGCCATCACACAAACACAACATAACAAAAGAATCCTTACAAACTCTTAAATCTCTATATGTAGCTGAGAGATTCAAGAGTACCCACAACACCATATTCCTTTTTCAAATCTGGTGTAGCCAACTGTCATCGTAGAACAAAGTCGAAGTCGTCACCGACGACATTCGCACTAGCACCAGTATTAGAGGAACCATCATATTTAACTTTCAGTTTTGGGCAATCAACTTTCCAATGCCCTTCATTACGACAATAGTTGCATGTATTGTTTCTGGTCTTAGACTTCGATCTCAAATTTCCTCTATTACTACTTGAATCATATTCCTTTACTCTGCCTTTTGCTACCAAAGCCTCAGAGTGAGAATCATTCAAATTTCCAAATACTTTGTTCTTCAACTCTCTTGAATTCAAAAAGGCTTTTGCATCCTCCATACAAATAGAATCTCTCCCATATGACAAAGTTTCAACAAAATTCGCATATGAAGGAGGTAAAGAACACAACAAAATCAAAGCTTGATCTTCATCATCAATTTTGTTATCCATACTTTTCAAATCCATAATAATCTTATTGAACTCATCAAGATGGTTTTGAATAGGTGTACCTTCAGTCATATGAAGAGTGTACAAACGTTGCTTCAAATACAACTGATTGGTAAGGGACTTGGTCATATATATACTCTCCAACTTAAGCCACAAATTAGCTGCAGTAGTCTTATCATCCACCTCACGAAGAACTTCATCAGATAGTGACAACATAATTGCACTATGTGCTCGATCCAACGCGTCTTCTTTTTCTTTAGCAGACCAATCTTTTGGCAAGGCTTCCACACCATTTAGTGCCTTAAGCAACCCTTGTCGAACTAGCACAGATCGCATCACGCCAAAGGCTAAAATCATTCCTCCCATTGAATTTTTCAATATCATATTTCCTCGACATATTTGAAGGTTTCATAGACATACTAGTACAAAGCCCCAAGTCGAAACCAAGAGCTCTGATACCACTTGTTGTGCGGAAGCTTCAAATATGAAACCAATAAGCTAATACAGCAAAATATGATAAGACAAATAATCCAAATGACACAAGGATTTATACTGGTTCGACGTAAGCCTACGTCCAGTTTAAAGACGGCGAGGAAATTCCACTAATAGTCAAAATGGAGATTACAAATATAGTTCAACTCTCTGATCCCAAAACCCACATACACCCAATAGCTTTCACTCAAACAAAGAACAAATGGAGAATAAGAAAATACATATCAAATCCTTCTCTCCCAAAAGCCACAAAATGTAGCACAATATCTTTGAATGAATGATTGCACAAATGGAGGACAGAAAAACAGCAACCCTTATTTTCCTTCTCTATCGGCTGCTCTCTGTTTTCCTGCTACCTACTGTTGTTGCTTTTCTACTCCCTCACGAACCAAAAAAGCATGAATTGCCTTATATAAGGCTGGTGCCTTTTAATCAAACCTTAGCTGCCATGTGGCTTTCAAATGGGTAACAAAAGAGGCCAAACCAATTTAGGCTTTAGACAAAACAAAAGGCCCAATAAAAATTGAGCCACAAAATCCAACATGTGACACGTGTACTTTTGGGTAAAAAAGATAAAATTACCCTCAAGGCACACCGGGATTCCCACGCGCATGCAACAGACAATAAGCTCAATCAAGGAAGCGTCAAATGTGATCAAAATAGTATTTATTCAAATCTCTCTCATCACTCCTTATCAAATCCCCACTCAAAAGGTAACTCTCAATTATCATATTTAAATTAGGATTGATTATGATGTGAAAATTAACTTGACACACAAATTAAACCCTATTGATGATAATTGTAGTGGAGATGCAAGTAGGGATCATTCTAGACCGGGGATTAACTAGGGATGCTAATCAACACAAATAAGACTAAAAAAAACACTAAACTAGACTCTATAGACTCAAAACTGACTCTAAACACTAAAAACAGCAACAAACAATCAAAAACACTCAAATCTAGACTTAACAATTGGTTTTGACGAAAATAGAACTTAAAAGACTCAAACAACTAAAAGAAAACAGGTTTTGACTCAATAAACAAGACTTAATGAAAAGGGATTTTATTTTGACGAAATTGAAACTTTAAAACAGAAACTTGTAAAACAAACTCAAAAGACACGAAATTGGTGAAATAGAATGGTGAAAGGCTAGTTAGAGGGTTCCTTCTCCACACATGAAACATATGCATACGAATCGATTCCCAGTTATTCTTTCGACAAACCATGAATGACAATGCCCCGAATTAATTGTATTGAACTAATTAATTCTCAGATTTCCCTATATTCATTGAATTGAATGGATAACGCATCACAACCAAATTATTCTTTATTAAGCTCCCTAACTATGAAAAGCATGATAGAGACACGAAACAAAGATCATTAAGCTTTGTGAAAACCATAAGCATTGACAAGGCATTCATAACTATGAAAAGCATGTTACTCTTGCCTAGGATTTACTTAACATAATCGTGACTAGCGACTTTTACCACTCATGAATATAAGTTCATAACGATTAGGTGAAATTCCCCTATACTCTAGCATCAAATTCAAGCATGCAAACTAAGTATGCATCCTCAATCAACACACAAGAACAAGTTCTTAATAAAACAGATAAGTAAACCACATCCACGATTCATGAAACAATAACTGGAGGAAATCAATTCATATAAAACATAAGTTCGTGGCTTCGAATTCTCCCCTAGCTAAAACGAGTTTAGTTCCTCATGTTCGCAATTAAACAAAGATAACTTAAATTAAACATTGAAAACAAAGGATAGAATACACCTAGAAACGCTCCAACGATCCAACGTCTTGAATGGCAAGCACGGCTCTAAGTTCTCTCCTCTCATTCCTTGCACAGTTGCGGCACAATGAGTGTGTGGTGGATGGATGTAGGTAAGTTATGGTAGAGGGTGGTGGTCTGAATGGTGCGGCATAAACTTGTATTTATAGGCTAAAACCCACAGCACCTAGTTAGCAAAGGAAAAATATTACAAGGCATAGTTTGTGTAGGAAAATAATAACACAATCCTAGGAGGAAAAGGTTATGTAATCCCAGCAGGAAATAGGGCATCTAGAAGGTCAAAAACCAAAGGGAAATAGGATAAGGGGTGCGGCACAGATTTAGGCTTCTAGAAGAAGGACCATGCGCCAGGTTTGGGGGTTCTAGAAGGGGAGGGCACATCACCTTTGTAGGGAAGGATAAGGACTTCTAGAAACCTATTTTAATGTGTCCTAATATGAAAATAAATCCCTTTTGTAGCTGGAAACAAGGTAGGATAAGATTAGGATAAGATAAAATAAGGTTTGGATAAGATAAGGTAGTTTGGATAATGTTTTGGATAATTCTCCTTCTTTGTAGCTGATTCCTTATCTTCAATGACTTGAATTAATTTCTTCAACTCTTTTGCACATTCCTAGCCTTTCTTGAACTTCAAATTCGTCCATCCATCGTACTCCATACATGTGACATCCATTCTTGGCCCAAAATTGCTCTAAAATGCTTCAAATTGCCTCTTTTTGCATAGTTTGTCAATTGGACGTATAAACACACGAAAATAGCTTAAATTACTATAATAAACGATAACTAACTATGTAAATGCAAGAAAACAAGCTAACTAAGTCGCATAAATATGCTCCTATCAAATTCCCCCACACTTAGCTTTTGCTAGTCCTCGAGCAAAACAAAACAAACAAAACATAACCTAGACCTTCCTACATTTGCCTCAGGGATTTCCAATGGTACATAACATGTCAAAAATCACTACTCACATGGATTTTAGCCATCCCTACTCTCAAGCACATACTTAATCATAGTCATCACTACTAGCTCGCATTTAATCAATTAAAACAACGTTTTGAACGTATTAACATGCCTTAGAGAATCCCTCAATCCCTTACAAGATATACACTCTATTTTCACACAGAATTTCTGACTACACACCCTACACTAGGTATATGTGAGAAGATTGATGTAAACAAGAAAACTAGTACTCACATATGTTTAAAACAAAGAAGGCATTTTCTGGAATTATTAATGCATGTATATGTGTGTGTGTGTGTGTGTATATATATATATATATATGTTTAAAACTAGTACTCACATATGTTTACACATACCGATTCCTTAGACGAGCTTCTAAAAAGTAGACTTGGGCAATGACTTCGTGAAGAGATCGGCCAAGTTGTCCCTGGGAACAAATTTGCTTGACTTCAATGTTCTGATGTTGTTGTTGTTGATGAGAACAAAAGAACTTTGGCGCAATGTGCTTGGTGTTGTCTCCCTTGATGTATCCCTTCTTCAGTTGATCGATACAAGCAACGTTGTCTTCAAAGATTGTTGTAGGAACATCAACGACGGTAGAAAGACTGTTGGTACTTCGAATATGTTCCATGACTGCTTTCAACCAAAAGCATTCACGCGTAGTTTCATGCAAGGTTAGAATCTCAGCATGGTTCGAAGAAGTCGCAACTAATGATTGCTTGGTAGACCTCCAAGAAATTGCGATGTCTTCAATGGTAAAGACGTAACCCGTTTGAGATCGTGCCCTTTGCGGGTCAGATAAATAGCTTGTGTTAGCATAACCAATAAGGCGAGAATCAACTTAAGGACCAAAGGGGGTGACGACACCCCTCCTTAGGCCTTTGTAGTTTCGCCCCTGGGAACGACAAAGATTGTTTACGGGAAAAATGATGAGGAATTTGCGAGAAAATTTGACTGGGTGATGATAGGGATTTGATTTTGTTGAGTTTTTCTGGGTTTTGGGGATGTAGATCGGATGCCATGGAAGACAATGAGGAGATGAAGAGGTGTCTACAACAGAGGGATTTTAACTACTCGTCATTCATGACTCGGTTTTAATGTAAGCTTGCTTTGATTGATTTGACCGCAAAACTCAGTCTGCGTAGTAGGTGTACTCCCACTACTTAGACGGTAATTTGCAAATAAAAGAGGAATGACAAAAAATGTCCATTTATAGTTTTCCCAGTTAAGAGTGGGTTTGCAGCTGAATTTATTTGACAAAATGAGACCCAAATCCCCAAATCAAAGCTCCCAAACCCAAAACTGAAATTGAAGCCCAAAAATATCTCTTGGGCCCGCAAAAGGTGCTGCTCATTGTTGCTGTTTGCACCTTTTCGTCGGTTGAGAGAGAGTTCAGACAACGGTTGTGTTACCCGCCCCGAACTTCTTTCTATTTACCTTTCTCTGCCACCCCAAGACGGATAACAAATACACAGCAAAAACCAGAGGCTGAGCAGAGCGCTTCAAAAACAATGGCTGCTCTAACTCTAAGCATTGGCATCGCCACCACCAGCTCAGCTCTACTTAAAGGGCCGACGCCGCGTCGTTCGAGGACCGCAAGAATTTCCTGCATTGGATGGGTACCCCTCAAACTCTGCTTCCCCAAAACTTCATAGCAAATCCAAAGAATAACATTTTTTCTTTTATTTACTCAAATTTTGAAGTGTTTTGGAATTTGATTTGTTGTTTAATCTAAGGAAGGACCCGGAGGGTGTATTGGGACCACCGCAGACGGGCCATTTGGCTCGGATAGAGTTGAAGAGGCGGTTGGAAAAAGACGCCGATGCTCGAGAAGAATTCGAACGCCAAGTCATTGAAGAGAAAGAGCGGCGTCGAACTGTTAGAGAAGTAAATTGACAATTGGGTTTTGAATTTTCCTGAACTGGGTCTTTTGTTGTAACACTTGTTAAATAATTAGTTTTTGGGTTTGATTGTTTTGTGTTTGTGTTTGTTTGAAGTCCCGGGTTGCGCCAGATACGGCGGAGGAGTTGATAGAGTACTTTCTCAACACTGAAGCTCGGGAGATTGAGTTCGAGATTTCGAGGTTGAGGCCAAGGTTGGTGATTTAAACCCATTTCTGTGTGAAGACTGATTAGAAAGCGAAAAAGTAGGAATGCACGCCAATTGTTTGAGGAGATGCTTCAATGAATAAAAAGTTTGATAGCAGCTCACTTTTTTGTGCGTGGACAATGCGTGTATGTATGGCTCTATGGCCAATGAAATAGTATAGTGGGGGGAAGATTTTCTACTTTTCAATGTGGGATTTTGGGATCCTCACACTCCATTCTTCCGTGTATGACATCCTCGTTTGCTCATCCCATCTGACGCTGACCTGAGTAGCCCCTTCCACCCTTTCGGGGCGGCTTTCACTATACTATTGTAATACCAATGTTTTTAAGTTTTTTAAAATCCTTCAATAAGCTGCCCCATCAGTGGACTCTCGCCCAGATGTGTGGTAAAACCAGGTTTTGATACCAATTGGAAACGAAGGTGGCCAAGAGCTCGTATAGACGGATAGACCTCATGTAACGAACTGTTAACATTGATATATCACATGAAGTTTAGGTTTTTCAATTGTATGTGATATACTTTTTAGTTAGTTGCCAACTTACAACGATTAGAAAGCCACTTCATTTGAGCAATACAGTTATAAATATGCCTAACATTTACTTTTTATTGTTTTGTTATTTGTTTACTTTTGCACTTTGATTTTTTCCCCAAGTTAAATTAACTCAAAGTGGCACTAGTGCTTCCCATTTACTCTTTCTTGCACTCCAATTTATCTCTTCTGTATTATTTATGTATATTATAAATATTTTTTTGAAAAGTTTCTCCACAAACCAGCCTCGTTTCCCCAATTTGTCCCCTTGCACATGTTATATGCAGATTGGACAAGGAGTTTTTCTCACACTTACAGTATGAGCTAGGTCAGCTTCGGTTTGCTGTTTCAAAAACTCAGGTTCCTGCCTGAATCTATAAATTTGGGTTAATTTCTGAAACTATACATTCAGCTTCCTCACCAAAACTATGCACTCGGTTTTCTGATGGTTTTTTTCAGGATATAGAAGATAGATTGATTGAGCTGGAAGCATTGCAGAAGGCCCTGCAGGAAGGGACAGGTCTGTTAAGAGTTCACGAACTTTTTTGATAAAGACTTGGTGTTCTTGCCTGCTTACTGAAGTGCTCCATTTTCTGTTACAGAAGCATATGACAAAATGCAAACCAACCTCATTAAAGCAAAGCTAAGTCTGACCAAAGTCCTGTCTTCAAAGGATGTAAAATCAACTGTATGTGCTGCCCTTTTAACTCATTGAGCGTTAAGTTTAACAATTAAGCATTTTGTATTGCTCAACTAAATAAATCTTGACAATGCAGTTACTAGAGATGGTTGAACACAACGAGCTGAATAGATCCTTCTTGACTCTTCTTGACGAAAACATAGCAAATGCGCACGAGGGTAACCAGGTAAATCGCCTTGGGAAAGCTTCTTTCATATTGCCCGAGATAATTCATTTCATCCTTTGTTTGTATTTCTGGTTTTTTAGCAGAGAATAAAACATACCGTAGTCAACTTTAACATGCTATGCAACAGATTTTTTTATTACCAGAAAACTAAAAAGTAGATGTTGTGATATAGGTTAAAGATATTATGAACGCAGTAAAAAATGCAAGGAAGTACGTTCTCTTAATTGTGTACTCAACTTAAAAAGTGCAAATTAGTTCCTTTTGTCACCACACTGCCCATCGATGAACACAAAGCTCAGTCTTGTGCGATGGAAAAAAACTGCCTGGATCTTAACCTAGTATGCAGAAATTAGAAAAAGCTCTGTTTTGTCAGACTATTTCGGGTTACTTGCTTTAGTTGGTATTTGAAAGAGCACATATAGAGCCACTTAGTACTACAGTCTATTGGTATTCCTCTTCACTTGTAAGTGAGAAGTCTTAGGTTCGATCTAACGAGTTCAAAACCAATTTATTCCTTCCACCCCTTAGTGTAAATATATCATTGTATCAGAAAAGAAAAGAGCACCTATAGATAGAATTAGATGAGTAGTAAAGCTGGAAGATATTTCGGTTGTAGAACTTGAATCGATGGTAATTATATTTAGGTCACTTCATTTTCAGTGGATGTAATGATCTTCTTTAGATCTAAGTAAAGCAATGTATTAAAAGTGTTAGGCGTGGGTGAGGCGTCCGAGGGATAGCCCAGCCTAGGCGTGAGGCGTGAGGCGAAGCCTCACGAGACCTAATTTTTTTAATATATACACTGAGCGTACACATATATTAGAGTAAATTGTAGCAATGGTCCCTCAACTTTAATCAAATTGGAGCAATGGTCCCTCAACTAAAAATCCATTACCATTGGTCCCTCAACTTATCAAAATGTGTAGCTATAGTCCTTTTCATCAATTTCATCAAAATTTTGTCAAAATAAGTTATGTTGGAATAACCATTTATATAATTAGGGTCCCTCAACTCATCAAAGTGTGTAATTATGGTCCTTTTCGTCAACTACGTCAAAAAATTTGTCAAAACGAGTTATGTTGGAAGGACCATTGCTACAATTGGGTTAAAATTAAGGGACCATTTCTCCAGTTGAATTAAAGTTGAGGGACCAATGGTAATGGATTTTTAGTTGAGGGACCATTGCTCCAATTGAGTTAAAGTTAAGGGACCATAGCTACAATTTACTGCATATATTACATTAAAAAAAGAAGATTATTAATCAATAATCACCTTGAGCACACATATATTATAAATACATACACACACACATATATATACATATATTATATTATATATATAAAATAGAGGATGAAAAGCACAATGAGCACACATATAACAATGCACGCAAACAGCACACACATCCATTATATAAAAAAATAAAAATAAGAAAAAAAGGTAGAGAGATGATAGTGCAAGGAAGAGGTATGAGGCAGTTAAAACCCTTTTGGGAGTAAAAAAAAAAAAAAAAAAAGAAAAAAGAATCCTCTGAGGCACGCCTAGGCGGCTCCGACAGCGCCTTCCGCCCACTCCTGTAAAACAGAGACGGCAACCCTCAAGCCCAACCTCACAGGGCGCCTAGGCGCACCCTGAGGCGAGCCTTTTAAAACATTGAAGTAAAGCAGTAACCCAACAACTTATCTTGTATACCAACTCCTTAAATTAAAGAGTTCTTGAAACAGTTAAAGAGTTCTTGAAACAGACACGTAAAACACACAAAAAGTGACCTTTAAATCTAATTCAGTAATTGCATCCGTGGTGAACTAAACTCCGATGATCTATATCAATGTTAATTTATGACTTGCAGAAGCAAGCAGCAGAGTTCATGGAAAAGGTTCGTGGGGCTGTTCTCAAGTACATCACAGCTTAGTTCTGCGGAGGTAAATATGAAGTGCTCGATTAGTCTTTAGATGGAGGTTCAGTAACACTATTGTACCACTACATGCTTTGACAGGCAATAATATACGTAGCGTGACAGCCTACATCTTTCTACTATTACGAGAAAATCATAGAATTCATCTTTGTCACCAAAAGTATTTGACATGAATGGAAACAAATAGCTGTCAATATGTGGTAGGATGACACTGATTTATGCAACGTCGTAGTCTATTGATATGCATTCTAGTAAACAATGGTTATGGAGTCGATTCATTAATTTTCTTGTTCATCAATTGAAACACTGTTCGAGAGACATGATTCTATTTTATCATCCATTCTATCACCGTTCACGTTTTTTCTTTTCCTTGTAAATGAATGTATCACTTAGCACATAGATTCATAGAAATGAGAAACTAAGTGTATTTCCTTGAAAGCACTTAAGAAGCAGTGATCCGAGAAAGTGGTTACTGATTTGGACAGCACTTATGGACAAGCATAAAGTAAAAGGCAGTAGAATTCAGAAACAGGAGCTTCTGCTTTTTTTACAATCACATGTATGCCAAGTAATATATCAGGGAGATGCTCAACACAAATCCAGGCACAGGAATTTTTTTTGCCAAAATTTAAGCGCGAAATAGAGTATGTTGTTTTCGTGTGGTTATCCGGCTTATTACGGAGGGAGTAGGATTCTCTTCCTTCCCTTCCCTCCCCTCCTCTCACACTTTACTTTTTGTCTTTTTGCCCCTATAAAAAAATCGATATAAGATGTTGACGTGGCTGAATTATAACCGTTCAAGTATGAGGGGAGAGAAGGATACTCCTCCATTACGAGTACAGATCAAATGCATGCGTGCCACCACTCGGCTTGGATGGAACTAAGTGTCTCTGATTGGTGCATATTTGTGTTGAGTTAGTGCCTATCTGTCTGGGTTTGTCAACGAGCTCTGGGATTACATAATTTTTCCTTACTTTCTGTGGTAGGGAATTTTGCATTACTTAATCCAGTTAATTGAGATATTATGCTTAAAGCCTTTAAAGTATCGTTGTTCAAGCCCATTTTGCCCTTCAGGAGCGGGATTATGTGATCAGCCAGTCGATCCACTAGTCGCCTAGAAGTATCCAATCCCGCTTTTGAAGTATTTCCTATAACTATTAGTACTCTTAAATTAGTTATTTAAGTATTTAGTTTTTGGGTGGAAGATTACACAACGTAGGCCAATTAACAGTAACTCAACACTAGACTGACTAATGTTGTTGGCCAAATCTTACTTTGATTCTGCTTTTGCCCCAACCTATAAAAATCAATGTAATAAAGTAGATAACTAGGTGCTTTGGGATTAATTAAAATGGTTAGGCTTACATTAACTCCACACAGTAGATGATAAGATGTAGATTTATTTTCTCCAAAAAAAGGACTACCTAGTAGCTTCGTCATCGAGTTCATCCTTGTAGAGATTGTGAAGATTTAAATAAGCATTTCAACCTCTTATGATCACTATCGTGTGATTCACCAACTCCAAGAATCGAATTCAGGGATTTGGATCTCATATGGATCCTCATTGTGAGAATCGTAGGGATCTTTACATCTATCCGTTCATCGTGTGTGGTAAAAAATTATTTAAAATTATTTATTTAAAATTACACAAACAGTATCTAACAAAAGCTGATCGCACAAAAAGAATTCGGAGAAGATCTTCATTCCGAATTCACGATAAGATATAGATTTAAAACAAAGGAAAACTGGTGATCTTTAAAATCCTTGCAACCAAACAAAGTTGAAAAAATGTAAACACAATAATGAGACTGCATAGGTAATAAAAAAAGACGTAAAGTAGTAGAAGAAGATAAAGGAAAGTAGGCATGTGCCCGCTTTATTTTTCTTTTGTTACTTTTTAACTTAATTTAAACTACAACATGGAAGATTCGAATTTAAAAATAAAGATAAAATACATGTGTTCTAATCAATGTAGAGTTAGGAGAGATTCTCGGCAGGAGGGCCTACTTTTGGCCATGCGAGCACTTCTATTTTCCTTTTATGCAAATAAATATTTTACTACCAACTACTCTAAATTATGAGAAAAAAGATTTAAATTCGAATGCATAAGAGAAGCACATATATTCTAGCCAACGTGATTACGTCCACTTTTGCGTTTGCTTGCGGTGTTTTTATTTAATCTCCAACAAAGTAAAAAGCCTTGTGAGTTCTCTCTATATTAAGTCTCACAATCATCCAAATCCTACCCATCTCTATCCCTACAGACATGGCAAGACTCGGAGATATATTCCTTTCCTTTCTAGTCCTTTTCTTCAATGTTTGTTCCATTGGCACGGCATACCCTGCCGGCGCTTGTTCCATTGGCACGGCATACCCTGCCGGCGCCGTTGCCAGACACTCAAGCTCCACAGATTTCATCGAAGCATCATGCAGAAGTACCCATTACCCTGCCCTCTGTGTCCACAGCCTTGCAGCGTACGCAAGTGCAATAAGGCAAAGTGAAAGGCAACTAGCTCAAACTGCCCTGACAGTGAGCCTAGCCCGGGTGCGGTCAGCCGCGTCTTTTGTGACAAAGCTGACTAGGGTTAGGGGGATCAAGCCTAGGGAGTACAGAGCTGTGAAGGACTGCATAGAAACCATGGGGGATAGCGTCGACCGGCTCGGCCAATCGGTCCGGGAACTAGGGCATATGGGGAGAGCGTTTGGGCAGGACTTCATGTGGCACATGAGCAATGTGGAGACATGGGTTAGTGCTGCACTCACTGATGAAGGAACTTGCCTTGATGGATTTTCTGGTCGTTTTATGGATGGGAATATAAAGAATGCTATAAGAAGAAGGGTCAATAATGTTGCTCACGTCACTAGCAATGCATTAGCACTTGTTAATCGCTTTGCTGCAAAACACAAGAACTGATTTTCACAACACTTGTTTTCTCTTTGCACATCCCTGTTTATTTCTAGCGTTTGGATTGAATAAATCAAACGGGAATCAGGAGATTGAAACAATAGAGATGTGTAGAAGGAGAAAAGGGGTGTGTGAAAATCGTTTCCCGTAGAGGTTATGTGTAAATGTTAGATGGAAGAACATATACCTTGTGTAATATATGGGATATGTTTTGTTTGTTTTTTCTTTTTCTGTTAGTTAATTATAATCAGACATTAGTGAGAACTTTGTTGAGCTCAAAATGCAAGAACATATCCCATCCAGATTGCCCTTTTGGTTATATATATAATTAGTGAAACTAAAAGAAGCAAGGTGATTAAAGTGGTCTAATCTACTTGATTAGCATTTTCCAATTACCATGTTCTTGTCAGTTTGGCAGTATTGAATCAAGTGACCACTAAGAATTTTGAAACTTGAATCTTTATACAGTTGAAAATAATCTTATTGGATCTAAACCTTCAAGAAAATTCTTATTAGGGTTGATGACATATTTACTTGCTGGAATGCTTATTGTAATTATTACGATTTCTAATTCTGTTGCTGCTACTACAAGTATTTAGAATATTTCTCTTCTTAACTTATACAATGTTTACTAACACATGAAATCAAAACAATTTGCGAGTGTCATTAAAATTCATAATCCACAATCTTAGAAAACAAGAGACGTGCGAGATTGATTTTAGGGCAATTGGTCGCATATCCACTTAATTAATTTTGTCGTTAATAGCAAACAAAAAGTAAAAGGGGGAGCTTTGTTACAGAATATGACCGACATGTTTTTCCCTTTTTATTGATATTTAAGCGTGACAAACTCTCTCTGAATCCAAAACGTTATTAAAGCTGTTTTGTTCTTTTTCCCATCACCATCAGTATCAAAATCTATTAATCTTTAGATTATCTCCAGATTTTAGGTCATTGTTATCTTATCTCGTAATAGTTGTATAGATAAGCCGTGTTTGGTCTACATTGATGACGCGTTTACTAATCCGTAATCAAATTGAGAGGAATTGGATTGAGGGGGAATTGGATTGAGGAGGAATTGGATTGAGGTGGAATCAGAATCAGATTCCTGTTGAAATTGTTTACTAAAACTGTCTGGAATCGGAGTACAAATGATGTTGAGTCCATATAAGTTGTTTACTAATTCACTTCAATCGGAATGAAAACTAGGTTGATTACTATATTGCCCTTACATAAATAAATTATTTTCATACTAATTAATTTAATTTAATTCTTAATTAAATTTATATAATAAAATTCATCTATATAAGCATATATAAATAGGTTTTATTTATTTATTAAAAGATGACAAGAATGATGTTGAGTTTATATAAGTTATTTACTAATTCACTTCAATCGGAATGAAAACTAAGTTGATGACTAAATTGCCCTTACATAAATAAATTATTTTCATACTAATTAATTAAATTAAATTCTTAATTAAATTTATATAATAAAATTATCTATATAAAAATATATAAATAGGTTTTATTTATTTATTAAAAATGACATAATGAGTGTCAAATGAAGGGCAACGTTGGAATAATAAGCAACAAGTGAGGGCATAATAGGAATAAAATATGCATTCCTGATTCCCTTACCCTCAAGGAATTCAAATGCCTCACAAAACTAGGGAATCTCATTCCTCCAATTTTAGGAATTGAATTCCTTGTTTCGTGTGGGGTCCACCACTTTTTTGATTCCTTAATATTTAGTAAACACCGGAGTACTCCGTAATCGGAATTCAATTCCCTTTCTTTATTCCGATTACCCTTACGTAAACGTGCCATGAGTGAGAGTACTCTTGCTTTTGTTGCTGCATTGCTGCTTGTATATAAAAGAACAATGACGGAGACATTTTCTTTCGAGTGATACCACATGATAACTATTTAATAAATTGATAATATCAGTCAAATATTTGACAATTATTTGTTGTGCTACTGAGATAATATACTGGTTGTTCTCCTCAGCTGAATGAGAGGAAAAAAATCAAAAAAAATTAAAAAAATTAAAAACAATATGTTAGTGATGTGGTGAACAGTAGAGAATTAGGTTGGGAAGAAACGTGATACACACATCTTCCCACAATTTTTTCACAAACTCTAAAGTATAAAAACATTTCACTCATTCAAATGATCATGATTAAGTTCATAACGTGATTTGCATGTTAATTGGGATAGAATTTTCTTTCTAAAATTTTCTGGAATCATCTCTTAAGTTTTATTATCAAAAGCCGCGTAACAATGTACACATCTGAGAATATGTAGCTCTTCTGTTCGCTTTCTTGGTTTTAAACTTTGATTATATTGGTACTGATTATTCCCGTAGTTCTTATTTATTAAAAAAAAAAAAAACGCATCTGAATTTCAATGATACGTGATGGATCATACATGTATATTGTAATAAATAAGAATGACATGATTAGACATTTAGTCTCGTAAGTTTGTGTGACTGACCGTAGTATGCTTAGTTTATATACAAAAACTTACGAGAAGTCAACTAGGCATGAAAACGTCCCTTAAGCTTACTCTATTTTGTGAAGAAACTGATGTGAAATTAAATTGCACTCAAACTTAAACCCTATCAATGTAGTATATGTAAGTAGGGATCGTTCTAGCCGGGGATTAGAAGGGATTCTATGAAGGAAAAATTTTGTCCTAGGTAAGAACATGTGAGAATATTTGAACACATATGCAAACTAATAACACTTTAAAGTAGGCATGCATTCAAAAACAATTCTAAAACCCATGACTTTCAAAGCCTAGTGAATGGTGAATCATAAGACTCTTTAACAACATTAAAGAGAAGAAAGGATTTTGAGATTCATTACCCTTGAAGCTCATCCTTGTTTACACAAGGGATTCACCCAAGTGGAGGGCCTTCAAGTCACCTCCTAGCTCCTTGGATCTTCCTTGTGATCTACTTCCTTTTGTTACTCCTTTGCTCCTTGAGGATGTGGGGAAAGGATCTCCAAAAACACCAAAGGTTTGGTGTCTCTAAGTCTCCACACCAAGGATGAGGTGTGAAGATGAAATGGATGACTTAGAGGAAGAAAGATTGCTAGCTATCCCTCCCCTAAGTGGCCGGCCTCTATGGAGAAAAAGAGAGAAAATATTTCTCTTCTTTGTCTCAAGAAAACCCTAATGAGGTAAAAGCTATAAAGATGCTTTTATACCACCTCACATGTGAGTGGCAAACTTGCAATTAACCCAAGTTTGATAACCCTCACCCTAGGCCGGTTTTGACTTTGTTTTTGGGTTAATTTCCATTTAGTTTTAGTTGTCACACAACCTAAACTCAATGAGCCTTGTGGACCAAAAACCCTTTTGGGCCCCGAAACCCAAAACCAACTTAAAAGCCCAATACGAACCTTTCGTAAGATTAATTAACTAATTAATTAATCTTGACCATTCTCAATTAAACTATTTAATTGCTTATCCATCTCATTTATATTTCTTCACTTTCACCCTTACTCGGTGTACGATCCTTAGGTTCCAATTAGCGAGGCAGTGGGCGATTGTTACTCTTAACGATCGATTGTGAATTGAAACTACATTTCAATTCTCCCTTTGATGAAGATTAGTGTTTGCTAATCCTCAGGGCTTCCACAAACCATAAGTGACACCTAGCAGTATGTCATGGCTACCCAAGCTAAGTAGAAGTGGTTGGAGAACCTATCCAGTTACAATTAAAATGCAATACGGTCATTCTCTAATACAATACTCTTGATCACATTGTTTGAGTGATAGTTTGTATCATGTCTACTATCCAATGTGATACTTCTCTATATGAATCAATTGAATATGATTTGGAACATGCTTCCTAAATCATATTTGTATGCTTTGGCCAAAGACTCTCGAATCATATCTCAGAGTATTCACCTTCCACCATGGAAGGTTAGAGATCCCTTATTGTGCATTCACATGCCTACATGACTAGATAGCTTGACCCCAACAATGTCGTTGACACTCTCAATGGAATGCCTTTGACATAATCAAAGATCAAGGACCTAACCATTAGACATCAATGATGCCTCAGGTCAAAGGACTACTTTGCATATTGCAACTTACGAGTTCTTACATGACATGTATGTTCGAACTCTCTTTTGATCGTTGTTCAGTGTACTCGACTACCTTTTGAGCACCTATGTGTTTGTCTTAGTGTCCAACACTAAATGACTTGAGACTAGTCATACTCACACTTGAGTTAACATAACACATACTAACCTTAGTGGATTGTCAATGCCCAATTGGCAATCCTATGGCTAGGAACGTTTTAGGAATATTCATAAGAGAAAGGTCTTGTTAATCTAACTTACTTAGATCACTTCTCTCTTAGATTAAATATATTCCTTGGATTCCCTTATTGCTTAAACACATGATACAATAAATAGTGATTAACAATAAGCTTTGCCCTTCATTAAACATATAATAGTCTAATACAATAAGTATTCCAAAAGCTATTACATCAAATGAGTGGCTTTGTGGGCATACTTCCAACATTCTAATCTACGCAAATCTGACTCAAAAACACAAAACTAAACTTAAAAACACTTAACTAAACTCTGAAGACTCAAAACAACTTAAAACAGCACAAAACTAACAACTAGACTCAAAACAGACTCTAGGGAGTTATTTGGACGAATTCTAGACTAATAAGACTCAAAACACTAAAGAAAACCTAATTTAGACAGATTCTAACTAATTTGACACAACAAAGTAAAGGGAATTGGGTTTTTGATGAAATTAACTAAAACTAAGCAAATTAAAGAAACAAAGTAACAAAGGTACGAAATTGGGTGTTTTGGATGGGTGAAAGGCTAGTTAGAGGGTCCTTCTCCACACATGACATATGCATATGAACCAATTTCCAGTTATTATTCCTTTAGACATGAATGACGACACTCCAAGTTAACCATGACTGCACAAATTAACCATCAGATTTTTCTTAGTTTATTGAATTGAATGAAAGATGCATTACAACCAAATTATCCTTATCAAGTCTCCTAACTATGACAGCATGATAGAAAACATATCAAAGGTCATTAAGTTCTTTGAAAATCATAAGTGTTGACGAGGCATTCGTAACTATGACAGCATGATACTCTTGCCTAGGACTTACTTAACATGATTGTGACTAGCAACCTTGACTACTTGTGAATATAAGTTCATAACGATTAGGTGAAACTCCCTTATACTCTAGCATCAAATTCATGCTTGCAAATTAAGTGTCGACCCCCAATTAACACACATAAACAAGTTTTAATAACTCAGATAAGCAAATCACATTCTAGTCTTAAGAAACAATAACTGGACATAATCAATTCATATATAACATATAAACATGGCCTCAAATTCACCTCTAACTATAAAGAAATTAGTTCCTCATGTCCACAATTAAACAAAGAAAACTTAAATTAAACAGTGAGACAAAGATAGAAAACACCTAGAAACGCTCCAGATTTCTTCCTTCCTTTGCAAAGCTGCGGCACAAGAGGGATTTTCTGAGTTTAAAGCTCTTGTGTGTGGTGGATGGATGTAGGTGAGTTATGGTAGAGAGTGGTGGTCTGAATGGTGCGACATAAACTTGTATTTATAGGGCTAGGGATTACTTGGCCTAGGTTGTTAAGGAAAAGGATTTAGAACTCCAATCCAACAAGGAAAAGGCCTTCTAGAAAGGTTGGGGTGCCAGATTTTTAGGGCTTTTAGAAAGAAGTGTTGTGGCATGTTTCTAGAAGGAAAAGGCCTTCTAAAAACAGGCTTTAGGTGTCCTAATATGAAAAGGAGTCCCCCTTGCAGCTGGAATTAAGGTAGGATAAGATTAGGATAGGATAAGATAAGATAAGGTTAGTTTGGATAAGGTTTTGGATAATTCTCCTTCTTTGTAGCTGATTCCTTATCGTTTTTTACTTGAATTTATTTCTCCAACTCTTTTGCACATTCCTAGCCTCTCTTGAACTTCAAATTCGTCCATCCATCTTGCTCCATACTTGTGCTATCCATTCCAAGCCCAAAAATGCTCCAAAACGCTCCAAAATGCATCTTTTTGCCAACTTTGCCAATTGGACCTACAAACACACGAAAATAGCTTAAAACACTATAATAAGTAGAAACTAACTAAGAAAATGCAAGGAAACAAGCTAACAAAGTCGCATAAATATGCTCCTATCAGAAACTGAGACAATAAGTTAACAAAAACTATACACGAAATCTCATCGAGGGCTTAGGGATGCACGGATGCATGGATGCATGGAGAGGCAGGGACAGCTTGGCGCGATTTGCGGGCTAAGAAATATTAAAAAGATGGTTAAATAAAATGGGAAGAGATCCCCTCCGGATCTCTCCCTTAAAACTTACCAATCAATTAATCCAGACCATTAAAATTTGATCCAACGGCTATAAACATGGGGTCCCTTTAAAAGTTATAATAATTTTAACCGTTTAATCAAATTTCAAGAGTCCGAATTAATTGATTGATGGGCTTTGGTAAGAGAGATCCGGAGGGGATCTCTTCCCAAAGAAAATGTTGATTTCAATGTGATTATATTATTTAAATCTGCAGACGACCAAATCTGGTGTGAATTGATTTTACACGTCCCGAATGCAATGTCAAAAGAGAATGAGGATACTCTCTGGATTCTCTTTGTGAGGATCCGGGGATCCTTCAATCACATCCATTAATCGTATATTGTGCGGCTAGAAATTATTGTAAATCTTTTTATTTAAAGTTAAATATAAACAGTACATGACAAAAAATGACCGCACGATATACGATGAACAGATGTGATTGGAGGATCCGTGAAATTCTCACAAAGAGAATTCGGAAATGATCCTCATTCGTTAAAAGAGATGAAGCTGAAATCAATATAAAAGTTTGGGTTCCTTGTTTCAAAAGTAATAAGTTTATACTTAAAAAGTTGTAACATTTCTGCGATCTCTCATTACATTCCAACTAAGCTGTTAAACTAATAAAAAGGAGTTTTATACTCAAGTAATCAACCAAGTTATTGAACTAAGATGGGGAATTTAATCTAATAATATTCTCTTCATTTATAAATGAGAGGTCTTAAGTTCGATTCTTACTAAAGATGAATTTGAACTGCATTATTGCTAGCCTATTATGAGACTTAGCCTACTTTCCCACCCCATAATGTAGATAATATCATTTGTTGAAAAAAAAAAATCATGAGAGCAATCTTGACAAAAATATGAGAGCAATTTGTATAAAACGGCTTGATCGGCACATAACATTTTTGTTTAATAATAAAATGTCATGTAATGAAAATTTATACATACATTATATTTTTAGTTCAAAATACTAAGGCAACAATTATGGGTTTCATATGAGTTTCTTCTTGAAATTCAAGCATGGCGGGAGACTAGAAGGCACTTAACAGGAGTAGGATTCTCACATTTGCTTCTCTCATTTCACACTCCTCTTTTTGTCTTTGTAAAAAATTCGAAAGAAAGCACTAATGTTATTAAATGGTAACCCTTTAAATAAGAAAAAAAAGAAAAGAAAAATAGATTAGAAGAAGAAAAGATCCCACTTCCTATTAACATGCAGGACTTGGGAATAATTTTTTTAGGGGATAAAGACATTCCCAGTCCCCATAAATGTGATTCGTGTGAGCTGCAAGAAAAAGCGGGGAGCAGACAATATGCCATGGATGTCACGTGGACATAGTTTCATTCTGTCTTGGATTTCTATGATTTCATCCGCCTATATTTGAAGTTTAATTGTTTATACAGGGAGAGGAAAAAAAAAAGTGTTAAAGCAACATATGTAATTATACGAGGAAGCAAACTAAATTAAATTTTAGTGGTAACTTTTAAAAGATTTAGGTGAAAAGTTTTAGAGAGGTAAAATTTTTCTTCATGCATGTAATATTGTGTCGGATCAAAACGCATATATATAGAGGTATGTTTGTAACTTCATTATAACGCACAAGACCAAAAGTGAAAAGCAATAATACTAATATCTCTCCCTCTCTTTACCTGCATTATTTTTATGATACAGTTACAAAAATAAACAATGTAATACATTACGCCCGTTCTACTTTTATCTCTAGCAAAAGTTATCTCTCTTTCACTTTTTCCTATTTATAACATGTATGTCCTTTTTTTTCTTTATTGCTTGACTACTCATTTAGAAAACGAGGGGAAAAAAAAAGAGGAAAAAAAAAGGTAAAATGACAATTTAGCAAAATTGATAGAAGAAATTATGAGTATTTTATCGATATATGATTAATATGTCTTCAATTTAAAAATTGGTATTTGATTTTCTCTAATATAATAAGAAACATGTGACTAGTGAACATAGAGTTGTGGAGAAGCTGGGACAAAGTTGGGATTGTGACAAAGATTAAAACAAAAAATGTGGGGATGGGGTGGTGGCGTGGTGGGAGGAAGCTATCACGCCATCTGGTTATTCTGTTCTTGTCTCTTAATTATTCTTTGATTATTCAGTCCAACGACTAGAATAAGAAATATGAGAGCTCGCTATGGAGGAAAAAAGAGTGCAGAAGTCATTTTCTTAATTATAGCTAATTTATACTTTTAAGGTAATACAAAACCTTGTAAAATGAGTGTTGTGTGTACTAATCACTTCCCACCATCTTCTTCTCCCCGCCCTCCCTCCCCTGTGAGCTTTTTTCTCCTCCGCGAGAGTTCTCCTCTCTCTTTTGTGAGAGTCTCTCTCCCCTCCGTGAGAGTTGCTCTCTCCATTGGTGAGAGATCAGTTTGCTTCATATAGCTTCCTTCTTCTTCCACGATTTCTTCTTGAGTTTGATTTCAATTTACACCTCCTGGCTGCTCTATCCCAAATTCACCAAATCAAACCTTAGACTTGCTAGACCCCTCATCTTCTTCAACCCCCCGCTACCATTATGAGAGTCGGTGAAATGCTTCCCTAACAGTCATCATCGATTCCCACACGTTTTTCACTGCTTTTTAAATTTTTCGTCCCATTCTTTTCTCCTTTCCCTATCTGCAAACTGCTCTCTTTCAAACCCACAGATCCATCTTTCTCCATGTCCATCATCTACCTTTCCACCCCACAGTTCATTCCCCTATAACCTTGGCTTTGTTCTAAGAACAGCACACCAGTGTTTGGCGTCATATTTGGATCATCCCTTCAATGCTTCTTACCCAATTACCTCCAAAGCTTCCTGAGCAAGCTCTGTGTTGCTGCTTTGGCGCCCCTAAAATGCTTCTGAAAATACCAATTCCCTCTCCTTCTTCCTCATCCTCTCTGCTCGTCTCCTGCTTCTCCTTCTGTGTCTTTCCGTCAATCGACACTGTCGTCGTTAGAACTATAATCAGCGGAGCCATGGAGCAGCAGAGCAATCAGAAGACTGGCCGACAACAAGACGAACTCCAAGAAATGCACCATGCTCCTGTCCCCGTCGAACAACTTTAGGCAAACCAATTTCAAATTCACACTCGTTTCGAGCAATTGAGCGGCTTCCCCATGTGGGTTCTTTTTCAATCTACCTCTGATGGGGTTTTGTTGCTCAGATTCGAAATTTAAGAAATGGGTTATCATTTTCTTTGAAATTGGGTTTGAATTTCTAATCTTGACATGCACAGCAAGTAGCCCACCTTGCTAGAAGAACCACCTTGATGGTACAAAGATGGAAGGTATTCGTCACTTTTGAGATCAGAAGAAGACATCTCAAAGTGCCACTCAACCCAGCGAAAGGGAGGCCCACGCCTCCACCCATCTTCTCTCCTCCACGTGCTAAGCGCCCCAAGAAGCAACCCAGGCCTCAATGCCCAAGTCCCGAATGCAGGAGGGCCAACCCACGCTAGTCCCTCTCCTTCCCTTCTCGCCTGCCCAGGCTCCAACCCAGCAGCCATGGAGATCAGGCCCAAGCCAGTCTCCCCACGCCAGCCAACACCCTTCCTGCACCACCTGCAACCTGTGGCCTCCCTGCCACGCCATTCATGCATCCTTGGCACCCACCAAGCCAATTTTTCAAGCCACAAGGCTCCAAAAATTCAAGAAGAACAAAAAATTCAAAATTTTTCTTACCTTGGTGCGACACGGAGAAGAAGAACAACAAAGAGAAACGACTCTTTGCAAGCGCAAGAAAAGAAGAATGCTAGGGGAGGGGGAATAAAAATTTCCTATGGCTTCTCTTTCTTGTTGGAATAATATTGCAGTTAAACTCACCCATTTACAGCAAGTCTACAAAGATTGAGAGCACCACAACAATTATGTAAACCTTCAAATTGTGCAAAATGAGATGAGTAAGAAAATAAATACTCACTGACCAATATGATCTAAGGTAAAATAGTAAAATGATATTAAAAAAAAATAATGTAAAGGGACATGAAACAAATAACATAATCTCCGAATTTGTGAGCTCATGACCCTAATACCGATTGATGAATTTGTGAGCTCATGACCCTAATACCGATTGATGTTTGCATTATTTACTCAAATAAGTTGATAGAAAAGGACTAATATAGCACGACAGAAGCCCAGAATAAGAGAAGAGCAAAAAATCCAGTCCATTCTACCCTGCCGGAACCGCCATCGTCATTTCCCGTTGTTCCTGCAAGATTAATTGCAATATTATAACGACGTATTGGAGATTTAACACTAAATTTACCACTTGGTTAAATGGTAAAAATTCATAAAAAAACATTCATGTAAATTAAACATTTGGGCGGTTATGAACTTTAATTTTAGCTGATTTATCCCCACAACTTTTTTATAATAACCCAATTTTTCCTCTGAACTTTAATTTTAGCTCATTATCCCATAAAATTTTATAAATAACCAATTTTCCCTTGAAGGTTTTCATCTATCCAATTTTCTATTCTTTTGTCTCCCTACAATTGTCATATATTGTTTACATGATCAAAATGATTGGAAAGTTAGATGAAAATTTTTAAAAGCTAGCGTCGTGGGAAAATTGCCTATTTATAAAAATTCATGAAGATAATCGACTAAAATTAAAGTTTAAAGAAAAAATTGACTAATTATAAAAGTTTAGAAAATAATTAAATTAAATTAAATTAAAAAAATTTGATAACTCTATACAAATTCAGGTGATAAGGTGATAAATCGACAAACATAGCATGACGTAACTGTTTACTCTTGAGTCTTTTGACTTATGAGCACTTGAAATTTCAACTTGTTTTATTATTATTTGCTGCCCAACTGTAAAGAAGTGGGAAATATTTCTTTTTTCTATTTTTATTTATTGCTTTTGAATTTTTAATAGGGCCAGTCAGATTTGGTGGCACCGACTTAAGTTAGCAAAGGAGGCAGATTGTCTGCCTTCCTAGTTGTGATGCCTTTTCGTACTTTTTTATTTTGTGCGGTCACGGTTAAGTCACGTCAATATTTTATATTAATTTTTTAATAAAGATAATAAGATAAAAAATAATAAAAATATAAAATATTGACGTGGCTTAATTATGATCGCACAAATATAAGGGCATGAAAGGACATCATAACTAGGAAGGCAGACAATCTGCCTCCGTTAGCAAATTATATACAAAAACACATGGCATGTCCAAGTGAAGTGCCCTTTCTTTACCTACTATTCTCTAGGTACGCCAACTTTTTACCAACTACAACTTTTAATATCAAAACTTGTAAATTTGTTAATCAGATATATGTCACAATTCGCCTGATGTAATTTATAAAATATAATTTAAACAAACGACCTACTTTACATTGAATCTTGTATGTATAATTTGATCGTAATAGAGAGTGTGTTACCAATGCCATCAGTTTTCGTGTAAGTATCATTCCTCTTCTAACGCTAATGCTTATGTGATCTAGTGAAGCTTATCATTTTGTTAGAAAACGTTAAATAAGTTTAAATTTAAAGATCGATAGTTATTTTTTTCTTTTTTATACAAAAGATATTATTTATATTAAAAAATATGAGAATCAATTAAAACTAATAATAAGTCAATCATAATAATGTAGTTCAAAATCCGATTTTAAAACTATGACAAAGCAGACGTAAACTCTTTCTCAGTGCTCATAATTATCATTGACTATGAACTCCCAACTCTGCTATCAATCTATCCAGAAATTACTAGTTGTTGAAATTGGATGTTGATGCCTGTGCTCAGTTTATGATCTCCATTTTAATTAAACACACAACATTATCAGTTATTTAAAAATACGGGTTAATCTTAGTTTACTACTCTTAAGTTTCGTGGCTTTTAACATTTAGTACATGAAATTTTTTTCGTTTCAAAGTCATACCTAAAGTGTTAATTTTGAGACAGTCTCATACATCTGTTAAGTTTTCTGTTAGAACTTCTGTTAACTGATCATATGGCGCAAACGTGGACAATTACTGAGCACTACCACGTGTCAATATGGGCCCACTTTAATATAAAAAAATTAAACAAAAATACAAAAACACAACAAAAAAATAAAAAAATCCATCCGTACCCACCTTCTTCCCCGCACTCTCTCCTTCCCTTCTCTCTTCTGCAACCCGCACCCCTTCCCTCCCTTCTCTCTTCTGCACCATCACCCTCTTCACCTCCCCTGTCCACCAAGTCGTCTCTGAGTCTCATTTACTCTCTCCAAATCCGATAAACCAAAAAGAAACAGAAGCCTCGCCCCTCTCTCTCTCTTCATCTTTTGAACATCACATGTTTTTCCACACTCCCTCTCTGTCTCAGCCGTAATTTTCACCATTTTCGATCCCAATCTCACACCTTCAATCCCCCGACGATCCGCCCTCTCCGCCGCCGCCCGCTCTTTCCTTCCGGTTAGGTTTTTTTTATTTTCTGGGCTTTGTTCAATCCTTTAAGAATTAGGGTTTCCAATTTTGCGCATTGGATTGGAGCATTCGGTTTCGTTACAATTAGGGTTTCAATCTCCAATCTACACACTGGATCTATCTCGATGATTTGAATATGGGATTTCAGCTAGTTTCGATTTGTGACTTCAATTTTTCGTTAGGGTTTTTTTTTTTTGAAATTTGAAATTTTGTTGAGATTTTCATACTGTTTGAGGATTCAAGATTAGGGGTTTGAGTGCTTCGCAGTGATGACGAGGAGTTCAAGGCACAAATCAAGCAAGCATAGCTCGCCGGATGCCAGGGAGTATTCGGGTTGCGGGTTGCGGTTGCGGTTGCGGAAGAGAGAAGGGAGGGAGAGGGTGCAGGGGAGAAGGTGGGTACGTATGTTTTTTTTTTTTTTTTTTAATTTTTTAATATTAAAGTGGGCCCATATTGCACGTGGGACTCAGTAATTGTCTACATGAACGCCACGTCATCAGTTAACAGAAGTTCTAACGGAAAACTTAATAGATGTATGAGACTATTCCAAAATTAACAACACTTTAGGTATGACTCTGGAACACGAAAAAAACTTCATGTATTAAATATTGAAAACCACGAAACTTAAGGATAGTAAACTGAGATTAACCCTAAAAATAAATACCATTTTTGCTACTATCCAATTGAATTTTGATCCAAACAAGTAAAAAGAAAGAGAAGGCAAGTGGCCGTAACCACAAACCACAAGTAGAAAAGAGTTGAGCTTTTGAGCGTGAATTCGAATCCCATCGATAATTAATCTAACATTTAATTTAACAAAATTTATCTTCTCACGAAATAAAAGTAAAAAGAAAGAGAAGTTTGGTACCTGTGGCTGCAGGTGTGGATTGTGTCGGAGCAACCACGGCAGCTGCAAAATCAAAACACCAAAACATATTAGTTAGTTCAAGATCTTAAACGGGTGCAATCCAAATTAAACTAAAGAGTGCACTGAGCAAAAGTACTTTTGCATTTAGATGTATCAAGTGATTGGCCGCAAGCGGTGGCGATTCTGAGAGCGGAAGTGATGTTGCTGCCCAAACTCTCGAGAAGTCCGGGAGTGTAAAAGAGGTTGCAGAGACACGGAAGCTGGGTGGCCACCGTCTGCTTGATGGCGGTGCAGCAGGTGGCAGATGGTTGAGCTGTGCTGTTGAGGTAGTCCGCGCACGGCAGAAGGTCCTGAGCACAACCCGGCGTCGTTTGACCGGCCGCCGATCCGAATAATCTTAACAACACAACCACCGTGAACATGGAAATGCTGTAGCAGCCCATCTCTCTTTCTTCTCTTATTCTCTCTAATAAAATGGGAAGTGGAGGGTGCTCTACTACTTTTTCAATTGCTTTGTGAGGATTTGATATACAGCTGTTGTCATTTAGTCAGCTTTTTGGTTTAAAGACAATGAAAATATTAATTCCGAAAAAAACGGACGAGCCATGTGTAATTTATTAAAATAGTGTTACTAGAAGGGATTTGCTAAGATCTTTCAACGCAAAAGTGATCTACATATACAGTTCAATTTAGTTGGTCTTAAGTTTAATTCTCGTAAACTAACATCAATTTATTTGATTTTGGAATTGTGGTGCGACATGATATGATCGAGTTGATGGAAGCATTGACATGCCCTAGTAACAGTTGCTTAGTAATTAAAAGTGGGTTGTTTGCAGTAGTTACGAGTTTTTGGTCTGTGATAATTGAAATAGGTTATGAAGTGATTTATTCTTTGATTTGAAAGCTGATTTACATTTTGGTCTTGAGTGGAATTGCTATTGTCAGGAGATGTGATGAAATG
The DNA here is from genome assembly GCA_024362995.1 of Heteromeles arbutifolia. Classification (NCBI taxonomy): domain Eukaryota; kingdom Viridiplantae; phylum Streptophyta; class Magnoliopsida; order Rosales; family Rosaceae; genus Heteromeles; species Heteromeles arbutifolia. The sequence continues at coordinate 9,651,907 of JANCRC010000019.1, forward strand.
GTCACTCACATTCTTTTTCAGAGTACTCAATGCAAGAGGCTTATTACTTAAGTAATTAAGAGTATCTATTCCCGCACTTGCAATCAAATGTTCGATTTTTCCCTACTCAAGTATCACTTGTACTAAAAACAAAACAAAAAAGCAAACGAGGAGAAACTTGATCAATATGACATTAGCTATTACGAGGCAAAATATGAGAAGTGTGGACTATGAAATGTGAATGCAACGTAAGATACATTTTGAATCATAACAATAAAATAGTAAGATATTAGGATCACATATTTAATAAACTAAAATCAATAAATCAGTTACCCTTAATTTATCGGCGCTTGCATATGAATTTATTCTACACTCTCTAAACTATATGTCCTAGCCATGAATAGGGTTTAGCACATAATAGAACGTGTATTGTGAGAGCATATGTGATTAGGGTAGGGTTGCAATAACACTAAAATATCAAGTCACCAAAATAATAAGTTATTTGAAAATTAAGTGAATTAATTGACAAGTAATTGACACTCACAATAATTCTTAGACGCAAGAGTTGAAAAAAGAGAAGTAAAAATCCTCATCGTTTCCGCGCTTAGAAACCGAAGCCATGCCCATTCACAAATCGATCGACAACGACTTATTCATATAAATGCAATATTTGACGTTGCAGGCTGTAGCGACCGCACACAATTTCGTCCCCAACTTCTTGTTTTCAAATGATTCCATGAAATTTGTGGGATGCAAAATTAGGTCAACGAGGTTATGATGAGACAGAAACAATTGGTGCCAGTTGGTCCTCTCGCTTCTCGATCGTTAGCTAGTCAGTCGTCAAGTTGATTTTGTCAACAAGGAAAGCTCCGAAAAAAAAAATTGAGATGATAGTCGAAGGGAAGTGATCTCGGTCACCTGAACTTTTTTAAAGGGGAATGTTAGAGAGGTAAGGCTGGCACTTTAGGAGTAGGATTCTCTCTCCCTTTTTTTTTTCCTCCCTTTTCCTTTCCTCATATTTGAACGGTCATGGTTAAGCCAATCAACATCTTATATTAATTTTTTATAAAAAGAAAAAAACAAAATAGAAAATGTAAGAGGAGAGGATGTAAGGGAATAGAAAGCGCAGAGGGAGGGGGGGGTGAGAATCCTAGTCCGGCACTTTAAGCATCTAAAGTGGAGATATAGAATGCTTTGAAAGGAGCATTTTACATTTTTTTTCCTTGGTCAAAATGCTTATGGAATGTAAATACGATAATGCTAAGGAGATAAAATTTTTTTAAACCAAATTTGCAAATCAAATGATGTGGTTATTGATGATTGGATTATTACTAAACTGTTGATTAACGTGCTTATTTTATATTGGTGACACATCATTTGGTTTAAAATTTTGATCGCTCCAACATGAATGAGGATTCCAGAGATCCGTGAATCATGTCCGTTCATCATACATCGTGCCATCAGAAATCATTTTAAATTTAAAATTTAAAATTGAACATAAACAATATTTGACGAAAACTGACTGCACAATGTACAATGAACGGACACGATTCAGAAATCTTCAGGATCCTCACAAAGAGAATCTGGATTCCCCCAGCATTGTATATTTGCTAATTTTTAATGTTTCCAAGAAGTGGGCTCCGCTAGTCAAAGAGAGAAAAATAAATGAGATCGCAAATTTACATTTATCTCATTAGAGTAGCCGAGTAGGACTCGTATTTACTTCTCTTGAAGATGTAAAACGATGTGTAAATGCGATTTTACATCTTAAATTTACATATCTAAAGATGCCATTTACACATCTTCATTAAAGATGCTCTTAGACATTAGACAGATCATTTAATCTTTTTTGTTTTTTTGGGGTGGTGGGGGGATGAGAAGAACAAACAAAGAAAATAGAAAATGGACAATCAAGAGATTATTATTTTGTGTGTGTATAGATGAGGACACTTATTTTTTGACACTCATTTTATAGGGTCACTCTGTAACATTATTCAATGATCTGAATAATTTATATTTTAGGTTTTTTCTCAAATATCATGTCTATAAAAAAATTATACAAATCCAAAAACAATGACCGTTTGATTAAATGATGTCATTTAGTATTTCTTTGTAAACTGTATTTGTTTATTTTTTTTCACTACATATAAATGTCTTTTATGAATGATGAATGTCTATTTTTCGGCAAAGATGATTTATGAATGATGAATTGTAATATAGACGGTTCAGATCGTTGATACAAAGTTACAGAGTTATTCCTATAAAATAGATGTCAAAATGTGTATTAAAAACTGGACGTCCTCTAATTCTAACCCATGTTTACATAACATTCCCCTCTATGCCATGCTGTAATGATTCCTCTGGCATTACGACCTTTACCACAATGATGTTGTCCATAGATCAAATTATTCCGTGGATTAGGCTTCTTCCCCTATGATCTCTATTAGTGGAGACCTAACCCATAGGTGTAACCTCCCACTCAATAATATAGAATCGACAATTGAAACATTTGAGGCTGCATTAATAGGGGATACACATCAGAAGAGTTTGCTTTATTTACAAACTTCACCTTCAACGAGCGTAGATTTGATATATATTGTACATGTAAATCCTAAATATAAAAATATGCATAATTCGTCCATAAAATCTATCATAAATGGAGGTGTTCTCGGTGACCTTTCATTTCTTTCTTCCAGAAAATGTAACCAGGATCCTCGCCGGATCTTTCCCTAGGGATCCTAGGGATCCCACAATCATGTCCGTTCATTTTATATCGTGCGGTCAGTTTTCGTTAGGTACTATTTATATTTAAATTTTAAATTTTAAATTTTAAATTTTAAATAATTTTTGACCATACGATATACGATGAACGGACATGATTGTGGGATCCCTAGGGAATGGATTTGGAGAGGATCCTGGTTCGACTGATTAGGTATTAGACTTTAGAACTTGTTTTGGGCTAAGGTAAAATCGACTAAAGTTTGATCTTGGTTTTGTGTTGCCCTAAACTACAGGTTTTTAGAAAATATTACACACAAATAACCCCCCTCGAAACTCTCTATCATAATTAAAATATATAAAGTGCTTGAAGAAGAAAAAATAGTGTTATTTACGCACTCATTTTTACTTCCACACAACCTTAATTTGTTGTCATTGATCTTTTTCAATTCATTCAATATCGCGGCTGAAAATTACTAAAGGTGTGTGAGAAGTAAAAATGTGTGGATAACACTATCTTAAAATAAAAACTCATTGGCCGAATGGTTATTGAACCATGTGTCATAAGTTGACAAGTCAGGAAAGTTTTTTATTTTTTGTTTCTTTCTAATCTTTTTTTTTTCTTTTTTTCTTTTTTTCTCTATGATTCTTAAAGTGCTTCTCCCTTTGCATTGGGTTCAGTTCGTGTTCGGCTCATCGAAGCTCAGCTCGTGAAAAAATCAAGCCAAGCCTAGTTCAAATTGATTGAAAAACAAATCAAACTTGAACATTAGTATGTTCGACTCGTAAAGCTTGTGAGCAGCTTGAATTTTTTTATGAGACACTTCGAAGTAGGCTTGAGCTCGGCTCGGTCATTAAAGGTTGACAATAATAATTAAAAAAAAATGCATGTACTCAATTATTGATTAAAAAAAAAATACATGTCCTCAAGCTTGACAAAATAACATTAAAATTGTTGTACGCCTAATTTAACTGAACAATATAAAGGCCAGAGAGAGAAGGGTGCGACGGCAATGACAGAAAAGAAAGATGTGTAATTGTGAGGTCTGTGTTATGTCACCCTAGTGTGCCTTTATTTATAGTAGTATGGAAGGTAAATTCCTTCTTCAATAGAATTACAACTCTAATAGGACAATATCTAATCTAAAAGATATGGTAGAATCCCACAAGGATATCCCAAGATATGATAGGATTTACACGATCACATTCCTAATCTAATAGGACTATAACACTCGACCTGAGTGTGTAAACTCAAATAAAATATCGCATCAGGTCTTCAATGGACGAAGTAGATCAGTTGATGAAGTCGTTGGCACAACAGGCGAATGCGAGTCTCAAATTAATGAAAGTATGCTTTGGTAGTAAAACTCACAAAACCTCGCTAAGGTAAAACCTAAAGTAGGTGAAAACCCACAGACTAAAGAGAAACGTGAGAAGTATGCATAATGTAAAAAACAAACGTCATATGGGACGAAAGTAGTAAACCTCACAAGGGTATGACTAGCCCAAGATGGGTGCCTTATCAAAACCTCGCTAGGTAGTAAAAACCCAGTGGGAAAAATGCTCTTAATCGTAAGGAAAAAGAGTACATTAAGATCAAGTGAGTACACTTCTAGATCCTCCCCCCTGAGTTTGACAAAACTTCAAAATAATAGAACTACAAGCTATTCAGGTTAGAAAGTTTACACATACCGATTCCTTAGACGAGCTTTTAAAAAGTAGACTTGGGCAATGACTTCGTGAAGAGATCGGCCAAGTTGTCCCTGGGAACAAATTTGCTTGACTTCAATGTTCTGATGTTGTTGTTGTTGATGAGAACAAAAGAACTTTGGCGCAAATGTGCTTGGTGTTGTCTCCCTTGATGTATCCCTTCTTCAGTTGATCGATAAAAGCAACGTTGTCTTCAAAGATTGTTGTAGGAACATCAACGACGGTAGAAAGACTGTTGGTACTTCGAATATGTTCCATGACTGCTTTCAACCAAAAGCATTCACGCGTAGTTTCATGCAAGGTTAGAATCTCAGCATGGTTCGAAGAAGTCGCAACTAATGATTGCTTGGTAGACCTCCAAGAAATTGCGATGTCTTCAATGGTAAAGACGTAACCCGTTTGAGATCGTGCCCTTTGCGGGTCAGATAAATAGCTTGTGTTAGCATAACCAATAAGGCGAGAATCAACTTAAGGACCAAAGGGGGTGACGACACCCCTCCTTAGGCCTTTGTAGTTTCGCCCCTGGGAACGACAAAGATTGTTTACGGGAAAAATGATGAGGAATTTGCGAGAAAATTTGACTGGGTAATGATAGGGATTTGATTTTGTTGAGTTTTTCTGGGTTTTGGGGATGTAGATCGGATGCCATGGAAGACAATGAGGAGATGAAGAGGTGTCTACAACAGAGGGATTTTAACTACTCGTCATTCATGACTCGGTTTTAATGTAAGCTTGCTTTGATTGATTTGACCGCAAAACTCAGTCTGCGTAGTAGGTGTACTCCCACTACTTAGACGGTAATTTGCAAATAAAAGAGGAATGACAAAAAATGTCCATTTATAGTTTTCCCAGTTAAGAGTGGGTTTGCAGCTGAATTTATTTGACAAAATGAGACCCAAATCCCCAAATCAAAGCTCCCAAACCCAAAACTGAAATTGAAGCCCAAAAATATCTCTTGGGCCCGCAAAAGGTGCTGCTCATTGTTGCTGTTTGCACCTTTTCGTCGGTTGAGAGAGAGTTCAGACAACGGTTGTGTTACCCGCCCCGAACTTCTTTCTATTTACCTTTCTCTGCCACCCCAAGACGGATAACAAATACACAGCAAAAACCAGAGGCTGAGCAGAGCGCTTCAAAAACAATGGCTGCTCTAACTCTAAGCATTGGCATCGCCACCACCAGCTCAGCTCTACTTAAAGGGCCGACGCCGCGTCGTTCGAGGACCGCAAGAATTTCCTGCATTGGATGGGTACCCCTCAAACTCTGCTTCCCCAAAACTTCATAGCAAATCCAAAGAATAACATTTTTTCTTTTATTTACTCAAATTTTGAAGTGTTTTGGAATTTGATTTGTTGTTTAATCTAAGGAAGGACCCGGAGGGTGTATTGGGACCACCGCAGACGGGCCATTTGGCTCGGATAGAGTTGAAGAGGCGGTTGGAAAAAGACGCCGATGCTCGAGAAGAATTCGAACGCCAAGTCATTGAAGAGAAAGAGCGGCGTCGAACTGTTAGAGAAGTAAATTGACAATTGGGTTTTGAATTTTCCTGAACTGGGTCTTTTGTTGTAACACTTGTTAAATAATTAGTTTTTGGGTTTGATTGTTTTGTGTTTGTGTTTGTTTGAAGTCCCGGGTTGCGCCAGATACGGCGGAGGAGTTGATAGAGTACTTTCTCAACACTGAAGCTCGGGAGATTGAGTTCGAGATTTCGAGGTTGAGGCCAAGGTTGGTGATTTAAACCCATTTCTGTGTGAAGACTGATTAGAAAGCGAAAAAGTAGGAATGCACGCCAATTGTTTGAGGAGATGCTTCAATGAATAAAAAGTTTGATAGCAGCTCACTTTTTTGTGCGTGGACAATGCGTGTATGTATGGCTCTATGGCCAATGAAATAGTATAGTGGGGGGAAGATTTTCTACTTTTCAATGTGGGATTTTGGGATCCTCACACTCCATTCTTCCGTGTATGACATCCTCGTTTGCTCATCCCATCTGACGCTGACCTGAGTAGCCCCTTCCACCCTTTCGGGGCGGCTTTCACTATACTATTGTAATACCAATGTTTTTAAGTTTTTTAAAATCCTTCAATAAGCTGCCCCATCAGTGGACTCTCGCCCAGATGTGTGGTAAAACCAGGTTTTGATACCAATTGGAAACGAAGGTGGCCAAGAGCTCGTATAGACGGATAGACCTCATGTAACGAACTGTTAACATTGATATATCACATGAAGTTTAGGTTTTTCAATTGTATGTGATATACTTTTTAGTTAGTTGCCAACTTACAACGATTAGAAAGCCACTTCATTTGAGCAATACAGTTATAAATATGCCTAACATTTACTTTTTATTGTTTTGTTATTTGTTTACTTTTGCACTTTGATTTTTTCCCCAAGTTAAATTAACTCAAAGTGGCACTAGTGCTTCCCATTTACTCTTTCTTGCACTCCAATTTATCTCTTCTGTATTATTTATGTATATTATAAATATTTTTTTGAAAAGTTTCTCCACAAACCAGCCTCGTTTCCCCAATTTGTCCCCTTGCACATGTTATATGCAGATTGGACAAGGAGTTTTTCTCACACTTACAGTATGAGCTAGGTCAGCTTCGGTTTGCTGTTTCAAAAACTCAGGTTCCTGCCTGAATCTATAAATTTGGGTTAATTTCTGAAACTATACATTCAGCTTCCTCACCAAAACTATGCACTCGGTTTTCTGATGGTTTTTTTCAGGATATAGAAGATAGATTGATTGAGCTGGAAGCATTGCAGAAGGCCCTGCAGGAAGGGACAGGTCTGTTAAGAGTTCACGAACTTTTTTGATAAAGACTTGGTGTTCTTGCCTGCTTACTGAAGTGCTCCATTTTCTGTTACAGAAGCATATGACAAAATGCAAACCAACCTCATTAAAGCAAAGCTAAGTCTGACCAAAGTCCTGTCTTCAAAGGATGTAAAATCAACTGTATGTGCTGCCCTTTTAACTCATTGAGCGTTAAGTTTAACAATTAAGCATTTTGTATTGCTCAACTAAATAAATCTTGACAATGCAGTTACTAGAGATGGTTGAACACAACGAGCTGAATAGATCCTTCTTGACTCTTCTTGACGAAAACATAGCAAATGCGCACGAGGGTAACCAGGTAAATCGCCTTGGGAAAGCTTCTTTCATATTGCCCGAGATAATTCATTTCATCCTTTGTTTGTATTTCTGGTTTTTTAGCAGAGAATAAAACATACCGTAGTCAACTTTAACATGCTATGCAACAGATTTTTTTATTACCAGAAAACTAAAAAGTAGATGTTGTGATATAGGTTAAAGATATTATGAACGCAGTAAAAAATGCAAGGAAGTACGTTCTCTTAATTGTGTACTCAACTTAAAAAGTGCAAATTAGTTCCTTTTGTCACCACACTGCCCATCGATGAACACAAAGCTCAGTCTTGTGCGATGGAAAAAAACTGCCTGGATCTTAACCTAGTATGCAGAAATTAGAAAAAGCTCTGTTTTGTCAGACTATTTCGGGTTACTTGCTTTAGTTGGTATTTGAAAGAGCACATATAGAGCCACTTAGTACTACAGTCTATTGGTATTCCTCTTCACTTGTAAGTGAGAAGTCTTAGGTTCGATCTAACGAGTTCAAAACCAATTTATTCCTTCCACCCCTTAGTGTAAATATATCATTGTATCAGAAAAGAAAAGAGCACCTATAGATAGAATTAGATGAGTAGTAAAGCTGGAAGATATTTCGGTTGTAGAACTTGAATCGATGGTAATTATATTTAGGTCACTTCATTTTCAGTGGATGTAATGATCTTCTTTAGATCTAAGTAAAGCAATGTATTAAAAGTGTTAGGCGTGGGTGAGGCGTCCGAGGGATAGCCCAGCCTAGGCGTGAGGCGTGAGGCGAAGCCTCACGAGACCTAATTTTTTTAATATATACACTGAGCGTACACATATATTAGAGTAAATTGTAGCAATGGTCCCTCAACTTTAATCAAATTGGAGCAATGGTCCCTCAACTAAAAATCCATTACCATTGGTCCCTCAACTTATCAAAATGTGTAGCTATAGTCCTTTTCATCAATTTCATCAAAATTTTGTCAAAATAAGTTATGTTGGAATAACCATTTATATAATTAGGGTCCCTCAACTCATCAAAGTGTGTAATTATGGTCCTTTTCGTCAACTACGTCAAAAAATTTGTCAAAACGAGTTATGTTGGAAGGACCATTGCTACAATTGGGTTAAAATTAAGGGACCATTTCTCCAGTTGAATTAAAGTTGAGGGACCAATGGTAATGGATTTTTAGTTGAGGGACCATTGCTCCAATTGAGTTAAAGTTAAGGGACCATAGCTACAATTTACTGCATATATTACATTAAAAAAAGAAGATTATTAATCAATAATCACCTTGAGCACACATATATTATAAATACATACACACACACATATATATACATATATTATATTATATATATAAAATAGAGGATGAAAAGCACAATGAGCACACATATAACAATGCACGCAAACAGCACACACATCCATTATATAAAAAAATAAAAATAAGAAAAAAAGGTAGAGAGATGATAGTGCAAGGAAGAGGTATGAGGCAGTTAAAACCCTTTTGGGAGTAAAAAAAAAAAAAAAAAAAGAAAAAAGAATCCTCTGAGGCACGCCTAGGCGGCTCCGACAGCGCCTTCCGCCCACTCCTGTAAAACAGAGACGGCAACCCTCAAGCCCAACCTCACAGGGCGCCTAGGCGCACCCTGAGGCGAGCCTTTTAAAACATTGAAGTAAAGCAGTAACCCAACAACTTATCTTGTATACCAACTCCTTAAATTAAAGAGTTCTTGAAACAGTTAAAGAGTTCTTGAAACAGACACGTAAAACACACAAAAAGTGACCTTTAAATCTAATTCAGTAATTGCATCCGTGGTGAACTAAACTCCGATGATCTATATCAATGTTAATTTATGACTTGCAGAAGCAAGCAGCAGAGTTCATGGAAAAGGTTCGTGGGGCTGTTCTCAAGTACATCACAGCTTAGTTCTGCGGAGGTAAATATGAAGTGCTCGATTAGTCTTTAGATGGAGGTTCAGTAACACTATTGTACCACTACATGCTTTGACAGGCAATAATATACGTAGCGTGACAGCCTACATCTTTCTACTATTACGAGAAAATCATAGAATTCATCTTTGTCACCAAAAGTATTTGACATGAATGGAAACAAATAGCTGTCAATATGTGGTAGGATGACACTGATTTATGCAACGTCGTAGTCTATTGATATGCATTCTAGTAAACAATGGTTATGGAGTCGATTCATTAATTTTCTTGTTCATCAATTGAAACACTGTTCGAGAGACATGATTCTATTTTATCATCCATTCTATCACCGTTCACGTTTTTTCTTTTCCTTGTAAATGAATGTATCACTTAGCACATAGATTCATAGAAATGAGAAACTAAGTGTATTTCCTTGAAAGCACTTAAGAAGCAGTGATCCGAGAAAGTGGTTACTGATTTGGACAGCACTTATGGACAAGCATAAAGTAAAAGGCAGTAGAATTCAGAAACAGGAGCTTCTGCTTTTTTTACAATCACATGTATGCCAAGTAATATATCAGGGAGATGCTCAACACAAATCCAGGCACAGGAATTTTTTTTGCCAAAATTTAAGCGCGAAATAGAGTATGTTGTTTTCGTGTGGTTATCCGGCTTATTACGGAGGGAGTAGGATTCTCTTCCTTCCCTTCCCTCCCCTCCTCTCACACTTTACTTTTTGTCTTTTTGCCCCTATAAAAAAATCGATATAAGATGTTGACGTGGCTGAATTATAACCGTTCAAGTATGAGGGGAGAGAAGGATACTCCTCCATTACGAGTACAGATCAAATGCATGCGTGCCACCACTCGGCTTGGATGGAACTAAGTGTCTCTGATTGGTGCATATTTGTGTTGAGTTAGTGCCTATCTGTCTGGGTTTGTCAACGAGCTCTGGGATTACATAATTTTTCCTTACTTTCTGTGGTAGGGAATTTTGCATTACTTAATCCAGTTAATTGAGATATTATGCTTAAAGCCTTTAAAGTATCGTTGTTCAAGCCCATTTTGCCCTTCAGGAGCGGGATTATGTGATCAGCCAGTCGATCCACTAGTCGCCTAGAAGTATCCAATCCCGCTTTTGAAGTATTTCCTATAACTATTAGTACTCTTAAATTAGTTATTTAAGTATTTAGTTTTTGGGTGGAAGATTACACAACGTAGGCCAATTAACAGTAACTCAACACTAGACTGACTAATGTTGTTGGCCAAATCTTACTTTGATTCTGCTTTTGCCCCAACCTATAAAAATCAATGTAATAAAGTAGATAACTAGGTGCTTTGGGATTAATTAAAATGGTTAGGCTTACATTAACTCCACACAGTAGATGATAAGATGTAGATTTATTTTCTCCAAAAAAAGGACTACCTAGTAGCTTCGTCATCGAGTTCATCCTTGTAGAGATTGTGAAGATTTAAATAAGCATTTCAACCTCTTATGATCACTATCGTGTGATTCACCAACTCCAAGAATCGAATTCAGGGATTTGGATCTCATATGGATCCTCATTGTGAGAATCGTAGGGATCTTTACATCTATCCGTTCATCGTGTGTGGTAAAAAATTATTTAAAATTATTTATTTAAAATTACACAAACAGTATCTAACAAAAGCTGATCGCACAAAAAGAATTCGGAGAAGATCTTCATTCCGAATTCACGATAAGATATAGATTTAAAACAAAGGAAAACTGGTGATCTTTAAAATCCTTGCAACCAAACAAAGTTGAAAAAATGTAAACACAATAATGAGACTGCATAGGTAATAAAAAAAGACGTAAAGTAGTAGAAGAAGATAAAGGAAAGTAGGCATGTGCCCGCTTTATTTTTCTTTTGTTACTTTTTAACTTAATTTAAACTACAACATGGAAGATTCGAATTTAAAAATAAAGATAAAATACATGTGTTCTAATCAATGTAGAGTTAGGAGAGATTCTCGGCAGGAGGGCCTACTTTTGGCCATGCGAGCACTTCTATTTTCCTTTTATGCAAATAAATATTTTACTACCAACTACTCTAAATTATGAGAAAAAAGATTTAAATTCGAATGCATAAGAGAAGCACATATATTCTAGCCAACGTGATTACGTCCACTTTTGCGTTTGCTTGCGGTGTTTTTATTTAATCTCCAACAAAGTAAAAAGCCTTGTGATTTCTCTCTATATTAAGTCTCACAATCATCCAAATCCTACCCATCTCTATCCCTACAGACATGGCAAGACTCGGAGATATATTCCTTTCCTTTCTAGTCCTTTTCTTCAATGTTTGTTCCATTGGCACGGCATACCCTGCCGGCGCCGTTGCCAGACACTCAAGCTCCACAGATTTCATCGAAGCATCATGCAGAAGTACCCATTACCCTGCCCTCTGTGTCCACAGCCTTGCAGCGTACGCAAGTGCAATAAGGCAAAGTGAAAGGCAACTAGCTCAAACTGCCCTGACAGTGAGCCTAGCCCGGGTGCGGTCAGCCGCGTCTTTTGTGACAAAGCTGACTAGGGTTAGGGGGATCAAGCCTAGGGAGTACAGAGCTGTGAAGGACTGCATAGAAACCATGGGGGATAGCGTCGACCGGCTCGGCCAATCGGTCCGGGAACTAGGGCATATGGGGAGAGCGTTTGGGCAGGACTTCATGTGGCACATGAGCAATGTGGAGACATGGGTTAGTGCTGCACTCACTGATGAAGGAACTTGCCTTGATGGATTTTCTGGTCGTTTTATGGATGGGAATATAAAGAATGCTATAAGAAGAAGGGTCAATAATGTTGCTCACGTCACTAGCAATGCATTAGCACTTGTTAATCGCTTTGCTGCAAAACACAAGAACTGATTTTCACAACACTTGTTTTCTCTTTGCACATCCCTGTTTATTTCTAGCGTTTGGATTGAATAAATCAAACGGGAATCAGGAGATTGAAACAATAGAGATGTGTAGAAGGAGAAAAGGGGTGTGTGAAAATCGTTTCCCGTAGAGGTTATGTGTAAATGTTAGATGGAAGAACATATACCTTGTGTAATATATGGGATATGTTTTGTTTGTTTTTTCTTTTTCTGTTAGTTAATTATAATCAGACATTAGTGAGAACTTTGTTGAGCTCAAAATGCAAGAACATATCCCATCCAGATTGCCCTTTTGGTTATATATATAATTAGTGAAACTAAAAGAAGCAAGGTGATTAAAGTGGTCTAATCTACTTGATTAGCATTTTCCAATTACCATGTTCTTGTCAGTTTGGCAGTATTGAATCAAGTGACCACTAAGAATTTTGAAACTTGAATCTTTATACAGTTGAAAATAATCTTATTGGATCTAAACCTTCAAGAAAATTCTTATTAGGGTTGATGACATATTTACTTGCTGGAATGCTTATTGTAATTATTACGATTTCTAATTCTGTTGCTGCTACTACAAGTATTTAGAATATTTCTCTTCTTAACTTATACAATGTTTACTAACACATGAAATCAAAACAATTTGCGAGTGTCATTAAAATTCATAATCCACAATCTTAGAAAACAAGAGACGTGCGAGATTGATTTTAGGGCAATTGGTCGCATATCCACTTAATTAATTTTGTCGTTAATAGCAAACAAAAAGTAAAAGGGGGAGCTTTGTTACAGAATATGACCGACATGTTTTTCCCTTTTTATTGATATTTAAGCGTGACAAACTCTCTCTGAATCCAAAACGTTATTAAAGCTGTTTTGTTCTTTTTCCCATCACCATCAGTATCAAAATCTATTAATCTTTAGATTATCTCCAGATTTTAGGTCATTGTTATCTTATCTCGTAATAGTTGTATAGATAAGCCGTGTTTGGTCTACATTGATGACGCGTTTACTAATCCGTAATCAAATTGAGAGGAATTGGATTGAGGGGGAATTGGATTGAGGAGGAATTGGATTGAGGTGGAATCAGAATCAGATTCCTGTTGAAATTGTTTACTAAAACTGTCTGGAATCGGAGTACAAATGATGTTGAGTCCATATAAGTTGTTTACTAATTCACTTCAATCGGAATGAAAACTAGGTTGATTACTATATTGCCCTTACATAAATAAATTATTTTCATACTAATTAATTTAATTTAATTCTTAATTAAATTTATATAATAAAATTCATCTATATAAGCATATATAAATAGGTTTTATTTATTTATTAAAAGATGACAAGAATGATGTTGAGTTTATATAAGTTATTTACTAATTCACTTCAATCGGAATGAAAACTAAGTTGATGACTAAATTGCCCTTACATAAATAAATTATTTTCATACTAATTAATTAAATTAAATTCTTAATTAAATTTATATAATAAAATTATCTATATAAAAATATATAAATAGGTTTTATTTATTTATTAAAAATGACATAATGAGTGTCAAATGAAGGGCAACGTTGGAATAATAAGCAACAAGTGAGGGCATAATAGGAATAAAATATGCATTCCTGATTCCCTTACCCTCAAGGAATTCAAATGCCTCACAAAACTAGGGAATCTCATTCCTCCAATTTCAGGAATTGAATTCCTTGTTTCGTGTGGGGTCCACCACTTTTTTGATTCCTTAATATTTAGTAAACACCGGAGTACTCCGTAATCGGAATTCAATTCCCTTTCTTTATTCCGATTACCCTTACGTAAACGTGCCATGAGTGAGAGTACTCTTGCTTTTGTTGCTGCATTGCTGCTTGTATATAAAAGAACAATGACGGAGACATTTTCTTTCGAGTGATACCACATGATAACTATTTAATAAATTGATAATATCAGTCAAATATTTGACAATTATTTGTTGTGCTACTGAGATAATATACTGGTTGTTCTCCTCAGCTGAATGAGAGGAAAAAAATCAAAAAAAATTAAAAAAATTAAAAACAATATGTTAGTGATGTGGTGAACAGTAGAGAATTAGGTTGGGAAGAAACGTGATACACACATCTTCCCACAATTTTTTCACAAACTCTAAAGTATAAAAGCATTTCACTCATTCAAATGATCATGATTAAGTTCATAACGTGATTTGCATGTTAATTGGGATAGAATTTTCTTTCTAAAATTTTCTGGAATCATCTCTTAAGTTTTATTATCAAAAGCCGCGTAACAATGTACACATCTGAGAATATGTAGCTCTTCTGTTCGCTTTCTTGGTTTTAAACTTTGATTATATTGGTACTGATTATTCCCGTAGTTCTTATTTATTAAAAAAAAAAAAAAACGCATCTGAATTTCAATGATACGTGATGGATCATACATGTATATTGTAATAAATAAGAATGACATGATTAGACATTTAGTCTCGTAAGTTTGTGTGACTGACCGTAGTATGCTTAGTTTATATACAAAAACTTACGAGAAGTCAACTAGGCATGAAAACGTCCCTTAAGCTTACTCTATTTTGTGAAGAAACTGATGTGAAATTAAATTGCACTCAAACTTAAACCCTATCAATGTAGTATATGTAAGTAGGGATCGTTCTAGCCGGGGATTAGAAGGGATTCTATGAAGGAAAAATTTTGTCCTAGGTAAGAACATGTGAGAATATTTGAACACATATGCAAACTAATAACACTTTAAAGTAGGCATGCATTAAAAAACAATTCTAAAACCCATGACTTTCAAAGCCTAGTGAATGGTGAATCATAAGACTCTTTAACAACATTAAAGAGAAGAAAGGATTTTGAGATTCATTACCCTTGAAGCTCATCCTTGTTTACACAAGGGATTCACCCAAGTGGAGGGCCTTCAAGTCACCTCCTAGCTCCTTGGATCTTCCTTGTGATTTACTTCCTTTTGTTACTCCTTTGCTCCTTGAGGATGTGGGGAAAGGATCTCCAAAAACACCAAAGGTTTGGTGTCTCTAAGTCTCCACACCAAGGATGAGGTGTGAAGATGAAATGGATGACTTAGAGGAATTTAATATAATAATATTCTCTTCATTTATAAATGGGAGGTCTTAAGTTTGATTCTTACGAAAAATGAATTTGAACTACATTATTGCTAGCCTATTATAAGACTTAGCCTACTTTCTTACCCCATAATGTAGATAATATCATTTGTTGAAAAAAAAAAAAAATTCATGAGAGCAATCTTGACAAAAATACGAGAGCAATTTGTATAAAACGGCTTGACCGGCACATAACATTTTTGTTTAATAATAAAATGTCGTGTAATGAAAATTTACACATACATTATATTTTTAGTTCAAAATACTAAGGCAACAATTATGGGTTTCATATGAGTTTCTTCTTGAAATTCAAGCATGGCGTGAGCCTAGAAGGCACTTAACAGGAGTAGGATTCTCACATTTGCTTCTCTCATTTCACACTCCTCTTTTTGTCTTTGTAAAAAATTCGAAAGAAGGCACTAATGTTATTAAATGGTAACCGTTTAAATAAGAGTCGGTGAAATGCTTCCCTAACAGTCATCATCGATTCCCACACGTTTTTCACTGCTTTTTAAATTTTTCGTCCCATTCTTTTCTCCCTTCCCTATCTGCAAACTGCTCTATTTCAAACCCACAGATCCATCTTTCTCCATGTCCATCATCTACCTTTCCACCCCACAGTTCATTCCCCCATAACCTCGGCTTTGTTCTAAGAACAGCACACCAGTGTTTGGCGTCATATTTGGATCATCCCTTCAATGCTCCTTACTCGATTACCTCCAAAGCTTCCTGAGCAAGCTCTGTGTTGCTGCTTTGGCGCCCCTAAAATGCTTCTGAAAATACCAATTCCCTCTCCTTCTTCCCCATCCTCTCTGCTCGTCTCCTGCTTCTCCTTCTGTGTCTTTCCGTCAATGGACACTGTCGTCGTTTGAACTATAATCAGCGGAGCCATGGAGTAGCAAAGCAATCAGAAGACTGCCCGGCAACAAGACGAACTCCAAGAAATGCACCATGCTCCTGTCCCCGTCGAACAACTTTAGGTAAACCAATTTCAAATTCACACTCGTTTCGAGCAATTGAGCGGCTTCCCCATGTGGGTTCTTTTTCAATCTACCTCCGATGGGGTTTTGTTGCTCAGATTCGAAATTTAAGAAATGGGTTATCATTTTCTTTGAAATTGGGTTTGAATTTCTAATCTTGACATGTGCAGCAAGTAGCCCACCTTGCTAGAAGAACCACCTTGACGGTACAAAGATGGAAGGTATTCATCACTTTTGAGATCAGAAGAAGACATCTCAAAGTGCCACTCAACCCAGCGAAAGGGAGGCCCACGCCTGCACCCATCTTCTCTCCTCCACGAGCTAAGCGCCCCAAGAAGCAACCCAGGCCTCAATGCCCAAGTCCCGCATGCAGGAGGGCCAGCCCACGCTAGTCCCTCTCCTTCCCTTCTCGCCTGCCCAGGCTCCAACCCAGCAGCCATGGAGATCAGGCCCAAGCTAGTCTCCCCACGCCAGCCAACACCCTTGCCGCACCACCTGCAACCTGTGGCCCCCCTGCCACGCCATTCATGCATCTTTGGCACCCACCAAGCCAATTTTTCAAGTCACAAGGCTCCAAAAATTCAAGAAGAACAAAAAATTCAAAATTTTTCTTACCTTGGTGCGACAAGGAGAAGAAGAACAACAAAGAGAAACGACTCTTTGCAAGCGCAAGAAAAGAAGAATGCTAGGGGAGGGGGAATAAAAATTTCCTATGGCTCCTCTTTCTTGTTGGAATAATATTGCGGTTAAACTCACCCATTTACGGCAAGTCTACAAAGATTGAAAGCACCACAACAATTATGTAAACCTTCAAATTGTGCAAAATGAGATGAGTAAGAAAATAAATACTCACTGACCAATATGATCTAAGGTAAAATAGTAAAATAAGATGGGTTATCATTTTCTTTGAAATTGGGTTTGAATTTCTATGAATTGTTGTTCAAGATTGTATATTTTATATGTATTTTTCGTTATTACAATGAATTATCGGTCTTGGGTTTTGTTATTTACCCACTATGATATGATACACCCTAGCCAACAACCGACCCCCTTTTTAGTTCCAATTTCATATGGATTTTTATTTTTTGAGGTAATCGGGTTTTCTGGGTGCCAAAGCAGCAACATAGAGCTTGCTGGGGAAGCTTTGGAGGTAATCGGGAGAAAGAAGGGATGAAGGGTTGGGTGCGCACAGAGGAGAGAAGGGATGGAGGTTTGGGTGGGAGTGGGGGCTGATGTAGGAGAGGTCCAGATTTTTTTAATTTCTTTTAATTTTTTTAATATCCATGTGGGCCTATATTGACACATGGCGTTCAATCATTGTCCACGTAGGTATCACGTCATCAATTAACGGCTAATTTAACATCAACTTTAACGAATGTATGAAATTGTCCCAAAATTATAACTTCAGGTATCACTTTGGAATAAAAAAAAAACTTCATGTACCAAATATTGAAAACCAAAAAACTTCAGATAGTAAACTGAGATTAACACTAAAAAAATAAAAAATCTAATCTTCGGGGTTGATGCCTCCTGAAAGTTAGAAATCTCCATTGTGGTATCTTAGGTATTATCCACTTGTGCAAAGTTTGTCTCAACTTTCTAATGACGTGAATGATACTTAGCAATAGCATCAGAGGAAACTCGGCAAACACTGGACCAATGTTGTTTGGAACCACATCGATAACACATATCAAGATCAATGGAATCAGTATTGGCTGGAGTTTTCCCGTATTAAGTCAGAAGCCTTAGGAGCCAGTTAATCACACTTCAGGGCCGAATTTCCTCCATTGGGTGGGCCTCTGCTTTCTCGGCCAAGGGTTCAGCTATTTGTCACTACCATGATGCTTTTTGCATTTTTGTGGCCACACACATGCGCTTCGGGTGTCACATTCGAGCCGTTAGTTCTAGCTTGATAATTTTTCATAAAAAAGCTGGTTTTGCTTTTCAGTAAGAAGAAAGACAGAGATCAAATTCGAAAATTTGGCAAACTTATGTGTCTGATATTATTGTTGCAGGATAATATTGGTGGTATGAAATGTCGAATCTCCAAGAGATTCTGTTTGGACAAGTCTTCATTACAGAACTTGAGAAATGATCATATTCAACAAACTTTAGATTTGTATTCATTCACAAACATAAAATCTTGGAAGTGTAAGTGATGCTAGTCATGTCTTTCTTCATGGAATAAGATATCTTTCTGGTGACCGAAGTGCTCTGCCAGAGCGAGCTAGTGAGTGTGTGAATCCTCTTCAACAAGGTATTCGGTTTACAGTGCATCATGCATATGTCTTTGGATGAAGGTCATGGGGTTGCTTTGTCAGCTTCACTAACCATTCATCTTTAACCTCTTCAATGGTAGCTTGAGACTTTTGGCGGTTAGATGGAGCTTCACATTTTGAACCCACTTTAGGTAGTTTTTACCAGAGACTTGCAGAACAGTAAAGTCAAGTTTATTCAAGTTCAACATGGCGCTGCAATGGAGGGAACAAGATTGTGATTAGTCTTATGGAAAAGTTAAGATCTATAGACATAAAGTAGAACATTCGGGTTCTATATACATGTATCAGTTTAATTTTACATGAAAAACTTTGAGTTTCATGGTGTATGTTTTGTTTGAAAATTTAGGTTTCAAAGGCATTGAATTTGAAACAACAGATTCGAGTATAGATGAACTTCTGGGTTATAAAAGAGGTACCTACAAGAACACTGCATACAATATACATTCAGGTGTAGTGAATTTGGGGTTGCTTCAGGAACCCAATTGTGAGTAGTTTCGGATCTACAAAAGGATGTCAACTATTGAAAAATAAAATAAAATATTGAATTGTTAATTTACAAAAGTGGACTGCTAGTTGTTAATTTGTTTTGTCGAATTAATAGCCTGATGATCACTAAATTAATTCAATAGACCATGACCAAAGAAGGGTCGATCGTGCAAGCAATGGTGGAGGTTTGAGTGTTGAACGATGCCGAAATTTTTCGGCCTTCTTCCTTGCAAAAATCCAGTAGGTGAAGAATTTATTAATTAATTTTAATTGTTAAATAAAAATTAAAAATTAAATAATTTTTTATTTCAGTAGGCGAAGAAGTGAGTCCTGCTCATGTCACGTCATCATTTAATAGCCAAATTGACAAAAAATCTAACGGAGTCTGACATTGCAACGAATTCATAAATTGAGGTATACATTGCAATGTTAGATTATGAGGTATGAGATTGTGGTTCGACTCATTATTAAGGTAGTTTTGTGTAATTTATGTTAAAGAATACTATTGTATTCCAACAATTTACACAATCATAATCCTAATTACACTAGGATTGCAATAAACATAATTTCTTGGCTTTCAAAGCATTAATGTCCTTGTGGTACATATCATAAAAAAAAATAACTTAAATCAAATATGAAAATATAAATAATAAAATAATGTATTGTAGTTCTTTCTTTTATATAGTTATTTCAGATAAATTTAAAATAAAATGTTTTTCTATTTTACACAACAATTTAGCCTTGCAAATAAAATCATTCGGTGACAAAAGTCATCTGTCATCTTATAATTGCCAAAGATCGATCAAATCAGATATCTCTTCCTCCTCTGTTACCAACTTTCTTATAAAGAAGTCGGCTGGGGCAAATAATTTTGGGTATTCAGAATATCGGGTACTTTAGATGTTTTAATCGTTTATTTTTATTTTTATATTTTTAAATAAAAATTTAACAATTAAAATATTCGTAATACCGAGTACTTTGAAGTATCCAAAGAAATCCCCGGATGTTGTTAATGGGGTAACTGAAAAAGAAAAACGACGGTTACTGTATTTTCTTTCCAAGTCAAGGTTACCCGGTACAACAAGATGCAAATTTCTACTTATATTTTACATCAGAGGACTTTTTAAAATGAACTGAATCAAATCGTGATTCAGAATTTTTATTCGTTATCTTTAGTCAAGAAGACAATGACAAAGTATTTAAAGGCTAAAATTTTTTAATCAAGTCATGAGCCGGTTCATTTTTAAATTTTTAGTTAGATCAGTGTTAATTTTTCAATTGTATTTTCAGGGGGTGTTCAATTAAACCCAATTTTTTTGCTCTCTTCCTTTTCACATGCAATTTTTCAGCATTTAGGACAACGACGAAAAGGTTAATTAATATCTAATAAAGAACTATATCATAATCAAAAGCAATAATGATCATAAACACAATTATGTTGTGGCCAAATTATATGACAAGGGATAGAGAGGGTGCGGCAAGAGAGAGAGAGAGAGTGGAGAAAGTGTAGGGATTTTTCTGTGTGTATGAGATGTGTTATCCTGCTACACAATGCCTTTGTTTATAGTAGTAAAGAGAAGAGGAATACTTGTCCTCCAAGTAAATACAATCCTAGTAAGGAAAGAATACTAGTAACCAAATCTATGTAGGGTTTACACAATCACACTTTAATATATTATCTATAACACTCCCCCTTGAGTGTGTAAATACTCAAGTAGATTCGTCATTAGGTAGAGTTGGGGAAGTCGACTCGTTGGCACTATCCTAGGAACACGCTAGTCTCAAACAAAGGAACTTGCATATGGAACTAAGTCTCACAAAAACCCAATGGCTATGGTAAAACCCAAGGCGGGGCAAAAACCCATAGTCTAAGGAAAAGTGCGTGAGAAAATGCAAAGTTAAATTAGACGTCTACGGGACGTACATCAGGGATATGACCAACTCGGGATGGGTGCCTCATCAAAACCTCGTCAGGTACAAAAAAAACCCCAAAAGGAAAATATGCACCTTGTGAAGTCTAGATTTATTGTTTGGCTTCCCTTGTCAAATGTTGTTAATTGTACAACCATGCTCTAGTTAGTTTTAGGGTTAAATTGCTACTTTGGGATCT
This sequence comes from Heteromeles arbutifolia, assembly GCA_024362995.1. Classification (NCBI taxonomy): domain Eukaryota; kingdom Viridiplantae; phylum Streptophyta; class Magnoliopsida; order Rosales; family Rosaceae; genus Heteromeles; species Heteromeles arbutifolia. The sequence goes on from JANCRC010000019.1 coordinate 9,673,207, forward strand.
TGCTGCTAGAAATATCATTTTAAGAGCTTAACTTCTTACGTTAAAGATTTGTTCATTCATATGCATTTCAGGCTATTATTTCATGTTCATTCTGTCTAGTGGTTCTATCTTGTCAAAATTTCCCGCTGCTTTCTAGTTTGCTGGGCACACACTTTAAGACAGCCCACATGGGTCAACTGACCCATTTTCCTTGTGAGTGATTTTTAACCCTAGATCTTTCCTGATTGTTTGGGGACTAGACACGTGTCTCCTTGCTCCCTTTATCTGAAATATCCATGTCTCCCTTTAAAAGGGCTACTAGGGTTCACTTGGTTTTTGGGGTTTGAAATTGAAATTTTTTGAAAGCTTTCTCCATCTCAGATCTCCTAGGAGCATCAAGCATATTTTATGGGTAATGTTTTTCATTGAATATTTCTAAATCTATCTTTGAAATTGCTTGCTTAAACTCGTTTTATATGCTCATTTGTTTTGGCTAGGAGTTTTACATTTTCAGAAAAGAGTTTGATTTTAGCTTTAAGCTACCTCTTGTGTTCTTCATTGAAACCCTAGCCACAAAACCATATTCATGCATTAAACACCCAATCACTGCATATTAGGGTAATCTTCATAGTTTTATTTTAATTTGGTGGTCAAGTTCTTCAAGTTTCAATTCTTTAAACTGGCCCTATTTTTGAATTCTCATCAGTTTCTTCTTTCAACTGTTTGATTGAAGAAACTGACTAGTCATTAAATCCAGATTGCACACTATCATCATATCATGTGCATTTGTTGTGTGTTGTCTCAGTGCCATAAGGTGAAGAGTTCAAGAGGAGCTGTCATCTTGTGAAGATTGGAGACAACACATTTTTGGTGCCACAAGGTGAAGAGCTTAGGAGGAGCTACCACTTCGTGAAGATCGAAGGAATCCGTCTCGTGTAAGGCACGAATGCACAAAGGTAAAGCTGCACCGTAGATAGGTCTAGGAATTGAGCTTTGCGTGATACTTTGTAAGAATCTTGTTTACACTATTCTATTGGACTCAGTGGAGAGTCCTCGGTTTTTTTAACCCAGAGGTGGGTTTTTCTAGCCAAAAACTTCTTGCGTTCTTTGTCTCTTAAACTTGTTCACATATCTTATTTACTTGCATATGCTTCATGCATCCTATGAATTGTTATTTGATATGTCTTAGAGACTAAGTTTACACTGCATATTATGAGCAATGAACTGAATTTTTGTTGACTAGGATAACTTGTAGTGAGCTAAGTTTTATTCGTAGATTTACGTTTGATTAGTTGACAAATTTGTACTTAGTTGACTGGTGAGCTGTTGGAAATGTGCCCTAAATCAATCATATGATGATACTTTACACACATTTCACATGTTAAACTAATCTAGTTTAATATAAAGGGCAAAGATTATTGTTTTAAGCCGTCTCATATAAATGTTATATGCTTAAATGATAAGTCCAAGGAATATGTAATTGGGAAAATGTGATCTAAAGAAGTTAGATTCAAAAGACCATTCTCTTTCGTATACATATCTTAAACGTTCTTGATCATAGGATTGCCAATTGATGCGATGTAAAACAACATACAAATTAAACCCTCTTGTTGACAGTTGTAGTAAAGATGCAAGTAGGGATTGTTCTAGGCCGAGGATTAGGAGGGATTGCTAATCTACTCTAAACTGACTTAAAAACACAAAAACAAACTTAAAAACACTTAACAAGACTCACAAGACTCAAAACAAACTTAAAAGACTCAAAACAGCTTAAAACAGCCAAATAGACTCAAAACAGACACTAGAGAGTACTTTGGACGAATTCCTAACTTTACTTGACTCAAAACACTAAAAGACACAAGTTTAGACAGATTCTAAGTTGACACAAGAAAGTAAAGGGGGATTGGGTTTTGGATGAAATTAAGCTAAAAACAAAACAGATACTAAAACTAAACAGATTTGCACGAAATTGGATTAAATTGGATGGATGATGGTCTAGCTAGAGGGTCCTTCTCCACACATGACACACTTGCATATAAATCGATCTCCAGTTGCTTTTTTCAATAAACCATGAATGACAATGCCCCAGATTAACCGTGCCATCACTAATTAACCCTCAGATTTTCCCTTAGTTATTGGATTGGATGGACATCATTCGACAACCCAAAGCATTCTTCAAAAGTTCCCTACATGCATATCATAATAGAGATACAATCAAAGATCATTACGTTATATGAAAATCATAAGCATTGACAAAGCATTCGTAACTATGACATCATGATACTCATGCTAGGTATTTAACTTAACGCGATCGTGACCAGCAACCTTCACTACTTGTGAATATAAGTTTGTAACGATTATGTGAAACTCCCTTATATTCTAGCATCAAATTCAAGCATGCAAACTAAGTAGGCCTCCTTAATCAACATAAAAGAATAAGTTTTGAATAAAATAGTTAAGCAAATTGCATTCACACTTTATGAAATCACAACTGGAATTAATCAATTCATATTGCAAATATGTTCATGGCTTCGAAATTCCCCCTAGCTAAGAGGGGTTCAGCCTCTCATGTTCACAGCAAAGCAAAGAGAAAATAAATTGAACATTGAAAACAAAAGAGAGAAAAACACCCAGAAACGCTCCAGCAATCCAACTTGAATGGCAAGCACGTCCAAGGCTCTCCTTTTTCTTCTTTGTTGCGGCACAAGGGTTAGGCGAAGGGTTGGGTGGTGATTTATGGTGGTGAATGGATATAGTTGAGTTATGGTGAAGGGTGGATGGTGGATTTTTGGCAGAAAGTGTGTAGAATGGTCCAGGGAGAGCTTTGATGTGCGGCAATGCTCTTTATTTATAAGGGAAAGAGAGGGTACAACTTAGAATTAAATTGGAAAGGTTTAGGACTCCAAATCCTCCAGAAAAAGGGTAACAAATCAGAATCCTAAGGGGCAAAGGGTAAGTAAGGTGCGGCAGGTCTTAGAGAGAAAGGGAAAGGCAATTATGTGGCAGATTTTGGAAGAAAGGGTAAGGAGATATGCGGCAAGGGGTTTAGGAAAGGGGAAACATATAATTAAGTGTCCTAAAGTATTTAGGACACTCCTTTGCAGCTGGAACCTTGATAGATTAGGATTAAGAGTTTACTAAGTCAAAATAAGGTTAGTTTGACTAGTCAATGCTTCTTCTTGATGGATTCCTTTTCTTCCTTGAATTAATTCTTCCTTCTTTTAAACACATTCCTAGCCTCTTTAGGTCTTCAATTTCGTCCATCCACCTTGCTCCAAGCATGTGATATCCATTCCAAGCCCAAAACTGCTCCAAAAGGCACCAAAATGCACTTTCTTGCCACTTTAGCCCTTTGGACCTACAAACACACGAAAATAGCTTAAAATACTAAAATAACGAAGAACTAACAACCTAAATGCAAGGAAATAAGTTAACCAAGTCGCATAAATATGCTCCTATCACCAATTGGGCATTGACAGTGACACGCCCCGATCCCGGGGTCCCACAGAACACCAGGATAGACACGTGCTGGCCGACACCCGAGGGTGACGAAAGCCATTAATTGATACAAAAGCTAAGAATAAGAAATAAATAAGGGTTATGAATTTGAATACAATGAATTAACAATTTAGGAACGTGTTCAGAGCATACAACTAAACCTAATCACTAAAAAGAATTAAGATAAAATTGAATGAATAAAGGAGTGGGTCCTACATCGAGAGGATTTGAAGATGCTGCTGCGGAAGTGTCTTGACGCCGGGATTATGTGCCTTGATCCTAAGTCCTGAATGGGGGCGCAAAATAAGGGTGAGTGGACCAAGTTCATATATACAATAATAATAAAACAGTTATCAACATACTAACCCCCACAATTTATATAATGAAAACTACTAGCATAATAAGTGATAGGTTTACCGAAAACCTAGCATACCAAAAATATCTCAAAAGACATATCGCGGAAATCAAAACAGCAATCATCTCACAGATCGTCTCGTAAGCGCGGTGTGCTGCTAGTAAGATCACTGAATAATAATACTCCCGGTCCAATGCCTGCACCTAAGTCTCTGTTCCTGTAGCCAGAGATAACTCCATCCCAGTCCAATGCCTGTCTCCACGTCCTTAGCCTTTCGCTAGGGATTATTTCTCCCGGCCTAAATGCCAACACTAGATCCTCGCCCCAGGCGGCATAGTGTCCACTAGGTACGCACAAATAGTTACGTATCTCACAGAATACCACTTTGTGGGATAAAGTCATCCATCATCTATACCATGAAGCGGGGGTTTTTTTTTTTAAAACATGTTCTAGCATCCTATCGTCATCCATCATGTAGTCTACCAGATCATGGTTTTAATAGAAAATACGATATATCAAAATATAGCTCAACATAGGCTAACAATTATTCCCTCACGAAAATGAGACGATAAATCAACATTTTCAATAAACATGCTCATCATAAAAATCAATTCATAAACTCGTAGGCATGCTATTCAATTATGTAATTTAACTATAAGATCATGCAATTTTAGAAGGGGTCCACGCATAGTACTTAGCCGCCGAAAGCTGCGCCACTAGCGAAGATGGAAACGTCACAATAATTGCCCCTAAGCACATAAAAGGTACAATTAATAAAACTATATTATAACAATTGAATTTGGGAAAACAGACATTGGAAACGGATTCAGGACGTCGAAATTAGCCTAAGAGGGTCTCGGCCGAAAACCCAAAAAGTTGACCCGAAAAGTCAACAGGTCAAAGTCAAAGTCAACGCTGATCGTTGACCGAGTCAACGGTCTGATCGGGTCAGTCAACGGGTCAAGCTCTGGGTCAGACCAGGTCAAACGGGTCTGGGCTTAGGGTTGGACCGGGTTTAGGGCTTGGGTCCTTGATGGTTTGGGTTTTAGAGGAAAATGGCTTAGGGCCCTAACTTAGAAGGCCCAAAGGCTTATTTCTGGGTTGCAGTAAACGGGCCGAAGGCCCTGCTCCATAATGGCCCAAAGGCCTTTCTACTAAAACAATTAAAACAAATATAAATAAAAAGAAATGGGTTTAGGTTGGGCTCAGGAGGAAAGGCCCAAAAGCCTTGGGTTTGGTGGGTCGCCAAACCCAATGGGAGAGAAAGCCGGAATTTGGCTGGAAAACTACACAAACTTTAAACGGCCATAACTTTGTCAATACTCAACGAAATCGAGTGATTCAAAAACGAAAATCATAGCTCTCACAAGACAGAGAATGGTACCTCACACGACATCTAACTCGCTGTGGTTTGGCCAGAAACTGGGTAAGATTCAAATGGATATAACTTCTTCAATACTCAATGAAATTGGGTGAAACAAAAAGGAAAGCTGTAGTACTCATCGAGACGAAGAGATTGATACCTTGCACGCCGGCTAACTCAACGTGGTTTGGCTGGAAATTGGCTTAAAAGTCGTCGGACTCGCCAGATTTTATCGCCGGGTTCTGGAAAACAAATATAGAGTGCATGCACAGATTAGAACCTTCCATTTGGACTGAGAACAACCCAACAAAACAGAGTAGGGTAGTGAGCCTCACCTGTGTTCGAGTTTCAAAGATTTGAAGCCCTTGGCTTCAATGGCAGAACACACAGAGGTGTTCTAATGATGCATGCAGGGACATATTCATATTCCTTGAGTCTCAGGGTTTCCAAATATGTGATTTTCTTTTGTTTGATTTGTGAGGGAGCTAAGGTGAGGCTAGGGGAATCTCTCGGAGCTTAGAGAGAGAAGAAGAGTGTCGAGAGTTAGAGAGAGAAAGACTAAGAGAGATGGAAGAGTGATGGGAATGGGGGACACAAAAACAGAAGGTAGGCCCATTGGGCACATCAATTAAGAATTAAAAAATCATTTTTAAAATAAAAAATGGGGGTGGGGTGTAACAATCTACCCCCCTTAAAAGAATTTCGTCCTCGAAATTTAAAATAACATACTACACTGAAAATACTCAAAAATAGGAAGAAGAGTAATATACATATACATAATGAAGAGATCAGGTAAGAGCGGTTGCACAAAGGGGAAAATCCCACACCGTCGCGATCGGTTGCAATGATTCCATCTTTCGTGCCTCCAGGCTCATACTTTCTTTCCCCATCAGTGTAATAGTAGAAATCATACTTTATAAAGGTATAAAGTCGAAAACGCAAAATAGCTTAAGGTCAAAAGTAAGTACATAAAATACGATACCGTCAAAATAGATATGTACTAACGTATACGTCGAAAACTCGAGCTGAACTTAAAACTGAAAACGAAAATACTTTCTCCAAAACATTTATAACTTTGAAAATAAAAATATATAAAACTATAAAAAGGTAAGTTAAAATACATGTACTGAAAACCAAAATCGAGAATGGAAGTGAGTTTCGCCCAAGAATTCGTAACGTCACGCGTTACGCGAAAATTTATCTTTAGGTTAAGCATCAACAATGATGAATCCCCAACACTGTCATGGACGGGTTTTCCTGCCCACTTGCTGAACAAATCCAACAAATAAGTTATCGATACAACTGTCAGCCGCCCACGATATCGATCGCACATTCGTTGTCTCGATAAGTAAGCGGTGATTTCCTGAGGGTGTATAATTTCACACATAAATCTGATCCTCCAAATATCAGTCCACAATACTCCTCTGTCAACCAATGTTGCCCGTAGAAAGCTCTCATACCATGTTGCACAAAGTGCCATACCCTGAATCGAACAAAACAAAAAATGTCGTCGTAAAAACCTTATCCAATACCAAGCATTCTATCATCCTCAATTCTTCCAAATGTGACAAACTACTCCAGTGTTTTGCCAACAAAGAACCCAAATGTGACGAATTCTTGTTTTTCAACCAGAATGTGACAATTCCAACAGAGAAAGGTTTGCACAACTGCGTCGAATGACACCAAATCCGGAAGTCGTGACATACAAATGATGTCATGACCGACAAAATACTACAATAAGAGAATATCCTAAGTATGCTCTGAACAAACCACGCTCTGATACCAATCTGACACGCCCCGATCCCAGGGTCCCACAGAACACCGGGATAGACACATGCTGGCCGACACCCGAGGGTGACGAAAGCCATTAATTGATACAAAAGCTAAGAATAAGAAATAAATAAGGGTTATGAATTTGAATACAATGAATTAACAATTTAGGAACGTGTTCAGAGCATACAACTAAACCTAATCACTAAAAAGAATTAAGATAAAATTGAATGAATAAAGGAGTGGGTCCTACATCGAGAGGATTTGAAGATGCTGCTGCGGAAGTGTCTTGACGCCGGGATCATGTGCCTTGATCCTAAGTCCTGAATGGGGGCTCAAAACAAGGGTGAGTGGACCAAGTTCATATATACAATAATAATAAAACAGTTATCAACATACTAACCCCCACAATTTATATAATGAAAACTACTAGCATAATAAGTGATAGGTTTACCGAAAACCCTAGCATACCAAAAATATCTCAAAAGACATATCGCGGAAATCAAAACAGCAATCGTCTCACAGATTGTCTCGTAAGTACGGTGTGCTGCTAGTAAGATCACTGAATAATAATACTCCCGGTCCAATGCATGCACCTAAGTCTCTGTGCCCGTAGCCAGAGATAACTCCCTCCTAGTCCAATGCCTGTCTCCACGTCCCTTAACCTTTCGCTAGGGATTATTTCTCTCGGCTTAAATGCCAACACCAGATCCTTGCCCCAGGCGGCATAGTGTCCACTAGGTACGCACAAATAGTTACGTATCTCACAGAATACCACTTCGTGGGATAGAGTCATCCATCATCTATACCATGAAGCGGGGGTTTTTTTTTTTGAAAACATGTTCTAGCATCCTATCGTCATCCATCATGTAGTCTACCAGATCATGGTTTTAATAGAAAATACGATATATCAAAATATAGCTCAACATAGGCTAACAATTATTCCCTTACGAAAATGAGACGATAAATCAACATTTTCAATAAACATCATAAAAATCAATTCATAAACTCGTAGGCATGCTATTCAATTATGTAATTTAACTATAAGATCATGCAATTTTAGAAGGGGTCCATTCATAATACTTAGCTGCCGAAAGCTGGGCCACTAGCGAAGACGAAAACGTCACAATAATTGCCCCTAAGCACATAAAGGGTACAATTAATAAAACTGTATTATAACAATTGAATTTGGGAAAACAGACGTTGGAAACGGATTCAGGACGTCGAAATTAGCCTAGGAGGGTCTCGGCCGAAAATCCAAAAAGTCGACCTGAAAAGTCAACGGTCAAAGTCAACAGGTCAAAGTCAAAGTCAACGCTGACAGTTGACCGAGTCAACGGTCAGACCAGGTTAGTCAATGGATCAGGGTTTGGGTCGGACCAGGTCAAACGGGTCTGGGCTTAGGGTTGGACCAGGTTTAGGGCTTGGGTCCTTGATGGTTTGGGTTTTAGAGGAAAAGGGCTTAGGGTTCTGACTTGGAAGGCCCAAAGGCTTATTTCTGGGTTGTAGTAAACGGGCCGAAGGCCCTGCTCCATAATGACCCAAAGGCCTTCCTACTAAAACAATTAAAACAAATATAAATAAAAAGAAATGGGTTTGGGTTAGGCTCGGTAGGAAAGGCCCAAAAGCCTTGAGTTTGGTGGGTCGCCGGACCCAATGGGAGAGAAAGTCAGAATTCGGCCGGAAAACTATACAAACTTTAAACGCCATAACTTTGTCAATACTCAACAAAATCGAGTGATTCAAAAACGAAAATCATATCTCTCGACAAGACGAAGAGAATGGTACATCACACGATGTCTAATTCGCTGTGGTTTGGCTGGAAAATGCCTCGAAATTTATGGAGGTCATCGAAAACTAGGTAAGATTCAAATGGATATAACTTCTTTAATACTCAACGACATTGGGTGAAACAAAAAGGAAAGTTGTAGTACTCAGCGAGGCGAAGAGATTGATACCTTGTACGCCGGCAAACTCGTCGTGGTTTGGCCGAAAATTAGCTCAAAAGTCGTCGGACTCGCCGGATTTTATCGCCAGGTTCTGGAAAACAAATATAGAGTGCATGCACAGATTAAAACCTTCCATTTGGACTGAGAACAACTCAACAAAATAGAATATGGCAGTAAGCCTCACCTTTGTTCGAGTTTCAAAGATTTGAAGCCCTCGGCTTCAATGGTAGAACACACATAGGTGTTCTAATGATGCATGCAGGGACATATTCATGTTCCTTGAGTCTCAGAGGTTCCAGATATGTGATTTTCTTTTGTTTGATTTGTAAATGAGCTAAGGTGAGGCTAGGGGAAGCTCTCGGAGCTTAAAGAGAGAAGAAGAGTGTCGAGAGTTAGAGAGAGAGACTGAGAGAGATGGAAGAGTGACGGGAATGGGGGACACAAAAACAGAAGGTGGGCCCCTTAGGCACACCAATTAAGAATTAAAAAATCATTTTTAAAATAAAAAATAGGGGTGGGATGTAACAGACAGTCCATTAAAATCAGTACGTGCTATGTCTTCTCTTAGGGAGAGTGACTGGTCTTGAGTCATTGGTGTGATTGACACCAAGACAAGCATATAGGTGCTTGATAGAGAATGAGTCCACTGAACGCGATCAATGAGGAGTTCTCATATTCATGTCTCATGAGAACTCATGGTTGGGATAATGCAAAGTAGTCATTTGACCTGAGGCATCATAGTTGTCTTGTGGTTAGGTCTTTGATCTTTGACTATGTCAAAGTCACTCCGTCAGAGGGTGTCCACGGCATAGTTGGGGTTAAGCCACTTAGCCATGGAAGCAAGTGAATGCAGAACAAGGGATCTCTAACCTTCAAACCTTTTGAGGGAAACTACTCTATGATATGATTAAGAATCTTTGGCCAGAGTATGAATGAGATTTAGGAAGTCCTTCCAAATCATGTTCAAAGTAATCATATAAGTAAGAGAATCACATTGGATAGTAGACATGAATAAACTATCAAACCAAACAATGTGGTCAAGAGTATTGTATTAGAGAAAGATCGTATTGCATTGTAATCCTAAACTGAATAGGTTGTCCACCTCTTCTGATTAGCTTAGGTAGCCATGACATACTGCTAGGTGTCACTCATGGTTTGTGGAAGCCCTAAAGGTGTATAATCACTAAAGGGAGAATTGAAAGTAAGTTTCAATTCACAATCGATTTGAAGAGTTCTAATCGCCCACTGCCTCGCTGAAAGGAACCTAATGGATCGTACACCGAGTAAGGTAAAGATTGAAGAAACCACGGAGATGAGTAAGGATAACTAAATGGTTTAATTGTTTATGGCTAGGATTAATTCATATGTTAATTAATCAAACAAATAAGTTCGTTATAGACCTCGGGTTAGTTTTAGGCTTCAAGGCCCAATTGGATTTGAATGTCAAGCCCATTAACATAAGTTGTATGACAACTTAGTGACTAAAAACTCAAAAGGGCCTAAACAGCCCAAAGGCACAAGGAGGCAAGCCATATAGAAAAGGAAATGGGTTTTGGTTCTTTTTGGTCACTTATTTGAAGGGACTATATAAAGGACTTTATAACATTTTCATCATTAGGGTTTTCTAAGGGAAGAGAAGAGAACACAAAAGCTCTCTCTTCTCTAATGAAGGTCGGCCACCCTAGGGATAGATTACTAGCATCTATCTCTTCCTAGGTCATTCATCTCTTCATCAATGTTCTCCTTAGTGTGGAGACTTAGAGGTTTTCTATTTTGGGAACTTAGAGAATCCATTCATCCATCCTCATCTAAGAAATTCATGGAGCTAAGAAGTAAGGAATGAATGCCCTATCTCTTGGGTGATTAGCCTTTGCTTATGCAAAGAGGAATCAACAAAGGTATAAGATTTCTCAACTCACTTTGTTTTGAGTTGAGTCTTGGTTCATCATAACTACTAGGCTTTGAATTTCATGGGTTAAGTTTTGTTTTTGAGTGTATACAAGCATGATTCCGCCTTTTAATTGTTAATAGCGTGCATAGATGGTGCTCAAATGAACTAGTTTTCACTAACATTTCCTTCATGAGCTTGATTAGTCAATCCAGCATAGTTTAATTCATAATTGCTTTACCATTGCTGTTTGCATAATGAATTGTTATGTAAATGTGTTCAAGTTTTGGAATTATTGTTGTGAAACTAATCTGGGCAGAATCTGATTAGTTGAACATATTGGTCAATTAGGTTTTGCTTTTGCAGCTGCATTTTTTATCACTGACTAACTTGTAACTAGTTGACTAGCTCATTTGACTAGTCTACCGTGCAAAGTTTAAATTTTTATTTGCAGGATATTCATCCTAGTACCCAATTTCACACCTAATCGTAACAAAAAGAGTACATTAAGATCAAGTGGGGAGTATACTTCGGGATACTCTCCCTGAGTTTTACATAATTCCTAAGAGAACTAATAATGTTACGGTTCAAAAAGTTAATACATACCAATTCCATGAACAAGCTTCTGAAATGTCGTCTTTGGTAAAGATTTGGTGAAGAGGTCAACTAGATTGTCTTTTGAACGGATTTGATTGACTTCAATCTTATGATCCTTTTGTTGTTGATGTGAGAAGAAAAACTTCAGTGCAATGTGTTTGGTGTTGTCTCCTTTGATGTATCCCTTCTTGAGTTGTTCGATACATGTTGCGTTATCTTCAAAGATCATTGTAGGGATGTCAACGACGGAAGAAAGATTGCCAAAACTTCTAATATGTCCCACAATTGCTCTAATCCAGAAGCATTCGCGAGTAGCTTCATGTAGGGTGAGTATCTCAGCATGATTCAAAGAAGTAGCAACTAAGGTCTGTTTGGTTAACTCCAAGATATTGCAATGCCTCCAACGGTAAAGACATAACTCGTTTAAGAGCGTGCTGTGTGTGAGTCAGATAAGTACCCTGTGTTAGTATAACTAACAAAGCGGGAATCGACTCGAGAGCCGATGGGGACTGCGACACCTCTCGAGGATTTGTAAGGATAGAACAAAATCAAATTCGTCGTACTCTTAAGGTAGTGGAATATGTCTTTAACACCTCCCCAGTGTCTATGTGTGGGCGCATTGCTGTATCATTTTAAAGATTGACAGCGAAGAAGATGTCGGGTCTAGTGCATTGGGCTAAGTACAATAAAGCGCCTATCACACTTGGATATGGAACTTCGGGTTTCAGAATATCTTCTTTATCCTCATTTGGATGGAAGGGATCTCGTATCCAGCGATCGAACGACCATATGAATACTTGAAGGCTTCAATGTATCCTCATTAAAACGACGCAACACCTTATAGGTTTAGTTCGACTAATGTACTAGGATTTCATCCGAATAATGCTCGATCTCCAGGCTAAGACAGCATCGAGTTTTCCCAAGATCTTTCATCTTAAATTCAATTTCATGTGCCCGACTATTTTCTCAAGCTCTAAATAAGTCCCAATGAAATTCATGTCGTCGACATAAATTCCAATGATCTCAAATCTGGAATAGGACTTCTTAATAAACATGCAAAGGCATAATTCGTTATTCACATATCCTTGATGTATCAAATACTCATTCAGACGATTTTACCACATCCGTCCGGATTGCTTCAATCCGTCGAGTGAACACCTTAGCCTAATGGAGAGGGTGTTTCATTACTTCAATCCGTAGAGTGAACACCTCAGCCGAATGGAGAGCGTGTTTTGTGGTTAAGAACTATTTGATCTAGTTAATGTAATTTCATTAGGAACTTTCATGTAGATTTTCGCATCAAGATCCCCATAGAGATACGTAGTTACCACATCCTTGAGCTGTATATCCAGTTTTTCAAAAGCTACCAAACTGATAAGGTAGAGGAACGTAATCACATCCATTACGAGCGAGTACGTTTTGTCATAATTAATCCTAGAGCATTGAGAGAAGCCTTGCATCAAAAAACGTGCTTTATATCACACTATTTCATTCATCTCATTACGCTTCCTTATGAAAATCCACTTGTAGCCAACAAACTTCACATGTGGCGGTGTAGGAGCTACGGGCCTAAACACCTTGCATTTTCCAAGAGAATCAAGTTCGACTTAGATTGCTTGTTTCTAGTTTGACAATCAGTTCTACATCGACATTCAGCAACTGTACGAGGTTCAATGTCACTCATAATGATCTTAGTAGCTACTACATATGTTAATGCATCGTTTATAATCTCATTTTTGCACCAAACATCATCCAAGCTAGCATAGTGGACCGAAATCACTCAATTCCTGGGAGGTGGATACATCTCTTATAGAACACCTTGATAATCTAGAATTTCCTCATGCGTTGGATAAAATAAGTAGGCGATGGTCAGATTCACGATAAGGTCAACAGCCTGTGTCGTGTGTTTTCTCTTCCAGGGTTGTAAATCCTTTGAACCAAGGTGTTTGCCACGCTTCTAGGTAGGAGCAGAGGATTGGTTAGCCGTCAATGTACCAAGGTTAGCCACAGGGGCGTCCCCACCTTCCAGGAGAGAAATCCATCGTACATTTGATACATCTATCTTTCCATGCATGTTTGCAGCTAGTATATATGATCTCGTCGTTCTCCTAGATCAGTGAATGCATCCGGCATGCTTTGAACTACATTATGAAAATCTACAATGTGTTACAATTCAGTCTTAAACTAAGCGGTGCAGGGATATAAATGAGAGAAAGTGGGATTCGTCCAAGTTAATTTGCGTCATCCTTCACGAACATTGATGTTCTTATCTCCTTCTAACTTTGGGAAAATTGTCTCATAGAAGTAACAATCCACGTAATGAGCGGTAAAGAGATCATCTGTCAAAGATTTTAAGTAATGAATGATAGAAGGGGAATCATAACCGACATAGATTATCATCCTTCTCTGATGACCCATTTTAGGACATAAGGCAGCGCAATCGGCACATAGACTGCATAACCAAAGACTCGCAGATGCAATATGTCAGGTTCGTATCTGGTAACCAATGGAAATGTGTCATATGGTTGGGTCGTGACAGGCCTCAGGCAGACTAACATGGCTGTGTACAATATTGCATAGCCTCAAGCAGCGATCGGAAGCTTGGTATGTATGATCAATAATCTAGCAATCACTTAAAGGCACTTAGTGAAATCTTCTGCGAAGCGATTTTGGGTACGAACATGGGGTACTGGATGTTTAACTTCAATCCCAACTGATAGATAATAGTCATCGAAAGTTTTCAATGTGAATTCTTCAACATTATCTAATCGAATATGTTTGTTTGGATAATCAGGGTGGTGAGCCCTGAGCTTGATAAATTGAACCAATTCCATAAAGTATCTAAATGGTCTACATGGTGGTTGAATCGGTTCATAAATATCCCTCTTAATCCTTTATAGAAAAGTAGGAGGATCCGAACAGATGTTATCATAAGAAGGCTGAATAATGAGCTTTCTTATTGAGCAGGTTTAGCATGCAATATCATTCTGGAATGAGCCCAAGTTTCTAGTTAGAGGAGGCCCATGTGAAGATTTGAGGATACGACGCATCACAACTAGTCCACGGTGTCCCAAATGTTCATGCCAAAGTAAAACTTCGTGTGTAGCCCTGAGGTAGGGTCAGACACATAGTGGACTTCAATTGGGTATATGGTGTAGTATATAAACCATTCGGGATACGATCCATCTTTTCTAGAATACGTTTCTAACTATATTCATAAAAAGTGATGCACATAAATTCTACTCCATTTTCTACATAAGTTTCAGCGTGATTGTTATTGTCTTGAATATCTTTAAAGCTCAACAATGTTCTTCTGGAACATAGAGAATGAATTGCCTCTTTAATGGTCAATTCAATACCATTAGACAACACTATATAACCGTATCTTCATCACTCAATTAGGTTGGATGGACCTCAGAGGGTTGTTAGAGATACATTCTTAGGTACGAAGTTCATGAAATAGGTGCATTCATGCAAAAAGGTGTGTGTGGTTGCATTATCTGCAAGACAACTAACTTCCCCACTAGTCATACCTAGAAATAAATTAATTAAATTGATCCATGCAAAAATTATTCGAAAACATAAATTCCATTCAATTAATTATTCGAGAAAATAATCCATAAAACTTAATATCCAAAATTAAAACAAACATTAACAAATAATCCAAATTTAAAGGAAATTGTTCAAAACTTAAACCAAAAAACATAGGGGGTTTGGCCACATAGTGAATTTCGGCCTCAAGGGGTAAAATGTTGGAAATGTGACCTAAAGCCAGTCATATGATGAAGAACATTTCACATGTTAAACTAATCTACTTTAATATAAGGGCAAAGATTATTGTTTAAAAGCGTCTCATACAAACGTTATATGCTTGAACAATAAGTCCAGGAAATATGTAATTGAGAGAATGTGATTTAAAGAAGTTAGATTCATGAGACCATTCTTTTTCGTATACAAATCCTAAACATTCCTAATTATAGGATTGCCAATTGGGCATTGACAGTCCGTTAAGATCAGTACGTGTTATGTCTTTTCTAAAAGAGAGTGAGTGGTCTTGAGTCATTGGTGTGAATGACACCAAGACAAGCATGTAGGTGCTCAATAGAGAATGAGTCCACTGAACGCTATCAATAAGGAGTTCTCATACTCATGTCACATGAGAACTCAAGGTTGGAATAATGCAAAGTAGTTTTTTGACTTGAGGCATCATAGTTTTCTTGTGGTTAGGTCATTGATCGTTGACTGTGTCAAAGACACACTTCATCAGAGGATGTCCACAACATAGTTGGGGTTAAGCCACTTAACTATAGAGGCAGGTGAATGCACAACAATGGATCTCTAACCTTCAAACCGTTGAGGGAGAATACTCTATAATATGATTAAGAATCTCTGGCCAGAGTATGAATGAGATTTAGGAAGTCTTTCCAAATTACATTCAAGGTAATCATATAAGTAAGAGAATCACATTGGAAAGTAGACAAGAATAAACTATCAAACCAAACAATGTGATAAGGAGTATTGTATTAGAGAAAGACTGTATTACATTGTAATCCCAAACGGAATAGGTTCTCCAACCTCTTCTGATTAGCTTGGGTAGTCATGACCTACTACTTAGTGTCACTCATGGATTGTGGAAGCCCAAAAGGTGTATAATCACTAAAAGGAGAATTGAAAGTAACTTTCAATTCACAATCGATTAATTAGTAAGAGTTCTAATCGCCCACTGCCTCGCTAAAAGGAACCTAATGGATCACACACCATGTAAGGTAATGATTGAAGGATGTAACGAAGATGAGTAAGAACAATTAAATAGTTTAAATGTATATGGTAAGGATTAATTAATAGTTAATTAATCAAGAATGAAAGGTTCATTTTAGGCTTTAAGTTAGTTTCGGGTTTTAGGACTCAAAAAGGTTTTGGTCTACAAGGCACATAAAGTTTAAGTTGTGTGACAACTAAAACAAAAATGGGCAATTAACCCACTAACAGTACCATGGCCGGCCGTAGAGAGAAATGATGGTGTTGGTGGACTTATTACAAGTTTGTTACTGATTTGGAATGATTATAAAAGCAACTTTATAACTTCATCCCTCATTAGGGTTTCTTAGAGGAAATATGAGAGAACACAAGCTCTCTCTTTCTCTCTAGAGAGGCCGGCCACCATGGCAAAACATTGCTAGCATTTTGTTTTTCCATGGCCACTCATCTTTTTCCTCAACCATCCTTGGTGTCGGAACTTAGAGGTATCCAACTTCGGGGACTTTTGGAGAACCCATTCTTCCATCCATATTCAAGAAGTCATGGAGCCAAGAAGCAAAGTTCCTCCATCCATATCCATGGAGCCAATGAGCAAGTAGACAAAGGAAAGAAGGCCCTCACGTGGGTGAATATCCTTTGCTAAGCGAAGAGGTGCTTCAAAGGTATAAAAGTTTCTCAACTCTTTTCTTTAAGATTTGATTGAGTCTTGGTTCACCACAACTACTAGGTTTTGA
Organism: Heteromeles arbutifolia; assembly: GCA_024362995.1. Taxonomy (NCBI): domain Eukaryota; kingdom Viridiplantae; phylum Streptophyta; class Magnoliopsida; order Rosales; family Rosaceae; genus Heteromeles; species Heteromeles arbutifolia. The sequence goes on from JANCRC010000019.1 coordinate 9,690,098, forward strand.
ATTTCACTGTTTAAGTTTTGTTTTAAAGTTCATAGAAACATGCTTTTGCCATTTAATAGTTAAATGCATGCATTATGTTGCTTAATGAACTTAGTTTTTCACAAATTTTCCTTCAAGTGGTATCAGAGTCTCCGTCTAGTAGTTGGTGAACCCTTTTGGGTTTTGTTGTTTATAGTCTTTGATTTGAATGTTGTAATGGTTACAAGCATGTTCTTGCTTCTTTAAATGTAAATTTTGCTTGAAAATTTGCCATCTCAAATGTTGTAGATGTAGTTCATATGAACATGAATTTTGGAGCTAAAATTTGGTGCCTTTTGTTTGGGGAAATTCGGCCAAATCCATGGGTGGATTTTTTTTGGGGTTCTTGTTTGTCTTGTTAAAAGTGTTTTAAAGTGACATTAGAAACCCCCAAAGTATATTCTTCATTGTTCTTGATGTGTTCTTCATGTTCATAAAAAAGAACATAAAGTTTTGGGTGTTTGATTCAAAATTGTTTTTTGAATTTGTTTAAAGATTTGTTTGTAATATTTGATGTGAGATGATTTGCACTATTCATGTCGAAACTTTTTCCATGTTTCATGGAACCTTGTTTCATGGACATTACTTTTGTTTTTTGAAATTTACAAAAGTTTTTGACCCATCACTCTCTCTCCCCAAAATCGGCCACCCTATAAGTAAGGTACTTTTGGAGCTTTTATACAATTACATAAAATTTTGATACTTTTGTGTATTTGCACTTTGACCCGAACATCTACATTTTTACATAAAGGCCCAAAATCGCTAAAGGACCAATTATTTTGCTCCTTTAATGAAGTTTTTGTATTAGTTGAAATTTTTAGATTCTAGTTGTAATTACATGAAGTAGTGGATTTTTGTGTTTTTACAAAGTGAACCCAAAAGTTTGTGTTTTGCAATATAGCCAAAAGTTGAGGTTATTGCATTTTGGCCCAAATTAGGTTGAGAACAAAATAGTTTTGTTTCTTTAAATGAGAATTGGATTTTCATTTCATTACAAAAACCAAATGATGTTGTTGCGTTCTAGTTTAGTTAGTTAAAGTGTTAATTAATTAAAGAAATAGTGATTATGAACGTAAGCCTATGATAATTGAGGTATGTGATTGGCCGTCTCTCAAATTTGTTTGAACCATGGGAATGTGTAGATAAGATTTTGGTTGTAACTTGATTTGATCAAATGTTGTAAAAGAGCATAAGCTCTTCTTTACTTTAAAGTACTACTTTCTTGTTTTATTTGATATGCATGAAACTGGAGTAGTTGGTCCAATGCCTAATAAGAAAAACACGCCTCAATGTGATTAAATGTGTAACTAAAATCTATCACAATCCCTATACCGAGATCCAACACTAGGCTCGTGTTGAATTAAATCGAAGGTTCATAGTCATCATAAGGCCCTAAGGCAATTATATAGTCCATCAATGAATGCAAAGCTTATGTTAGTATTACCATATACTCTTGCTTTAAAAATCCTTTTACAAGTATAGTGAGAGTATCATATACTACTAAATCAATCACATGGACCAATAGTTGTGATAGGACCTAATTGTTTTAATGTGATTCAAATACATGCTTATATGTGATGAGACCTAAAAACCCTCAACCAAACCATTATTAAGTTGACAAGCGAGAGAGTGATTTGAACACTCTTTCGTGGCCTTCCACCATGGTAGGCGCCGATCGTTTGTGACTCATACACCGACTTCACCCTATCATGAGGGAGTACAAAGTATGTGCTTACACTCAGGAGGAGTTCTATACACATATATGATGTTGTGAAGGTAGGCAACGAGAATGATCAACATCATATCATTGTGAGGTTGTTCTTGAACCCTTACCCGAACTTGCATGGTGGGAAATCTTAACTTAACTAAGTGCAATAAAGCCAACATCATATCATTCTGAGGCAATGTTCTCTAAAGGCCGAATAAGATGCGTACTTTCTCATTATTATTAATGCTAGCCAACATCATATCATTGTGAGGTAGGCTTGGTAATAGTAAGCCTCCCATACCCTACTATGAGTTTCCTCCAAAACTCTCGAATTCCTTTGAGGGATATGAAATTTGTCAAAATAGTGGGTGGTGCTATTTGATTTAAAGACCCAGATCAAATGGCTTAAAATCAATCAATTTATATTCATTATGTATTTGTTAACCGATATATTTACATACGCTATCCTAAACTTGACAAAGAAAAGCCGAAAGCTTTAGTTTTCGTACTTGGTACAACAATCCCATAAATTGTCTTGAATAGATTGTATATGTACCTAAGTAGTCTCATCCTCACAATCTTCCTATTGATAATGTATCATTAGAAGAACATGTTAGATAAGTTTGTCATAAAGAGAATAACACAAACAACAAGTGCTTATTCCTTTGTTTAATGAACAAAGGAACTTGAGAAGATTAGCACAAATACATGGACACTTTAAGTGCCATAATTCTTCAATTACAAGTCATTGTATGAAGAAATAAGAGTTTCTTTGAACAACCCTTAGTTAACACAAACACTAGTGCTTGTTTCTTTGTTAAATGAATAAGGAACCTGAGAAGTGAGCACAAGGGCATGGACACTTTATGTGCCATGATTCGTCACTTAGAAATTGTTGTATGAAGATATGAGAGTAGCTTTGAACAACTCTTGAAAGTTTGTAATCTTGTTTAGAACATGATGGTTGTTTGACAAAAATTTGATGATTTTGAATCATTGAGTGTTGAAGTGTTAAACCACTTCACTAGATGGAAACTAGGCTAAGACTTCACCCTTGTGTCCCTATTCACTAAGTTTATTGTAAACTATATAGTGAACACTAAACACACACTCTCCAAATCGTTTAATGTGTATAACACAATTGAAATAAGTTTCAAGAGAGACAGTGGGAGTTTAGGGACCATGACTATTGTAGTCATAGGAGAAGTCAAATGAAGAAGGCAAAATAACTCCAAGGGAACAAACTTTCTTTATGAAAGTATGGACATTGGAATGGGTATTTGCAAGAAATGTCTTGCAAGTGTCAAGAACACAGCTTTCGAAGGTGTTCTAAATTGGTTCTTGAATAATTCAAAATAGTTAGTTCTTCTACTTAAAGCTTGATTCCGTATTAGTAACTATGTTTTACAAACGTTGTAAAAGTGTGACTAATAAGAAGTAGAAGATTTATGAGAGAAGAGAAAGTACTTCACATTCGGAACGTGAATAAAGATATAGATCTCTACGAAAACAAGTAGTAATTGCTTCCTCATATGAACTACCAAAGAAATTGGAAAAACAAAGATTGTCTTTACATTCCAATTTGAATAAGGAACTTAATTCCATCACTATAATTTTAAGAGATTGATGAATGTTTTGTTTGACAAAACATTATTCTTTATTAATGAATGATTGGATCATTGTAATCCGATTAATTGTCTCTATATCGTAGAGATGATGTGGTAGTGTTAATTGTTTAGAATATAACGATGCTTAAAACCCAAAAGGTTATAAGGTAGAGACTAACCCTACTGAGTTATGACACCTCTAAAACATAAATTACAAGTTGGTCATAGATGGATGCTTTAGATTGTTAGATCCAGATCCAATGCCTTCTTGTTAAACTTGTATAGAGGCGAAATGTTCAAATCTGTATTCTTTTGGAAAAAAGAAAGAATCATAGAGTTGTTGAGGTTAATTCACTTAGATGTTAGTGGCACTTGTCAACAACATAATACTACTCATGTTGTATGACATTCACCGAAGATCGCTCTCGGTTGGACTATCGTATATTTTGAATAAACACAAGTCTGAATACTTTGCAAAAGGTTTCAAAGAATTCAAGAATGTTAGTTGATGAGTAAGACATCTAAAGTATTTTCTTCCTTAGATTTGATCGAAGTAAAACAATCCTTTAGAAGAGTTTCCTTGAAAAGGTATCAAGGAACGTAGCATCGTAAGATAATGGATTTCTTCGTTGGGAGAAGAACGAACTCTAGTAAGATGTAGTTTGTTAAATATTATCAAATTACCCGTATATAGGATATACACTTCTAAAGACAATATGATTGTCAATTAGAATGTCTTCCAAAATGTTTCATAACTCCATAGGATGTAGTTGGAAAGAAAGACAAATCTTAAAGAAGTTAAGATTTGGGGTTGTCATGCATATGGCAATTGACTTAATGCATGTTTGCAAAAAGGGCACTGTTTGTATAAGTATTATCTTGTTGGATATAACTTCTATAAACGAGCCAACAAATGTTAACGTTGTTTGTTGGATAGTTCATTGTAATCCTACAATAGGATTTGCCTCAGATAAAGCAAAAGAACGAGAGATAGATAAAACTCAAAGAATGGGTTCTTTGAGAGACAAGATGATACTCAACAAATGTAACAACCCAATTCCTACATCACAAGCTCCAAGATAGTCGAGAAGGATCTATAAACCATCTTAGTTGAATGGTTTGAACTTTATGACTATGTCATAGAGTCACACCTCTTAATTTGAAAGAAATAAGAATGGAGATCTTTATGACTACAATGAGTGTGTGTACGATATATACTCAAGGAGATGGGATAATACCATTTGACCTGAAAACAAAATGAAACCTTCAAAGCTTATTGGTAGCTTAAGGTGACTACAATAAAAAAGATTGGTTGACTTGGAAGAAACATCTTTGACGTAATCTTGGTTTCGATTAATTCGAAGATTGTTTGCTACAACTAAATGGTGATTCAATGTTTGGACATAGTATGGGTTTCCGAAACCATTATCAAGATAGTCTTGATAATATATGTCTAAGAATAGGAATCACAAGATGTGTAAGTTGTAGAGATCCATCCATCATGAATCTCAGCAAGCTAGTAGGAGCTATAAGCATCTTACGAGAAATGATCAAATCGTTTGATTTCTCATAAAGATGTAAATAAATCTTTTGTTCACTAGGTTTACAAAAGATTAGTGGGAGTTAATCATATTCCTAAATTTAAACATATATTTGATATATTAATTTTGGAAATGAAATGAATTCTTCTTCAATAAAGTTATGACTTGAAACGTTCTATAATGATAGAATGTATATGGCAAACATAGTCTTTATACTTGGATTATCTCAATCACTATTGATAGACGATAGAAGTAGGAAGTTTCTCAAATGATAAACTTCAAATGGAAGGACAATTCCAGTTAGACTGGGAAGTTGCTTTTCTAAAAGGGAATGTACCCTTTGACTCCCAAGGAAACATAATCAGTAAATAGAATCCTTTATGCATATGCAGAAAGGTGATTTACATATTTCATATTGTATGAAAAACATTAATATGAGTTGTATCAAGATCGGTACAAGACGATATCAGTGCAAGCCCAGGATCAGAACCATGACAACTGTCAAGTAAGTCCTTACGTATTTAAGAAATACTAAAGGATAGATTCCTCAAGAATGAGGAAGAATTAGAGTAACGAATGAAAGCGTAAACGTATTGGATTATAAATCTAATATCATATCCGTCATTGGCTATCTCTTCATTATGACTGAAGAGATAATGGATATCTCTTTATTATGACTAAAGAGATATTTAGGTGGAAACACTAAAAGTCTAGTGTGTTCCATCATCAGTGCAATCGCCATATAGAAGCTTACAACAATGTTGTTTGGATGGGAAAGTTCATTTATGAACTCTCCATTTAATTCTAACCAAAAAGTGTCACTAGTGTACCCACACTACAACACTAATGGGGTGATAACTCAAGCCAGGGAATCAAGGTCTCATCAAGATCCGAACACAGTTGAGAGACTGAACCACATGATTAAGAATCATACATAATGGCAACGTCGTTAATCTCAAGGTTGCATCTATGAATAACATATAGATATCCACTTTCTAAGCCGACTACTCAGCTATTTTTTAAATGAATTCAGAAAAGGTATCAACACTGATGACACAGCTTATTAGCTCTAGTGCAACCTAAAGCCAACCATATGATGACACTTTACGAACATTTCACAGGTTAAACTAATCTAGTTTAATATAAGGACAAATATTATTGTTTAAAACCGTCTCATATAAATGTTATATGCTTGAACAATAAGTCCAAGGAATATGTAATTGAGAGAATGTGATCTAAATAAGTTAGATTCCTAAGACCATTCTTTTTATATACATATCCTAAACGTTCTTGATCATAGGATTGCCAATTGTCATTGACAGCTCGTTAAGATCAGTACGTGCTATGTCTTATCTTAAAGAGAGTGAATGGTCTCGAGTCATTGGAGTGAATGACACCAAGACAAGCATATAGGTGCTCAATAAAGTATGAGTCCACTGAACGCGATCAACAAAAAGTTCTCATACTCATGTCATATGAGAACTCAAGGTTGGGATAATGCAAAGTAGTCATTTGACCTGAGGCATCATAGTTGTCTTGTAGTTAGGTCCTTGATCTTTGACTCTGTCAAAGGCACTCCATCAAAGGGTGTCCACGGCATAGTTGGGGTTAAGCCACTTAACTATAGAGGCAGGTGAATGCACAACAAAGGATCTCTAACCTTCAAACCGTTGAGGGAGAATACTCTATGATATGATTAAGAATCTCTAGCCAGAGTATGAATGAGATTTAGGAATTCATTCCAAATCACATTCAAGGTAATCATATAAGTAAGAGAATCACATTGGATAGTAGACAAGAATAAACTATCAAACCAAATAATGTGGTCAAGAATATTGTATTAGAGAAAGACCGTATTGCATTGTAATCCCAAACTCATGGCTTGTGAAAGCTTTATAGGTGTATAATCACTAAAGGGAGAATTGAAAGTAAGTTTCAATTCACAATCGATTAATTAGTAAGAGTTCTAATAGCCCACTGCCTCGCTAAAATGAACCTAATGGATCGCACACCGTGTAAGGTAGTGATTGAATGATGTAACGAAGATGAGTAAGAAAAATTAAATAGTTTAAATGTATATGGTAAAGAATAATTAAAAGTAGATTAATCAAGAACAAAAGGTTTGTTTTAGGCTTTAAGTTAGTTTTGGGTTTTAGGACTCAAAAAGGTTTTGTTCCACAAGGCACATAAGGTTTAAGTTGTGTGACAACTAAAACAAAAATGGGCAATTAACCCACGAACAATACCATGGCCGGCCATAGAGAGAAAGGATAGTGTTGGTGGACTTATGACAAGTTTGCCACTCATTCGAAATGATTATAAAGGAAACTTTATAACTCCATCCCTCATTAGGGTTTCTTAGAGGAATGATAAGAGAACACAAGCTCTCTCTTTCTCTCTAGAGAGGCCTACCACCATGGGAGAACATTGCTAGCATTTTGTTCTTCCATGGTCACTCATCTTCTTTCTCAACCATCTTTGGTGTCGGAACTTAGAGGTTTCCAACTTCGGGGACTTTTGGAGAACCCATTCTTCCATCCATATTCAAGGAGTCATGGAACCAAGAAGCAAAGTTCCTCCATCCACATCCATGGAGCCAAGGAGCAAATAGACAAAGGAAAAAAGGCCCTCGCATAAGTAAATATCCTTTGCTAAGCAAATAGGTGCTTCAAAGGTTACAAGTTTCTCAACTCTTTTCTTTAAGATTTGAGTTGAGTCTTGGTTCACCACAACTACTAGGCTTTGAATTTCATTTTAAGTTTCGTTTTAAAGTGCATAGAAACATGCTTCCGCCATTTAATAGTTAAATGCATGTATTATGTTGCTTAATGAACTTAGTTTTTCATAAATTTTCCTTCATAAAATTCGGCCGTATGTAGACCCAGTCTAAGATTATATTATTCCATCGAGACATCTTCCTCCTGAAAGTCAGAAACCTCCATCTTTGTATTCTTCGGTTTATCCACTTGAGCAAAGTTTGATTCAAACTTGTTACGATGAGAACGCTACTCAGCTACAACCTTGGGAGGAGCTCGGTAAACACGAGACCAATGGTCTTTCGAACCACAACAGTAGCACATGTCCACATCTATGGTGTTAAGTGCCTTGTATTCTATAAGTTTGAGGCCTTGGGAGCTAGGTTAGAACACTGCAGGCCTCGAATTTCTCCTTTAGATGGGCTTTAGCTTTATTGACCTTAGTTGGACAGCTTCTGGTCGCGCCTACCACATCTGAAACAGTAGTTCGGGCATCAATTCTCGTTGTTCTGTGCTTCAGGCACATCGGTCGAGCCAGTAGGTCGAGCTTGACGATTATTCATTAACAACTGATTCTGCTTTATGCAAGAAGTAAAACAGAGATCAAGTCCGATAATTTAGTGAACTTGTAAACCTTATATTATTGATGCATGACAATATTGTTTGCAAAGAATGTCGAATAGGTGTTCTCCAGGAGATCCTCTTCGGTGAAGTCCTCGTTATAGAACTTGAGAAGTGATCGGATTCGACAAACTTCAAAATTGTATTCATTCGTAGACTTAAAGTCCTGCGAGAGCAAATGATGCCAGTCATGTCTTGCTTCAGGCAAGAAGATGTCTCTTTAGTGATCAAAACGAACCGCCAAAGTGACCCATAAAGCTTCTGGATCTTCCTCAGCTAGGTACTTAGTTTGCAGTGCATCGTGAATGTATCTTCGAATGAAGATCATGGTAGTGGCTTTCTCAGGTTCTCTAACCGGGTTATCCGTCTCAACTTCTATAGATTCTTAACGGTGAGGTGGAACTTCACATCTTGGACCCATTTGAGGTAGTTTGTTCCGAAGACCTCTAAAGCGGTACAGTCGAGTTTGTTCAAATTTGGCATATCCCAGTCACAAAGTAAATGGACAAGATTGTGGTTAGTGCATGATATAGAAATTTAACCAATATGGTGAGTTGACCGGCTTATATATGATCTTTTTACGGCCACCCCCTAATTACTAGACCAACCTGTTATAATAATTCCATAAACACCTAGTGAAGATATGGCAAACAAATAAAGTAGCCCTATGTTCGAATCTGACAATACCATACCATGGAGACAAAATCAATATGTTCACTTAAGAGTATAACATTCAGTTTCTATTAGACATATATTGGTTTAAATTTTCATGAAAAACTTCGGGTTTTCAAGGCATATTTTTAAAAAACTTCTGGTTTTGAAAAGTTTATAAACTTCAAGTTCATAGGTTCCTGTAAGCAAATACAAATATATACAGAAAAATATGCGACAAATATATGCATGTAGGTCTTCAGGGCCTACAATAGTAATTGAATTAATTATTGGACTTCAGGACAAATTTTAAAGTTAGTAATAAATTATAAAGATAACTAATGAAAATGGCTTGAAAACTTTGAGTTTTAACGATAAGGACAAAATAAAGGGTAAAGTGAATAGTACCATGATTGACTTTTTAGTGTAAAAATGTGATTTTTCGTTAAAATGAATAGTACCGGAAGTTTTTCGTTAAAGTTCCCAAAATTATAAACCTAATAAGCATAAAAATAAAAAATAAAAAAAAGGCGATAAAACTTGGTGGCTCAAAAATTGGACCAAAGCCCACGGAGCGCTTAACAGGTGGGTGTCGTGGGGCCCAAGCCCAAAACTTAGCTGGACAGGAGGCGGGCCAAGTCACAAGAGGAAGATGGCAAGCCTTCGTAGGCTGCTGCAGGCAGCCTAATGCGTGCGGAATGCTAGAGGCCCAAAACAGGGGGGGCGCTCCTGTGATTCGCATGCACGGGTGTACCATCCACATGGAATGGGATCCAGTGCGGCGCAGTGCAGGGAAACGCCACAACCATGAGGGCTAGATCCGCTGCTTCGTGGTGCAAAGGGACACCAAAGCCTTACAAGCTAGTGTCATGCGGACCGAGTGATGTAGCTTTGGGCTACTGCTGGCGCGCCCAAAACAAGAAAGAAGGAAAAAATTCTTTGTTGTAGGCTGAGGCAAAAACGAGGCCCAAAGGGCAGTAGGTTGATCAAAACACCCTAGCGCAGCTGGGTGTTGTCGCCGGAGAATGAGACCGGTGATAGCGCTTCAGGCGACTGCGTTTTTGGGTTCGATAGTGAACCTCGAGAGTGTGGCGGAGAAGCGAAATCAAAGTTTCGAATTATGGTGAGATTCGAAAGAATCTCGGCCAAATCAGTGTTCTACAATGAATGCAGGTCGGGAAAGTGAGCAGGTGGCGTGGCGTGGCTGCAGGCCAAGCCCTGCCGTGGTTTTGGGGACGGAAACGCCAAAGAATGCTGTCGGGGTTTTGGTTTTGAGTCTTGGAGCCCATGGCTCCGAGGCTGTGTTCTCAGCTTGGTGGCTCGACGGCGCGGCTTCGAGCCGCTACTCGCTATGTTCCCAAAAAAGACTTATTTTTTCTTTTCAATTTCATGCATATTCAATGTATATAATCCAAATATAATCATAATATCAATTCACTTAATCACAAGTTATGAATATAATGCAGAGACAATTTATGTAGTATCTAAAATTTGTAAATGTAAAGTTGGGTCATGCATTATGTTAAATGTTCATGCTATTATGATTGCAAAATTATGGAGATAAAAATTGTTGTTTTGGCAGAACTTGATTGTAATTATATTGATGAACTGGTTTGTAACAGAAAATTTCACGTCAAATTCTTTAGCGCAACGGAGGGGCATGTTGATAACGTGTTGTGGCCAATTTATCTGACAAGGGGAAGAGATGGTGCGGCAAGAGAGAGAGTGGAGAAAGTATAAGGATTTCTCTATGTGTATGAGATATGTTATTCCCCCTCCATAGTATCTTTATTTATAGTAGTAAAGAGGAGATGAATATTTGTCCTCCAAGTAAATACAATCCTAGTAGGAAAAAGAATACTAGTAACTAAATTTATCTACGATTTACACCATCACACTTTAATATAATATGTATAACAAGTTACCCCTCCATCATTTTATTAATAAAAACAAACCCCACCAATCACTTTAAATTTTTAGAGGGTCCAACTTCTAAGAGAAAGATGGCTGAAAAGGCAACTCAACCTCCCATAGTGATTATTGACGTGCACGATTCTATTATACGCTAATAACCTTGATAGGAATAGAAAGCACTTGTGAATGTGATGGATTAGTTGTCTTATTTGGGGATGGTGTTATGTTTGGTCTCCAAATTTAATCCATCTTCCAAATAATTGCATATTTTTAGTGATTGATTTATGACCATGTCGAAAGAAAGAACGTATTCTAAACTACATGCGAGCCCCATAAATTTTAAAAGATCCATTCAATCATACAAATCACAATTATATAATACGTGGTTTTATTAGCTAACATGAGTTAACTTTGGAACAATAGTGTTGTACTATTTTATCGGAATTTTGACAATCTTTTTGTTTGCTTGTAGTTACGTTTGAAAAAATATCAGTGTTGAATCCTTGAAATTGACGAGTATCCCTGAAACCCTATTGTAAATCAACGTGATCTTTCTTTCACAACTTTGATAAAAATTCTGTTATATACTGATGTAACATATAACTGAGTCCTGCAAATCTAATTAAATATTATCATTAAATAAAATTTAAATAATAAAAAAACAAATTTAATTTTTTTTATAATTATAAACTTAAAAAATCTTTTCTTCCCCGTGAAACCCCTTCTACCATTCAAATCGCTCCGTCGCACCGTCCCTTCAACATAAACCCCACACAGTCCAGAACCACTCCAAAATTCCAACACCTTCAAATCCTTCAAACTCAAAATTCCAAATTCAGCAATTCCGCGGCTGGTTATACACTGACGGTGCTAGAGAAATATCCAAAAAGATAAAAAGAGATGCATCTGCGGATGATCTGCTGTATTAAAAAAACTGCAGTTCTTCTTGCACATAATACACCACAAAAGTTTTGCATTTCCACTTTGGTATGGAATTTGGAAGTAATCATCGACAATTAGTAGACTTTTATATAGAAGGATTTAAAGGTGTTGGAATTTGGAGTGGTTCTGGATGTGGGTGTACGGTGCGACGGTGCGACGGTGCGACCCGGGGGGGGGGCGACTTGATTGGTAGAAGGGTTTCACGGGGAAGAAGAACCTTTTTTATTTTTAGCTACCCTTAAAAGAACTCGAACTTAATCTTTATTTGTCTGTTGTAACTCAAAAGTCGTTGCTTTAATCTCTGAAATTCAAAGTTCGTTTCAATTTGCTTCTTGGAACTCGAATTTGATCACATTTTGCCCTGAACCTGAAAAGTCAAATCTATACAACTCAAAAATCACTCCATATTATCTTAGATCTGTTAATCTCGTATATGAGTTTAATTTAGGTGCATCATGCTAATCAATTTTTTATTTTTTATTTTTTTTCAACTCTTCAATTTCTTTTAAATTTAATACTCTCTGACTATTAAATATTAACGCATAATAGAGATTCATAATCAAATTTATTGCACATGTGACATGTCTTATACGGTGTTGGGTCCCACATATGTTTTAGGAGGCTACCTATAAGTTTCAAATAAAAGAGAGTTCACAATTCAAAGTTGAGTGAATTTTGAGTTTTAGGGAGTAAAATTGTGACTTTTGAATTATAGGAGGCAAAGTGAGATCAAAATAGAATTTCATGAAACGTAGCTAAAAATAAGCCTATTAGTTATACAAAAATAAATATTGGCTTTTATTATTTAAATATTTTTAATTCAAATGGCAATATTTAATTAGATTTGTGGGACTCAATTATGTACCACATCACCACAAACAAAATTTTTGACAAAATTGTGAAGTACCACATTAATTTACGACATTTATTTTCAAAGACTATATTGATTGTACATTGAATCGATTCTCAATTTTAAAAATCATCTTGATAAGATGAGTCAATTTCCAGCTTTCAGGGACCGATTGTGACAAAAACTCATCTTTTGCTTCCTAAACAATGGAAACCTCATAGCTATAGCTTCTTTATGTATATATATGACCCCTTTACTCTACAAACTCATCAAGCTCTCAAATGGAAGGCCATCATCTTATTCCTTCAGTACTACTATTAGCTCTGCTTACTCTCCAATTATGCAGTGCTAATGAACGTCCCAGCAAATCCAACACTCAGTACATAAAAAGATCTTGCAGCGTCACAACTTATCCGAAATTGTGCTACAACTCGCTCTCAATCTACGCTGGAAAAATCAAGACCAACCCAAAAGTACTAGCACAAACTGCTCTCAATGTGACCATTGCAGCAACCCAAGAAACATATGTGATCATGAAAAGGTTGTCGAAAACCCACGGTTTGAATCCCATAGAGGCTGCAGCAGTGCTCGACTGCGTGGAGGAGATTGGAGATGCCGTTGACGAGGTCCAAAAATCGATTGATGAATTTGGTCATGCAGCTAGAGGATCAAATTTCTGGGTTCAAATGAGTGACATTCAAACATGGGTTAGTGCTGCATTAACAGATGAGGACACCTGCATGGATGGCTTTGATGAACATCACATGAGTGGAAGATTGGAGAGTCTTGTCCGTAGGTACATAGTGAACGTTGCACATCTTACTAGCAATGCTTTGGCACTCATCAACAGCTACGCCTCGGCGTCGAATAAAGCGCTGTTGCCGTAGATTCTATGTGGTTCTCAGGAAAGGTACGACAGTCGTAGAAAATAAATTCTACGACCGAAACGGGTTACTTGGTACTCGAGAAAGAAAGAAAAAACCCAATATTTGGTATGTGAGAAATTGCTTTTGGTTTTTGTGTGTGAGTGAGTGTTATAGTAAAGAAGACCAACTCTGTTTTTTATGATTTTTTTTTTTTTTTTTTGTTTTTTTTGTTTTTTTGGTTGGGAGTATGAAATATTGGAATGTAAATAGCCAGATGTAAATTACGCCAAGATGAATATCAAGCCATAATTATTTTATAGGTCTTTCTTCTTTTTTTATTCATATATTTAATTGTATTTTTATTTATACATTTTAGTTATATTTTTATTAACATAGTGCAATAAAGAAACCCAATTAAAAGAATTTACACATGAAAGAAAACATAATAATATATTGTGTGTGTGTGTGTGTGTGTTATTATTTTTTAAATACGGGCAAAATCCAGACCAACCCAAAAGAACTAGTTCATACCTCTCTCAACGTCACCCTTGCGTTCACCCAAGCAACTTCTGTGACCATGAAAAGGTCATTGAAAGTCTACAGTTTGAACCACAACGCATCTGCAGCATTGGTTGACTGCGCGGAGGAGCTTGGTGATGCGGTCGAGATGCTCCAACAGTCGATAGAAGAACTGGGTCGTGTAGATGGAGCCTCCAGCTCCAGGCTTCAGTTGAGTAATATCCAAACCTGGGTTAGTGCTGCATTGACGAACGAGGATACCTGCGTGGACGGCTTTGCCAATCTTCCTTCGAATGGCAAAGTGGAGACTACTGCTCACAGGCACGTAACAAAAGCTGCGCATCTAACAAGCAAAGCCTCGGCACTCGTCAACGCCTATGCCTCAGCTAAAACTGCGTCGCCTTAGATCAAACAATGACAAGGGCATGCCAATAAATAGAAATTAACTGCTGTGTTCTATTAATAATTCATATGAATATTGTAGAATTTTAATAAATAAAACCTGTAATGACGTAAATGGTAACAGATTGTTGGTAACAGATTTTTACCAACAATCGAATTCTTTCAACTAGTCAACCATGGTATGTCGGAAAACATAATAATGGTTTACGAGTTTGAAAGGACCTTAGTCAGGGTGCTCTGCAGAGATGCAACCGAATCTATAGCAGATTTTGTGAGCCAGCTGATTCCTACTTTAAGCCTATGCTCATCCGTTGGTAATCTAATCAAGTAAGCTAATTTCCTCGCCGTATGGCCGATAGGACCTTCTAAAGTTAGCCCCTCAATGAAACTTGGAGAAATAGCAGCATCATTTCTTCCCAGAGTTATCATTTCACCTAAATTCTGAAACTTAAACGGCAAAAGAGGGCGGTCATTGATTGCAGCCCACAGATTCCAACCAGCAAAGTCAGCTTGCTGAAAAGCAACCTGTGCGGTGGCAGGAAGAAGCCTTCCGTTTGATTCCCTTAGAGCACAAGAGTCACCAACTGCAAATATGCGTGGATGGCCTTTAACGCGAAGATTTTCATCTGTTTCTGCTTGTCCACGAGCATTTAGGGGAAGCTCATGGGGCCTGTCCTCGGGTTCCAGCTTAGGAAGAAGAGATTTGTTCCCAACAGTCCATAATACAAGATCTGCTTCCACAGTTTGACTTTGTGATCCCCTTTGAGCAGGTTGAAGTTCCAATATATATTTCTCAGAATCATGTTCTGCATCA
Organism: Heteromeles arbutifolia; assembly: GCA_024362995.1. Lineage (NCBI taxonomy): Eukaryota > Viridiplantae > Streptophyta > Magnoliopsida > Rosales > Rosaceae > Heteromeles > Heteromeles arbutifolia. The sequence continues at coordinate 9,705,307 of JANCRC010000019.1, forward strand.
ACAGCTCTACGAATACAGCGGACAACATAACCCAACAGAAGTTCAACTTTTCTCGATGTGAGTACTTTAATTGCAACTTCCCTATTGCCAGGCGGGGCATTCGGGCAGATTGTGGTTTCCACATTAATTGCTTGTACTATACCTCTATCCTGCAGTCTCTCTGATACAGTGGCAGCTAACTCAACTCCAGAGTAACCACAACCAACAACAACCACACGAATCAAAGATTCCTTACGGAAGTTCTTCCTCTCCAATGTTCTTAACTTACGATCAACCTTATGAGCATCCTCCAGGGTGGAGAATGGCAATGCAAACTCTACTGCTCCTGGTACAACATCAAGCTTTGATTCAGCTCCCAAAGCAAGAACCAGCCAGTCGTATTCAACAAGGAGTCCACTCTCAAGTAGCACAGTTCCCCCAAGGCTGGATTGTGTAGGTCCATAATGGTCAGAGGGATATAATAGTTTGGCCTTATCTTGATAGAACAGCACACTTGTATTTGCCAGTAAGTCTGAGAAACGAGGAGCTATCTCCCATGCGTCTACTTCTCCTGTAAGAAGCTCATACAGCATTGGCTTGAAAACAAAGCGTTCGGACTGGTCAACAAGGAGGATCTGAGGTTTCTTGTCATCAGGCCACTCCAAGGATTCTAGTCGTAATGCAGTATATAGACCTCCGAATCCACCACCCAGTATACATATTCTTGGTTTCTTCTTATCCGGCCAAGAATACAATTGAGGTGCAGTTTCAGCTTCAGATAAATCCTTAACACTACCATTCGACCCAGGCGCACTGGAAGCAATCGCAAATCGAAATCCTTTCTGTTGAGAACTGGCAGATAACGTTATCTTGGTCCCACATCTTCTCGAGAAACTAGGAAACAGCCCAGCACAGTGCTTTGCCCTACAATTGAACGGTAAAAGACTTGCTGAAGCAGCTAATGCGGGCGTTGACATCATTCGGGGTTTATCTGTATATATCAAAAAGAGAGGAGCCAACTGAAACTTCACATTTCCTATTAGCGTAATTTTATAAACAAAAGATCCACTGACATCTCTATAGAATATCAAAGCACGCACACACACACAAACTTATACAATCATGAACATGAAATCCTTTGTTCTGCAAAAGGAACAATAATGCCCCATTTGATAACCATTTCATTTTTTTACTTTGGTTTTCAATTCTTGTGCTTTAAATATGTGAAAGTATATAAAGAAGGGATGACGAAGGGCATTACTATTGGCCAGTCTTGAGAGCGAAAACAACTTAAAATAGTTTTTGGTTTTCTTTTCGTTTTTAGTTTCCAATTCGTGTATCCTCCCTTATAAATTTCTTCAACATTTCTCCCAAAATCCCTCATCCCTTCTCCGATATCCCCCGTTTCTCCCATGTATCTACCTTCTATCTCTAACACACAAAAAAACAACAAACTAAGAACGAAATGGTCATCAAACGGGCGCCAAATTGTCAGATTAAACAGTAAACAAGAACAAATGGGGTGAGCCAGGATCCAATTCGGAGTGGACTAAACCGAAAACCAATTCATCATACATCACCCAAACGCACCACATTTACATTAATAAAAGCAGAATTAGTAAATTAACATGCTATCAGTAAGAAATTAAACATAAACAGATCATTCACAAAATAATTATCATATAAAAGCAAATGCACCCAAGTATTCTCAACATCAAATTTCAAATTAAACCAATATACAATAATTTGTAGCAGAAAGGACACAGAAAAACCAGAAACTCAACAAACAAGAAAACTGTTGGAAACAAATTGAAAAAAAAGAAAAAGAAAAAGAAAAAGGGAAATTGGAAAGTACCTTTTTGGATGATCGGTTAAGTCATCACTGATAAGGAACTGAAGAGGCACACGAGCAAGTAGGTAGCTACTGGATATACACCGACGAAGAAGAAGAAGAAGAAGAGTGCGTTTACGGGCTGGGCTTAGGGGTGAGATGGATTATGGGCTTGCTGGAACAACCCTTATTTGTGAGGATGTAAATTTGAGATACGTGGCGGCTTGACGTCCCTTTTTATTCTTCATCACCAAAACTTTTACACAAAATTCTCTCCTTTTTTTTTTTTTTTTTTTGGTTTTGTTTTGGGAGCAATTTGATTATGGTCACAACATATTTTTTTTGTTTTTGTCGAAATGGTCACTACATATTTCAAGATTAGAAGTTTTCAAGGAGAGGCCACAGGAGAAATTTTATTTCAGAGAGGGAATTGTATTTATTGAACTTAATTCTAGGGGTGGGCACGATTCGGTTCGGTGCGGCTTCAAACGGTTTCGGTTCGATTCTTAAGAAAAAAATGTACAATTTAAAATTTACACCTATCTACGCATAAGACGGTGTCATTTTCCAATTTTCATACAATACATTAATCTATGAACCCATGTCCACAAGCAATACGTTGAGTGAGTGTATTTTGATAATCTATTTTCATCTAAAATTGGGATACTGTCTGCAGCAAATGCACAGCGCCTAAAATCAAATAAGTTCTTTGACATGAAACAAAACTTTTAACCATGTATCAACCATATAATGCACGAAACAAACTAAAAATTGGCAGGCACTAGTTTGCGGGGGTGTGTGTGGGGTGTGTGTGAGAGTGAGCGCGCGCGAGAGAACTGTTGGCAGCAAGCCATTCATTTAAATCTTCGGAAGTTTTAATGAAAAGCCCGATGTACTGTTCACTTTAACGAAAAACCACATTTTTACACTAAAAAGTCAATCATAATACTATTCAATTTACCTTTTATTTTGTCCTTATCGTTAAAACTCAAAGTTTTCAAGCCATTTTCATTAGTGTTCCCTTAAATCTTCTCCAGTTGGAAGCATTCTCTTAGGTTGCCGCTGCCAAGTGTAGCATCAATATGTTTTCTAAGCTGAGCACCCTTGCTCAATAAAATCAAATAAGTGCAATTATGAAGCCAAAAACTTGCAGCAAATGCACAGCTCCTACAATCAGCGCATTGAGTGATGAATGATGATATTCTAGTGTGGTTGAGTCCATACTAAATATATGAATTCTAACAAACAACCAACTAAAGCGTGACAGCTAATATGGACATTTCATTAAATGTTTATTAATTTTTGCGGTGCGGTTCGGTTTCGGTGCGGTTTTCAAAAGCCAAAATTGAAACCAAACCGTTTTCTACATTGCGGTTCGGTTTCAAAACCACAAAATCGAACCGTTCGGTGCGGTCCGATTTAGTTGGTGTTTCGGTTTCGGTTTTCAGTTCCAAGTGCCCACCCCTACTTAATTCAAGAGGAGAATTGTTTCAATTAACCTAAATGACCATTAACCTATGTCGAGATATGAAATTATTGATGTAGATGGCGTTTTACAACAGTGACGGAAAAAGTTAATGCTTTATGTAGCATGGTGCAGATTCGATCCCTTTCCCTAACATTTAACAAGTTATTCTACTAATGCTGTCGTATGTCAAAACAAAATATATGAAAATATCGGTTAACCTAAATTAAATTCTTTGTTCTTGACGGCCAAGATATATGAAATTACACCAATGCAATGGGAGGTTCCCTAGAGAGTCAGTTCTATCATCAATGATGTTCGTGACATGTCTCAGTCTTTAATTATATTGATTGGAAGCACATTTTTATGGAGGCAAATTTTGTTGCAGATACTTTAGCTCATCTTGGTCTTTCCATTTCGAATCCTCATGTTTGAGATTTATGTTTACCTAATGTGGCTCTTCTTGCTTTTCAGCATGTTATATTATGTGAAAAATGATACTTAGAGGAGTCTAAATGACCAATTCAAAGTGTCAACAATCCTCTCTAAAGTCAAAATTCTATTTGATACTATTCAATACACGTGTTATAATTTAAGTGAATTCGATGCACCATATCAACATTTTCACGTTGTATGTTATATGCACCTAGTAACTTGTCCCAAAACATAATGCTCCCGTACCAGTTACCACATATTATAATCCTAATTTAATCAAAATTTCAGAATTCAAATGTGGAATTTAGATAAACAGTACAAACATTTCTCAAGGTCCAGATTGATGCATGGAAAAATAGCCTCTTGGTTTTATGTTATCCCCAACACACCACGCTTCCACAACCCTTAACCCCATCCATACGGATTTGGATTCCCTTCCGATTGCGAGGATTCTAGGAATGAAGTTACCATAGCCGTTCACCACCACAAATTAAAAATTTTAAATCTTATCTACATGGCATAATGATTTGTAGCCGTATAATGTGTGGTGAGCGGTTATGATGACTTCATCCTTGGATCCCCACATTGGGGAGGTTTCGGAGGAGATCCAAATCTCATCCATACAATACCATACGGGTCATATCACAATCAGATAGGGCGCCAAAACCGCTCCAACGACTCACTCTCTCTCTCTCTCTCTCTCTCTCTCTCTGGGATAAGAAGAAACAATGGCCACAGAGTCAGTGAGAGTGTACAGTTTTAGCTTCAATGGAGGTTCTCAGACTCGGCCGGCCATTTCTCCCTCCCCAGCTCGCTTTCTCGGTCTTCGCCATCGACCCTCTTCTTCCCTCACTTCGTCTTCGCTTTCCCACTTCTTTAGGAATGTTCGTATCAGCTCCCACTCCTCAAAGCTCTCGAATTTGCGCCAGCAGAGCCGAAGAAACCTCTCTGTTTTTGCCATGGCCGCAGAGGGTAGTTTTCTCCTCCTGTTCTTTGTGTTCCTATTGTTTATCTGCCGCTTCCTTGCTGAATTATTGCTCTCTAAATTGTTTTGTGGATTCCCAAATTGTTCAATTTTTGGTTATTTAGTGAGATCTATGTGCATTTTGGTTCAGCCCTTATTTGAAATGAATCGATTTTAATATTTATAACCAAAAATAATTGATTTTTCTAATTGGGATGATTGTGCCTTTTTTTTATTTAGGACTTTGATGTTCAAAATTATGCTGGATAAGAAATCGATTTTTGCAGTCAATAGTTATCGTATACGGGTACTTGGGATTGAGTAGAGCATATAAACTTCACTAAACATTCACTGTAGCTTTCTGTGTTCTTAATATACTCTATTTTAATTCTGGTTTATCGGAATAAGGTAATCGAATGTTCTGTGGTATCGATGTGGTTGTCTAGAACACTTGTATTGATAGGAATTCTATCTTTGGCATGTTGATAAGTGATGTTCTCGACAGTTCAAGGAGATAGCCTCTCCATGGCCATGTAGCTACTTTGTTGCCAGATGAAAACACAATGCTTCTTTGTCTTTCAAATGAAATCATATATAACTGAATGGCGCTCCATTTTAATGTATTTCTTCGGGGTTTCTTTAAATGGATTTGTAATTAAACCTCGAAACTCTTTATACTTGTTTCAGTTTACTAATAATATTTGTAGTAGTGTTTGTTTATCAGCTGATATAGCAGATATGTATTTATTCTATTTGTTTGTTCATTGTGCCAGATGGAAAGCGTGCAGTAGCGTTAGAAGATTATCGCAACATAGGAATTATGGCTCACATAGATGCAGGGAAGACAACTACAACTGAAAGAATCTTGTTTTATACCGGAAGAAACTATAAAATAGGGGAGGTACATGAAGGAACAGCAACTATGGACTGGATGGAGCAGGAACAAGAAAGAGGCATTACCATAACTTCTGCTGCAACTACAACATTTTGGGACAATCACAGGATTAACATCATCGACACTCCTGGCCACGTTGACTTCACCCTTGAAGTGGAGCGGGCTCTAAGGGTGCTGGATGGTGCTATATGCTTGTTTGACAGTGTTGCTGGTGTGGAACCTCAATCTGAAACTGTGTGGAGGCAAGCTGATAGATATGGAGTGCCCAGGATTTGCTTTGTCAATAAAATGGATCGTCTTGGAGCAAACTTTTTCCGAACAAGAGACATGATAGTGACAAATTTGGGTGCCAAACCACTTGTACTTCAAATCCCAGTTGGTGCAGAAGATAATTTTAAAGGAGTTATTGATCTTGTGAAGATGAGAGCTATACTTTGGTCTGGAGAAGAGTTGGGTGCTAAATTTGTTTACGAGGAGATTCCATCTGATCTTCTGGAGCTGGCTCAAGAATACAGGGCAGAGATGATAGAAACCATAGTTGAGTTGGATGATCAAGCAATGGAGGGCTATCTAGAAGGAGTTGAACCTGATGAGGAAACCATTAAGAAATTAATTAGGAAGGGAACCATCACAATTAGTTTTGTGCCAGTATTATGTGGCTCGGCTTTTAAAAATAAGGGGGTTCAACCATTGCTTGATGCAGTTGTGGATTATTTGCCTTCACCACTTGACGTGCCACCAATGAAGGGGACTGATGCAGACAACCCTGAAATCACGATTGAAAGGGCTGCAAGTGATGAGGAACCATTTGCTGGGCTAGCATTCAAGATCATGAGTGATCCATTTGTGGGATCCCTTACATTTGTGAGAATCTATGCAGGAAAGCTAACCGCTGGATCCTATGTGTTAAATGCAAACAAGGGAAAGAAGGAGAGGATTGGTAGACTTCTAGAAATGCATGCAAACAGTAGGGAGGATGTAAAGCTAGCTTTAGCTGGTGATATCGTTGCACTTGCAGGCCTGAAGGATACCATTACCGGTGAAACATTGAGTGACCCCGATCATCCTATTGTGCTTGAACGAATGGACTTCCCTGATCCTGTAATTAAGGTTGCCATTGAACCCAAAACTAAAGCTGATGTTGATAAGATGGGAGCTGGTTTGGTTAAGCTTGCTCAAGAAGACCCTTCTTTCCACTTCTCTCGGGATGAAGAGATCAACCAGACAGTGATTGAAGGAATGGGAGAATTGCATCTTGAGATTATTGTTGATCGGCTCAAGAGAGAATTCAAGGTCCGTGTCCGCTACTCCATTTTTCTCATTGTCCATATTACTTATGATCCTTACCTTCACCATAAACGATTCGGAGTTTTTTTCTTTGTTTGTGCGTTTTCTTGTATTGGCATAGTGTCATCTTCTGGATTATTAATCTCACCCATGTTTGTGCTTGTATCTTATGTATAAATACACACGTATATGCATATAAAAGGACTGTGCACCTACCTATGAACTTAACCATTTGAAATGTGTTAATTGTTTTTCCTTTGAGAAATTTCAAAGAATTGAATGCTCCGGATATGTAGTTGATTTGAATTTTCATAGCTGGGATTGCTTGATCTGTGTAGGTTGAAGCAAATGTTGGTGCACCCCAGGTAAACTACCGGGAAAGCATTTCGAGGACCTCCGAAGTGAGGTATGTGCACAAGAAACAATCAGGTGGACAAGGTCAATTTGCAGATGTCACCGTACGGTTTGAACCAATGGAGGCTGGCGGTGGATATGAGTTTAAGAGTGAAATCAAGGGAGGTGCAGTGCCAAGAGAATACATTCCTGGGGTGATGAAAGGATTAGAGGAGTGTATGAGCAACGGTGTGCTTGCAGGCTTTCCTGTTGTTGACGTACGCGCTGTACTAGTTGATGGTTCTTACCATGATGTCGACTCAAGTGTGTTAGCATTTCAATTGGCAGCAAGAGGAGCTTTCCGGGAGGGGATAAAGAAAGCTGCCCCGAAAATGCTTGAACCAATAATGAAAGTTGAAGTTGTTACACCAGAAGAACATCTCGGAGATGTGATTGGTGATCTTAACTCAAGGAGAGGACAGATCAACAGCTTCAATGACAAACCTGGTGGTCTCAAGGTACATCTAAGGATTTATAACGCGACCGATACTTATGATTGCAGCTAGCAAGCGTGGGTTGTTAATTACATTCAAATCTTGACAAAGTATTATACAGTGGTAATCATGTTTTGGTTACTAATAGAGCGTTTCGGTATTAATTCAGGTGGTCGATTCACTGGTTCCTCTTGCGGAGATGTTTCAGTACGTGAGTACGCTGAGGGGCATGACGAAAGGTCGTGCATCGTATACAATGCAGTTAGCTAAGTTTGACGTTGTTCCTCAGCACATTCAGAACCAGCTTGCTGCCAAGGAGGAAGAAGTTGCTGCTTGATTTTGTTTCCATGTATGATCAGATCAGAGGGACCTTATAATTTAAGTACCAACTCATTATTTAAGAAAAACTGAATTTTTTTTTCTGCAGCAAAAATATTGAAGTAAATATTGATATTTCCTTTTTTTTTTTTTTTAAAAGAACACCGCTAGTAAGCTCAACAAAACCACAAGTCCTGTCTTGCTCTTGTATTACTACCACTTTTTATTGCACATTTACATAATGGCAATTAGAATTGAAACTCGGAATTGAATTCCGATTACTAGATACTTTAATGTTTATTAAAAATATTGGAAATCAATATGTTGGTGGGACCTGAATTTTGAAATCCAACTTCAAAATTTGGAGGAATTGAATTCTTTACGTTTAGGTGAAAATTGAATTCTCAGCTTGTTAGAGGAATCAGAATGAATTTTTCTTTGTTAATGTACCTTCACTTATTTTTAAAATTTCAAAATTGCCCTTCGCATTTACCACATACCATCAACTGCTGCCAAGTTTAATGTGAAGTTCAACAATAATAATATAATTAAAAAAATAAAACTAAATAATTAAATTTCAGTTAATATTTGGTGAGTGGCAGAATTTAATATTTTTTTTATATTAATTACTATATAAAATTTAACCAAAGCATTAGTATACAAATTATTTATTTCAACTAAGAGCATTTTAGTAATTATATTGATTTCCATTTCGATTCAGGTAAATTAATAATAGTTTATATAAAATCTAGGATTAAGTACCAAAAACTCTCGAACCTTTTAGTGTTATTTCAAATTGGTTTTAACCTTTTTAAACATTCCAAACAAGTACCCAATCTATTAAAAATGTCGCATCCCTTAAGCCTCAATTAAATTTATGTTAAATTAATTAGAGTTTACTTTGTCTCCAACAACAATAGAAAGTCATAGAAGCATGGCTTCCACCAAGTAACGTTCACTATCACCCCCTTTAGGCCATCAACTCCAAACCCAACGCATAATCACAAACTCCACCCTATAATTCAAGTTGCAAACATCGAGAAGGTCATAGGGGTTGCTGAAATGATAGGGACTACCATTATGCAGCCACTACCATTTTCACTGCCCGCAAAAGCTTTAATAGCCGATAATCGGCGAATGAGGAAACCACATGAGCATAAACAAGTTCTTTAAAACTCAATCTGAATTCTCAACTCACTTTTTTGTTAGGAGATTTTTTTATCCTCATTTTTGTTTTTTTTTTCATGAATATATTTATTTATTTTTATGTGTTCATCATCATGCCATTTTTTGACACACCCCGACCCGGAATGTCCACTAGGACTCCGAATCGAGCTGTGCTGGCCATCACCTGGAAGGTGACGAAGCCATAGAGTGATGATATGGAAGAATGTGAATAAATTTAAACCTAAAGGTACCTAACTATCAGAGTGCGCTGTGAGTGGGTATGGACCCATTTCACACGCGTTGTCAGAGCATAAGTAAAGTACAGTAGTGTGGGTAAAGATCATACCTTCAGAAGTAGCCACCTGAACTGAGGTATGCCACGAGACCTTGTCGATAAAGAAACTATGCTACTAGAACCTGGAAGGGCGCAAAACAAAAAGCGTGGGTGGGCAAAAACAAAGTTTTACAAAATCATTTCGATATAAAAGTTGTAACCCCTCTCTGTAAAACAAGTATACTTCCCAGAAAATATATATATATATATATATATATATATATATATATATATATATACGTACTAATATAGAAAAAACCATTAATCAACCAATCTCATCAATTAAGCAATGCCATGCCCGAATGAACCATAACCAATAATCAACATATACCAAATACCATCAAATAATCGGGTGATATCTCAACTCAAATCATGCCGGCAATATATATATCAATCAGCCGGAGTCACCTCTAGTGACCTGTACGGCTGAATCTATGGCTCCTCAATCAATCCTCAATCCATCTCTCAATCAATCATCAATAATCAATAATCAGTAACCTGCACCCATGACGGAACCACCTAATGTGGTCTGTACGTCAAGCTGGGTAAATACGCTCTGTACTACGATCACGTGAAGGCTGGCGACGAATCGCAAGTCACCTACGAGTCGGAACCACCTAATGTGGTCTGTACGACAGGCTGGCACCTGCCTTGGATCCAAGGTGAGCGTACGGTGCGTGAGGTGAACGATCACGTGAAAGCTAAGCCCTCAGGCATGCACAACCCCGATGTGCAGGTAATGAGCCATATACCAATCTCATCGATATCACCTCAATCATCACATCACACACACACACACTTACCTGACTTACCTGGCGGCCGCGATGCAACAATATATAATCACACAAATATATATATATATATATATATATATATATATATATATATATATCTATGCCATTCGACATGGCATTCATTTCATAAAAGCATTTTAAAACGCATTTCTGGGAAATCAATCAATTATATATATATATATATATACTGAAAACCAAAAGCCCACTCACCTGGAGTTCGCCCTACAACTCCCTAGCACAACCCATCAAGGCTTCATGACGATCGGCGCCTAGAACAATCATCAAATCATGCCTCAGAAATCATATCGATAGAATATATAACTTATATAAAACACGTCACTATGTAGTTCGATCCAGAAGATCTGCAACTCAGATTTCCCATCCGTAACTTCTCATGATTCACATTATGCTTCTAGAAACACATACTAAAGTTTCGTTATGATCCAACGGTTGGATCTCTGCCAATTTCCAAAACCATGTGGCGATTAATCTTTTATTTTATAACTTACAAATCCAATTCGGGAAGATCCATATGTCGGATTCCCGATCCGTAAGTTTTCACATTCTTCAAATATTAAGTACTACCATGTATCAAATTTTGGTGACGATCCAACGGTCGGATCGTCGATTCATATTTTTACCTAACCCCGAATCGTAATGAAACTAGGTTCAATTGATCAATCTACGTCATTCGATTATCAAAACTGAACTCAGGACATGAATTATGGCCTAAAAATAGCATTGGCGGCTCGCTGGCCAAGCGCCGCCGCACGCGCCGCCGTGGGTGGCGGTCGGCCGCCCCGGCTCACCGGAAAATCCAACTTTCTCCAAAAATTTCCAAAATTTGCAGAATTGAAGATCTCAAAGAGTAGAACAACTTTCATACCTGTGACCAAGGTCAATTCGGTCAAGAGAGGCTCCAATTTCATCAAAACCCGTAAGAACCCTTGAATTTGGTGTGATTCGATTCGACCTTCAAACTTGTTCCAACGCCTCCAAACTTGTTTGGGCTTTGTTCCAGACCTCAAGAGGATGCCATGGGTGGTGGTAATTGGAAGAAATAGCTTCAAATCGTGACGGAAAGACACCCAACCAGTGCGCCCCCTTTGCACGGTTTTGTCCAAAATCAAGACTAAATCTCTCCAAATTTGAGGTGTAATAGGAAGAGGGAATGGCTAGATGATGATTGGGAGTGGTGGCTTGGTCCAATTCGTCGGAAAAAGGGATGAAAACCACCGGAATTTGTTCCGGGTCGAGAACGGGTCGAAGGGAACCCGTCCGTTCCCCTCCTTCTTTCCTCCCTTCTTTCTCTCCTTTCCTCTGTTTCTGATTGGCAAATCCTCTCTCTCTCCTCTCCTCATTCCTCCATTTATTTCCCCTTTCTCTTCTTACCTTTCCATCTCAACCATCCATTCTATTTATCTTTAAATCTGGGCCATCCACGTGGCACACCAGATTTAGCTCCCAAAAATCTGAGGCTTTCTAGAAATTAATTAATTTACTAAAATACCCCCAACTTTAAACGTTAATAACTTCTTCGATATAACTCCAAATCATGAACCGCTTGTGCCCACGCGTCTGTAGCGACGAGTACTACGAGAATATGCCAAGAAAACAAATCTTAGATGGCACGATACTGAAATTAACCTCAGTCAACGCGCGTGCCTCAAAGGGCAATTTCGTAAAATCACTTATTAAAAATTTATACAATTGTAAAATCAGGGACGGACTGTCACATTTTTGAAGTTATCTCAATTATTATTTTAGAATCAAAGTAACTACGTGAAACCCATTATTGCCACTTGTACATTAATTGAAAAATTAACTCGGATTTTTTGACATTTTCAATATACATATTTATTTAAAATGTTTAAAAAGATTAAAACCAACTTAAAATGACACTAAAAAGTTAGAGAATTTTAGGTATTTAATCCTAAAATCTATTCAGTTTCCAAAATGTTTTAATAAACACCTTCAACAAAAATCTTATCCTGATGCCTCTTCATTCAAACTTTTTATCAATTCAATTCCTTTCATTTTGATTTCATTCTGATGCCTCTTCATTCTAACTTCTTATCAATTCAATTCTTTTCATTCTAACTTATTATTTTAGAATCCATTATTTTAGAATCCAAGTAACTAAGTGAAACCCATTATTGCCACTTGTACATTAATTGAAAAATTAACTCGGATTTTTTGACATTTTCAATATAAATACTTATTTAAAATGTTTAAAAAGATTAAAACCAACTTATAATGACACTAAAAAATTAGAGAATTTTAGGTATTTAATCCTAAAATCTATTCAGTTTCTAGAATGTTTTAATAAACACCTCCAACAAAAATCTTACTCTAATACCTCTTCATTCTAACTTCTTATCAATTCAATTCCTTTCATTTTGATTTCGGATACGAACTAACATTAATTAAAAGCAAAAGATTTTCTACAGATTTCTGTAAATCAAATCCAAATCTTGTAATGTGAGTGGAATAGTAAACGTGACGGGGGCATCTTTCGGGTACACCAAGGGGACATGCCAATTTAGAGAGAGAGAGAGAGAGAGAGAGAGATTGGCATACTTAAAACATCCACATAAATATCTTAAAAACAATAATCTCAAAAAATTTCCAAAGCGAGGGGGTTCTAATCTAATTACTGGAATGGACAAAAAAAAAAAACAAAAACCAAAAGAAAATGACTGGACTGGACATTTCGATTGGAAAGTACAATTTGAAGGGCAAACGATGGAAAGTACAATTTGAAGGGCAAATGATTCTTTCTGATTACACGATCAAATCTTTCCCGTTGTTTACCGAAGCTGGACAATTCCCGCACTGACGAGCTTCTGGATCTTGCTCATCACCATTGGGTTCTTCGTGTGTTCCTGAGCAGCCTTGGGATTCTCCTGGAAATCGGTTAACACCTGAACACATCCCAAACAACACAACTTTAGACATTCATACACTGCGTAAACTCAATTAACGAGGGATTCATACACTGCGTAAACTCAATTACCGAGGGAATGGTGTAACACAACAGCAAAACACTGTAAATTATACTGACCTGTCTCATAACAGGATCTTGGAGAATATTTTGAATTTCTGGGTCCTGCATTCCTTTAGCCTGCAAGAAACAAACTCATTAACATATGACAATCTCGAGAAACTATTTCCGCGTTAAAGAATGTTTCACAAGTCACACACCTGTCTCTCCTTCAATTCCTCAGGACTCAGATCCCCACGGCTAGCTTTGTTAATTTGCTCTACACATCTGCAATCAATTTCAAGTGATGTCAACTCTCGAGCGTTATGCATCTTGTGTAACAGGCGCACATCCAGTTAACATGCGGTAAAACTAAGCACCACGCAATAAACACAATTCATGTAAACATACCTTCGCACACCATCAAGCAATTCCTGGTTGCTAGGATCGTGTTTCAAACCCTCCTGGTATGTTTCCAAAGCTTTCTCATATTCTTTCATGAAAAACTGGACGGCACCTTTTCTTGTATAACCCTTTGTGAAGGTTGGATCAAGCTCAATGCACTTCTCTGCATCTTTCAATCCCTCGGGCATTGCCCCGAGTTTTGTATAGCATGCAGCTCTGTTGCTATATGCCTGAATCAAACCACGAAATATCAGACAATATTAAAAAGCATTTGGACGATCAACTATTTAAGGACACTGGAGGTTCTCCCACCTTTGGATCCTTGGGGTTCCTTCTGAGAGCTTCAGTGTACTGCTTAATAGCCTCTGGGTACTTTTGTTGCTTGAAATATTCATTACCTACACATCATCGACAAGCAGTCAAGCTAGAGAAACAGGGACAGCATACCTAAAATACATGGCACGGAAACACTGTATTTCATTCAATGCAAACATTAGTAAAGTTTCAATGCGGTGAAAGTTATAAGCACATGAAACTGAAGAACAAACCTTTCTCACGCTCTTCATCAGCTAACTTTGGATCATAATACTCTTGTTGCTCTAGATCCTTCTTTGCTTTCTCAGCATCATTCAATTTCTTTAAGGTATCTGGGTTGCGATGCTCTGTGAGAGCTTTCTGGAACGACTCAATGGCAGGTTCAAAGTCCTTTGAGCATTTTGCCATCTTCACCAAGGCGGTTCCCTTCCTAGTCAAAGCTTTTGCTACCATCTTAAAGTCTGACCTTAGCTCTCTTCCCCTTTCCACAGCCTTCTCACAGTCTTTAATACACTCCTCATACTGATAGAATTAACAACGAACTGGGATCAATAATCCATAACAAGCCAACAATACCAAGTTTACGGCAAAGCATAAAGTCGTCGACAAGACTATTTTCATCTTTGACACTAGGAAAACCAAAGGCTATAACAGGTATAGTATGACCAAGCAAGGAGTGAAGGCAAACAATAAGATGACATATAAAATTGAACACCGAATACGCAAACATGAAGCCGAGAGAAGTTTCACTTTTTCTGTGTGGATATTCTACTACATCCAAATTGTAATATGAACTTCTACAAATGATACAAAAAAAACAGAATTACTTAAGTATAGGCCTATCGAGCTCAACCTCAAGTGAGCAAGCATTGTGAAAGAGGACATCCCCAAGTCCAAATTTGTCAGTCCATACAGACAAACAACAGCATAATTAACAAAGGACACAAACAAGAGGTCAGGTAAGTGTAATTGAATAAAATCTGCGGAGATTCGTCGCTATTTCATAAGTCCTTGGGAAAATTATAAACAGCAAATTATTATTAGATTTCCTAAACTAACATATGAGGCTACATCACACCATTCTCAATCCCCCACTTTCAATTGGGTTCTAAATTGAGCAAGCTCGTTCTGTGTAACATCATCATCATCAAAGTTACAGCAGTGAGCAACTGCATTGAAATCGATAAACATCACCAAGTATCCACAAAGAACCCCAAATCATACTAACAGTAAAAGCTTATAGTCAAATATACTATCAGTTAAGCACTAACCAAAATCAATCAGTGTGTAAACATTATCAGGCAGCTTAAAAATAAATGGCAAACACTAGATATGCAATCCATACCTGACCCATTTCCAAATACGTCGCAGCACGATTCAAGATAAATGAAATATCCTCATCATTCAACTCAATGGCCTTGGTGTAGTGCTGAATCGCTGTGTCGAAGTCCTTCTTCTTATAAGCCGCATTGCCAGCCTCCTTCTCCTTTATTGCCTCGGCCTTCCTCTTCTTCGCCACACTCTCCTCCTCACTCACCTCCATCGGCTCTGGCTCTGGCTCCGGCTCCGGCTTCTTCTCCTCCTTCCTGGGCTCAGGCTGCTTCTGCTCCCGCGGAGACTCCGGCATCTCCTCATCCTCTGCCCCCGTCCCACCGCGCAACTTCACGTTGAGCAAAACCCCCAGGGCTTGCATAACCCTCTGGTCCTTCAAATACAAATTGAGATTGCTAGGGTTTTTCTGAATCTCCTGCATCATCTTGACAAAATCGGGTTGCTGCAAGAAGGCTCGGGTCGACGGGTCGGCAGTGAGCTTGGCCCACATCTCGGGACCCGAGAACGCATCCCCAAACGGGTTCATAGGCGGGGGTCCAGCCCGTGACCGGGCCGCACCGGCTTGAGCATCGGCTAAACCAGACTTCAGAGCCTCGTTATTGGGGTCGATCTCGAGACCCTTCTTGTAAGCCGAAACGGCGTCGCTGTACTGGCCCAATCCGCAGTGAGCGGCGCCGAGCCGGCTGTAACCTTTGGACCAATCAGGCTTAATCTCGACGGTCTTCTTGGCGTCGGCTAGGGCTTCAGAGTATTTGTTGAGAGAGGCATAGGCGGCGGATCGGTTGGAGTAGAGGACGTGGTTGGAGGGAGCGAGGACGATGGCTTCCGTGAAGTGGGTGACGGCGGCGTTGAAGTTGCCAGAGGAAAAAGCGGCGTTGCCTTTGGCTTTGGCTTCGTCGGCCATAGCTGCTAATCGGAGAAATCGATCGGAGAGAAAGTTGAGGGATTGCGGGTGTAGGGGATTGAGGAGGAGAAGGGAAAGCGATCTTTATAAGGTAGAAAACTGGTGTTTAAGGGACCTGTCGCCAGAGGCTTCAAGTGAATGTGGGGTTTGTTTAGGGTTCTGGAACCTTCGGTTGCGTTGGTCTATTGACTCAGTACTGGAAGCTCAGATAATATTCCTTTCTTTGAAGAGAATTTTTTTTTCTTCTCTCTCTTTTCCTTGTTTGTTTAGGAAAATTAACAAAAAGTTTTTAAAAAATTTAGTTTTAATTAAAAATGACAAATAAATGTGTAATAAATAGTCCCAGAAAAAGATAAAAATGTAATTTTTTGTTAAAAGTGAACAGTACTTAGAGTGTTTTGTTAAAACTCTCTTTTTATTTTTTGTACTAGAAGAAATTACTACAACAAACGGAGTGTTGAAAAAAACAAAAGAAGTTGTTATAAATAGACAAAATTGAGACAGAGAACTTTTACTAGAAATCAAAGTGGAACAAGAACAATGTATCACACTGTTTACTTTCGTAACTGTATCAGACAATGAATGTAGGAAAAGAGAGGGGAAGGGATTGGTATTATCACTTTCACTTTTGATCTTGGATGTTGTGTTGAGGATAGAAACATACCTCTATACGTAGAGGTACTGATCCAACACCACTTTACATGCACGAAGAAAATTTTACATACTAAAATAGTGAAAATCAAACTTATACCATTTAAGTCTACAATCTTATCCTACAAACTTGACTTCAATTTCTTCCATTTTGTCCAATTATGTGGGCGTTCAGATTTTTACAACACTCCCCCTTGGATGCCCATATTTCAATATCGGCCGCCTTATTAAAACCTTGCTAAGAGAACCCAATAGGAAAAATCTATAGCGAAGGAAAAAGAGTACAATTTTGCTTAGTGTTAACTATGCTTTGCCTCGTTAAAACCTTGATAGAAAAAACCAGTGTGAAAAATCCTAGTCTAAGGAAAAAAAAAGTACAATATGCATACGTTCTCGATGATCCCCTTGATGTATATCTCCCCCTGATTCCACATCCTTCAATTTGACTCATTAATAAGCTAACACAATTCGATATCATGCATCAGCTTCTGAAATGTACACTTTGGTAGAGATTTGGTGAATAGGTCTTCCAGATTGTCATTGGAACACATTTGTCTGACTTTAATAATTTTAGCCTTTTAAAGCTCATGTGTACTGAAAAACTTTGGAGATATGTGTTTGGTCTTGTCGCATTTGATGAATCCTTCCTTCATTTGAGCAATACATGCTGCATTATCTTCATGTTGGAGTGTCTGTTTTTTACACTGTTCTAAAAATCTCCGTCTGGCGCTGCCTAGGCCCAAACTAGGCGCTAGGCGATTGGTCATCGTCCCGGTTAGTCCTTAGGCGTTTGAAAATTAAGAAAGTGCGCCTAAACCTGCTTAGGCATCCGCCTAGCCCACCTAAACCCGTCTAGGTCGTGACTCATACTTAGATAGAAAAGCGATACCTTTCATTTTACATTTTATTTTGTCAATAAAATTTAAGAGACTTGTTGAATACTTGGATGAGCACTCATTATATGCTTGTTCCCTATGTTTTCAATATGTTCCAATGCTTTATATTTATAGTTCATTTTATTTTGCTATTTTATGTATCCTAATACAATTACATGTATTTTAAGAATAAATAGACACTTATTTATACAATATATAATTAATTTACTTAAATCCGACTAGTTTGCCTAGGCCCCGCTTGCTGCTTAGGCACTAGGCCCTAACCCGCTGCCCGACTAGCCTAGCATCTTTTAGAACCTTGGTTTTTGAAGATAGACAACATGAATTCCGAATGTGATGGATCATTGATCTTAACAAAAAATGTTCACGATTGGCTTCATGGAGAGTAAGTATTGGAAGATGTAGCAACTAATGTTTGCTTCGTTGAGTGCCATGAGATTACTGTATTTTCTTAAGTAAACACATATTCAGTTTGTGAGCGGGCATTCTACGAATCAGAGAGAAAACTAGCAACATCATATCCAAAGATTGTGGTTATTTGTGGGTTTCTCAGAGTAGAGGAAACCCATGTCTATTTTCCCACGAAGGTATCGTAAAACATCTTCAACTCCCTTCCAATGTCGAATTGTTGGAGCAGAGCTATATCTTGCTAACAAGTTGACTGAATACAATAAAGCACCTATTGCACTCAGATATGGTACTTTTGGACCAAAGACCTTTTCATCATCTTCTTTTGGATGAAATGGAGATCGAACGACCATTAGCATGCTGAGTGGATAAGCTTTTTCCATACCTAATCACTTTAGGACATTTTCAATGTAAGTCGATTAATGGACCAAAATTCCATTAGCACAATGCTTGATCTGCAAGCCGATACAATATTTTGTTTTCCCAAGGTTTTTCATTTCAAATTCGCTTTTCAAATATTTAGTAGTTTTGTTGAGCTCTTCATTGACATATACTGCTGCTACTAAGCAAATCCAAAGTTTGATTTCTTAATAAACACACAAAGACAAATGACATTGTTGGTATATCTTTCCATGATAAATACTCATTGAGACAATTATACCATATTGATCCAGATTGTTTTAGCCTATATAATGATCACCTTAATTTGATTAAGAGCAGACCTTGTGGTTTGTTTGCCGTTTCAGGCAACTTAAGTCCTTCTGGACTTTCATGTAGATGTCAGTATCTAATTTTCCGTATAGGTATGTAGTGATGACATCCATAAGTCGTATATCAAGTTTTTTTTGAAACCACTAAATATATTAAGTACCAGAATGTAATTGAATCCATTATAGGAGAGATAATCATTTACAGGCTTTATGAAAAACCTTGGGCAACGAGTCCTGCTTTATATCTTGGAATCTTGTTTTTCCCATTGCGCTTTCTTGTGAACACCTATTTGTAACCTACAGGCTTCACGCCAAGCGGGGTTTGGACTATTTGTCAACAAATGCTTCATTTTTCCAAGGAATTTAATTATGTCGGAATTACATCTTTCCACTTAAGCCAATCTTGTCTCTGTTTGCATTCATCAACAGAACGACTATATCCTTGTTGATGATCATTTTATTTCGATCACACAATTCATTAGTACATGCATAATTTATGGAGATTTCTTTACTTTCATGTACTTCTGTCTCTTCAAGCACATATGTATCATCAAAGACATTTTTTTTTTTCTGGAAGTACAAAATCATGAATTGTAGACTCATCATTCATTTTCTCTTCATGAATAATTTCATTTGAATTCAGATGCGTCTTCATCTTCCTCTTTCAAGAAGCCGAATCTTTTGAACCAGGGGGTTTACCACGCTGCGAGCGTGCAATGTATGAATCATTTGCAGCCACTTTATTCTGTCTTGTTTTTTGTTAAAATCAAATTAAACCAAACTGACCAAAACGGTACCCAGGGTTTATTATTATTATTATTTTTTAAATCAAACCAAACTAACCAAAATGGTTCCGTTGGTTGATGTGCACCCGTAGTCATCGATACTTTTAGTTCTTACCAAAATCATTGACCTTTGCTGTGCCTATCCATCAATCTCCCTGCTTGAGACCAAAATCCTAAATTACCCCTAACATCTCTGTCCGCACCCACAACATTCGTTGCTGTTTAGAGATCTTCAAACTCAAAAGGAAAATCAACTTTTGCATACAAACCTCCTTTTACTTAAATTTCTCACTCCCATCCATTTATGTGCCATCTTAGACTCACTCCAACCCTTGGGTTAGAACTTAAAATTTAGGTTCTAAACTCCTCCTCCCCCCAACTTGCTCCAACCCTTAGGTCATTAAAACTAATTTTTGCGACAAATTTAACCCAAGAAACCAACCTAGGTAAATGGTCGGGCCCTCCTATGCGCGTACATGAGCCCAACAAAGAGGGAGACGTAGGACGACGACGCGCCCAACTTACCAAACGCGTGAGATGCTGACATCGCAGTTGCCTCACCCACGTCAGTTTGTCGGGCACGTTAATGAGCCCAACGACTCTTTCCTCGATTAGACGGCTAGAATTACAACCAACAGTCCAGATTCAAATTTATCCAACATCTGAGGTTCAATATGATCAAATCTAATGGTAAAACTGTTTCTTGGGCTAAAAGTTTAACCCAGAAAGATTGGAGCAGAAAAACTATTTTTAGGTTAAAATTTTAGAATTTAATCCAAGAGTATGTGTTATATTAAACAGATGTAGCTTAGGCATGTGTTATAAGTTTAACTGTTCAGATTTTTTCGACGACTGACTAAGATGAAACGTGAATGCGCATTTAGACACACTAGATAAGCCCCTCTCATGATAAATCCTTCCTAACCCAAGCCCAAAACTAAGGTAAAATCAATATCAATCGAATATTGATTAATACGTAATCGATCGAACACTACTTGAAAATGAAAACGGCTCTTCTGCTCAGAAATGAAATGTTCCAAATGTTCCTGTAAATTCTTGCTCCCATTGGACCATTTGTATCTATATGCATTAGGATCCCGATTCATGGATCTCTCGGTTCGAGAAATAAAAATAAGAGGATCGAACCATTTCTTCTGACTCTTTTTCAAATTTGATAAATGTTGGTTGATCGTATATTTCATTATAGTTCTATGATTCAGAGTATCATTTCCTATTTGATCCCTTTGAATTCCATATTCGAAGTTGCGATCGGATCTATTCATTAAAAAGAATCGATTCAATACATTTCTTATGTACCCATAGGTGCTATATTGGATTTGAATCATCTCCAACCGAAAGGGCTAAACATAGTCCCGTCCATAATTACAGCCCTGCAACAAATTGTTTTTTAATGAACAGTGTCAGGCCATACTCATGTACCATTTATAACCGAAAGGACTATACATAGCCCTCTCAATAATTTATTAGTTTTAAGTTTATACTTTAAATTTATTGGTAATTTAGTTAAACTACCGTAAGATTTTTTCAAATATAGCCATTGAATTTGAATCAATTATTGTAACTGAGGAGTTGAGTCCTAAAAAAAGGCTAATAGAGGAGCTACATTTGGGCAGCCTGATGGCCATTTGGCCAAATAATGGCTTTGTGAGCTCCACATAATTATAGCATAGCCATCGGTTGGATGAGTATTTTGACAAAAGCTTTTGGACCTTTAGCCGTCTCCATTGGATCCACGGGTCCGACACCAAAACGGCGCATGTCAAAGAACAAAACGACTTCAATATTAATACGCACTTTGTTGGAAACCCTAAGTTGAACTCTCACACTAGATTACGTAACCAGTGTTTGCTTGAACACTCAAAGACTCGAGAGAACATTCATCTTATTCAATCATATAAACATGGCTTTTAAATAGCCTTACGAAGATAACTGAAAGCTGAAAATGTGCAGCTCACGTTTTCACAACCCTACAACGTGGTATGAGACTAATTCAAAACAAATAACTTATCCCTACAAACTAGGGTTTATTATCAGCAACTAAAACAAACACCTAATAACCTGGAACTTGGAAGACCTAACCCTAACGGCTAGGAACCATGATAACGTCAACATCCTCCCTTAAATTGAATGCTATCAGTAATCAGTTTATATGCATGAGTGAATGAACACCCAACAATCATCGCAATTTCTGAAAAACGTCCAGCTTTAGAGGCTTGGTCATAATATCTGCCACCTACTCCTGCGAGGAACATTGAACCAACTCTACAATCTCATCCTTGGTGAGCTCGTGAAGAAAATGAAATCGAACATCTATGTGCTTGCTACGCCCATGCATTACTAGATTCTTTGAGAGCTTGATGGTAGAACTGTTGTCACAGTAGATGGTTGTAAACTTACACGGTTCATAATTGAGCTGTTGCAAGATCCTCCTCAACCAAACTGCTTGACATGCACACGAAGCTGCAGCTATAAACTCAGCTTCGGTGGTTGATAATGTGACCACCGGTTGTTTCTTTGAGGACCAAGAAACTGCTCCTGTACTTAACATAAAAACATACCCAGAAGTACTTTTCCTATCATCCTGATCTTCAGCATAATCACTGTCAGTGTACCCATAGAGTTCTTCTTCTCATCCCTTCCTGTAGACCAGCCCAAAATTCATCGTGCCCTTCAAGTACCTCAATATCCTCTTTGCTGCTTTAAGATGCAGCTCAATAGGTCATTCCATGAACCTACTTATTAAACTAATCACATACATCATGTCTGGTCGTGTTGCTGTTAAGTACATTAAGCTGCCCACGATTCGTTTGTACATAGAACTATCCACTTCTACTCCATTTTCATCCTTTGTCAATTTAAAACCAGGAACCATGGGATTATGAACTGCATTGCTTTGGTCCATATTGAACCTCTCCAATAACTCCTGAGCGTACTTTCGTTGGGTAACATAAATACCTTCAGATCTTTGAATCACTTCCAAACCAAGAAAATAGCTCATTCTCCCAAGGTCAGTCATATCAAACTCAGTCATCATTGAATGCTTGAAATCTTTGAACATTGACTCATCATTCCCAGTAAATATAAGATCATCAACATAAAGGCATACAATTAACATTTTACCTCCATTCACTTTCTTGACGAACAAGGTGTGTTCATGTGGGCACTTTTCGAATCCTTCCTTCATGAAGTGAGACTCGATGCAGCTGTACCAGGCTCGGGGAGCCTGTTTGAGACCGTACAGAGCCTTTTTAAGCTTATAGACTTTATGCTCCTGCCCCTTTTGTTCATAACCTGGAGGCTGTGCGATGAACACTTGCTCATTTATTTCTCCATGGAGGAAAGCTGACTTGACATCCAACTGGTAGACAGTCCAGTTATTCTGTACTGCAAGTGATAAGACGACTCGGACTGTATCTATCCGTGCTACAGGTGCAAACACTTCTGCATAATCTACTCCATACTGCTAGCTGTACCCTTTTGCAACCAGGCGTGCCTTGTATTTATCCACTTCACCTTTCTCGTTGAACTTGGTTTTGTAAATCCATTTTACCCCAACTATCTTTCCTTTCGGTGGCATCTCTGTGAGTTCCCATGTATTGTTTCTCTCTATTACTTGTATCTCTGAATCCATGGCCTTCTTCCATTTGTCGCTTTGTATAGCCTCCTCATAAGTGATAGGATCTGACTCAGCGAATAATGCTAGGTGACCCATATCTTCTTCCTCTGAAAGACCTTCTCCACTCACATAGTCTTCCATCCACCCTGGTTGTCTTCTGATTCGTCCTTCAACAGCAGTCATCTCAGTCTGGTCATTCTGATCTGAGTCCAAGTTCTTCTGTGTTTGTGCATCAGCCTCATCATTCCTTAGGTTTTCTTCTTCATTCACGTCCCACTCAAGATCAGCCATGATCTTTTCTTGGGGGTCATCACTCCAGTCCCAAGCCTTGTCCTCTTCAAAAACAAAATCCTGGCTTATCACAATTTTCTTAGACACTGGATTGTACAGACAATAGGCATTGGACTCCTCGCGGACTCCAAGTAGAATACACTTCATGCTTTTGTCATCAAGCTTGATCCTCTTGCTGTCAGGAACATGCGCATGCCCTATGCATCCAAAAATCCTGAAGTGCTCTACTGATGGTTTAGAGCCACTCCAGGTTTCTTCTGGCTTCATGCTCTTTACTGCTAGGGTTGGACTTCGGTTAAGCTCATAAATGGCCCAATTTACTGCTTCTGGCAAGAAAGTTCTTGGGATTTTCTTTTCTGTAAGTATGCTTCGAACCATGTTCATGATGGTTCGGTTCTTTCTCTCCGCGACACTATTCTGTTGAGGGGTGTAAGCAGCTGTCAGCTGCCTTTGGATTCCATGCATGTTGCAAAAATCTGTGAATTCGAGTGAAATGAATTCACCGCCACGGTCTGTTCGCAGAGTCCTTATGCTTGAACTAGTTTCATTCTCCACCCGTGCCTTGAAACTTTTGAACATACTAAAGGCTTCTGATTTCTCAATAAAAAAGAACACCCATGTTTTCCTGCTATAATCATCAATAAAAGTAATAAGGTACCTCTTTTTACTGTTGGAGACTGGATTTATAGGCCCACATATATCTGCATGCACGAGTTGAAGGATTTGAGATGCTCTCCATGTGCTGTCCTTTGGAAAGGGATCCCGTTGTTGCTTTCCCACCAGACATTCTTCACATACCTGTGTGTGTGCGTTGAATTTTGGTAAGCCCTTCACCATATGCTTTTGTTGAAGGACTCTGAGACCACTACAACCCAAGTGTCCATATCGACAATGCCATAATTTGAGTTGATCATCTATGCTCACATTGAAACATTTCTCCTCTTGTAGTTGTGTGCGTGTCAGCAAAATGAACATGCGATTTTTTGTCATTGTGGTCTCCCAAATTAGTCTTATTTCTGGATGATAGATCCTGCACTTGCCACTTTTAATAAAAATGGCAAGGCCATTCTCTTGTAGTTGACCAACGCTCAGTAGATTATTTTTTAAGTCCGGCACGTAGAACACTTCAGTGACAACTTGCATGGCTCCATTGACCTTCATTCGAACATTGCCCTTCCCCAGCACGTCCAAGCTTGAGTTGTTTCCAAGTTTGACAGACTTCCTGAAGGTGTCATCTAAATCTATGAACAACTCCTGCTTACCACACATGTGATTGTTGCATCCTGAGTCCAAAAACCACAGCTCTTCCCTGTCGTTCCCCTTGATATCCACATATGCCATCAATAGCATTTCTTCATTGGTTTCTGCATAAAAACCTTTGGAATCCTTCCTCTTTTTAGGGCATTCCCGCTGAAAATGCCTAAGTTCATGACAATGGTAACATTCGAGGGTGGATTTGTCCGAGCCATATCTGCCCCTTCCTCACCCTCTTCCTCGGAAGTTGCTGCGTCCCCCTCGCCCACCTTGTTGTGTATCATAGGTCACCTTGAGAGCTTGCTCCTCTGCTGTGTGTCTTCCCATCCGTTGCTCGTGCACAAGCAGACTACTTTGCAGTTCATCAATGGATAAGATGTCGAGATCATTTGACTCTTCAATGGAACAAACCACATAGTCATATTTAGAGATCATCGATCGTAGAATCTTTTCAATGACCACTACATCTTCCATCTTTTCCCCATGAATTCGCATCTTGTTGGCTATGGTGAGAGTACGTGCAAAGTACTCATTCATCGATTCCCCTTCCTTCATATGCAACATCTCAAACTCTTTGCGAAGAGCCTGTAACTGGGCACGCTTGACTCTTGCCGTGCCTTTGTACTTCTGTTTCAGTGAGTCCCAGATGTCTTTCGCAGTGTCCTTCTTCAATATGGTCTCCAGAATTGAACGATCAAGGGCTTGGAACAAATAATTTTTGGCCTTCAGGTCCTTTAGCTTCAGATCTTCAATAGCTTTTTTCTGGACATCTGTGATACTGCTCTCATCTGCTGCTGCAGGAATACCAATCTCTACCAAACTCCAATATTCCTTGGAACGCAGGAAGTTCTCCATGAGCATGCTCCAATGATCATAGTGTCCGTCACGTCGTGGGATTGCAGGTTGCACAAAGCTACTTTCAGTCGTCATGGTGTTGTTGTGAACGATGAAACTAACTACGATCAGGCCCCGTGGTGGGGCTCTGATACCAAATGTTGGAAACCCTAAGTTGAACTCTCACACTAGATTACGTAACCAGTGTTTGCTTGAACACTCAAAGATTCGAGAGAACATTCATCTTATTCAATCATATAAACATGGCTTTTAAATAGCCTTACAAAGATAACTGAAAGCTGAAAATGTGCAGCCCACGTTTTCACAACCCTACAACGTGGTATGAGACTAATTCAAAACAAATAACTTATCCCTACAAACTAGGGTTTATTATCAGCAACTAAAACAAACACCTAATAACCTGGAACTTGGAAGACCTAACCCTAACGGCTAGGAACCATGATAACGTCAACACACTTGGGCACGGGGCGCCTGCCGAATGCCTTCTTGTAGCGCAGCTCACACCAACAGTAAGCTCATATCTCTCAGCCTCTTGATGTTAATGGCAGAAATCACCAGAAACCTGCATCCATGATGGAGTTTTCACGGTGGTCTCCTTTCTAGCTTCACCCTCTTCTCCACCCTCTAAGGTAAGACTACATTTCTGTTCATGTTAGCAGCCGTTTCCCATCAATTTTTTTTTTTTAAATTTTATTTTTATGTAATTGGAAGATCTCGTATGGGTTGTCTCAAAATCTTATCGCTTAGCTGTTTCTCTCCGTTGATTTTTAAATACTGTAATTTTGATGGGTTTCATTTCATAGGGTTCATGTAGTTTAGAAATCTGTAATTCTGATTGGGTTTTGTGGTGTGATTTGAGCTTTAGTAAGTAGGGGATGTATTGTGGTGGTAGCATTCACATTCCAGTTTATAAATTAAATCAAGTTTCGTTTAGAGAGAAATTACCAGAAAATATGATGTTGAATCTCAATGGCGGAGCTAGGATTTCGCATTTGGAGGGGCCTCCTCGAAATATAAAAACTTTTGCTTTGGATTCATAGCCTATATAAAAACATCATATTGATTGATATATTGTTTAACCTGATAGATGGTAATTGTGTTAAACGAATTTTCATATTTTGAGATGTAATAATAATCTCATCATCTATGTATATGATTCTGAGCTATTGTTCCCTCCATTTGTTCGCGTTCGACTCTATAAATTGATTATTCACAATACCACTTTTAGAATAGAGTCTTCAGAGTATTATATATGAAAGCATTCTCTCTTAGAGATTAGATAGAAAGAACCTAATATTGAAATAGAGATTCACAAGGTATGAATATAGTGACTAAGTACCTAATTGAGATGTGAGAATTAAAGAAAGGATACTATACTTTGGCTGGAAGTGAACAGGCTAGGACTACAAAATATTAAAAACGGAAGGCGACAAATTTGAAATGAAAAATGAGGAAGCGAATAGTCTGGAGAAATTGGGCAGAGGTCCTTTGGTGCCTTCGCCCGTGATGTTGGTGCATCTTGCCCGTAGAAAATTTTCTTCATATGTTCTATATGGTGTGACTCTTACTGTTATATAAGACTTCTTCATTCAGATAGGTAATAGGTCTAGTTGTGAGATACTATCATTAATTTCGCTACGATGTCATTAATGGTGTGTTTGTTTGGACTCACTGTCTTTCACTAAACTAGACTGGACTAAGTTTTAGTCCAGTCTTGTTTTTGTTCCCTACCTGGACTAAGTTTAGTGGGATTAGCAAGGACTCCCCTCGACTGAGTCCCATGCTAACATGTCTTAGCGAGGCCCCCTGATTCGGAGATGACTTCTAAGCCGCCCTCTAATCCTGTCATCTCTCTTCTCCTTCGCACCTTTGCACATCAACCGCAGGAACTGCAGCTTGCTTCTCGTCCCTTCGCGTCTTCGCCCTTTCCCTTCTCCTTCCTTGTCGCACTACCTCGTAGCCGTCCAACATATAAACAATCGACGACGGAGTCTGATCAGGTGAGCTTCATTTGCCTTGCATTTCAATGGGTACTTTTTTAATTTTCCAAATTCAATTGCTTTTTGTTCATTCCTTTTGGTTTTGTTTATGCATTTCAATGGGATTTTTGAGTTTCTTTAGGGTTTTTGGTGATTAACTATAATCCAACATTCATAATTATCAAATTTAGTAGAACGACACTGGGTCACTGATTACAGCTTGTTATTTGGATATACTTATTAAGAATTTGACATTTGGGAATCCATTCGCAGCTTATGGATGTTTTCAATTTTTTTGGTTCTTCGAGTGGAATGTGTGAGAAATTCACCCTTATATGGAGATCTTAGTAGTGGATTAGGGATGTATCATGTCCATGATGACTGGTATTGTATTGGCAGTGACATGGTATCTAGTTGGATTGGATATGTTGAACAATTATGCGATGAGCTAAGATTTAAGAAGAAGCCTCTCTACCTGTTCTGATCATACTTGATCTTTTTCGAGCTTTGTATTCGAATATTTAACTATTTCTTCAGCTCCAGACCTAGAAGGAAAACCATTTCTTCAGCCCTTGAGGGTGCCACTTGTTTTCTAGTGAATATTTAATATATTGGAAGCTTCTATTTGGAAAATTTTGTGAGTAATTGTTTTCTGAAGCTTTCATCAACGGATTTATTGCGTTGGAAGGTTCTGCTTGTTGCACATCACCATAGATGTTCTATTATTTTGATCCAAAAGTTTTTCTTTGTTATTCAGATACTCTTAAGCTGTGCATATCTTGGACAGTTTAATCATTATAATTTTATACATATTGGAGTTCACCTATCAAAAGGAATATCAAACAAATTGATATTAACAAATCCCTGTGGAGCTAGGAGATCACCAATTTCGTGTTGAACTGTAAGATTTTGTTATAAACCAGGATACTTGTACATTTGACTATAGTGACTTCTAGCTATCATGGAGAATTTAGACTTGTCTACTAAAACTTGTACAAGTAATTCAAGCATGTTTTTGCTCCCGTCAGTATTAGTTATTGACTCATTGGACTCCATACACAGTTTCTGTGATGTTTTCTTCCATAATTTTATGGTTCGCAATCCTGTAGAGGTTTCTACTCAGTTTAATTGTTTTAATAGTCTCATTGACCCATGCCGTTACACGAAAGAGAGAAATGATGTGTTTGTCAGAAAAATCTGGCTAAACCAGCAATACATCACTCAACTTCATTAGAGCATGGCAAATTTCACTTTATGGTTCACAGGCTATACTTCTCTTTGGCATCGTAGATAGTCTTTCCCGTTTAAGTTTATTCTGATTTATGTGCTAGCTTAAAGTGTAGTTGAATGATGCTGTGCATGGCTATCTGCAGCGCAATGGGCACTTGGGTTTTCTCCATAGCAGGGGCTTTGGTAGCGAATCCAATGGGGATAAAAAGGAAATCTTTAACACTGCTTGTGTTCTTCGGCACAACAGGTACCATGCTTGATATTATAATGGGAATCACTCAGTGTGAAAGAGAACATGCAAAACGCTAAGCGAAGCTATTAGAAGCCCAGACTTCTGCAACTGATGCTTCATTTGTTGAGACTGGGGCGGAATCATAGTCTTGACTCGTAAGCATATGGATCATATGCCCGTGTTTGGCTACTGTCAGCTTTCTCTTCAAATTTCTTTACTGTAAAAGCGTAATAGTCGAACCTGTTGAATGACCCCTTTGCTTGAATTCTGCCTTCCCTTTTTCATGGGTTGATAATCACACGATAGTTGTTAATGACATAACGTCAGGTTTAATCTCCCTCGCATGGCACGATTCCATGAGTTAATCATTCGAAGCAGAGAATTCTAATTCCTCTGTTTTTATTTATCTTGGAATACCTGTATGAAAATTACTTTAAAGTTGTTCAGCAGCAAAGGTTATGACTTATAATATACGATGTATAATTACGAAGAGAAACGGGTGATAATACTGTTTTCATTATCCTGCTTTTTAGTCCGACACTGCACCAAACGCTTCACTAAGCTAGTCCAGCTTAGTTTAGTCTAAGCCAGTCTAGCTTAGTCTAGTCTAAGCCAGTCCAGCTTAGTTCCTGAAGCTAGTCTAGTCCGAGACAGTCCGGTGCAACAAATGCACCCTAAGTAAGCACCTAGATAGTGAGATAATTGATCAAAAGGGATAGAATCCGGACCGTAATTGTGTAGAACTGTTTTGGAGTGCAATAATTAAATATGCACTGAAGTACACGGAACTCCGTTTTATGGCAGCAAAACTAACTTGGAGTTCTGTTGGAGACTGCTTGTTTCTGCTTTATTTATGAGTTTCTTATAGTTCTAGTAGCTTCCATAGTTGTTTGTAGGGATAGGTTCGAAAAGCCGAAAACCGAAAAAAACCGGATCAAAAATCGAACAGAGGCAAAAAAAAACGAACCAAACCAAATTTGGTTGGTTCAGTTCAGTTTTTAGGGTTCGGAAATCGAACCAAAGTGTTGCCAAAGCGACGTGGTTTTATGATTAATTTTAAATGGTTTTATTACTCAAACGGCGTCGTTGTTCTCCTTTCAGTGTGAAAGGTAAACCCAAAACATTGATCCGATCCCTCTGTAGCATACTAGCGAGTCAGCGACCATCTCCTTCCCAATTTCCTAGTTCCCAGCCTCCGCCGCTCCGCGCACCTGCGACCCGTCTCACTCTCAGTCAGTCCGTCAGTCTCTCACATCTCGCCGATTTGCAAGTGTCGCCGTGTCACTCTCAATCTCTCGCCGTTTCCAGTCTCGACCCACGACTTCCTTTGCAAGGTTAGTCAGTCAGTCTCTCATGTTGTACAGATTGTCTTTGATACTAATGCTTACTATTGTTGTCAATTGGAATGCTTACTATAGTTGTCAATTAGAAGAATCTGATGGGTGAGGAAGGGGTTGTCAATTAGAAAAAATGGGAGGTTTTGATTTAAGGGTTTGTAACCATTGGCTGTGCATCTGATGAATCCTGACCAGCCCCTTTCAGAGGAAGGAATAATTAGAAAGTTAAATTTTATGAAGAGAGCAAGGAATAATTAGAATATATATTCAAGAATACATAAAAGAATCCAAAAATCATACAGATAAATACGTTATTTCAGAAAGCATCAATCTTATTTGTTTAACTTAAGGCTTCAACACCATTACAATTAACCTGTGCATGAATGTATAAGCACTTTTGCTACTGCAATGTCAATTTATGAGGCAAGAATAAATCCGTGCACCAGAGAAGGGAATCAGGTTTGTCTCTCAAGTTGAACAAGAAAAACAGGAAATAGCTTTCCATTTTGCAAAGTGATTCATTAAGTATAATACTGATATCATTTCTTCTCTAATAAAACTATTCTACAGGAATGTCTAAGGTGCCAGATTAAGGTCCTGGTCCGTAAGCATTCTTAAAAAAGAAATAAATCAACAACTCTTATACAAGAACAAGTTTCTCAACCGTTTGAATAAATGTGAATGACTGTAATATAGTGTAAGCAAGATCATCTCAATAGTATTTCACCTCATTATAAAATGGTCAATGTTCAGACAATCTAGAATGTTATGTGGTTAGACAACCAACAAAACTAAAGAGTCAGAAAAGAAAGCACCTGATCAATACGAGACTATAATTAAGCAATTGAATAGAACTAAACTGGTAATGCAATCATCACAACGATGGTCGTTTGTTTGTTTGTTTCTCACTGCTGCCAACTGAAACAGTTTTGGTACTCCCAATTAAGTAGGTTATGTTCTCTTCTTTACAACCTAACCTAACCGAACCAATCTCATTGGCAAAGTGATCAGCTTTACTTGGCCGGTTTGATCGGTTGAGGCCTGAGCCCACTGCAATTTTCCTCCTCCTCTTTGAGCTTCCTTGGACGGTTGGAATTTTCCATCTCCATCTGCAAGACTGTAAATTATTTTCTTCTTTCTTCATCCTCTTCTCTTTCCTTTTCTTTTACTCTGCTTCTAATTGTAATTCAATTTCTATGATTGTTTACATATTCTAATTTAGGGATTTAGGAGTTTGGCTTTTTTGAATTGATATGTGTGCTTTATTTGAAAAGAATCTGATTTTTTTCAATTCACATGATAACTCATGGGATTGTTATCTAATTGATGTATCATGTTTGAATTCTTTTGGCAGCTCAGTAAGATTTTTCCTGAATTTTAATTAATTTATCACACTAAGCTTGCAGATTTGGGGTTTTCAGGTCAGTAAGCTCTCTATTTAAAATGATTTTGTTAGTCAGTAAGCTCTCTAGTAGTTTGGTGCCTATTTGTTAGTTGACATGCTAGCTGTGATTTTTTTTAGTACATGTTCAAACTTTTTTATATTTCATACGTAGGTATACTTTATACTTCTAATCGAATACTTTATACTTCTAATCGAAATCAAAATCCCAAGCCAAGAAAAAGACTGATAGTCAATCATCAACTCACCAGTGTCCTCCATGTGTACTCAGTTCATGTTTGTTTGTTTTCTTGTTTTTGTGTATAAGTTTGTATGCATTTTGAGGGGTATATCTCATTACGTTCCCCGACTAGTTGTATGTTCTTTTGCTGTTCATTGAAATTTACTCATACTGTTGTTCTTGTATGATTGGGGAAGTCTGTTGGCTTAAAAGTTAGCCCTACCCAATTTTGAATCCTGGGTCTATGATCATGTTATATGTAGCTATAAGTGGAGATGGGGGTGCTTGTATGGAATGTCTTACTGAGACATAAAATTCTTTTTTTGGATTTAAATTTGCTGATAAGGATATGATATATTTGCATTTTCACAAGTAGTAAAGATGGTTAGCTCTTTTAAGAAAATATATTATTATACTGATGCGGAAACAATCTGATTTACATCATAGCTATCCTTCTTCTTTTTCAGCTGATCAGTCCTCAAGCTTTAGATCCTAACTCTTCTGAATGAAGTTTTAAATGCAATTTGAGGATATTGTGTTACTCTTGGAAATAGAGTAGTCATATGTTTGTTAAAGGAACCACGGTTGAGATTTGATGAATGGTGCTTCACCATCTAGTAGCTTAAGGGCAGCTTTCTCATACTGTGTGCAGCAAGTCCGTAGTTACGATTACCATAACTACCTTTGCCTCCTCGAACTCCCGCCTCACATGCGGAAGGTTGCATTTGCAGTCCGTGCCTTAAATGTTGAAACAGCTCGTGCTATGGATGTTGCTTCTGATCCCAGGGTTGGTCTTGTGCGCCTTGTCTGGTGGCAAGAAGCCATAGATAAGATCTATGCTAACAAGTTAATTGAGCACCCAACAGCTCAAGCCCTGTTGTCAGTGGTACACGAGAACAAAATTAGCAAGGGATGGCTAAAACGGTCCGTAGAAGCTCGGATCAATGATGCAAGAAAGGAGGTTGGTGACACCCCAGAGAAAATTGAAGACTTGGAGAAATATGCTGAAGATACAGTATCGACTATTCTTTACATGACACTTCAAGCTGGTGGTATCAACTCCACTGCAGCCGATCATGCAGCATCGCATATTGGTAAAGCAAATGGGCTTCTTTTGCTGATTAAGTCACTGCCATACCATGGTAGCCGCAACCGACATTTTTCTTACATACCAATCGAAGTGGCAGCCAAACATGGATTGTTGGTTAAGCATGGAGGTCAATCGGAGATTCATTTGGACTCTCGCGAGGGCTTATGTGAAGCTGTTTTTGAGATGGCATCAGTAGCTAATGTCCATTTGCAGAAGGCTCGTGACTTAGCTGGTACAGTACCTGTAGAGGCTCGCCCGGTGCTGCTGCCGGCGGTGCCTGCCCAGGTTCTTTTGGACTCACTGAGACGAGTGAATTTTGATGTGTTTGATCCAAAGTTAGCAAAAGGGATTCATGGCATTCCTCCTTTGTGGTATCAATTGAAATTAAAGTGGCAGTCGTGGAGGGGAAAATACTGAAAGAAATTGCATTTCGCGTACGAGAGTTCTGCTACGGATTATATATTCCTTTACAAGAAGAAACTAGTATACTCATCCTTGCTAACCAACCCTTCAAGGTACGTTTGACTCTACGTTTTGCTAATAAATGGGAACGCACTATGATTATTTTTTTTCTTAAATTGTTGATTTTGTTTTTTATTCTTCGAAATCCTATCTTCGAAATCCTATCATTTTTACTCGGTTAAAATTGCTGGTTGATTTATTTTTTATACAAGCTATGGTTGGGGAGGTGGGTGTTGTATTTTTATGCGCAAACGGAAGCGAATTTCAACAAAAGGACCAAATATCAACGTCGTAGGTGAAAACGAAGAAACAAACAATCTCAAATTAAGAATACAAGAGATTAATGTGGTTCGGTAAAAGTATGCATTCACGAGCGAAAGATGGCGAGGAATTTCACTAGACAAACGAATCACAACCCAAATTTCATAAATTACAAACCCTAAACCAAACGAATACAGAACCCAAAACAAATTGAGAAGAGTCTCCCATATTGCTTTCTAATTCACAAACTCGCAAATTGATTCTCAACAAAATACTAAACAAAAGAGCCATGAATTTGCCTCAACACTCATGACTTAAAATGGTGATCTCCACCAAAAATCCAATTAGAGAAAACTCTCTAAATCAATGGTGACGACACAACAAAATAAACTAATCATAAGGTCCTACTTATAGTGGATAGGATTTAGGTTACAATGAGAATCCTAATCCTAATTGGAAGTAAATCAAAATCCCAATAAAATAGGTAATTAACAAAATCACTCTACCAAACAAGGAATCCAACCAAATAGGTAACACAAACCAAATAGGGTATCAAAACGAAATAGGTAACACAAACCTTTCTGCATCATCCTAAGTTTGAGCCGTAAATCACAACAGCGGAAACCGCAGTTAGGACTTCGTGTGCAGGGGTAACTTCTCTTACAAGCCACTTTCAAATTGTTTGTTCACTTTTATTCTTAGCAAAACTCACTTAGAACAGTGTGCTCTTCCATCTAAACTTAATAAACGTAGAAGTTTAAATTTCTATCTTTGTAGTTTTCCTTTTGTCCTCATAGGTTGAATATCTTTCGTAGTTTTTCTTTTGTCGTCATTGTAATAAAATACTAAAACTAAAACTAAAACTAAAAGTCTTCAATCCATCCTGTTTATGTGCAAATCAAATCATGACCCGACAAGAGCTCGAATAAAAGTTTATTAAATGCACAAGCTAGATTAATCATTGAAAAAAAAAATTTGCCTGCCTAATATATTATATTTTTTTATTTGTTGATCAAAAGATATATTTAAACCAACAGGTGGGAGGAAGAAATTGGTATCGACTTAAGACTTTTCACTGTTAATTAAAAAGTGATAGCGCTAGATCGTAGTGTTAATACACAATTTTAAGATTAATAATGACATTATTGATAAATTTCAATCTTTGGTAGGAAAAGATATATTCCTATATGCTTCATGATTATTCATGTTTCGGTTTCATACAACTAGAAAGAAAAGTAAAAGAATGCATGACTTGATATAATTTGTTAATTAATCATCTCGCAAGTTGCATTTGGATTGAAACCCAAAACTATTCGTTTAGATTTAACCTAGGCCATGTATCTTTCTTTATAATAAGGTGGGGAATACATGCTTCAATCGAAAATGATATCCCACCAACAAATATGAGAATTAAACAATTGAGATTTTTGAAGAATAGACGTGCATCATTCCTCGAGAGATGATTATACGTCCATTAAGTGCTCGACAAAATGCCTCACTTAAAACGTTCTTTTTTTGTTTCATGTTATGTACGTTGTTTTCATTGAGAGAAGCCTGAACCTTTTACACAAAAACCCCTTAAGATTAGAATCTTGAATTCGTCACTTCTTTCATCATCTGTAGCCGCAAATCTTTATGTATTTAAACTTACTAATTCTCTTTTCGCACGCAACTTAAGAATTTGTCCCACAAACTTACCATTTTACTCTCAAATGCAAGATTAACAAACTTGAAATGGGTAACGGTTATGACGGGTAGGTAGCCACGGTTATTTACCCATAACCGTTTATGCTCGTACCCGTATAACCGTTTGCTTATTGGGGAATTGTCTAAACGGTTATATTCATACACATAACCGTTTATAAACGGTCAACTATACCCATAAATGCGTACAAGTTTAGCCGTTTTAACCTGTTTATCCCTTTTTAACCCATTTACTCCATTTTTTTCACCCGTCTACATGTTTTTTTAACAACTTGAAAATTAAAGAATTTTTTTTTCCTAATTTCATTTTCTAACAATTAAACACTATTATAGGTACGTTTAGCATGCATTTATGTATTTTAATCTTTGAAGTCCTCATACCATTCTAATAATTCAAATAATAGTTTACGGACGATATGAAGAGATTTCTTAACAAATCAGCAAGTTGTTGTATAGTGGTTGGGAAGAAAAATGCAGAACTTATACAGATAATAATTTGGAAACAATGGTTTGAAGGTCCTACAACAGTCGAATGGGGACCCTAAGGAAATCGTCTATGGGGACTCAACAGAGGTTTGTACAGACAAAAATTTGTACATGATAAGAAAAAAAGCTACAATTAGCTCTGTTGACTTACGTTAGAGTTGGTGTCAACTTTGACATTAGTTGTGATGTTCTTGTTCTTCAGCTGAGTGCTCACATCTCCCAGACACAGCTCACCCTTCCTGATTCCAGTTAACTAACTGTCTTGAGAAGTATAATGAATCGAAATATCAGAACCCTTTACCATTTGAAATGCGCCCCAAATTGAATTTTTAGACTACCACTAAATCTGTTGAGTCTTGCGTATGTTGTGTGATAATGAGCAAAGTCGTCGTGTAAGTTCATGTCAATCTAATATTTATTCACCTCAAATTACATTACAAAGATACCAACTCAGCCAAAAAAGGAAAATGACGGAGAATGTGTAGAAAATATGATGAAAAATGCACATATTGTCTAGCTTAATTTGCTAGCACAGACAACAAAAAATCCCAATATGATCAACAACGGAGAGAGAGATGAGCGGCGAGAGTTTGGGTCCTGAGAGAGTCCACAATTTAGGGTTTTTAGTTTTTATTTTATTTTTTATTTTTAATTTTACATGTATTAAAACAGTTAAACGGGTATCCGTTCATAACTGCAGCCCGCAGGTAATACCCATAACCATCTATTTAAATTTCATAAGTAAACGGTTCTATCCATAACCGTTTATTTATCTAAATAGTTACCATAACCGTATCGTGAGTTTCAAATATGCAAGTAACCGCGATCTCCCATTCCTGTGGATATTTTGCCTATCCCTACCACCTACTGTGGCAGCAACAAGACTTGATTCCAGTCGTCATTCCAAGACCTGCCACCACTGGTGCGGTCTTGCAATTCCAGAAATTAAAGAAGGATGAAGTTTCAGATGTAGACAAGTTAAAAAGCTATATATGCTTTCAAGGATGACAGAGCTTGTAGTCATTTGAAATTGGGTGAACAGGGAATTGATGAAACACCAAAATTTGAGAGAAAGAGTTGTTGATATCAGCATCACATCCCTTATATTTTCTCCGACGTACCCAACCCAACTATGACGAGTGGCGACACGTTCTCTCAGTGTCGTCGAAGGTCACTATCCCCTCCACTCTCTTTTTATATTTCTCTTCCACCTCCCCGCAATCTATTTTCAGCAACCCACCCAGCCGCAATTGTGGCCCTCGCGGCCGTTTGGACGACCCTTCGCCAGTTAATATCTTTTTACATTCATTTTTTTTAGTACAACGATATATTTTATATTAATAAGAGAGGAGATTTTGACTAAAACGCAACCTAAAACATTTCACTTATAAGTGATGAAGAATACCATCTTTCTTTAAGGCATCATTAGCATATAAATTTAACAAAAAGTTTAACTGACGTAGAGGGATAAATTTACTGGATCCAAATAAAATTTCTCAATTTTTATTCATCAAATCATTGACTATACATTTAATAATTCGGTTCGATTTGATTTTTTTTTTTCTTTCGGTTTTTGGTTTTTTGAACCCACTCCTACCTATAAAATCCCAAATGAGATTTTCAATAACACTTTTGTTTGAAGCTCACTTCATAAAGGATTTCAATAATAATTTGAACCATCTATATTTTTAATTCCTCATTCATACATAATCAAAACAAAATGTCATGCAAAAATAAATAAACATTTATTTGAGAAGAAAATGAATGAATACGTTTTTGCAAATAAACTCTAAAATGACTGTCATTTAATCAAACAGTCATATGGTTTCCACCCAGGAGGATTTTTGGTACATTTGAGTGAAGGGTAAAGAGATAGGCGGTCAGACTAGGTGAAATAGAATTGCCAAGGATCATATGAGTTTTGATATGACATGTGAATTATTTTGAACATACGATTATCTACACTAAGGGGGTGGGGGAGTAGGCTAATCTTACAATGAGTTAGCAATAATGTAGTTCAAATTTGCCTTTGGCGAGAATTGAATATAAGACATCTCACTTACAAGTGTAGAATAATACCATTAGACCGTAGTATTAAGTGGCGAGATGTGAATTATTTTATTAATCATAATTCATGCTTGATCGATAAGGATGAATCAAGTGCATAAAGGGACTAGGTTCAAAATCCTGGTTCGAATCAAAGAGGCGAGACTGGATAATGGTTGAGTTTCTGCTAAGGAAGGGATTAAAATGACAGAGAATATCCAAGTAAATGTCGAGTATGAACAGTCTTATCACGAGTCTACTGTAGCAGATATGTTTAATTATCATGGGGTCCATCTCTGTAAATAGAAAAGGCTTTGCAACGTGAAAGCCTTTCAATTCAACAAACAACTTAAACGCTCTACGCGAAAACCTTGGTTATGCGTGAAACCCTTCTCACAACTATGAGAAAAATACTAACAATCCTAACCCTCCTGTCAACACATCTTCAGTTTGGAGAAGTAAACAACATTGTATTGACAACCAACGACATCTTCATTTTAGATAAGTAAACATCATTGGAGCTGCAAAATCAAGTGATTCAGGAGCGTCTTCAATTTGGAAATGTAAACAACATTGCTTCGGTTTGGTTGGTTATTTATCAAAGTCTCGACTGATGAAGAGTTCTCAATTCTTTCGTCCAAAGAGGTTACTTCATTATTGATTACCAAAAAAAGAGAGGTTACTTTATTAAACCCCTTAGTGAAGTGAGGTGTTCTATAATTAGTTACACTCTGGTGCACTTCACAATTTGGCATTCAAACAGCCGAACTCAAGGCCACATATTAGTTCCTCGACTGTATGTAGTCGTTTAAGTGTAGAAGTCAGCAGCGCATTTGACACCACCACCATCATCATATCTATTCTACTCACTTGATCAAGTTGGATTATGAGTTGGAACGTCCGCATTCAAAAAAAAAAAAAAATGTAGTTAGTTCATAATCGGTTTTACATTACGTTTGCTTTATAATTTTTAGAATCAACAATATTTACATATTATATATATGTATATATTTTTTGGTATAATGAAGCCAAAGCTTCTTAATCACATCCACTAACGGTTAGTCTCCCTCCGGCCGAGGAAAAGGAAAGAAAGAAAGAGTTATGAGTGGAAAGCCAAAATATCTCAACCACCGCCACAGTCAACAACTCCAAACATCAAACGTGGATCACACTTGTCCCTTCCCAGTCACGCTGGACCCACCAACTCATTAATCTTCCGCACACGTGTCAAATCCTTGTCTTGGTTTGCATGGCACCACACCGCACCGCTAGTCCCCCCTCACTTTATACACTCACCAACCTCTCCCTCGGCCCGCTGCTCTCTTCTCTCCTCCTTTTCCTCCACCGTTTCTTAACTAAATCTAGCACTGTCGGTTTTCTTGAACCCGTTCTCCACCCTTCATGGCGGTCCAACATCAGTCCAAGTTGATGATTAGTAACTATACTGTGTCGTGGATGTCGTTGTTTTTGTTTGTACTGGTCATCCAAGCTATAGGTGGAGGCCGAGCCGCCCGGTTGGAGCGGTGGGACTCTGGAATCCGGTTGCCATCCGAGAAGGATAAACCGGAAGATGTTCATCACAAAGAACCGGGTACAAGATGGGCGGTTCTTGTAGCCGGTTCAAACGGGTATGGAAACTACAGGCATCAGGTAAATATAATATTTGTGATAACCAAGGGAAGTTTATTTCATATGTACTAGCATTTGCCTACACACTTTGTGTGTATCAACATATTTTTTTAGAAAATAAGAAGGAAGGAGGGAGAGAGAAAGAGAGAGAACGGGGGAGTGGGAGGTTTTTGTTTTTGATTTTTGATTTATTTATATTTATTTTAAATATTAGAGATATTTTAACATCATCGGTAGGTGATGCTTTAACAAAAAATAGTAAAATTTGGACCTGTGAAATTATATTATTGCCTATCATTATAGAAGACTAAGTTGTCTTTTCACCATCTTTTGGTTGACAAAGAAGGTTTCATTAATTAGTAGAGATAATTAGTAGATTTATATTATTTTATATATAGGGAGGGAGAGAGAAAGAGAGAGAACGGGGGAGTGGGAGGTTTTTGTTTTTGATTTTTGATTTATTTATATTTATTTTAAATATTAGAGATATTTTAACATTATTTGTAGGTGATGCTTTAATAAAAAACAGTAAAATTTGGACCTGTGAAATTATATTATTGCCTATCATTATAGAAGACTAAGTTGTCTTTTCACCATCTTTTGGTTGACAAAGAAGGTTTCATTAATTAGTAGAGATAATTAGTAGATTTATTTATATATATATATATATATATTTTTTTTTTTATTTATTTTTTTATAAATATAACAATTGAAATTTCTTTGTTCTTGGGGATTTACACTTTAATATTATTATATATATTCAGGCGGATATTTGCCACGCATATCAGTTACTGAAAAAAGGTGGGCTGAAGGAGGAGAACATAGTGGTATTTATGTACGACGACATAGCCAAGCACTCAATGAATCCGAGGCCGGGAGTTATCATCAACCATCCTCAGGGTGGTGATGTTTATGCCGGCGTGCCTAAGGTACAATTTTTATTTTTTATTTTTTGAAATCAATATATAACTATTTGTATATGCAGATAGATCATATATATGTAATATAGTGTGTGAATTCTACATTTAATATTGTATACTTTGGTGTGACATGGATATGGATAGATTTTTTTTAGGGATACTTTGGATGCGATTCCTATTGATGAATATTTTTTGATTGAAACCTTGGTGGTTTTCAATTTTTGATCTAAGTTCCTGAAATTAATGTGATAATTTATTTCTACGTACGTTATTATATTTTTTTAAATTAAAAATTAAAATTTATAGTTGTTTATATTAATGAGATTTTAAATAAAAAAACCATAATTTGTGGGATTAAAAATATTAAAATATAAATATACTATTGTGTGTGTGTATGTGTGTGTGTGTGTGTATATATATATATATATATATATATATATAGACACATGGGTACATTGTCACATTCCGGCCCGGGGCGAACCACTTCCCGGGCTCGCTCTACTACCGTAGCACGATATTGTCCGCTTTGGGCTTACCATTCCCTCACGGTTTTGTTTCTGGAAACTCACGAGCAACTTCCCAGTGGGTCACCCATCATGGGAATGCTCTGGCCCCCTTCTCGCTTAACTTTGGAGTTCCTACGGAACCCGAAGCTAGTGAGCTCCCAAAAGGCCTCATGCTAGGTAGGGATGGGAATATACATTTAAGGATCACTCCCCTGGGCGATGTGGGATGTTACAATCCACCCCCCTTAGGGGCCCGACGTCCTCGTCGGCACACTTCCAACCAGGGATTGGCTCTGATACCAATTGTCACATCCGGCCCGGGGTGAACCACTTCCCGGGCTCGCTCTACTACCGTAGCACGATATTGTCCGCTTTGGGCTTACCATTCCCTCACGGTTTTGTTTCTGGGAACTCACGAGCAACTTCTCAGTGGGTCACCCATCATGGGAATGCTCTGGCCCCCTTCTCGCTTAACTTTGGAGTTCCTACGGAACCCGAAGCCAGTGAGCTCCCAAAAGGCCTCATGCTAGGTAGGGATGGGAATATACATTTAAGGATCACTCTCCTGGGCGATGTGGGATGTTACATACATTCATCAAAATTAACCAAAAAATTATTGTATCAAAACATGGGTACATTCTTCAAAATCACAAAAAAAAGAAAAAGATATTAGGCTTAATAAAATTAGTAAATTTCTTCGATTAAACTTAACATGGATAAATTCTCAAATCAAAGAAAAAAGAATGTACCCATATAAGTTTAAAAATGGATTAGAAAAAAATTGAATAGATTTTATATAAAAAAAAGGGTACATTTTACATATAACAAATTGGTATATTTAAGAATGAGTACATTTTAAGATTAATAATTTGAAAAAAATTACATGAATGGTACATATAATTAGCATGGGTACATTTAGCAAAATTAAAAATAGGTACAAATAAAAAAAAAATATGGGTACAAATACAAATAAAACTTTATAAAATATGGGCACAAAAAGAAATTAATCTATGAGTACAAATTAAAACTGAAAAGAAAATTGGTATAAATTAAAAAAGGGTTGCAAATTAAAAATGGGTACAAATTAAAAATAAAAATATATGAAAAAAAATTTAGCCATAAATATAAATATACTAATTGTAACATTTTTAAAATTAAATGAATATATTTAGAAATAAAAATATTTTATTATTGAAATAATTAATGATGTTATTAATACCAAGAACCTTGATCAAAAAATGAAAAAGAATAAGGTTTTAATCAAAGGAGTAGCAAAAGGAAGGATGGGAACCTAATTTCTCATTTTTTTTTTTTTGATATGCTTTCTTAATTTTGAACCGTTCATTCATTTTGTAAGTAATTAACAGTGGGTAGGGGAGTTTAGGTTTTTTTCTAACCACAGAGTGGTGAGCTAGTAGATTGGTAAGGACAAATCAAAAGCTAATACAAGATTAAGATGAGGACATTCAAAATTTCATTTGGCCCTACTTATGCTTTTCTTTTAGTATTTCTTTATTCTTAAACCAATTAAAAGGATTTGAAGTTCTTTCAGAAGATAAAAGAATATTAACAAGTCTATCGTGCATATACAAATCAACTTTTGCAGATGCCGAACCAAAAAAGAAAAAGATAAAAGCCTAACATATTCCATGGTTTAAAGGGGATTCCTGCGGGCTGAGCTTAAAAAGCAGTATGACTGCGGCAGTGTTTCATGTTTGACATTTTGGTTTTAACAACCTTTTTGGGAGCTTTTGATAACCATTTTATTACTTATGCAGTGTTTCAATTTTTGTGCTTAAGATACGGGGAAATGACTCAAAAGAGAAATGTAAGAGCGGGAAAGGATTAGTTTTTCACTTTCAAGATTTCGTTTTCAATCATCCTTCTTTATTTTTTTTTCCCATCCCGATCACCATCCCTCTTTACTCTTTTTCTCCATACTTTTTGCATATCTCAAGCACCAAAAAAAAAAAAAAAAAAAAAAAACTAAAATCAGACAAGATGGAATCAAACGCGTCCTTTTTAACCCAAAACAGTCTTTTTCTTTAGGGTGGTGCTATCCACACACTAATTTTTACCTCCCACATACCTCTTATTAATTTTTGTCCTTTGATCTTCTTCAAAGGATACATATATTTGATGCTGCTAAGAACATTCTTTCATTTTGTTTGGAAAACTAAGATCTATATATCTATGATAAGTTAGATTATATATTTGTCATGTCAATTGTGTGTACAGGGTTTCGCTTCTCTTACTTTCTTCCCTTCCCTTCTTGTTCTTTATACAATACAACCATAAGAGTAGGAGAGGATCAGGTCGCCATGGTGGCGTCTCGGCACAATAATTTAATATCATGTGGAATAAGATCCATCAAAGTCCTTTTCCAGGATGTTCTTAATCACTGGAGTTGCAAGTTGTTTTTTGCCTTTTAGTCTCGTTCACATTTTTGCACTAATGGTTCTAGTAGGAGAAGACGATTTGTGCAAGAAAACAAGGTGGTATTGCAGCATCCCTATTAATGTGTGACCTATGTTTCTTGTGTAATTTAAGCTTTGATTTTTGAATGCTTTGTGGATGCTCGAGAAGGGGATTTTTTTAACCCTGAAAAAGGGAGTTGTTTGGCGCTTCGAAGAAAATTATCATTTTACCCTTTATATTCTACTTTGTTTTTTCTAAATGTTTTCATGATTCAATTTTATTTATGGTGGCCCTTTGCATTCATAAACTAAATTCGGAAGTTTGACAAAATAATTGGTAATTTGAAGAGTATTTTCTGAGTTATTACCCTTATTGAATTTTTGGGTTTAAGTTAATTAATCTCCAATCCCCAAAATCTTCGGGTAGAAAAAAGAAAAATTATATTCTCGTGATTATAAACGTGTCTTGTATTTTTGTATAGTTTTGGGTTTTTTGGTGAAGCATGAGGCCCAAGCTAAAGTAACAGAAAATAGCCTGGACCTAAAACACCAAGATGGTTCTCAAACAAGATATTTACTAAAGAGCCCAAGGCCTAATTTTTGAGAACTATTAGACCCACCCCATTGTCCTATTTATCCAGCCACGTTACAATTCCACCCACCATAAAAAGTAAAAAAAATTAAAATGCTATTTTCCCACCCACTTTTATTCCTAAAGTATCCTCATTAGCACTCTTGCTCCGTGCTTGTCTTTAAAATTATTGCACCAGTGGAGAAATAATTTTAGAGCACTTAGTGACAGACTTTGCACCAATTTTTTTCTACTGATCAAACTCGAAACCCTTTACAGAAGATTATCCTTCCTCGGTTCTTCCACACTTGTGTATAGAAATATCAGCACCTATACATATGCATCAAGTCCACATTACATATCAATTCATTCTGATATCCATTGTTGAAATATCCAACCAAAACAAAATCATTAAACTTGAACCAGAGAGTGGCTGGAGAAAGTGGAGAAGAAGCAAACTCTGGTTGCTTGGTTTTTGGGTTTGTCTTCTTCTTCGCGATTTTTATGAGAATTAATTTGCAGTAAACGTAGAAAATAGTGTGGAACCAGAACGATTTCAAGTTGAGTCGCA
Organism: Heteromeles arbutifolia; assembly: GCA_024362995.1. Taxonomy (NCBI): domain Eukaryota; kingdom Viridiplantae; phylum Streptophyta; class Magnoliopsida; order Rosales; family Rosaceae; genus Heteromeles; species Heteromeles arbutifolia. Next base: position 9,750,092 of record JANCRC010000019.1, read on the forward strand.
CTGGGATTTTATCGGGTGAGTTAGGGCTTAAGGAAAGATAAATCGTTTATGAACAGAAGGTTATCTTTGCAAGTGGTCCTTTACCACATAGCGGTGGAAATGTGTTGAGTCTTTGCATGACGGCGTGGGTTCAAACTTTGTCGATGGCTAATCTAACAAACTTTATTGTTTGACAAAAAAAAAAAAAAACAGAAGGTTATCTTTTAAGGTCTTTATCGGTCATTTTACAAATGAGCAAACTTGTAATTAGAAATTTTATTCAAAGTGGGTAGGGAAATAAGAAACTGGGGTGGGAATAACAACACTCTTTAATTATAGAACAGTTGTCAGCATACGCTGTACAGAGATTCTACTGGAAACAAATCTCAGTACTTCACGCAGAAGAATTTTGTGCAATTCTAGGGTTAAAGCTACTTGAGAACTACGCCCTTTTTGCATTTTAACATAAGTCTTAATTTAGAAGATTGCGTGCATTAACAAATGTAGTTTGCATATTTTGTGGTCAAAGTCAGTCACTTAATTGGTAATAGTTGAGCTACGTCTACTTCGAATTCCATATGTTTGTGAGTAATTTATTTTGGTTCAACTGCTTTAGGATTACACTGGTGAGCAAGTAACCGCCGCGAATCTGTATGCAGTCCTCCTTGGGGACAAAAAGGCCGTGAAAGGCGGAAGTGGGAAAGTTGTGGACAGCAAACCTAATGATAGGATCTTTTTATACTACTCAGATCATGGGGGTCCTGGTGTCCTTGGTGAGTTCACTACCTCTTCTTTGACATCTATGGTACCATTGTTTTATTTTTTTGGTTACATATGTTTTACATAGGAGAGATCGAACACTTCCCAACCTCCCACCGTAGCTCACCACTTGTGCCAACTCAGCTCATATTGTATCATTATTGTGAACACTACTTCATCATGGGTTGTTTCATACGCATATATAGTATAGGGTTAGATCTTGTCTTATTTTCTTGTTTTGGCTTGCAAGAGGAATAAAGTTAGGTTTGTTGCGTAGCATGTTAATTCATGTGATCTGAAGTTGGAATCCATTTGAGAGGAGATGTTGCCGTCATCTTGCCAACCTTACTGCTCACTTGAGAAAAGCTGTAAAATGAGAGTAAGGACTCACCAATTTACAATATGATTGTAGGGATGCCAAACATGCCTTTCCTTTATGCCATGGATTTTATTGAGGTTTTGAAGAAGAAACATGCATCGGGGAGCTATAAAGAGATGGTAAGTCGATCACTTTTTATTCTCACTTCCTTTGGTATTCAAGGTTAAGATAGTTAAGCCCATGAGCACAATTGCATTATGTGCAGGTTATATATGTAGAAGCTTGTGAGAGTGGGAGCATATTCGAAGGCATAATGCCGAAAGACCTAAACATTTATGTGACTACAGCATCAAATGCACAAGAGAACAGCTTTGGAACTTACTGTCCTGGGATGGACCCCCCACCACCACCTGAATATATCACTTGCTTGGGGGACTTGTACAGTGTTTCTTGGATGGAAGATAGGTATGCATTCTTGGTCTTTCGAAGATGAGAAATAAATCTGTACTGTCAAATTTCAAAATAATTAAGAAACTAATTTGACTACAAGTTATTCGAAAAATAAAAAAAAACATATGTACATGGTATAGTGGATATTGTTTGGGGCATCTGTCGAACAAAGTATGCACGATTTGTAACTTCTATATGACCTTGTATAAGTCTATTTTATTAAATCTCCTTTTTCTTGAACATTCAGCGAGAGGCACAATCTGAAGAAAGAAACAATTGAACAACAGTATCAGGCGGTGAGCTTACAATATCTGAACTCAACTTCTTGATTCTGGACCTAATGTACAAGCCGACCATTAAATTAAATTGAATTCCAATATGCATGTGTGAGTTATTGCAGGTAAAGCAACGGACTTCCAATTCAAACAATTACGATGTGGGATCGCATGTGATGGAATACGGGAGCAAAAACATTACACAAGAAAAGCTGTATTTGTACCTAGGTTTTGATCCTGCCTCTGTGAACTTGCCTCCTAACAACGGCCAATTAGAAAAGCCTGTGGAAGTTGTCAACCAGAGAGATGCAGAGATTTTCTACATGTGGCAAATGGTGAGCTTCTTCCCACAATTTCTTTTCCACTATCACATATACAAGTAAAAGTACAAAAAAAATTGTTCTACATTTAGATTTACGGTGAGGTTACCGTTCAATATTTACTTGTGTTTTACAGTACAAAAGATCAGAACATGGATCTGGAAAAAGTAGAGAAATCCTCAATGAGATCAAAGAAACAATGAGGCATAGGACTCACTTGGATGCAAGCATTCAGTTCATTGGAACATTTCTCTATGGACCAGGAAAAGGTCCCTCTACACTCAATTCTGTGAGAGCTCTTGGTCAACCCCTTGTGGACGATTGGGGATGCTTAAAATCTATGGTAATGACTTACCCTAACCCTTTTGATTATTCAATTGTACAGTTTCATGATTTAATTCCAAGGTTAAATTTTGAATTACAGGTTCATGTGTTCGAAACATACTGCGGGTCATTGACTCAGTATGGCATGAAACATATGCGCGCATTTGCCAACATCTGCAACAGCGGAGTATCTGAAACCGAAATTGCGGAAGCTTGTTCTGCTGCCTGCAACGGTCATGAAGTTGGCCAGTTGCATCCTTCCAATAAAGGCTATAGTGCCTGAACGTTGAAAATATGCAAATCATAAAGATGTCGCACTCGTGCTATCATAATAGTGTCAATATGCTTGTTGCTAAATGTAGAATCTAAGTCGAGAACTGTAAGGATATTATGTATTGCAAGAATATTATGTTTTAATTTTGTGTAGTTGGTACAAGAAGAGATGTGGATCAAATAGTAATGATATGGTGGCCGAGTTGAGATTCTAATTTTCTCAGAACGCACGAATGTAGTGATGCTGGATCCGCATCTGAGAACAATTCTATAGGTTTATTTCCATTTGGTGAAGGAATCGAAACAACTAGAATCGTATCAGAGGTTGAGTTGCCTCGGATTTGTGGCACTCCTACGTTGCTTTCTCCTTACCTCTCGTTCGTAGGGGTTCCATTTTTTGTTGTGTGTAATATCCTTTCGTTAAGGTATTTCGAGGGAACCAAACGTTCACCATCAAGGGTAGGATCTAATTTTAGATCTTCAACAACAATTAGTGTGGGGACGAAAGGGCCATTACCCAACTTGCATCTTGAGGAAAAGCAGTGCAAATTTCATGTTCTTGGTATGGTAATTTTTTGGCACCATGGATATTTCACTTTGGTTAGAAACCGCCATTTTTTTACATAGAACTTTCTTGCCCCTGTTTACATGAAAATACCATCTTACCTTGTCATGTTACAAAGGCTGTGGATTTTCTTGAACTATTTCAAATATTGAGAAATAATGCTCGGTCATTGTTGTGGGATACAAAGTATGTGATTAGTTGTGAGTGGGTCGTAATAACCATTTCGTTTTTACTTTTTTTTTTAACTGAAATCTTGTTTGGTAACTCTGTTAACAAATTGCGTGTGAGTTAATATCCTAATGGATAGGTGTTAGGTTTTTATCTACGTGTCTTGGGTTTAAAACTCCTCTTCCGTAAGTTATTGTAATATATAGTTTCAAACTCTATTTCCTTCCCTTACGAATAGGGAAAAAAAAAATTAAAAAAAAAAAAAAAACTTTATTGAAAATGAAAACGGAAAAGCTATTTTATGGAAAATTAAAAACCAAAAAGCGAAAACTTAAGGAAAATTTTAATGAAAACTGAAAGTAATTATTAACGAAGATTTCAGTTTTCTAAAAAGTAAAAAGTAAAAATAAAATGATTATTAAATGCCTCTAATAATTTACAATGGCAAAGCCACAAAGGCGCAAGAAAGTGCTACCGCACCTCCGGTTGTCGAAAATTAACCCTAAGAACGAGAATCTGTCCTTCTGGTTCCTCTATCCATTTGTTGTTGCGTTGTTTAGCAGCCGTTGCTGCCCGCATCAACCTGCTCTACTCGTAATCATTGTTATGAGTCGAATATGTCGTAGCTTGCATGATGTCTCCTTCTGCAATTTGACCTTGCATTGGAGTTGTTTTGTTTGCTTCAATTTGTTTTGCGAATTGAAGAATGCTAGACTTGGCATTCGTGTTGTGTTAGTTGAATTTCAGAGTGCGCCATAACAAAGACTACAAACTAATAAGAATATTATTAAACAAACTAAAATGCCGAAACGGCTACATAACCCTAGGCTACATTGTGACTAACTTGTTCTCGACTGAATAACAAGCATGTTATTTATAATAAACTAACCCTAATCCTAAAAGGTAAGAAACTGAAACCCTAATGCTAACGGGCTAAGCCCAGAAAACCAAACATTCGAATAAACCAAAATACTAATATTTTCCAACACCCCGTCAAACTCATGGCGGTATACGACATGGGTTTGCAAACAAGCAGATGCGGACTGTCTCCGTTAGGTGGACTGGCATGCAACTTGACTGGACTTGACTGGCGAACTGGCAAACTTGACTTGACTGGATTGGCAAACTAATTCTTGCTGGCAATATGATTCTGGCTGGCAAACTGATCCTGATTTAGACTGGCTAGTGTTGAAAGTATGGAAAGAACCTGTCACTAAACGGGCAAGATTTCTATATCTCAATTGTAGCAATGAACAAACACAAACAATATCACACGAGTGGTCACAATTCCAAGCACTCGAGTGCATGAGAACTCAAATACAATCGTCAGATAAAAAAAAAAAAACAATAAAGACAAGAATTACCAACAGCAGTTGCAAATAGTTCGATGGGCGCGACTTTTGGTTGCAGCGGCAGGATGACGACATCGTGTGATGGCAATGGGATTCTGGTGCAGCGGTGAGTGATCGGGTTTGTGCAGGCGTGCAGCAACATATCAGCTTCTAGGTTGGGTTATAGCTTGTGAGACAACACAAGTTGTTGAGGCAGAATTTGGTGCGTGGACTCGACTGGTTTGGTCGCAAGCGGTGACTACAACTCCAAATTCAGTTTTTTATTGTTGGTTTTTCTGCTAACTAAACCAACGACAAAAACTAGCATACAAACTGACAAATAAAATACCAACCTGACCAAGCAGATTAAATTTCGAATGATTGAACCTGCTATGATACCAAGTTGAATATCATAGTGTGCTATAACCAAGACTACAAACTAATAAGAATAATATTAAACAAACGAAAATGCTGAAACGGCTACATAACCCTAAGTTACATTGTGACTAACTTGTTCTTGACTGGATAAAAAGCATGCTATTTATAATAAACTAACCCTAATCCTAAAAGATAAGAAACTGAAACCCTAATGCTAACGGGCTAAGCCTAGAAAACCAAACATTCAAATAAACCAAAATACTAATATTTTTCGTGTTCATGTCGTTTTCGTGTCATACTCGATACCTTAATGGGTCGTGTTTTGTAAGACCTGTTAAAATGAACGTGTAATATGACCCGACCCAAATCGACCCGCTAATATTAATAGGTAATCTGACCTGCTAATTTAAACCAACAAATAATTAAATGAAAAACATAATACTAAATTCGTATATACATACTACATTGTCACATAAATATTACTTCAAAACATAAAAATACATTTGTCTTTCAAGTATCATATAAATATTAATTAATGTAGAAGTGTGAATATATATATATATATATATATATATATATATATATATATATATATATATATATATATATATATAGTTTATGTGATTATAGTGGTGAATGTCAAAGTTGAGTGTAAATATATATATGCTCGTAATGACAAGCTTTACAACATTCATGAAGGGTGATAGGAGCATATTTATGCGACTTAGTTAGCTTGTTTTCATGCATTTACGTTGTTAGTTCTTAGTTAATTTTGTATTTTAAGCTATTTTCGTGTGTTTGTAGGTTCAAAGTGTCAAGATGGCAAAAAGGAGCAATTTGGAGCATTCTAGAGCATTTTTGGGCCAAGATTGGGTAGTGCAAGCATGGAGGCAAGTTGATGGACGAAATTGAAGATATAAAGGCTTGAAATCAGCTAAGAAGATGGAAGAAAGAGTCAAAGATAAAGAAGATAAGGAATCAGCTCAAAAGAAGGAGAATTATCCAAAACATTATCCAAAACAACCTTATCTTATCTTATCTTATCCAATCCTTATCCAATCTTATCCTAATTTTATCCTAACCTGTTTTCTTCAGTTTAGCGGACTTAAAACCTGATTTCTAGAAGTCCTATCCCTTGTCCTATAAAAGTGGCGCCCCAAACTCTTCTAGAAACCCCAAAATCTGGCCAGAAACACATTCTTTCTAGAAGCCTAAAAATCTGGCGCCTCCCTCATTTCTAGAAGGTCTTTTCCTTGCCTTGCAAGGTTCCCTGCCTTATCCCTTTGTGCCGTGGGTTTTCACTCCCATTCCTTCTTGGATTCTGATTTATTAAGCCTTTTCCTTGTGGATTTGGGTTCTATAATCCTTTTCAGACATTAATTGGACCACAATTCCTTTTCTAAAGTGATTGCCGAACCCTAAGGCCTAATCTATATTTTCTGCCGCACCTAGAGTCCTAATTCCTTGTTTTATGCTAAGTCCAAGCCCTAATCTGATTACTCTAGGGTTTGTGATGCATTTATATACAAAGCTTGGTTGTTGCCGCAGACCACCCACCCCCATATACATTCAGAAATCCATATTTTGCTGCAGAGAAGGGAAGACAAGGCCTTGCCGTGGCTTCCATTGGAGAAGGAGGAGTTCTTTCTTCTCTTGTTTCGTTTCTATGTTTAATTTAACTTGCTTTTCAATTATGTTGAACATGTGGAACTAATTCCGTTGTAGTTAGAGGTGGATTCAAAGCCATGAACATATGTTTGATATGAATTGATTACCTTCAGTTATTGTTTCATAAATTGTGAATGTGATTTACTTATCTGTTTTATGAAGAACTTGTTCTTGTGTGTTGATTAAGGAGGCCTACTTAGTTTACATGCATGAATTTGATGCTAGGATATAAGGGAATTTCACCTAATCGTTAGGAACTTATATTCACAAGTAGTAAAGATTGCTAGTCACAATTGTGTTAAGTAAATCCTAGGCAAGAGTAGCATGCATATTCCATAGTTATGAATGCCTTGTCAATGTTTATGATTTCCATGGAGCTTAATGATCTTTAATATGTATCTCTATCATGCGTCTTCCATAGTTAGGGAACTTGATAAGAATAATTTGGTTGTGATGCGTTATCCATTCAATTCAATGAACTTAGGGAAATCTGGGAATTAATTAGTGCAATACAATTAATTCGAAGCATTGTCATTCATGGTTTATCGAAAGAATAACTGGAAATCAATTCGTATGCATATGTTCATGTGTGGAGAAGAACCCTCTAACTAGTTTTCACCCCTGAATTCACCTTTATCTCTTTCAATTTACTTTGTTTGCCTAAATCTGCTTAGTTTTGCTTAAATCGTCCAAAAACCCCCTTAGTTCTTAATTGAGTCTTAGTTTGTTTAAATTCGTCCAAATCTGTCCCCTTTTAGTGTTTTGAGTTTAACTAGTCCAAAAGTCATCCAATTCACTTCATAGAACCTGTTTTGAGTCTACTTAAGTTAGTTTTGCTGTTTTGAGTCTATTTAGCCTGTTTTGAGTCTCTAGTGTCTAGAATTTGCCTAGTTGAGTTTTATTTGTTGTTTTAAGTTTGTTTTGTGTTATTTGAGTCAAGTTAGGTTGTCTAGAGTTAAAATTCGTTCAGAATGATCACTAGTGCTTGTTTTCATTGTCTAGAGTCCAGTTTAGTGTTTTAGAGTGTAATTTGTGTAGATTAGCATCCCTTCTAATCCCCGGCCTTAAACGATCCCTACTTTCATATACTACGTCGATAAGGTTTTAATTTGAGTGTCAAGTAATTCTCACATCAAATTTTGGCGCCATTGCCGAGGATTAGCAAACTTGCTAATCTCCCTAGTTTCTGCCGTGTATTTTAACTTGTTTTTGTTTTTGTTTTGCTTAGTTTTCTGATTTGTTTTGCTTTCTTTGTTTTAGGTACTAGTGTATGACTTGAAGTTCTCAACCCGTTCACACACATATCTTGGAGTTTAACGACGATTTTGAGCCAGATTTGAGAAGGAAGAGGAAGCACCCAGAACCTGGTCTACTTAGTTCAAGTTCTAATTCCGAATCTGAAGTTGAAATTGAAGAGGATTTGGAAGAGGAGCACGACATGGCTGCAGATAACCGAATGATCAAGGAACTTTCAGCCTCGGGATTGGACAATGCAACCCCTTTATGCATTCAATATCCTAGGGCAGCCGATGGCAAGACTGACGAATTCAAATTGAAGTCTAGCTTATGGCACCACATCCCCAAATTCCACGGGTTGTCCATGGAAGATCCGAACAAACACTTGAAAGAATTCGAAGTGGTGTGTTCAAGCATGACCCCTGTCAATGTCGATGGGAGTATTTTGAAGATGAAGGCCTTTTCCTTTTCTCTCTTGGAAAAGGCGAAGGATTGGTTGTATGAATTGGCTCCCGGAACTGTCACATCGTGGGAGAGCATGAAACGGGCTTTCTTGGAGAAGTTTTTCCCAACTTCTCGAGTCATCACCATACGAAAAAGGATACGTGGAATTTAGCAAGAAGAAGGTGAGTCTTTTCCTACGTATTATGAACGTTTTAAATCTCTTGTTGCTTCATGTCCACAGCATCAGATGAAGGAGGAACTTTTCCTACAATACTTCTACGAGGGACTTCTACCAATCGAACGTCAAATGTTAGATGCCTCAGCGGGAGGAGCCTTGGTGGACAAGACCCACACGGCTGCAAAGACCTTGATTGCTAATCGAGGGTTGAACGCTCAACAATACGAATGTGTTGGACAAAGGAGCATTCCACGGCAACACCAAGTGAATGAGGTAAGTGCTATAACCGAACTTCAAAATCAAATGGCTAACCTTACCACTCTTCTTTCTCAGGTTGTTGAAGGACCAAAAGTGCAAACCGTGGCTTCTTGTGGCGTGTGCTCCATGCAAGGACATCCCACGGATAAGTGCCCACAATTGACAGAGAATGGAGGGTGGGAGACACTCAATGCCGTGGGTTTTGGGAATCAATACCAAAACCGTGGTGACCCATTTTCCAATACATACAATCCGGGATGGAGAGATCATCCAAACTTCAAGTAGAGGGACTCTCAACAAGCACAGCAACAAGGCGAATTTAGACAGCCCCCTGGGATGTTTCCAAGGCCATATGCAGCCACACAACCTCAACCAATTTCGGCCCAAACCAATTCAGGTTCGTTGTTAAATAATGATAAAATTCTTCAAGTACTAACCTCTTTGACGCAGGACATACAGAGCATAAAGAATCAAGCTAACGAGGTGGACGAATTGAAGAAACAAATGGGGTAAATGGCTGAATTCATGGGCCAATTCAGAGAACAAGGCAGATTGCCTAGTTCAACCGTTGTTAATCCCAAAGGAGGATTTGAAACCGCCCAAGCAATCACGTTGAGAAGTGGTAAGCAGGTTGGAACTGATTCACAACCATCTAGATCAAGTCAAGAAGAGGACACGAAGCTGCAATTGGAGGAGGATGAATCACCCAAACCCACGGCAAGGAATGCATAATCCTTGCCGCAGCCAATTCCCACTTCTAAACCGTCCCCAACCATCAAGGTAAGTTCCAATATGAATTCTTCTAGCTCTACTCCACTAATTGTGCCCTTTCCTGGCAGGTTGCGGAAATCAAAGAAAGAGGATGCTGAAAAGGACATTCTAGAGACATTCCGGAAAGTTCAAGTCAATATCCCACTCCTTGATGCAATAAAGCAGGTCCCAAGGTATGCTAAGTTTTTGAAAGAGCTTTGTACAACAAGGAGAAGGATTTCTAACAAAGAGGTGGTAAGAGTAAGTGAGAATGTCTCAGCCGTTTTACAAAGGAAATTACCCCCTAAATGCAAAGATCCGGGTAGTTTTACAATTCCTTGTGTTATTGGAAATACTCGTTTTGAATCTGCCATGTTAGACTTAGGTGCATCTATAAATGTCATGCCATATTCTGTTTATGCATTTATGAATCTAGGAGAGCTTAAAAATGATGGTGTTATTATCCAATTAGCCGATCGATCTAATGCATACCCAAAAGGAGTTTTGGAAGATGTTTTGGTGCAGGTAGACCACTTGATTTTTCCTGCAGATTTCTATGTGCTTAACATGGAGGATTCAGACCATTCCCATCCATTACCACTCTTACTTGGCCGACCATTCATGAAAACAGCCCAAACCAAGATTGATGTGGCCAAGGGAACGTTAACTATGAAGTTTGGTAGTGATAAGATTAAATTTAATGTTTCTAAGTCTGTTGAGAATCCTAACGTTGTTCGTTCTTGTTTTGCCATGGATAAAATAAAAAAGATAGGGCCGGACCGTTCAAGCACAAAGGATACATCAAGAACCATACAAAACGAGGGAATTGGAGTGGAGCACAAGGACCATACAACCACTGCCCTCAAAATGCCCCAATTGGTTGAAAATATCATGGGGAAGAATATTCATAGTGCTGCCACTTCATTGCAGTACATTGGTAAGCCATCTATTCCAGATTCGATTCCCATTTCAACTAATAGGTTGTTACCTTGTATGGTGCAGATTCCCAATCAAATCCAAGCTGGTGGGCATGATTACATTGATTTTAGGATGTTCAATTCCACAATCCGGAAGGATCACTATCCCTTACCATTCAAAGATCCAATGCACGAGCTGTTTGAGGAGCATGTGGTGGAAGAACTACCTCTGCATGCCGTGGGTACCATGGGAACTTAAATGGAAGTATCGTCCGGCTGGAAGACGTTAAAGCAAGCGCTTCTTGGGAGGCAACCCATGTGTTCAAACGAGAGAACGATGGAATTCTAGCTCCAAAACCAGATTTGCGTTCTTAAACTCTTTCTCTTTATTGCTTTTGTTTTGCCATATCTGTTATGTGTGTTAGTTGTGTTATTTGCTTGCTTTTGTGTGAGTTTATGTTTGAAACATTGAGGACAATATTTGATTTAAGTGTTGGGGGGGGGGGGGTAACAAAGTGTTTTTGCATGAAATTCGTGGGTTTTTATCACCTATCACTTTGAATGTTGTTTTCAGTGTTTTTAAGTGTTTTAAGCTGTTTTGGAGTCTTTTAGTGTGTTTTGAAAAGAAAATCCGAAAATACCATAAAAATTTGAAAAATTGTTTTGAAAAACCCAAAAAGAGTTGTTTTTGTGTGTTTGTTTGTGTCTTAGGGTACCTTCCAACACAATGATGAGGATTCGGTTTTTAATTGCATGATTATTGAGGAAAGTTATAAACATGGACGGAGGTTTGAATTGCTCTCTGGTTTATGCTTGATTATAGTTATAGTTCATGAATTCATGTTTAATTAAAAAGAGAAAAAAGCAGTTTTTGTAACATGCTTGAAGGAAGGAACTCATACTAACGCTACAACCCTGAGAGACTTGAGCTTAAAACGTTCTTTGGAGAGTTAAATATCTGTGCATTTGTTGTTTTCTAAAGTCGTTGCATGATCTCATTATTCTTTGCTTGGTTGCTACTTAGAAGGCGTTTCATCATTTAGTTCCAAATACTAGAACTCATACCCGTTTCATTCAAAGCATGAAATTGATTAGCATAACACATAAACAAGATGAAGTTGTGTAGTGAACCAGTGCCAAATAGCCGAACCTCCCTATGTTATTTGTCTTGTAGGTTTAACCCTTTTGAGCCTTGTTTAGCCTATGTTCTTTGTTTACCCACATTATCCCTACCTAGCCTAGATTAGGACCATCCTTACCCTTGTTCTTAAGGCATAGCTAAGCATGACTTAGAGTGAATTCCCTTTGTTCGTTATTGGGCAGCAAACAAGTGTGGGGGAAAGAAAGTTGTGCGTTTATGTGTGCCAAAGTCACAAAAGAGGCACGGGTGAAAAAAAAAAAAAAAAAAAAGAGAAGACAAATTCGTGCAAAAGAAAAAGAAGAAAAGTTTGTGAAAAAAAAAAGTATGAAAAGTGTTCAAAATAAGTGAGATTAAGCTCACAAATGTTGGATGTTGAAGAAAGGGTCCAAAAAGTTGAAGTTGGCCCTAAATATGTGTGATCTTCCTCTTATGTATCAAAGTGTGCGGCTGCATTCAAGAAAGGGAGTTCTAAGTGTCATATTCATTACTTTGCTTGCTTTTGCTTCAAGAACGTTTGTTTTCCTTACGTTTCTTTGTTAGCCAATACCCTTAGCCCTGTTACAACCCTATACTTCAATCTTGAGTGTTGTGTGTTTCAATATGTGGAGTTTGGGATTGGTACGAGCGTATGGTATCCCTGGTTCTCGCATCTAAGTAGTTGCATTCCATTCATGAGATCATATATATACATGCTTAATAGCTCCAGAAATTGCTTTCTTTGTTATAAACATATGTGAGTGTTCGTTTGCAGGTTTACATCAATCTTCTCACATATACTTAGTATAGGGAGTGTAGTTAGACAATCTGAGTGAAAATAAGAGTGTACCTAGTGAGGAATTGAGTGAATTCTCTAAGGCATGTTACTACGTTCAAAACATTGTTTTAATTGGTTAGATGAGAGCTAATGGATGGTGACTGTGGTTAAGTATGTACTAAAGGGTGGGGAAGACTAAAAGCTATAGTTATGATGATCTTAAATGTGTCATGTATGTTGGAAATTCCTGAGGTGAAAGTTGGAAGGTCTAGTTTGTTTGGTGTTTGTTTCGTTTGTGTTGTTTCGTTTTGCTTGAGGACTAGCAAAAGCTAAGTGTGGGGGAATTTGATAGGAGCATATTTATGCGACTTAGTTAGCTTGTTTTCATGCATTTACGTTGTTAGTTCTTAGTTAATTTTGTATTTTAAGCTATTTTCATGTGTTTGTAGGTTCAAAGTGTCAAGATGGCAAAAAGGAGCAATTTGGAGCATTCTAGAGCATTTTTGGGCCAAGATTGGGTAGTGCAAGCATGGAGGCAAGTTGATGGATGAAATTGAAGATATAAAGGCTTGAAATCAGATGGAAGAAAGAAGTCAAAGATAAAGAAGATAAGGAATCAGCTCAAAAGAAGGAGAATTATCCAAAACATTATCCAAAACAACCTTATCTTATCTTATCTTATCCAATCCTTATCCAATCTTATCCTAATTTTATCCTAACCTGTTTTCTTCAATTTAGGGGACTTAAAACCTGATTTCTAGAAGTCCTATCCCTTGTCCTATACAAGTGGCGGCCCAAACTCTTCTACAAACCCTAAAATCTGGCCAGAAACACATTCTTTCTAGAAGCCTAAAAATCTGGCGCCTCCCTCATTTCTAGAAGGTCTTTTCCTTGCCTTGCAAGGTTCCCTACCTTATCCCTTTGTGCCGTGGGTTTTCACTCTCATTCCTTCTTGGATTCTGATTTATTAAGCCTTTTCCTTGTGGATTTGGGTTCTATAATCCTTTTCAGACATTAATTGGACCACAATTCCTTTTCTAAAGTGATTGCCGAACCCTAAGGCCTAATCTATATTTTCTGCCGCACCTAGAGTCCTAATTCCTTGTTTTATGCTAAGTCCAAGCCCTAATCTGATTACTCTAGGGTTTGTGATGCATTTATATACAAAGCTTGGTTGTTGCCGCAGACCACCCACCCCCATATACATTCAGAAATCCATATTTTGCTGCAGAGAAGGGAAGACAAGGCCTTGCCGTGGCTTCCATTGGAGAAGGAGGAGTTCTTTCTTCTCTTGTTTCGTTTCTATGTTTAATTTAACTTGCTTTTCAATTATGTTGAACATGTGGAACTAATTCTGTAGTAGTTAGAGGTGGATTCAAAGCCATGAACATATGTTTGATATGAATTGATTACCTTCAGTTATTGTTTCATAAATTGTGAATGTGATTTACTTATCTGTTTTATGAAGAACTTGTTCTTGTGTGTTGATTAAGGAGGCCTACTTAGTTTACATGCATGAATTTGATGCTAGGATATAAGGGAATTTCACCTAATCGTTAGGAACTTATATTCACAAGTAGTAAAGATTGCTAGTCACAATTGTGTTAAGTAAATCCTAGGCAAGAGTAGCATGCATATTCCATAGTTATGAATGCCTTGTCAATGTTTATGATTTCCATGGAGCTTAATGATCTTTAATATGTATCTCTATCATGCGTCTTCCATAGTTAGGGAACTTGATAAGAATAATTTGGTTGTGATGCGTTATCCATTCAATTCAATGAACTTAGGGAAATCTGGGAATTAATTAGTGCAATACAATTAATTCGAAACATTGTCATTCATGGTTTATCGAAAGAATAACTGGAAATCAATTCGTATGCATATGTTTATGTGTGGAGAAGAACCCTCTAACTAGTTTTCACCCCTGAATTCACCTTTATCTCTTTCAATTTCCTTTGTTTGCCTAAATCTGCTTAGTTTTGCTTAAATCGTCCAAAAACCCCCTTAGTTCTTAATTGAGTCTTAGTTTGTTTAAATTCGTCCAAATCTGTCCCCTTTTAGTGTTTTGAGTTTAACTAGTCCAAAAGTCATCCAATTCACTTCATAGAACCTGTTTTGAGTCTACTTAAGTTAGTTTTGCTGTTTTGAGTCTATTTAGCCTGTTTTGAGTCTCTAGTGTCTAGAATTTGCCTAGTTGAGTTTTATTTGTTGTTTTAAGTTTGTTTTGTGTTATTTGAGTCAAGTTAGGTTGTCTAGAGTTAAAATTCGTTCAGATTGATCACTAGTACTTGTTTTCATTGTCTAGAGTCCAGTTTTGTGTTTTAGAGTGTAATTTGTGTAGATTAGCATCCCTTCTAATCCCCGGCCTTAAACGATCCCTACTTTCATATACTGCGTCGATAGGGTTTTAATTTGAGTGTCAAGTAATTCTCACATCAAAGGGCTCAACTTTGACATTCGCCACTATAATCACATAAACTATAGATCGAAATTTAACCGTTGATTGTTATTTACATTTACGCTCCATTCTTCTCACTAAACTTATTATTATTATTATTATTTCAGATTTATTTTTTCTTTTCAAAACATGATCTTTTAAAGGGTACAGGAAGATGAACAGTTCGCATAGTTGATATTACGTTCAGAGTTTTACTGTTAGTGAAAATATTGCTGTGAGTTTATAAAATATCTAGAAACTATACAAATATCAACTTATATTTCAGTTAGCCGTAAATATTGGAACGTGATATCAACGATCCGAACCGTTCATTTATCTATATTCGTTAAAAGGTCATGTTGTCAAAATGAAAATCTGAAAAACGAATGTGAGAAGAGTAAAGCGTAAACGATAATCGATCCGAACCGTTCAACTTTCTTACATTTTTCACACTTCTACAATAGTTATTATGAATTTTATTAATTTTGCACTAAAAAAACACTATTCATCAGGGTTTAGATGGTTTAAAAAAATCTAAATGACGATGACACACCCCGACCCGAAAGTGGGGCGTGCTGGCCGTCACGTGAGAGTGACGTAGCCATGTGCACAGTGCAGAAGCAAGATGAAGAATATAGTTTACGGATCAATTAAAACCAAAACACTAGCAATACTAGTGTAAAAGAAGTGTGAATTCCACTAATACAGAGCATAAAAGTCTACATGCAGTCAAGAAGAAGTACTAAAATAGAGATAACACCCGAATGTGGTCCTACATAAGTGAATTTTGTCAGAATGTCCGATGAGCTCCTCGTATGCCACCAACGAACACTACCTAATACCTGGAGGGGCGAAAAACAAAGTTGAGTGGGTCAGAAACAAATCTTTTCAAAACCATTCTTTTCTCAAAAGTTATAACCCCTCGCCGTAAAACCTGTATAATTTCCCAGAAATAAAGTATATACTCATATATATAATTCTCAAAATCCTTCTGGAAAATATGTATATATGAATGAATGTATGCCATGCCAAAGTATCATAACTGAATGCCAAATCATAACTCTGTGAATGTGATTGAATACAAGATATCATCTCAGCCCTCAGCTGTATATAGCTCATAACAATCTCATCATATCATAGAGCTCATAACCATCTCAATCATATCATATATATCCTGCACACACATCAATACCAGCTCTAGTGGTCTGCACAACATCACTGAATATAAACTAATATGCTTTAGTGCTACGATCACGTGAAGACTGTGCGATAAATCGCAGGTCACCTACGAGTCGAATCCACCTATAGTGGTATATTCGACAGGACTGAGCACCTAACTTGGATCCAAGGTGAGCATGCGGTGCCGGAGGTTAACATCACGTGAAAGACTGAGCCCTTATCTTTGGGTGGGAGCACTAATATCAGTGTGCAGGTTTATGAGCTCTAATCATATCACATCACATCACATCACATCACATCAATCATTCTCATCATAACTAGAATATAAACTTACTTGTCACTTACTTGTGCGTTCGCAGCACCAACATTAATATATGCAATCAATAACGCATAATAAAATAAATAGATACTCTGCATGGCATTTCATATCATATTTCATATCACATTTCACTGAAATTGATTTTCTGGGAAAAATCTCATTTATATAGGTATATACAGAAAACAAAAGCCCACTCACTGATAAGTAGCTGGGTCGTAACCCCCGTGCCTAGCCTGGCTACGCTCGTCCTCCGGATAGGTCTCGCCTATATGAGAAGTAACTGAAATAACGTTAATTAATGCAGATAATCGAAACCCTAGAAATAACTTCTCATACACTGCTCGAATTGGGTATATGAATATACCACCGTGATCTACACAACCTCACAAACATCCCTAAATTTTTAGAAAAATTTTCCAACCACCCACGTGCCGGCAAGGGCACGGCTAGACGCATCCCCATGCGCGACTACGTGATAAGCACACTGACGGCGTCAGTTAATGCCATCAGGAATATTCCTCAGAATATTCCGTTAAAACCCAATGGTAACAGTTAAAGATGACTGACGGCGTCAGCATATTCCGTCAAGACTGACAGAATATTCCTTGTCTTCTTCGGCGAATCGCTGGTCGTCGGTTTCTGGAAAAATTTCCAACTATGGTTTCTCCTTCATTTTTGCACCATTTTCTACGTACTTTATACCAAAATTAAGATCTCACAAAGATGAACACAACCATACCTGACTCGACCCCCAACTCGCCGGGGATTCGCCGGAAAAAGCCTCGATAATTCTGACCAAAATGAAACTCCTCGATCTCGCGATTTCGACGTCCAAATTCTTCCAACGAAGCACTCCGAGCTTCGTAAGGACCTCCTTAAGCTTCCTATAAACTTAGAATCTCCAAAAACACAACATTTTACGTGAGCATGAATAGTACCCAAATCGGAGCTTATGAGAACTCGGGTTTTCAAAGGTATCCTTACCTGAAATAGGTTCCAATGTGTTCGTCTGGACCTCAGGAACACAATGGGGTGCTTCACACCTTCGATCTGCAAGGTTTGCAAGGGTTATGGGTGTGTTCGTACAAAAGCCGAGAGGGAGATAGAGAGAGAGTACGGGAGTGAGAGAGAAAAAGCGTGTGAATGTGTGTGTGTGGTCCAAATACCACCATCGAAACACTCCCAAACTTAGATTCACACACGTACCTTAATTAACGCCCAAGGGCATTTTTGTCATTTCACATCCATAGTACGAAATCTCCGGGACGGGCTGTTACAATCTACCCACCTTATAAAATTTCGTCCCCGAAATTTACATAACCAAAACCATCCACTAGTACTCATAAAACAACCTCGGGTACATCTCCTTCATTCGATCTTCTGTCTCCCATGTCGCTTCTTCCACTGAATGGTTCATCCACAAAACTTTGACCAAATGCACTGTCATGTTCCTCAGAACCTTTTCTTTCCAATCCAAGATAGTCACTGGCTCCTCTTCATAAGTCAAATCCAGGCTAATTTCCAATGGTTGATGAGGTATCACATGAGACGGATATGAGATATAGTGACGAAGCATCGAAACATGAAACACATTATGTACCTTAGATAGCTCTGACGATAACTCAAGTCTGTAAGCAACTTCACCAACTCACTCGGTGATCTAATAAGGTCCGATGAACCTAGGACTTAGCTTGCCTTTCTTCTCGAATCGTACTACACCTCGCCACGGTGAAAACTTTAGAAATACCCAATCACCAACCTTGTATACTCGATCAGTGGCATGTCTATCTACTAAACTCTTTTGGCGATCTTGGGCCGCTTTCATATTAGACTTAATAACCTGAATGTTCTGAGTAGTCTCCTCCACTAACTCAGGGCCCACTAAAACTCGTTTGCCAACCTCTGACCAATATAAAGGTGTATGACAAGGCTTGCCATATAGTGCCTCAAATGGCGCCATACCAATACTTAAGTGAAAGCTGTTGTTGTAGGCGAACTCCATCAAATCCAACCGTTTATGCCAAGCGTCGCCAAACTGCAACACCGAAGATCTTAGCATATCTTCCAAAGTCTAAATCGTCCTCTCTGATTGTCCGTCTGTCTGAGGATGATATGCTGTGCTGTACAGTAATCTCGAACCTAAAGCTTCCTGGAATGTTATCCAAAACTTAGAAGTAAATCTCGGATCTCGATCTGAAATAATACTCACAGGAACTCCATGATACTTCACAATCTTCGTGATGAACAACTCAGCTAACTTCAAAGAATACTTTTCCCTCACAGGAATGAAGTGCGATGACTTAGTAAGCCGATCTACAGTCACCCGGATTCCATCATAGCCGTTTTGTGTACGAGGTAGCTTGTACATAAAATCCATAGTGATATTTTTTGATTTCCACTATGGAACGGGAAGTGGCTGTGACAAACCAAACGGCTTCTTTCTTTCAGCTTTGACCTACTGACATACGACACATCTGCTTACATACTCAGCAATTTCCTTTTTCATACCTGGCCAATAATAAAATGGCCTAATGGTATGATACATTTTTGTTCCTCCTGGATGCATCACATAAGCTGAAATATGTGCCTCATCAAGAATTGCCTTCTTTACTTCCTCATTATTTGGCACGTACATCTTATTTCCTTGCATAAGCATGCCATCCGTCTGTCTAACTCTGAGATCTTTCTTTTTCCCTTGATTCCTCAAATGAATTAGCTCTTGAATCTCTTCATTATTCATCTGAGTCTCCAGTATACGATCAATCAGAATAGGCCTAACTTGGAAACTAGCAAGTCCTTCTTGCTCTGCCACAGCTTCTTCTTGTTCTTCCAATTCCAATTTCACTCGAATAGACCTCAAATCTACAAGAAGAGGAACACGAGAAGCATAAAAAGCATTAACCCGACCTTGGGATTTCCTACTCAAAGCATCAGCCACTTTATTAGCACGTCCAGGGTGATACTCAATCGTGCAATCGTAGTCACTTAGCAACTCAATCAATCTCCACTGACGAAGGTTCAAATCCTTATGTGTGATCAGATACTGGAGACTTTTGTGATCTGAGAAAATCCTACGCTTCTCACCATAGAGATAGTGTCTCCAAATCTTCAAAGCGAAAATAATGGCTGCCAATTCCAAATCATGTGTAGGGTAATTCATCTCGTGAGGCTTTAACTGACGCAAAGCATAAGAAATTACCCTATCATGCTGCATCAACACGCATCCCAAGCCATTCAAAGAAGCATCGTTGTAAATCTCAAAATTACCACTGTCATCAGGAAGAGTCAAAACAGGAGCATGAGTGAGATAATACTTCAACTGTTGGAAACTCTGCTCACAATTATCATCCCACTTGAATTTAACTTCATTCCTGATCAACCTCATTTGTGGTAAAGCCATAACTGAGAAATCCTTAACAAATCGCCGATAATAACCCGCTAAACCAAGAAAACTCCGTACCTCGGTGACGGTTCGCGGCTGCTCCCAATTCTCTACATCTGCTATCTTCTGAGGGTCTACCTGAATACCCTGAGCTGAAACAACATGCCCCAAGAAAGCAACTTGATCTAACCAGAATTGGCACTTACTGAACTTAGCATACAATCTGTGTTCCCCCAGCTTCTTCAACACCAAAGTAAGATGTCGAACATGATCTGCTTTTGACTTAGAATACACCAGAATGTCATCAATGAAGACAATGACGAATCTATCCAAATACTGCTGAAACACCTTATTCATCAAACCCATAAAAGCTGCTGGTGCATTCGTCAATCCAAATGGCATCACGAGAAACTCATAATGACCATAACGAGTCCTGAAAGCAGTTTTAGGAACATCGTCGCTCCTAATCTTCAACTGATAATAACCATACCTTAGGTTAATCTTAGAAAATACGCAGGCACCTCTGAGTTGATCAAAAGGATCGTCAATACGAGGCAAAGGATAATGGTTTTTAATCATCATCCGATTCAATTGTAAAGGAGATAAAGGAGGCTGCTGAGGCCTCTGTTGGCCTTGAGGACAAAAGTTAGCTAGATGTCCCTCCTGACCACAAGTGTAACAACCACTGCTACCTCTTCGACATTCCCCTGAATGTCGACTACTACACCTACGGCACCAGGGTGCATTTCCTCTACCAAAATTCTCTTACCTTTGGGATATGAAATCTCTGAAGAACCTACCACCTCCTCTCTGACCTGTGGAATTGAAACCTCCACTGGAAGAACTAGAACTAGTCCCACTGCGCTTAAAGCTCTGAGTCTGGCGAGGCTCCTGTGAGAAATGACCTTTACCCTTATCCTTATTATGATTCCCATTTTTCTCTTCCTCTTCACTGTCACTAGGCAAATTCTCAGAATCCTCAATCTGAAGTAAAGCTTCATAAAACTCATGATAAGTAGTACAGGGAATCGCAGTCGCAATGGTACGCCATTTCTTCTTAGTGCCTAATCTAAAACGACGTAGCATCTCAACCGGATTAGCAGCAACTTCCGGATGATAACGAGATAAATCAGTAAATTTCCTGTAGTACTCGTTAGCTGACAGCTTCTTTTGCCTCAAACTAGTAAACTCTTGTTTCTTACGATCAATGTATGCAGGAGGAATGAATCTCTTATAGAATAACTGTTTAAATACCTCCCAATCTCTAGATTCCTCCTGGGGTAACTCATCAGCCAACTGTCCCCACCATGAAGCTAATTCCTTACCCAAAAACCATGAAGTCGTCTCGACCCATCTGTCCGGAGATGGACTCTTCTGACTCTGCATCAGCCTAAAAGTCTTCTCAATATGCATCAACCATTTCTCTGAACGCTCGGGACCTTCATTCCCCACAAAAGTGGTTATCTTCAAATTATGAACCGACTCCAGAGAGGTCCGCTGAGGCGGCCGAATAACTGACTGAATAACATTTGCTATAACTTCCCCTAACTGAGCTACGTTAGGGAAATTAGGTTCAGCTGAACGACGTGGCTCTCTACGAGGTAGCATAATTCTAACAGAAACACCAAGATAATTAGAATATTCAAAAGATATGCAGGACTGCCAAACCTATGCTCTGATACCAAACTGACACACCCCGACCCGAAAGTGGGGCGTGCTGGCCGTCACGTGAGAGTGACGTAGCCACTACCTACATAAGTGAATTCTGTCAGAACGTCCGATAAGCTCCTCGTATGCCACCAACGAACACTACCTAATACCTGGAGGGGCGAAAAACAAAGTTTAGTGGGTCAGAAACAAATCTTTTCAAAACCATTTTTTTCTCAAAAGTTATAACCCCTCGCCATAAAACCTGTATAATTTTTTAGAAATAAAGTATATACTCATATATATAATTCTCAAAATTGATGCGATGTAAAACAGCACACAAATTAAACCCTCTTGTTGACAATTGTAGTATAGATGCAATTAGGGATCGTTCTGGACCAGGGATTAGGAGGGCTTGCTAAAACCTCTAAACTGACTCAAAAACATAAAAACAAAGTTAAAAACACTTAACAAGACTCACAAGACTCAAAACAAACTTAAAAGACTCAAAACAGCTTAAAACAACCAAAAAGACTCAAAACAGACACTAGGGGACTGATTTGGATGAATTCTAGACTAGTAAGACTCAAAACACTAAATTGGACAAATTTAAACACACTTCTAACTAATCTAACACACTTAATTAAAGGGGGATTGGGTTTTGGACGAATTTAAAGTAAAACAAGTCAGAAACTAAAACTAAACAGATTTGCATGAAATTGGTGAATTGGATGGATGATGAGCTAGCTAGAGGGTTCTTCTCCACACATGACACACTTGCATACAAATCGATCTCCAGTTGCTTTTTCAATAAACCATGAATGACAATGCCCCAGATTAACCGTGACATCACTAATTAACCCTCAGATTTTCCTTGTATTATTGAATTGGATGACATCATTCGACAACCCAAAGCATTCTTCGAAAGTTCCCTACATGACATGATAATAGTGATACAATCAAAGATCATTACACTCAATGAAAATCATAAGCATTGACAAAGCATTCGTAACTATGACATCATGATACTCATGCTAGGAATTTAACTTAACACAATCGTGACCAGCAACCTTCACTACTTGTGAATATAAGTTTGTAACGATTATGTGAAACTCCCTTATATTCTAGCATCAGATTCAAGCATGCAAACTAAGTAGGCTTCCTTAATCAACATACAAGAATAAGTTATCAATAAAACAGTTAAGCAAATTGCATTCACACTTTATGAAATCACAACTGGAATTAATCAATTCATATTGCAAATATGTTCATGGCTTTGAAATTCCCCTTAGCTAAAAAGGGTTTAGCTCCTCATGTTCACAGCAAAACAAAGAGAAATTAAATTAAACATTGAAAACAAAGATAGATTACACCTAGAAACGTTCCAGCAATCCAACGTCTTGAATGGCTAGGCACGGCTTCAAGTTAATCCTCTTCTTCTTCATTTGTAAAGCTGCGGGACAAGGGGTTAAGGTGTGTAGAATGGGTGGTCGAGGATGGATAGGTAGATAGATGGACGAAATGGATGCAGAGAATGTGTTCAGCCTCATTTAATGGTGTGGCAAATTGAGTTATTTATAGAGCAAGGGAGGGCCACGACTTTAATGTATTTTTAGGGAAGGTTTTAACTTTCCAAATCCCTAAGAAAAGGTTAACTAAAGTTAAGGAAATCAGGAAGGGAGATACTTAGCAGATTTGAAGAAAAGGGAATGTGATTTTGTGCAGAAAATAGGAAAGGAGGGCCTCCCTTGCACGGGAAGGAAGGGGAAAGGACTTAGGGAGGTGCGGCAAAGGGTAGGAAGGTGCAAGGAAGGTTCAATATGTGTCCTAAAATGCATAGGAGGTCTTCATTGTTGCTGGAACTTAGGGACATTTAGGATTAGGAAATGTCAAACCAAAATAGGAAACCTTGGCTTAACTTTCCTACTTCAAGTAGGAATCCTTGTTTGAGTAGGAATCCTTGTTCAACTAGGAATCCTCCTTTGATTAGGAATCCTTCGTTTATTAGGAATCCTAACATCTTCAAGTCTTCAATTTCGTCCATTCCTTTTGCTCCAAGCATATGATATCCATTCCAAGCCCAATTTTGCTCCAAAATGCACTTTCTTGTATACTTTGTCTATAGAACCTGAAATTGCACGAAAATGACTTAAAAGACTAAAATAACTAAGAACTAACAACCTAAATGCAAGGAAACAAGCTAACTAAGTGATGTAAATATGCTCCTATCAAAAATCCTGTTGAAAAATATGTATATATGAATGAATGTATGCCATGCCAAAGTATCATAACTGAATGCCAAATCATAACTCTGTGAATGTGATTGAATACTAGATATCATCTCAGCCCTCGGCTGTATATAGCTCATAACAATCTCATTATATCATATAACTCATAACCATCTCAATCATATCATATATATCTTGCACACACATCAATACCAGCTCTAGTGGTCTGCATAACATCACTGAATATAAACTAATATGCTCTAGTGCTACGATCACGTGAAGACTGTGCGATAAATCGCGGGTCACCTATAAGTCGAACCCACCTATAGTGGTCTATTTGACAGGACCGAGCACCTAACTTGGATCCAAGGCGAGCATGTGGTGTGGGAGGTGAACATCACGTGAAAGACTGAGCCCTTATCTCTGGGCGGGAGCACTAATATCAGTGTGCATGTTTATGAGGTCTAATAATATCACATCACATCACATCAATCATTCTCATCATAACTAGAATATAAACTTACCTGTCACTTACCTGTGCGTCTGCAGCAGCAACATTAATATATGCAATTAATATTGCATAATAAAATAAGTAGATACTCTGCATGGCATTTCATATCATATTTCATATCACATTTCACTTAAACTGATTTTCTGGGAAAAATATCATTTATATAGGTATATACGGAAAACAAAAGCCCACTCACTGATAAGTTGCCGGGTTGTAACCCCCGTGCCTAGCCTGGCTACGCTTGTCCTCCGGATAGGTCTCGCCTATATGAGAAGTAACTGAAATAACGTTAATTAACGCACATAATCGAAACCTTAGAAATAACTTCTCATACACTGCTCAAATTGGGTATATGAATATACCACCGTGATCTACACAACCTCACGAACATCCCCAAATTTTTAGAAAATTTTTTCGACCACCCACGCGCCCCCAAGGGCACGGCCAGATGCGCCCCCATGCGCGACCACTTGATAAGCACACTGACGGCGTCAGGAATATTCCGTTAAAACCCAAAGGTAATAGTTAAAGATGACTGACGGCGTCAGCATATTCCGTTAAGACTGACTGAATATTCCCTGTGTTCTTCGACGAATCGCCGGTCGCCAGCGATTGTTCGCCGGTTTCTGGAAAAATTTCCAATTATGGTTTCTCCTTCATTTTTGCACCATTTTCTACATACTTTATACCAAAATGAAGATCTCACAAAGATGAACACAACCATACCTGACTCGATCCTCAACTCGCCGGGGATTCGCCGGAAAAAGCCTCGATAATTCCGGCCAAAATGAAAGTCCCCGATCTCGCGATTCCGACGTCCAAATTCTTCCAACAAAGCACTCCGAGCTTCGCAAGGACCTCCTTAAGCTTCCTATGAACTTAGAATCTCCAAAAACACAACATTTTACGTGAGCATGAATAGTACCCAAATCGGAGCTTACGAGAACTCGGGTTTTCGAAGGTATCCTTACCTAAAATGGGTTCCAAGTTGTTCGTCTGGATATCAGGAATAGAATGGGGTGCTTCACACCTTCGACCTGCAAGGTTTGCAAGGGTCATGAGTGTGTCCGTACAAAAGCCGAGAGGGAGAGAGAGAGAGAGAGAGTACGAGAATGAGAAAGAAAAAGTGTGTGAATGTATGTGTGTGTGTGTGTGGTCCAAATACCACCAACCAAACACTCCCAAACTTAGATTCACACACGTACCTTAATTAATGCGAAAGGGCATTTTCGTCATTTCACATCCATCGTACAAAATCTCTGGGACGGGCTGTTACAACGATGTAACCATCATATATGCGTGGAGGATTCAATCACGAGCGTTTATATATTCTTTCACATTTTTCACACATGTATATTAATTATTGTGAATTTTTATTTATTTTGAACTCCCCTAAAATTCCTATTAACGAGGGTTTGTAGGGTTTTAAAAATTCAAACGACAATTACCCATCTCAAAACATAGAGAATGCGATCACGAGTATTTATACATTGTTTTCACATTTTTCGCACTTGTAAATTAATTATTATAATTTTTTAATGTGTTTGGTTTATTTTTTTTAAATTACTTTGATATTTTTATTTTTAATGTGTTTTATGATGTTTTAATCTCACTTGTAAAAGGATAACATTTGTGTATATGATTGTATTAGAGAGAGTAAAAAACTTTGTTAGGTCATTGACTCTAAAATTGAAAGTTTGTCCTTTTGCCTATACTAGTAGATTTAAATTTATCCCAGTAATGATAATAAGAAACTCTCATAATAAAGATAAATAAATAAATAAAACTAAATTTTTTAACTTATATAGAATAATAATACAATAATACATATTTAATATATGGTGATTTTGTGGAAAATCAATAAAAAGTTACAATATTAACAATATATCAACAATATTTATGTTAATTATGTCAATCATGTCTAGTAATACTTAAATGCACTTAAAATAAACAAAAAAATACAAAATCTGCCACTGTAGCTAACATCCACTTCAGCTGATACTCCATTTCTCATAGTTTTATATTTTGCATTAAGTCAATACGGATTTTGTTTTTTACATTTGGATTCAGACACTGCGTTGTAGCGTCCATTTACTGGTTTCGTTTTCTCCATCACTCACACGCCTCTTACATGTTCCTTTTTACATTTGGATTTAGACGCTGCAATGCAGTGTCCGTTTCCTGGTTCAGTTTTTTTTTTACTTTTGGATTCAGATGCTGTGTTTTAATGTCTGTTACATGGTTTTGTTTTTTCCATCACTCACACATCTCCTATGCTCCATATCTCATGCGACTCCTGATTTTTACATTTAGATTCAAACACTATAATGCGCAGTGTCTGTTTCCTGCTTTGTTTTTTACATTTGGATTCAGACACAGTAATGCAGTGTCCATTTCCTAGTTCTGTTTTTTACATTTGGATTTGAACACAGCATTTCAGTTTCAATTTCCTGGTTTATTTTATTTTATTTTTTTTGTTGAGCAAACTCCTCCATATAAACCAAGGGTGATAGAGTGATAGAATATACATGTTTTAACTATTTAACTATTTATAAGATTAAGATCATCACTAAATCAGTTCAATATTGGGGATAGAAATTCAACGGCCAAAACTTTTTCCTATTATGCTATTTCTTCTTCTTAATCTTTGAGGTTTCTTTTTACTGTAACTTTATTTATCTCTTTATCATTCTTCCGTAGTTATGAAAAAGAACTCTGTAAACAATAGACATCGGTTTGGACGACCCTTCTCTTTGTTGTTTTGTTAAGGTTAGCTAAGATTTTAAGGTTAATGGACCTGCAATTAAGGGATGTGGCGGTGCTGGGGCTGATTTTAGGGAGTGTAAACTGAGGAACCTACAATGGGGGTTGTGGGTTAGGTGGGTTGTGTGACACACCCCGACCCAAAAGTGGGGCGTGCTGGCTATCACGTGAGAGTGACATAACCATGTGCACAGTGCGAAAGCAATAAAGAACAGAATTTACGAATCAATTAAAACCGAAACACTAGCAACACTAGTGTAAAAAGAAGTGTGAATTCCACTAATACAGAGCATAAAAGTCTACGTGCAGTCAAGTAGAATTACTGAATAGAAATAACACCTGAAGGTGGTCCTACATAAGTGAATTCTGTCAGAACGTCCGACAAGCTCCTCGTATGCCACCAACGAACACTACCTAAAACCTGGAGGGGCGAAAAACAAAGTTGAGTGGGTCAGAAACAAATCTTTTCAAAACCTTTCTTTTCTAAAAAATTATAACCCCTCGCCGTAAAACTTGTATAATTTCTCAGAAATAAAGTATATACTCATATATATAAATCTCAAAATCCTGCTGGAAAAATATATATATGTATGAAAGTATGTATGCCATGCCAAAGTATCATAACTGAATGCCAAAGCATAACTTTGTGAATGTGATTGAATACTAGATATCATCTCAACCCTCGGCTGTATATAGCTCATAACAATCTCATCATATCATCTCAGCCCTTGGCTGTATTTAACGTACCCATGATCAAATCCCGACTGTTCTGAGCATCTTGCAGCGAAGGGTTGTTGATACGCCCCTGGGTCTACTGCCTTCCTCTGCCTCTGCTGGCATGAACTCCTCGTCCCTGAGGATTACGCCCCTGTCCTGACTGACTATTCTGTCTTGAAGACCCAACTCCACTGGTAGTAGCATCAACCTGCTGAGACTGTCATCCAGAATGCCACTGGGATCCACCAGCTGAATGCTGTTACTGAGGCATATATCCTCTAGAGTACTACTGTGGAGGCATATATCTGCCTGAGTATTGTCCATAACTGCCCTGCTGATAGGGATCCTGGCGGTACTGGTACTGTCCCGAAGAATAAGGAATAGAATCCGCCTGATAGTGGTATGAGCCACCAAGACCTGTCTGGGTAAAACCACCTAGTCCTGAGAACTACTGGGCTGGAACTGGCGGTGGTAAAGGAGGCTGCTGAGGCCTCTGTTGGCCTTGAGGACAAAACTTAGCTAGATGTCCCTCCTGACCACAAGTGTAACATCCACTGCTACTTCTTTGACATTCCCCTAAATGTCGACTACTGCACCTACGGCACCAGGGTGCATTTCCTATACCAAAATTCCCCTGCCTCTGGGATCTGAAATCTTCGAAGAACCTACCACCTTCTTTCTGACCTGTGGAACTGAAATCTCCACTGGAAGAACTAGAACTAGTCCCATTGCGCTTAAAGCTTTGAGTCTGGTGAGGCCCTTGCAAGAAATGACCTTTACCCTTATCCTTATTCTAATTCCCATTTTTCTCTTCCTCTTCACTATCGCTAGGTAAATTCTCAGAATCCTCAATCTAACGTAAAGCTTGATAAAACTCATGATAAGTAGTACAGGGAATCGTAGTCGCAATGGTACGCCATTTCTTCTTAGTGCCCAATTTAAAACGACGTAGCTTCTCAACCAGATTAGCAGCAACTTCCGGATGACAATGAGATAGATTAGTAGATTTCTTGTAGCACTAATTAGCTGACAGCTTCTTCTGCCTCAAACTAGTTAACTCCTATTTCTTACGATCAATGTATGCAGGAGGAATGGAATAACTGAATTCCAAAGCATAACTCTGTGAATGTGATTGAATACTAGATATCCTCTCAGCCCTCGGCTGTATATAGCTCATAACAATCTCATCATATCATATAGCTCATACTCACCTCAATCAAATCATATATATATATCCTGCAGACACATCTATACCACCTCTAGTGGTCTGCACAACATCATTGAATATAAACTAATATGCTTTATTGGTACGATCACATGAAGACTGAGCGATAAATTACGGGTCACCTACGAGTCGAACCCACCTATAGTGGCCTATTCGACAGGACTGAGCACCTAACTTGGATCCAAGGTGAGCATACGGTGCGAGAGGTGAACATCACGTGAAGGACTGAGCCCCTATCTCTGGGCGGGAGCACTAATATCAATGTGCAGGTTTATGAGCTCTAATCATATCACATCACATCACATCGCATCATTCGTTCTTATCAACTACTATATAAACTTACCTGCCACTTCCTTGTGCGTCCTCAGCACCAACATTAATATAAGCAATCAATAACGCATAATAAAAATAAATAGATACTTTGCATGGCATTTCATAACACATTTCACTTAAACTGATTTTCTGGGAAAAATCTCATTTATATAGGTATATACAGAAAACAAATGCCCACTCACTGATAAGTAGACGGGAGGTAACCCCCGTGCCTAGCCTGGCTACCCTCGTCCTCTGGAAAGGGCTCGCCTATATGAGAAGTAACTGAAATAACGTTAATTAACGCACATAATCGAAACCTTAGAAATAACTTCTCATACATTGCTCAAATTGGGTATATGAATATACCACCGTGATCTACACAACCTCACGAACATCCCCATATTTTTGGAAAAAATTTTCGACCACCCATGCGCCTGCCATGTGCTTGGCACGTGTAACGGAACAGTAACGCCGTAAGGAATATTCCGTTCATGCACAATGGTAACTGTTAACTCTAACTGATGACGTTGGAATATTCCTTCAGAATTGACGAAATATTCCGTCGTCGTCGCCGGAAATTGGAAAAATTGTAAAACCTTATTTTCTCACTCGATTCTTCACCATTTTCTATGGAAGAGGAGTAGAACAATGTTATACCTGGTTGAAGCCTCAAAATCCACAGAATCATGTCGGGAAAAGCCTCGAAATCCGGTCAAAACTTACAACTCGACGATCTCGTTATTCCGACGTCCAAAATCTTCAAATGAACTACTTCGAGCTTCCTTAGGACGTCCTAAAGCTCCATATGAGCTTGAAATCTCCAAAAAGACAAGGTTTTACATGAGCATGAATAGTGATAAAATCGGAGGTTGTGGTTTTACAGGTTTTCGAAAGCTTTCTTACATGAAACTTGTACCAATTGACTCGTATCCACCTTAGGAATACAATGGTGGTCTGCACGTCCTCGATCTGCAAGCTTTCGATGGGTTTTGGTGCTTATCCGTGCAAAAGCCGAGAGGGAGAGAGAAAGAGAAAGTCTGAGAGATAGAGAGGGAGTGCGGGAGTGAGAGAGAGAAAGAATGTGAATATGTGTGTGTGTGTGTGTGTGTGTGTGTGTTGTCCAAATACCACTAACCAAACTCCTAAACTTAGATACACACACATACCTTAATTAATGCCTAGGGGCAATTTCATCATTTCACATCCATCGTACGAAATCTCCGGGACGGGCTGTTACAATCTACCCACCTTATAAAAATTTCGTCCCCAAAATTTACATAAGCAACACCATCCACTGGTACTTATAAAACAACCTCAGGTACATCTTTCTCATCCGATCCTCTATCTCCCAAGTTGCTTCTTCCACTGAATGGTTCATCCACAAAACTTTGACAAAATGTACTGTCTTGTTCTTCAGAATCTTTTCTTTCCAATCAAGTATCGTCACCGGCTCCTCATCATAAGTCAAATGTGAACTGATCTCTAAGGGTTGATGAGGTATCACATGAGAAGGATCTGCCACATATTGTCGAAGCATCGATACATGAAACAGATTATGTACCTTAGACAGCTTTGACGGCAACTCAAGTCTATAAGCAACTTCACCAACTCGCTTGGTGATCTGATAAGGTTCGATGAATCTAGGACTTAGCTTGCTTTTCTTCCCGAATCGTACTACACCTCGCCATGGCGATAACTTCAGAAATACCCAATCACCAACCTTGTACACTCGATCAGTGGCATATCTATATGCTAAACTCTTTTGGCGATCTTGGGCCACTTTCATATTAGACTTAATAACCTGAATGTTCTGAGTAATCTCATCCACTAACTCAGGGCCCACTAAAACTCGTTCACCAACCTCTGACCAACATAAAGGTGTACGACAAGGCTTGCCATGTAATGCTTCAAATGGCGCCATACCAATACTCGAGTGAAAGTTGTTGTTGTAGGCGAATTCCATCAAATCCAACCGCTTATGCCAAATGTCGCCAAACTGCAACACCGAAGATCTTAACATATCCTCCAAAGTCTGAATCGTCCTCTCAGATTGTCCGTCTGTCTGAGGATGATACGCCGTGCTGTACAGAATGCTATCCAAAACTTAGAAGTAAATCTTGGATCTCGATCTGAAATAATACTCACATGAACTCCATGATACTTCACAATCTTTGTGATGAACAACTCGGCTAACTTGTTCAAAGAATACTTTTCCCTCACAGGAATGAAATGCGTTGACTTAGTAAGCCGATCAACAACCACCCAAATTCCATCATAGCCGTTTTGTGTACGAGGAAGCTTGTACACAAAATCCATAGTAATATTTTCCCATTTCCACTGTGGAATGGGAAATGGTTGTGACAAACCAAATGGCTTCTTTCTTTCAGCTTTGACCCGCTGGCACACGATACACCTATTTACATACTTATCAATTTCCCTTTTCATACCTGGCCAATAATAAAATGGCCTAATGGTATGATACATTTTAGTTCCTCTTGGATGCATCGCATAAGTTGAAATATGTGCTTCATGAAGAATTGCCTTCTTTAATTCCTCATTATTTGGCACGTACATCCTATTTCCTTGCATAAACATGTCATCCGTCTCTCTAACTCTGAGATCTTCCTTTTTCCCTTGATTCCTCAAATGAATTAACTCTTGAATCTCTTCGTTATTCATCTGAGTCTCTAGTATACGATCAATCAGAATAGGCCTAACTTAGAAACTAGCAAGTAAGGCTCTTTCTTGCTTTGCCACAACTCTTTCTTCTCGTTCTTCCAATTCCAATTTCACTCCAGTAGACCTCAAATCTACAAGAAGATGAACACGAAAAACATACAAAGCATTAACCCGACCTTGAGATTTCCTACTCAAAGCATCAGCCACCACATTAGCACGTCCTGGATGATACTCAATCGTGCAATCGTAGTCACTTAGCAACTCAATCCATCTCCGCTGATGAAGATTCAAATCCTTCTGCGTGAACAGATACTGAAGACTCTTGTGATTTGAGAAAATCCTACACTTCTGACCATAGAGATAGTGTCTCCAAATCTTTAAAGCGAAAATAATGGCTGCCAACTCTAAGTTATGTGTAGGGTAATTCATCTCGTGAGGCTTTAACTGACGCGAAGCATAAGCAATTACCCTACCATGCTGCATCAACACGCATCCCAAGCCATTCAAAGAAGCATCGCTGTAAACCTCAAAATTACCATTATCATCAGGAAGAGTCAAAACAGGTGCATGAGTGAGATAAAACTTCAACTGCTGGAAACTCTGCTCACAATTATCATCCCACTCAAATTTAACTGCCTTCCTGGTCAACCTCGTTAGTGGTAAAGCCATAACTGAGAAATCCTTAACAAATCGCCGATAATAACCCACTAAACCAAGGAAACTTCGTACCTCAGTGACAATTCACGACTGTTCCCAATTCTCTACAGCTGCTATCTTCTGAGGGTCTACCTGAATACCCTGAGCTGAAACAACATGCCCCAAGAAAGCAACTTAATCTAACCAGAATTGGGACTTACTGAACTTAGCATACATTCGATGTTCCCTCAGCTTTTTCAACACCAAAGTAAGATGTTGAACATGGTCTGCCTTCAACTTAGAATACACCAGAATGTCATCAATGAAGACAATGACTAATTTATCCAAATACTGCTGAAACACCTTATTCATCAAACCCATGAAAGCTGCTGGTGCATTCGTCAATCCAAATGGCATCACAAGAATCTCATAATGACCATAACGAGTCCTGAAAGCAGTTTTAAGAACATCGTCGCTCTTGATCTTCAACTGATAATAACCATACCTTAGGTCAATCTTAGAAAATACGCAGGAACCTCTGAGTTGATCAAAAGAATCGTCAATGCGAGGCAAAGGATAACGGTTTTTAATCGTCATCCGATTTAATTGCCTGTAATTGATGCAAAGCCTCAAAGTACCATATTTCTTCCGAACAAACAAAACTAGGGCTCCCCAAGGTGAAGTACTAGGTGGAATGAAACCTTTATCAACCAACTCTTGTAACTGAATCTTCAATTCTCTTAACTCGGCAGGAGCCATACGATAAGGAGTTAAAGAAATAGGATTAATACTTGGTAGCAAATCAATGGCAAACTCCACATCACGATCTGGCGGCAATCCAGGTAAATCATCAGGGAAAACATCAGAAAAGTGTCTGACCACCTTGACATTCTCCACGCTAACCGGAGCATCATCATTTAGTACCACGTGAGCTAAGTACCCTTGACAACCTTTCTTTAGTAACTTTTTGGCTCTCACGGCCGAAATAATTCCATGCCTCAATCCACTAGGCTCACCAAAGAATGTAACCTCAGGTAATCTAGGATAATGAAAGGTCACTGATTTCCCGTAACAATCAATCTTAGCATGATTGCAATGCAACCAATTTGTGCCTAAGATAACGTCAAAATCCACAATGTCTAGCGGAGTGAGGTTAGCAGGCATAACCACATTCTCCACTACTATGAGACAACCTGGATACACATAATCTACATAACACTTTTCCCCTCTAGGCATAACAAACTCTAACTCATACCCAAGAGGTGAAGATTGAGGTTAAGTCAATCGAGCAAACGTACGAGAAATTACTGAATGAGTAGCACCACAGTTAATCAACACTTTAGCATAATGACCAAGAATATTTAACATACCAATGATCAAATTCGGATTGTTCTAAGCATCCTGCAGTGAAAGTTTGTGGATACGTCATTGGGTATGCTGCCTTCCTCTGCCCCTGCTAGCATGAACTCCTAGCCCCTGAGGATTACGCCCCTGTCTTGACTAACTATACTATCTCGAAGACCCAACTCCACTGGTAGTAGCATCAACCTGCTGGGATTGTCCTCCAGAATGCCACTAGGATCCACCAGCTGCATGCTGTTGCTGAGGCATATATCCTCCAGAGTACTGCTTTGGAGGCATATATCATCCTGAATACTGTCTATAACTGCCCTGCTGATAGGGATCCTTGGGGTACTGGTACTGTCCCGAAGAATAAGGAATGGAATCCGCCTGATAGTGGTATGCACCACCACGACCTATCTGGGTATAACCACTCTGTCCTGAGAACTGCTGAGCTGGAATTGGCGGTGGTAAAAGAGGCTGTTGAGGCTTCTGTTGGCCTTGAGGACAAAACTTAGCTAGATGTCCATCCTGACCACAAGTGTAACATCCACTGCTACCTATTCGACATTCCCCTAAATGTCAACTATTGCACCTACGGCACCAGGGTGCATTTCCTCTACCAAAATTCCCCTGCCTCTGGGATCTGAAATCTCTGAAGAACCTACCACCTCCTATATGACCTGTGGAACTGAAATCTCCACTGGAAGAACTAGAACTAGTCCCACTGCGCTTAAAGCTCTGAGTCTGACGAGGCCCTTGCAAGAAATGACCTTTACCCTTATCCTTATTCTGATTCCCATTTTTCTCTTCCTCTTCACTATCGCTGGGTAAATTCTCAGAATCCTCAATCTGAAGTAAAGCTTCATAAAACTCATGAAAAGTAGAACAGGGAATCGCAGTCGCAATTGTATGCCATTTCTTCTTAGTGCCCAATTTAAAACGACGTAGCATCTCAACCGGATTAGCAGCAACTTCTGGATGATAACAAGATAGATCAGTAAATTTCCTGTACTACTTATTAGTTGACAGCTTCTTCTGCCTCAAACTAGTAAACTCTTGTTTCTTACGATCAATGTATGCATGAGGAATGAATCTCTTATAGAATAACTGTTTAAATACCTCCCAATCTCTAGATTCCTCCTGGGGTAACTCATCAGCCAACTGTCCCCACCATGAAGCTGGTTCCTTACCCAAAAACAATGAAGTCGTCTCCACCCATCTGTCCGGAGATAGACTCCCCTGACTCTGCATCAGCCTGAAAGTCTTCCCAATATGTATCAACCATTTCTCTGAACCCTCGCGACCTTCATTCCCCACAAAAGTGGTTATCTTCAAATTATGAACAGACTCCAAAGAGGTCCGCTGAGGTAGCCAAATAACTGACTGAATAGCACTCGCTATAGTTTCCCCTAATTGAGCTATCTCAGGGAAACTAGGTTCAGCAGAACGACGTGGCTCCCTACGAGGCGGTAGAGTTCTGACAGAAACACCAAGATAATTAAAATATTCAAAAGATATGCAGGACTGCCAAACCTATGCTCTGATACCAATCTGACACACCCCAACCCAAAAGTAGGGCGTGCTGGCCGTCACGTGAGAGTGACGTAACAATGTGCACAGTGCGGAAGCAATAAAGAATAGAATTTACGAATCAATTAAAACCGAAACACTAGCAACACTAGTGTAAAAAGAAGTGTGAATTCCACTAATACAAAGCATAAAAGTCTACGTGCAGTCAAGCAGAATTACTGAATAGAAATAACTCCCGAAGGTGGTCCTACATAAGTGAATTATGTCAGAACGTCCGATGAGTTCCTCGTATGCCACCAACGAACACTACCTAAAACCTGGAGGGGCGAAAAACAAAGTTGAGTGGGTCAGAAACAAATCTTTTCAAAACCTTTCTTTTCTAAAAAATTATAACCCCTCGTCGTAAAACCTGTATAATTTCCCAGAAATAAAGTATATACTCATATATATAATTCTCAAAATCCTGCTAGAAAAATATGTATGTATGAAAGTATGTATGCTATGCCAAAGTATCATAACTGAATGCTAAAGCATAACTCTGTGAATGTGATTGAATACTAGATATCATCTCAGCCCTCGGCTGTATATAGCTCATAACAATCTCATCATATCATATAGCTCATACTCACCTCAATCAAATCATATATATATCCTGCATACACATCAATACCACATCTAGTAGTCTGCACAACATCACTGAATATAAACTAATATGCTCTAGTGCTACGATCACGTGAAGACTGTGCGATAAATCGCGGGTCACTTATGAGTCGAACCCATCTATAGTGGCCTATTCGATAGGATTGAGCACCTAACTTGGATCCAAGGCGAGCATACGGTGCGGGAGGTGAACATCACGTGAAGGACTGAGCCCCTATCTCTGGGCGGGAGCACTAATATCAGTGTGCATGTTTATGAGGTCTAATCATATCACATCACATCATATCACATCATTCGTTCTCATCAACTAGTATATAAACTTACCTGTGCGTCCTTAGCACCAACATTAATATAAGCAATCAATAACGCATAATAAAAATAAATAGATACTTTGCATGACATTTCATAACACATTTCACTTAAACTGATTTTCTAGAAAAATTCTCATTTATATAGGTATATACGGAAAACAAATGCCCACTCACTGATAAGTAGATGGATCGTAACCCCCGTGCCTAGCCTGGCTACGCTCGTCCTCCAGATAGGTCTCGCCTATATGAGAAGTAACTGAAATAACGTTAATGAACGCACATAATCGAAACCTTAGAAATAACTTCTCATACATTGCTCAAATTGGGTATATGAATATACCACCGTGATCTACACAACCTCACGAACATCCCCATATTTTTAGAAAAAATTTTCGACCACCCACGCCTCGGCCAAGGCACGGCCAAACGCGCCGGCCACGCACGGCCACGTGCCTAGCAGGTGTAACAGAACAGTAATGCCGTTAGGAATATTCCGTTAATACACAACTGTAACTGTTAACTCTAACTGATGGCGTTGGAATATTTCGTCAGAATTGACGAAATATTCCGTCGTCTTCAACCTCAGAACTCCGGCGACCGTCGCCGTCGCCGGAAACTGGAAAAATTGTAAAACCTTATTTTCTCCCTCGATTCTTCACCATTTTCTATGAAATTTGCACCAATGGAAAGCTAGAGAGGAGTAGAACAATGTTATACCTGTTTGAAGCCTCAAAATCCACAGAATCAAGTCGGGAAAAGCCTCGAAATCCGGTCAAAACTTACAACTCGACGATCTCGCTATTCCGACGTCTAAAATCTTCAAACGAACTACTCCGAGCTTCCTTAGGACCTCCTAAAGCTCCCTATGAGCTTGAAATCTCCAAAAACACATGGTTTTACGTGAGCATGAATAGTGACAAAATCGGAGGTTGTGGTTCTACGGGTTTTCGAGAGCTTTCTTACCTGAAACTTGTACCAATCGACTTGTATCCACTTTAGGAATACAATGGTGGTCTTCACGTCCTCGATCTACAAGCTTTCGATGGGTTTTGGTGCTTGTCCGTACAAAAGCCGAGAGGGAGAGAGAGACAGAAAGTCTGAGAGATAGAGAGAGAGAGAAAGAGTGTGAATGTGTGTGTGTGTGTGTATGGTCCAAATTCCACCAACCAAACTCCTAAACTTAGATACACACACATACCTTAATTAATGCCTAGGGGCATTTTCATCATTTCACATCCGTCGTACGAAATCTTCGGGACGGGCCGTTACATTGTGGCTGTGCTGTGGCTGATTTTGAGGTAAGGTTGAATTTGATTTAGAATTTGGGGGGCTGGTGGTTCAAGGTTGAGAGCTTCGAAGTGAGGGAGAAAGAGAAGAGTTTAAGGGAATAGAGGAGAAAAAAGAGATTTTGGCCATTAGATTTGTATCAATTGATGAGATCTACCGGTTTGGAGGATCCCTACAAAACTAATCCAGAGAGGATCTAAATCCGTATTTATAATAGTTTAAAGCCCATATGACATTTATAGAGAGAGTGTCACACCCCAGACCCAATGTCGGTGAAAAAAATAACCCCTCGCCTGGGGCGCGAGTAAAAGGAAAAAGAAATACGAAAAACTAAATTTTTCTTATGACTAAGGCAGGCCCTATGGGTAGCTCAAGTAGGCGCCCGCCTAGGGCCCTCATTTCGGAGGGGCCCCTAAAGTTTTTTTTATCCTGTAATTAACATATAAATACATAAAAAGTAAGAAATATCATAATTCATTTGTTAGTGCAGTGGAAATGTTTGGCTTCATTTTTCTTTGGGGTGTTATGTTTGAAACACGGAGTTGCCTTTTAGTTACTGGATTTTTCTTGTTTTTTAAATTTACTACCAATTCATCTGTCCAAATGCATATAAAGTTATAAAATTCAAGTCACTTTGCACCTTTTTTTTCTTTCAACTTCTCATTCTCTCCATTTCTATCGAATGTTTAAACCAACTATCACATGATCTTGAAGATTGTACTTTAAGGTAATCAAAACTTTGAATTTATATTTTGCTTTTCAATAACTTTTTATTCAGTGGATTATTTTAATATTCGATTCGTTAGTGTGATGTTAATTTTAGAAAAAAAAAACACAAGAGAAACAATTGGCGTTGACTTTATTATACTCGTCAATCAAGTTTTCTTGTTTTTTATTCTCTTGATCATCAAGTTTTATTGTTCTTCACTCTCAATCTTAGACTCTTGACTGTAAACATTTAGTACATTTACGTCTAAAAACGTGAGCAGTGTAATGTTTAAGTAATATTTGTATATTTATCTTATTTTGATATTTAATTTTTAATGATATTTAATGTGGAAATAGAATTTTTTTATATATTGAGCGAATTCTTTTTTATACAAATCAATGTACATAGAACCGGAAATCAGATAACTTTAGGACCCCACTTTGAAGGCTCGCCTAAGGCCCCTAAATTCTCAGGGCAGGCCCTGCTTATAACTAATCTCGATAATCCTTACATGATGTACAAAAATACATAAAATCCTTAAATTCCCTCGTCTAACACAACCGCAGCTTGTCTACAACATGTCTTGCCAAATAACTCGTCTGTAAAATTAAAGGTGAGGGGTCAACCACCGTTGTCTAGTGAGTAGAATAGGTAATATGCTAGTCAAGCAATGTCATTTTACACAAGCTAGAAAGTACGAGAATAATATAAAAACTTTAGCCACATAATTCCATATCACATCATCCCTTTACGTGTTCATTATATCTTTCATAAATTGTAACTCACCACGTGACCCCTAATGGCCATTTTGCTCTAATGTCTCATGTGCAGTTTACATTTTATCCCTCAGATTAATGAACACCAAAGTCCTCATGTTCCATGAACATCTCAAACAATTCTCACTGATCAGATATATAATAAGTTTGAAAATACTTCACAAAATCCAACATGCTTGACTTGAAATAGAGAGATATTTGGAAATAGTGGAAAATCAAATGATAACTCATGGTTTTCAGTTATCAGAAAATAAGAACATTTTAAGACACATTAGATAAACCACTCACCTCAATTGGTAGGTAAAACCTCGACAAGACAAGTCCACAACAATCTCCACACACAAGCTTACTAACCCTAGTCTCTTTCTAACTTTCTCTAACACTTTCTTTCTCTCTCTCTCTCTCTCTCTCTCTCTCTCTCTCTCTCTATATATATATATATATATATATATATATATATATATATATATATACAGTGGTGAAGCCACGAGAGGGCGAGGAGTGGCGGCTGCCACTCCCTTCGCTAGGAAACACCACTGCAGAGTTGGGTTTGCCACTCCTCTCCTCGTTGGAAAACCCACTGGTTCATCCTCTGTTTGTGTTGTTGGGTCATATGTTTTGTTGCGTGCAGCAGCAGTAGATAGGCAATTTTTTTTTGGGAGCAAGTTGCGATGGGATTGATGAAGGGCGATGATGCGCCAGAAAGATTCCAGTATCGGGACTTCGGTTTAATCTCGAATGAATCCACCGAAAAGCTCAAAACTTTTGATTGTCCATAGTCTGGTAGCACAGCCTTGTTGAAGGAGAGGAGGCAGTCAACGAGGATCTAGTTTTGGAAAGAAGTGAAAGTTTTGGGCCAGCCCCCACTTTTTTATTTATTTTTTATTTTTTTGAAGACACTGTAATAAATATTTTTAACAAACTGTAATAATTTTTTTTTGTACAAAGCAATTGTTGTCCTTGTAATAAAACCTTTTTTTTTTTTTTTGTTTTTGATGTGACTGAACTCAAAATTGAATGCTCGAGCTGCCTACGTACCCTTCTAATGAAGAGATCAAGTCATAATGTAGTTCAAATACATAACAGGGGTAATGGTAGGAGAAGGGAGGTGTTTGGTTATCAACATAGCAAAAGTGTACTGACTACTCACAAAACCCAACAATATAAAGACATATGTAATTTTAAAACACCCACTATTCTAGTAACCAAACACCTTTAAATAACCAAACACCAACCTAAACTCATAACTGAAAACCAAACTTCAGTTTTGCGGATTTCCATAACCCAATTTCACCGAGCTCAGATTTGGACGCCGGCGAGGGATTGAAATTGAAGTTACCAGAGAAGAGAGGGAATGGGAGTGGTCCGGAGTGAGAGTAGTTAGCCAGAGAAGAAGCGGAGTAAGGGGTTGCTGGCTGAAGAAGGGTTGAGGAGGAAGACAGAGTGTTTGGTTAGGAGAATGAGAAGTGTTTGATTGAGTTTCACTTAACAGGTGGAATAATTTTATTGGGCCACATAAGTGGTCAGCTTATTTGGGTACTCTTTACCGAGTACCCAAGTATTATCCTTGGGAAAATATTAAATAGACATATGTTATAATGTTATTAGGCCACCTGTTATAGTGAGTAAATTGAGTATTGACTAGTTAATACTCAAGCATTGTCCTCTTTTTTTTCTCTTCTAACCCTACTTTTTTTTGTGGTTTGTTAATCCATTTCTCTTTTTTATTTTTTATTATTCTTGTATATATTTTTTCCCTCTTTTTAAGACCCCTAGCGTATTTATCTTAAACTCTCACATTATCTATAAATATTGTACTAATTTTTAAAAATAATGTAAATATTGTTTAATACTTATTTTACGATAAAAGAAATATATTTAAATTCATCTAGACTCCTGCCTAAATCTTGTCTAGGTGCCTAGCTACTAGGTCCCAGTCCACTGCCTGACTAGCGCCTAACGTTTTTTTAGAATCTAATCGTAACCAATTTAAGCTTTTTACATGGCTTTGATATTACTGCTTACAACCGCTTTGGTGAAGAGACTGTTTTCTGTTATGAATATTGACTCAAAACTTTGCACTCTCCAATATAAAAGCAACCGCTTCGATTGAAACCTTGCACTCTTTTAAATTTCGCCCCTCCCCTCGACAAATCCTAGCTTCGCCACTGCCGGCGAGGGATTGAAATTGAAGTCACCGGAGAAGAGAGGGAATGGGAGTGCTCCAGAGTGAGAGTAGTTCGCCGGAGTAGAAAGGGAGTGAGGGGTTGCTGGATGAAGAAGGGTTGAGGAGGAAGACAGAGTGTTTGGTTAGGAGAATGGGAAGTGTATGATTGAGTTTCACTTAACAGGTGGAATAATTTTATTGGGCCACATAAGTGGTCAGCTTATTTGGGTACTCTCTACTGAGTACCCAAGTATTATCCTTGGGAAAATATTAAATAGACAGATGTTATAATGTTATTAGGCCACCTGTTATAGTGAGTAAATTGAGTATTGACTAGTTAATACTCAAGCATTGTCCTTTTTTTTTCTCTTCTAACCCCACTTTTTTTTGTGGTTGGTTAATCCATTTCTCTTTTTTATTATTTATTATTCTTGTATATATTTTTTCCCTCTTTTTAAGACCCCTAGCGTATTTATCTTAAACTCTCACATTATCTATAAATATTGTACTAATTTTTAAAAATAATGTAAATATTGTTTAATACTTATTTTAGGATAAAAGAAATATATTTAAATTCATCTAGACTCCTGCCTAAATCTTGTCTAGGCGCCTAGCTACTAGGTCACAGTCCACTGCCTGACTAGCGCCTAACCTT
The DNA here is from genome assembly GCA_024362995.1 of Heteromeles arbutifolia. NCBI lineage: Eukaryota > Viridiplantae > Streptophyta > Magnoliopsida > Rosales > Rosaceae > Heteromeles > Heteromeles arbutifolia. Next base: position 9,792,059 of record JANCRC010000019.1, read on the forward strand.
TTTTAAGAATCTAATCGTAACCAATTTAAGCTTTTTACATGGCTTTGATATTATCGCTTACAACCGTTTTGGTGAAGAGATTGTTTTCTGTTATGAATATTGACTCAAAACTTTGCACTCTCCAATATAAAAGTAACCGCTTCGATTGAAACCTTGCACTCTTTTAAATTTCGCCCCTCCCCTCGGCAAATCCTAGCTTCGCCACTATATATATATATATATATACACACATACATACAGACACATACACACACATACGCACACATATACACACATACACACACATACACTTGTATTCTACGTGAGCTCCAAAGCATGCATTGCATGCTGGCTCATTTCCAAAAAATATCGGAGAAATGCTCCTATAAGAGCAAGTCTACCCCTCTCTCAAAAAAAAAAAAAAGGGGCTTCACCCCAAACTATCAAGTCACCTAGCTGAAAATCCACTAATCCAATACCCAGCTGAGTTGACATCAGGCTGATGTTAGCCATATGCATTGATTTTTATTTATTTTTTGTGTCAGGCATGGGGGAAACACATGTGAGTGGGCCCGCATTACCTAACAGCGTGTAGAAGAGGGGCCCACGCTGGCAGTGCACTAAGGGGACGAGGGACAAACGCAACGTGGGGCAGCGATGACCGTTGGATTTCCAACAGCTAGTTTTCTGGATCGTTGGATTTCCAATGAGCAAAAAATTTTGAAATTCAAAACCAATGGCTAGTGACATGACAAAATCTGGACCGTTCGATTTTCAGATTAACAGTCTAGGTTTTTTTACCTAAAAATAAATGTCAGAAATCTTACCGTTGGCCATATGTCCAATTTTGACTTTGAAATCCAACGATCCAGATTAATTAACTTAATAAAAAATTATAAAAAAAATATTTAAAAATACAGAAAAATAAAACGAAAAATTATTGTTTTTTTCATTTTTCTATAAATACCTAATCATCTTCATCCACCTTACACTATATTTTAGTATTTCCAATACTTTCAACCAAAGTTTTCATATACTTTTATTTTCATAGTAGTATAGGTCGGCCAAAAGACTCGGACTCGGTGCTAGGTAAAACAATAATAAAATAATTTGAATGAAGATTAACTCTACAGATATAACTAAGCATTTGAATGCGTGGAGATGTGTCAAGTATATACGTGATGAGTGGCTTAAGAGCTGTCAAACCTTCATGTCTGTAGCTAACACCTCATGCAAGTAGACTTCCACCTCCAGGGCTCATAGCACTACTACAAAATTATCTATAACTGACGGAACCGACAAAAAACGTATATTATTGTCGGATTTTAAGCAAAATCCGACAAAAAATGGATGCAGTGACAGATATAATAAGCGACAGAATTGCCCGCGTCAGGAAATGAATTTTCTGACAGACAAATACTCTAAAACCGACAGAAATTGTGTCGGATATAACCGACAGAAAATAAATTAATAATGAATAAATAATAGCATTTTCTGTCGGTTAAAACTGACAGAAAATATACAAAACTGACAGAACTTGTGTCGGTTATAACCGATAGGGAATATATTGATAATAAATAAGACCATTTTTTGTCGGATAAAACCGACAGAAAATATATAAAACCGACAGAAAATATAAAAACCGACAGAACTTGTGTCGGTTATAAAACCGAAAGGGAATATATTAATAATAAATCAGACCATCTCTGTCGGATAAAACCGACAGAAAATAGATTAATAATAAAAAAAATATAAAAAGGACATGACAGCATTCACTGCACTTTCTGCAATTTTCATATTCCGTACCATCCTCCTCCCTCTGCTCTCCCTCTTCCTCTCCCTGTTTTCTCCATCCACATCCGACAAGCTTCAACCTCTCTTAAACTTCAAGCAATCCCTTGAAACCTCAAACCCAAGTCTTTTCACTACTTGGGCACCAGCCAATTGGGTCTGCAACTTCACAGGCATCGTCTGCGACTCCGACGACTTCATCTCTGAAATCATCCTCTCCCAGCACAACCTTTTTGGGTTTCTTCCATTGCATGCAATCTGCTCGCTTCCATTGTTAAAAAGGCTTTCTTTGGGCTCCAATGGATTGTACGGAAGCCTCACGGATGACCTGAAAAATTGCTCGAGCTTGGAGCAGTTGGATTTGGGTAAAAGTTCGTTCACCGAAAAAGTTCCAGACTTGTCTTCTTTGACAAAATTAACCCTCCTGAGTTTCAATGGCAGTGGATTTTTCGGGAAATTTCCATGGAAATCGTTGTAATTTTGCTGTGATTTTGTGACTAGTTGATGAAAAAATATAAAAAAAAATGAAACAAATCAGAGTAGCCAAGAAATGGCCAAATGAACTGAGGAAACAACATCGAAGAAAAGGTTTCATAAAATGGAGGTTAATCACATACACATTTCTCTATATTTTAAATGAAGAAAAAAAAAACTCGCACCTCATATTTTTCAGTTTGTTCCATCCATGTATATGCATCCAAGAGATCAATGCCCATATCTCCCCAGTACATACCCACTTTAAGTCGGCATTGTAACGACCTGTCTCGACATTTACGTCACTAGGGACGTGAAAGGACGAAAATACCCTAGCGGGGATTATTGACATGTGTATGAAAATTGGTCCAATGGTGCACTACCCTAATTAATTGGAGCCAATCAAAGTCCTTGACAATTGATTGGTGACTAAGAGCACACCTCACACACTCACACTCTCTCTATCCGTCACTCTCTCTTTCTCAAAATTGACTTTCTCTCTCTCTCTCTTCCTTCACGTACGGACCACGCCCAAGGACCCCAGAATCTTCACGGATCGAAGCAGAAAATGACTCCATTGCATTCCTGAGGTCCATACGAACCCATGGACACCAGTTTTAGGTAAGAACTCGTACATTTTCATGTCGAAAACCCGAGGTCCGATTTGGGTACTATACATCAACTTTTTATTGGCTTTTTTTTGGGACAATCCAAGCTCATAGGGACCTTTGTGAGACCCTCACGAACCTCGGAGTGTATCGTTGGCTCGAGTTGGATGTCGGAAAACCCAGTTCGAAAGTGGCCGATTTTTGAGATTTTGCTCCGTCGTGATTCGAAGCTTTTTCGAGGTTTTTGAAGGTATAGCCCTCTTCCTCTCTTAATTTAGAGCACGTAGGAAGAAAAATGAGTTGAAATGGTGAAGAAATGGTCGAGATATGGCGAGTTGCAGGTTTCCGGCGACCGGTGGTCGGCGCTGGCGACCCAAGGTTGAAGACGACACGCGCCGGCGCGTGCCATGCGCGTGGGGGCGCGTTTCACAGTTCCCTGTCAGGCGCGTAGGGGCGCGTGAGCTACAGTAAAATTATTTTTAAAATATCACGACGCTCGTGACGTCGTGTAGGTCTTGTTGGTATATTCATATGCCAAAATTGAGCTACGTATGAGAAGTTATTAGTAATTGTCGTTTATGTGCGTTAATTAACGTTATTTCAGTTACTTCTCATATAGGCGAGACCTATCCAGAGGACGAGCGTAGCCAGGCTAGGCACGGAGGTTACGACCCGTCTACATACCAGTGAGTGGGCAGTTATTTTCCATATATACCTATATAAATGAGTTTTGCCCAGAAAATCAGTTTAAATGAAAAATGATATGAAATGCGATATGAAATGCCATGCAAAGTATCTATTTGTTTAATTATGCATTATTGATTGTTTATATTAATGTCGGTGCTGAGGACGCACAGGTAAGTGGCAGGTAAGCTTATATGCTAGTTATTGTGAACGAATGATGAAATGTGATGAAATGTGATGTGATGTGATATGATTAGAGCTCATAAACCTGCACACTGATATTAGTGCTCCCGCCCAGAGAGGGGCTCGGTCTTTCACTTGTTGTTCACCTCCCGCACCGCATGCTCGCCTTGGATCCAAGTTAGATGCTCAGTCCTGTCGAATAGGCCACTATAGGTGGGTTCGACTCGTAGGTGACCCGCGATTTATCGCTTAGTCTTCACGTGATTGTAGCACTAGAGCATATTAGTTTATTATTAGTGATGTTGTGCAGACTACTAGAGGTGGTATTGATATGTGTGCAGGGTATATATATGATTTGATTATGATGATTATGAGTTATATGATTTGTTGAGTATGATATGAGCTATATACAGCCGAGGGGTGAGATGATATTTGAGTATTCAATCACATTCACAGAGATGCTTTGGCATTCAGTTGATACTTTGGCATGGCATATGCATACTTTCATACATGCGTATTTTCCAGCGGGTTTTGAGAAATATATATATATATATATATATATATATGAGTATATACTTTATTTCTGGGAAATTATACAGGTTTTACGGCAAGGGGTTATAACTTTTGAAATGAAAGGTTTTGAAAAGAATTGTTGCTGACCCACTCAATTTTGTTTTGCGCCCCTCCAGGTTCGAGATAGCAGAGCTTTGGTGGCCACGAGGAATCCAACGGTGTTCTGACAGAATTCACAATTGTGTTTTTAAGCTTCCGAACTGTGTAAATGGTTACGTCATTCTCACGATGACGGCCAGCACACCCTCCTTCGGGACGGGGTGTGTCAGGCATGCATTTTCACAGCTTCAGCTTGCTTCTAGAATTGTTCATCCATGGTGATTGAAGCGAGAAGGAGAAGGGGAGAAGAGAAGGAGAATGAAATGAGGAAGGGAGAAGGCATTGGCGCAAGGAAGAGATTGAGGGGTTTTATTTTGGAAAATTTTCATTACTGTCGGTTATAACCGACAGAACCATTTTTTTAAAATAAAAACAGACAAAACATTTTCATTATTGTCAGTTATAACCGAGAGAAAAAAATGGCGGCAAAATTCCCCCAAAATTTCCTCCCAAAATTTTAAATTCCCTCCCAAAATTTTGTTACGATTTTAAAAAATAAAATAATAATTGTTTGTTTTAATAAATAAATAAATAAAATGTATTTAAATAGAATATGTTTTTAAAAATTAAATAAATAATTGTTTGGTTTAATAGATAATAACCCATGTAAAATATGCAATAAAGAAACAACATGATAATTGTACAATGAAAATGTCATCACACAAACTAAATATTGTGTAATCAATACTTGAAAATCATAAATAAAAAATTAGCACAAATTACTTTTCCCACTTAAAAATTTAGGCAAATTTAACGGAGATATGCATTCTACGAAACTTTTTTCAACGATCCAAGCGTCAAACTTATTTGTACACACCCCGAGATTGCATACGTAAAAAATCGTAAAAAACAAATATTCAGATATTACGTAACGGAACAAAAGTTTTCGACGGTTATAAATGAAAAATCACAATTTAATGGTTTATTTTAGCTCCGATTTTAATGATTTTTTACAGCTACACTCCTCGACCCTATAAGAATGCAATGAATAAATTTGATCTTCAATTTAAAATATTTACACTAGTGGATACCACAAAATCATATTTTATACTTAATAGAAGTATAACATTGACTCTTAAGTGTTTATTTAATCTACCGTTTTGACACGATACACATTCTACGAAACTTTTTTCAATAATCTAACTGTCAAACTTGTTTGTACACACTTCGAGATCGCATACGTAAAAAATCACAAAAAATAAACATTCAGAGATTAGGTAACAGAACAAAAGTTTTCGACGGTTATAAACGAAAAATCACAATTTAACAGTTATTTTAGCTCCGATTTTGATGATTTTTTACAGCTACACTCCTCGTTCCTATAAGAATGCATTGAACGAATTCGATCTTCAATTTAAAATATTTACACTAGTGGGTAATTTTTTATACTTAATGGAAGTATAACATTAACTCTTAAGTGTTTGTTAAATCTATCAATTTGATAGGATATGCATTCTACGAAACTAGTTTCAACGATCTAACCGTCAAATATGTTTGTATATACTCCGAGATAGCTTGTTTGGCCTCATTAAATGGGACTGGACTGGACTGGACTACAGTCTCATGTTTGATAGGTGCTGGGACTAAGTTAAGTGTGACTAAAGGGGACTCGCACGGATTATCTCCTTCACTAGGAGGTCTTAACCAATCCCCCCGAAAACCATGGGATTGCTAAGACCTTGCTGCGTCCCGTTCTCTCTCTGCGTCACGTCCTATCTCCTCTCATCTGCTCGCTTCGCTGTTGCCTACACTCGCGAACTCTCCTCTCCCTGCTTGCTTCGTCTGCTCACTTCGTCGTTGCCTGCCTACACTCGCGAACTCTCATCTCCCCGCTTGCTTTGTCTGCTCACTTCACCGTTGCCTACATCGCGAACCCAGGATCTCTTCGTCTGGGTTTCGTGATTCGAATATGGGATTTGCACTTCCAGCGAAGTTGGGTTTTGTGATTTGAATATGGGTTTTTGCAATTCCAACGAATATAGGTTTTTTGATTTGAGCGAATTTGTGAAGATGTGCAAAATATTGAGATGAAGCTGTGGTTGCAGAGGCTCCACATGGATGATCAGAAGAACCTAATCGAGCAGACGAGGATTCTGGGTTGTGTGGATAACATTTCAAGAAAAATTGGAGAAAAGGGAGAACTTTGTCGACAGAGAAAGTGTGTTATGGAAAATGGTAAAGGAAAAAGAAAAAAGAAAAAAAAGAGAAAAATATTATTTTACTTGTTAGTCCGACACTGGAACAAATGTTTCACTAAATTAATCCAGCTTAGTCTAGTCTAAGCCAATCTAACTTAGTCCCTGAGCTTAGTCCAGTCCGAGATAGTCCAGTGCAACAAACGCACCCTAAAAGATTAGGTAACGGGACCGTGAGTGAAAAAAAAAATATTTAAACCATTTGTTTATTTATTTATTTATTTTTAATCAATATAACATTTTAAAATAATAAAATAGTCAATTTCTGTCGGTTATAACCGCCAGAATACTAAAATAATAACCGTCAGAAACTAAAATAATAAAATAGTCAATTTATGTCGGTTATAACCGCCAGAATATGTTAAAAATATTAAAAAAAATACTGAGGGTTATAATAATTTTATGGCGGTTAAATCCGCCGAGAATTTATGTCGGATATATCCGACAGAAAGTAACTTTAATCCGACAGTAAATAAATTATGTGTCAGATATCTTTTATCCGTCAAAAGGGCTTATTAACCGTCAGAATCGTCCGACACCTAAAGCTAATATTGTAGTAGTGTAGCCACACACATCTGAAGGCTATGAATAATTAGCCCACATGGTGGTGTTTCATAAGATAGGAATGCAATTTGATGATAGATAGGTTGAAAAGTGGAAGATGATATGGAATTAAATAAACCAATAAATCTTAACTGGTAAATATTCACCCATTGTTGGAGATGAGTATGACACACCCCGACCTGAAAGTGGGACGTGCTGGCCGTCATATGAGAGTGACGTAACCATGTACACAGTGCGGAAGCAAGATTAATCAGAAAGATACGAACAAATTAAAATCATGCAACCAGCAACCCAAATCAAGATAGTGTGCTAGTGCGAGAATTAATAAGGTTTACACAACTAGAGCATAAATGGTCTACGTGCAGTCAAGCGGAAAGTACTAAATGGAGATAACACCCGAAGGTGGTCCTACATAAGTGAATTCTGTCAGAACGTCCGATGAGCTCCTCGTATGCCACCAACGAACACTACCTGATACCTGGAGGGGCAAAAAACAGAAAGCGTGAGTGGGCAAAACAATTCTTTTCAAAACCATTCTTTTCTCAAAAGTTATAACCCCTCTCCGTAAAACCTGTATAATTTCCCAGAAATAAAGTATATACTTATATATATAAATCTTGAAATCCTGCTGGAAAATATGTATGTATGCCATGCCAAAGTATCACAACTGAATGCCAAATCATAACTTTGTGAATGTGATTGAATACCAGATAATCAACTCAGCCCTCGGCTGTATATAGCTCATAACAATCTCATCATATCATATAGCTCATAATCAACTCAATCATATCGTATATCCAGCACACAAATCAATACCACCTCTAGTGGTCGGCACAACATCATTGTATATAGAATAATATGCTCTAGTGCTACAATCACGTGAAGACTGTGCGAATGATTTGTGGGTCACCTACGAGTCGGACCCACTTATAGTGGTCGATACGACAGGACTGTGCACCTAACTTGGATCCAAGGCGAGCATGCGGTGCGGGAGGTGAACATCACGTGAAAGACTATGCCCCTAACTCTGAGCGGGAGCACTAATATCAAGGTGCAGGTTTATGATCTCTAATTACATCACATCACATCACATCATTCATTCTCATCATAACCAGTATATAAACTTACCTGCCACTTACCTGTGCGTCCGTAGCACCATCATTATTATATGCAATCACTAATGCATAAATAAAATAAATAGATACTTTGCATGGCATTTCAAATCGTATAATTCTTTAAATTCATTTTCTGGGAAAAGCAAGTATATAGGTATACACGGAAAACAAAAGCCCACTCACTAATAAGTAGCCGGGTCGTAACCCCAGTGCCTAGCCTGGCTACGCTCGTCCTCCGGATAGGTCTTGCCTATATGAGAAGTAACTGAAATAACGTCAATTAACGAACATAATCGAAACCTTAGAAATAACTTCTCATACATTGCTCAATTTTGGTATTTGAATATACCAACGGAACCTACACGACGTCATGAACACACACATAATTTTAGAAAAATTTTCCAAGGTCTCACGCGCCTTCACGCGCCGGCAAGGGCACGGCACCACGCGCCCCTACGCGCATCACCTTCAACCTCCAGACGCCGGAACAGTGTCACCGGCGTCGGATTCTGGGCAGACCTGCAACTGCGATTTTCTCGCTCGTTTTTGCACCATTTTCCACGAAATTTTCACCAAAATGCCACAAATCATGAGAGGAATAAGGTTATACCTCTTTGGAGCTTCAAATCCCTGGAAAACTTGTCGGGAAATTCCTACCAAAATCGGCCACCTTCGAACCTCGTGATCCCGACGTCAAAACCAAGCCAACGAAGCACTCCGAGCTTCGTGGGGACCTCCTAGAGCTCCCTGTGAGCTTGGATTGTCCTAAAACACAACCATTCAAAAGTTCATGAATAGTGCTCAACTCGGAGTTCGAGTTTTCAACATGAAAACGAATAAGTTCATACTTGAAATGGGTACCAATGTGTTCATAGGGATGAGATGAACACAATGGTGGTCTTCACGTCCTCGATCTATTGAGTTTGAAGGGTTTTGGGGATTTTCTGTACGAAATAGCGATGAGAGAGATAGTGCTCTGAGAGAGAGTGATACGGGATAGAGGAGAGAGAATGAGTGGTGTGTGTGTGGTTAAACCTCAGCCACCAATCACAAACTAAGGAGACTTAGTTCCTAATTGGGTCCAACTATTTAGGACACTAAATAATTGGCCCAATCTCATAAACCAAAATACCAACACACACCCCACGTTCAAGGGCATAAACGTCATTTCACATCCACCGTACAAATATAGTAAAAAATTAACCCTTAATTTCAAAAATGTCACTTTTTATAAAAACTTTCAAATATATCTAAAATTTTATTAAAATAGACATGAATACCCTCAAATTTAAAAATTAAATAAATTAAATGCTTTTTAGCTACCATCGCCTCAAGCTCTGATCCAACTCACCTTCGCTTCTACACTCCACCACCACAACCCTATCCCCTTCGATCCCTTCATCATTGACATTGAGCACTGCTGCGGTTACCACAAGTGGGAGCAGCAGAATTTCAATCAAGCCTTCAACACCTTTTTTCTTACTAATATCATTTTTAGTTTTAAATACTAAAATAGTTTTTAAGGTTAATCCACATGTTGTTATATGATTGTATTTGTGAGACCCACGTGGCGCCATATCATCACATTAACAAAGCAATTGACAGATTTTTCACGAAAAAATTAAAATGATCATGATTGACAAATTCAAAGAAAGACTAAAATGATTCACGATAGACAAATTCAAGAACACTACTATTGATTATCATTAATTGTTAAGGACCAAATTAAGGAGTTATGTGACACACCCCGACCCGGAATGTCAACTAGGACTCCGAATCGAGCTGTGATGGCCGACACCTGGAAGGTGATGAAGCCATAAAGTGTAGTTATGTGTAAAATGTGAATAAATTTAAACCTAAAAGTGCCTAAATACAAAAGTGCGCTGTGAGCGGGAATGAACCCAATTCACACGTGAAGACAGAGCATAAGTACAGTACAGTAAAATAGGGTGAGAATTATACTATTGATGGTAATCGTCTACACCAAGATTTGCCTATAATCCTTGTCGGTACAAAAACTCTGCTACTAGAACCTGGAGGGGCGAAAAAACAAGGGTGAGTGGGCCTGAAAATAAAGTTTTAATAAAAACCTTTTGAAAGCGTTATAACCCCTCGCCGTCAAACCCGTATAGTTTCCAGAAAATAATACTACGTAAGTATGAAAAATGAATGCACAGGTGCAGTAAAAACAGAAGCATGCCATGCCACAATATCTCAGCAATAATAAATGTAAGCCAGGTGTGAGATCAATCTAAACTAACATACAAGTCGGAGTTACCTAATGTGACATGTACGACAGGCTGGGTGTAAATATGTACACTCTAGTGCTACGATCACGTGAAAGCTAGCGCTATGCGCGAGTCACCTACGAGTTGGAGTCGCCTAATGCGACCTGTACGACAGACTAGCACCTAACTTGGATCCAAGGCGAGCGTACGGTGCGAGAGGTGAACAATCATGTGAAGGCTGTGCCCTGGCCTGGGGCAGGAGCACTAACACCAGAGTGCAGGAATGATAAGCTCTAAATGAATATATGCATGCTCACATAACGCAACCATTTCAATCACATAATAACTTACCTGAACTTACATATGCCTCCGTATGATCATTTGGCATAACCACAAATCTCATCATAATGCAATATTTAAATATATCACATTTAAATCGTCGCATGCTATGCATAATCAATTTAAAACATTTTTGGAAAACCGTAAGGTATATATATATATATATACTATAAAAGGGAAAAAGATCCACTCACCTGAGGTCCGCGCTACAACTCCCTAGCACAAATATCGTGGCGTCACGTCTCAGAATTCTTATCGATAAAACACGTAACTTACATAAACCACATCTCCAAGGATGTTCTAGAATGATTTGAGACCCATTGACCAAAAGTCAACCGTCGGTCAAAGATCAACGGTAGGGTCCACAACCCTACATAACCCGATCTGGAAGATCCGCATCTCAGATTTCCGATCTGTAACTTCCAAAGATCCAAATTATGCTTCTAAAACATCATACTAAAGTTTTATTACGATCCAACGGTTGGATCTCCGCCAATTGCAAATTCAAGTGGCGGTTAACGTTTTATTTTATGAACTTACAAATCAAATTCGAGAAGATCCGTACATCAGATTCCTGATTCATAAGTTCCAATGATCCTCGTATATCACATACTATAACGTATTAAAGTTTGGTGATGATCCAACGGTTGGATCGTCGATTGCTATAATAATCAAGTAGCGAACCTTAATGGAAATAGGTTCAAACGACGGAAATTCGTCAATCGGACTTCACATACGGAATTGGAGAATCAAATTTAGCCTAGGAAGATCGGGGGATGCCTCGGCCCATGCGCCGTAGCCACTCACCGCCTTACACAGCGGTCGGCGGCCCCGACTCGCCGAAAAAATCAACTATTTCTAAAAATTCTCAAACTTCACTGAAATGAAGATCTCAGTGAGTAGAGCATGGAAATTGAAGAATGGCCGATGAGAAGTTCCTAGGTGGTGAATGGCTGCAATTTGGTGGAAAAACCGACGGAATGGTTGTGGAACGGGTCGGGTAGGCAGGGAGGAACCGGGTCAAGGGTGATCCGGTGCTCCCTCACTCTCTCCTTTTCCTTCTTTTCTTCTCTCTCCCATTGGTCACTCACCCTCTCCCTTTCCTTCTTTTCTTCTCTCTCCCATTGGTCACTCACCCTCTCCCTTCTCTCCATTCGTCCTCACCTCTCCCTCCTTTCTCTCCTTTATTTTCCATCTCCACCGACCATCTCTCATTCCATTCAATCTCGGCCACACATGTTGCTTTCCAGATTTAGCTTCAAAAATCTGGAGCCTTCCAAAAAATAATTAATTGACCATTTTATCCTCGACTTCGTTCGTTAATAATTCATTCGTTATAACTCCAAATTACGTTTTGTTTACGCCCACGCATTCGTAGCGATGAGTACTACGAGGATATGCCAAGAAAACGAGTCTTACATGACATGACATGGTAGTCAACGAAAGTTAACCTCCTCGTCTCTAAGGGCATTTTTGTCCTTTCACTCTTCTAAAATTAATAAAAACGTAAAAGTAGGGATGGGTTATCACATTATGTCAATGTCACGAACCATTTTGGCTAAAAAACCTTTAATTTATTTGATTGTTAAATTTGAGGGTATTTTTGTCTATTTAAATGAAATTTTTAACATACTTGAATTTTTTTATAAAAATTGATATTTTTAAAATTAAAAGGTAATTTTTTATTATATTTAATAAATACTCATTGGAGATGTCAAATTGTCAATAGCATGTAATATTATATGGCTACTGAAGTATAAAATGCAATGCGTGGCTATTTGGATAACAACGTGGATAACAACGTATTATTACTAAATAAATATAAATAACAAACTTAAATAAAATATACTAGTAAATGAGACTATGACATGTATGTAAAATATCACAAAATTTTTCAATTAAAAACTCAAAAATAATACGGGATTTGACAGAGAGAAAGAGACAGAAGGATAGAAGAGTTAAATTTTAACTATTTATAATAATGACTTAAAGCCCACGCAAAAGTAATATTGTTTAGGTGTTGTTGGCCACTCGAGAGTAAGGATGACAATTCTAATCGTTAAATCTGATAACTGTGGATAAATGCCCGATTGAAATGAATTTTGGTATGAAAATTCGGGTATATTTTGGATATGGAGAAAACCGTGAATATTATTTGGTTGTGGATATGGTTATTGGGGTCCCGAATCCATATCTGTCCTAGAATCCGACCCGAATAACTTATTAAATAATTTAGATAATATAATAATATAATAATATAATTTGTATATAAATATAATTGTATTATATAACTGTATATATATGTATATTCATTATTCATCGAACCATTACCTTGAGAATACAAAAGTTGCATTGTGTGAGTTGCATTTTATGAGAAAGTTCAAAAGTTTTGAATCAAAATCAATAAGAATTCAATGGTACTTATGAGAGATATCAAAGATCAGCCAACATCATTAATGTTTTAAATTCAATGCTTTTATGTTTATATTCTATAAGATTCGTTCATTGAATCATTTTATACATCAAATATTGAGTAATGAAATTAATATCTAGTAAATTATTATGCATCAACCAAACGAATATATTTTTTGTATTGAAAAAGATGGATATAACCGTTAACTGTTGGGGCATCCATTACCCGGTGCGTATGGTTACGGATAATCTCCGATGATTAATTTGTGGTAATGGATATTGTTAATTTTCGTGGTTATGGGGTGAATATAGCATTTCCGTCCCCAAACCGATCGAATTGTTGCCATTCCTGCTCGAGGGACGTTTTGTACGTGGTGAATTGAACTTTTTTGTTCATCTCGCTGAATTTTATCCTCAATATTTTGATGGTGTGGACGTTATGAATCTTCCAGTTCAACTTGACAGTTATATTCATGATATGAAGATACATAGTGAGTTCATCATTAAAAGAAATTAGTGATCTTTCAAATGAATTGGTGAAGACCAAGATGTAAAAAAGCTACAAGTTAGTATACAAGCTTCCTACATTGGATTTGGTGTTACCGGTTGTAAACGCTTTGGTGGAGAGAGCATTTTCTGCTATGAATATTGTGAAAATACACTGCGTAACAAAATGGGAGATCAATAGTTGAGTGATAGCATGGTTGTTTACATTAAGAGAGATGTTTTTACTTTTATTGATAATGAGCCTATTATGCGACGTTTCATGGCATGAAACCTTACCGGCAACATTGGTAACTTGTTTGCAACGATAAATTATGAACGACATTAATATTGTATACAATCTAAAGTGATTTGGGTGTCTATATTTTTTGGGATCTTTTACCCTTTTAAGTTTCGCCCCTCCCTCTATAATTCCTAGCTTCGCCACTGAGGATGTAGATATATGAGAAATATTTTGGTGTCCTCGACACCTCGTTTTACCAGCCTTCTTGTGTTATAAGTGTGTTTTGTATATTAATTTGCTTAAAACATGTGAATTTGTAAAGTCAAGTAGAAGCGCAATAGTGTGACACTCAAAGGAGTAATGTTAGGAGTACCATATTAATGAACCACACTGAAAACCGATAATGCTAGTCAAATGCAAGAGGTGTTGCACAATGTGGTACAACTAATGTGATATCATTATCCCTCCACCATTCAAAATCTACTGAGAGTAGTGGTCAAGGTAACAACAGCATGAAAAGCTCAAAGCACAAGCACCAATTTGTTCTTCACAACTCACATGCATGCCTTGTTGCCATCGGTTGTAATTTTACTTTTTCTTGGGTACGAGTTCGTCACCATTTATTTTCACACTTCAGATGTATGTGTAAGTTTTATTACACATGCATGCATTATCTTCTATCTCTACCTCCTTTTCACATTCATGCATCGATAAACTAGCGTTGCAGTTGCACATTTCAGTTCATCTGTCCATATCAATGGCACAAGGTTGATATAAAATGATATCATACCTCAAATGGTAGCATATCCAGGAATATTTCCTCGTGGGAGCTTTGCAGTACTAACTGCCTGATTTAGACTTTTGAGGGATTCATCGAACACCTTGACCTCATTTAAAAAAAAAAAAATCAGTAATAAATTTAAGTCGAAACTAAAAGTTTTATCCTTGAGACGATGTAACTCGTAACCTCCTACATCTACATGCACCGGCGGAGGCACATGAGGACTAGAGTAGTCCTAGGCCTACGTACCTTGACTTGAAAAAACAAGATTAGTATTACACCTATTTCCATTGCTTTGCGGCCCTTCTCAACACTTAACACAAATTCAATCATTTATCTATTCTTTCATCCAAATCCTCCCAAAATTAAGTATAGTATTTCACGTGGTCATTTATCACAAATCAATAACATTAATTAAAATCCATCAGTCACTTTTAATTTAAAAAAATCGTCTTTCACTCAGGCACGCTCTATTCCCCCTATTCTTCTTGAATTTCATATATTTAGCCATTCCAAATTCCAAATTTATTGAATAAAGAACAATAAGGTTTGTGAAATTCTATTCCCTCTATCCTACCTCTTCCTTGAGTTTTAGGGTTTGCAAAATTTTTAGTAATTCTCTCTATTGAGTTTAATAATGCTTTCTATAGTATAGATCATCATGCAATGGTTTCAAAATATGAAATTCGTCGAGAATAATTATGATTACTATAAATAGATAAAATTATATATGCATATGTTAATTTTGACTATGTAATTATTTGGATATATATTATGATGTTTTGCATTAGTAATTTTATAACCACTATTCATTTTGTCTTCTTCTATACTTAAGTGAGGCCCTCCTCACAAAAAATTATGGCTCCACCTCAGTCTACATGTACCTCAAATAAAACTTGCACTCACTCTTGCCCAGTCATTTGAAGATCTTTCTATTTTCTCTCGATGCATCAAATCCAAGACTATCAAAATTTGTAAAGCTCGCTAAATACAATGAATATCCCACATAATTGTATTAATCACGGACGCTATACGTCATGGATAAACATGAACAAACAAAAGTTATGTTTGGATAGCTTGTATCGCTCACTAATTTGGACCAAACGTTCCTAAAGTCCCTAAAAAGTGGTAACGTAAAGTAAAATTCAACACAACTCATTAAGAAAGAAAACCCCTAAGGATAGGATTAGATGATCGATAAGTGTTGACTTCAATATGCACATTATTAAGTGGGATAAACAATGATTAATAGCGTAAAAATAACCCTCTGATTTTTTTTTTTTTAACAAACATGAGTTTAGTCTCATAATGACTTAACAATAATATGGTTCAAAGTCGTATTTGGCGAGAATAGAACCTAAAACTTCTCATTTACAAATAAAAAGAAATACTATTAGACCACTATACCATAGTACTAACGGGCAACTCTCTATTTTTTGAAACAAAAAAAAAAATTGAAAATACATGAAAACCACTGTCATGAATTTGGACCGTTGTGGCATTTTACCCTAATTGCCACCAGCTGTGGTTCAAGTCACCAATAACGACGGTTTTTTCTTCTCCGCCGTGGGCCTGGTCCCCTGCAGCAATCTTCATCTGCACTTTCTCAAACTCCGAAACCCCACAAGGTATCACGATCCGACCCGGATGATTGTATCCGTAAACCTTCTCAGCCTCCTTCAACAGCTCCCCAAACAGCGGGTGATTGAAGTACAAGACCGGCACTAAATACCTATGCGTGTCAGCGTCTGATTCGCCCACGTGCACAGTCATGTGCCCCTTCGGCACACCAACCGGTTTCGTGGTTTTTGTTTCCTCCGGGGCTCCACGGATCCGAATATAACCCGAGTTTGGGGAGCAGAGTTCCTTGGCTCCGCGTTGAAGAGAGCGAGCCAAGGTGAAGAATTTCGAAATCGGGTTGTAGGTTTGGAATGGAGGATCCAGTCTTTGGAACCGAGTCTCGTCTTTTCTGGGTCGGATCATCCATTTGAAGATCCTCACTAGCTTGTGTTTTAGCCTGAAACCCCTGTTTCTTCTCATCCTTAATTTAGTTAACGATAAGAACCCAGAAAATAAAATGAACAAATGGGTATTTTTAAAAAAGTGTTTTCTGAATTGGGTTTGTGTTTTGAAAATACAGAGAAGAAAACTGTGAACTTGGTAGGGTTTGTGTAGAAGAGTGCATGATGAGTGTTGTTTTATAGTATGGTGGTGGTGGTTGCGGTGGTGGCGCTGGTGGTGGGAATATTTGGATATGGAGATGAGAATATATGAGAATATGGTTCCTTTGGGAGTTCAGAGAATATGTATCAGTAGGTGGTCGGCACACGGTACAGAATTTTTGTACTGTAGGAGATGTGACGGAAATGGAGATTATATATGGAAGAGAGAGAATAAGAAAATGGTAGGAGATGGAGAAATAAATTAGTATAATCAAGTACTTGTAAACGTACTGATGCACGTACATAATGGGCTTTTTAAGAGTAATGATAGGATACAAACTTTCTAAATTATTTTTGCAAATAATGTGATTTGTTATCAATAAAAAATAAGTACGCTAATTAACATCTAATAGTTTAATCATCAACAATTATGTTATGTGGTATACAAAATAAAAAAATGCTACGGGACTCTCCTAAAGTGGGATTCTCTCCCACCTCAATTTTAATGTTAATTCTTGTATCAACATTATAAAATATTATGCAAAAAAACATAAGGTGACAAATAATCGACAAAAAATCTCATGTTTAAAATAGTCCCCTTAATATTCCTCTATAAAATATAATTTAAATAGCTAATCTCCCTTCATATTTTGACGAGAGATTGATGATCTGTCATCTTGTGTTAATCACTAGGAATTAGAATCGTAAAGCCCACCAAGCCCAAAATTTGGAACGTATTTGGACTCTGGTTGAGGTAGAATAGAGGGTTGCAGGCCTTGTTCTCGTTGTCGGAAAAATCAACGGTGCCGCTTCAGGTGGCCTTGTTCTAGGTCGGGTCCACAGGGGTGAACCGCCTGTTCGACTGAAACCTTAGGTTTTCGACTGTAAATCGATGTTGACGTCGGGGGTGTGGAGAATCGTAGGGACTTAAACTCAACAAAAATCGACAAAATTCTTCTAGAATTTCTAAGAACATTGTCAAAGACGGTGAATTTAGTCAAAGAACACGGCTGCATGTCATGATTTTCTAGGAAACGGCGAGGCTGTGGGCTCGGCTCGTGGCTTGACTCAACTGTGTACACTAGTAGGAAAAACTATTTGTGCGACAGAGTTTGGATGACAAAGAAAACTTCGTCGCGCAAGTGCGTTTTGTGCAACGAAACAATAGATTTGTCACGAAAGAATGGTGCTACTTTGCGCGACGCATACCTTTGTCGCCCAATACAGTTTGCACGACGAAAAAAAGATACTCGTCCGCAAAGTCAGTAAGAAAACCGCGGGTAATTTTTTTTTTTTGACGCGAAAAAAATGCGCGACGAAGTTTTTCCCACGGAAACCTTGGGCAACAAGGGCTTCGTCGCGCAAAGTTCGTTGAGTTTTTGGGTCAGAGCATTCAGTGCATGCGAATTAGAGGAACACTTGCGCGACAAAGGCTTCGTTGCGAAAAGTCCAGTCAGTTTTTTGGTCAAAGCATTCAGTGCATGTGAATAAGAGAAATCAATACTGTATTTAGTGCAGATGTTTGTGCGACAAAGGCTTCATCGTGCAAAGTCCCTAACCTTCCTATAAATATGCGCTTCTGCTTTCCTTATTCTTCACAATTCTGTTCATGCTTGAATGGAGGATATAAACCGGGAGCAGAGCAATTGGTGTAGCAATGCAGAATAATTGTCCTACTGCTGAGTGACATTCTTGGAAATATGTGCCCGAGAATGTGAAGAAGGCGGTACGGATCAATTATTAGTAAGTGTGACAAATGTTGAAAATAATTAGTTTTGTGAAATTTTTTGTTATATGTTGGAATTAATTATTTGCGTAACTGTGTAACTGTGTAACTATACTCTTGATGATACGAACGAAGAGTTGATGAAGTTGATGGAGGAGGTGTTGAAGGGGGGTTACAAGCGGTGGTGTTATGAAGTGGAGCGGAATAGAGGACCAGCGAAATAGTAGTTTTAAATTTATGTTTTTGAGGATAATATTTAATAGTAAGGTTTTTTTTTATAGGTTATGTATTTGGACTTAATTAGGCTTTAATTCATGTTTTGTTGTTTAAATAATTGCATGGATTAATTCAATTGATTTAAGTTTTTAATTATTTTTAGAATAAATATTATAACCGAATATTTGTTTGTACTTATGAAGTTTACGTAAATATAGATACTAAAGATCTATGTTTACATAAACTTCATAATTATAATCAATTACGTTCGTCGCGCAAAATTTGTAGCGACGAAAGTTTCGTCACACAAAAGGCGTAAAAAACGCGGATAACTTTACCACCATATTTCGAATCTATATGTTTTGCGCGACGAACATTCATCGCATTAGGTGATAAAACTTTGCGCGACAAAGGCTTCGTCACACAAAGGTCGTTTAGTTTTTAGGTCAGAGCATTCAGTGCATGTGAATAAGAGGAATCAAAATTGTATTTAGTGCTAATGTTTGCGCGACGAAGCCCCTAACCTTCCTATAAATATACGCTTTTGCTCTCCTAATTCTTCAGAGTGCATTTTGAAAACGCTTTACAATTTTATAGATTATAATCAATTTGTTCTTTGATTGTTGGTGCGATTGCCGACGGTGGTGCGTGTTCGTCAAAGACAATGGGTGGCGAAGGTTCCAGAAAAGGTTTGCGTTGTAAATTTTGCATTTTGTATAAAGTTTTTATTTAGCTTCAATATTATGAATATATATTGTTGATAGACAAGAAGAAAAGAGTTGCAGTACGGGTTTGACACACTTATGATGGGAGCCGTTACCGAATCACTGCTGACGAATTATTAGAGGTTGTGAAGTCAGATATGCGCGACAGCTTTTGGCCGACGTTGGAGTATCGGTGCGTGACAAATGTGTTGCGGATTGGGAGTCTTGGAGAGCCATCCCCAAGGAGCTGAAGATGCACTTGATTGATGAGTTAGCTGTATGTGTTAAGTTATTAGTTAAATAATAAATATGTTTGTTAAATTTAATATAATAGTGAGATTTTAATTTATTAATTTTCGCATGACAGCCTAATCAAGACATTGACAAAAGTAACCCAAATCTAATTAAGGCAATCGACAACATGTTCAAGTCTCGTTTTTGGGAGTGGAAGTTTGATAATCAACGTGCGGCAAAACTACAGTGAGAACTAGAACTACTGGCGGAGGAGTAGAATAGTGTTTTTTATTTTAATTTTAGTGCTTATTTAATAATGAGATCTGAATTAGATGTTTGTTATTCTGAATGGTTTACTTAAATATGTACTTAATGTTTATTTTGAATAAAATTAATGCATTTTAATAAATATTTATATTAATTAATTATGCACAAATGGTTTAATTAAATAAGTTATTGATTTATTAAGTATTTATGTGGTTTGAAAAACATTGAAGACTGAATGGAAAAATTCAATTTTTTTCTTCAAAAAACGATTTTTTTTTTTTTAAATAAAAAGGTAATGCGAGACGAACTATGGTTCGTCGCGCAAAGTGTTATAAAAAACGTGGCAAAGCGTAGTTGGATGGCGCCAAAAGTGGAAGCACCATGTTTTGTGTGACGTTGCTTTCGACGCACAAAGTCTTTTCACTTTACTGAATTTAACCAGAATGCAGGAAGGCAGAAGCTGCAAAACAATTGCAGCAGCTACCTTTCTGCGGGAATTTCCAGCTATTCTAGCTGTGTTGCATTTAATCTTGGAGGTATATTTTCTTAACTAACTTATTTAATTTTCATTCATTTAAATTGTGTTGTATGTAGTTTATAATTGTTGTGAGTTTATGTATTTGTATGCAAATAGTTACATGTTGCATTTTGCGGTTCACGCATTAGAATTTGAACGTGGGAAATTTGGTAGCATCTCTTTGCGTTCTTTGGGTGCATCATAGTTTTTTGTATTTACGTCATGCACTTGAAGAATTGCAAAGAGATGTTGTCGAAATTTTCCCACGATCGAACTTTAATGTGTTGAAACTGTAAATTACAGCACGTAACTGTGCATTCTCGAATGAGATAGGACCCATATTGGAGGCATAAGGTGGCATGTCATAATTGAAGTTGTTGTAACCCTTGTAAATTTTTTATGTTTGCAGGTGATATGGACAAATAGTGGATACATAATCCTAACAGATGTGCTGATGATTATTTGGATGGAATAAATCAGTTCATTGATTTTGCAATTGCAAACAACTGGGGTTCAATTCAAATTCGGTGTCCTTGTAGAAAGTGTAACAACTCAATGATTGAATATTTTGAAAATGTTCGATACCATTTAGTCAGAAATGGGATGATGAAGACCTATACTACGTGGAATCATCATGGAGAACAAATACAATATGCTTCATCATCACACATTACCCGAGCAGTAGAGACAGTTGAATCTGTTGTGGACTTAAATGAACAAATTATGGACATTATAAATGATGCTTTTCCAAACGCTATTTCGAATACGCATGAGGAAGTAGAAGATGACGTCCCTTCCACCATGGATAGTGAAGCATTTGAAAAACATGAAAAACTATTAAAAAGTGCCAAGCAAGAATTATACCCCGATTGCGAAGAATTTTCGGTGCTCACGACCATTGTTGAGTTGATGCATGGAAAAATAAAGTTTCGTATTTCGAACCAGTGTTTTGATTACTTTTTGGGGGTTTTCAAGAGGATGCTTCCAAAGGACAATTGCCTGCCTAAAGATCATAAAAGTGCAAAGAAGGTGTTAAGTGGTATTGGATTGGGATATGAAAAAAATTCACGCGTGTAAAAATAATTGCATTTTGTTCTACAAAGAGAATAAAGTGTTGGATAAATGCCCTGTACGTAATGAGTCACGGTTTAAAATGACCTCTCATAATAAAACAATGAAGATTCCACAAAAAGTTATGCGTTATCTCCCATTAAAGCCCAGGTTGTAGCAATTGTATATGTCGACGCACACTGCAAGCGACATGAGGTGGCATAAGGACAGACGAGTGGATGACGATGTTATGAGAAATTTTACAGATGGAGAGGCATGGAAAGAGTTTGATAGGCTATACCTCAATTTTGCACGTGAGCCCCGGAACGTTAAATTGGAACTTGCTACAGACGGGTTTAATCTGTTCGGGGTGCAAAACCAAAACCACAGCACTTGGCCAATCTTCGAAATTCCGTATAATATGCCGCCTTGGAAGTGCATGAAAAAAGAATATATGATGATGACATTGTTGATAACTGAGGATCCGGGCACGTCTATTGATGTTTATTTACAACCTTTGGTTGATGAACTAAAAGAATAATGGGAAAATGGTGTTCCCACGTACGATAAATCTACCGGGAAGATGTTCACTTTGAGAGCAGCAGTGATGTGGACTATAAACAATTTTCCTGCGTACGCTATGATGTCTGGGTGGAGCATTAAGGGTTATTATGCATGCCTAGTTTGCAAAGAAAACACAACGTTTGGTTGGCACGCGAGAAAAGTTTGTTACCTAGGGCATTGTAGATGGTTGTCGTAGGACCATGCGTGACCTCAGAACGAGACAGCTTTCTTCAATGACAAAGAGATTCGGCCAAGACCCAGAGAATGGTCCGGAGATGAAATTTTGGCTTAGGTGAATTGTTTGGATTTTGCTCCGTTGGGCAAATTCGTAAATAGGACAAGACCATACACACATCTGAACTGGACACACAAGACGAGGTTATTCGAGCTCCCGTACTGGTCCAAATTAAAATTGAGACACAACATCGATGTAATGCATGTTGAGAAAAAATGTGTTTGATACATTGATCGGAACTATACTATACATTGAGGGAAAAATAAAGGACACAATAAAAGTCAGATCGATATGGAAAAAATGGGCATTAGGCCAGGTTTATGCATGATGAGGGACTGAGACATAGCCAGAAAGAAGCTTGCATCGTTTTCGATGAAACCTGATAAGAGGAAAGAGTTTTTGCAGTTTCTATCTTCTATACAGTTTTTGAATGGGTATGTTTCAAATATCGTCGTTGCGCAAACGTTGATGGAGGCAAATTTTCAGGTCTCAAGAGCCATGATTTTCATGTTATACTTCAACGCTTTCTCCCAGTGGGAATTTGACACTTCTTGGCCGAAGATTGGTGAAGTCGATTATATTGTTGGTGAGATATTTTTCTCAATTAATTGCAAGATCTTTGCGCAAGTCCGATGTTAAACAGTTGCACGATGGTATTATTGAACTGTTATGCAAGTTTGAACAAATATTTCCTCCAGCTTTCTTCACAAGCACAATCCACGTCATGATTCACTTGCTGGAAGAGGCACTTTTAGCCGGACCCGTCAACTATCGATAGATGTATCCGATAGAAAGGTATTTAATCGCCATAAATACTTTAGTTTGTGAAGTATGTACGATTTGACTATTTTTACACGTTATTTTGTTTATTGATGCAAACTACTGGGTGAATTAAAAAGAGTGTACAAAACAGGGCAAATCCCTAAGGATCAATCGTGGAGGCAAAGATCGCATTTGAGTTGCTTACATTTTGTGCAATGCACCTACAAGACATTGAGACTACGTTCAATCGATAGCAACGCAATAATGATAGTGGTGTGAGAAGTGAAAAACTTTCTGTTTTTGCCTAAATTGCACAGCCTATTGGCGAACCAATCAGAGGGGAGTCGTTTAACAAAATGGACATGGAGGTAGCATATTGGTTTGTACTTAACAATTGTGACGAGACCATTACCTACCTAGTTGAGCATGAAAAGTTGATGAAGTGGGAACATCCTTCACATTTATATGCCAAGAAGCACCGTGAATTGTTTCCTCGTTGGTTTCGTGAAAATGTAAGTTGTTCGTGCTTTGGGTTATTTGCATAATTGTAAATGGTAAACTAACATGTCAACTTTTTATCATTAATTTAGGTGAAGCAATTGAAGGACATGAATTTGCCCCCTTGCATTGAAGAATTGTACAACTTGGCTTTGGGCCCCTAAGCACAAAATTGTACTCCAGTTGTCATGTAAATGGCATTAAGTTTTTGGCAGCTGATCGCGATGACAAGCTATGTACGCAAAATAGTGGGATACAATTCCCGAGTGCCGGCGACATTACAGACATTGATTTATATGGAAAACTGACAAGTATTGTGCAATTTCTTTACAAAGACCGATGTCAAGTTATCCTGTTTAAGTGTCCCTGGTTTGATACAAACCTATGTAGGGTTAGAGCTGTTAAGCGAAAAGATGGTTTGCTATTGGTCAACACTAACAGATGTTGGTATAACGACAACCTCTACATTTTGGCAACGATGGCCAAACAAATTTTCTATATAGATGACCATAAGGGCGGGAAATGATGGAAAGTAGTTTAGAAGATTAATCACAAATGACTGTATGATATTCCGGACCAAGATCCTGCTGACGATGACGATTATGGTGACGTTGCTGACCAACAACTAGAGACTTCAAAGAACTTGGTGCAGATACACTGTGGAATATGACTATTGTACAAGAACCGTATCAGGTAGCCGGAGGTCCTAAAATCGAAATGTTGATCGACTCCATTATGATTGACCTCGGGGATCTACCGCAATACAATGCACCTGAGTGCGCGAACGACAATGTTGACGTGTCTACAAATGATGAGGAATGAGAGTCTGAATCTGACGAAAGTGATGATATTTATTCTATTTCAAACGAGGATTATTCGCATCTGCCGCACTCTGATGCCACACCATTGCCCCACCGCTGCAACATTACTAGGTAAACACCCAGTATTCCTTAATTCACTATCCCTTAATTCAATTATTTATTAGTACAATTTTTCATTTTTTCTGTTGAATTGTTTTAATGAGAACATTTAGGGTTTGAATTGGGAATCCTAGGTTAGGGATTTAGGGTTCGAATTGGGAATCTTGGGTTAGGGTTTTCGAATTGAGAATATTGGGTTATGGTTTTTGAATTGGGCATGATGCAGGGTAAATCTAGTTGCTTTATATGGAAGTAGGTCTAATATGTAAAAATATATGGAGTTTATATATATATATATATATACACACACACACATGATATACACGAAACTACCATTTACAGCCTTGAAATTTAGATATTTAGTAATGTCACTGTGAATGAATCTTCCATTGAAGCTGGGAGAAATAGAAGGCTGCAAGTTTTTCGTCTAGCTTATGAGTCACTTGTATCCTTACTAAATATGCACAGAGGTTGTAAAGAATCAAATTATCAGAACAACATGGAGATGCAAGTATTATGCAGAATAACATCATGAAATTACTCTCATTCATGAAGTTCTTTGTGTTTACCACCACATAGTATTCATAAGTTTCTCATTAGTTGAATACACTAGGATTAGATTTATTTCCATTCCCCAATTCATGACTTTTCTTGTTCCAAGTAAGAAAGCATGCCATAAAAAACATGTAAAGAGTTAAAGCACAAGATACACATGTATGTTACCCTTTTCTGAGGTTGAATGTAGCGTTTCCCTGCATTTGCATGTTTTGTCCTTTTAACTTTTCTTTTTCATGTTTATCATATAGGTTTGCATAAGGCATGTAAATATGTTATACATATAGGCATGTGGGATACTGTAGATGTTCCTATTGTGCATGAATATATATTTTGCATAAGGCATGTGGGATACTGATGCTTGTGCTCGTGGTAAGTTTTGCATAAGGCATGTAAATAGGTTATACATATAGGTTTGCACTTTTAATATTTAGGCATGTGGGATACTATAGATGTTCCTATTGTTCATGAATATATATTTTGCGCGTGTATGGGTAATTTGATAATTCGATTCCTTCTTTAATGGTATTAATGAATTTAAAGATATATCTTATTTTGCTTCAAGGTTAGGATATTTTTTAGTATATCCTAACCAAGTTAAAGTAGTGGAATGCAACTTTTTTATTTATTGTTTTTGTAGATGTCGAACTTAATTTCAAACCGTCGGGCAGCTAGTAGGGTTAGTCAGACACCTTCTCTAGTAGGTAGTGCTGCCGCCACCTCCCCACCTGATATGGGCACGATGGGTGTCCCTCCGGTTATGCTTTTGGGTCCAACGGTGTCTACGGCTCCTGAGTCATCGACTTCTTCAGTGACGCATCTTGTACTAAGCGCCCGATGGACTCATCGACGGCCCCAGTGTTCTGAGGAGGCTCAGCAGTCTGGTGAGGTTTCCTCTGTCCATGGAGAGGGGTCCCAGACAGTTAATGCATCTTTCTCATAGTATAATTGAAATTTTGAAAGTTTTTTTGGTTGTTGTGAAATCGAACTTTTAAATTATTTGGTTTTTCGGGTAAGTTCATAAAAAGTCATTAGTTACAAAATACTGTCAAGGAGGATACTGAAATCTGTTGGTGGATGACAAAAGAAGATCCCCAATCTTCTATAGAAAAAGTTGGTTGATAAAGTCTTTGGTTACACTCTTAAAAAGTTATCTTTCTGATTGTTTTATTTTCTCTTTATTGAAAATCTTTTGTATATTTTTCAAGTTACGAATATGGTATGTTAAAATTTCAAAGAGACGAGACTACTCACATCGATATTATTCTCAACTTACTTAATTACATGTGCAATCCAATATGTGTGTAGTTTCTTCACAGATTCACGGCCAGTGATGCAATTAGAAGTGAAAACACTTTATACAAGTTGTAAATTTTGTTTTAAAATCCCCAATCGGTATAAACTGTTTGAATTGTTGGGTGGATGTGTTGTTTTTGTTGTTATATTGTTTGCAGGTTTTAGGAAATGTTATAATTTTTGGGGAGGTTTTGCCGAATTTTTGGTAGAAAATAGAATTCGTCTAATGGTTACTTTGTTTATTTGGTAGTTCAAAAAAAAAAAAAAAAAAAAAGGGCCCATGTAGACTTCTGAAGACGTCACAGACCACTTGAATCACGATCGAGAAGATCACCATTACGTGTGATCTTCAACATCGTGCAACTACAACAAAGGAGCAGCACAGTGTGTTGGCCAGTGACATTGGCTCAGTTATCAGGAATCGTTGCCCCCTTCTGTGGGAGTCATGGAAAGTTGTCCCACCTGAAGTTAAGGAAGTCGTTCTTCATGAATTATTGGTAAGTATTTTCAACCTCAAATACTAAATTTTTATTAAAGTATACAAATTATTATAAATTTTAACTACGATTTATTTGTTGAGTTTTACAGCATCACTATGAGCTCACGAACCTTGATGCCAATCAAAACCATTACATCAATGACCTTTGCACTGGTAGATTCACTCAATGGAAGAGCGACCTCCACAAGCATTATGAGAAATATGACGGTCCGGAGATTGCTTTATCAATTGGGTGCCCTATAGAGTTGGTGGACTGCCAGGATGAATAGGAGTGGCTCTGCGGCCATTTTCAAGACGAAAAATACCTTGTAAGTATAATATATATTTAATCAAAATTTTTATATCTTCAAAATAATATTTTAATTTTTTTCATTAATTTGTTATAGATATCTAAACTAATACGTTTTTTTTTTAATTCAACAGAAAAAAAAAGTGAAGGCAAACTCAATCAATCGATCGAAGAAGAAACTTTTTCACCTCTTTGGCTCACCACGCTTCTCTTATAGGTTGAATGAGCGACGTAAGGTAACCGTATATTTATTTTAAGTTTTCATTCTTTTTACTCTCTATTACACAATTAGTAATCTATGTGTTAATATAATTTTTTTTATTCAGGGGGGGTAAAAGTTTCCTGAGATTGACATGTTCAAGGAAGTGTACGTTCGGCCCGGGGATGAGCTGACAAAGCAGCTTTATGTAAGTTATTCCAATTTTTTAATATTCAACTAGTATTAATATTAAGTACATGTATATTAAAATTAATTTGTTTAGTTCAGTTTTCTAGTCCACCATGGTGGAGAAGGGCCAGATCGTTCTGGAGAATGTGGCTTCCCAGCTTCTCCCAGAGACCCTGACCGATGAGGTTTTTCCTCCTAAGGATGCCGATTTTCAGATCATGGTGGCCATACTCGATCAGACCCTTGGTTGTAGGCATGGGAATGTTCACCAGAGGCTTAGGAAAGCCTACATTTGGGACCCGTTTGCCTCATCCTTTAGGTAGAGAACATAATAGGTCGAATCGCTGACATCTAAAGTGGCGGACCTAAAGGAGTAGATTGCCGCCGAGCAGTCTCAGCTTGTGGCCCAAAGCATTTTGATGAACCAAATTCATCTTGCCCTTCAGATCTCTGTCATTCGATTCCCCGACGTTGAACCACCTCTAGTAACGACCTCCCAGCCCACCACCGCAGCAGCTACGACCTCCCAGCCCCCCAACGCATCAACAACACCACTAGCAAACGATTGTAACGTGGACGACTATATATTCCTGCTTTTTTTTAGTGTTTTCAAATTTTAAAATATTTCATTCCGTTGATGTACATTTTCAATAATTTTTTAACTCGATATTCTTCTTTACATTTCCTATTTTTAATTTCATTAAATTAATTTATACATAAAACAATATTATCAACATTTAAAAGGAATAAATAAATAAATAAATATTTAAAAAAATTAATTTTAAAATCTTACTACGAGGACCTTATGTCCGTCGTGCAAGGGTTTGGGGGTCGAATTCCAGTTTCGCTGCTCAGAGCATCACGCGCAACGAACACTCATTCGACGCTCTTCGTTTCACGCAACGACCACCAAAATCCATCGCACAACATTCATTTCACGTGATGAATCACTTTCCTCGGTCGCGTAATGTCTGACGTCACAAGCTTTGTGCAACAGAATTTGCGCGACGTCTTCTTCGCCGCCTAATGTTTCCGGCGATCGTATTTGCCTTTCCGCGATGGCTATCTCTTCGTTGCCCAAGCATTATGCTTAGTAGTGGTAGGTTGTTGGCGGCTTGCGGAGCTGAGTTGTGCAGCTCGAAGCCACGTCTCTCTCGAGATTTTTTTTCAAGACCCTAAATTTTTGTTTTTTGTTTTTTTGTTTTTTTTCTTCAAAATATCAAGTTGAAGGAAAAATCTTGTCCTAACTAAGAACATATAACACTTTAAAGTAGGCATGCTCTCAAAACAATGCAATAAACCCATGACTTTCAAAGCCTAGTGAATGGTGAACTATAAAACTCTTTAACAACATTAAAGAGGAGAAAGTTTGAGATTCATTACTTTGAAGCTCATGCTTGTTTACGTAAGGAATTCACCCAAGTGGAAGGCCTTCAAGTCACCTCCTTACTCCTTGGATCTTTTCTTATGTTTGTGTTCTTCTTTCCTTAAGTGGTTGCTTCTTTACTTCTCCTTTGCTCCTTGAGGATGTAAGGAAACCAAACACCAAAGGTTGGTGCCTCTAAGTCTCCACACCAAGGATGAGGTGTGAGAAGAGCTAATTTCTCCCTAGTATGGTCTGCCTCTTTAGAAGACAAAGAGAGAAAAATGTTTTGCTCTTTTTCCTCAAAGAAACCCTAATGAGGTTAAGACCATAAAGTTCATTTTATAGCATCTCACATTTGAGTGGCAAACTTGCAATTAAGACAAATTCATTACCACTCTCTTTATAGCCGGCATTGGCTTGTTTAGTATGCTAATTGCCCATTGTTTTAGTTGTTACACAACTTAAACTCAATAGGCCTTGTGGACCAAAACCCTTTTGCACCCGGAAACCCAAAACTAACTTAAAAGCCCAATACGAACATTTCGTATGATTTATTAACTAATTAATTAGTGTTCACCGTCCTCAGTTAACTATTTAATTTCTTATCCATCTCATTAATATTTCTTTACATTCATCTTACTCGGTGTATGATCCATTAGGTTCCAATTAGGAAGGCAATGGGCAATTGTTACTCTTAGCTATCGATTGTGGATTGAAACCACATTTCAATTCTGCCTCTGATGAGGATTAGTGATTGCTAATTTTAGGGTTTCCACAAACCATAAGTGACATCTAGCAGTATGTCATGGCTACCGAAGCTAAGTAGATGTGGTTGGATAACCTATCCAGTTACAACTACAATGCAATATGGTCCTTCTCTAATTCAATACTCTTGGTCACATTGTTTAACTACTAGTTTGTTTCATGTTTTTCATCCAACGTGATACTTCTCTATTTGATTCTAATGAATATGATTTGGAACATGCTTCCTAAATCTCATTCATATGCTTTGGCAAAAGGCTCTTAAATCATATCTCATAGTATTCTCCTTCCACCATGGAAGATTAGAGATCCCTTGTTGTGCATTCACATGCCTACATGATTAGGTAGCTTAACCCCAACAATGTTGATAGGGATTTTTACCACCTACAAAAGTAGGGATAAAAACACTTAAAAATACTTGCAAGAGTACAAGGTTGCCGTAGTATAGCAGCTCAAGCAAGGTCGTTCTCCACAAGGATTGAATGAATAGTTTATGGTAGAAAAATGTGATTTTATGACCTAAAATATTAAAAACGAATTTAATTAAAAACAGTTAAACAAATTGAGAAAGTAAAGAAAACAAAAGAAAATAGTTTTGAAAATAAATTTGAGCACTAGGGTTCCGCCGTCACCTTAACAATCCTACGTAGTTCTTCCAATTACTTATGAATTACACATGCATATTTTGAAGGTTAGGTTTTCCTAAAGTATGCCCTACTTGGAACCTCCAACATAGAACGTATATCTAACATGCAACCCATCCGTGGCGTCTAGATCGAATGTAAACATGTAAGACTCATTAAGTTTTGTGAAAACCTTTTGAAAAACCATACAACTTTTAAGACGTGTCATCCATCCTAAGAAGTTACACATATTAACCACAAGAAGCCAGCGCCAATTTCAGGGACAACCCTCCTCCAAAATTGTATCAAATTACTTTTCTAAATATCCAAATGGTGGCCAATCATCAAGACAATTAGATAGTTTCAAACATGGTGATTAATAATTCAAAACTTGCATGCATAATATCATAAGCAAATTAAAAGAAACTACATATTCTTGCTAAGGCTCGTGGCCTCGCCCTAGCAAACGAAACTAGTTACTAACAACCATAAAACAAAATATTATTAAAAACATGGATAGAAAACACCTTGAAAATAAACTTGAATCGTCAAAATCTCTCTAAAGCCAAAATGCTTGCGTTCTCCCCCTTCTCCTCTTTTCTCTAAACCCTAATGGCTCAAAAACCTTATTTATACTACTAGAAAATAAAACCCTACCTAGAAAAGGTCTTAGAATAATACTAGGAAACCAAATAAATTAAAATAAATTAGAAAACAAAATCCTAAATTGACTTGGTAAATTCGCCCAAAATCATGCACAGCTATGTTTTGGACCCAAATCAGCTCCAAAACTGGCCCAAAATAGCTGGATTTAAAGCTTGGACTATTCTGAACACTTCTCCAGAAGGCCACAAACCCATCTGAGGTAATCTGTGGCTCCAAAAACTTAGTTAAGCCCAGAAACGTCACTTTCCGGCAACGCGCACTGCTTCTTTATTTAATCGCCAGAAAATAACCGCTTCGTAGATAAATCCCAAATTTTGATACGAACAAGCCAAGAGACACACGAACGTCCTCAAATTTGAATCATTCCAAAATTCGTCCGTTTTGCTTTAGAAGAAGTCGAATGTCCTACATTAAGAATATAAATCAAAGTATCAAGATTCTACCAAAATAATTACCAAATTATACTAAGAATAGGGTAAAATATATAATATAATATTGACTCATCAAATGCCGTGGGCATTTTCAATAAAATGCCTTTGACATAGTAGTCAAAGATCAAGGACCTAACCATCAGATAACTACGATACCTCAAGTCAAAGGACTACTTTGCATGTTGCAACTTATGAGTTCTTACATGACATGTATGTTAGAACTCACTTTTGATCATTGTTTAGTGTACTCAATTATCTTTTCAAGCACCTATATGTTTGTCTTTGTGGGTATACTTCCAACATAATTCATAAAATAGTAAAATATTTTGAATACAATGCAAACCACATTTTATGCATAATTTATAATTTGAAAAACATAAAGTTGAGTTCATGCATTTTGACGAATGTTCATACAATCAAGACTGAACAAATATTGCCAATTAAGACCGTGAAGAACCCCGGTTGTGTGATGATGTTGGTGAATTGGTTTATAGTAGAAATTCCCCTTCAGATTTCATAGCGCAATGTAAGAGCATGACGATAATGTGTTGTGGCCTATTTTATCTGAGGGAGAGAGAGGGTGTTGCAACAAGAGAGAGTGGAGAAATTATAGAATGTTTAGGGATTGTTGTCATTCTCCTATACCAGTGCCTCTATTTATAGTAAACCAAGAGTAGAGGATTAACTTATCATCCATGTAAGTACAATGCGATAGAAAGAATCACTAGAATAATACATAATCTAGAAACCAAGTCTATTTAGAATTTCCACAATCACAATTAAATAATATTTATAACAAGATTTGAGTTTCAAGCCCAATTATCTCCAATGCATATAACCAAATTGTTAAAACTCAAATATGAGTATTGAGTCCAATATTTTCTTCTCCAATATTATTGGTCTAGAATTTGAATCCATGCATTTGAGATGAAATTTGAGTCCACATATTAACCAATTGCTCAACAGGTTCTTCATGGTTAAATGCAGTGACTTCTATAACTAGTAGAAAAAAAATCTTGCGCAACGATATTTTGCGCAACGAAAAATATTTCGTCGCACAAGATGTACTTGCGCGATGGAAAAACAATTTCGTCACGCAAAACTGAAAGGATAGAAAAAAAAATTGTGCCACGAAAATATTCGTCGTGCAAGAATACTTAGCGTGATGACTAAACTACGTCGTCGCGTAAAGTCAACAAGAAAACGCGGGGTAATTTTTTTTGGCGTGAAAAACTTGCGATATGAAAAGGGCACATTTGCGTGACCAATTATTCGTCGCCCAAGTTCCTGTCAGTTTTGACCATTTACTGCATGTGAATCAGAGGAATCAATACAGCATTTAATATAGATGTTTGCGTGACAAAGCCTTCGTCGCAGAAAGGTCCTAACTTTCCTTTAAATATGCGCTTCTGCTGTCCTTTTTCCTCACAATTATGTTCTCATGTCGTCCTGGGATGGCGGATAAAAACAAGGATGAGAGTGTGCGCGACGCCAACCCACATGATTTGAGGGACCATTTTGAGTTTGCGTATGCGATTGCTGTAGCCGTGGGGAATAATTGTCCCACTGTTGTGTGGCGTTCTTGGGATAGTAAATATTTACATTAATTATAATTTCTATTTGGGATAGTAAATTAGTTTTGTTAATTAATTTAATGTTTAATTAGGTTTGAGTTTTTGATTTATAATAAAATAAAAATTTACAATACATGCAAATAAAATAGAAAAACATAAAAAAATATGCATTGCGTGACTATACATGTTTTCGTCGCGCAATTTGTTGAAAAGAATAAATTGTAAAGTAAAGGAAATAAAATAAAAAAATGGTGAACTTGCATGATGAATAATTATTTTTTTGTCGTGCAAATGACATTTTAGTCGCTCAAAGGATATTTGCGCGACGAAGACCTTGTTCGTCGCGCAAAATCATTCGTCCAAAAGTGAACTTTTTAATTTGGATTCAGCCATGTGCAAAGGCAAACTGCAAAAAAATTGCAGATTGTGCCTCTGCACTCATCCCTTCGATTTTGCTCAATCCTGCATCTGTCATTTCCATTTTCTCTCAATTTCATCATCTAATACTCCCTCCATCTTCTTCTCTGGGTTGATCAAGCTAACTCGGTGTGTCTGGTAAGCGTTTTTTGTCGTTATGGTAAAATTATTCATGTAAATTCGTACTAACGCCATTAATTTTGTTGTTTGTAGGGATATTGTGTGTGATTAGAGATTGGTGGAGAAAGATTGAGAAGGTACTTTCTTCGTTTTATTTTTTTTTAAAAATAAAATTTATTAAATTATGTTGAACTTAGTTTGTTATGTTTATATTGTGTTGTGAAATTATACTTATATTATGTTGTTAAATTTGTACGTGACGTACAAGTATGTGTTGTGATGTACAAAGTTAATTGAAATTAACTTCGTACTTGTTTTTTATTTTTAGTAAAACTTAGTTTCCTGTTCGAGGATTAGTTGGATTTCGCACATGGATGCGAAAGCATGACTGCGGTCCAATTAATTCTTAAATTGTCCCATTATTTGGACAGGTTGTGAATGCACAGTTATGACGCGTAGTTTATGGTTGAAGGATTAGGTTTCGGTTGTGGAGATTTCGGTGTCATCTCTGTACGTTCTTTGGGTGGTACATAGGTATTTTATATCTACGTCGTACACCTGAAGAATTGTATCAAGATGCTGCCAGAATTCATCTACATTGAAATCTAATCTGATGTAGCTGTAAATTACGTGACATGACTATACATTCCTGAATGGGATAAGGCCCTTACCGGAGGCATAAGGTGACATTATCATTTTGTATGAAGTTTTTGTGATTGTTGTATTTTTATTGTGGTTCCAGGAATTATCGATAAGACGTGGATACAAAACCCGAATAGATGCACGGACGAATACTTGGATGGAATCGAGGATTTTATTGACTTTGCACGTACAACAACCCGGGTGCAACTAGAATCCGGTGTCCTTGTAGGAGGTGTAATAACATGTTAAGGAAGACAATTGAAAATGTTCAATTTCATTTAGTAAGGAATGGAATGATTGAGACATATAATACTTGGAACCATCATGGGAAACAATCTGACAATGCTTCGTCTTCAAACGCCATAAGAGTGGACAATGTTGAACCTATTGTGGATCCTAATGAACAAGTCATGGATATTATGAATGATGGTTTTCCATTTGCATTGACAAACACCAATTAGGAAGGGGAAGATGATATGCCTACACCAATGGACAGTGAAGAGTTCGAACAATATGAAAAACTATTAAAAATGACAACCAAGAGTTATACCCGGGGTGCGAGAGCTTTTTCATTCTCACAACCATTGTGGAACTAATGCATGGAAAAATAAAGTATCGTATGTCGAACCAGTGTTTCGATTACTTTTTGGGGGTTTTCAAGAGAATGCTTCTGAAGGACAATTGTGTGCTGAAAGACCATAGACATGTGCAAAAGGTGTTGAATGATCTTAGATTGGGTTATGAAAAAATTCACCCTTGCAAAAACAATTGCATTTTATTCTACAAAGAGAATAAAGCATTGGATAAATGCCTGTATGCAATGAGTCGAGGTTCAAAATGACATCTTAGAATAGAACATCTAAGATCCCACAAAAAGTCATGCGTTATCTACCCTTGAAACCTAGGTTGCATTGATTGTATATGTCGACGCATACTGCCACCGACATGATATGGCATAAGGAAAAATGGGTAGACGACGATGTGATGAGGCATCCTACTGATGGAGAGGCATGGAAAGAGTTTGATCGAACGTTCCCCGAGTTTGCTGCTGATCCTCGAAATGTTAGATTGAGACTTGCCACTGACGAATTCAATCCGTTCGGGGTTCTAAACCAACACCACAGCACTTGGCCAATTTTCATATTCCCATATAATTTGCCGCCTTGGAAATGCATGAAAAAAGAATACATGATGATGACTCTTTTGATAACTGAGGATCCTGGCAAGTCAATCGATGTTTACTTAAGGCCGTTGGTTGATAAGCTAAAGGATTTATGGACAAACGGTGTGCGCACGTACGATAAGTCCACTGGGAAGATGTTCATTTTATAGGTAGCAGTTATGTGGATTGTGAATGATTTTCCTGCATACGCAATGGTTTCTGGGTAGAGCACTAAGGGTTATATGGCATGCCCTGTATGCAAGGATGATGTAACATTTGGTCGGCACGCCGGAAAAGTTTATTACCTTGGTGATCAGAGATGGTTGCCATGGGATCACGAGTGGCGAGAAAAGGATAAAGAGTTCGACAGGAACACAGAGCATCGCCTCAGACCTAGAGAATGGTCCGGTGATCAGATTTTGGAATAGCTTAAACGTTTGGATTTTGCTCCGTTCGAGAAAACAGTGAGTCGGACCAGACCTTCTACACATATGAACTGGACACACAAGCCTATGTTTTTTGAGTTCCCGTATTGGTCGAAACTAAAATTGAGACACAACCTCGACGTTATGCATGTTGAGAAAAAGAAAAATGTCTTTGACACATTGGTGGGCACCATTCTAGATATCGATGGCAAGACAAAGGGCACGATTAAAACTCGTCTTGATTTGGAAAGAATGGGCACACCATTCTAGATATCTATGGATGAATAGGGACAGTGATAAAGCCAAAAGGGATCTTGTGTTTTTTTTTTTTTTTTATGAAACCGAATGACAAAAAAAGAGTTTTTAAAGTTTGTATCGTCCGTAAAGTTTCCCGATGAGTATGCTTCTGATATCGCACATTGCGTGAATGTTAACGGGGGTAAATTTGCTAGAAAAAAGAGCCATGACTGCCATGTGTTTATGCAACGCCTACTTCTTATGGGTATTCAACACCTATTGCCGAAAGATGTAGTGAAGCCAATCATGTTGTTGTCCAGATTTTTTTCCCAACTGACGGCAAGACCGTTGCGAAAGATAAACATTAATCAGTTATGACATTGTCCAAGTCTTATGGAAGTTTAAGATGATATTCCCTCCAGCTTTCTTCACAAGTATGATCCACGTGATGGTTCACTTGCCCGAAAAGGCATTGATTGCTGGTCTTCTCAACTATCGCTGGATGTATCCAATAGAAAGGTATATAATCCTCATCATTTGCTTTTGCATCATTATCCCATGCTTACTAATTTGTATCGTATCGTTTTATTTTGGCAGGCTTTTCGGGGAGCTGAAAAAAAGTGTACGCAACAAGGCAAAGCCCGAATGATCAATTATAGAGGCTTGGGTTCAATATGAGTCGCTTACTTGCTGTGGAATGTATTTAAAAGATGTGGAGACGACTTTCAATCGTCCTCAGCGTAATAATGACGGGGGTGTGAGAAAGGAGAAACTTTCTGTTTTTGCCCAAAGCACATGATCATTTGGAGATCCTATACGAGGAGAGTCGTTTTCCAGAAATGACATGAAGGAAGCTTATTGGTTCGTACTGAACAACTGTGATGAGATAATGGCATACTTAGATGAGCATGAAGAGATGATGAAGCGAGAACATCCATCACATTTGTATGCCAAGAAACACCGAGAATTGTTTCCACAGTGGTTTCTCGAATATGTAAGTTATAAGTGTTTTGTATTTGACATATATATTGTAGTATTTAATTTTCTCAAACTAACATGTGTACGCTTTTGTATAATATTTGATAGGAGCATATTTATGCAACTTTATTAGCTTGTTTCCTTGTATTTACTTAGTTAGTTTCTATTTATAAGAGTGTTTTAAGCTATTTTCGTGTGTTTTCAGGTTCAAATGACAAAGTTGGCAAAAAAAGTGCAATTTGGAGCATTTTATAGCAGTTTTGGGCTTGAAATGGATAACACATGCATGGAGCAAGGTGGATGGACGAATTTGAAGTTCAAGAGAGGCTAGGAATGTGCTAAAGAGTTGAAGAAATTAAATTCAATACATTGAAGATAAGGAATCAGCTAAAAAAAAGGAACATTATCCAAAACCTTATCCAATCTTATCTTATCCAACATTATCCAAACTAACATTATCTTATCTTATCTTATCCTAATCTTATCATATCTTAATTTCAGCTGCAAGGGGGAATTATTTTCAGATTAAGACACCTAAAACCTGTCTTTAGAAGGCATTTTCCTTCTAGAAACATGTCACAACATTCCTTCTAGAATCCCTAGAAAGGTGGCACCTATTCCTTTTCTAGAAGACCCTAGTTTCTGCCGCAAGTTCCCAATCCTTTTCCTCTTGGATTTCTGCCTAACCCTAGTCCTTTTCCTTCAAGAATTATGCCAAATACATATTCCTTTCCTTCAGAAATTCATGTTGTGCCCTAGCCTTATAAATATATGCATTCTGCCGCACCATTCACTACCCATCCTTCACCAAAACTCACCTACATCCATCCACCACCACAATTCACACCATATACACAGAAAT
Source organism: Heteromeles arbutifolia (assembly GCA_024362995.1). Taxonomy (NCBI): domain Eukaryota; kingdom Viridiplantae; phylum Streptophyta; class Magnoliopsida; order Rosales; family Rosaceae; genus Heteromeles; species Heteromeles arbutifolia. Next base: position 9,829,958 of record JANCRC010000019.1, read on the forward strand.
TCATCAAGTGTCGTAGCAAGGAAGGAAGGAGAATAGGAGCTTTGTGCCGTGCCACCATCCAAGGGAGTGCCGCAACCTAGTTTGGAGTGTTGGAGCGTTTCTGGGTTTTTTATGTCCTTAGTTTTAGTTCAATGTTTATTTTAGATTGCTTTTCAACTATGTTAGACATGTGGAACTAATTTCTTTTTAGTTAGAGGTGAATTCAAAGCCATGATTATATGTTTTATATGAACTGATTACGTCCTGTTATTGTTTCTTGATTCTTGAATGTGATTTGCTTATCTGAGTTATCAAAACTTGTTTATGTATGTGGATTAAGGGTCGACACTTAATTTGTATGCATGAACTTGATGCTAGAGTATAAGGGAGTTTCACCTAATCGTTATGAACTTATATTCATAAGTAGTGGAAGTCACTAGTCACTAGTTACTTAATAAGGGTCCCCGAATTAATTGATGATTGCAGCACAGGGAATGAGAAGGTAAAACCTAGTTCTCTCTACCTACCAGGAGGGGGTTGATGATCTTGACCTTCTTTAGCATCAAACTTAGCAAGTTCTGCCTCAATGTAGTCAAAGAGTGCCTGAAATCACAATCATTCTTTAGATTTGAGAGGTGTTTTCACATAAAAACATTAATTTACATTGGCTTAGTTAGCGACAATCTACTTACGTCTGAAGTCCTAACCATAAGATTTTCAGGAATTGAGAACTCAATAAATTCTTGACTAATAATTCCACGACCTTTTCCCCCCAAATGCACCCTCAGGACACGGAAGTTGTTCCTTTGAGATCCAATGCATAAAACAACCCTTTCTCATTCCTGAAATAGGAAATACATGTATATACATATTAAGAGGAGATGTCAAAATCTGACAGCAGAAAATTTCAATATGACACAACTGTCCAAGTACTATGAAACAAACACAATGTACAATTCACACATCAAATTCTATACCAAAATTGATAAAGAAAAGATCAACCTGCAAAAACAAGATTTGGTTCGTGTGGTATGGTTGCTCATATATTTTATGAAGTGCAACCTAACCTAAATTGTCCTACACAAGTAGCCTTACCACGATGCTTTTATGGGGTTGGTGTCAGTGATATGCCACAGAATTAGGCATATTGACTGATATGTTTGTGTTTATGTTTCGAGGCCTACATAAGGTAGCTACTACCCAAGTCAATTGGCTCTAAGTACCGTATATATTTTTGTTTTCTTGTTGTTTAATTGAATGGGGAAATGCATATAGGTAAGTGGATTGGTTTTTTGTTTCTCGTTTAATGAAATGCATATAGGTCTGGATGCTTTTATGGTTTAATTGTCTGTTTTATGTTTAACGGTATATATATGGTTCAAATGCTTAATTTAGTTATGCGTGGGGTTGGTGTGAGTGATATGCCACATAATTTGGCATGTGATGGGAATTATGTATACTTACTGATTTTTTTTTCTTTCTAATTGTGCAAATGTCAAACCTTATTAGAAGTCGTAAGGGGGTGACGACTGCACCTCGTTCGCCTCCCCCGGCTATCCATCAGCTGCCAATGCTCCTGCACAAATGGACCACTTGCCGGATGGTCTCGGGGTCTCTCAGGCGCCGGCGTCATCAGCCTCATCAGTGGCGTTACCTGTTAGCGCTAGGCGTGGTCACCGCCACCCCCCTCACGCCCGACACACCATTGGCATCCACTATTGATGCCTCGGGGTCATAACAAGGTAAAGTTTAATAACGCCCCGCACGTTGTTAACTATTTTTTTTCTATAGTGCCTTGGTGATTTCTCCATATAGACTGTTGTACATGATATTGGATTGCCTAATGATGCTAGGAGGGTGCTCATTATTTCTTTGTAGAGAACGTGTCTCTAAAAAAATTTGTTCAATTTTTCTACTTAATTCCGAGTTTTACTATTTTAATTTTGTTCAAAAATTTGAGCTTCAGCTGCTCTAAGTTCAATCTTTAGTTATTTAGGTAAGTAGAAAGAAAGAAAATGTTTAAAGCGGACGTATCATTGTGCTTTTCAAATGCATATGCTTCCTTGAACTGAAAGTAATTGTTGTTTACTTAGTTACCAATCCCATTTAGATTGCATCACAAAGTAAATTTTTAATTTTTTATTTGATTGAACTTGTTGGTCAGTTTCTAGATTGAAATTTGATGATGTTGGTGCTGTGTTTAACTTGTTTTCTGGTGTTTGTTGGAATGTGGGACTTTGTTCCCCCTTTCTCTTAGCTTCTTGTAGAGAAATTTGCTATGGAAATTTCAGAGTTGCTCTTGTGCGCTTATTTTTTTTTGTTTCTGTTTATCTTGAGCATAAATAGTTCAAATTAGAGTTTTTTCAAAGGTACATTAATTTCTTTGTTATTATATATAATGCCAATTGTTAGCAGTCATTCTAGCTTTTTAGATCCCTAAAATGCCAACTGTAGTTTACATAAAGGCTAAAATAAGTTAAAGGCTAAAATGGTATCCAAAAACGGATTCAAAATTCTCACATACTGTAAAAGTTCCAAGATATCTAGGAGAAATAAAACAAGCAGAGAGGATGTGTGGGACAAGGGGATGTTTTTGACTTTCTCCTCATGTTTCAGGAAGCAAAATCAGCAAACTTAGGTCCTAGCAAGCAATTTATTCTTTAAATAAATGGATAAATCATAAATCACGGAGTTGGATTGTATTTACATTTTGTAATGGTGCATACAAGGTTGGCAAAAGTACAAACCTTATAAGGAATACCAAATATGAAATATGATAAGAATTTGGTTAACTTAGTTTTGTTATTTTAGGTTCAGTTTGTTAAGTTATGTCATTTAATGATTAAACAGTTATTATATATCTTGTTTATTGTTGGCATCGGTCTGAACCTATTATTAAACAGTTGTGATCATTCTGTTGGAGACATATATTGTTTATGTTATTTTCAGGTTTTTGGGAAATGTTTTAATTATAGGGAGGTTATGCTGAAATTTTAGTAGGATTTGTTATTAGTTTAGGGTTAACGTTAACTTTATATTTCTTTGCAGCCAAGAAAAACACCGGGGGACCATGTTGCTAGTTGAAGACGGCGAAGATCACCCAGGTGACCAACGAACGTATCACTATCGGATACAACGAGCAGCATCGGGCTGCACCAACTGCCAAGCAGCATAACGCATTGGCCCACGACATTGGTCACGTCGTTCGGACCTATTGCCCTATGCAATGGAAGTCTTGGAAGGTGATGCTAGACAAGGTGCGTGCACAGTTGTCGGTAATTATCCTACCTTTTAATTGTTTTTCCTTCAAATTTTATGTATTTATATTACTTAATGTATGTAATTAATTTGTTACATTGCAGACGAACTACAATTTCGAGGACATCAACGACAATATGTTGGCGTATGTCAACATGCTCTTCTCTGAACGGTACAAGTAGTGGAAAAGCGACCTGCACCAATATTTTGAGACATTTGATGATCCGCAGGTTGCTCTTGATGAGGGTTGCCCGAAGGAGTTTGAGGGTTGGGAGGATAATTTGGCGTGGCTCTGCAGCCATTTTCAAGAGCCCGACTATGTGGTATTTTTTTATATTAAGTTTAAAATTATTATACGTTTCTTACTAATGTTTATTGATTTTTTTATATTTCATTTAAATTTGAACTAATACCTTTATTTTTTGTATAACAGAAGAAGGCGAAAGCCAACAAGAGCAATGGGGACAAGAAAACTTTTCTCTACCATTCCGGTTCGAGGCCCTTCTCATATAGGATGGAAGCACGGCGACGGGTAATAATAAAGTTTTTCATATTCAATTTTTAATGTCATTGATATTAATTTTTTTTTTCGTACTGACATTTTTCTTCTCTTGTTCTATTAAGGGGGTTCAAAATTCTCGGAGATCGATGTCTTTAGCGACGTTTATGTTCAACCCAGGGATGAGTTGGCTGAGTCCCTTCATGTAAGTGTTCTTCAATTTTAATTATTATCTTACGCATTCAAGTTTCATGGTTATTATATGAATGTTATAATTAATATTTGATGTTATATTACACATGCTACAATGATGGAGAAGAGGCAATTGGTTCTTCAGGAGTCTGCCTCCTAGCTTCCTCCCGAGACTTTGCTTGAGTCTGCGGATCCCCCAGAGGATGCGGGGTTTTAGATCGTTACGGAGACCTTGGATCAAACTCTCGGGCAGAGGCCAAGGAAATATTGTAGGGGGATGGGGAATGCCCAGCGGCGGGAACGAGCCCCTTCATCATCGCAGTCAAAGAGTCAGGTGACAGGTTTGACAGCAGAGGTGGCCGACCTTAGGACTAAGCTCCCCTCATATAGGAGCCAGATGTCATAGATTGTACAGGCCCTCAGTCAGTCTGACATTAATCACCCGGATCTTTGTCCCCCGTCGACCTCTGAGCCCTTTCAACCCGAGCATGGCCACACCTCTGCCCCTTTGACGTCTGAGCCTATCAACAACCTCGAGACCTTCCAGCCACCTCCGCAAGACGACCACGTAGATTACACCGCATTATTTTCTTAGTTTTTTACTTCCTTACCTTTTAAACATTTTTCTTGTACATAGTACATACATTTATATTAATTTAAAGGGTTAACTGCCAATTTAGTCCCTGAATTATCACCTTAGTGAAAATTAGGTCCCTAAACTATTTTTTTCAGAAAAATTAGTCCCTGAATTATAAAAATCTGTCAATTACATCCCTAATGATATATTCGAAGATACTATATTCAATTTTCCGTCAATTTAAGTCACGTTACTTGCATGTGATACATATTGGAGGGTAGATTGGTAGTTTTTCATAAAGAAATAATGTATGGAGTTAACTTTGGAGGAGAAATTGGTAGTTTTTCATAAAGAAATTGTGTAAGTTAACTTTTGAGGGTAAATTAGACATTAAATTCGCAACCTATATGAAATGTTAAGCACTTATAGACGAGAAAATGATGGTATTACACTCTAAAATGTGTCAAGTGACTTAAGTTGACGAAAAAGGAGATAAAATAGCTTTGAATATAATGGTAGGGATGAAATTAGTAATTTCTAATGAATTTAGGGACTTATTTTACCAAAAAAAAATTCAGGGACCTAATTTTCACTGAGGTGATAGTTCAGAGACTAAATCGGCACTTCACCCTAATTTAAATATATTAATTTTCTCTTCATTACATTTTTTTAATTGCAATTTAATTTAATTACCAAAAAAAATGCAATTTATTTTTATTACAAAATTAAAAAAACAGAACGTAAAATTAAATTTAAATTTTTTTTATTTTTATTTTTGAGCAACGAAAGCCTTCGTCTCGCAAAACTCAAGCGACAAACTAGGTTTCGTCGTGCAATAATAAATTGTCGTCGTGCAAAGTTTAGAGAGACAAATAATAGTCGTCCCACGTATGTAACCTGGTATTTTGTGCGACAAAAACATTCGCTCCTAAAAAATTTGTGCAACGAAGGGTAAACCGTCGCTCAGTGTTTTTGCGACCAATGATGTTTTTCGTCGCGCAAAGTCTTTCTTCACGATCTTTGCGCGACGGATTCTGCACAACAAAGTTTCTGTCGCGCTGAAATTTGTGCGACGACAATACACTTTGCGCGACCAACTTTGGTTCATCGCGGAAATAGTAAAACGTGTGTGGCGGTGGAATTTCAATTTGTAGTGTCAGTCAAGATTTCTTGTCATGTGTTAGTTTGGGATTTTTGTTATTATGGGTTGTGCAGGCTTGATTTTGTGTTATGCTTAAATTTGTTGACAAATGCAGTTTTTCTCTTTTAAATTATTACTTTTATTGTTAGTATCTTTGATGTACGATTCAGTTTATATAATGAATATAGTTTCCTGTAAAAAACAATCCTTTTAACTGATATTTTCTTTTTCATTTTTAGAGTTTAATTTACTTAAGGAGACCCACTTAGTATTATGGTTTAGTGGTATTCCTCTTCACTTGTTAGTAAGAGATCTTAGGTTTGATTCTAGCCAAATGCGAACTTGAACCACATTATTGCCAACTCATTATGAGGCTTAGCCATATCGCTCACCCCCTTAGTGTAGATAATATTGTTTATTCAAAATAAATAAAAATTTACTTATGGAGAGTTAGAGCAGTAGTTGAAAACTCTTGATGATGTTCAAGCATTACTGGAAGGAACGCTTAACCTTGATTTATAGTTTAACTACGTAAAAGATTAAAATTATTCTTAATTTGTGATTGTTGTATGAGGGTAACTTATCATGAGAGAGGTAAAATTAACATATAATGAAAGAAAAAAAAGAAATTAAAAGATGGTTCACTAAGGATTTTTACCGTTATTTAGGTGAGTTTGATATCTGTATATAAAAATCAAGCACCGCGAGTTTGATTCGTATTACACTATTATCACATTAATGTGAGTTTGATAGGGTGAGTTTATATAGGCCAAATCAGATGAATAGTCATCGTGGTTATAGGGTATTCAAAAGATAACCCATGTTGTAAAAAAATTCGGATTTAAATCCTTGTGTTAAAATCTGTTAGGATTTATACCAAAACTAAAAATCCCGTCAGTTTCTCCGTTAGACTCCACGTGAGGTATTGAGAGCTATGAGGCTATGAGGCTATCATATTCCAGAGAAAAAGATGACATCTTTCAGTGGATTGGGAATTGAGTTGAGCACTATTGGCACTTGTTGCAGAGCTTTACTACCTGCTATGGTGGAAGAAGAGAATCACCAATAGAGAAATTGAGGCGGAAGAAGATGATGATTCCATCAGCATGTTAGACCTAATAGAGTTAGCCTTTGACAAGGTTCACAATATACATAGGTACATATATACATATGTATACATAAAATATGCCAGAATTGCAGACAAGATGGAGTTGTACCTGAGGAAGACATTGAGCAGCGGTGTATGTAATGGATTGCTGCAGAGAGAGCAGAGAGAAAGCCTTGTACTCACTAAGGAATCTTGATCTCAAACCCTAGTGATAGTGGTAGACAATGTTTGACGTGATTTTCCTAAGAGTAGAGACATCTCTTTATAGGAATGAATCTCAATTAAATTCCAGCTATCATGGGATAATTGATTCATTAAAATCATCCACGTTGACTTAATTATAAACCATAATTATGTAACATAACCGTTATTGTCCTATAATCAAGGGATGTCAATTTCCTTACAGTTTTGACTTTAACCAAATTAATTCCAAGTTAATATCCTTATCAGACTTAGTGATGATTCAAATCGAGTCCTTACATTCTCCCACTTCAATTATCACTGAACATGTTCTTTATTAACGTCCAGAATCAACTAGTTACCTGAGCGATCACTTTAGCCATATCAACCAGAGTTATCCCTTTCCATATCCGCCATAAACAATCTCACATATTTGAATCTTATAAAGATTTTCCCTACAATTTGCACAAACACCCTAAGATCACAATTCCCAAAATTATTCATGCATGATATATAAATGTTAAAAACATTCAGAACCTTGTTCAAAGGCTCCCACTGATCAGACCAATCCACCATTGTCAAGCTTTTGTTCATTATCATTCATGTCCAACACCAGTCCAAATTTTTTCAAATGTTGCTTACATATATTTGTACACGTATACAATAACTGAAAAACAAACTTTCAACGATTGTTATAGAAAAACATGATGACAATAGTCTATTCTTATTGAAAATAACACAAGCAAACAAAAGCAATGCTTACTTCCATACCATAGCTGAGTCAAATGAATCAACCACTCCCATATTTGCAACATGACCTTTAAAGACCCCAACTGCCAGAGGTTTAGTCAAAGGGTCTGCCAACATCAAAGTAGTGTCGATGTGTCCTATGCACACCACACCAGCGTTCACTTTCTCTTTGATATTCTGATTCTTTACATCCATCAAACGAGTTGCATATGACTTCTTGTTATTCTTGGAAAAGAACACCGCCTCCTTGTTGTACAATAAATAAGAAGTGGTCTAGCAATGGCATCAACCACTCTCATTTCTATAATCAGATTCTTGAGCATCACAGCCTGCTGCATTGCCTCAAAGCATGAAATGTATCCGCTTGCATTGTGGAAGTTGCCAAGTTTTCTGTTTCGCACTTCTCCAGGAAACACCTCCAGCCATGAGAAAAACATACCCAGTTGTTGATCTTCTATCATCCTCACAACCCGCGAAATCAGAATCACAATGACCAATTACCTCTAGTTTCTCAGTTCTTCCATATACAAGCATAACCGATTTTGTCCTTTGCAGGTAACAACACATCACCTTTTTCGCAGCAACCCAATGTCGTTCACCTAGATTTGCTTGAAATCTACCAAGCAAGCTGACTGCAAAAGCCAAGTCTAGCCTTGTACAAACTTGGGGGTACATCAGGCTCCCTACGAGTGAAGCATAGGGTCTTTCAGACGTACTTCTCATTCCAACATCATTCTGAGGACATTATGACTTATTGAGTTTATGCCCATTGCTTACTAGAACTTCACCTTTAGCACAACCCTCCATGTTGAACCTTTTCAAGACCTTATCAATGTAAGATCTTTGTGAAAGCCCTAGCAACCGTCTCTTCCTATGTCTTATAACCTCAATTCCAATGACAAAAAAGGCTTCACCCATGGCCTATTAGATAAACATAAGCATACCGAGAAAAGTCATCAATGAAAGTCAGGAAATAAACATTCTAGCAAATTGTTTTTGTGGGAAAAGGACCACGAACATCTGAGTGAATGATTTCTAAAAGCTTTAGACTTCTCGTTGGTCGAACCTTCTTTACATTTGTTAATTTTCCTTTCCAGCAATCAACACAGTTTTGTAAATCACTAAAATTCAAAGTGGGCAATATATTTTCTTTAATCAAAAGTTCCATCCTTTAGTTATTGATATGTCCGAGCCTCCTATCCCAAAGCATGGAGTACTCTTCATTGATTAAGGATCTTTTAAGTGGCAAACAGGACTCCACATTTAAACAATTTGGATTTACCAAGACTTCACAATTTAATTTCCAGAGGTCATTGTTTAGTAAACAAACACCAAGTAATTTATTTAGATATACTTCTTAAAAATCCTTACACTTTATGAAAGCATAACTATTCTTTACAAGCTTTGAAGCGGAATTAAACTTCTCGTTAAACTAGAAACATAAGGGACATGAAACAATTCTAAAACAACACCAGTTGACAACTTGAGATTGAGGGTGCCTATTGCCTCCACAGCCACTTTATTTCCATTTCCTACGTGAATGTGATGGACTTCATTTCTTGTGAATCTCTGCAAGGAATTGGTAATATGCACCGAACAGCCAATGTCAAACCACAAACAAAAACATTTTCAGTTATATTAAAACCTTGAAATGACCAAGCTCCTTGCAGAAATAACACTTAACATTGTCCATGTTCATCTTAAAACCTTGAGGTCCCTTGGAAAAGGAGGGAGTATCACTACTATCAGGAGGGATTCACAGCATGCTTCTTTCCATTATTTGTGCTCACCACATTGACTGATTCTTGTTTCCTCCTGAACACAAATGGAAATCAGGTCATTCAAGCCCCATTTTTCTTGGCATTTTAGGATGTCTTCAATGCTCATAACTCTTAGGGAGAGAGAGTTGAGAGCCATGTGAACGACAAAAGTATCATCAATGGGCACTTCAAGATCACTCAGTTTTGTCGCTCCCTCCACCATCTTCAGTATGTGCTCTCTCACAGTGCGACTTTCATTGAACTTCAGTGTGGTCAAGGTAGTCATGAGGTTGCCCATCTCTCCCTTCTTCGAGACTCTGAACTTTGCTTCAATGCCTTCGAGAAAATCTTCTGCTTTGTCACTTGTTGGTATTCCCCCTCTCACTGCTTCACCAATAATGGACCTTTTTATCATAAGCAATGACATGCGATTTGCCTTTTCCCATCTCTCAAACTTCAACCTTTGCTCAACTGTGTTGTTCTCAGTCAATGGCACTAGCTCGTCTTCTCTGAAAGCTAGGTTATATTCCATCAGGCCCAGGATTATTTCCATGTCTTGCCTCCATTTTTTGAAGTTTCCTCCATTAAGTGACTCAATGGAGGAAAAGTTCAGGGATGTGGGATTCACTGAGGGAGAAATTGAGAATGGTCGTTAGATTTATAGAGAAACAGTATTTACAATGCAAATGCAACACCTTTGGGCATGAAGACATTGACTGTAGGTTGGCTGGAGGTTTTAATTGACATAGCCACTTAGTTTAATATGAAACATTCTCATAACTCAGGTCTTTGGACAAGAATTAGATAAATTTAACATAAAATAACCTCTATGCCCGAATTCATTAATCGAACCATTCACAAATTCCCTTTTTTGAAGACAGTAATATGTATGTTATGACATATGAATTACAAAATCATGCAACCTAATCCATGTAACAATGTTTATCAAAACTCATTTTGATGTGATTTTATAAACAATTGTCCATCGTTGAAAATATTTTTCTTAGGGTTCTTCATCATCGTTCTGCAACACTCAGGAAGATATGGTGATATTTGTTCAACACTTTTAAATAAACAAATTGAATTCAAGTTGACTAACCTTGTTCTGATACCAAATGTTAGACCTAATAGAGTTGATTCCTTAAAATCCTCCACGTTGACTGAATTATAAACCATAATTCTCTAATGTAACCATTATTGTCCTATAATCAAGGGATGTCAATTTCCTTACGGTTTTGAGATTAACCAAATTAATATCCTTATCACACTTAGTGATGATTCAAATAGAGTCCTTACACAACAACCAGGCACAGGAAATCTTCCAATTTAATCGCTTCAAAAAACCCAATTCTTTTCACACCAGCGGCAATGGAAATTCAAATTCCCATGAGAATTTGAGAGAGCCAAATGTGAATGTCAATGGAAGTAGAGCCAGCTTTGGAACTAGTTTCGAGCAAGGATATGCTGTTGAAGCCTAATGGGGAAGAAAATGTGGATATGTTAGAGACTGATGAGGCTGCACAATCCGGCTGGCCCACCAAGGTTTTTGTTCGCAATCAAGGAGGAAGAAAAGGAGGTTTTGGAATCAGAGGATGGGAAATCTAGAAGTAGCAGAAAAGGGTCATGAACTAGAAGTTTGGGTGATTTGATTTTGGCATTGGACACACCCTTTCTCTCCCCTATGCCTTCCCCGTGGACGGGGTAATCGGATCCTAGCATATAATCAACTTTTGGATACCTCACGTACAGTCTAACGGAGGAACTGACATAAAATCTAACAAATTTTACCACAAGGGTTTAAATCTAAATTTTTTTTTAATATAAGACTATCTTCTAAATACCTTACGATTACGGAACCATTTATCCTTTTTGGCCTTTTATATATTCAATGTGGGACCTGTTTTGCTTGTACTTTTTTCCTATTTTATGATTGGTCACTTTTTCCCTTTTAAATTTATTGTATAAACATCATGAGTTTAATATATTAAAATAGAAAAAAAGAATCGCTTTTCGTTGCACTTAAAATTTTCGACTCACTCCAGGCGTAACAAACTAAAGAAGGAAAAAGAAAACGAGGATTGGGACAAATTAAAGCTCTTTGAAATGTCTAAAATACAAGTTGAAGAGTCACTTGGTCAAATCTTTTGAAAAAAGGCAGACGGGTCACATTTGAAATGTTAACGGAGGGGCACTTTATATTGTTGGAAGTCTATGATCGCTTTCGCGTTCAATAATTATAGTAAGATTTTTATTTGTAGCTTGAGAAATGCTAACATTATAATGTCTATGAAGAATTTTCTAGATTCTTTTTCACCTCACAGTTTAACGTTAATTTTCGTGCCAATATTATAAAGTATTGTGCCAAAAATATAAAGTGACAGAAAACCCATGAAAAATTCCACTTTTAAGAGTCTCCTTAGCATTTCTCTTGGCTCGAAGTCCCCATATCGGACACAGCCCTCATATTTTTCTTTAGGTTTATTCAAGATTCCTCAACTATAAAATTCATTGGTAGAGCCATAAGCCGTATTGGGTTCTGTTTGTTTTCAGGATAAATATTTCTTTTCTTGTTGGAATATTCCATATTATGACCTTATTATATTTGCCACAGTTGTTAAAAAATGGTATACGTACGTACTTAATTTCTTGATTTGTCAAATAGCACAAGAAACTGGAAACTCCAAACCGAACTTAATTTTTGTCACATTTTTCTTTCTTTTTGGTCGATGGGTACGAAAAGTTATAGATCAGCCGCACATTATCTCTGGTGGTTCTTCAGCAAAAAAATATTAATGAAAAAGGTTTTCCTCGTTTTGAAGGGTATAGCTAGGTTGCATATACTTTTGCCTTTCTAGTTTCCATAATTTACAAGTTACAAAATAAAATAAAATAAATTAGGGAATTTGAGTAATGCCTACATAGATTATCTATGTTGTAGATCACAGAGATGAAAACCAACTTATCGTCACACAAATCATCTACTATAATTCAAAGAGACTAGGTCTAAGGGTTAGAAATCAGACGAGTACTAAGAATTATAAAGGAAGAGAAATGAATAAAGTTGTAAAGTTTAAAGTCAAATGTGACTCTAAGTGTTATATCATCCCCGATGCACATCAAAGTCAAATATAATGTTTGGTGTCAAATGCAAAATCAAATATAACTTTGCACTGACTCTAAATCTATATATAACTTCAACTTTTTTCATGCATTAGAGAAAATTGAGTCAAACTTAATGTCAAAAGTTATATTTTGACTGCAACCGTGCATGCGCTAGAGATAGCTAGGCCCGACCCTAGCCCAATGCCAACTGTGCAACCGTTCGGGACCTCAAACAATCGGGAGCACAAAAATTGTTAGGGTAGTGTATTCATATTTATTTCTATAAGCATATAAATTTAAAAAATTTGGCTGACTCATAAGCAGAATGTCTATGGTCGCTAGTTTCTTTCTTTGCTAATAACAACGAGGTCTTGTCTTCGAACTGGGGCTTGCCATCCTTTTATTTTTATTTTTTTTACATTCGATTATAACTACCAGCTTTGCAATTTTTACTAATTTTTGTTTGATTCTTAATTTCTTTTTACCTTTGATTTTTTTACTAATTTTTTGTTTGATTGTTAATTTCGTTTTACCTTCGATTATAAACATTCGATTATAATTGCCAGCTTTGCAATTTTTAATAATTTTTGTTTGATTCTTAATTTCTTTTTACCTTTGATTTTTTCACTAATTTTTTGTTTGATTGTTAATTTCGTTTTACCTTCGATTATAATTACGAGCTATGAGTGGGTTGCAGGTTTTTGACATTCATTCCAATTGAAATTTAACCTTCAACAAATTTAATGTATGTATGTTTTTACCAATTTAATTGGGTAAGAGTGGAGATTATTCCGAAAGTAGCCTCTCATATGAACTAATAGAGAGGCTAGAAGTTTTCTACCATATATCAATCTTCTTTTCTTTATGATCAATTGACCAAGTATTATGATGTAACTATGTTTTTTAAGTATGATGAACTTATTCTCCGACAAAAAAAAAATACTTATTCAAATTATTGAAAATCTTTCAAATACCTAGTTGAAAAAGAGAAGAAAAAAAATCACATAAAAAAGGTAAATTGTTGTGGCTTATTTTAATTGACAGGAAGAGAGAGGGCCGACGACACAAAGAGAGAATAGAGAGAGAGATGTGTTTGTAGGGTTGTGTAGAGCATGTGTTATTCCCCCTACACAGTGCCTTTATTTATAGTAATGAGGGAAGAATCATTCTCCTCCAAGGAATACAAGTCCTAATAGGGTAGAATAACTAGAATCAAACAATCACACTTAAATACAAAGTTTATAACACTTCCCCTTGAGTGTGTAAAATACTCAAATAGATTCAACATCATGTAGAGTTGAGGAAGTCGACTCGTCAGCATTACTTCTGGGAACACGCTAGTCTCGAATAAGGTAGAAACTTGCATATGGAACTAAGTTCACAAAAAAAAACCCTATGGCTATGGTAAAAACCCAAGTAAGGGCAAAATCCATAGTCTAAGAAAAATACGTGAGAAATGCAAAGTCAAATGAAATGTCTGTAGGACGTCATCAAGGATATGATCAACCCAAGGTGGATGCCTCGTCAAAACCTCGTTAGGTAGCAAAAACCCAGTGGGAAAAATGCTCCTAATTGTAAGGAAAAATAGTACATTAAGATCAAGCAAGTATACTTCAGGATACTACCTCTAAGTTCGACATAATTTCAAAGAGAACTAACAATGTTACAACTCAAAAAGTTTATGCATACCTATTCCTTGAACAAGCTTCTAAAACGTCGCCTTCGGTAGTGATTTGGTGAAGAGGTCAGCCAGATTGTCCTATGAATAGATTTGCATGACTTCAATCTTTTGATGTTCTTGTTGTTAATGTGAGAAGAAGAACTTAGGTGCAATGTGCTTGGTGTTGTCATCTTTGATGTAACCTTTCTTGAGTTGTTCAATGCATGCTGCGTTATCTTCCTTGATCATCATCGGGACGTCAACAATGAGGTAAAGATCGCAAGAGCTTCAAATATGGCCCATAACTGCTCTCAACCAGAAGCATTCCCGAGTTGCTTCAAATAGGGCGAGAATTTAAGCATAGTTAGACAAAGTGGCAACTAAAGTCTGTTTGTTGACCTCCAAGAGATTGCGGTGCCTCTAACGGTAAAGACATAACCCGTTTGAGAACACGCCTTGTGCAGATCAGATAAGTATTCTACGTCTGCATAACCAACAAAGTGAGAATCGACTCGAGATAAAGGGGTGCGGCATCACTCGAGGATCCGTAGGGATAGAACAAACCCAGATCCATAGTACCCTTAATGTAACGAAAGATGTCTTTAACACCAGTTCAGTGTCTGCGTGTTGGTGCATTACTGTATCTTTCCAAAAGATTAACAACGAAGGAAATGTCGGGTCTAATGCATTGAGCTAAGTACAATAAAGCGCCTATCACACTTAGATAAGGAACTTCAGGCTCCAAAATCTCTTCATCATCCTCTTTCGGATGAAAGGGATCTTGTTTTGCATCTAGCGATCAAACGACCATAGGAGTACTCGAAAGCTTCACTTTATCCTTGTTAAAGTGGCGTAATACCTTCTAGGTGTAGTTCAATTAATGTACTAGGATTTCATTCGAACTGTGCTTTATCTCGAGACCGAGACAGTATCGAGTCTTTCCTAGATCTTTCATCTCAAACTTCGACTTCAAGTGCGCGGCAGTTCTCGCGAGCTCTTCAAGAGTTCCGATGAGGTTGATGTCGTTGACATAAACTGCAATAATTACAAAATCAGAATGTGACTTCTTAATGATTGCTTCAAACGGTTATACCACATTCTTCTTGATTGCTTCAAACGGCTATACCACATTCTTCTTGATTGCTTCAAACCATAGAGTGAACACCTCAACCGAATTGATAGCGTGTGCCGGGGTTTGGAAATATTTGATCCAGTCAATGTAAGTTTTTTAGGAACTTTCATATAAATTTATGTACCAAGATCCCCATAGAGATACACATTCACTACGTCCATCAACTGCATACTCATTTTTTTGGAAACTACCAAACTGATAAGGTAGCGAAAAGTGATCACATCCATAACGGCTGAATAAGTTTCGTCATAGTCAATAAAATGAGCTTTCTACACCAAACATCATCCAAGCTAGCATAATGGATCGAAATCTCACAATTCTCGATTCTCGGGAGGTGGATTCGTCTCTTCAAGGACGCTTCCGTAATTTAGAATTTCCTCATGAGTTGGATAGAATGAGTAGGCAACAATCAGATTCACGGTAGGCTCAGCAAGAACCTATGTCGTGGGTTTCCTCTTCTGGGGGTGTGAATCCTTTGAACCAAAAGGTTTGCCATGTTTTTGTGTAGGGGCAGATGATTGGCTAGCCACTAATGTACGTGGATCGGCCAAAGCTGCATCCCGAGCCTCTTGGAGGGAAGTCCATCGTACATTTGGTACATCAATCTTTGCAGGCACATCCGCAGCAGGAATATGTGATTTTGTCACTCGCGCTAAATCAGTGAAAGCATATGGCATGCTCTGAGCTACGCTCTGAAGATTTAATATGCGATGCACTTCAGTTTCAGATTCAGTGGTGCGGGGATCCAAATGAGACAAAGTAGGAGTCGTCCACGATAATTCGCGTCGTTCTTTAGGAACAGTGACGTTCATATCTTACCCTAACGACGAAAAAACTGTCTCATAGAAGTGACAATCTACGAAACGAGCGGTAAACAGATCGCCTGTTAAAGGTTCTAAGTAATGAATGATTAAAGGAGAATCATATTCGACATAGATTCCCATCCTTCGCTAAGGCCCCATTTTTTGTACGTAAAGGTGGAAAAATCGGTGCATAGATGGCAAAACCAAAAACGCACAGATGCGATATATCGAGTTCGTATCCGGTAACCAACTGAATAAGGTTATATGGTTGGGTCGCAACAGGCCTCAAGTAGACTAACATGGCTGTGTGCAATATTGCATGGCCCTAAGCAACAATCAAGAGCGTGGTGTGTATGACCAACGATCGAGCAATCATTTGTAAGCGCTTAATGAACGCCTCTGCTAGGCTATTTTGGGTGTGAACATGGGGTACTTAGTGTTCAACTTCAACCCCAACCGACATGCAATAGTCATTAATAGATTTAGATGTGAATTCTCCAGCATTATCCAATTGAATAGATTTGATCAGATAATTAGGATGGTGAGCCTTGAGCTTGATAACCTGAGCCAACAGTTTAGAGAATGCAGCGTTCCTTATGGACAACAAGCACATGCGTGACCAACGTGTGGAAGCGTCAACCAAAACCATAAAATATCTAAATGGTATGCATGGAGGGTGAATCGGTCCACAAACGTCCCCCTGAATCCTTTGTAGAAAAGTAAGAGGATTCGAACGAATCTTGTCATAAGAAGGCTTAATAATAAGCTTTCCCATAGAGCAGGTTTGACAGACGACTCCTTGAATCGAACCTAAACTTCGGGTTAATGGATGCTCGTGTGAAGATTTGGGGATACGGCGCATCGATGTTCATCTAGGATGTCCCAAATGATCATGCCAAAGTGTAATTTTGTGTGTGGTTCTAGAGGCAGGGCCGGCCACATAGTGGCTCTCTATAGGGCATACGGTTGTAGTGTACAGACCACTTGGGATACAGTCCATCTTTTATAAAATCTGGCCATATTTGTAAGAAGTTAAGCACAGAAATTCAACTCCGTTTTCTGCATAGGTTTCAGTGTGGTAATTATCTCTAATGTCCTTGAAACTCAACAACATTCTTCCGGAACGTAGAGAATAAAGTGCATCATCAATGGTCCAGATGTACCATTAGACAATATTACACGTTCTTTACCGTATCCTTCGATCAGGTTGGATGGGCTTGAAAGGGTTGTCAGAGGTGCATTCTTAGGTACGAAGTTAGTGAAATAGATGTGTTCACAAAAAACGGTATGCATAAAAGTTAATTTGAATCGGTCACATGCATAAAAGTTCTAAAAACATTTCCATTCAAAATAATTTAAGTATTCAAGGATGGTAATGAAAAAAGAAAAAAAAAACTTAATATCCAAAAACAAATCACCAACAAATAGTTCAAGCATAAAGGAAATTGTTCAAACTTAAACAAAAAACAAGGGGGGTTTGGCCACTAGGTGGAATTCGGCCCCATTATTCTATAATGAAACTAAAAAAATAGTTTATGTCCAAGATTCTAATCTTCCATAGGGGTAATAGCCTTCTGAATGTCAAAAACCTCCATCTTGGTACTCTTCGGTTGATCTACTTGCATAAAGTTTGATTCAAACTTCTTACGACGAGAATAATATTCAACTACAACCTTCTAGGGAGGAAGGCAAACAAGGGACCAATGGTACTTTGAACCACAACGGTAACACAAGTTCGCATCCATGGTTTTAGGTGTTTTGCCTTTTTTCTTGAAGCTTGGGGCCTTGAGAGCAAGGTTAGGGCGCTTCTGGGCTCGGTTTGCTGCCATCCCTACCATGCATATGTTGGCGTTTTGGGGGTTGATTTATGCTATAATGTGCTTCAAGCACATCAAATGCCCCAGTAGGTCGAGCTTGATGATTTTTCATCAACAACTGATTCTACTTTTCAGCGAGAAGTAAAACAGAGATCAAATCCGAAAACTTAGTGAACTTCTGAGCCCTATATTGTTGCTGCAAGACAACATTGGTAGCAGAGAATGTCGAATAGGTCTTCTCCAGGAGATCCTCTTCGGTCAAGTTCTTATTACAAAACTTGATAAGTAATCATATTCGACAAACTTTAGAATTATATTCATTCACAGACTTAAAGTCTTGGAAACGCAAATGCTGCCAGCCATGTCTTACTTTAGGCAAGAAGATATCATTTTGGTTATCAAAGCGATCAGCCAAAGCGACCCAAAGTGCTCGTGGATCTTCCTCAACAAGGTGCTCGGTTTGCAGTGCATCATGAATGTGTCTTCAGATGAAGATCATGGTAGTGGGTTTCTTAGCTTCGCAAATTGGGTTGTCCGTCTCATCTTCAATGGCAAGACACAAATTCTTTACGGTGAGGTGGAGCTTCACATCTTAGACCCACTTGAGGTAGTTCCTTCTAGAGACCTCTAAAACGGTGAAGTCGAGTTTGTTCAAATTCAACATGTCCTTATCACAAAATAAATGGACAAGAATGTGGTTAGTGTAATGGAGAAAAAATCAATCCATTCACATAGGAGTAGAACACTTAGGTTCTAATAGACATTTATTGGTTTAAATTTGCATGAAAAAGCTTCAGGTTTCATGGGTGATGTGTTTAAGGAAAACTTCAAGTTTTCAAACAAGGCATGTTTCTTAGAAACTTCAGGTTTCGAAAGAATTATGAACTTTAGGTTTCGAAAGAATTCTGAATTTCATATGTTCTTGCAGACAAACACAAATAAATATACAGAAACATGCAACAAGAAAATATGCAAATAGATCTTTTGGTCTAGAATTATAATTGAATTAATTATTTGGATTTCAGGGCCGAAATTAAAGTGTGGGTGAAGAATTATAAAACCCATAAGGCCTAAAAAAATAGGCAATTAAACTCAGGGCCCAAAATAATAGGCTACAGCCTACTGGTGGGCTAAGAAAATTTTAGCCGTGAGTTCCAAGCCGAAAAATAGGCTGGGATAGGCTCGGGTAGCAGGCCTGGGGCTGCAGGCCCAAGGACGAAGGGTGGGCTGTAGAAGCAGACCCAAAAACGGAGGCCCATACGGGCTATGATTTGGTCATACGCGGTGCGGTGCACCGATACTGCGAGCTTAGGATCAGGTGCGAGCGAGGACACAGATGGAGGGACACTATAGCCCCAAGGGCTGGTGTCATTTGCGGGCCGATAGTCCAGTTCATCCCAATGAGCTGTTTGATTTTGGGCCATGGCAACAATGGCAACCAGCAAGCCCAAAAGGATGCTGTGCAATGCAGTCCAGAGGGTCCTTGGCCCATTAGGGCTCGGATCTAGAAACCTAGAACACCCTAGCGGCGCTGGGTGTGGGATTTGAACCGGAAAAATCTCTGGCGCCACTTCAGGCGATTTCTCTCAGTCGGTCATGGCATGGCGATGCATGAGGGTTCGACTGGAACCCTAATTTTGGACAGAAAACTAAGTTTCGACGTTGATGGATCTGAGAAACCATGAGGATTCGAAGAATCCTTCGAAAATTCAACGATGTTTATCGGATTTTCGAGAAACCCATCATCACCGACGCTGGTTGGGTCCCAAAAACACGACTGCAAGTCGTGATTTCCCAGGGAAGACGGTGGTGAGGCCGTGGCCAACTGCAGGCGGCGCAGGGTCGTGGGTTTGATGCCAAAAACGGCGTCGTCTTCTCAGATGGAGCATGGGGGGTTTTGCTCCAGTGCATCGTGGCTCAAAAGGCTCGCGTAAGCTTGGGTTTGTGTTCGACAAACCCCAGAAAATTTTCATTTTTTTTTATTTCCCGATGATAATTCAATGTAATTTCATGTATATTCAATATATAATTCACTGCATGGATAGATATATGATGCAATTCATGGCAATATCAATTCACATAATTCAACAATTATAGATATAATGCATACACAATTTATGTAGAATCTGAAATTCAAAAAATGTAAAGTTCAGTTATGTAATATGGTGAATGTTCATGCTATTAAGGCTGCAAAAATATCAAGATAAATACCGTTGTTTTGAAAGAACCTAATTGCATGATGATATTGATGAACTGGTTTGATGCACAAAACTTCCATGTCAGATTCTTAATCGCAGCGGTAAGAGCATGCTGATAATGTGTTGTGGCTTACTTTAACTAACAGGGACAGAGAGGGCCAGCGGCATAGAGAGAGAATAGTGAGAGATGTGTTTGTAGGGTTGTGTAGAGGATGTGTTATTCCCCTACACAGTGCCTTTGTTTATAGTAATAAGGGAGGGAACAATCCTTCTCCTCCAAAGAATACAAGTCCTAATAGGATAGAATAACACGAATAAAATCTAATCTAGGATTTACACAATCCCACTTGAATACAAAGTTTATAACATAAATTTATTTGTGCATAATTGTAGGTTTGTGGGCCCTTTTTTTATTTTTGTCCAGGGCCTTCAAAATGTTTGGACCGCCTCTGAAGATAGCCTTAACTATTAGATAATTACATGAAAAGATTTTACAAAAGGCGCCAAACAACACTCTTACCAAAAAAAGGACAAACTTTCTTGCAACTAAGATACAGTCGCATATTCATAGTGCTAGAAAAGGAGTCGAATCTGTTATGTGGAATTTCCTTGTAACCCATAGCCTTAGAAGTCAGATTTTTTCACACATATATACATGGTGGTTTTTTGACATTTTGGAGTCTCTGTGAGAATTTTATAAAGGGGTCTCCCTTAAGACAGTCTTTCAAGAAATTTTTTTTTTAAAACACATATTCATGCAAAATTCGACAATCAAAATTTCAACTTAATAGAAGCGACATCTTAGTCCAATTAATTGAGTTGTCTCATTGATTAGAGAATTTTTTTGTCCTTCAGCTATCTGATCCCTCAATTGTTGCGTAGTTGGACTGTTTGAGACCATGTTTGAGCCCACATATCCTCAACTGTTCCACAGGTTCTTTCTGGCGAGATGCGATAAGTTCTTTGGAGGCGCAACTTCAATTTATGGTGGTAGTCAAGGTTTAAGGTTATGGATGAAATTAGAGCTTTGGTTATTGTGAGTTTTATGGCTTTGGTTTTAGGTCTTGCTTAAACATTATGACGTGGGTAGTTACTTTTTTGGGTTTATTTCTTTCTGTCTTTGATGTCTTTAAATGTCTAGTATGGTAAATTTTTATTTTTATCAATTTTTTAGAAAAGATATTCCAAAACAAAAATGTGTTGGTAGACCATATCTCTATTGGAGAGCTGATACAATTAAATGATAAGTATAGTACTACTCTTAAAAAACGTTACTTGTATAAGTCGATTTGCTTCTATTTGCTACATTGTGCGTACCGTACTTTGCACTCAGATTCCAGCTATGAAATATTATACGTAGGGACTACGAAAGTTTGTGACTGCAACAGTCTTCATATAAATCATATTTGTGTCGGTTGACATTCAACCATGCGACCAAGATTTTGGCTCTTCAGGAGTTGCTAGGACAAAATATATGCTAATCGCAAAAACCAAAACAATAGAGCTTTTCAATATATCAATTTCCAATTTCTGTTGAGTTATTTTATTCATACAACAAAGAAGATGAGGGAGCTTTTAGTTTCAATAGTACAAAACTTTGATCATTGCCATCCCCTCAAATAATAAGGAACAGAAAAACTGCAGTGAGCTTCATTGAATTCACTGCCTATTTGAATTATAATTATTTGTTAAAAGAAGACTGATGAGGGATAATTATCACGAATTGCACCTTTTCAACTGTTCTACTTCACTAACATGCATGTTAGACTATTTAATCTGAGAAAAATATAAGGAATTGTTATTGGCACTCCAAAAATTTCATTTTATATTCCAAAGTTTCTATATTTGAAAAGAAAAATACGTTTGTAATGAGTGTAGAATAAGATTTTTGGAATGTCAACGACACTTCCCAAAATATATGTATACTTAATTATAAATTATATTAGTATGTAATTAAACACTAAACTTTAAATTTATGGAACAAATTAGGGTCGTCATCGTTAGGTTAACTTAAGCATGTGATCCTTAATGACGACAAATGCCACCAACATGTGTCTAACCAATGTCAGATTAAACATATTAGCAAAACCCTAGCATGCCGTAGGCATCTTGATCTTTGTGAAACATAGCGAATATGCAGCTTTTCCACCATGCATGCGTAGACATCAACAGTAGCTGAAGTTTCGAATATGTTTCTTTTAGGGTATGTTTGTTAGTCGTCACTAAATTTTATTGGATTAGACTGACCACTTATTAGTATAATTTTGTGTTTGTTATGCACTAGGACTAAGATTAATGAGATAGTCCGACTTAATTTATTTTAAGCTAGTTCAACTTAACTTTCGAGATAGTCCGGAGCAAATGCACCCTTAATTAGTATTTATGATAGAAAACTACTGGCCAACATTGCCAATCAAAATTTAAATAGTGCTCATTAGATGAAAATCTTTGGTTAACTGCATGTGTTCCCAAATCTCAAATACGACAATTTTTCCTGACTAAAAATAATTTACAGATATATAGGATACATAAATATTGGTGACATTGTTACAACTTGTAGCTGAAGGGCGTGCCATGCGAGCAACAAGGCATTTAGGTTTGAGAGGTATTGGAAAAAACAATTGAGAGAAAGACAAGTTAATTTGATCCGTACTAGTTCCGTTGTTGGAGTCATATATTCGACTATTATTAATAAACTCTTAAATATTAATTAACAGATCATTTTTCTCGTAGATATAGATGTTGGAGAGTTGACCTTCGTAATTAGCTTAGTTAACTGTTTGGGTCCTTGTAATCAGGATGTAATTAGGATAGATATTATTTGGTGTTTCTTTCTTTGTAAATCAATCTTGTACAATATATATTGCCCTCCTTGGTGAGAAGAATAATATCAGAAAATTAAATCTCAAAATAAGCCCTAATTAGCAATAGATTGTTGTTTAATATATGTATTCTATGCAGGCGTATTCTATGCAGGCTGGTCGAAGATAAGTACTCACACGGACATAGTACTTCTTTTTCTTCGTGAATATTCTAATAGGTAATTATTTTCAATTAAATTCTTAAAGTATGGTGAAAATTTGGAAGGATCTTGGCTCTTGTTATACTCCTCTTATTGAAACAATTGGTGGTAATAATATAATGTATCTGATGCGGATTGTCTATATCGTCCGTACAATCCCCATTTCCAAAGGGCTAGTGGGTTTTTCTGCAAACTCCAAGTCGAAGAAAATGTCTTCGAGGTTGTCGCTATAATGTGAAGTTCCTGATGAGCGAATTAGGAAATAGTTTGGGTGCTGGTGGTCTGGCAGAGGACTTGGTGGAGTCTGTGGCGGCGGGGGTGGGAGGTTTTGGAGAGGTGGAGGAGGACCCATTTAATTGTGTTCGGTTCAGACAAAAAATTTCTTAATATATTAATATTTAATTAATTTCTCAATCTAGTTGGACAAGGAAGTAGGATCCGCATCTGCCGCGTCGGTATTTAACATAATAATTAATAGAAAAGTTGACAGAGGTCTAACATTGCAACGAATGTGTAAGTTGATGTATCATATTGTAATGTTTAACAGATGAGATATAAGATTGTTATGCGACCTAAAGTTGAGGTGGTAAAATATAGTTGACCAAAAAAGAAAGGTTGGTGGTCACTTAGTATTACAATTTAGTAATATTTTTGTCTGTAAGTAAGAAATCTAATATTCGGATCTTGTACGTAAATGACGAGTCCGATATCAATTTATTGTATGCACTCTTAATTGTAAATATATTGTTATATCAACAACAACAAAACAAGATGGTTGGTAGAATTTAGAATAAGTTCAGATCTGTCTTACTATGCTTTGAATTCTAAGGCTACATATTTTAGAGCTGTTTCTAATTGGGGAAAGCTCATTTTACTAATAAACATGGTCATGGTACTGGTTGGTTTTAGCTAAATGTGAAGGGATATGAAGGTCTGATTCTAGTCGCATTTGAGTGCATAGAGATTTCTAGATCACAATGGTGATTGCCTACAACGGTTCTCTTCAATTTGGGACATTAGGATACGATTGATGCCGAGATCTGGAGTTTATATTTTGAGTTACAACTCACGCTTGGCAAAGGTGTTACTAGTCGAATAATTAAGATGAATTCTATGTATGTAGCCTCTTTGTTCAAGGAGAATCGAACTGATATAATTTCCATCCTTTTGATACAATTGTAAGCAGTTGCAGAATAATGATTAGTCGGTTAGATGTCACGTTTTGGGAGCGTAAAATTGTGTTTTTAATAAAGATAAATTAGAGTTTTAATATGGATCTAGGTAATCTTGTCTTCAATTAACCTAGTTGGGTTAGGATTTCTGTTTACATGCCCGGCCCAATGGATCTTTTCTAATAGACTAGTTGGGTAAGATTGGGCAAGGGCTAGGTTTAATTGGTTTGCTCCTTGAATGAGGTTTACAAATTCTAACCTCTTGACTAGTCGAAAACGAGGTTTTTTCTAGTGCATATTTATGTTTTACATCTGATTAAGAGCTGTTAAATTATTTAACTTGATAAAATTTAATGGTTCTTATTCAGATGTGTAATTTAAATATGCTCTTTTAATGTGCACTAAAGAAAATTCAATTTGAAACAGTGAAAAAAAAACACTATCTTCTACATATCTTGTTCATGTAAGAATTAATGAAAGTATTAGAAAATTTAAACTTTATGGCCTAAGTTCTCAATTTGTATTGAAACCCTAAGTCTCAATTAGAGATATGAATATTTTTTAATGTTCCAATTTTATTCCCTTCAAAAATTCCAAAACAAAAGCTTGATTATATATTTCGTCCATATATGAGATCATGCCGCTTGATAAAATATGAAAACAAGAATTTAATTTAATGACACTCAATGTACATAAAGTTCAAGGAGATAATGAGTTCAAATTTATGGGAGCATTTTTGCTCACCATAATAACTGTGGTGTATGCTCACCATACACCTAATCAATTAACACATGTCATTTCACCTAACTCTAGTTAACTTTCACATTAAATGTTAGTTTTTCAATTTTGAAAAAAATTAACCAAGATTAAGTGAAATAACACGTGTCAATTGATTAGGTGTATGGTGAGCATACACTATAATTTATAGTGGTGAGCAAAAATGCTCCCCAAATTTATATGGACGACATAATTGAACAAAATTAACTGCAAGTTAATAATTGTAACAACCATTCATGCGGTGACAAAATTGATTCACTCTATAATGTGGCATGCACATGAACATGAACATGGGTATATAGTTTGGAGAATAGAATAATATTTAGAAAAATAGGATACGAATAATATTTGGGAAAATGGAATCCGAGCAGATGAGTCTGCTTGATTGTGGCCACGGGCAAGATGCAGTTTTCCATAGCTTCTCTGGGCCGGAAGAGTTGGATAACCATGGGCTGCCACCAGTTGTCCCCCTTTAAGAAAAAAGAAAAAGAAAAAAAGATATTAAGTCATTAAGTGTTAATTTTCGTATTCTTTCTTGTACTTAACAACGGCGAGCAACAACCATTTAGTACTACGATCTAGTGGTATTCCTATTTACTTGTAAGTGATAGGTCTTAGGTTCGATTCTCACCAAAAGTGAATTTGAAATATATTATTGCTAACTCGTTATGAGGTTTAACCCACTCACTCATCCCTTTAATATAGATAATATCATTAGTTAAACAAAAGAAAAAAAACGACGTCGGGCAGCAAATGTTGTTGCTGCTTATATGAACTTTCCGAATTTTCTTTGCACGCTAACGGTTAATGTCTTTTGGGTGTAGGGGGAGCCGGCATGGCCTCCTAACTGTTGATGTATAATGAAAAGCACTAATTGAGAAACTAATGGAGATCTCGATTAGTTAGTTTTTTTATTAATTCTCCATTAACTTTATTTGTTTGATAAACTTCTATCATTTCTAAATTTAATTGGAATATTTAGATAAAATAAAAAAATAAAAAAATAAAAAAATAAAAAAATAAAAAAACCCTCTTAGATTAGGGTTCTGTCCAAAAGGTTGGGAAGTGCCTTTCAGAAGGGCAACGTTATTGTGAACACAGGGAGGGCACATCGCCTTATATAGGGATTCTACCTTGATGCCCTTATCTTGTAAAGCCCCACATAATCCCACAAGGGATTGGTTCCTCATCATCTATAACCGATTTTTTAAGGGACAAAAAAGCTAATTATCTTTTGGTATAATTTATAGGGTAAACTGCAAATTCAGTCCCTAAATTATCATCTTAGTGAAAATTAGGTCCCTAAACTATTTTTTCAGAAAAAATAGTCCATGAATTATAAAAATTTTCCAATTACATCCCTAATTTTATATTCAAATCCATTATATTCAATTTTCTGTCAATTTAAATCACGTTACTTGCATGTGATACACATTGGAGGGTAGATTGATATATTGGAGGGTAGATTGATAGTTAGTGTATGGAGTTAACTTTGGAGGAGAAATTGGTAGTTTTTCATAAAGAAATAGTGTAAGTTAACTTTTGAGGGTAAATTAGACATTAAATTCTCAACCTATATGAAATGTTAAGCACTTATAGACGAGAAAATGAAGGTATTACACTCTAAAGTGTGTCAAGTGACTTAATTTGAAGAAAAATTGGATAAAATAGCTTTGAATATAATAGTAGGGATGAAATTAGCAATTTCTAATGAATTTAAGGACTTATTTTACCGAAAAAATAATTCAGGGACCTAATTTTCACTAAGGAGATAATTCAGGGACTAAATCGACATTTCATCCTAATTTATATCTGATACCTTGGGAAACCTCTATCTCCCTCTTTTAGGAGGACAGTTCACACCGCCAAGAGTCAATATCTCTAAACCACGACTCCACTCCCTTGACCAAAAAAATAAAAAAAAAACTCCACTCCAAGGACTTTGAGATGAAGCAACAGACATGGCAACGTGGCCTTACAAATTTAGGACCACCCAATGGAACTTTTCGTTTTTCCCTTTTGATGTGTGTTCTCTTGTTAGAATTCTCGCGAAATAACTGTAACTGTAGCTGTAAATTTAAAATTCAGTTACATTAGCACTATAATAAAATCTAGCAAAGATCCTTGACATTACTTAAACAAAATGAGGTGGGTAAAAGTAGCTATATAATGTCTCCATAGCCAGATAAATTTTGCCCCCTGTAGTCATTGATATGCCTTTTACACATCTCATTTTGGGCAACTACTGTCAGTTATTATTTGACGCAGTGTGATAAAAAAAAAATTAAATATTCATTTT
Source organism: Heteromeles arbutifolia (assembly GCA_024362995.1). NCBI lineage: Eukaryota > Viridiplantae > Streptophyta > Magnoliopsida > Rosales > Rosaceae > Heteromeles > Heteromeles arbutifolia. The sequence goes on from JANCRC010000019.1 coordinate 9,857,384, forward strand.
TACAAAGATATTCTTACACTATGGGGTGTGAGGATAAATTGGTATCGAACTCGCCATCTACGAGTTCTGAACATAAGACCTCTTAATACAAGTGAAGATGTATACCACCGCAGTACTAAGTGGCTAGACAACAGTAATCTTAAAGAATAAGAACACTAAAATTCACTAGAAGTATGAGAAACCACAAAGTTTAATATTGAATGATTGATAAAATAAATAAATCTAACACCAAAGCATCCCGTCTAGTAAAAAAAACTACTTGCGCAACTAAACTTTAGGCAACGAAGCAATTTTGCCACTCAAGTGACCTTTAAACGACAAAATTAGGCTATTGTCACGCGAAATCGTCACGGCAAAAAAAAAATTGAAAACTTAGGTGATCAGGAACTTCGTCACGTAAGACGACTTTGCACAATGAACTGGATATTTTTTTTCGCGCAATGTCTGGGAAAAAAAGTGGTAAAATGAAGATTGGGCACCAATTTATTGCGTGACAAACTTTTTCTTGTGCAAGAGAGCCCTTCATCTCACAAAGTGTAATGATCGGTTTGGTTGGGGAGACATTTAAGTGAAAAAGTGAATACATACGTTGCCCGATAAATACTCCGTCGCACACAGGTGTCACGTGATTCTTTAAAAACCCAGATTCACTCCCTTCTCCTCATTCATGTCTTCCTCATCTTTTTCCCCCCAAAACTATTGTTTTCTTCTCCCCAAAACTTCAAAACTTTCTATCCTCCAAGCTCTAAAATTCCTCTCCCCCATATCCCGATTCTTGTTTCCTTATTTAGTTACTTTCTTCGGCGACCATCTTCAATTTCCAAAGTAAGGTCTTTACATATCCAAATAAAGAACAAATTTATTTCGGTAATTAATTTTTATTTTTGAATTTTGTCATAAGTTGTGAGTTTTCGAATATAAGGAAATTATAATATGTTGTAGATGTATGATTTCGTTGCTGCTCCAACTAAACATGTATATGTGTGAGAAGGATCTCGGACATGTAATACCCAATTTTGTATGAATTTTATGGTTGTGTTTTGCTAAAAAATTTATTGCATTATTATAGTAAAAGTTGATGAATGTACTTAGTTTGCTTTTGAAAAATTTTGTTTTTTCCATAGACAAACACAAAAAAAAGAATGTCTCGCTAGACCAGAGAATTGATGAATAGTGGACAAAGGTGCCTCAAGTATAACATGCAGCTTAAGGAAGTTGAGACGGAGATGCAATATACGCTCGTGTGTGACATTAGGGGCATTATTCCGGGACAAATGTCCTACATAGTGGTCGTCTTGGAAAAAAGTGCTGGAAGAAATGAAGAAGTCTTTGCTGAAAGAGATATTAGTAAGTGTCAATTAGTCATTTAATAATTAATTTGATATGAAATATATTATAATTATTAATATTTTATGCATAACAGGTTGATTTTATTATTGATGAAACTGACTTTGAGCTGATGAATTACCTCGATGACATATTGACACACCCCAACCCCAATAACACAAGTTACGAGGCCGTGATGTGCTGGCCGACACTAAATTGACCATATGACGTCATCCGGATATGATGTCACAAGTCAACTTAATGGTGAAGCCATAGCAAGATATTTATGATGTGTAAGAATTTGAACCAAAGATGTACATTAATATAATATATCCAAAGCTGCAACAAAGTACTTATCATCCTCCCCACTTGGGGACACAAATTATCTTGGGTTTAACCCCGTTATTAATCACATCACATTAGAGCAGCTAAAAGTTTCACACAACAGTAAACACAACAGAATGCAGTACTATGCATAATCAAAAGTACGATCATGCAAATATTATTACAACTAAGATAAAATTACAGTAAACAAGCCATCACCCAAAGTCCAAAGGATGAAAACCTCGCTACCAAGCCCACTCGTCCCTACTGATGTTCTCCTTAGTCTCGTTACGTCCTGAAGGGGTTGATAAAACAATCAAGTCAAGTTTAGAAATCATACATTCTATTAATCAATCATGCTAGCATCCACTAACATAAGTATAGCAAGTAGGAAATATACTAGCATCAACTAGTTAATCTCAATACCGGTAATAATCATCAACCCAAGCGTCCACTAGGACAAATATAACCTGTAAATAAATCTATGGCCAAACATAGCTATACAAAATATCACATGATGACCATCTGGTAAAAATATATCACTGATGATACAAAGATATTATCTAATATCATCACAAGTCTCGTTAGAGACTGACATATTAATATGCATCCACATATTAAGCATACATAAGTGTGTATATATATTAGTGTTTTAAAAGGCTCGCCTCAGGGCGTGCCTAGGCGGCCTTGGAGGCGGGCTCCAACATTTTCGCCTCTGTTTTGTGGGAGTGGGCGAAATACTCGCATAGGCTTCTCGAAGCGCGCCTGAGGCGTCGATTGGGCGTCCATTTTTTCTTTTTTAAGTTGCAAAATCTGGAAACTTTTGAGTTGCTAAGCTGTTTTGAGTTGCAGGCCATGAAAAAGAGTGAAGGAGAAAAGAAGATAAAGACGACGACTAGGTTTATTAGGCTGAGTTGTGTTTTTAACTTTTTTTTTCTTTTTAATGCTTAAACTAACCCCACCTTGCTACATTTATTAACCCATTATCTTCACTTTTTTATTTTTTAGTTTTTTTTTAACTAACCCCACTTTAATGACATTTATTACCCCACTATCTCCTTTATCTTCACTTTTTATTTCTAATATGTTGTAGGCCTATTTGATTGAACAATCTAGGGTTTAGAGAGAGGGGGCCGACCAGAATTAACGAGAAGAGAGAGTGATTTAATTGTGAGGTGTGTTTGATTCACCACATTGTGCCTTTATTTATAGTAGTAGGATAGGTAAAAACCTTTCCCTTTAGGATTACAACATTTAATAGGTAATCTACTCCTAATAGGAATATAAGATACATTCCCAGATTCCCTAGGATTTACACAATCACATTCCTATTCTAAATATGACTGCAACATAATATTTATTTTCCTCATATACTAGATATATATTAGATAAGCATTTTTTGTTTTTGTTTTTATTATTTTCCTGAATATTCTCATGATTGGCCATAGAAAAAAAAAAAACATCTTTTTATTTGTATTATTTTTTTTAATGTTATATTATACTTTTTTTTAAAAAGCCGTTATCTTTATCCTTATTTTTCTTTTTTGAAGACTCGTGAGACTTCGCCTCACACCTGAAGGCTTTCGCTATATATATATAACGTAAAAACGTTTTAGTTTTTTTAAGAGGTCCACTCACAGGTAAGCAGAGCATCCCTCGCAAATAGACTCCTTGCTCAATCCTTTCGATTCTCAATCAACCCTGTGAATATCAATATAAGCTAAAATAAGCTTAAAACATCAATTAAATGGAACATTGTCCAATTCACCCATTTAGGCTTCGAATTTGCACAAACTAGGGCACTACGTGATTCAGAACACCGAAAAACCTAGAGTTAAGTCTCGGGTCTGTCACGCGTCGCCGTGGTGCCACCATGTGCCGCCGTGATTCAGCGAGTAAATGTCACACTCGCCATTGCTGGTGCCACGCGCAAGTGCGGTGAGAATTAAATCAGGTTAATAGAATATACCTCTTTCGTCACGAGATTTCGTTAAAGTTAACAGATTCTCAGCCTTTGCCGTTAGAACTAACGGTGCCCATAGCAAGTCACCGTCGCCGATCACCGGAGTCTCGGTGGAATCTGCAAATTTACATCCAGAGTATGATTTAGGGCTCTCCGAGCTTGATTTCATTGGTTTCAAAGCTAAAACTTAGCCAATTCAATTGTAAAACCAATTCAGTCTGAAAAATTACCAGGAAGTCACCTAGGGTATTTTGAGGTTGGGAAAGGTTAAGTCTGCCTCAGATGCAATGGCTTGAGCTCGGTGCAACTCGCCGGATTCTGGAAATGGAAAGAAACAGCATGCATGCAGGTTAATCTCAATTATCCTTAATAAAAAAAACCCACATGCAACAAGGTAGATTAATACCTTGGTTCAATTCGAGAAGCGTATGTGCACCTATAGCCACGAACTCGTCGGAGTTCGTCCATTTACACTCGTCAAAAACTGGGAAAAGAAGTATACACATGCATGCATGGGTTAGAGTTCGAATCAGAGTTCATCACTTCCTTTGATGTTTGTTTTGTTGTTTTACAGCTAAGAAAAACACCCAGGGACCATGCCGACAGCTGAAGAAGGGACAAGTCACCCGGGTGACAAACGATAGGATACGATAAAAGGCATCTGGCTGCACCTACGTCAGAGCAGCATAGTGCATTGGTCCACGACGTGAGACAAAGACCTAGGTCCGCAGCTATTTATCGGTAAGTTCCTAACTTTGTTTATTCAATTATATATAAAGTTCATATTTTTATATTAAATCTTTTTTCCTTTTTAAACGTTTAATTCTAATTTATTTTTTTATTATTTGAATTTAATAATTAGTAAATTGTACACAAACTACAATTTTGACGACATAAACAAGTCGATGGATAGCTACCTGGACAAGTTGTTTTACGAGCGGTACAAGTAGTGGAAGAGCGAATTCGACAAACATTTTGAGTTGTTTGATGATTTGGAGGTCGCTCTAGAGGAGGGTTGCCCACTAAAGTTGGAGGATCGGCCAGACGAATGGGCGGGCTTTGTGACAATTTTTAGGGGCCCGCCTATGTGGTACATATTAAAATATGTATTACTTATTTAATTTTAATTTTTTTTCAAATTATTTCTACTTTGGGTTATGCGTTTATTTCATTTTCTTTAAATATTACACTAATACATTTATTTTATGTTAACAAAAGAAGGCGAAGGCGAACAACGTCAACTGGGAGAAGACAACTTTTCTCCACCATTCTGGTTCGAGACCCTTCTCCTATAGGATGGAGGTGCGACGATAGGTAGTAAGTGTTTAATATTCCCACTTTCAATTTCTTACAAATATTCATTTTATTTTCTGCACTAACATTGTCTTTATGTATTTTTTTTGTTTCAGGGGGGTTCTAATTTCCCCGAGATAGATGTCTCATAGGTGACGATGGTGAAAGGGAGCCACCGTGCTTCTGAAGTTTGCCTTTCAGTTTTCCTCGGACACTCCTATCGAGTCTGTGGCTCCACCTGAAGATACGGGGTTTTAGATCTTGACTGAGAACTTGGATGAGACTCTTGGGCGGAGGCCGAGGAAGTATTGTTGGGGGATGGGGCACGCTCATCAGCACGCTACTAGGGCCTCATCATCATCACAACCATAGTGTCCCGACGTCACTGAACTTACGCATGAGGTGGCCAACTTAAGGAGTAAGCTCGCGTTGATCGTTGAGGCCTTAAGCTCGAATGGCGTCCGTCTCCCACCCGGCGTTGCTAGCCCCTCCACCTCCGAGCCACAGCACCTGTCGACCTCTGAGCCCGTCCACCAGCCCGATCGGCATCCTCCCCAGCATACCGACTTGCCGCCCGACTCGCAGCCCGTCCAGCAGCTAACTTCTAGATCGACTTCCAACCCGACCCGCAAATAACCCCACAAACAACCCCATTTAATGACCAAATAGATTATAGGTTTCTTCTTTCTTAGTTTCAAACTTTTTACTTGTACGTACATTTTTCTTTGATATATAAATGCTATTTTTTTTCCTCCATTCATTATAGTTGCAATATAGATAAAAAAAATTAATAATTATTATTTAAATAAATTATGTAAGCAAAACAAAAAAAAAAAGGAAAAAAAAAAGTTGCCAACAAAAATATAAATTAATTAAAAATTTACCCTTGCCGACTAACTGTTCATCGTATAAAGTAATAACGACAATTTCTTTTCTTTTTTTTTATGTTAAAATTAATAAAAAAATTGACCTTTTGCGACGAACATTTTGTCGGGCAAAGTTTATGTCAACTAAAGTCCAATTTCACATGTTCGTCGCGCAAACTTATTGGCCACGAATGTTAAGCGTCCCATTTACTGTATCGTGTCGTAATCACTTTGTTGCGTAAACTTATGCCCGACATCGTTGGTTCGTTCCCTTAAGTTCTGTGCAATGATGAACGTGTCATCGTGCAGGTTCATTATGGCGCAATGAAGGAATTGTTTTTGCCAACAGGATCCTTTCCAGATCCTCTTTGTGAGGGTCTTAAGGATTCGTGAATCATATTTGTTCATCGTACATCGTGCGGTCAGTTTTTGTCAGGTACTATTTGTTTTATTTTAAATAAATAAATTTAATATGATTTTTTACCACACGATGTACGATGAACGGACACGATTGACGGATCTCCAGGATCCTCACAAAGAGGATCTGGCGAGGATCCGGATCTTGTTTTTGTCACGCAAAGTCTGTTCTCACGACCTTTACGCAACGAATTTGTCGTTACTTAAACTCTGGTGTGATGCTATTAAGTTTTACGCGACGAGTTTTCCTTCTTCGTGAAAAGTGTTAACTGTAGTAGTGTATTAAAATCACGTTAGCTTTATCATGGTACATGGCAAGCCGCACATATTTCCTTGAATCACATAGTTATAAAATTTCGTACTCAGCATGCTAAAAAGTGTATAGTCGCACAGTTGAATATTAGAATGCAGAACAAACAAGACTACAAAATAATAAGAATATTATTAAACAAACTGAGAATGCTGAAATGGCTACAAAACCCTAAGAAACTACATTGTGAATGACTTGTTCTCAACTGAATAACAAGCATGCTATTTATAATAAACTAACCCTATCCCTAAAAGGTAAGAAACCAAAACCCTAATGCTAATAGGCTAAGCACAGAAAACCAAACATTAAAGTAAACCTAAATACTAATATTTTCCAACACCCCCCGTCAAACTCATGGCGGTATACGACATGGGTTTGCAAACAAGCAGATGCAGACTAGCTCCGTTAGCCGAACAAACAGGTAGGCTCCGCAATGCAGACAGACAGATAGGCTCTGCAACACGGACAGATAGACAGGCAGGCTCCGCAACGCGGACAGACAGACAGGCGAACTTGACTTCACTTGACTGGCGAACTGATTCTGGAAGGTGAATTGATTCTGATTTCGACTGGCTAGTGTTAAGAGTATGAAAAGAACCCATCATTAAACGGACAAGATTTTCATATCTCAATTGTAGCAACGAACAAACACAAAAACTATCACTCGAGTGGGCATAATTCCAAGCACTCGAATGACAGTCACAAAACAAATCCAAGCAACCAACAATTCCTGTGGGCCTAAAACAAACTTAACCAATTTTTTATTTTTCCATTTTCTTGTTTCTTCCTCCTTTTTTTTCCTTTGCAGCGATACAAACTTGCGGGTTGCTCCCACAGGTTGCAACAGCAGCCTTCAAGGGTGCAGAAGCAGCATCAGTGCAACTGGTTTCATCAAATCCAGTGCGGCTGGGGAGGTACAAACTAGAGTGGCGGCAGATGCAGATTAGCGGAGGAGGAGTAGGACCGAGGCAGCTGCAAGCAGCTGAGGAGGATGAGGGACCAAGGTCAGATGGAGTGATGGTGGTGCGACAGATGAGCGGATGGGATCCGGGTCTGGTACGATGCAGGGACAGCGACTATGGATCGCTGGGTCGATCTGGCGGTGTGGGACGGATTTGGGTCTAGGCTTCATAAAACACGGTGCAGGTGCATGTAAGTGTGGGTGAATGGTGATCGGATACGATTAGACAGCATCGGGTTAGGTTCAAATCTGGTTGCGATCGTCAGGTCGTGGTTCAGGCGGACGAAAGATTCATCACATCAAGGTTCTGTTTCACGACAGATGAGGCGGGATATAGTGGCTTTGGGTGCAGGCGTGGCGGGTTGGCGCGGTGATGTTCTGAGTATGAGCACGTTGGTGATGTGAGTTCGTGGCGGTGGTTCCGAGTGTAGCAAAGGACAATGACATAATGCAGCAAACTGATTCAATTTTTTTTTTTTTCAAAACTAATATCAAACAAACAACATGGATACCTATCAAGAACATATTAAATCCCGAAAGATCAAACTTGCTCTGACACCAAATTGAATATCAGAGTGCGGAACAAACAAGACTACAAAATAATAAGAATATTATTAAACAAACTGAGAATGCCGAAATGGCTACAAAACCCTAAGAGACTACATTGTGAATGACTTGTTCTCAACTGAATAACAAACATGCTATTTATAATAAACTAACCCTAATCCTAAAAGGTAAGAAACCAAAACCCTTATGCTAACAGGCTAAGCCTAGAAAACCAAACATTAAAGTAAACCTAAATACTAATATTTTCCAACACACACACTATTTATTTGTGACCAATATACACTAGAATCCATGACTAGGAAAAGCATGCGTCTTTATTTAATCTATGCATAGTAGTGTTCACAACATGTACACATTGACTATTGGTTGCTTATGCTGACAAAGATTTAGAACAAACGGTGATCTCTGGTTTGATCGAACACCCCCGCGCTGGCTACTCACTCATTTGTACCCTATGTGATCGGACACCAACGAATTCGGAGACCCATTCGTTGGGCACCTATGAGCTTAGACACCCATAATCTTGGACACCCTTAAGCTCGAACCCCGAATCTTTGACCCAACTTGTGAACCCCACTCAAAGATCTTACGTGTGGCCCCGACTCAAAGATTTTTCGCTGCCTAAACTCCGACAACGGCACCAAAAACTTGTTGCGAAAATTAGATTGACCGAAATTAACTCAATTAAGTTTCAAATTTTAATGCTCGTAACTGTACGAATCGTAGTATAATATGCTAGGCAAGCGCATTACCGTTCCAACTAAGATTGATATAATTCCAATTATCTAACCTAATTAAATTGCACTTTAATTAAAATAGTACGATTGATGATTTGAGAAAGAATTTTAAAATTGTGATTATAAACACAAAATAAATGAGCTTAAATAAGTGAGACAACAAGAAAGAAAACAAATTATAATTTGAATGCGAATGACACTAGAGGATCTGATTCACAATAACCAATCCAATTCAATTCCAACAGTTAATATATTATTAATGAATAAACATCCAATTTGACGGTCTAGTTCCTCCAATTCATATATTATCCATGGCATCTAGATTACTATGTATACTCATGTGTGTTAACAATCTATGACATCTAGATTACTAAACACATGCGAATTCATTAATGATTTGAGAACTAAGAGACCGTTTGAAACCTAGTGTATGACATCTACATCAAGGAATTCATGGTATCGTTTGCACGACGCTAAAACTAAATTAGCAACATGACATTTGTGATAATTCGCAACAAATATACTCAATTCAAGCCAAAGTGATGACCAATCACCAAGATTAAAATTAAGCTTATAAGCATAGCAAAATGATACTCAAAGTGAATGAAAATTCAGAAATAATTAACTGAAAAATTAAGCAATTATGGTTGGGCTACATCATAGCTCTAGCGAAAAGAAACTAGTTTTGAAACATAGATAAAAATAACACCGAATCCATAATGAAAATTGAGTTTAGAAAACCTTGAAAAACTCCTTTGCTTGCTGCTGCAACTTGGCTTGTTCTCCTGTTTCTTTTTTTCCTCCGCTTGTTGTCTTATTTCCCATTTTTCTTCTTCACTCTTCCTTTACTTCTTCAATAATGAGCAGGCCCAAAAGACGAGAAAATCTTGTATAGGGTTGGGCTTGTCACTTGTTTTTGCTGAATGGCATTACCGTCAACTCAAAACTTATCATTTGATAAACATTAAATATAATTTTCATCTGAAATTTTCAAAATATTAAAATACTAAAATTTTCATGCTTTAATTTTGACCAGCTGTCTCTCTTCCTCTGCTGCAATTGTGTATGTGTTGGCTTGCTCCTGGATTTTGACCGGGTGTTTCTCTTTTCTATGCAATAAAAGGATAAAGGCAGCCTTGCTGTTGAAGTGGCCACGTGCTTTGCCCAAAATTAAATAAAATGATGTATTATTTTGAAAAGAAAAGAAAAAAAAACATGTGATCTTAAATATACCAAAAGCACACATTATCAATTTATTTAGACAAAATATTGAGAATGAATTATACTTGACCCATTTAATGCAATAATAACCAATGAGATCCAATATTATAATTTTTTTCATCTCGATAATCTAGCTAGAAAACACAAAATCATGTAATTTCTTTCTTTAAAGTCCATTCCAAGATGTTACAAGAATATGTAGTTTTTGGGATAAAATAAGTAGTATAATTTGTGCTCATCAATAGACCCAATATGTGAACCAAACTAGCGGACCCGGCTCATGTTCAGAATCAACTCATATTGAGCACACACTCACGTTAAGTGCATACTCGCAATGAGGAACACCACTAGCTGAGCCACATCGCAATGAGCATAGCCTCTAGTCGAACAACCGCCTCGCCGCGAACACGCCTCTAGCTGAGCAGCCTTGCAAAGTACACTGCCTTTTGCCGAGTATTGCTTCAGGTTGATCACCACAAAGTACCGAGTACCGATTTTGAACGACGACTAGTCAATTTGGCCCACACATGGATTGCATTTGAAGCCTCCAGCCAAAAGATTCTCTTGACTGAAGACTTGGGGGACTCCTTCTTGTGCCATATATTGGGTCTCACTACTTAACCCATAAAGTATGTGAGAGGGGAGGGAAACCCTTTTTTTTATGTTATAAAAGTGATCATTCATCCTTACTTTAGGAGGATGGCAAACCCTAGCTTCTCTAGCAATAAGCCTCTGTGTGCATGTAACTCTCATTTTACAAAGTGAAACCGGATCTACACTAATGTGGATGTAGCTCCAACTTGGTGTGACTCACGATATATCGTTGTGTTCTTGTGTGTGTATGATTTACGGTCAGATCTAAGTTGGTCCAGGATCGATTCGGTTTTGTGTCTCAACAACTAGTATTGATTTATGCGCTTGCTAGTAGTTATTTTACTTAGGTTTTTAAAATTATCTCCTTTTTTTTTAAAAATCTAAAAAAAATAAAATAACCAATATTGGTTGAGTGGTACCAAGTCGCCATATCTTACAAACTGTGAAAAGAACCTTATTCAAAGTAACGTACACTAATTTAAGTATTACTTTTATCCCATTACCAAACAAAAAGCATTACTTTAATCTAATTAAATAAAGTATTTAGAACCTTAAATTCTTTTTGTTGCGCTCTACATTGCTTAACATGAAACTGAGATTACTAGAAGTTAACGAGAGCAAACGGGAAGCTGAAAGCCAACAGATGGTAGGGTCTTGGATGATGATTGCTGATAGAGGCTCATCATTGTTTCGGTTCCCCACGTTTAGGCTACTAAGGATGGGCAACTCCTAAAAAATGTGCTATTAAATTTTCAAAAAGGGCCCATGAGGAGCTTGCCCTACAAACTATATATTCTCCATCGATCTGTATCACCAACAGACTTACAGTGCTCTTGGAGAGTTCCTATTGGTAAACAGGTTAGCAGGCATAATCTAGCAAGCGACTGTATTTTGGTCTACGTGCACGATTGTTAACTACTAATGCGTGTGACTCTTACGGGATCTACACTCAACAAGTATTACAATACTTACTTTACTACAATGCTTTTTTTACTTTTAATTAGATTTAGATTTAGATTTTGTTTTTGTTTGCGTTAAGTACATTGCTAAAAATATATACGTAGTTACTTTATTTTAGCTAGGTGTACATTTGTTAGTACATTGTATGTATATTAATAGGGTTTTTATCACAAATGGTCCCTGAAATTGACTCACCCCATCAAGATGATCCTTAAAATTGAAAATCAATTAATGTAGTCCCTAAAATTGGGTGTCGCAAATCAATCAAGTGACGTGGCACACTTTATATTAAAAAACTAATAAAATATTATTAAAAACTAAAAAAAATCATTTAATATTTTTTAAATGTTAAAATAATAATTAATTATTTAAAAAAAAAAAAAAAAACCTTATGTTCATGCCCTTTCTCCCCCCCCCCCCACCCTACCTCTTCTCTCTCTTCTCCCCCATCCAACTCCCTTCCTGCAACCCAGAAAAAAGGAGGAGGAAGAAGAAGAAGAAGAAGAAGAAGAAGAAGAAGAAGAAGAAGAAGAAGAAGAAGAAGAAGAAGAAAAAAAAAAAAAAAAAAAACTGAATCCGAATCTGCAACCCAAAAGAAGAAGAAAAAAAAAAAAAAAAATCCCGAATCTACAACCCAGAAGAAGGAGGAAGAAGGAGGAAGAAGGAGAAGAAGAAGAAAAAAAAAAGAAAACCCGAATCTGCAACCCAGAAGAAGAAGAAGGAGGAGGAGGAGGAGGAGGAGGAGGAGGAGGAGGAGGAAGAAGAAGAAGGGAAAAAAAAAACCCTTAGGAGGAAGAAGAAGAAGAAGAAGGAAAAAAAAACCCTCAGTAACCACCCCCCTCCCGAAGAAGAAGAAGAACAAAAAAAAAAAAAAAAAAAAAAAAAACCAAATCAAACAATTTTTTTTTTTACTTTTCTTTTAATATTTAAAAAATATTAAATAATTTTTTTTTAGTTTTTAATATTCATCAATTCCCCCCAAACTTGACACCATTGGCCAATTCCCCCCCTCAACTCTCATAATTAGTCAATTCTCCCCCCCCCCTCAACTTTAATTTGGCCAATTTCTCCCCTCAACTCTCATAATTAGTCAATTTGCACCCTACTGTTAATTTTTTAATTTGATCATAATTAAACAAGTGTGTGTAAGAAACTAAATAAGATGTATGTTAATCATTTTCCTATATCTTTATCCTATTACAAATAGATTAAAATTTAGAATTTTAGAATTTATTATAGATAGTATTATTAGTCATAATAAATCAGTATGGAGTAATTTATTTGATTTTTGACTATACAAAATTGATAACGAAAAGGATTGATGTATAAATTTTTGTATGTGAATACAATTTTCTTTATAAAAGTGAAAGCTAAGTTCAAGTAAATTGCGGAGAATCGAGCTTTAGTGCAAAAATGGCTAGTCAATTCATAATTTTCGACTCCTTATTAAGAATAACCCATTTTATTGAAATAGGTCTAATCCATGAGTTTAGGATTATTATTTCTTTTTGTTATTATTTCTTCTTCTACATGCTTTAAACCCGATTCATAACTTTTTCTTATAATCAACCCATATCACATACTAATTGTATTATGTTTTTGTACATTTTACCCTATATTATATAGGTGAGTTTATGTTAATTTTAGTACTTTGTTGGAAGTTATTAGAAAGATTGAAAAAAAAAATGATGGAAAATTAAAAAAAATTAACAGTAGGGTGCAAATTGACTAATTATGAGAGTTGAGGGGAAAAATTGGCCAAATTAAAGTTGAGGGGGGAAATTGACTAATTATGAGAGTTGAGGGGGGAAATTGGCCAATGGTCACAAGTTCAGGGGGGAAATTGATAAATACCTCTAATTTTTTAATAGAAAGTGGGCCCCGAATCAAGCCACGTCAGCATTTAACTGAAAAGTAAACGGCCAAGTAACGGAAGGTATAACATTGGACCAAATTCTAAAGATGAGGTATGACATTGTCAATTTTAAAAGATGAGGTATGAAAGTGTCGTGACACAAATAGTTGAGGTAGTTTTTTGTACTTTACCCAAAAAAAAAAAAAAAAAACTAAGTTCGTTGCAACCCAGAAAGAAGAAGAGAAGAAGAAGAAGAAAAAAAAAATATCAAATGATTTTTTTTTAGTTTTTAATAATATTTTTTTAGTTTTTTAATATAAAGTGTGCCACGTCACTTGCCACATCAGCATATAACAGAATTTTTAACGGAGTTATGATGGAAGGACTACATTGATTTGCGACACCCAATTTTAGGGACTACATTGATTGATTTTCAATTTCAGGGATCATCTTGATGGGGTGGGTCAATTTCAGGGACTATTTGTGATAAAAACCCATATTAATATACCTATCGTATGAACATAAAACTAATCAACATGACCAAGATCAAAAGATTACCTTAATTAGTCAAAAATCATCAGAGGATAAAAATCTAATTGCTCCGAATATTTAAAATGTTTGGTCACTTGATATTGTTGTATATAATACGTTTTAATTAGATGAAACTTTTGTTTAAAAATATTTATTCAATATGTGTGGTCCATAATTAAATAAAAATAAGGCATGTTATAGGGCCAAAATTTAAAACTCGTACGACTCTGGCCATCAACTTTGAAACCCTATTAAGGATCATATCCTAGGGTTCATATGACCACCTCAGTCCATCTCAACCCGTCTAAGGGCTCAGACAGGGTTCGCACTGAGGCGCGTCTACCACACAGACAACCATACTCAAGAATATCTCGCCTCCTTAAATTTTGATGTACGCATCATTCGACATGCTAACGCTAAAGGCCATATACAGGTAAAGGTTGATCCTCCACAAGATACAACTAAAGGCCATATACGAGGAATTATAGTCAGTGTCAGTGCCAAATGATCGATCTACTCATGCTTTAGCTTAGCGATGAGATCGAGGTTGCTCCTTCTACACTACCTATAAATGGAGCCAAATGCCTTCAAGCTGAGGACCTTCATCAAATTCAATCTTTACGATTATACAAAAACCTTGAGTGATTCTTCAATCAACCCAACTGCTTTTCAACACAAACCCCATTCTTTCAGCAAAGCCCTTTAGCTATTCAGCTAGCCAGAATCTTGCTACAGTTTTACTGCTTTCTTTACATTTCCAATCAATTTACATTTCAAGTCATGTAGTTTGGCTTATCGGCCCAGATTTTACTTTTGTAAACGTTTGTAATCTTGACTTAATCATGAAATGATTACATTCTGTTTTCTGCTTTTGTTTCTATTTCACTATCATTTGCTTTTTAGGCAAGCACAATCATGAAATTACACTGAATTTTAAGTCCTCGTTCACTTGAGGCATGTAAAAGAACTTAACCGAATTAGTGTCTCATTCGGTGCACAATCATATGGTTAAGAAGTCAGATTTACGCGCAACTTCCATGCACATTCGAACACAAACACTGTCTTTCGGCAACCTTCAATAGTGGCATGCATATTCTCTCTTTCTCTCGAGCTATGTCGTGGTGCCAAGACCGAAAACAATACTTCAGGCAAATACATGTTGAATCCAGTCTAGACTTCGTCCGAATTTTGACACCAACATAATAGTTTTAGATTACTAAGTAGTCTAGTAAATGAAATGGTGAAAATTGTTTAAAAAATCATAATACTAGATAAGTTGGACTACCAAAGACAAATTCTTTGTTTAATTGTCTTATGCACTTTTTCTTCTTTAGATAGCTAAGTTGTCTTTTACTTTATTCTAGGAAGCTAGGCTAGCAAAGCCAGTATAGTTTGGACCAAGTGTTTCCGTGTATACCTAAAAGTATTGAGTAAAGCTTGGGCAATATGATTAAAGGTAGGCCATACGTACATTTTGGACCAAAATTTACTTTTTTTATTTGATGTTAGTCATGAAAAGAATTCATACATACACGTCAAGAAAAACGACTGTCCACCATGTTTTAACTCAAAGCTTGAGTCGCGGACTAATAAGGATGGCGGACTATATAGTGAGGATTTAGAGGAAAAAAAAGAGGAACTTTAACGAAAAATTCTCAGTACTGTTCACTTTAACGAAAAATCATATTTTTACATTAAAAAATCAATTATGGTACTATTTACTTTACCTTTTATTTTGTCCTTATTAAAACTTAAAATTTTCAAGCCATTTTCATTAGTTTTCCTATAAAAAGAAGAATGTTCATTATTGTTTCATAGCCAAATTAATAGATAATAGATAGCAGATAAATACACAATCACAACAAAAAGAAGGCTAATAGATAATAAATCTAGAATGTATATGTTTTTCTCTTGGTTTACAAATATATACTATGTACTCTACTTTCTCAAAAATACCAGCTGGGTGCATTTTGGTAAGAGTCAAACTTCTTAATTAGCTGATATCATTATTAATTCAGGACATTTTACTAAGAAAACGTATATTTAGAAAACGTATATTCAGAGTCAGTGGTGGTGTTGTCTCGGAGCTTTTGCTTCAGGGTTTTCTGTCTCCATGCTCTTGTTTTCAGTTTCTTATAGTTCAGCCCTCCAAAACTTCTTACATTCCACCTAAATCTCAACTCTAATCCCCCATTACATTCATTTTTTCCTCTTCTTTTCACCACCCTCTTTAGTTCTCAGCTTTGCCCTAGATGCTAGGGCAAAGATTCAAGGAAAACTTTGGACAGGATAATATCTGAATAGTGGGATCTGTGAAGCATTAGAGAGAGTTGGGATGGGATGTTTCAGTTGAATTCAGTTTTGGAAGTACATGCGCAATAACACGTGGCTGACAATGATTCATTTGGTGAAGATATACACAAATAATCTGTCACTGTCTCACAACTCACTAGCCTGATGATTAGAGAGCCTAAAATATTGGCACGTGCTTAAAAATACATGAACTTTAAGCTTTTTGCTTCTTCCACAAATAGAGAGCACAACTCATACATTCACTGAACAGAGTCATCTTTTGCCTCTCGTGGATAATTTCACTAAAAAAAAAAAAAAAAACTTTGCTAGATGGAACAACTTTAACCGACGGAGGTTCGTCAGTAGAAATGGTCGGATAAAACTCGTCGTGCGGGGACGTACACGACGGATGAATTATTCCTTCAGGTAAACTAATGTTAACCCGACAAAACTGGTTGTCTAGTGAGAATACGTTGACTCATATGACCCAACGGGAGCTTAACCCAACAACACAGTCGTTGGGTAAACTCTACCAGGTAAACATTTACGCGACAACACCTCGGTGGGCCAAGTTTATTTAAATTAAAAAAAAATGTAAAACTATTGTATAATTTCTTTAATTCTAAAATTTAAAAAACAATAATCATCACAAAAATGAAATTTTTTTTATTAAATTCTAAAATTTGAAAAAAAAAAGTATTACACTAATGGAATATTAATATTTACAACCCCAAAAAATTGTTCGTACAACTATATTACAAAAACAAAAGGTAAAATACTATGCTAGGTGATATTATGACTGCTGGGGCAGCTCTTGGGACGTCTGCAGGGGAGCTCCTGGAATGGCTAGGGGAATGGCCACAAAAGCTGGCCGAGGGCTCAGGAATCCTAATGCCAGAAGCTGACAAGACAGGATACGGTAGTGAAGTACATGCGCACTAATTTCCTGTGGCGCCCTAGCTCCATCTCCACCTGCTGAAGTCTGGAATCAGTCTCAGTTGATGTAGTAGAGCTAGATGAAGAAGAAGACCCAACTTCCCAAACCTGACCCGCTCCTAGGCCACGAACTTCCTTGCCTTTCCTTCGCCCAACCCCATCCATGAACAACTGGAGATACACCTTTGGATCATGTATCAGCTACTTCATAGGCATGTTTGGATGCAGGTGGGAAAGGTTGGCAAGGTGCTCTTCCTTCTTCTGCACTATAGAAGCCTACAAAAAAAAAAAAAAAAAAAAAAAGGAAAACAAAGTAAGACTATCAATTATTATCTAAAACTTATTTATTGTAATGAAATTTAAAATTAAAAAATATAAACAAATACTTACATAAATTTCATTCACAACCTCATTGCCGTAATTGACGTGCGTATCTTCCCCAAACCACCATCTCCAGGAAAGGCTACCTAGGCGCTCGCCGTTCCTTGACCTAGTAAGATATGGGTCGAGAACATAGTGGTAATGGTACGGTTTTTGGTCCCGGTTACCTTGATTTTCAGCCAATTATTTTTGTTGATTACAAAATATTAATTTAACTTAACTAAAATAATATAATAATTAAATTAAAATTAAAATATAAATAAAATTTGATTATCTGATACTTTTTTTCACTTTGAAAATGAGTGCAAAGCCACTCCCACTTGGCCACCTTCTCCACAAACTCCAAGGGTGGTTCTACAAAGCTGCCTCAGGCGTCGAAAAAGTGTCGCAAGAATCCTTGCACGACAAAAACATCGTTCGTCAAGTCTAGGTCATTTGCGCGACAAATATTCAGTTCATTGCGTAAAGATACTATGCGCGGCATATAGTGTTCATCGCGCGTATTTATTTAATTTTTAATAAATTAATTCAAAGTATTGGTTAATTATTTTTTATTCAATTAAAAAAATAATATATTTAAAGGAGATATTTAATAAGTCCATATAATGTGAGATCCCACATCGACCAACGGAGAGGGGGTGATATGCCTTATATGTACATACTCATCTCCCTATAGCACGAGGGCTTTTGGGAACTCACTGGCTTCAGATTCCATCGGAACTTCGAAGTTAAGCGAGTTCGGGCGAGAGCATTCCTAGGATGGGTGACCCACTGGGAAGTTCTCGTGTGAGTTCCCAGAAACAAAACCGTGAGGGAATGGTAAGCCCAAAGCGGACAATATCGTGCTACGGTGGAGCCGAGCCGGGATGTGACATATAAGGTAAATCAAATTAAGCAAATAAATACTTCAAGTAAAGATATAATCTAGATACAAATTAAGAAAATATTTGAACCGTACATAAATTTTAAATAAAATATTATTACAACCTGATTACATACTAAGAAAATATTTTATTCGGCCATAACAACTAACTAAAACAACTACTGCGGTGGTGGTGTTTGTCCCTCTTGGTCAGCATGATATTTCAACTCCCGTTAACCCATACCTAAAAATATTGTATTTTATTCCCGAGACTTGGGAAATGACTATTTTACCCTTGAGTGGGTGTTTTAATTAATTTATTGAGCCTCGACTCTAGAGTTATATCCTCATACTTTCTTAAGTTTCATGACTCTATTTTTGTTACGTTAGTTTAATGTCAAAATTCGAATTGAGACCTTAGAACTACAAATATTAATAAAATAATACGAAATTTAAAATTTACCCTAAAACCTAATCTAATCCGTGCCCTAATCCAAACCTAATCCCTAAATTACATTCCCCTAATTTGGATAACCTAATCCCCTAACCCTAATCCCGTAGCTAATTACCCTAAACCCTATCTATACATAAGCGGGGCGGGATGCCCATTCGCTCCAGATCGAGACGAGCTTTGATCAGTATTTTCGTCTTGCCCTCGATATATAGAATTGTGCGCACCAATGTGTCAAACACATTTTTCTCAACATGCATAACATCGAGGTTGTGTCTCAGTTTTAGCTTGGACTAGTACAAGAACTAAAAAAACATAGACTTGTTGGTCCAATTCAAGTTTGTTGATGGTCGAGGCCTAGTTATGGTTTTCCAGAACGGAAAACGGTTAAGCTGTCCTAAAATTTAGTTACTAGACCACTCCCTAATATTGGCCAAGGCTCTATTTTTCCAACGAACTTTTTGTCCTCACTTTACTCATGGTCCTAAGGGAACCATCTTCGATGACCAAGATAGCAAACTTTTCTGGTGTGCCAACCAGATATGATGTCATCCTTACAAACTGGACATGCCATATAACCCTTAATGCTCCACCCAGAAACCATGGCAGACGTGAGAACATAGTTTACAGTCAACATCACTATTGCCCGCATTGTGAACATTTTCCCAGTAGACTTATCGTACGTGTAGACAACATTTTTTCATAAATCTTTTAGCTCATCAACCAACGACCACAAATAAACATCAATAGACTTATCGAGATCCTCGTTTTTTAAAAGAGTCATCATCATATATTCTTTCTTCATGCATTTCCAAGGCAAAAAATTATACGGAAAAACAAGTATCGACCAAATGTTGTGGTATTGGTTTAGAATCGCGAAAGGAATGAATTCGTCAGTGGCAAGTCCCAACCTAACATTACGAGACTCAGCTGCAAAATCGGGGTACATCCAATCGAAATCTTTTCTTGCCTTTCCATCTGCAAGATGCCTCATCACGTCATTGTTCACCCGACTTTCTTTATGCCATCTCATGTCGCTTGCAGTATGCGTTGACATATACAATCGTTGCAACCTCAGCTTTAGTGGCAAATAACGCATAACTTTCTATGGAATCTTCATTGCTTTATTCTGCGACGTCATTTTGAACCTTGACTCGTTACAAACTGGGCATTTGTCCAACGTTTTATTCTCCTTATAGAACAATATCCTATTATTTTTGCAAGCATGGAATTTTTTCATAAGCCATTCCCTGACCATTCAACACCTTCTATGCACTTTTATGATCTTTCGGCAAACTATTGTCCCTTGGCAGCATTCTCTTGAAAACCCCCAAAAAATAGTCTAAGAACTGGTTCGAAATTCAATTTTTTATTTTGCCATGCATCAACTCCACAATGGTCGTGAGCACCGAATAGCCTTCGCATCCCGGGTATAATTCTTGGTTGGCACTTTTTAACAGTTTTTCATATCGTTCGAAAGCTTCACTGTCCATGGGTTCAAGCACATCATCATTTCCTCCATGGTTGGTATTTATTGAGGGAAATTGAAAAACGTCATTGATAATATCCATAACCTGTTCATTAAGATCCACATTAGGTTCAACATTTTCCAATCATATCACATTTGACGACGAACCATAGTCGAATTGTTCCCCATGATGATTCCAAGTTGTATAGGTCTCTGTCATCCCATTTCTCACTAAGTGGAATCGAACATTTTCAAAAGTCTCCCTTAAGGTGTTGTTACACCTCCTAGACGAACACCAGATTCCAGTCGCCCCCGAATTGTGTTTGCATGCAAACTTAATAAACTCATTTATTCCATCTAAGTACTCGGCTACACATCTGTTCGGATTATGTATCCATTGTGTGTCCATAATGTCTGCAAACACAATAAAATTCAAATCAATACATAACTCCAACGAGATATTGTCACTTTGTGCCTCCGGTTAGGGCCTTAATCCTATTCGGGAGTGCACAGTTATGTGACAAAGTTTATGGCTTCATCAGATTAGATTTCGATGTAGGAAAATTTTGGCAGTATCTCCATACAGTTCTTCAAGTGCCCGACGTAGATATCAAGATACTTATTTGGCACTCGAAGAACGTAAAGAGATGTGATCGAAATTCCCACAATCAAAACCTAATCCTTGAACCATAAACTACGCCCCATAACTGTGCATTCCCAAATTGTCCAAATAATGAGACAATTCAAGAATACGTGTGCGGAATCTAACACATCCTCAAACTTAAAACTAAGCTTTTATTGAAAATACGTGTACGAAGTTAATTACTATTAACTATGTGCAACACAAAACAAATTTGTACGTGACATACACATTTGGTTTTCATCCAGAAACCAAATACGAACAAGATACATATAATTAACGAACAAATTAACAACCTAATTAATAACCCTCATTAACAATTCTAATTAACAAACAAATTACCTAATTCAAATAAATCCTAATTAAAAAACCAAATAATATGCCTCTAATTTTTTCATTCACCGAGCGATAATCGTAGACACCAACCCTATACAGAACAAGTTTAATGGCATTAGTTTGAATTCACAAAAAAAAATTGAAATGCAAAACGAAAACGCTTACTGTATACAACGGGATAGATGGATTTATGGAGAAAGGAATTGAAATCTAGGGAGTACGAGAAGATGATGTATTTAAGAGTAGTGGACGGAAGAGGCAATGTGGAAAGAGGAAGGATGATAGAGGCAGTAGTTGCAAAATTTCCAGTTTCAGCCTCTGCACCTGAGGAATTTGACTATAAAGATGAAAACTTTGCACGACAAAATAATCGTCATGCAAAACGTATAGGCTCAAAATATGGCGCCAAAAGTAACTAGTTTTTTGCCCCCTTTACGCAACGAATGATTCGTCGTGCAAGAACCTTTGCAGGACGAAATAATACTTCGTCGCACAAATTTAATGCGACTAATATTTCGTCACAGAAACATTCTAGCGACAAAAGATTAAGTAATTGATTATAATTATGAAGTTTACGTAAACATAGATCTATGTTGTCTATGTTTACATAAACTTCGTAATTACAAACAAATACTTAAATATAATATTTATTCTTATAATTGAAAACATAAATCAATTAATTAAACGCAAATTTATTCTAAATGCATAACTTAAAAGAAAAATTATAAATATCGTCCTCAAATACATAAATTTAAAAACTTTATTGCTCTGCTGGTCCTTCTGGATTTCCCTGAGTTGCTGCATCTTGCTCCATGTCAGAACGCCACTATTTATAACTCCTCTTCAACGCCTCATCGACCAAGTTCATCAACTCTTGGTTTGTAACATTAGCAATCTTGTTACATTGTTACACATGCAAATAATGAAATTGGATCCTCGCCGGATCCTCTTTATGAGGATCCCGGGGTTCCTCTAATCATATCAGTTCATCGTACATCGTGCGGTCAGAAATCATTGTAAATTTTTTTATTTAAAATTGAATATAAACAGTACCTGATGAAAACTGACCACACGATATACAATGAACGGATCTGATTAGAGGATCTGGCGAGGATCCACTCATGCAAATAATTACAACATAATCTTTATCATAAACTATTTAACAAAATTAATTATTTTTACTTATCACACTTACTAATAATTCATCCATCATAGACTTCTTCACATCCTCGGGCACATATTTCCAAGAGCTCCACTCCGCAATAGAACAGTTGTTTCACATTGCTGAACCAATCAAATTCACAAACTCTGCATATTTGTTCATAGGCCTTAAACTCATATCATCGGGCATCATTTGTGAATGGTGGCTTTCCTCCATTCGAGCCCGGACTGCCGTTGATCTTCTAGTTTTCTTATCATCGACCATCTTGCGAAAACCAATGTGAAGAAAATTCACGTAGCACTTTGCGCAATGAACAATTCGTCATGCGTTTAGGACTAGAACATTTGCGCGACGACGCACAAAATATGAAATAAATACGCAGTAAATATGACGACTTCAATGCTCACCGACCATATCACAGTCTTTTTGTGCGACAAATGTCTTGTCCTGCAAAGATCTGAGCGACGAAATCGTCGTCGCTTAAAGGTTTGCGCGATGACTTACACATATTTATTTTATTCCGTCTTGAAAATAGTTTCTCAAAATACTAATGTCAATATTATAGTATTTTGAAAATCTGGTCTCGAGACGAAACAAAATACATACAATCTATATAAATTTATTATTCCAAATAAAAATTAAGTGTCTTTATCTAATAAACCATAAATACAGTAACAAAAAAAACTTTTCTAATCCTCCATTGGTGGTCCAGGTACTCGCTGCAGCTATGCCTCACGTTCAACATCAAACTTCGACTTCGGAAACGATACTTGAACATGATGTTGATGCACTTCATCAGATTTGCATCACTTTTGTCAATGTCCCAATCAGGCTGAATGCAAAAATTAATAAATTATAAATCTCACTAATATATTTTATATAACGAACTAAATTATTATTTACCTAATTAATAATTAACACGTACTTCTAATTCATCGATCATGACCGTCTTTATTTCCTCGAGGACATCTTTCCAAGACTCCCAATCCACTTTGCATTTGTCACGCACCAATACCCCAACGTCCATCCTAAACCTGTTGACCATATCTGACTTCTCATAACCTATTAATTCTGGATAAATGATTCAGTAGCGACTCCCACCATAAGTGTATTAAATGCGTGACGCACCTTTCTTTGACGAACCAGCATCAGAGTCGGCCTTCGCGTATGAAAATTGAAACGAAAGTTGGAATAATAATTTGAAAAAAGTAAGGAGTTTTCTGATTGAATTGTGAAGAGGAAGAGTGAAACGGTCAATTTAAAAGGAACTTGGCTTCTTTACACGACGAAACCTTCGTCGCGCAAAACCCTGTAGTAAATATGACATTCAATACTTTGACTAAACAAACTGACCGTCTAGTAAATGTTGGAATATTTGCTCAACAAATATTCATCGCGCAATGTCATACACGCCATACCTTTTGTTATTTAGGTTCCGTGCATTTTTCTGTGAAACTTTGCACGATGAAGTGTGTTTTTTATCGTGCAAATAGTTATTGCATGACGAAATTATGTGTCGCGCAAATATTCTGGCCCATTAAATTTTATCCGACAAACCTGGGCGACAAATTAATATGTTCGCCGTGCTAACCTCTTTTGCGTGCCGAATTGCTGTTTGTCGGATAAAGTTGTCTCGCAAATGGTTCTTTTTTACTATTGAAAGGACATTAAAGGTAAAGAGGTGAAAACAATCACAGTATGTGGCATCACAATAACAATAATAAATATAATGAAGGGTTATGGTATTCACACACATCTTTTTACCTCCCACACGCCCTTGTTAATTTTGTCCACTGATCTTATTCAATTCATTCGATCTGGCAATCGGAAATTGAGAAGGGTGCATGTGTGAGAAGTAAAAAAAGATATATGAATAGCACCACCCATAATGAATTCGGAGAAAAATCTTATCTTCTTCTTAGGTTTCCTAGAATAGTGCGTAGGGTATGGCTGCCAGTTTCAAAAAAGCTACCTGCGGTGAGTTTGCTGGTAGCGAAAGTGGGGATCTGATATTTCGAGTCCTCCGTTTCTGATGGTGGTGGCGATTCCTCGAAAATATGCTAGGAACATTGTCAATCGTGTGAGGTAACAACTCAAATTTCCGGCAATGTTTTCGATCGATTTTTCGCTTCCAACAATGATGATTTCACTTGGGCTTTGTAGATCGAAGCATTCCAAGCCTGGGACGAAATTGTGGCTAGAGTTGGGTTGCGACATCATCGTCACTTGCAAATAAAAGTCCACGTGTCAGCTCTAAAAACTTTTGAATTAATTTTTGCTCCCCAATGGTCACATTCGGATTTTGAGACCTCTTATGCCACATGGCAACATCATAAAAATTGTGGCCCCATGGTTGATTAAGAAACTAATTAATTTGTAATAATTAATGTTAGAGTAGAATTGACAATTTCTAAACAAACTTGAGTCTATATTGTCTTAGACTAGTGCATGTTTCAATTGTAATTATTTTAGTCTAAAATTATCTCTCGTACTCTTGATCATAAAAAATTGACAAGCGTTTCAAAGACATCCATTTAGGTAAGTTGGGCATGCATATGTATATGGTCTAGGTTCGTTTCAATTTGAATTACTTGTTTAATGGACCGTTTAATTTTGGGCTTTGTATGTTAATCAGTTTGTTTTGCTTGCTTTATGACAATAACTAATATTTATCTAGCCATCAATTTGTTTCAAATTATCAAGTGTTAGATCGCGTTGGGATATATCTAGGCTTAAATGCCTATATTTAATCTTCATCACAATAACTAATTGCACATTGAGCATTTTGATAAACTCCAAATGTTTTATTTATTTTTTTTTGTTTTTGTTCTCATCTATCTGGGATTTGATGTCAATTCAGAGTGTCTACTCATGTTTATCTACAGATGCATTAGGTTAGGGTTTTTGGTCTTGTTGCCGCATACCACACTTGCATGCGTGTAGAAATATTTTAGTTTTAGTCAGCGCACAGCATTGCATTAGGAGTCATTGTTTTTGTTGCCCATGCACCGCATGCATTAGAGTAGGCGCTCTGGTTTTGGTTATTGTTGTCGCTGGACATGAGTGTATTTTTCTGTGGTTGTTGAGATATACACTGTCACCAAATTTATAAAGCAACATTCATATATGGCAGAGGGTAGTCGGGCAGCACTGCATTTAAAAAGAGGTCACTGTTTATTCAAAGTCTGTGTTGCATGTTCTGGGTTTTAAAGTGAGTTGGCATCAATGAGTTTTTATTTGAGAAAAATCAGTTTTGTGTCCGAGTGTTTTCAAAGAGAAAATATTAGTTTTTAATCACTGACTTTTCATGTGTTTAAAATTAGAAATCAATTATGAAAATGTGCCTTGTGATTTTCTTAATTGATTGATTTTCAAAAATCATTTCATTTTATATATTTTGCATGATCGCACTAGTATTTTGCAAAGTTCGAGAAGAAGGTGTTGACGATTGCACTAGTGTTGTGTCACTTCCACTCAAAGGTTGAAAAGAAATTGAGTAGCAAAGCACGGAGACAAAACTGCCTAATAGTATGTGCGGTATAGTTGATGGGTCGTTTCTCTTAGTGTTTGTCTTGTCTTGGGAGACCAAAATTTTTTCCAGTGATGAGTTTTGCCTTGTAAAATCTTACATCTTGTGCGCACATTTTATATATCTTTTTAATTGCAAATGTGTAGGATAATTTGGTATGTGATGTGGATGTGAAAACTAAATTGAAAATTGAATTTGAATTGGATTTTTAAATTGGAACCTATATATTCACCCCCTCTAGGTTAAGCTAGTACTCATCATAGAACCTTCAAAATACATAGTGAGATCCTGTGTAGTCTAGGATGAATCATGTTGTAGGTTCAGTTTCTCATCTACCATACTTTGATGGTAACAACTATGCTGCGTGGAAGGCGAAAATGAAATCTTTTCTATAGGCCAAGATGACAATGTGTGGCTTGATGTTGAAGAAGGGTGGGAACCACTGACGGTCAAAGAAATCGGAGGTGAAGGAGAGTCCTCTGTGCCTATACCTATGGTTACGCCTAGGAAAGAATGGAGCAATGATGAGCGCTACTCTAGTACTTTTAATCAAAGAGCTCTGAATGCTTTATTCACAGATATTTCGCCTAATCAATTCAATTACATAAGTGTATAGCGGTAAAAGAAGCTTGGAATATTCTTGAAGTTGCTCATGAAGGTAACTCAACTGTTAAAGAATCCAAGCTTCATCATCTCATTACTCGATATATGTTAACGATTTCCATACACAAGCTTTATTGTTCCTGACCGTGTGCCTTAGTTCTACTAAAATATGAATCCAATGCAAGAACTCAAGATTTGGGTTCAAATATAAGGTAAAACATCTCCAATGGACATGAAGACTTAAAACTCATTTGGATTTTGAGGCAAAGTCAAATCTAAATTCAAGTTTCAATATACCAGATTTTGGTCCAAGATGGAGGCCATGCCAACCAGAAAAAATGTTATTCAACCAAGAAAAAGTAAATTTGAGTTTTGGGCCTAACCATCTCCAATTCACATAACCAAATTCTTAAAACTCAAATATGTGTTTTGAGTCAAATGTTTTCTTCTCCAATAAAACTAAAATACATAAATCCACTACTTTTTTTAAATCCAAATATGAGTATATAGGTATAAAATTTGATTTTTTTTGCGTTAGAGATGGTACATATTGGCCCTGTTAATGTTCATGTCTTGCTTCAGTTTTTAGCCTAGTTGAAGCAAAACTTGTAAGACTTTGCATAAGAAAAGGAAACCATGGAAGCAAGAAATCGGCTCATACAATTACTTGTATTCTAAACTTACAGTTATCAATCATATATAGAACTTTAAAACGTCAACTCATTGTCGAAGTCTCATGCAATTACACCAAATAACCTGAATTCATAATCTAATTCTTATTGGCTGAAAATGTTATGAAGATAAATTCCATTAAAATTGTGATGAACATTTTAACATATGTATAATTTGGAATTCGATATTCATCAAATATTTAGTTCCACATAGAAAAATAAATAACACAATAAAAAAAACTAGAAAAATCGAAATATCCGCTATATATATATATATATAATTAACTCTTAAAACAAATAATTATGTCCACAGAAAAAACTAAGAAAAAAAAAGTATAGTAATAAGAGTTTATGGACATATCAATCTATAGGCTAGAAGAACTTGTGAGTTATTATGTCAAACGCAATGCAACATTTTTGTTGGTTAGAAAATACTTTTTACTATTGCAAAGGCAATCTCAAATAGATCCTACATTGGCATGTATATGCATGCCTAATAAGTCCCTTATCTACCAATAATTTTGTTGTAAAAAATTCTTCAACATTGTAGATGTAAATTTCTGCCCTCTTCTTCTTGGACGAAAATGCACCTGCAAAAGAATTAACACCTTAGGTCAAGGCCAAGAGCCTCACGCGCCCACGATGAATGTGTGTTGGGGGGGGGGGGTGGGCTTTGGCTAAAGAACCTTCGATGCCAAAGTTAGAATTTGAGAGAGAAAGTGTTAAGAGAAATTTGGAGAAGTTTTAGAAGAAAATGAGTGGCTATATATAGGGGCGTGGCCGGCCCTATTAGGAGAATTAGGACCGGCCACATTTGGTTGATTTGTGGGATTGATTGCAAGATATTATGTAAAATAATATCTTGCAATTAGTTTGGCAATTAACCAATTAATTAGGAAATTAATCAATGGATTTTGGCAATTAATCCTAATTTGAAAAGGATGATTGGGAGTTACCTTGTGGGTGAGGATTTGATGATGAGTGATGAGAGGGTTTAAAAGAATACCATTTTGATGACCTTTGAGCTCGATTGAGCCGTTATTGTCCGTTGCATGCACGCCCAGTGTGCCTCGAGGGTAATTTTGTCTTCTTTACCCAAAAGTCCACGTGTCGCCTTCGTGATTTTCTTGATTATTGTTGGCTCCACAAATGCCCCCATACCTGTTGGGCTGCTCATAGAAAAGGGCAGCAGGTGTAGAAATCTCCAACTTTGATGCAAATTCCCACTTGGACTTGGAATTAGATTCTTCTAGGAAAGGGAAATAAATCGCCTTCAAAGCTTATTTAAGCCTACCTCAAGTAGGGGATTTAATCAACTTCGGAGGGTAATTATTTATCCTTACAAGAAAGAGAGAAAGCTAGAGGATATTTGTTCCTCCTCCCCTAGCACTCTTCTTTACTTGCACGTGCAAAGAACCGTCTTCCGTTGATTTCTTTGTCTTCTCCGCGCCGCACCAATGTAAGAAAAACTTAATTTTCTTTGTCTTCTTCTTGGGTGGTGTCGCTATGGGGTAGACATCCGGGTGGTGCAGCATGTCGACTAATAGGGGCCAGAAGTCGGCTTAGCATGGGCTGAGGAGATGGTGTGGCAGGGGCTAGAGCTTGTGCTGCTCGGTTTGAATGAAGCCAACGGCTGGCTCGGCATGAGCTAAGGAAGTGGTGTGGCATGGGCCATGGTTTGGGCTGCCACGTCTGGGTTGCTTGCTAAAAATGAGGAAACTTCTTGAGTTTGATTTCTCAGCTACCATAAATGGAGCAATCAAGGATGGAGCTACTAAGATCGGAGCTGCTGAAGATGAAGTGAGCACGAAGTGGCTGCTTGCCAAAAATGAGGAAACTGCTTGAGTTTGATTTCTCAGCTACTATAGATGGAGCAATCAAGGATGGAGCTGCCAAGATCGGAGCTACTGAAGATGAAGTGAGCATGAAGTGGCTGCTGCCCCCTGACCATTTGCTATTTAGCTGGTCTTCAAGTATTCGATCTTTTGAGCTGTGTGGCCTTCTCGCATTGGAGAGCTTACCCAGATGGGTGTCGAGGAATTAGTTTAGCCTCTCGCACTATAGAGCTTACCAATATATATGTCGGGGAATTGTTTTAACTTCTCGCACTGGAGAGCAATTAGTTTAACCTCTTGCACTAGAGAACAATTAGTTTAACCTCTCGCACTAGAGAGTAGATCCATATGGGTGTCAGGGAATTGGTTTACCTTCTCCCATTGGAGAGTAATTAGTTTAACATTTCGCACTGGAAAACATACCCATATGGGTGTCGGGGAATTGGTTTACCCTCTCGTACTAGAGAGCAATTAGTTTAACTTCTAACACTGAATAGCAGACCCATATGGGTGTCGGGGAATTTTTATCATCTCACACTGGAGAGCAAACCCAAATGGGTGTCTAGGAATTGGTTTACCCTCTCGCACTGGAGAGCAATTAGTTTACCCTCTTGCACTGGAGAGCTACCCAGATGGGTGTTCGGGGGTTAGTTTACCCTCTCGGACTGGAGAGCATAGAAGTCGTTATTGTGAGTGCAGCTGAGGAAAGCTGGACTGCTGGATAACTAAAATAATCTTCAGCTTGCGAGGTCTTGTTTGGCGATCTACTTGAAACTTCAAATTGCTTGTGGAACACGCGTAAGGGTGTAAGTGGTAAGCGCATTGATGTGCTCTTGGACTTTCTGCAAGTATTGCACCATTGTTAGATGTTTCGTCATGTGCCATTTTGAGGCTTGGTTGGCGATCAGCTGAGAATCTGAATGGATTGCAAGCTTTTTCATTACTAAGTCTTTCACTAGCAAGGGCTACTAATAAAGCCTTGTTCTCTGCTCTGTCATTGGATGCTTTGAAGTTTGGAGTGCCATAGGCTTGGTCAGCACAAGCCATAGGGTAAGATCGGCACGGCTAAGAGCCGTAGTGCAAGATCGACACAGTTAGAACTTATGGTGACAAATCAAGGGCTGCCAAGAGCCGTGAAGTAGGTTGGCACAACTGTGAGTGTAGAGCTGGGGCTGGCTTGGGCCACGTTGTGGGCAGTAGAAGGAATTGGACCACTAGGTCCATGATGCTTGGATACTGGTGATATGCTACTTCAGTATTGAATCGTCTTGAGTGTTGAGAACAAAGCCTGCCACTGGTTCTTGGTAGTTGGGCTGGTGTGTCCTTTTGGTACTCGTTTGCCTCCGGCACATCGTTAGGATGTGCTGCTGCGTTTGTCGGAATAAAAGTAATCTTTGTATCCAACAACCTATGTGAGATAGTTTCGTTTGCTCGATCTTATCATGAAAGGTGATCCGCTTACGTTGGTCATGTCTTGTCAGTAACTTTGTGGGGTTAGAAATCGTGCAATCACTCGATCATGAGTCTCTCTACTTCTTCCTGAATATGCCTTTATTAGGGCAGTAGAGCTCTCGGCTGTCCCCGGTAGTGACCTGCTGGTCTAGGCTGCTCTTCTCTGTGCTCGGTTCGTCCATGCCACGGCTTCGGTGCATCGTGTACGTTCCTGGCAAGCGAGCGAATTACTCATAGGCTGCTGGTTGAACTTGAGCTGGATTGAGTGACTGCTTCTATTCGTCCGTCGTGTTTCCTACTCCGACTTGAGGTGGAGGATGCTCATTACGGGCCTAGCCGCGAATGAACAATTCACCTGGAAGGTTGCTCATTGTTGATTATCGGAGTGTGGCCTCAACCATGAATATATGCTCATCTGTGGGCCTAACCGAGAGTGTATGCTCCGCCACACTCTAAGATGAGAGTATACACTATCTTGGGGGCCCAGTCAAGAGTGTACACTCCCAGAACGTTCAGTTCGTGACTAGTTGAGTAGATGTTTGCACGGACACTACTGGAGAGGTTCGCCATCTGCCCTTGTCCTGCTTCGGGACACCTCGTTTGGGGTGCGCTGCAAAAGCTTATTCACCAAGGTAATCTGATACGCGAAGGCGTTTGTCAACTCTATGACTTGTCGGGACAAGTGTTGTTCGCCATTTAGGGTGGAAGAGCTTGGACAATACACATTTCCTTGAGTAGTAGAAGTGTAATGGACTCCGGGCGCGAGATTTGAGTTACGATGTCAAAAATAGGGTGAAAATACCCCCAATTTAATTGTCGGTCCAGAAATCTGAAGCCAAAATGGTAGAATCGGTCTTGGACCGGTTGGGATTGCTTGGTGGGCCATAAGAGTGGGTTAGGCCTCGGATTGAGACATGGGAGCGGGTCGGATCGTCGAAGCGGGCCGGGCAGCTGGCTTGGATTACTCCGCGTGCGGTGCACGTGGGCATTGGGCATAGGCTCTGTTCGGGAGCGTGCTGGGCTCGGACTGGCCTTGGGCTCGGGAGCGCTAGGCTGCTTCTCTGGCTCTGCTGCCTTGCAGCGTAGGCTGCAGATTAGGTCATGCGCCAAGTGGACGAGGCTTAGGCCTGTTAGGGCAGCGGCTTGGGCTGCTTCTAGCGCCTAGGCTTGCTGCTGCAAAGTGGCATGAGCCTGGGCTGGGGCTGCCCCCTGCTCACTGTGAGCTTGCTGCCATGGAGCTGGCCCACTCCCTACTACCACGGTAGTCCCCGTGGCTGCCATGGTGATGGTGCTCTTTGGTGGCAAAATTGCTCATTTTGCCATCGTGTTAAGCCTTGTGGATCGTCGTGGTGGGGCTACGTCTCGTCCTCCATCATTCGATTCGGGTCTTTGAACGTAGGAAGTTCAGTTCGTCGAAGTTTTCGAATTTCTAGTCATTGCACTTTACTTTTATGTTTATTCAAAGAATTTTATAAAAAATTCTAAGAATAAGGACGTACGAAAAATCTACAAATAAACAAGAAATGAGAAACTTGGAATGCGAGTCTTCTTTGAGCGTGTGAATCAAGCTCTCAATGAAAGCACCAATTTGTAGATGCAAATTTTCGCCTTCTTCTTCTTGGACGAAAATGCACCTGCAAAACAATTAACACTTTAGGTCAAGGCCAATAGCCTCACACACCCACGATGAATAGGGGGGCTTTGGCCGCAGAACCTCCTATGCGAAAGTTAGAATTTAGAGAGAAAGTGTTTAGATAAATTTGGAGAATTTTCAGAACAGAATTGGACCTAGGTTCTGGAGAAAATGAGTGGCTATATATAAGGGTGTGGCCGGCCCTATTAGGAGAATTGGGACCGGCCACATTTGGTTGATTTGTGGGATTGATTGCAAGATATTATGTAAAATAATATCTTGCAATTAGTTTGGCAATTAACCAATTAATTAGAAAATTAATCAATTGATTTTGGCAATTAATCCTAATTTGAAAAGGATGATTGGGAGTTACCTTGTGGGTGAGGATTTGATGATGAGTGATGAGAGGGTTTAAAAGAATACCATTTTGATCACCCTTGACCTCGATTGAGCCGTTATTGTCCGTTGCATGCACGTGGGAATCCCGATGTGCCTCGAGGGTAATTTTGTCTTCTTTACCCAAAAGTCCATGTGTCACCTCCGTAATTTTCTTGATTATTGTTGGCTTCACAAACATTACATGCAGAAATCATAAGAATTGTAATAAAGAATCTACGTTGCGCAATGTAGTGGGTAAACATCCTTTATATTTTTCCTAGCCAATATATAAGTAGAGTGGTGCTGCTACCCACACATTTATTTTTATCTTTTTACCTTCTGCACACACTTCTCAATTTTCGACCACTAGATCGAATAAATTGAAGATGACTAGAAAATAAAAATTAACAGAAAATATGTAAGAAGTAAAAAAGAATGTAGTTAACACCACCCTACAAGTATCTATATTAGAGGCTGGAGTAACTTTATTGGTCTCAATTGAGTCGAATAATAGGCATTCATGAATCATGCATGCTAGCACAAGAATGGTTACAAACGTGAATTATATTAATTGATTCAAATATCCATCATAACCAAATGCTATTAATGCTAATAAGTTGCTAACTGCTTAAGTATAAATTTTAATTTGGTCAAATATTAAAAATTATTATATTAGACTGAAAGGTTTTCTCATCAAATAAAAACTTGGAGCTACCAATAAAGTATTGATTTCGATTATTGCAAATGAAACCAAACAATTAAGTGCAGCACTATATATGTATATGATTGAGTTTGTCAATGCTAGTTTATATACCTTGTCTTATGGTTATTGGTGTTTGGTGACAATTAGAAACTCAATCAGAGCTTACATAAATCTATCATGATCGGTCGTCCCAAAAAATAAAATAAAATAAAATCTATCATGATCGATCAAGAAGAGTAATGAGCTATTTTGAAAACTTTTTTACTACACTCAACTGCCACGCATGCATGGTGGTTTGGGGGTCCAAAGATGACACTGGGATCACGTGTGAGACTTTTCCTTCACTTCTTTTACTTGTTACAATTAAGCAAAGCTTAAATCCGTTTCCACCTTATTATTGTATGATATATCTCGTTCTCAAGCATATCTACCCTTTACCCTAAAGGCTAGAGGCCCTAACTCAATGCCGAAGGACCGGCCCGATATACAGGAAAAAGCAATCTTTAGAATGCCTGAGTGATTAGGTAGTGCCATTGGTATTTCAAAAATGACATTATACACTACTTTCGATATAAATTTTTATTTTTTATGTTTTTATAAATTTAGAGTGTATGATCACATATTTGACGTGCTATTAACAACTCTCTAATTATAAGTCTATTCTAAATTTCTGGCTTGAAGTTGAAGATGGTCCTCAATGGCTCTTAGGGTAATTCATATTTCAGATTAATATGCAGCTGGCAAACCGATCTGGTCAGTTCTGTCAGTTTGGTCAATTTTCGGTTTACAACTCGGCAACTATGCATTGGTAATGAGGGACGACGGGTATTCTTTTTCTCTTGCTTAGGGGTTTTCTAATGATTTGCTATACGTCATTCCTTATTATGTAGTTTCACATGCCATAATATGGATGATTTATATTTAAAGTTTTATAATTTGGTATCGGCCTACATTATAACATATTTTGGACTGTAAATCAATAAAAATAAAAAAGAGTATAGAAGTGAGAGTAAACTTAAAAAATCACTTTCTGTTGTGGCCTATATTTAATTAATAGGGGAAGGGGGGCCTACAGCAGAGAGAAATTAGAGAGATATGTGTTTGTAGTATTGTGTAGAGAAATGAGGAATAAGAGACAGAAGAAATCATTCTCCTCCAAGGAATACAAGTCCATATAGGAAAGAATAACTTGAATAAAATCTAATCTAAGATTTACACAATCACACTTAAATAAGAAGTTTACAACACTAGATTCGGCATCATGTAGAGGTTGAGAAAGTCAACTCGTCGGCACTGATTCTGGGAACACGTTATTCTCAATGAGGTAGGAACTTGCATAAGTAAGTCTCACAAAAAAAACCCTAAGGCTATGGTAAAAACCCGAGTAGGGACTGAAGGAATAATTTGTGAAAACAAGTTCATTTGAGCAACATCTATGCATGCAATTAACAATTAAAGGCGGAATCATGCTTGTATGCACTCAAAAATAAAACTTTACCCATGAAATTCAAGGCCTAGTAGTTGTGGTGAACCAAGACTCAACTCAAATCTTAAAGAAAAGAGTTGAGAAACTTTTATACCTTTGAAGCACATATTTGCTTAGCAAAGGATATTCACCCATGTGAGGACCTTCTTTCCTTAGTCTCCTTGCTCCATGGCTCCATGGATGTGGATGGAGGAACTTTGCTTCTTGGCTCCATGACTTCTTGGATATGGATGAAGGAATGGATTCTCCAAGTTCCCAAGAAAGGGAATATCTAAGTTTCCACACCAAGGAGAGAATTGAGGAAGAGATGAGTGACCTAGGAAGAAATGGATGCTAGTCCATTCTTCCTAGGTGGCCGGCCTCCTAAGAGAAGAGAGAGTTTTTTTGTGTTTTTCTATTTTCTCTCTGGAAAACCCTCATGAGGGAATGGGTTATAATTTCCTTTCTATAGCCACTTACATTGAGTGGCATAATTGAAATTAAAACCAATTCTCCCTCACACTCTCTATGGCTGGCCATGTGGGTTCATTAGGCTTTCATGCCCTTTGTGTTTTCAAGTTGTCATACAACTTAAGTTATTGGACTTGACATTCGAAGCCCATTGGGCCTTGAGGCCCAAAACTAACCCAAGGTCTAAAACGAACTTATTCGTTTGATTAATTAACATATTAATTAATCATAGCCATAAATAATTAAACCATTTAATTATCCTTACTCATCTCCGTTGTTTCTTCAATCTCTACCTTACACAGTGTACGATCCATTAGGTTCCTTTTAGCGAGGCAGTGGGTAATTAGAGCTCTTCAAATCGATTGTGAATTGAAACTTACTTTTCAATTCTCCCTTTAGTGATTATACACCTTTAGAGCTTCCACAAACCATGAGTGACACCTAGTAGTATGTCATGGCTACCCAAGCTAATCAGAAGAGGTGGAGAACCTATTCAGTTTGGGATTACAATGCAATACGGTCTTTCTCTTATACAATATTCTTGATCACATTGTTTGATTTGATAGTTTATTCATGTCTACTATTCAATGTGATTCTCTTACTTATATGATTACCTTGAATGTGCTTTGGAACGAATTCCTAAATCTCATTATTACTATGGCCAGAGATTCTTAATCATATCATAAAGTATTCTCCCTCAAACGGTTTGAAGGTTAGAGATCTCTTGTTGTGCATTCACTTGCCTACATGGCTAAGTGGCTTAACCCCAACTATGCCATGGACACCCTTTGACGGAGTGACTTTGACATAGTCAAAGATCAAGAACCTAACCATAAGACAACTATGATGCCTCAGGTCAAATGACTACTTTGCATTATCCCAACCATAAGTTTTCATGTGACATGAGTATGAGAACTCCTTGTTGATCGCGTTCAATGGACTCATTCTCTATTGAGCACCTACATGCTTGTCCTGGTGTCAGTCACACCAATGACTCGAGACCAATCACTCTCTCTAAGAAAAGACATAGCACGTACTGATCTTAAGGGACTGTCAATGCCCAATTGGCAATCCTATGATCAGGAACGTTTAGGATATGTATATGAAAAAGAATGGTCTCATGAATCTAACTTCTTTAGATCACATTATCCCAATTGCATATTCCTTGAACTTATCGTTTAAGCATATAACATTTATATGAGACGACTTTAAACAATAATCTTTGCCCTTTATATTAAACTAGATTAGTTTAATATGTGAAATTTCCGTAAAGTGTCATCATACTATTGGCTTTAGGGCACATTTCCAACAAGGACAAAACCATAGTCTAAGGAAAAATGCGTGAGTAATGCAAAGTCAAATGAAACGTCCATGGGACGTCATCAGGGATATGATCAACCCAAGGTGGGTGCCTCGTCAAAACCTCGTTAGGTAGCAAAAACCCAGTGGGAAAAATGCTTCTAATCGTAGGGAAAAAGAGTACATTAAGGATCAAGCAAGTATACTTCAGGATAGTCCCCCTGAGCTTGACACAATTCCAAAGAGAACTTGCAATGTTAGACGATCTCCAAAGGAAATGTCAAATTATAAGAGTCAAATTACAATGAATGGCTAATGTGGCAATCTGAAGCCTTATGTCAAATTTTGTAATTCTCCAACCGAATTGTCAAATGTTATTTTATTATTTAAATAAAGCTTTAAATGATTGTAATTGTTAAGAAAATGTTGAAATAAAATTTTTATTGGTTGAAATGATAGTGAAATAAGGGACCCACTATTAAAATGAATTAAAAATAAATTTGACGTTGATGTCAAATTTGACATCAAATCACTAAGCCTTCTAATCCAGTCAGCAAATAACACTTCGGTTGGAGAGGCTTTTGATGTCAAATATGCACAGTGGCATTCCACCTAGGATTTTGACATCTTCTTTGGAGATGCTCTTACAACTCCAGAAAGTTTACGCATACCAATTCCTTGAACAAGCTTCTGAAACGTCGCATTCGATAGTGATTTGGTGAATAGGTTAGCCAGATTGTCTTGTGAACGAATTTACGTGACTTCAATCTTCTGATGCTCTTGTTGTTGATGTGAGAAGAAGAACTTCGGCACAATGTGCTTGGTGTTGTCTCCTTTGATGTAACCCTTCTTGAGTTGCTCGATGCATGTTGCGTTGTCTTCATAAATCGTCTTCGAGACGTCAACGAGGGGGTAAAGATTGCAGGAGCTTCCAATATGGCCCACAACCGTTCTCAACCAAAAGCATTCCTGAGTTGCTTCATGTAAGGCGAGAATTTCAGCATGGTTAAATGAAGTTACAACTAAGGTCTGTTTAGTTGACCTCCAAGAGATTGCGGTGCCTCCAACGGTAAAGACATAACCTATTTGAGAGCGTGCCTTGTGCGGATCAGATAAGTATCCTACGCCAGCATAACCAACAAGGCGAGAATCAACTAGAGATAAGGGGTGCGGCATCACTCGAGGATCCGTAGGGATAAAACAAACCTAAATCCGTAGTACCCGTAAGGTAGCGAAAAATATCTTTAACACCAGTCCAATTTCTGCGTGTTGGTGCATTACTGTATCTTACCAAAAGATTAACAGTGAAGGAGATGTCAGGTCTAGTGCATTGAGCTAAGTACAATAAAGCGCCTATCGCACTTAGATAAGGAACTTCAGGCTCCAAAATCTCTTCATCATCCTCCTTCGAACGGAATGGATCTCATTTTGCATTTAGCGATCGAACGACCATAGGAGTACTCGAAGGCTTCACTTTATCCTCGTTAAAGCGACGCAACACCTTCTGGGTGTAGTTCGATTGATGTACTAGGATTCCATCCGAACGGTGCTCTATCTTGAGACCGAGATAGTATTGAGTTTTTCCTAGATCTTTCATCTCAAATTCCAACTTCAGGCGGCGGCAATTCTCGCGAGCTCTTCAGTAGTTCCGATAAGGTTCATGTCATCGACATATACTGTAACTATCGCAAAATCAGAATGTAACTTCTTAATGAACACACAAGGGCATAGTTCGTTGTTCACATATCTCTAACTAGTCAAATACTCACTCAGAAGGTTATACCACATTTTTCCGGATTGCTTCAAACTGTAGAGTGAATGCCTCAGCCGAATTAGATCTAGTCAATGTAAGTCTTTCGGGAACTTTCATATAAATTTTCGTATCAAGATCCCCATAGGGATGCGTAGTTACTACGTCTATCAGATGCATACTCAGTTTTTCAGAAACTACCAAACTGATAAGGTAGCGAAAAGTAATCACATCCATAATGGGTGAATAAGTTTCGTCATAGTCAATCTCGAGGCATTGTGAGAAGACTTGCGCAACAAGACGAACTTTGTAACGCACAATTCGTTCTTCTTATTGCTCTTTCGAACGAAAACCCACTTGTAGCCAACGGGCTTCACATGTGGAGAAGTAGGAGCTGCAGGTCAAAACACCTTACTTTCACAAGCGAATCGAGTTCAACTTGGATTGCTTATTTCCACTTTGACCAATCAGTCCTACGTCAATATTCATCAACGGAATGGGGTTCATTGTCATCGTTCAACATGATCTCAGTAGCTATTGCATATGCTAATGCATCGTCGACGATCATCTCATTTCTACACCAAACATCAAATAAGCTAGCATAATAGACCAAAATCTCACGATTCTCGGGAGGTGGATTTGTCTCTTCAAGGACGCTTCCGTAATTTAGAATTTCCTCATGAGTTGGATAAAATGAGTAGGCGACAATTCACGGTAGGCTCTTCAGGTGCCTGTGTCGTGGGTTTCCTTTTTCGAGGGTGTGCATCCTTTGAACCAAGAGGTCTGCCACGTTTTTTTGTAGAGGTAGAGGATTGGCTAGCCGCTAATGTACGTGGATCGCCAAAGTTGGCTTCCAGGGCCTCCAAGAGGGAAGTTCATCGTACATTTGGTACATCCATCTTTGCATGCACATTCGCAGGTGGAATATGTGATCTTGTACTTGCGCTAGATCAGTAAAAGCATGTGGCATGCTCTGAGCTATGCTCTGGAGATCTAAGAGCAAGTCCAGCCTTGGACATTGCTCGGGGGACAGGGGAGAGGAAAAGGCCCGAGGCCCGGTGGACTTAGCTCCGGCCTTAGAGAGCCCGAGCGAGGGTGGGAGCCCGAGTGAGGGTGGGGTGGGGAATTGACGGGCCTGGAGCCCGAGGCCCAAGCTTATTTATTTTTTTTTGCGTCAGGCGCGTGCCCCTCACGCGCGCGTGGGGGCGCGTTGCCCGACCGGAAATCAGACGCCAGGGCCCTCGCGAGCAGAGATGCCAGTGACCGTTGGGAAGCCACGTGGCTTCCCACGGTCCGTTCGATCTCAACGGCTCTTTAATATGAATCGTTCGATTTAAAACGGTAATAAAAAAAACTGATTTAATATCAACCGTTCGATCTGAGATCAACGGTTGATATTAATCTGCTTTATAAATTAAAAAAAAAAGAAAAAATAGTTTTAAAATTAAGAAAATTTACCGTTGTGACACGTGGCACAATCTGGAGTGTTGGAATTCAAATTTTTTTAAATCCAACGGCAGAGATTAATTAGTTGAATAAAAATTTAAAAAAAATTGTAAAAAATCTGAAAAATTTTGTAAAAAATTGATTTTACTTTTCTATAAATACCACTTCTTCTCCATCTACCTTACACCACATTTTCATATTTTCTCAACTACTTTCAATCAAATTCCTATTTTCTCAACTACTTTCGATCTCCTATAATTATCTTTTCAGATAATGACATGTGGCGCAACGAGAACGATTTAAAATCTGATCGAAATCTATCCTCAAAGATTCTGAAAAGATAACAACACATGGCACGATGACATTGGATAAAAATCTTATCGAAATCCATCACAAAAATAATTGTTTTTTGGATAAAATGACACGTGGCGCAACAAGAACAATTTAAAAATTCTTATCCGAAATTACAAATAATTTTATTTTGTATTATTTAAACAAACAAAAAAAAACTAATATTTTATTGCCTATTGCCAGGGGGAGGGCTCCAAGGGTGGTGATGCAAATGGCAATTTACTGTTCATTAATGGCAGTTACTATTTATTAAAGGCAGTTACTGTTCAATAGGGTGGATTGAATAGTGGATTGCCAGGGGGGAGGGCTCCATGGGTGGAGTTGCTCTAATATGCGCTACACTTCAGTTTCAGATTGAGCGGTGCTGGAAGCTAAATGAGATAAAGTAGGAGTCATCTACGATTATTCGCGTTGTTCATTAGGAACGTTGATGCTCTTATCTCCCCCTAACAACGAGAAGACTGTCTCATAGAAGTGACAATCCGTGAAACGAGCGGTAAATAGATCGCATGTCAAAGGTTCTAAGTAACGGATGATCAAAGGAGAATCATATCCTACATAGATTCCCATCCTTCGCTGAGGCCTCATTTTTGTACGTAAGGACGGCGAAATCGACACATAGACCGCACAACCAAAAACGTGCAGATGCGATATGTCGGGTTCATATCCAGTAACCAACTGAAAGTCACTATATAGTTGGGTCGCAACAGGCCTCAGGCGGACCAACATGGTTGTGTGTAATATTGCATGGCCTCAAGCAGTGATTGGGAGCTCGGTATGTATGACCAACGATCAAGCAATCATTTACAAGCGCTTAATGAATGCCTCTGCCAAGCCATTCTGGGTGTGAACATGGGGTACTAGATGTTCTACTTCAACCCCAACCGACATGCAATAGTCATCAAAAGTTTTAAATGTGAATTCTCTAGCATTATCCAATCGAATAGATTTGATCGGATAATCAAGGTGGTGAGCCCTGAGCTTGATAACCTAAGCCACCAGTGTGGAGAAGGTAGTGTTCCTTATGGACAACAAGCACACATGTGACCAACATGTAGAGGCGTCAACCAAAACCATAAAATATCTAAATGGTTCGCATGGAGGGTGAATCGGTCCATAAATGTCCCCCTGAATCCTTTGTAGAAAAATAAGAGGATTCGAGCAAATCTTGTCATAAGAAGGCTTAATAATAAGATTTCCCATGAAGTAGGTTTGACATGCAATTCCTTGAATTAAACCTAAACTTTGGGTTAGTGGATGCCCGTGTGATGATTTAAGGATACGGCGCATCGCTATTCATCCAGGGTGTCCCAAACCATCATGCCAAAGTTTAATTTCGTGCGTGGTCCCAGAGGTAGGGCCGGCCACATAATGGCTTTTAATAGGGCATATGGTCGTAGTATACAGACCACTCGGGATACGCTTCACTCTCGAATACGCTTCTAGCCATATTCGTAAGAAGTTATGCACATAAATTCAACTCCATTTTCTACATAGGTTTCAACATGGTAATTATTATCTCTAATGTCCTTGAAACTCAACAACGTTCTTCTGGAACGCGGAGAATAAAGTGCCTCATCAATGGTCAAAATTGTACCATTGGACAACATTATACGTGCCTTACCATATCCTTCGATCAGGTTGGATAGCCTGAGAGGGTTGTCAGAGGTACATTCTTAGGTATGAAGTTAGTGAAATAGCTGCGTTCAAGCAAAATGGTGTGCGTGGTTGTACTATTTGCCAAACAACTAACTTCCCCACTAGTTATACCTAGAATGAAAAATAATTTGAATCGGTCACATGCATTAAAGTTCAAAAACTTAAATCCATTCAATTAATTTTGTCGAGAAAAATTTATGAACTTCAGGTTCATAGTACCTACAAACAAACGCATATATATATACACACATAAATATGTAACAAGAAAATATGCAAATAGAACTTCAGGTCTAGAATTATAATTAAATTGATTATTTGGACTTTGAGCCGAATTTAAAGTGTGGGTGAAAAAATATAAAACCCATTGGGCCTAAAATAATTAGGCAATTAAACTCGGGGCCTAAAATTAAGGGGCCAAAGCCCACGGGTGGGCTGAGCAAATGTCTGCCGTGAGGTCCAGGCCTAGGAACTGGGCTGGAATGGGATGGGGTGGGCTGCAGGCCCAAGGCAAAAAGGGAAAGGAGATGGGCTCGATAAGCAGGCCCAATTATCTGGGCTAGATCCAAATGAGGGCCCGTGAAAGGGCACAGATCCAGTGCTACGAGGTGCAGAGAACACTTAGGGCCTTATGGAGGCTGGGTTCTGCTGTGGTGGGGATACGGGAACACCAAAACATGGGCTGGAGTTGCGGGTCGAATCCAACAGAAGCCAACTGGGCTTTGTAATGTGGGCCGAAGGGATTGTTCAAGCCCAAATGGCTAAAGCTTGCCGAGGAATAGGCCAAGCCCAAGTGGGCTTAGGTTTGCTTTGATCCAGACACCCCAACGTGAGTTGGGTGAACTTGTCGGAGAAGAACACCGGCGCCACCGCTTCAGGCGGTCGTGTCGTGGTGCAAAAAATCACGGTGAAGGTCGTGGGTTCAACGGCAACCCATAAAATTGAACGGAGAGTCAAAAACTCTCAACGTAGTAAAACCCTAGGAATTTTCGATTTTAATTTCAAAGAAAAAAATCGAATTGTAAACAAGAAATCGTCAGGGATGACTTCAAGTTGTTGAAAGGTAGCCGGAGGTAGTTGGGCATGGCTGCAGGCCATGCTACTCGACGGTTTCATGGTGGGCAACGCCTTCTAGGCGTCGGGTCTAAGTTTTGGGCTTGGAGTCGTGGCTCCAGGGTTGGGTTTTCGGCTAGGGAAGAAACAGGGGTGGCCCATCGACATGGGTGGGTTTCGACAAAACCCTAAACAAAATCCTTTATATTGTTTTTCAATTCCAGATTCATTCAATGCATATTTATATAATTTAATGCATGAGCAGTTATTTGATGCAATTCATGGCAATATCAAATTCACATAATTCAACAATTATGGATATAATGCATACACAATTTATGTAGAATCTAAAATTCGAAAAACGTAAAGTTGGGTCTTGCATTATGATGAATGTTCATGCTATCAAGGCTGCAAAAATATCGAGATAAAAACTGTTGTTTTGGACGAACCTGATTACGTGATGATATTGATCAACTGGTTTGATGCAGAAAGCTTCCACGTCAGATTCCTAGGCGCAGCGGTAGGAACGTGCTGATAACATGTTGTGGCCTATATTTAATTAACATGGGAAGGGGGCGGCGGCAGAGAAAGAGATTAGAGAGAGATGTGTTTGTAGTATTGTATAGAGGAACGTGTGTCTTATTCCCCCTACGCATTGCCTTTATTTATAGTAATAATAGAGAGAAGAAATCCTTCTCCTCCAAGGAATACAAGTCCATATAGGAAAAAATAACTAAAATCAAATCTAATCTAGGATTTACACAATCACACTTAAATAAGAAGTTTACAACACTTTCTATTTTATTGTGATTATACAACAATATATTTACACTAAAGGACTGTAAAATTTGGTCTGTTGGACACAATGGGCTGGCCAATTAAATTGGTATCAAACTTGCAATTTACGAGATTGAAAATCCAATACTACTATTAACAAGTGATGAGTAATATCATTAAACCATAGTACTATTTTTTTTATTAAGAATAGAACATTGAAAAATTTAGTCATTATCCTTCGTATTTTCCCACATTTTCTTCACCCTGATAAATAAAGGGCATTTCGTTTCAGATCAAATTCATTGGCTTCTTCTTCTGCAAGTAATTGTGAATAGGATTACCAAAAAAAAGTAATTGTGATTACAAAACGAAATATTAGAAAGATTAAAAAAGTCTAATGGTAACAAGTGTTTTTTTCATTAAAAAAAAGTGTTTGTGGATATCCATGTGCATTATAATGTTATACTTACTAT
Source organism: Heteromeles arbutifolia (assembly GCA_024362995.1). Taxonomy (NCBI): domain Eukaryota; kingdom Viridiplantae; phylum Streptophyta; class Magnoliopsida; order Rosales; family Rosaceae; genus Heteromeles; species Heteromeles arbutifolia. The sequence continues at coordinate 9,901,382 of JANCRC010000019.1, forward strand.
ATATTTATATCATCATTTGTACTCTATCTATAATAGAGATAGGCCCCACAACTTGTGCAGAAACTCAAAGTATCCTTCGTGAATTCAGCTGCAATGCTTACAAAATTCCCTTCTAAGCTTGTAGTTGATTTGACTCCGAGCATTCCCCTGAAATATGTAAACTTGTCATTTGGCGGTGCTAGTTAAAATGTCTGCCATTTGTTTTTCTGTTTTGCAGTAAAAAAAATTCAATTTCATTATGTTGGAATGCTTCATGCCTAATTTGGTTTCTATCACAACTGTTCCTTTTTTGCCACACTAACAATCTCACCAGTTCCCATTTTCACTTTGGCAGTAAGGTTTCTCTTCACATTTATCAACAATTTTTCATTTCATGTCATGTAGTTGCTGCATCCATTATCAATGTACCAAGTACTATTGATCTTCATCTTAGTCACTGCATTGCAGGCATATAAAAGAGTTCCCAACTCATCAACTTGGTTGACATAATTTGCTTTCTGTACTACTTTGTTCCCGTTGCAGTTTCTAGCCTCAGTACTAAACTTTCCACGGTTTGGAAGCATGTTGGGCTTATTATCCCATTTTTCCCTTGTTCTTCAAAATTTTCCGTCTTTTGATAGCAAAAGAAACCACTAGATTTAGGATACTTGGAACCTACATTTAGGCTAGCAACTGCCCTCTTAGTAGAGTTCTCAACATGTCTACCCAACCTTTGTTCCAAACCCTTCAATGAAGCTACTACTTCTCTCACTTCAAGAGTATCATAATCTTTAGAATGCTTAATCACAGAAAAAATAGAATTATAGGATCTAGGCAAGCTTATAAGCAATTTTTGAACTACTCTCTCCTTAGATAGTTCCTCTTCAAAACTTATCATTTGATTAATGATATCAAACGAACGAGTAAGATATGCAGACAATGATTCATCATCTCTCATCCTAGTGTACTCAAAATCTCTATGCAACCCTTCAATTTTACACTTCTAACATGCTTATCACCTCTGAGTTCTTGTTGTAGGATAATCCGAAACTCCCTTCGAAGTTCTTCGTAGGAAATCCTGGAAAAATTTTGGTCAGACACTGCCCCTTGAATCAAATGAACTACCTTAGCATCATTCATCATGATTTCACTCAAGGTAGCTGCATCTACAATTATGGCTTCATCCTTCTTTGCATGCAAGACTTCCACTACCAACTCCTTCTTTGATTCTGAGATCTCAAATCCCCTTTCAACAAGATCCTAGAGTCCATGGGACTTAAGGATTGTTCTTATTCTTATTCTCCCGAACTCGTAATTTTCACCATTAAAAATTAGTGTACGAAGTTCGGAACCAGTTGATCAAGCCATATTAGACTCGGATATGAAAATTTCACAAGTTTTTTAAGCTTAATTTTACAGCGATGAAGCTTGATGTGAGCTCGATCAACTGCAACACAAATTTACGCCCCAGGTTAGACGAAACCAGGCTCTGGTACCATATTAGTTTCTGGATTTTGTTTAAGGTTTTTGTACTACAATTGTTAATTAAAGAGTAACTGTTTGAAGAAGAAAATTGCAGAATGAAAATGGAGGGAAGAAAAAGACATTGCTTCAATTCAGCTGGATTCAATTACATCACAAGAGTTGTGTGGGTGCACAGCTAAGTAGCCGTTGCAAACCCACTCACACAACAATCATGACTCTCGTGTTGTGCACATGACCAACTTAGAACACCTACCTGCTATGACAAATCAAACATTTAACATACAAGCTAGTTCTACTCTCAACCATTCATTTTTAAAACAAGAACAAAACTAAAACTTATATAGAAATTGAAAGGATCCTTCTTGAATTCAGCTGCAATGCTTATATTCCTACACTCCCTTCTAAAATTGTAACTGAGTTGACCCCAAAATTCCTCTAAAATATATAAACTTGCTTCTCGAATGAAATGAAACTTTCTGTTGATAGGCCTTGTCTTCTGGTGGACGATAGGATTCTTGGTCATAGTTGTGACTAAGGTGTTGTCACAAAGTAGCTAAGAGCATCCCCAGTGAGGGGTTCTATATGGGGCTGGAAAAGTGGTGGATATAACCCATTTTAGAGCTCCAAGGAATCCTTGGGGCTTTATAAAAGAATCTCTCCCAATGAGGGGCTATATCTTTCAGGCTCTATATGTGGCTATGTATATTTATTTATGTAGTAATTTGATTAAGTGATGATTTTTTTTTTTTTTTTTTTTTTTTTGGTGTTAGCTTTTCTTAAGTTGATTTTTGGACGTGCTATCTTAAATTTTTTTTTTAATGAACCTTTCAACCTAAAAGTTCAAATTGTGACAAAGTTAGATTTCATCACTTATGAATCGTTTATTGGATTAGATTCTCTTATCTCAATCTCATTCGTTGAAAGAAACAAACCCCAACTTCGCCCTATGAAATTATTTAATTTTCACGTATAACACAACAATTTACCCTAACACCAATAGGTAAATTAGTATCATACAATTTTGAAAAAAATTATTTGAAAATTTCACCCACCAACAATGCCCATGAACGTTAAATCAATTTGAAATTTTAATTCTTATGGAATTTAAAAGAATTATTAATTACCTAAATTGCAAGAAAAATAAGTAAAAAAAAAAGAATTAAAAATAATAATAGAAGGAGAGTATAAGTGTATTCACAAGTGGAGGGAGAGTGATAGAATTTTGCTTACATGGGTTGCTACATTTTTTTGTGGGATCCACTATTTTTTGGGGTTGGATGTAGCCCGATTTTATGCTACCCAAGAAAGGAAGTTGCTAGCCCCAGTGGTGGATCTAGCCCCGTTTTCTGGTTCATTGGGGATGAAATTTCTCGCTAATGCTTGAAATGTAGTAGCATCATGGAGGATAGAGCCCCCATTGGGGATGCTAGTACAAATCTCAACCATTTGGCTTAAGAAGTTGCCTCTGCAGCACTGACAGAATCAGTTTCTACAGTAGAGAGTGCAACTGTGTTTTGCTTGATTGACGCCTAAGAAAACATACCTGAGCAAGATTGAATGCATATCCAAAAGTACTCCTTATGCCCTCTTCACTTACAACCTCGTCAGTGTCACATTAGCCTATAACTAGTGTTGTTTTACCTTTGATGTACTCAATGCCATAATTCAAAGTGCCATGAACATATCTTAGAACCCACTGGGCAATTCTCATGAGTTTCTTAGTTGGACTATGCATGAATATTGAGAGAAGGCTACCAACAAACATGATATCTTGCCTTGTAGCAGTTAAATAGAGCAAGCTTCTCACTATCTTCCTATACTCAACTTCATTTGCAACCTCACTACCATCAACTTTACACAATCTATCATTTACAGCAAGTGGAATTCCAACTAGCTTGCAATCTTTCAGTCCAAATTTTTGGTGTATGAAAATACTTTTATCAATTTGGACACTTCCCATACCAAGAAAATGATGTAACAATCCGAAATAAGTCATTTCATAGTGCTTTATCATATTACTTTTGAATTCTTCAAGCATTGGTGGAAAACTTCCAGTATAAATAATGTTATCTATATAAAGAGATACAACGATTATACCAGAGGTTTCATTGGTTTTTGTGTAAAGGGTAGCTTCATTAGAACTTTTCTGGAATCCAACCTTGGTGAAATAAAAATCTACCTCATCATACCAAGCTATAGGAGCTTGTTTTAGACCATAGAGAACCTTGTTAAGCTTATGTACTTTATCTTCTTCATCTTGAATTATAAAGCCAAGAGGCTGATCAACATAAACTTCTTCTTTAAGTCCCCCAATAAGGAATGCAAACTTTAAATTCAATTGATACAAATTCCAACCCTTCTAAGCTGCCAAGGCTAACAAGGTTCTTATTGTATCAAGCCTTGCAATTAGAGCAATTGATATAAATTCCAACCCTTTTAAGCTGCTAAGGCTAACAAGGTTCTTATTGTGTCAGCCTTGCAACTGGAGCAAATGTTCCATTGAAATCCACTCCATGCTTTTGGGAATAGCCTTTTACTACCAATCTAACTTTATTCTTCTGCACTATGAAGTTCAGTTTTGTCTTGTAGACCCACTTTACATTAATAATAGGTTTGTTGGATGGTCTTTTTATTCTCAAGTGTAATTTTTCTCAACCATATCAATCTCAGCTTGCGTTGCTTTGTTCCATGAGTCATCCTGAACTGTTTCTTCATTACAATGAGCTAACAAGTCATTCAAACTTCTCCACTTCTGTGATGTGAAATCAAAGAATTATCAAAAAATTTAAAGTTGGGAATTAAAAATTTGACTCTGTCTTCCTTGCTTCTTCTCCAAAGAACCCAAAAACAAATTAATCTGTCTTCTCTCTCTATATATAAACAAGATAGTAAAAAAAAATCTTAAATTTTTCCAAGCACGCGGCTCACTTGAAAATGCCGAACGGATCTCAATCTGCCTCCCCGAGAAGATCGATGACTTTTGAAAGATAGACAAAGAGGATTTCAAGTAGAAACTCATAGAAAAACTAACTTTGGGAGTGAGAAAGAAGGAAATTTAGAACTGAGTTTTGTTTGGTTCGAAATTTTAAATCTTGGGTTTTTTTTTTCCTATCCTCGACTATTTAGATATGAATTTTTTTCCAAATAAGTTTTCAATAGATTTTTTGCAACTTGTTTGCCATGGTGATTAATTTTATTGTTTCAGACTGGAGATTTGGAGAGAGGAAGAAAGGCTAAAGTATTTTGCTTCTGGGTTCTTTGGAGAATAAGACGAGGAAGAGAGAGTTTTTAATTCCTAACTTTTGTTTTTTTTTTCACTAATTTTATCAGTGAGACCCATTCAAACATTACTATTGTAATTCCAGTGTTTAGCAGGTCTGGTAGGACTCGAGCTTTTTAGGCGAGTCTTCTTAACAATTCTCAAACCGGCCTACTCATAAATCGTGAGCTTAATTAATTACTTACGCGATCCGTTAACATGACATAAAAACAACACAAAAATAATGGATTTCGACAATAATTAATCGGATCGTTATCGGGTCATCTGTAAAGAACCGTTAATAACAGATCCTTAACGGGTTGACATGCCACTAATTTGTGGGTAACCTGTTTCAACCTGTTAAGAAAAAAATCATTTTGATGATTTTAAAGTTAAACTACTAAAAAGGCTTGTTATTGTTTACTATTCTATTATTAAGTTTAAAAAAAAAAAAAACATTTAAGTTTTATTTATTTATTTATTTTTATTATGAGAGTTTCTTAATATCATTACTTAGATAAATTATGTGTTGTCCAAAATTCAAATCAATTAGTTTAATATTTGTATAGGCAAAAAGACAGATTTTTAATTTTATAGTCAACGACCTAACAAAGGTTTTTACACTCTCTCATACAGTCATACTCATAAGTGTTTTATCCTCTTAAAAGTTTGATTAAAACATTATGAAACACATTGAAAAATAACAATATCAAAGTAATTTAAAAATACCAAACACGTTAAAAGTTATAATAATTAATTTACAAGTGCAAAAAATGTGAAAAAGTTAATATGCAAACGCTCGTGATCACATCCTCTATGCTTTGAGATGGGGACACCATCATTTGAATTTTTAAAACCTTACAAACCCTCGTGAATAGTATTTTAGGGGGTTAAAAAAAAAATCATAATAATTAATGTACAAGTGTGAAAAATGTGAAAGAATATATAAACACTCTTGATTGCATCCTCCATGCGTAACAATGGTTACATCGTCGTTTACATTTTTAAAACCCTTTAAACCCCCATGAATAGTGGTTTTTTATATTTGAGTGCAAAATTAATAAAATTCATAATAATTATTGTAAAAGTATGAAAAATGTAAAAATATATATATATATATATATATATATATATATATATATATATATATACAACCACTCGTAGTGACAAGCTTTACAACTTTTGTGAAGGGGTCAACTCTAAAATCCAACACCATAATCGATAAACCCTTAGATTTATATTTAACCGTCTATTCTTGTACGTTTACTCTTTATTCTTCTTATCGAATTTCAAATTTTCTTTTTGGGAACATTATCTTTTAGTGGATGTAGAAAAATGAATAATTCAAACCATTGATATCATGTTCCAATATTTACGGTGAACTGAAATATAAGTCGATATTATATAGTTTCTAGAGACTTTATAAACTTCGAGCAATCTTTTCACTAACGTTAAAACTCTGGATGTAATATGAACGGTCCCGAACCGTTCATTTTCCTACATCTTTTGATAGATCATGCTTTCAAAAAAGAAAACCTAAAAAAAAAAAAAAATGGTGAGAAGAATGGAGGAGGGTATATGTAAACATTAACGGTTAAATTTCGATCTATAATTTATTTGATTATAATGGCGACTTTCGAAGATGGGCCCTTTCACGAAAGTTGTTAAGCTTGTCATTACGAGCGTTTATATATATGTGTGTATATATATATATATATATATATATGTGTGTGTGTGTGTGTGTGTGTATATATATATATATTTTTTTTTTAAATTTCACACTTCTACATTAATTAATATTTATGTGATACAAATGTGTTTAAGAACTGTTATGAGCACTCCAAAAATCTTATTCTACACTCCTAATAAGTGTATTTTTCTTTCTAATTAATGAAAGTTTGGAGTGCCAAATGAGGTTTTTGAAGTGCTAATAACAATTCTCATGTGTTTTTATGTTTTGAAGAAATTTTTATGTGACAATGTGGAATGTATATATTAATTTAGTATTATGTTTTTCATTTGATTATTTATTGGTGTAAAATATATTTCTTTAACGGGTAACGGGTCGGGTCATATTACCCGTTAATATTAACGGGTCGAATTAGGGTCGGATCATATTACCTATTTATTTTAACGAGTGTTGCACTAACACGACACGACCTATTAAGATATCAGATATGACATAAAAATGACACGAACACAGAAAACACAACATGAATATCAAGGCTAAGCCTAATGATCGTGGGGCTTACCCATGCGGATTTGGATCCTCTTCGGATCCAAAGGTTTTGAGCCCGCGGATCAAGTGATCTGGGTTATCCAAATTTGATCCAATGATTACAATTATTATAACTAGAATGACCCCTTATTTGTAACCGTTAGATCAAAATTCGACGTCCCGAAGCACTTGATCCGCAAGCTCAGATCAAGTGGATCCGGAGATGATCCAAATCCTGCCCATGCCGGACCATCAGCCGCCACGTACTGAATCCAGGAAATCATTCCGTTCGTTGGGGCCCACCTTCCACCACCACTGGCACAGAAACACACAAACACATCCCAGACTGACTCAACTCTAACGCCGTCACTTCGCTCGTTATTCATCGGCGCGGCGGCTGAGGGAATGATTTGAGCCGGTTTTTTTTTAATTTGATTTAATATTCCGTATTTATGGAGAGGTGTAGCCATCGTAATCTCTAGGGTCGGTCCGTCTGTAGGGCCCAGTTTATGAGGGTAGAGAAATAAAATACACTAGAAAGTAGAACAATTGCGGACCAGCCAACCAGAGCCCGCGTGCAGTTGCTGGTGAATATATGATATTGATAATACGAAAATATTTTATTGGTTTTGTATTAATTCTTTTTCCAGACTTTAAAAAAGTTTCTTTCTAGAACTGTTGTATTAATAAATTTGCACTTTTTGGATGAAATTTTTTATTTATTATTTTGTAACGGGATGCCCTGGGTTTTGCTTGTTTTGAGGATTTGGAATGCGGGTCTCTGGGGTTTTGGAGATGGTTGCTGAGGAAGGTGTTAAATACTGTTGTCAGTGAGAAAAAAAAATATTGACAAATTAAACTGTAAATAGGAGAAATAATGTGAATATCTCTGTAAGTATGGAGAATATCTCTATAAGAATGGTAGGCAATTCTAGAGAGATTATCTATTTGAACGATATTTTGTAGACAATATAATGTGGTGGTTGATTGTTAGTTTTTCTTTAATAATTTAAAGAAAAAATTCAAACCATCAATCGGCATATCATATGGTCTACAAAAATGGTCTAAAAATATAGTTTCACTAAAATAATGTCATACATCTAATACATTGTTGCCACATATTCGACAAGTGCATCTCTCATCTAATACATGTTTGTCATGTCGTGCCTTTGATAACATGAGAGTTTTTCTTCGAAATCGCGTTCAAGTAAAAAATAATTCATGAACTTGAATTTTGTTATAATATATTGAGGTAATTCTTATAAGTAAAATATTTATCATGCGTACATGTTCAGAAACCTTTAATTTCAGTTAGTAATTGGATCGATTTTAAGTCATTTGACAAGCATGCATGTTCTAATCATGATATATATATACACACACACATACTTTTCTCTTTCTGATTAAATCCGACTAACAAAAGTTTAATTTGATAACGGAGAATGTAATCACATATCACATATGGGATGAATGATATTTTTAATTTTATTAATTTTTTTTTTCACAAACCCAACAGAACAGGCACACATTTGGATCGATGAGCTAAATTTCTTAATATATGATGAGATAATTAAGGCTAAAATGTGTGTATATACAGTATAATTTTTCTCACTTAGAAGTTAGGAAAAGTTTATCACTTTTTTAATAAGGGTTATGAGACAAATACTAATCATCTAGAAAGCGATAAACTTTGGTATCATGATTAAACAGGACGTGCATATCAAGGGGTGTTACTTTTTGGCGGGAGAATGTTCACCACAGCCTCGTCCTCAGGCATGGAGAGGGTAAGAGGGGTCACCACCAAAAATATCCTTCCACTAATTATAAATATCTCCACATACATATTTATATCATCAATCATCGTCATCATACAGTATTACAAATAGTCAATTAATTTCTATAAGACACTATTAATTAAACCCTTTTGTTATTTTGCCCTTCAAGGTACAAGGTTAAGACATCATCCAATCTGCACCGTCCAATCTTCTTTCACGCTCACATAGATAGGATCGACAACCTCAAAGAAGTTCAACTTTAATTTCTCTTCTGGTCTCCATCACTGGTGGGTGGCAAGCTCTCTGGAGGTTACCCCCCCTTCCCTCTCTCTCTCTCTCTAAATATTCATTGATTGATTTCATTCACTTTCTTGAGCCATTTGAGCGCCTCCCCTTTTTTTTCGGGCAAAGCTTTTGCAGCAATAAAGCCATCCACCCATCCCATACAGACACACTCTGAAAAGATAAGGAGGGAGAGAGAGAGAGAGAGAGAGAGAGAGAGAGAGAGAGAGAGAGAGAGAGAGAGAGAGAAGAATGTAATTGAGGAGAGCGATATATAATATTAGGGCATGTGTTTTGTTAATATATATTTTGTTCGTTTGTTTTACTTTGCTTCTTATTTAACTCCACTTCTTCTCTGAATTTCCATTCCTGGCTACCCTCCACCTTTCCCTTTCCCTTTCATTTCCCTATTTTCCCTTCCTCGGGATCTGATCTCTCTCTCTCTCTCTCTGGGACTAGTACAAACAACTGAGGGGAGATTAGTAAGTTCAATTCGCGGGGATTTGCTTTGTTAATTTCTTGTTTGTTTGTTTGTTGACTGTCGTTCCTTTCTTTCTGTGCTTCTTTTTTTGTGTCTGCTAGTGGGATTTTTCTTTCACAAACAAAAGTTAAAAAAGAGTGACGAAAAATAGCCCCTGCTTCTTCTTGTGTTGTCCCCTTCTCTCTAAAGCTGATTGGTGATTGGATACAAGGTTTATGGTTCATCAACCAGATCTGTATGCAGCAATTTTAACTTCCATAGGGTGTTGTCAAGATTACCAAGGTTGTCATCTCTTCCTCTCACCTCCTCCTTTTTCTTCACCATCATCTTCTTCTTCTTTTGTTTCTCTTTTGGGTTTGATTTATTTTCTTTGTTGTAATGGTTTCGATTCATCGTGCGGTCACTGCTCGTGAATATATTGAAATGATCCTGAATTCTTTGGTATTAAAGCAAATGAAATATTAGCTTGGCTTAGTCAAATATTGGGCAAACTTAAAGTTCGTTCAAAATATATATGGTATATGTCTATAGTTGAAAATAGGTGCGATCATGTTTCTCTGTTATGGAATGGCATAAATCGATCTGGTTTTTTTCCAGTTTTTGTGGTGTGTGCGCTTCATTTTTTTTTTTATATATAGCTGATATATAATTTGGCAAAATATTATCACATGTGGAAAAACACTAGTCTCCTTTGATTAGTAATTACCTTCCATGGAGCCATCTTTCAATTGTGGGTTTACCCGAGTGATCAAAATGTCTTCTTTCTTTATCAACTTGATGGAGTTTTCATGTCTTTTTACCTCATGGATCTATACTCTCCAGAACATGTCATTACCATATGGTTACATGAAAAACAAAATCATTAAGACGAGTCCTACATGTATAATCATTTTGTTTCTGGTTATCTGATAACTTGCATTGGCTTCTTTTTGTTATCGTTTTTTATTACCACAAAAATGTGTAACATGGATTATAGGTTTGAATATGTATCTTCCAATTCTCACAAGGAGCTATTTTGTGCATAATTAATACACATCTCTCATATATATATATATATATATGTGTGTGCGCGCGCTCTTGGGTGTTCCCTTTTATTTTTCCTTTTTGATTTTAGTTAATCCTTTTTATGAACTGACTCGATATTGAACAAAAAAAATGATAGTTTCTTGTGGTGTAGACAAAACATTTTGTGTTTGTTTAACTTTAAGTATGATTATACCTTTCGTTCCCATCTTCTTAGTTTAAGTACTTGAATCTAAAGTCAACTTTTTGTCATACATTTTTTTTTCTTGGCAAATTTTATGGCCATATTTTTCAGTCTGACAAACATCAATCCTTATGTTATAAACTTAAAGTGAAAGATGCCTCAGTAGTGGTCACCATGCTTGATACAAGAGAAACCCTTTTCTTTTCTGTTTCTTCTATATTAAACAATATTGATTTATACATAGGTTAAAAGTTTTCACATCCCTAATGTTAGTATATAATTACACATGTATACAAGATTAAAAAGCTAATACCTTGAACGAATGTTACTAATGTACATACATAGTTCCAGTCCAAGTGCTACACGTCGTTCATCTTGTTTAAATTCTTCTTGCATGCCAATGTCAAACTCCTGTTTTCTATAGTTGTCACCTTTAGTTTGAACATATATGCATTTTGTATAATCGGTAAAATAAAAGATAGAACCACTGATTAATTAATGGTAAATCAATTGTTAATGGAAATATTTTGGGCTATGAAAATCGTTCCTCTATAATTAATTTGCCAACTGAAAATAGTTTGGGTTTTTTCAATAAGTTCTGGAAAGAATTTTAAAAATATCTGGTCAGGAGGGGAGATTTTATAGGATGATCTTCTCTAATTTGGTAAGTTTTAGATTTCTTTTTATTTTCCTTTTTTTTTGTCAGAATTCTTAGGCCCTAGGGTTCTTCTCTAGCTTTAGATATATATATATATATATATGTATATATTATTTTTTTGTCTATTTTCTAGGTTTATATACACATATATATGCTATATGTTTTAGCCTTTCGATCGACATAAGATTTTCTTTGAAACATAGTGTTTTCTCCGTTTTTTGTTTTCTGTGGAACCATCTATAGATAATAGATGGCTTCTTCATGGCATACTCCATTGTAAGAATCAACAGGGTATATAGAAAGTAGATGCGATTCTCAGGTTCCTACCCTTCATGCCCGCTACGTGATGCTTTTTTGTTTTCTTGGATGATATGGTGCATATGTTATTTGAAAGAACATGACAGAAAAAAAATAAAAAAATAAAAAAATAAACTTTGCAGCTACATATGTCCTCATGTATTTACACAGTTATACTAAAATATTGTTCTGTAACTAAACAATTTGGTACGTCATTTTTGCGCTACATGTATTTGTGTAATATTATTCTTTTTATAAACAACATCCAAATTACTCGTCGTGCACGAGAACATTAATCATATATTATCTCTGTGTGTGTATTTTTCTCTATTGATATGAACTTACGGCATTAGAAGGTTAGATATGTTAACCCCAATCTTAAAGTCAGTAGAAGTACAGTCTTCTCTCACCTTCGCACATAATCCTCTCACAACCAGGAGAAAGAATTTGCAATATACCTTAATCATATTGCTTATTATTTGTTCACGTTTTTTTTATTGGTCTGAATGTGTTCATATTTGAAATTATGATGCAGGTTTTTCATCATTATCCGCAGGTGAAGAATATGAATACACTTTCATCAAATGTACCCCCAGGCTTTCGATTCCGTCCCACAGATGAAGAACTTGTTGATTATTATCTCAGAAAGAAGATTTCTTCGAAACCGATTGATTTTGATGTCATCAGAGATGTTGATCTTTATAAGATTGAGCCGTGGGATCTTGAAGGTATTTACTAATTAATTCATGGTTTGGTTATAATAAGCAAGCTCATCCGATTATCTGCTGATCACGTTCACCATTATAATGTTGGATTGGACAGACTTGTGCAAGATAGGAAGTGGTGATCAGAATGAATGGTACTTCTTTAGCCACAAAGATAAGAAGTACCCTACTGGAAGTCGTACAAATAGGGCAACGAAAGCCGGGTTTTGGAAAGCTACAGGAAGAGATAAGGCTATTTATAGAGGAGAAAAATTCCTCGTTGGGATGAGAAAGACCTTAGTCTTTTACAAAGGCCGTGCTCCAAATGGACAGAAGTCAGATTGGATCATGCATGAATATCGACTAGAAACTAGTGAAAATGGAACTCCTCAGGCAAGTATATATTAATTTTTGTTTTTTTGTTTTAAGCTATGAGCTTATTACATGTTACATGCTGAGCATTAGTTCCACATCGATTGTGCTAATTGCCTAGCTAATATATATACTTAGAAAATATAGTTATATATATATATATATATATATATATATATATATTGACCCTCTCCACCGAATAACTTCAGTTTTTATTGGTATAGAATATGGTATCAAAGCTAAGCGTATCGATTACTACTAGGTTACTGGCATTAATATTTCAAGCTTTTGCGTATTCTTTCCATGCATATCAAGAATTTAAGCAAGACAATCAAGTATTGGTTTGTTGCCGCTCATACCATGTATGCGCTGTACTTTTTTGACCGAACACAAGATTGATGAATTTGTGCGCCTCCACAATAGGTATGTTTCTATACCTTAAAAGTGAAATTTCTAACATCAAATATTGTTATGATTGTACCGTGCAGGAAGAAGGATGGGTTGTGTGTAGGGTGTTCAAGAAAAAGTTGGCAGCCGTGAGCAGAATGGGAGATTACGAGTCACCAGATTGCTATGATCAAGTCTCATTCCTGCCACAACTTGATAACCCTCCAAGGACATCAATGTCCCGCACTTATGCATCACAAAATGAGCAGCAGCTACACTATTCACAATGCAAGCAAGAGTTTGATTTGCAGTACAACATGCCACATCATCATCATGACTCTTTTCTCCAGCTCCCTCAATTGGAAAGCCCCAAAGTTCCTCATCAGTCAGCTACCCCATATGGTAATTGTGTTATGCAGTCTTCCACACTCACACAAGAGGAGCAATTTGCGCAATACATCTCCCAGCAAAATCTATTCAAATCATCGTCATCGCCATCAGTACATGCGCTAGACAACAACAATGATTATCTGCAAGCTGTTGATCAAGTGAAGGATTGGCGAGCCCTTGACAAGTATGTTGCGTCACAGCTCAGCCATGATCAGCAAGATGCTTCCAAGGAAGTAACAAATTACTCTCATGCAGAGGAAATATTTAATGTGGCTGAACACATTAATATGCTTGCCAATGACGCTTCCAGAAGGCCAGACAATATTAATAACATTGGACAGGACTATGCCTCAACATCAACCTCTACTTTCCAAATTGATCTCTGGAAATGATCAAGAACATGAATATTACAGTAACTATTAGCCAATACATAATACTAATTAATCGTAGGAGGTACAGTACTTTAAAGGGATCGATATTTGAGTATTATTAATCCAGTTGCTGTACATAAAAAAACGCAATTATGGTATTATTTTTACCTATTCGACTTTAAATTTGTGACTTTTTGTGTTGATGAATATATGCTAGGGCAACTAGGTGGACGAATTATGTGTTTAATTACAAAATAACTTAGTCAAGACTATTATATACATAGTACAGGACTGCAATATTTGTTGAATGTATTTTGCCTTATTTCACATGACTAATACAAAGGGTACTTTAGTGAGTAAAATTCCTTTATTATTGTATACTCGATCAGATATATTGTACATAAAGTGGTAGCATGTGTTAATTGTGATCAGGAGTACAGATATGTGCATCTAGCATGACTGTATGTGTTGAAGTTGAATGTGTACCACTTTACAGTGAAAGTACGAAAACATTGTTTAGTGCATGATACCAATTTACAGTACCTGACATAGAATCGATATACTTTGTACTAGTCAATCAATTCCCTTTTGAGGAAACGGGTTGTTATGCAATTTTTTACGGTTTCAGACTAGATGATTTAATTATTTGTGACATTTATTGATTGGAAATGCTTCTCGAATTGTATTTTAGCAAGGCCGGTTGGGAGCTGTTGTATATTTTGTGCAATTAAAAGAGAAAATAAAAGGATGACCATAACCAGAAGCTAGCTGTCCGGCGAGTTCTGTGTGTTGATTTAGTACTTGTCATGCACGCCATGTGGAAGGGAGGTGGTGAAAAAGCACAGTGATTTGGGACGTCATATGCACAGCAGCTGAAAGATCTTTCACAGCCCTCTCAGCAGCACAAGTCAGCAGCTATAGATCAGTTAGACCACGCATGATTGATGGATTTAATTTGGTACTTATAGTCTGTTAGGCTATATATGTTAAATGAGTCAATACTTTGTACACTTTTAAATCAGGATATATCGTTAATATATAAACAAACGATTTTACAATTTGAGTTACATTTCACAGGAGATGTATCAATGAGAACCTAAATAATTAACGGTTCAGATCGTATAATATATAAAGAGTAGGCCTAAACAATCGTTTAGCACAATATTATTACTAACTGGTTATCACTTATTTAAAGGGACTGAGAGGCTTTGTATTGAAAGCCTTTTAGTGAACTGTTTTATTCTTCCATTTGGTTGGTCGAATACGAAAGTCTTGAAAAGAAATCTTTTTGGATCTTTCACTATATGTATTGGTATCGTAGTCGTACGCACTAACCTTTCCTGGCGAACTACTCTTACAATCCCCAATGGCTCTCCCTTCTCAATGGTATGGTTTTGGAATAGATAATAAAAATTGCGCGCATTTGTGGTTTCCTTTCTGGTTGTAGTACACATTTTGAAGAGTTGCAGTTACTGGACAGTATAGAAGATGGTGACTTTGGTGCTATGCAAGACGATATATATGCAACGGTCAATTGATCCTTGGCGGCAAACCTCCAAGGAAATACTGATATATATAGAAGAAAAGTAAAGCTATCCATATAAAAAGTATTACAAATATGTTGCAGTGACTAATAAGGTTATAATTAGAATTTGCATGTCATGCATAACAAAAAGAAATTTTCTACTTCGCATACCTTGCAAAAAGATGACTCGATCGATCGAGCAGCAGAAGCTGTTCTTGAACAAGTGTGGTTCCCGCAGTACTAGAAAAGTTTCAAACATGCATGCAGCAGAACTGTGCTTATAAATTTAGGTATGGATAATCTCCCGCCTCAGCTTCCCAGCCAGCCAGCAGCAGGTTGAGCAACAAGTCTTGCAGATGTAGATTTGACGGACCGGCTCCGTTCATTTCAAATTTTACCCGGTGTGGGAATACCACGGAATAATGAGTGATAGATTGGGACATGGTAACAAGAATGAATATATACGTAGATATAAAAGTATATATGGTTGCTATATGGAATATATATTGACCTAGCTAACTAACTGATCTTCTCTTACTTGAGTTGAAGTCAAGCATGGAGCTCCCTTTTAAGCAATTAATTTTTTTTCTCAGGGACAACATCATTGGGCGTGCTCTCATGGATTTATTTATAGTTAGAGAGAGAGAGAGAGCGAGAATGCTTGGAAAATGGACTCCTCAGAGAAGAAAAAGAAAAGCAGAGGAATTGAGTGCTTGTTTCTGACCAAGGTGGACGTTCTGAGTTCTTATACCTTTTTTTGTTTCGTCACTTAAAGAAACAGACTAAAAAAAGGCATGTATTCATTGTATTATATATCGGCTGGCCTGCATATATTTATGAGAGAGAGAGAGAGAGAGAGAGAGAGAGAGAGAGTTTGGTTTCAACCTGGCCTGTATGTCCCTGGAAAATCCATATGCATGCAGTGTGTATCGTTAAATAATAAGGGTTTATTAAGAATGTTGTTTGTAGACTAAAATAAACATCATTATCTTTTTATTTGGTCAACAAAACAAACATAATTCACTACGTCAATTGTGAAACAACGGCATGTGAAGTAGCATCATTGATCATGTGCTTCCTGAGACGTTTGCTAATTATTGATTCTGCCATTGCAACAAAATAAACATAAGTCACAAATTAGCTCCACAGTTTCCTGAGTCCGGACCTGCCTTTTACTACTTATTGATTCTTTCCTTTGAAACATTTCTAAATCAGAATCTCATATGTGGTGCTCGGACGATGGGATAGAGTTATACTGAAATATTGATTCACTACACACCTCTTCTTTTTCATGCGCATTTTTCCTCTATTCAGTAAAAAACTGAAATCTAAATGGTCAAGAAACGAACCCTAGGGTACTTTACATGTAGATTGTCTTGAGCTTGCACTATGTCGTATATGCATCTGTTGAGAATATGAATCATACATAAGAAAAAGAAGGTACTTTGCATGTACTTACTAGCTAGTTAGGCTACTGGAAAATCCTTCGGCAGCTCCTTCATATTGAGTACGTTACTTATATATAATAAGCGACATTAGGCTAGCTAGTAGTCCATTTTTGTTTTCGTTTAGTGATGTCATTCTTTGTCACTGCTGATTGCAGCCTGTGGCATTTAGGTGGAATACGTCTACAGAAATGTCTTAGTTCGTCGTCGTACGTAGCATGATAATAGATACACTCAATAATTTGTTTAGCCAAACTGGCTATAAGGATTTGTTTGTAACTATATCCTTCGCCCTATATGTTAAACAAAGTAGAGTTATTAAATATTAAAAAAAGCCCAGATATAACTTTTATCTTTCTGTGGATTGCTATTGGTAAAAATTACACATACAAATAATTGGAATGCGTACGTACGTGTACATTTATATCATAATACATATACATATATATATATATACCCTACTATTTATTCATAGTAGAAATACAAAACAATTATACCTTTTGATGGAGGCTAGGTTTATAGCTCCGTGCGACACACATGGGCAAAGAGAATGAGTTGATAGGAGAGGAGGAAACATCTGCTGATTGGAATAAGTCATGCTAGGACATGGAGGCCAACCAAAAAGGAGTGCAAATTGATGGATGTTTCGATAGCACTCTAGTCTCTGCTTTCTGATTTGGGTGGTACAATGTGTTGATGCAAGTTTGTCCACTTGAAGAAAGAGAAAAGTAAAGGGCAAGCAACTAATGAATTGGTTTCTTTAGCTGATGTGGTTTCAAACTTGACTTGTAGGAATACGAATATATATATATATATATATATATATATATATATATATATATATACAGGCTCTTCCCCACCACTTTCTTTTTTATTTGGTGTGTTCTATGCTTTTGTGACACTCCTCAACTTGCAAAAGCTACCTCTCATGCATCTGGCTACTTAATTTGCCTCTTATTATATAAATTATGCATGGCTACT
Organism: Heteromeles arbutifolia; assembly: GCA_024362995.1. Taxonomy (NCBI): domain Eukaryota; kingdom Viridiplantae; phylum Streptophyta; class Magnoliopsida; order Rosales; family Rosaceae; genus Heteromeles; species Heteromeles arbutifolia. The sequence goes on from JANCRC010000019.1 coordinate 9,919,198, forward strand.
CTTTATAACTACATTTTTATTTTTATTTTTAATTTATACTCAAAGCGATGGAGAGATTTCAGTAATAAGAACTTAACTAGTACAATGTCTCTTATTATAAGTTATGCATGTCTACTCTTTATATCTACTTTTTTATTTTATTTTAGTGCTTGATTTTTTATACTCAAAGCAAGAGAGAGATTTCATTAATAACAATTTAACCGGTACAATATGGTACCAAATAAGTACAATTTGTCTAATGATCAATTTCTTGATATGGAGAGGATATTACATAACAAATAATAAAGGTAAACCCCCACACGGCCACCACAACAACTAGAGACAACAGTAGAAATTCACATGAAGATGATAGACATGACACGCTAGCAACCAATGCCCACACAAAGCCAGTCGCTAAAACAGCAAGGCCACATCAACCCCTTGAAGTGAGCACAACTGCTCATCGAAGAGATACAACCTGCAAAGCAGACAACACAAAACACTAATGGTTTGTTTACTAATCCGTAATCAGTTTGAGAGGAATTGAATTGAGGAGGAATTGGAACGGAGTGGAGTCAGAATCAAATTCCTGTTAAAGTTATTATTAAAATTGTCTAGAATCGGAGTATGAATGCTATTGATTCATATAAACTATTTACTAACTCACATAAATTCAGAATAAAATCAATGTGATTACTAAAATATCCTTATTTTAATTAATCTTTTTATATGCTAATTATTTTTAGTAAAACTTTTATTTATTTTTATTTGTAGCTACAAAACAAATACACAAAGCCATGCGCCCAAGGAGTGGGAGGGGGTTGACCAATGGAACTCCGATGCTTAAGTCAGTTTCTCTGAAAAGAAAGAGTTTAGGGCTTTGTTACATAGTAAAAGCTTACCAAAATTTGATGGAGAAATAAGGTATTTATAGAGCTAGGGTCGACCATGGAGGAGATATATCTCGCTCCATGTGTCGTCATCTAGTTGGCCAAGGTATGTCATCCGTATGATGGAGTAGGAAAGAATCATCTCAAAGATATTATTGAATAAACAATATCATGGAATTATCTTGTGGAATCCTTGATCCAGTTTGATTGTGATTACTTGCTTGATTGAATTCAAATAGGAAAACATAAAAATAAGATTTGTTTATTAATCCTATGTTTAATTCCTTTAACTTTTCTCCTTGCCATGGGCATGAGAGCTTGGAGAAGTTATAGTCAACAGCTCAGGTTTTCTTGAGGATTGAACTGCGCGTGGAACGAATGTGAGCTTTACCAATTTAATGTGGCATTCTCGTCACTTCTGGGTAAAATTTCACGTGTCATTTTATGTATTGTTTTTTGTTCCACAATGCCCTCACACCTGCTGTGCTGCACATAGGAGATGCATAAGGTGTGGAAGTCCAAGTTCAGTAAGTTTGCCAAAAATGGGTTCTTCGATTCCTTTGAATTTTGAGCTCTGACTTGTAGTAAAAGTATTTTGGAGGATAGAGTTCAACTGCCTAAAGAATTTACTAATTCTACCTTAAGTTAATAAACCTAGAGAGCAATTTTCTTCCAAACAAAAAAAGAAAGAGAGAAAATGGAAGGATATTGTTCCCCCTCCTCCATTTTTCTTCTTTTCTTGCCATGTGAAGATTCGGTAGTCACTTCGTTGGTCAGATATTGAATCGTCTAGGATAATGAGACAAGTCACGTTCCCAATCCCTGGTGGTTGGAGGAACTCTCCTGCAAATTAGGTTGGTGTATCCTTATGCTTGTCTGCCCCTAGTGTGTCATCGGTTGAGTTGCTGCATTCGTTGGAAATAGAGTAAACCATGCTATGAAGTCTGCTAGTGCCTAACCTTTATCGTCGCACATCTGGATTTTGTAGCACTGATCTTAATGGATATTGCGTTATGATGATAACTCTATGTGCCTGAAAGTATCCCTTGAGTTTTAGAGTTGCAACAATAAGCGCAAAAATTAGCTTTTCGATTTTTAGGTATCTAGTTTTTACATCGATCGAGGAGAGCTTTTGAAATGTAGAATACAGGTAGTCGGGCCCCCACTGTTTACCGTATAAGGGCAGAGCTCACTGCTGCTTCAGATTCTGCCAAGTAGATGAACTAGTCATCTTTCGCATCGGTCGGTTGATCGCGAGAGAAAACATTTGAGAGCCGCTGCTAGTCTAGGACTTCATATTCAGGATCGCTCGAATCTTCTTAACATGTGATTCGATTCCTAACTGGGGTGACAAGGTAACCTACGAATTTGCCTGAGGAGACTTCAATATGCATTTGGCGGGGTTGAGCTTCATCTTGTACTCCCTAAGGATGTTGAATGTCTCTGCCAAGTTATTGATCTAGTTTGACCACTGCTTGTCTTTCACCATGATATCGTCGACATAGACTTCCATGGTTACTTTATTCTGCTTCTTGAACATCATGTTTACCAATCATTGGTAAGTTGCTCATGCGTTCTTGAGGCCAAACTCGCTTAATCACGAACGCAGTCTTCTCCTTATCACGTTCATACACTACAATTTGGCTGTAGTTTGAGTATGCGTCTAAGAAGCTAAGTAGCTGGTTTTTGGGTGTTGAGTCTACCAGTACATCAATTTGAGATACCGTGTATAGGTTTTTGTGGGACGCCTTGTTAAGGTTGCTCTTGAATTTTTCTTTTTTCTTCATCACCAGCACAACGTTGGCCAACCATGTTGAGTGCACCAACTCCTCGATAAATCTAGCCTCCAGTAGCTTGTATATTTCGCCTCAATTATCGCTACTTGCTCGGGAGTGAAGTGTCGCTCTTTTGGATCACATGTTTGATAGTGGGGTCGATATGCAGCTTATTGTGAGCTAGCTCGAGATCATTGTTGGGCGAGTCAAAAGGTGACCATGCAAATACGTCACTATTTTCCCTAAGGAAAATAATGAGTTCTTCCTTCTCCTTCAGGCTCAGATGTAAGTTGTCTTATCTGGTTGGATGGGATCAAGAACGATGTACTCAACATCTCATTTTGGCTTAGAGTCTGCCTTGTTTTCCGATAAATCGACTAGACGCGATTTTTTTATCCACTTGCTGTAATTGTTATTGGGTTAAGGTTGAATCGTTCTTCTGCACCTCAGCTGCTACGACTAAGGTGAAAGACTTCTTCTTTGACTCCTTGAGGACTTGCACGGTGCATCGTGTGTTGAAGAATGTTAAATGTGTTGTTGTCCACCATTACTTTGTTGACCATGGTACGGGCTAGTTGGACAGAGATCATCAAGGCATCATTGTGGGGAAAGTCCACTCCTCTAGAGTCATGCTCTGTGAAGTCAATGATCGATTCTGGTACTGCGTTAAAAGCTTGAGCCTGGAAAACTAATTTTGTCTACTAGATCTTCCCCTTCTCAGAACTGCTGGTGGCCCTCAAGTGCTAAGATTTGGCAACGATGTTGTTTATTCATATTACTTTAGCAGGGGTTTGGCATTAGCTTTCGTATCTCATATGGACTGTTTTGGTGGCTTGTTGAGGAACTTGTCACACTTGCCCTCATTCACCAACCTTTCGAGGTACTCTTCATGGGATCTAGCTTAGAGGTGTTTCTCTTCGAATGAGGTAGCAACTTGAAACATGGTTCTTCTTTGAAGTCGTGAAGGATTCGGTGGATCGAGACTAAGAACTTGATGATGCCTTAGGCATTGAGCCTCTTTTGACCTAAAAAGCGTTTATGCGCTTATTTCCTGGCCTGCTTTTGTCTACCTTCTTCTGAGTTGCCTTCAAGTTTTTTCGAGGTTGTTCAGATGCTTTCTGGGCTCGCTTGACTTCATCATAGAATGTGTACTTTTTTTGCCAAAACATAATAGTTTGCTAGGGTCAAGTCTTTGCCCACGATCAATTATCCAACCAGGGTGTGCTACGCTGTAAGTCCCTTCCTAAATGCTGTTTTAGCCATCATATATGACGATCGTTGAAGTTTTGGATTGACTATGGTGGCAGGGTGTAGATCTAGTCATGTGTTTCGCCTTACAAGGTTGTGGCTAAAATCTTGCACATAAGTGCGTCGTTGTTCTTGTAGAAGATCATAGTGCTATAGTAGCGCTTGAGATGATTTTTCATATCTTCATCTCTTTTGAAGAAGGTGAAATAAGGCATGTTGAACTTGCTAGATAGGTCCGTCTGCTCGATCTCATCTATGAAGGATGTCCAGCTCATGTTAGTCTTGTATCTCCGGAGTGCTTCGTAGGTGGTCTCATTACGCTGAAAGTCGCGTAGTGGCTTAGTCAAGAGCTTCTCCACTTCTTTCTGAATCTGCATCTGCTGGGGTAATGGCAGTTGGGGCTACCTCTAGTGATTGTCTGTAGGTATGTATTGTTTTTCCTTGCAATTTTCTCGTCTGTGTTGTGGTTATAGTATATGTCATTCATCTCTGGCTGGTGAGCGAGTTTCAGTTGAACTTGAGCCTGAGTGTCATTGGGTTTCTTCATGTTCCTTGCGTTGCCTGATGTGGTATAAGGTGAAAGGAATTCCTTGTGACAAGTCGCGAGTGGACATTTGCTTAAATTCAGGTCTTGAGTGTTCATCATAACGTGGACCTAATTGTGAACGCACACTTGCCTACTAGCCAAGTTGCGATAAGGCTGGAGAAAATATTTTTGTGGGGCCAATGAGAGAGTGCACACTAACTGAACACCTGGTTCATGGCTGTTTGTCGAGACCCTTTTGTAAATAATATTGTCATTAGCTCTTGTTCTGATTTGGGACACCTCGTCAAGAGTGTTCTGCGTATTAGTGTGCTTAAGAGGTTGACTGACCAAAGTAAATTGTTGTACGAGGGCGCTGGTTAAGTCTGCAATCTGCCAGATAGGTGTAGATTTCCATTTAGAGGGGATTATCTTTTTCGATGGGTATCTCCATGAGTGGCGCACATTTTAGCTAGGGCAGGTTAGATTTGGAGAAAAAATGGGTCAGAATTGTCGAAAAACGGGTTGGAATCGTCGCTGGTTTGATTTCTAGGTCACTGATAGAACGACTCGTCTGATGCACTCGCCAAGATAGCTTCAATTGTGGATTACTCCCTCTGACGAACAATCCCCTTCAAATACCTAGAAGCTCCAAGTATCCATGAGGTAGAGCCACAAGCGGTCGTTGTTATTGAAGCTCAAGAAAACTGGATGGACGAGATTATACAAAATGGAAAACTACCAAAAGATCACCACTTGGCTAGGAAATTAGTCAAAAAAGCTTCAAGATATACGATCATTTGGGGCATGCACTACCGACATTCCTATTCAAAACTTCACACATTATATGTCACATTGGAAATCGGCTTGCAGGTCTTGAGTGACATCCACTCCGGAATGTGCGGCAACCATGCCGGAGGAAGATCATTGGCACATAAAGCATTGATTGCAGGAAACTATTGGCCCACCATGTGACAGGATGCAACCAGTTGTGCCCAAAGTTGCAAAAAATGCCAAATGTACGCCCCTATGAACCATCAACTTTGTTGGACCTCTTAAGAAGGCTCAAGCGAACATATAGTAACTGATAATGGCAACAGACTACTTCACGAAATGGATAGAAGCAGAACCTTTAATAAGAATCATTGGTGTAGTTGTTAAATCCTTTATTTGGAATAACATCATATGTCGGTTTGGGATTCCACAAACGATACTCATAGACAACGAGCTGTAGTTTACCAGCTTTAAAGTCACGGACTAGTACAAAGAACTTGGGATCCATCATCTTACTTCCACTCCGAGGTATCTACAAGGTAACGAACAAGTGGAGGCCTTAAACAAGATCATCCTGCAATGCTTGAAAAAAAGGTTAGAAAAGAAAAACAAATGGCTAGAAGAGCTGCTTGGAGTTTTATGGGCGTATCGCACAGCAATCTGAAAAGCCATAAGGGAGACACCATTCTCCTTCATTTACGGAACGAAAACCCTTATCCCAGTCTAAGTCATAACTATGTCGAATCTTTATATTGAAGAACAAACCATCCTAGAAAATGCAAGAACAAACCATCCTAAAAAATGCAGGAATTTTAGAAAATGAGAATGCGCTAAAGTCTGATTAGTCGGTTTCCAGCAGCAAATCTAATCCTATTACAACAAATGCGTCAAACCCAGAAGCCTGCAAGCTAGGGGTTTTAATCCTGAGAGAAGTCTTTGGAAATACTAAATCCCAAGAGAAGGCAAACTCGAGATAAATTAAGAATGACCATACAAGATCGCTGAAGTAGGAGGCAAATGAACCTATCATCTAGAACACATGGATGGAACCTCGATTATAAAAAAAAAGAACATTGCTAAGCTCAATAAATAGTATCCTTAAAGGTACCAACTGCGTGCAGTTTTATTCCCTTCCTGAGATATGTAGGCAGTCAATTCGGGCGCAATCATAAGGCCCCACCATAGGCTTATCGTCAAAAGTGATCCCTAGTGTAATTGTTTACATTATTATCATATTTTTCTTAGAATTACACATGTGATTTGATTCTCATTCCCGGAGATATGTAGGCAATCCTTCTCGAATTCAATCATGCCCCCTTGTCATTCAATCCTACTTAATTCGTCAACAAAGAAATTATGAACTCTATTTACTTTATGTTCAATATTTCGTGTTTTCCTTTCCTTTTGGTGATGCAAGGAATGCTCCACTCATCTCAGATAAACACATAAACTTCGAAAACCTCGCACAAATCCAAGTCTAAAAAAGTTCAAAGTAATGCTGCCAGAGAAGCCTTATGTAGCATATCCCCTCTAAAACGGTTAGCAGCTTAGAAGACTCAAACCATAATAAGTGCAGTCACGATTGGTAGGTTATAAGCACGGGCACATCGCGCCCTGACTCGGAAGTCCAGTGCACCATCCGGCCTCCAGAAAGAATATGCAACTAGAAAGGTTGTGGGTTATATCATTCAAATCAAGGCTTTACACCATTCGGGGGAATAAAAGGACAATTCAGAAATCATATGAGGGTGGCTCTGAATACTTAATTTACAATAATTAAAAAATTCATTAAAAATCATAATAATTAATTTACTAGTGTGAATGTGAAAAAAATATGCGAACACTTGTGATCGCATCCTTTACACTTTGACGATGGATACATCGTTGTTTGTATTTTTAAAACTATACAAACCCTTGTGAATAGTGTTTTAAGGGGAGTTTAAAACAACTAAAAATTCATAATAATTAATGTACAAGTATGAAAAATGTGAAAGAATAAACAAACGCTCGTGATTGCATCTTCTACACTTAGACAATGGTTACATCATCATTTAGTTTTTTAAAATCCTCCAAAACATCATGAATTATGATCTTTGTTTGAGTGGAAAATAATACAATTTTATAAATAGTTTTGTAGAAGTGTAAAAAAATATACAATCACGAGTGATTGACAAGCTTTAACAGCTTTCATAAAGGGGTCAACTCCGAAATTCAACACCATAATCCGTAAACTCTAGATTTATATTTAATCGTCGATTGTCATTTACACTCTATTCTTTTTACATGATTTTGTTTTTCAAATTTTGTTTTTTGAAAACATGATCTTTTAGCAGATACAGAAAAATGGACGGTTTGGATCGTTGATATCACGTTCTGATGTTTATGGTTGATTGAAATACGAGTCAACGTTGTGTAGTTTCTAGAGACTTTATAAACCTCGAGTAATACTTTCACTAACCATAAAAATCTAAATGTGATATCAACGATCCAAACAGTTCATCTTTCTGCATCCACTAAAATATCATGTTTTCAAAAACAAAATATGAAGAAACAAAACTTGCTGAGAAGAATGGAGGATAAACGTAAATGACGATGAATGGTTAAATTTAAATCTATGATTTATAGGATTATGCTGGCAATTTCAGAGTTGACCTCTTTACAAAAGTTGTTGAGTTTGTCATTACGAGCTTATATATATATTTATTTTTTTCACACTACTACGTTTTTCATTTGATTATTTTATTAATTTAAAATATAATTTTTTAAACAGGTAACATGTCAGGTCATATTACCAGTTAATGTTAACGAGTTGAGTTCGGGTCGTGTCATATTACCTGATCACTTCAACGGGTGTACATGACACGACCCGTTAAGGTATCGGGTATGTCATGAAAACTATACGAACTTGAAAAACACATACGAATGCCAAGTCCACTTAAGAATTCCATCACGGTTAGATTTGCCAAAAAATTCATCTTCAACAGATGGTTGTGCTATAATTTTATGGAGCCTACTAGGCTATTATTTGGCCAAAGGGGCATCATGCTAACCAAATGTAGCCCTCATCTTAGCTCCTTTTTTGGGGCCCAGCTTCTCATTTTCAATAATGGATTCAAATTCAAGGGCTAGATTTGAAAGAATCAAATGGTAGTTTAATTAAATTAACTAATAAATTTAAAATATAATGTTAAAACTAATAAATTATCGAGGGGCTATGTTTAGCCGCTTTCGGTTGGAGATGACATATGAATATGGCCTGATGATGTGAAATTAAATGACACTCAAATTAAACCCTATTAAGATAGTTGTAGTATGAATAAGTAGGGATCATTCTAGGCTGGGGATTAACTAGGGCTGCTAATCTACACAAATATGACTCAAAAACACTAAACTAAACTCTAATAACTCAAAACAAATTAGAATGACTCAAAACATCATAAAACAATGAAACTGACTCAAAACAGACTCTAAAGATGACTTTGGACAAAAATTGAACTTAACTTGACTCAAAATACTAAGGACAGATTTGAACGAGTTTAACTAAACTAAGACACCAAGTAAGAACTAAGGGGGTTTTTGGACGAATTTAGCAAAACTAAGTAAATTGCAGCAAACAAAGTAAGTTAAAACGAAATTAAGGTGAATTCAAGGGTGAAAAGCTAGTTAGAGGGTCCTTCTCCACACATGAAACATATGCACATAAATTGATTTCCAGTATTGTTTCTTTAAACCATGAATGACAATGCCCCGAATTAATTGTATTGCACTAATTAATTCTCAGATTTTCCTAAGTTCATTGAATTGAATGGATAACGCATCACAACCAAATTATTCTTATCAAGTTCCCTAACTATGAAAAGCATGATAGAGATACATGTCAAAGATCATTAAGTTCCGTGAAAATCATAAACATTGACAAGGCATTCGTAACTATGAAAAGCATGATACTCCTGCCTAGAGTTTACTTAACACGATTGTGACTAGCAATCTCTACTACTTGTAAATATAAGTTCATAACGATTAGGTGAAACTCCTTTATATTTTAGCATCAGATTCATGCATGCAAACTAAGTGGGTCTTCTTAATCAACATACAAGAATAAGTTCTCAATCAATCAGATAAGTAAATCACATTCATGTTTTATAAAACAATAACTGGATGTAATCAATTCATATAAAACATATGTCCATGGCTTCAAATTCACCTCTAACTAAGAAAAACTTAGTTACACATGTTCACAGAAATTGAAAAGCAAATTAAAATAAACATGGAAACAAAACTAAGGATAGAATAAACCCAGAAACGTTCCAGCCCTCCAATGGCCTTGGATGGCATGTCACGGCTCCAATTCCTCCTCTTCTTCCTTGCAAGAACGACACAAATTCTAAAAACTCTCTCTCAAACTATCCAACCCTTCAGAAAAATATGACTTAAGTATATATAGGGCTAGGGCACGACAAGGCTTTGTAGAAAGGGATTTGGACTCCAATCTGACAAGGAAAATGACTTTACACTCCAATCCAACAAGGAAAAAGGGCTTCTAGAAATCAGAAAACCAAAGGGAATAGGGAATAAGGGTGCGGCACATATTTAGGGGTTTTAGAATGATAGATAGGCGCCAGATTTGTAGGAGAAGGATTAGGCCTTCTAGAAACCTATTTTAATGTATCCTAATTTGAAAATAACTCCCCTTTGTAGCTGGAATTAAGGTAGGATAAGATTAGGATAGGATAAGATAAGGTAAGATAAGATAAGGTTAGTTTGGATATGATAAGGTTGGATAAGGTTTTGGATAATGTCTCATTCTTTTGAGCTGATTCCTTATCTTCTTTGACTTGAATTAATTTCTCCAGATTTGTAGCATGTTCCTAGCCTCTTTTGAACTTCAAATTCATCCATCCATCTTACTCCATACATGTGCTATCTATTCCAAGCCCAAAACTGCTCCAAAATGCTCTAAATTGCACTTTCTTGCCACTTTGGCCATTTGGACCTACAAACACACAAAAATAGCTTAAAACACTCTAATAAACAATAACTAACTAAATAAATGCAAGAAAACATGCTAACTAAGTCACATAAATATGCTCTTATCACCAGACACTGTTCATTTAAAAATAATTTTTTGCAGAACTAAAATTCTGGAAGGGGTTATGTTTTGCCTTTTCGGTTGGAGATGACTTTAGGTATGGAAATTTTATTTAAACCCATGTAACCTATTTCTACACCCAACTTACTCTTTGCACCCATTTGACTTTTAACTAAACTATTAATATCTCTTTAAACCCTAATTTACTACCTAATATACCCCCATAAACCCAATTCAATATGTGGATTTATTTTTACACCCATTTGATTTTTAACTCTATCTTTACGCCGTCTGGAAATGGACATTGAGAATTGGGATGTGAATTCAACCATGGTTGACAACAAGACTGACACTTCTATAGATGTTGACATAAACCATGTATCACCATCTCTTTATGTGGTCTCTGTTTCATGAGCATATGTGTCTGCTACCATACCTTTTCATAGGAATCTTTCTATAGGCTTCATGGAGTGCATGGAGCACTAGTAATCAAATTGGGTTTATTCGAAAACATTACTGTTTGGTGATAGCTTGTGTATCGCGGCGAGGAAGATAGAGGTAAGAACAGTTGTAAGGTTGTTTGAGATAGGTGCGGCAATCAAAGGAAGAGACCTACATGGGTGGACTGCTCTCTATAGAGCCTGTTTCAAAGGGAAGATAAAAGTCATTTGAATGCTGTGAAAAAGGGTGTGGATATGGATGCTAAAGATGAGGATGGATACACCGCGTTGCACTGTGTAGCAGAGTCGGGACATGCAGATGTGATTGAGATGTTGGTAAAGAAATGAGCTGATGTTGAAGCTCAAACTAACAAAGGTGTGACTGCACTACAAATTGCTGAGTGGTTGCACTACTTTGGGATTACTAGGATACTTATTCATAGAAGTGCAACAAAAAACAATATTAATATGACACATATCTTGACCCAGGCCTTAGTTTCATTTGGGAAAAAATATATGGGACTTAAGGATGAGATCATCAAAGAAGGAATGAAGAAGAAGAAATAGAGTCGAGCTAGAGCTCTTCGTGGGAACTTCGATCGTTCAATGCCATTGGCTGTTATTTAGCTAGTAAAGCTGGAACTAATATTGGTGCATTGGTATTTTGAGCTCACAATGATGCTGCTTTTGACTGAAAGTATATGCGAAAGAAGTTGTTGACTCATTCATACGTAGTATGTTCATTCTAAATTAAAACACCTAAATACGTATATTTTGTTATTAAAACAAACTTCATGTGTATCAAAATTGATTGTAATTCCTTATATATGCTAATAAGTGGATGTATTGTATTGTACGTTTGTCACTTGATCTACAACATATGACATTGTCAGCAATGAGATATTCATGAGCAAAATTTTGCAATATATATTGCTTATTTGAAACCCTAATAACATATTATAATTGTTCGGCTACGAATCTTATAAGCCGGCAGTAAAATATCATCATTTACCAGATTACAGGTGAAAGGATACTTAATCTCTTATGGGAGAGAAGATAGATTGTAGAGAATTTTTCAATAACATCTCCTTGTCAATGGATTATGATAACTATGCATGCAATCAAACTGCATTATAATTAATGAATGAAATCGTAAATACTAGTTTAGTACATGAAATTTTAAGAATGTACAGGTTAAAGACTTGAAGCTTATTTTTGTCTTCCACTCGAGAATCATTCTCGAGGGCTCTTGAGCGGTAAGTTTTGTGCATTGATACCCAAATTGGGGTCCATGGGTGTCAAGAAATGCTTCAATGTTTTAATCATCTTCAAGATCCACAATGTCATTAGTGACTACATTCTCTAGCCCTCGAAGTTGCTTAAATTGATCCACACACCCCTGGTATTTTGAGTACAAGTTTTTCACTTTAATATCACTACTCATTTGACTCATTTTGTTCCACATGGTAGACACTGGTGGCATAGGATGACCTTCACACAAATGTACCTACAATACGCGAAGTCATCGATCAATTTAGAGTTATCAAATAAGATAAAATAAATATATATGTAAAAAGAAAAAAAACATATATTATACCTGGATAAAATGATGATCTTCAGTTAGCTAACCAATGGCAACCTCACGTAGGTCAGTATCACTTGATTGAGATGATGACTCTAGAGAGTATGGAAGAAACGTAACGCTTTGTGTCATGCTCAAGTGTATCAAAACCACATTAACATGTAGCAATAATATGCCCCATATCTGGCATGGTCAACCAATTATACTCTGGTGCAAAACCATCTTCAAAATAATCAAGTGCTCGCTCAATCTCCGTATATATGTCGTTCCCTATAAAACACTCCTTAAAAAGAGAAGGCATTTGACGTAGTTGATGTAGTAAATATCTTCGTACTTTACGCCATCCCTTATCAATTCCCAACGCCATAGATATGACTCTATATACACAGTTTCCATCAAGATTAACATCAATTTGACCAATAATATATATCTTGATAGCCTCAGGGAATTCTTCTCTATATATCCATGTCGGCAAAGGATCAATAAATTCAGGAGCTGTATAAATCTAGTATGACATAAAGAAAATAATGAAAAAAAAAATGACCGTTAGTTTCTTCAAAGTAATGAAGGAAAGCTTTATTGTATTTCAAGAGATGCTCAAATTTTTACCTACCTTGAACTGTTTACATTGTGGCAATATATTAGTCTCTGGTGTTTGAATGTCACAACTCAATTGATCAAGGACAATCCTGGCATTCATGATTGGTGATGTAGCAGCAAGATTCATCTTTTGATTCTTTTTTGGTAGGGTAATGACATTCTTTTTTCGTTTCTTTTTTTTATGGCGCAGTGACATTCTCCTTTTGCTACTTTTTTCTTCGTGAGATAGTGTTAACACTCGCCATTGTACTAGTAACTGGTGTTTGGCAATCAAATCCAGATTGGGCAAGTTCAACCTCTGTAATCTTAAATGCTGATAGGAGACGCCGAGTAGAATTGTCGACTTTGCATGGTCGCCCTTTTATCTTAATCTTTTCTTTTGGAGCATTAAGTGAAGTCGTATTTGGGTTCATTAGATTTTCAATTTTCATCTCGAGCTCTCTTTTCTTATTATCATCTTGTTGTTCATACCACATTAAATCTTTCTACTCATGACTTTTCCAGAGGAACTAGTTGTTCACTACTATTTGGCACATTGATAAAATCTAATTTTCTCCAATGCGGATGAAGAGCATCAAGTGGGATCGGCTTACCAAGCCTTCTATACTCTACAATCTCTTGTGCACACAACAATTTATGAGTTTGGCGAATGGTGCAACCACAAGATACAATAGTCAGTCTTTCTTTTTCCAACCTATTATTAAAAGAAATACAATATAATTTAAGTTACCTTGAAATACAATATAGTTTAAAAGGCTAAACAGTAATAATGTAAATGCAAGGCAAACCCAAACTAACCTTTGGACTCGTAAACAATTAAGTTCAAGGCATGGGTAGAAACGAAACCTACTAGTCATTGCAACTCAGGTTTCTTGAATTTGTGTTGAACAAAACATCGGCTTTTTTCAAAAGATGCTTTAACCTCTGTATGATGCAACTCCAACAAGGAGTGTATGTGTACCCACGACGTCTCAAAGTTATATTGATTGGAGCGAAGTTGCTTCGCTTGAACTTTGCATGTGCACTTTCTGCCCTACTTATAACAATACGTGAGTAAGCATAAACTATATATAGAATTGAAAAAGCAAGGAGAAATATACCTGTTTGAGGTTGTAGTACCAAGATGCATACAATTATCTATCCATGTGCCTATGAACTTATCTTTATATGGAATTAACCAATTGTTTCGTATGTACTCAAGAGCATCATCATAATTATTGAACTTAGATTCCATTTCTTGCAGAGAACGCTAATACTCTTCTTCTTGTTTCAAACTCACAAGGTAGTTCCAATCTCTATTAAATTTATTCCACTGCTTGTCTGACTCAAACATTTTCTTGTACTTTGACAACACTTTTTTGTTAATATGCCATCTACACAATAAATGTTCCGCACTAGGAAATACAGACTTGATAGAATTCAGAAGTGCTAAATCTCGATTGGTTGCAATAACCCCAGGAAGACAATAGCCATGAAGCAATGTCATATTAGTGGATGTCACACCCACAATTTGTAAAAGTGGAAAATGATACATGTTAGTCTTATATGTGCAATCCATGATAAGTACATGTGGGAATGCTCGTAATATCTCAATATTAATAAGGGGAGCCCAAAAAAGGTCAGTCATAGTATCACCACAACTCCTATGCCTTGTGTTTTGACAACTTATGAAGCAATTGTTGCATCTGTGTCCTCTTGGCAAATTCTTTCATCCTACTTCGGTGCTTAGCATTATGTATTATCCTTATAGTTGATACATTTTGTGCATCTTTGTCTTTGATAGAGACCAAGATATCTTTGGGCCTCACCAAACTCTTAGACATGTCCACCAACAATTCATTCTCCTCTTTAGAAAGTTGCCCCGCAAAAGAATATCCTTCAAGATACTCTGAAGCAAGATGATTATGCACTCCACATACTACCTTCAATGTCCAATTGTCCTCATCGCCAATATTCACACCTTTCAACAAGAATGGACATCCACATTTTTTCGTACCAGAACTCCTAGATTGTTTTTTTTGTGTGACCAATCTCATCTGATCTTTGACCATATGCTACAACACACTTGTATGACGGATATGTACCGTTTCTTTCACAAGCAAGTGTTAGTCGAGGGCGACTCACAATCTTACTTTACCTCCTAAATCAGACCTTTTAATAACAATTAACATATTATTCAGCTTTCCCTGTTCACGAACCCATCTAATCAACGCGTCTTTTCCTTTGAATATCTGCACGTAACACATATTTTATTTAGAAGTAAAATTCTAAAATTAACTAACACGTCAACGACACTATAAATATATGATTACCTCATAAGTTGTAAATTGGTCAGTATAATCCATGACACATTCTTGTCCAACCTATTCTTGTTGCTAAAAAACTAAATGACAAAATTATGGTTATAGTAAAAAACCTTTAAGTTATGATTAACAACAAATGGACAAATTATAAGCAATTAGACTACAAATTTTAATCGCATCGACTTTGAAATATCATCCAATGGTCACACAATCAAATCTCAGTAGTAATCATTCTAATGTTGTAATACATAAAGTAGTAATTTTTAATGTTAGTAGCAATCTAGGTGGTGGTCCAGTGTTAAGGTATAAAGATTATTAGTTATTTGACTTCAGATAATACTCAACAAGAAAAGTATGCAAGCATAAATGTGCTTGACATGGAACTCCTTTTATTTTATGGGCTTAGTTTTACTAATGTGTTAAAGGCCTTTTCAAGGTTTGCAAGTCTGCAAGTCCTTGCAATATTTGCACCAAGAGTAAAGTTATGTCTTTTGCAATATAGGAACATAAATTACTTGAAAGTAAAGTGATAGGTGACACTTTATGAAATAGCTACATTGATGCGAGATGATTTTGGGGTGTAGTCAGACACCGACAGAGAAGAAAAATAAAAATATAATATAAAAACAGAAGAAGCAAACGGAATCCAAGGTCCTTGCAATATCTGCAAGTCTTTTTGGTTTTTTGGGGTGTAGATGGATAGTGGGAGAGCAATTGCAGCAATTTGCTGTTGCAGAAAGATAAACAAACTATGCGCGGGATTGATTGAAAAAAAAAATTAAAACCAAAATACTCATATTCTAAACTCTAAAAAATTGAAATCAAACGAACAAAAAATTCATAAATTGAGTTATACCTTGGTTGGAGGATTCAAAACTTCAACATCACCATCGATCAATAAAAAAAAATATTTTTCTCTATGAGAGCTATTAGGGTTTTAGCTGGATTGAATGTAGGATAAACAAAAAGTGGTCGTAGGGTTTAACTATAGTGTTTGGGTTTATTGATAAATTTGAGTTTTATTATTAATTTCATTTTGTACTTAATAGTGATTATGCAATAGGATAAAATACACAATTAACATTTAAAATTTAAACTTGATGTAAAAAGAAGTTATATGGATTTAAATAAAATTTCCCTAAAGATATGCTGTTAGGAGAACGGGTGGAGTTGCCAAACTAGCAAACTAGAAACAAAGTAAGTGAAGCCGCAGCAGAAACATATAAAGGCCCAAGCCCAGATAGATTACCAAACCCAGCCCCGAACAAGAAGAATGACCAAAATCCGGTTCCTCAAACTTTTCAGCCACAAATCCATCAGAGACCGTTAGATAATTAATCAACGGTCCATCAGCGAAGTAACCTTTACAGACATTGTACGTACTCTCTCCCACTCAATACCCACGTCATAAACCTCATCTTCCTCGCCTCCCGACTCTTCCCCGCGAGCCTCCGAAAAATGGTCGTCTCACTAAGACTCCCTTCTCTGAGCTCGCTCTTCTCGCCCGCCATCTCCGGCCGTCCCTCGTCCCTTCTCCGCTGTCACCACCACCGCGTACGAAGACCCGTATGCTCCGCCTCTTTCTCTGCTCAGAGCACCGTGTCGGAAACGAATGGCCGAGTCGACACTCAGACTCAGAACAGCAACCGAGTCGTGGACCGAGCCGTCACTCCTCGGTCACAGGACTTCAATGCTTGGTACCTCGATGTCATTGAGCAAGCAGAGCTCGCCGATTACGGTCCGGTTCGGGGCACCATGGTCATCCGTCCCTACGGTTACGCCATATGGGAGGCTATTCAGGTAATTCCAGCTCCGCCGCCTCTATTGGTTGCCGTAAATTTGTATTGAATTCAGGGGTTTGAAAGTAATTTTATGTATTCTGTAGGATTATCTGAATGTGAAATTTAAAGAGACTGGCCACAGTAACATGTATTTCCCACAGGTATTACAAATTTACAGTGATTTTTCAATGTTATTGTAACTTTGATTAGTTAATGCTTACAAGTCGAAACTTCGATTTGTTTGATAATGTGGAATGCTGCAGTTTATACCGTATTCGTTTATAGAGAAAGAAGCTAGCCATGTTGAAGGGTTTAGTCCCGAATTAGCAGTTGTGACAATAGGAGGAGGGAAGGAGCTTGAAGAAAAACTTGTGGTATGTATCCTCTATCAACAAAACTATTGTTTCGAACAAGTAGAGTTACTGAATAACTATGACCGAAGGTGTGCAGGTTCGACCCACAAGTGAAACCATAGTAAATCACATGTTCACTCAGTGGATTCATAGTTACCGTGATCTTCCCCTTATGGTTAACCAAGTAAGATTGTTTGTCACATCAACTGCAACACACTTCAATTGTCATGTAAAGAACTTGTGGATTAACCTTTGGTCTTATATCACGTCTAATTTGATCCAGTGGGCGAATGTGACAAGATGGGAGATGCGGACGAAACCTTTTGTGAGGACACTTGAATTTCTCTGGCAGGAGGGTCATACAGCTCATGCTACTCCAGAAGAGGCAGAGAAAGAGGTCTGTATCTGACATAATGGTTGCCCTTAAAAAGTTGCGAAACAAGAGCCAGTTTTGTTTAATGCATTAGTGCTGCTGACTGCAGGCTATACAGATGATTGACGTGTATACAAAATTTGCTTATGAGCAAAGTGCAATACCTGTTATTGCAGGTCGAAAGTCAAAAGTTGAAACATTTGCTGGTGCTGTTAGGACCTATACAATAGAGGCTATGATGGGTGATCGGAAGGCATTACAGGCTGGCACCAGCCACAATCTTGGGCAGAATTTTTCTCGTGCCTTTCAAACACAGGTACTTGATTATGAATGTGTGGTTCTTTCTTTGATTCCAAATGTTTCAACAAATTGAAGTCTCATTTGTAGTATTCTATAGAAGAGAATATAATCTCTAGTTGTCCCTTTAAGTCTTCAATACATATCATTTTTTCGATGATTGGCTATTGGTCTTGTATGCTTTAATTGTATATGACCCATTTGACCAAAATGTGTGCTTGCACAGTTTACTGATGACAGTGGACAGAGGCAACATGTGTGGCAGACATCGTGGGCAGTTAGTACCCGTTTTGTTGGTGGTATTATCATGACCCATGGAGACGATACAGGTTTAATGCTTCCCCCAAAGATTGCACCAATACAGGTAAAGCTATAGCTGGAGACTTTATGCATTTTATGATACTAATGCATATTCCTAAAGTTGTGGTGCTTTGATTATATGGATATGCATCCGCCTGCTGTAAGACCGTCTATAGTCATAGATCTTTTTCGAAGTATAATGTATTATACATCTAAGTCGGTACAATTTCTGCTTTCTGAGAAGAATGTGCTGTCGTAGTATGAGGGTAGCTGGAAATTCTTTAGTTCGGTTAAAACTTAAAACTACAATTTATTGACATCTCATCATTGCTACTTTTATTTACTGCAAATGCAATGGATGTGAACTGACTAAATGAGAATAGGAGCAAAAGAATGTTGGTGTAATCTTAAGTTATCTAACTATAGACAATTTTCTAGATGAGCAATTTTGTTTATTCTTTGTCTCTTGCTAGTGTCTAGCGAATTCCGAAGGTGTGTCTCACAGCTTGGAAAGTTACGAGTATGGAGAGAAAAACTACAATCCATTTATGACGTTGCAATCCAAGAAACTCTGGTTTGACAAGTTAGAACTCCACGGACTTGGTTCTTTTGTTATTGCTTAATAGAATAGTAAATGGGTGATGATTCCTCTATGGATGTGGCCATCTAATCCATCAATGTCTGGGCTCCTTCTGTTTGAGAGTCTTTGTCCAGATTGTGTATTTGTCAACTTTGTAATGCATATAGTGTGTTGTTTGGCTGAGAAAATTTTCGGAGCAAATTCTTTCTTTTGGTCTTATGGTGTATAATTGTTGGATTAATAATTTCTCCTGCTCCACAAAATCATGTAGTTATAGTATTCTTTGTTAAGAATGGATGCCTTGTTAAAGTTCAATTTGATTGTCCATTGTCTAGAGTGTTTCAAAATTCACATGCCAAGTTTGTAGGCATGCATGCCTTTTCTTCTCAAAAACATTCATTGGTTGCTTCTAGGTGGTGATCACACCAATTTGGAAGAAGGATGATGATAGAGAAGGAGTTCTGAATGCTGCATCATCTGTAAAAGAAGCATTGCAGACTGCAGGCATTAGAGTTAAACTCGATGACTCTGATCAGAGAACCCCAGGATGGAAATTCAATTTCTGGGAGATGAAGGTTTGTATTCATTCTTATGAGTCAAGAGCATCTTTTATATTTACAAGTTCTCAGAGAGATGAGTTGAAAAGCTATCATCTATTAGCCATCTCTTCATTCTCATTGTTTGACTTGTCTTGCCTGAGATAACTCTTGGGATGTTCGCCCGACACTTGTATGAATGTATTTGGATCTATTCTTGCAAGATAAAAATGGATGTCTGACAATTTTCTCTTATTGTCAATTATCTCATCAACACCCCTTGATTTTGTAGGGAGTCCCTTTAAGAATTGAAATTGGCCCTCGTGATGTTTCAAGCCAGACTGTGGTTATATGTAGAAGAGATGTTCCTGGAAAGAAAAGGAAGGTCTTCGGAATATCCATGGAGCCCTCAATTTTGGAGGCTCATATCAAGGACAAGTTGGATGAGATCCAGTCATCACTTTTGGAAAAAGCAAAATCATTCCGAGATTGGTGCGTTCTTGCTCCAAAATTAATTACTCTATAGTCTAAATATGCTTTCTCCTTCAGAGTTTATGAAACAGTACTAGTAAAGATAATTTATAGTAACACGTATTACTTCACTTTATAGTCTTAAGATGCTTTCTCCTTCTTATGCTCCTAACATGTATTACTTTTGCACTTTGTTGGAAAATTGTGTAGGTATTGACTTGAAGAATGTTTAATATTTTTTTTTTCGTTTGCAGTAATATTGTTGATGTCAGCTCATATGATGAACTCAAAGTTGCAATCTCCCAGGGCAAATGGGCAAGAGGTCCTTGGTCGGCTAGGTATGTTTGTTCCCGACTTCTTTTAAAATGGATTGATTTGCTAATTGCATAATGAATACTATTACTAGCTGGGGTGAATTGCTTTTCTGTTATTAATATGTATCTCCAATAATTGGTGCAGTGACGAAGATGAGTTAAAAGTAAAAGAAGAAACAGGGGCAACCATTAGGTGTTTTCCTTTTGAACAGCCGCAAGATATTAAAACATGCTTGATGACTGGTAACCCAGCGGAGGAAGTAGCTATATTTGCAAAGTCATACTAAAAAAGAGTTTTCAGTCTTCCTTTGGAACTGATATTGTCGGTTGCGCAGATGATCTTTGTTCTCTGCTTTGTCATACTTCCAATACTTTCTTCTTAATTGTTATTTGCAGGAAGTCATGTGGATTTGTATTCATGTAAGATATCATTTGCTATGAAATGCGAAAGTGGTTCATGTGCTAGTTTCCTTGGTTCTCATCTTTGAATTGGTTTTAGTTTGATGTGGTCTCGATTTTTTGCATTCGGGAAGGAACACTAAAAAGCGTAGCTGCCTGGAAATAAATTGATGTTCATGATGTTCATATCGAATTTTCTGATAGATTGGTCGTCTTAGTTAGCCAGAGTTTTTCAGTATACGAGCTTGCGTACAGTTAAGAAAATGACCTTTAAACCCAGATAAAACCGTATCAGCTGTGAACAAGAGATCGTAAAGTTTTTCATCAATGTATTCTTTTTGAAGTTATGATAATAATCATCGACTGATGACTGCTGTTTCAAATGTGTTAACGCAGTTACGGTTCTCTGATGTTTGGATTTACAGGTGTTTTGGCTCTGCATTTTCTTTTTTCCCATATACATATCGATACAGGGATATCGTACGTGATCAGTGGTGTTGATAGGCCTAATTACTAAGCCTTTTTATCATTTTACATCACAAAGACCGGTGGCTTGATCACAGATTCCTTCCCAGTCAAGCAGCTTCGGAGGCGGAGCACTTAGCAGAGGGGAAGAGGGACTGCCATAAGCATTTCGGCGACTGTTCCCACAGCCTAGGCTCTCTTGTGCTCACCCCTGTCGTTGGGTACGTCCCGCTTGCATACATGCAAAGACCCTGTATGAACAAACCCTAGAATTAGTAGGAATATACATGCTAAAGAAGACAATGTTACTGGTAGAGAAAATTGTAGGGCAAAATGAATTTCGTCCAGCAAAACTAGGAAAGCAAAAGAAGTTAGATGATTCGGTAGATTAAAAGTTAGAACTTCCTGTAACTAAGTAGAACATTCCGGTAAGTAATAAGACATGAGAAAGGAGTTAGAACATCCTAGAAGTTAGAGCATCCCAGAATTAACCGTTTACTAGATGCTTAGAGAAGTTAACGACAAGGAGCTAAACAGATGGGTTGAAAGTTGAAGAAGAAAGATGAGAGATTTAGGATTCATTAGATTATATTATACTATATAGTACTACCTAGGTAGGTTGGTAGCTAGGTTTTTACTTTAGTTAGTAGGGCCAAAAGTCGAAACATATGGAGATCATTAGGAGACGGATTGTCGTATGGTTAGTACAATCAACATCTTAGGTTCATTGACATTTTTTAGGAGAACTTTAACGAAAAACTCCTGGTACTGTTCACTTTAACGAAAAATCATATTTTTATACTAAAAAGTCAATCTTGTTACTATTTACTTTACCCTTTATTTTTTTCTTATCGTTAAAACTCAAAGTTTTCAAGCTATTTTCACTAGTTTTCCTTTTTTATAGATGGCAAAAATTCGCAAGGCAAACCTACTTCTGTCGGGTAAAAATTTGGTGCCAAGGGATAATTTGGCACGCTAATGATATAGATTTATTGTCGAATGGTTTGTTCGTCAGGTAAGTTGAATATAACGACGAACAGTTTATACAAACTTAATTATGTTGATTAAATTCGTACAATAAAATCGAAATATACCTTAGACCCTTTGAGATTTTGTTGGACATGCATGTAGACATAGTATGCGGTTCCGTGATCTAACTTAATCTTAAATTGTCCAATTTGGTCAGTTTGGGAGTGCACTAGTATGTGTTTATGGTTTGCGATGAACTTGGCTAAGTTTTGTCTGCGAAAAATTCGGTTGTATCCTCCTATTGTTCTTCGACTACATAGTGGATATTTGTCTGTAATATTCATGTTGTGCACTTGAGGAACCCTGGGGAGATGCTGCTAAATTTTTTACGATAAGAAATAATCGGGTGATTTGCAAACCGCAATACAGAAAGTGCACTTTCGAATGGGATAGGATCTTCACTGGAGGCATAAAGGGGCGATGAAGCATATTTGAAATCATTTTGAGGACTAAAATTTCTGAATACAGAAGCGATGGACAAGGAGTCGATCAATTTACAAAATCAAAGTTCTGTCCAATATATGGATGGGATTGACGATTTTATTAAATTTGCAAGGAATTATGTTAGTGCTCAGAACCGTATTCGGTGTCCGTGCGTGAAATGGAATAATTGGTGTGGATGACGATGGATGAAGCTCAATATCACTTATATTCGAAAGGGATGGTACACAATTACTGCAATTGGACTTATCATGGGGAATCGCTCATTACAATGTCAGTTTGTCATGAACCTTCTCCATCAGGTCCTGTTGGTGGACCAAGTGATGGACATTATGAATGATGCTCTTTCAAATGCTTCACTGAATATGGAAGAGGAGGGGTTCACTGACCCCGATAAGTACGATAAATTGTTGAAGGAAGCTGTGCGCGAATTGTACCATGGTTGTGAAGATTTTTCCATCCTCATAGCCGTTGTCGAGTTGATGCACATGAAAGTACAATATAATTTGACCAATTGGAACTTTGATATGATGATGGGTATTCTTAAACATATGCTTCCAAAACCAAATGCATTGCTTTCCAATCATCCTGGGTCGAACAATATCATAAAAGATCTCGGTTTAGAATATGACAAGATCCATGCATGCAAGAACAATTGTATATTGTTCTACCGTCAATTTAAGAAGTTAGACAAATGTACAAAGTGCAATGAGCCTCGATGTCAAAAGAACAAGATTCTGAATAAGGTGTTACGTTATTTTTCCCTTATACCAAGATTACAGAGATTGTACATGTTGAACCATACTGCATGTGATATGAGGTGGCATAAGAAAGGACGGGTTGCCGATGATGTGTTGCAGCATCTGGCTGATGGTGAAGCGTGGAAAGAATTTGATAAAATCTACCTCGATTTTGCTACAGAGCCAATGAATGTAAGACTAGGACTTGCTTCTGACGGCCGTTTGGAAATTTTTCCAGTGAGCACATCAATTGGCCAGTGGTCATTCTTCTTTATAATTTGCCCCTTAGAAGTGCATGAAGAAAGAATTTATGATCATGAGTCTTTTAACACCTGGGCCAAAATCTCCAGGCGACTCCATTAATGTATATTTGTGGCCGTTGATAAATGAGTTGATAGAATTATACACAAACTGTACATGGTATGCCCAACATGCGGCGAAGACACATCGTCCTTTTTTGGTAGACTATTAACTGTGGCAATTGTTATGCACAAACTGTAAGGAAGTCATGTTGTTCAAGTGTCATTGGTATGATACGAACCTAGACAAACCAAACAGTGTCATTAAAGATATGCATTTGTTATTTGTTAACATAAACACCTGATTGTTTGAAAATGATCCCTACATCCTTGCTAATATCGTGAAACTAATATTCTACTTGGATGATCTAAAGCTCAAGGATAGTTGGAAAATAGTCCAATTTTTATTACATAGAAACATTTGGAACTTGCCAGTTCAGGATAATGATGAGGATACCGATGATGACTAATATGTTCACGATGCACGTTCTTCTTCATTCACCAGAAACCTTCCCAGAGTACGGAGCAACCACATTGTTGAACCACCATTAGAGCTAGAAGGTGCCCCCAAAATTGAAATAGATGCATTATCTATTGACCTTGGACACATACCACCAACTCAACAAAATTCCTTGGTAGAAGAAAGCATATGAATATACCGACAGTGATTGATAGTTTATTAATGTACAATTGCTGCAATAAACTATATGTAATTATCAATTTTTTTTTTTATTTTTAAAATCCACGGCCTTACACGACATCTGTCCTTTAAGTAATATTTACGCGATATTTTATGCGACAGATGGTTTGTCAGGCAACTTGTTAGGGTATTTATCGAGCATGAATTAGGGTTTAGGGTATTTGTCGGGCACATATTTATGTTTGCCGACGGAGGATTCGTCCTGTAAGTTTGTGGCCTTTTTTGACATATCCAAATCCATACACGATTTTTGGACTCTGTAAATTTAATTTCTGCAATCCAAACGCCAACATTTAATCATATAAACTATGAAAGCATATAGGCCAAAATTACACAAAAAAAAAATATTTCGACATTAGATAACGTGACGAAATTATTCAACGGTTACCAACTGGCAATGAACCTTGTCTTCTATTAAAGATCAAAGCACATTCACATAAGATATCACTACATAAGAGATGCATTGCAAAAAAAAATATCATCAATATTGTTTTCTACAAATTTGAGGAACTTGGTAGACATCTCCACAAACGCCTTGCCAAAAGACAGATTCTATATGCTCATAAGTATGCTTGGAGTTAAATCACCAACAAGTTTGAAGGGAAGTATTGAAGTATAAGCTTGCTGCAGATCAAATTCATCTTTGAAGTTCTGCAATTTGTTTTTTGGTTTTGTTCTTGTTTCAATGTTTAAATTCTTAGTTGCAATGTACGGTTAAGATTAACACATTTTGGATGGTTAGATTTGTGACAACTGTTATATCAATTAAGAGCATCTTCAATGGAGATATCAAAAAATAAATGTCAAATATTAATTTGATGGCTGATGTGGCAATGTTAGATTTTCTCTTTTTCCAGCCGATATGTTTTTTGGTTGGGTAATGCTAGGGAGACTAAATTTATAGACAAAGTTTTGGAAACTAAATGACATGGAAGTTGATGATTGGTTTATTACTTGAACGTTGATAAACATGTTTATTTCTATTGGTGACACATAATTTAGTTTGCAAATTTAGTCTCCAAACTTAGTCTCTCTAGCATTACCGTTTTTAGTTATAAATGATATTTGTAGGATCCATTTAAAAAAGAAATCAATTAAAATAAATTTTCAAGATCTATAATTGGTGTTTCCCTTTCCATCTGAGCCTATCGACCACACAATCCGAACCCTTGAAATTTGATTCAACGGTTAAAAACAGGGGGCCTCATTAAAAGTTATAATAACTTTAGCCGTTTGATTAAATTTTAAGGGTCCGGATTGTGTGGTCAGTAGGCTCAGATGAAAGGGATTTGGAGAGGATCCCTTTTCATTAATGAGACTCACACAATAAAATAATTAAAAATTATTTGACATCACATTTTCTCATATGTCAAATTTGACATATGAAAACTCATATGTCAATCCACATAGGATTAACATATCAATTGGAGTTTGCTTCTGCTCTCAAATTTGATTACATAAAATTCCACTAAGGATTTGACATCTCATTTAGAAATGGTATAAGTCACTTAAGTTGTCCTTGTGCAATGCACGTGACTTTGTCATGCTTGGTGCGTTTGAGGTTGCAACGACTATAACCTCCACAGTAGCCATGTGATGTAATCAAATCTGATGAATGAAACAGTGTCTTCCAATTCTCTTTCTCCCTCCTCTTTCTTTCCTTGCCTGCACTGTCTGAATCAAATATTTTTTTTAAATTTCCAGTAGCAAGTAATGAACATAAATTAATCATACAAATTCAATCAAACATTAACAGTTTGTTTTGTCCTAGTTTAAATTGGTTGAATTGTTGTTTCTAATTTAGGTTTGGACTTGTCCTTGAATGTTTGAAAGAAAAAAAGAAAAAAACACTGCTGAAATTGAGCCGGAGCCGCGTCGTGCCATAGTCGAAGTCTGAAGTTTGCAACCTTGGAGATCTTCCCCGCCGTCTGATCAGATCTCGCTGCTGCCTGACCACGACTTGGTGGACTCTCTACTGCCAGAATCCGTTGAACCTTTTGTAACCACCGTTGTCATGTTGAGCCTACATCGTGTCTTCGCTGCTGCTGTTTCTAAAATGTGATAAAGCACACCCTTTGACCCGCCACCGTTGAACCATGTTTGACCCGCTGCTGCTTCTGAAATTTCACGAAGCTCGTAGCTTTCATCTTTGACTGAATCGGAGCCTAGAAAAAAATGGAGTCTTTGGAATACTATTCCAAAATTGTGGATTCTTTATTGAGTTACATGGTTATGGCGTCTGCCTTCAAAGTTCAGGCTGCTGAACTTTTAAGGCCTTAAAGATTGATTGGATGCATTGGTTGATGGCTGCACAAAAGCATTGGAAATAGGAAGAGGTTTTCTATTCAAAAAAAAGGAAAAGGACACAATCAAGTTTTGTAGACCCGTGGAAATCTGGGTATCAGTGTGATGATTAAGTAGTTGTGACACTTGAGAGGATCATGAAGTTTTAAATTTTCTTGGACTGAGAGAGAAAAAAAACTTGTTTTTGAGGCCCATGATTTGAGAGAGGTTGCTGGTATATGGAGTTTGTAGTTGCCCACCACTGTCGAGTGCTTGGATTGGTGACCACTCGAGTAAGGTTGTGTACGTGGTGGTAAATTAGATCATCTGTTTGTCTGTTGCTGCTATTGGGATATGGAAATCTTGTTCGTTTAGTGACGGAGAGTGTTCATATGTTTTCTTTCTATAAACCTAGTATCAGTAATTGGTTGACTGCCAGAATTTGTTGTTGAATCTGTTTGCTGGAATGGTTGATTGTTTGATTGGTTGATTGCTCCTTCACTCGCTTGAATTGTTTATTGGTTATTGTTCGCTGTACATTTGTCCGCTCACCACTTCTACCCATTTGCCCCATTTTGTTGATTTGTTGATGATCGTAGTCCATTTGTCCGCCCTCTACTATTATCTATTTGCCTGCTTTGTTGATTGGTTGGTGATTTTTGTCCCTTTGCCCGCCATATGGAATCAGCTTGCTCGCTTGGTGGTTGCTGTTGATTATTGACGTCGTTGGTTGCTATTCGTTCATGTTGGTTGCATTTGAAGCGGAATCTGCGTCTGCCTGCCCGTTGGTTTCCTTCTTGGTAAACTCAAGTGTTTACCATCATGAGTCTGACGGGAAAGTGTTAGAAAATTATTTTATTTTATATTGTTATTTATTTTTATTGTGGGCCAAGGATTTTGATTTTGTGTCCATTATCTTTATGATTTATTACGTATTAAGGATATGAGTTTGCTTTCGTTTTTTTATAAATAGAATTCTTTATAATTGGTAAAATAAATAGTTTGTCAAGATGTAGTCGCTTCGAATTATGTAGTCGTCTTGATAGTATCTGTTTGTTTTAATTAATAAAATATATTATTGTCTTTGATTTCAAAAAGTATTGTCATTCGTGTATAACTTAATGCATGCCATTGTTTTGAAAGTGTGGTTTATAGTTGCAAGTACTCAAAATTTACCAACATGAAGGCTTTGTACTCGATAAAAGAGTGAGTCGTACGGAAGAAATATATATATATATATATATATATATATATATATATATATATATATATATAGATGCGGAGATGCACATATAGACATATATACATATAAAAACTTTAAATTTATGAAATTTTAACCAGCTTATTGCTATATGTGTTCAATTCCAAGCATATAAAGAACTAGTATCTAGTTGGAAGAAATAACACCTCATATATTGTGGAGGGCACACAGGCTATGGGCTTGATAATCAATCCAAGCAGTGCCCTTTGTCTTTTTCCGGGTTGAGTCAGAGTAGTGTCGGAGGAGACGACTGATTCATAAAAGAAGGGCATAACCCCAGTGGTGGTTCACTCTCTCTCTCTCTCTCTCTAAACAGTACCCCCATCCCTTTTGATTTGTAGGAGAGTACGTACTGCTACATGCCCCATTCTGTCCTTTTTGTGGTTCAGAAACACCAAGAAATCACCCGCGCGCTATTGCCCATCCAAACATGGCTCGAGGATTGCAAGTGTGTGGGGTTAGGTTAGGTTAGGTGTGTGGGATCTCAAATTAAAGGATCGATGATCAGGTAAAGGTATTACCCTTCACCACCGCCCTCTCCTCTATTAGAACAGTTCCACCAGTTTAGGGAAAGTAAGGACAAGGGGAAGGGCAAAGCAGTTAACTTGTTATTATTGCTTATTCTGAATTAGAGTACTTGCCTCTGTGAACTCCACCTGTTGGGCAAGGGCAAGGTCAAGGTCAAAAGGCAATAACGATTACTATTCATAAATATATTTTCTTATTTTTTGTGCTTTGTAAGTTTGTTTAAGTATGAACTTTGTAAGTTTGTTTTTTTAAAATAAAATTCCTTGTTTAACTCTAATAATTTAAAAATAAAAAACCCATTTTTTGCCCTCTCACTCATTTTTTTGGGTAGAAAAAAAAAAAAGACCTTGAAAAGTGCAAAACAAATATAGGAGATTATAGTATAAATAAATATTGAGTTGTGGTGTGGGGAATGAAGACTCTTGTTTGGTATTTTTAGAACAATAAGACGTTGGATTAATCATAGTCATTGATTTCCAAACTCATCTAAAATCAGACACACGAGAACGTTCCACGTGTCTACCCAATAATTTTTTCGAGTGTTTTTACCATTGGAAATACAATGATCCAGATCATCAGGCCGGTAGAATTCAGAGCCATTGGGATGCTTTGTTGCAACTGCAACAGCGAGGCTCACCGCTGCAACTCTTATTGGTTCACTCTCTTTTTTGCGCGTGCAATGCGTGCGCTAGACAAAAAATTTGAAACAGTGATTGACGTCATGCTGACATCAGTCTTGCCCGTGGCACAAGGCTGGGCATAACTTCGAGCTTTTGGGCGGACCTCACAAGACCTATTACTTTCCCTCTTCTTCTTGGACTGTTGGAGGCGGCTTTTTGGGTTGGAGGTCAAGTTTAGAGCATTCGTAATAAGGGGTTTTTTCATTTAAAGGCTATTACATTTGGAGTCCGAGTGAGAAGTTTTGTTTCTAATGGCTGGTAAATGGTGTTATATCCAGCACTTGGGCTGGCACCTTCATTTATTGGGTAGCGAAGATTGACTGCATCCAGCCTCCAACAAACAGTGGGACCCCCACCAAATTAAGGGACCAGTCTGTTTTTTTTTTTTGTTTGTTTGTTTTTGTTTTGTTTTTTTAAGTTTAGAATTGGGGTAACTTCTTTGTTCCAAAAGAAAAAAAAAAGAATTGGGAACTTTTCTCTCCTTCGGACCCGCACCAAACAATGCAGCTTCAAATATTGACATTGTTGATGTTTTTTAATGCTTAAGACATAGTTCATCGTTTGATAAGTGATGAAATCTAATTTTGATAAGTGATAAAATCTAATTTTTGATAAGTGATAAAATTTAACTTTGTCCGATTTTGAATTCTTTTAGGTTGAAAAGCTCGTAAAATTTTTTAAGATAACAAATCTAAAATAATCTTAAGAAAAGTTGACACAAAAAAAACATTACTGTGTAATCAAACTAAATCATAAATAAATACATAGCCTCATATAGAGTCCGAAAGGTATATAGCCCCTCATTGGGAGAGATTTATCCTTAGAGCCTTAAATATTTCTTAGAGCTTTAAAATGGGATATACCCACCATTTTTCCAACCCCATATAAAACCCCTCATTGAGGATGCTCCTAGGACCCTTGCCCTTATCTTGTACCAACCGGTGGAAATGCTCTTCACGTCCTTGCACTCACAGTGGAACCTATATGAAAAGGAGCCCGGTATAGCATAGGAATAGAAGAATATTTTGTAATAACTGTATTAAAAAACAAAATTATAACAACTCAATTGTTCAAATTCGAGAACGCTTTTCAAAGAGAGGCCAGTTCGGAGATGCCAAAATATTTCAGACGCCAGAGCAACACTAGATTTCAGCTTTATCACCCCACCATACCCCCATCCCCAAAGAAGAGAGAGAGAGAGAGAGATTCAAAGATCCTCATATCCCCACAAACAGCAACAAATGGCTCTCAGCAGGCTTTTACAGTGATGGCTTTTCCTCATTCGTACATACGAATGCAGTCATGTATATATTAATGCATGCATGCGTGAGCATAATTCCATGCATGCAGATGCCATCGTATACATATATATGGCAGTAGTGGACGCTACAATGTTGTATAAGTCGTGAATGATACCCAATTGAATGGAACTAACCTGTGTGTACGTGTCCCATTTCCAATGGATTCATTAATCTGAACTCTTTGTTTTAGATTCTCATTTATTATTTTGTTGTATAAGGAAAATAAGCTTAAAATTTGGATAAAAATTTAAAAAATATTAAATTGATGTAGTTTAATTCTCTTATTTGAATTCATAATTACTGAAATTAAAAAATTTTGTAAAAGAAAAAAATTTGGAATTTGGAGGTAACAATTCGAACTTTAAATAGTTATCAATTCTAAATTTTCACTAGTGAGAAGCATGAATATAATTATCACCACCTTTAGTCTTATACACTCACAACCATCAGCGCTGACATTATCACTACCACCACCATTATTATTGTCCTCACCATAACCATTGTTGCCCTCATGACGTCGCCACAATCACACCTTCTACCATGTCTCCGCCACCACAACCATTACCACCAGGCCCATGACATTAATATTAATTCTTCCACCTTTAATTGTTGTCACCACCCTCCACAAGGGTTTCCACCATTACCTCACCACCAACACCGTTGTTGCCGTCACCTATCACAAACATCAACAACATCACCGTCGTTGCGGCCACACACATCCTCTTCCAAAAGAAAAGTTAAAGAAATTTGTACAAAAACTCATCCAAGAGTGAAGATTGAAGAGGATAAAGACGCTTTTCCATTTTTAATCACTACTAAAAATTATCATTTGTCCTGTGAATGTTTGCCCGACGAACTAATTTTCATTGGAAAGTAACTTTATTCGATGGAATAAACATTTGGTAAGTGGTCAACTTTTGGTTTTTTTCAGAGACATTTGCCCGACGAAAAAACATTCGATGGGCAAAGTAACTTTCGCTTGACAAAGTTTTCACGCCAAGCAAAAAAATGGCGCGTATTATGTCACATTTTGCTCGATGGAACATAAGTTTGTTGGCGGAGGTAACTTTGCCAGACGAAATATTAGTCGGTTAAGTACATGAATGATCGGGCAAAGACCCACAATGATTGTCATAGCCGACAATTTTTTGCTCGACGACTTTAGTGACTTTATTCATTGGGCAATCCTGAATTCCTTAAAATAGGCTATGCGACATTCCTTTTCCTTTTTCTTCTCCTTTGTGGGTTATGTAAAAATTTGAGTTTGTGGGTAATAAAACACTCGGTGCTTTGGGGATGATCCATACATCCTCGCAAGTACAGCGAAACAAGTATTCTACCTCGATGTTTCAAAGGCGGAACATG
The DNA here is from genome assembly GCA_024362995.1 of Heteromeles arbutifolia. Lineage (NCBI taxonomy): Eukaryota > Viridiplantae > Streptophyta > Magnoliopsida > Rosales > Rosaceae > Heteromeles > Heteromeles arbutifolia. Next base: position 9,950,897 of record JANCRC010000019.1, read on the forward strand.
GTTAGAAAGTAGTCCAATTGGTACAGTTTGAGACTTGCCAAAACCACAATAGGATGATGATAAGGAAACCGATGATGACCAAAATGTTTAGCAAGACGATCATCTGCATCCAGTTGAAACCTTTACAGAGTACGGAGGAACAACATGGTACAACCACCATTCCAGATATTAAGTGTCCCCTAAATTGAAATAGATGCAATATCTATTAACCTCAGGCTCACACCATTATTCCTTTGAATGCCTTCTTTGACGATGGAATGTCTCAAGTACTAAAAGCACTTAAGGCGATGATAGTGTATCAGATGAGTATACCCATAATGATTGAATTCAGTTTGTAATTTCACTGTTGTAGTAGAAGAAATACTTTGAATATTACGTTATATTATTCATCATCTATGGTTTATAAATATATAGGCACAAATACCTTATTCTACAAGAAAAGTAATTACAAAGGATAAGGAAACTAAATCCTAATGATTACATATCCTAATCCTACGTATATTAGGACTCCAATAACATTTACAATTAAGACTTAAATCAACACTCCCCCTCAAGTTAGTGCATAGATATCATACATAAGTTGATAGTTGAGTCTTGGAAAACCTTACTAGATAATGCATGAGTAAAAACATCAGCCAATTGCTCTCCTGAACTAACAAACGGTATAGACACAATATTTCTTTCAAGATTTTCCTTGATAAAGTGTCGATCAACCTCCACATGCTTTGTTCGATCATGTTGTATCGGATTATCAGCTATTTTCCTTGCAGATTTATTGTCACAATATAACTCTATAGCCTCATTTGATTCAAAACCAAGACATCTCAAAAGTTTACGTAACCAAAGAAGTTCACATATTCCATGTGCCATACCTCTATACTCAGCTTCCCAGATAACCTTGATACCACTTTCTGCTTCTTACTACGCCACGTAACCAAATTACCTCCAACAAACGTAAAATACCCAGATGTAGATCGCCTGTCAGTAAACCTTTAGAAGTCCATGTTTTTCATACAGTATTCCTTTACCAGGTGCAGACTTCAGATATACTGAAATTCGTACTAGGTGAGTGCATAAACTGACTTACAACACTCACAACATACACAATATTAGGACGAGCATGAGATAAATAAATTAACCTCCCTACAAGTCTTTGATATTTACCTTTATCAACAGGAACCTGATTTGGGTAAATACCCAAGTGATGCTTCTTTACCATAGGATTCACAGGTTTACACCTTAACATACCAGTCTCTTTCAACAAATTTAACACATATTTTCGCTGTGATAAGAAAATACCTTTAGGTGAATGAGGAGCCTCAACTCCAAGGAAGTACTTCAATTTTCCCAAATCTTTCATCTCAAATTCAGATGCAACCCGTAACTCTTGAATTTCTTCAGAACCATCCTCTGTAATAAACATATCATCCACATAAATGATTAAATCAGCCAATTTGCCAAGTCTACGCTTCAGAAATAGAGTGCGATCTGAATGACTTTGGCAATATCCATATTTCTTCATTGCTTGAGTAAACCTATCAAACCAAGCACAGGGCAATTGCTTGAGCCCTTAAAGAGACTTGCATAATCTGCATACTTCTGTATTACCACTCGCACTATATCCTGGTGGAAAAACCATATACAATTCCTCTTCTAAGTTCCTATGAAGGAACACATTCTTCATATCAAACTGTTTAAGAGGTTAATCCATATTTGCAGCTAAGGAAATCAAAACACGCACCGTATTCAACTTTGGTACCGGAGAAAAGGTTTCTTGGTAATCTACACCACACATTTGAGTATACCCCTTAGCCACTAACCTTGCTTTGTACCTATCCATTGATCCTTCAGCCTTGTACTTGATCATAAACCCGACAGCCAATAAGTTTCTTCCTTTTTGATAACTGCACTATCCCCCAGGTTTTATTCTTCTACAAAGTTGACATTTCTTCATCCATCGCTTGTGTCCACTTAGGGTCTCAGAGGGCTTCTTCTACCTGAGTTGGAATTTTGATTGATTCCATATGATTTACCAACACCTTATGTTTTGGTCAACAACGCTCACATAATACATAATTAGCAATCAGATACTTGACCATCCCTTCTGGATAGAACCTGTCAGGTGGAACACCATGATTCTGTCTTGCTGGTAATTTATAAGTACTTACACCAATATCAGGATTAGTTGTACTATCATTTAAAATACTTACCTCTTGGATATTCAGAGGAGATTGGAACGGGCACTGCAGGATTAGAGAGAGGGAGTATTACAGATATACTGGGCACTTCGGCAGACTCTTGTTGAACTGGGGTGTACTGTTCAATTGGAGCATGTAGAACTAAACTGTTTTCTTCAATTACAGCCTGCCAAATTAGCCTACCTGGTTCGGTGGGAGTCTGCTGAACTAGGCTACTAGGTTCGGTAAATTCCTGCAGAACAACTAGCGGATTTCCACAACTTCTCTTTCTCCCTCTGTAGTATATTCCAACCAACTTAGATCACCAATATCACTAATCTTGCCCTAGTGATCTGAATTAGATACAAAAGTATTCAGACTCCAAGAAAGTCACATCCATGGTTACAAACGTACGTTGACTAGCAGGATGATAACACCTGAATTCTTTCTAATGCGGGGAAAATCCAAGAAAGGCACAATGGTATGCACATGGATTAAGCTTACTGCGATGAGCTTTCTGAATGTGAACATAGACTACACAACCAAAGATCCGAGGTGATAAGGTATTCGTAGAAACCACTGGAATAAGTTGAGTAAGCTCATGAAGTAGTGTTCGATGATTTAAGACCCGAGACGACATACGATTCATAACATAAACTGTATGTACAACTGCTTTAGGCCAGAAGCGTTTAGGAACAGATGCACCAATAAGCAAAGCGCAAGTTGTCTCCAAGATTTGACTATTTTTCCTTTCCGCCACCTCATTTTGTTGTGGGGTATGATGACATGTAGTTTCATGAACAATTCCACGATATTGTAGAAACTGGGATAACTCAGAATTTATGTACTCTCCACCATTGTCAAAACGCAAAACTTTAATATTAGAGGAATACTAAGTTTTAACCATCTGAAGAAACAGACGAAACACATTACATGCCTTACTTTTATTTTTCAGCACATACAACCACGTCATACAAGTGCAGTTATCCATGAAAGTAACAAACCACTTAATTCCCGAAGTAGTACTAACAGTGGAAGGTCCCCACACATCAGAGTGTACTAGCACAAATAGAGAAGACCTTCTATTCATACTTGAAGGGAATGAAGCACGATGACTTTTGGCTAAAATACATACTTCACACTTCAATTATGAGTCTTCGATACCATTAAACAAATCAGGTAACATATGTTTCAAATAACCAAATGATCCATGCCCCAAACGAATAACAATACCTTCTGTAGATTACTATTACGTGATATGAGCATATTTATGCGACTTAGTTAGCATGTTTTCTTGCATTTACTTAGTTAGTTTCTATTTATAAGAGTGTTTTAAGGTATTTTCGTGTGTTTGTAGGTCCAATTGGTAAAGTTGGCAAAAAGATGCAATTTGGAGCATTTTAGGGCAGTTTTGGGCCAAAAATGGATATCACAAGTATGGTGAGAGGCTAGGAATGTGCAAAAGAGTTAAAGAAATCAAATCCAAGTCAAAGAAGATAAGGAATCAGCTACAAAGAAGGAGAATTATCCAAAACATTATCCAAACTACCTTATCTTATCCAAACCTTATCCGTTCCTAGTTTGTCTCAACATTATCCTAACTAACCTTACCTTATCTTATCTTATCCTAATCCTTTCCTAACTTAATTCCTGCTACAAAAGGGATTTGTTTTCAGTTTAGGAGACATAAAAACATGTTTTAGAAAAAACCTTATCCTCTCCTACATTGATGCCGCACCTATCCCTTCTAGAAATGCCAAAATCAGCCAAATAACACTCTTTCTAGAAATCCCTAAAAAAATGGCGCCCCAAACCTTCTAGATGTCCTATTTCCTGCTGGGATTACCTAACCTTTTCCCCTTGGGATTGTGTTATTAGTTTCCTATGCAAACTATGTTTTGCAATCCTTTTCCTACATTAAATGTTTGTGCCGCACCCTTCCCCTGTAAATATAAATACACTCTTTTGCTGCACCATTCAACACATCACCCTCTCTCATTCACACATCTCTACACCACAATCAGCCATACACCCCCCTGTGCCGCAACTTTGCAAAGGAAGGAAGGAATCTGGAGTGTTTCTAGGTGTTTTCTATCTTTGTTTCAATGTTTAATTTTATTTATGTTTGTTTAATTGTGGACATGAGGAACTAATTTCTTTATAGTTAGAGGTGAATTTGAAGCCATGATTATATGTTATATATGAATTGATTACGTCCAGTTATTGTTTCTTAGGACTAGAATGTGATTTGCTTATCTGAGTTATTAAAACTTGTTTATGTGTGTTAATTGGGGGTCGACACTTAATTTGAATGCATGAATTTGATGCTAGAGTATGAGGGAGTTTCACCTAATCGTTATGAACTTATATTCACAAGTAGTAAAGGTTGCTAGTCACAATCATGTTAAGTAAGTCCTAGGCAAGAGTATCATGCTGTCATAGTTACGAATGTCTCATCAACACTTATGATTTTCAAAGAACTTAATGACCTTTGATATGTTTTCTATCATGCTGTCATAGTTAGAAGACTTGATAAGGATAATTTGGTTGTAATGCATCTTTCATTCAATTCAATGAACTAAGGAACATCTAATGGTTAATTTGTGCTATCACGGTTAACTTGGGGTGTTGTCATTCATAGTCTAAAGGAATAATAATTGGAAATTGGTTCATATGCATATGTCATGTGTGGAGAAGGACCCTCTAACTAGCCTTTCACCCTTTTTAATTCACCAAATTCGTTTTATAAAGTGTTTTATGCAAAGTTTCTGTTTTAAGTTTTAAATTCGTCAAGAACAATCCCCCTTTCATTAAGTCTTGTTAGTTGAGTCAAAATCTGTTTTCTTTTGGTCTTTTGAGTCAAGTTTGGTTGAATTTTCGTCAAAATCACTTGTTAGGCCTAGAATTGAGTCTTTTTGAATGTTTGTTGCTGTTTTAAGTGTTTTGAGTCAGTTTTGAGTTTATAGAGTCTAGTTTAGTGTTTTTGAGTCTTATTTGTGTTGATTAGCATCCCTAGTTAATCCCCGGTCTAGAACGATCCCTACTTACATCATTGCTACAATTGTCATCAATAGGGTTTAATTTGTGTGCTACATTTATATCACATCATTACGCAATGCACGAACCAAATTTGCTGTTCCAGAAACCACGTCATACACATAATATAGCCCCTCTCTCTTAGTGCCACGCCCAATAATCTCATTTGTCTGAATATCCTGAAGCAAGCAAAATGAAAGATACATTAATTCAACACAATCCAATTGTTCAGTGACTTGTGGTACATATAATAAGTGATGGGACAATGACGGAACCAATAAACAATTGTGTAAGGGTTGGGAGGGGGTAAGACACATTGTTCCCACTCCAACAACAGGAATAGTAGTACCATTGGCAGTTGCCACACACTTTCTATGACGATGTGTCATAGATTGAAACAAGGTTTTATCATACGTCATATGATTTGTTTCACCTGAATACAAAATATAACCTGTATTCACCAATGTAATAACACCCGAAATAATAATACATGGTGATCACTCCAATACACGATGAAGTAGTGATTAGAATATATATGCACAACACTGGTAGTGTTGTAGCAAGACACGATGGCAGAATGTGATGATGTAGCTAGCAGCCAATACACGGTAAGTGCAGCAGCACAACCTACGGTAAAAATGAGAAATTCTAGATAAATTCCACATGGCAATTACCCAAAAAATTCAATACACTGGTACAACCAATTACCACACATGGCACGGCAATAGACCAATATGCTATATTGTAATTCCAGGCACCAGCAAGAAACCACCAATTGCAATCCAAGGCACAAAAATTCAATATATACTAAAACCCATTTTTCCTTGAAACACTGTTCATAAGCACAATGTTGTTCTGGTTTTACCCTCTTTTAGTTTATGTTATTTCAAGTCTGCCACTGTTTATATATACCAAATATTTGTTTCTCCGTTTCTTCCTCATGCCTTCTATCTTCCTTTCCGCGCGCAACTCACCACGCCTCCCAACCATGACTACTGTAAAATGACCACTACACTCATCCGAACCACTACCAACCCATCCCTCTCACTCTTCTTAGTCAAGCTCTCGCCAATTTTGTTGTTGTTTTCGTGTAACCAATAGTTAAGGTTTCAAACATATTTTCTAGCGACCCAATTCCTACCGATCCCAGGCGAATTGGGCCTCTCCGTTACCTGGAAACAACTTCTCTCACTATCAGGAGATACATTAAGGTATTGCATGTTCAATATTAGTTCATTTTAAGATGAATTGAAGGAAACTGTATAATCTGCATATGAATGCCCTTAAGCTGGAGGGATTGTCTAAGTTTTTGTGTGTGTATATATATCTGCAACTTTGCATCTGTTGCGACCTCCTTTTTGCCTGTTAAAGTTATTAGGGTTTTCTGTTACTGCTAGGGTTCCTAGCTTTTAGGGTTGTTATTCAATAATTCCTATTCTTAAGGGACAAGTATGCATTTTCTGTTTTGACGTAGTCTTTACCACGATCCTAGGAGCTGTAAAATCGTGGGCAGTTGTTATTTCTTTTTCAGTTTTATTGTAAGGCTATTTAATAGCCATAAATGTTATTCAATCTAATAAGAATTCTCCCTGAATTGTGAAAGCTCTCTAGTGTTGCATTGCAGAAACTCTTGTGTTTTTCTTTGGTTCTAACATCTTGTATTAGAGCCCCGTTACGGGGCCTAATCAAAAGCTTGCAACCTAGGTGCTAGAGTGAAGAAACAAACATGGCGTCCGAGAACAGTTTCGTGCAACCAGCTATTCCAAAGTTCGATGGTCATTACGACCATTGGAGTATGCTGATGGAAAACTTTCTTCGTTCCAAAGATTATTGGAACCTGGTGGAGAATGGTATTACTGCTGCAGCAGAAGGGTCAGAATCCAGTGAAGTACAGAAGAAGACTCTGGATGAACTGAAGCTGAAGGACTTGAAGGCGAAGAACTATTTGTTTCAAGCCATAGATCGATCAATATTGGAGAGTATCCTGAAGAAGGATACTGCGAAAGATATATGGGACTCCTTGAAGCAAAAGTATTAAGGAACTGCACGTGTAAAACGTGCTTAGTTGCAGGCTCTGCGCAAGGAATTCGAGGTACTCCACATGAAGAATGGAGAAACAGTCAATGATTATTTTGGGAGAACACTTACCATAGCAAACAGGATGAGGACTTATGGGGAAAAGATGGATGATGTGGTAATCATAGAGAAAATTTTGAGATCCATGATTTCAAAATTTGACTATGTTGTTTGTTCCATTGAGGAATCTAACGATCTGGACACCTTATCCATTGATGAGCTTCAAAGCAGTCTACTGGTCCACGAGCAAAGGATCAGCCGATATATGGTAGATGAACAGGCTCTCCAAGTCACTCATGGAGTCCAGCAAGGAGGGCAAGGGCGAGGAACCATTCGAGGAAGAGGAAGAGGACGAGGTAGAGGGTTTGACAAGTCAACCCTAGAATGCTATAATTGCCATGAACTAGGGCATTTTCAGTGGGAGTGCCCTAAGAAATCCAAGGAAGAGAAAGCAAACTTTGTGGAGACAAAGGAAGAGATGCTGCTGATGGCACTCATGGATATCAAGGAGACAACAATGGAGCACATATGGTTTCTGGATTTCGGGTGCAGCAACCATATGTGTGGCAAAAAGGACCTATTTTGTGAGCTTGATGACAGCTTCAGAGAATCAGTTAAGTTGGGAAATGATTCAAGTTTGACTGTGCAAGGCAAGGGAAGTGTGCGAATGGAGGTGAACGACATCATACATGTGATCACAAGTGTTTTCTATGTGCCAGATTTGAGAAACAACTTGTTGAGCATCGGTCAGTTGCAAGAGAAGGGGCTTACAGTGCTCATTCAACATGGAAAATGCAAGATCTTTCACGCTGAGAGAGGATTAATTATAGAAACCACGATGAGTCACAATCGAATGTTTGCAGTGTTGACTCGCTGTTCTCCAAAGGAACAAAAGCGTTTTTCCTCTCTCACCACAGATCCAGCAAACCTATGGCACCGTTGCTTTGGGCATCTCAGTTGGAACGGGCTGAAAGTACTACAACAGAAGAACATGGTGAGAGGATTGCCTCAGTTCATAGCCTCTCAAAGGGTGTGTGAAGATTTTTTGGTAGAAAGACAACATCGAGATCCATTTCCCAAAGAAAGCCTATGGAGAGCCTCCGAGATCCTTCAATTGATTCATGCAGACATATGCGGGCTAATAAACCCTACTTCAAACAGCAATAAGAGGTATCTTATTACGTTTATTGATCATTTCAGCAGAAAAACATGGGTTTATTTTTTGGTAGAAAAGTCAGAAGCTTTTGGCGTATTCAAATCCTACAAGGCACGGGTTGAAAAAGAGACTGGAGTATTTATAAGAAGTCTGAGGACAGATCGAGGAGGAGAATTCATCTCGCATGAGTTTGCAAACTTCTGTCTTGAGAATGGAATTCACAGGCAACTAATTGCAGCTTATACTCCCCAACAGAACGGGGTTGCAGAAAGGAAGAATCGCACCATCATGAACATGGTGCAAAGCATGCTGTAAGCAAAACAAATCCCTAAAACTTTCTGGACGGTGCATGTGTTGAATCGATGCCCTACTCTTGCTGTAAAGAACAAAACACCGGAGGAGGCTTAGAATGGACACAAACCATCTGTGGATCATTTCAGGATTTTTGGTTCCATTGCACATGCTCATGTACTTGACAATAGAAGGGTGAAGCTCGATGCCAAAAGCTGTAAGTGTATCTTGCTTGGGGTAAGTGAAAAGTTTAAAGCATATCGACTGTATGAACCTGTTTCGCAGAAAATAATTATTAGTCGAGATGTTGTGTTTGAAGATGATCAATAGTGGAAATGGGGAGATAGTCACAAGGAAGCCATAGTGACAGAACTTGAGTGGGACATTGATGAAGAGAATAACTCATCAAGGGAGGAGAATGACCCCGAGTCTGATAAAGATGAAGCTGTGGGAGAAGCTGAACCCGATTCGGATTCAAGTGACTTATTGGTTGAACGGGACATGCAAAGTGATGAGAGTTCACCCCACGTGTGACGAATTCGAAGACCACCAGTGTGGATGAGAGATTATGAGACGGGTCAAGGCTTATCTGATGAGGAGGGTGCTAGCATGGCTCACTTGGCGTTATGTATTACACAAGATCCCACTACCTTTGAAGATGCAATGAAGTCTGAGAAGTGGAGACATGCTATGGATCAAGAAATACAAGCCATAGAGAAAAACAATACGTGGGAATTGATAGAGCTACCACCAGGAGGGAAAACTATTGGGGTGAAGTGGGTGTTTAAGACAAAGCTGAATGAGAATGGCAAAGTGGACAAGTACAAAACTCGTTTGGTTACCAAGGGCTACTGTCAACAGTATGGAATTGACTATGCATAGGTGTTTGCACCAGTAGCTCGCCTAGATACCATTCAAATCGTCATCTATCTCCCTGCACAAAGGAATTGGGTGATCTACTAGCTTGATGTTAAATCTGCATTTCTGCATGGGGAGATTGATGAAGAGGTGTTTGTTGATCAGCCACCGGGATATGAACAGAAGGACCAAGAGTCAAAGGTGTATCGACTCAAGAAGGCTTTATATGGACTGAAACAGGCCCCCCGAGCCTGGTATAGTCGTATAGAGTCATATTTCATCAAGGAAGGATTCAACAAGTGCCCTTATGAGCATACCTTGTTCATAAAGTCAGTAGAAGGAGGTAAGATCTTAATAGTATGTCTCTATGTTGATGATCTTATCTTTACTGGCAATGATTATGCAATGTTTGAACAATTTAAAAAATCGATGATGGATGAAATCGACATGACTGATCTTGGAAAAATGAGATACTTTCTTGGTATTGAAGTAATTCAAAGTTCAGGAGGGATCTTCATCAGTCAACGAAAATATGCTCAGGAGGTCTTAGAAAGATTCAACATGGATCAATTTAACCCAGTACTAAATCCTGCGGTTCCTGGCTTTAAACTTATGAAGGATGATGGAGGTATTGAGGTGGACATCACTGTCTATAAGTAGATGATGGGGAGTCTCATGTACCTAACAGCTACACGACCTGATCTGATGTTTATTGTAAGTTTGATAAGTCGATACATGGAACGTCCAACTGAGTCTCATATGCAGGCAGTAAAAAGAGCTCTGAGGTATGTAAAAGGGACTGTTGATTTAGGGATATTCTACAAAAAGGGAGGAACTGAGGGGCTTACTGGATATACGGATAGCGATTATGCGGGTGATCAAGATGATAGAAAGAGCACCTCAGGTTATGTGTTTATAATAAGTTCAGGGGCTGTTTCTTGGTCCTCAAAGAAACAGCCAGTTGTAACCTTATCCACCACTGAAGCGGAGTTCATAGCTGCAACATCGAGTGCTTGTCAAGTCGTATGGTTAAGAAGAATTCTGAATAGTCTTGATCAGGAACAAAATGGTCCCATTCTAGTGTATTGTGATAATGTCTCAACAATCAAACTTTCAAGGAATCCTGTGATGCACGGTCGTAGTAAGCATATTGATGTAAGGTTTCATTTTCTTCGAGACTTAGTTAAAAGTGGAGTTCTGGAGCTGGTACAGTGTTCAACTCTAGAACAAATTGCAGATATTTTCACAAAACCTTTGAAGGGTGATGTTTTCTTGAAGTTGCGAGGATTACTGGGCGTCTGCAAGTTTTCAGAAGTAAACTGAATGTTTGAGGTATTCAGTTTAAGGGAGGATGTTAAAGTTATTAGGGTTTTATGTTACTGCTAGGGTTCCTAGCTTTTAGGGTTGTTATTCAATAATTCCTATTCTTAAGGGACAAGTATGCATTTTCTGTTTTGACGTAGTCTTTACCACGATCCTAGGAGCTGTAAAATCGTGGGCAGTTGTTATTTTTTTTTTCAGTTTTATTGTAAGGCTATTTAATAGCCATAAATGTTATTCAAACTAATAAGAATTCTCCCTGAATTGTGAAAGCTCTCTAGTGTTGCATTGCAGAAACTCTTGTGTTTTTCTTTGGTTCTAACATCGCCACCAATTATCTTCCCTTAATCTCAGAAGTCAAAAAAACCCGTTGCATGCCTCAATTAGTTTCGGTTTCGACGAGGGTTTTCGTTTTTCCTGCAAGTTTCTATCTTTCTTTTTATTTTTAAGTAGCAGATAATAATTTCTCTCTTTTTATTTTTTGAGTTGCAAATAATAATTTATGATCAATGTGATCCCATATTGTTGTTTTTCAATTGTAGTTGTGGTTTAATCTTCAAATTTTGTGTGAGCTTACCACCAATCGTTTCCAGCCATATAAAGTAATGGTCATGCTGAAACAAAGCAACTATCTGAAGAATTTTCTCTCACCTTTGTGTCTGTAAGATTTCAAAATCTTCATTAAATCCATTTTTTTCCTTAACTTTTTGCTTATTGTGGAATCTGGGTTCTGTTTTTTCCGGTGAGTTTTTATTGATAAATTGCACCAATTGTGACTGATTTTCCTTTTTGGTTTTATTTCAGGACTTTGTCAAGGAGAAAGTTTGTGAAGGAAAGAAATGTAATCGAGAGGTATTTTCCTTTTGGCAGGTATCATGAATTATATTTGGGTTTTTGAACAATATTTGCCTAAAAGTATACTCTGTTTTTTTAATGGTATTTCAAATAAGGTTACTTCCCAAACACTGATATTTTGGTTTTCCATTGGTTTATTTGAAACCAGCTTGATTCAGGTTACAAGGTTGAGGGTTGCCGATAGTTGTCATATTTAGAGTGAGTGTTCAAAAATATTATTTACCATCTTGAATGTCTGGATAAAAAGAAAAACTTTGCCAGGTACTTCAGTTTTCAATTTTAATAATTGGCATTTGGTTTTTTAAATGTTTAACGCAGAGAGTAAGATGAGTCAAGTACTCTGATACTCAGAGTTCGTTCTCTAAACTTTAGTTGTTTGAGGTTGTGATTGTTTCAGGACAAATCATCTACTTAATAAATGTATGATTCGTAGTGCATACATCGTACCAGTTTGACGTATGTAGTACTATTTACATCTTTATGTTGATAAACTCAAAACATATATAGTACTTTTTGCATCAGTTGAATTGAAAATCAGCCAATCCACATTTGAGGAAATAGTGAGGAGAATGCCTGAACTTATATATGTCAATGATAAGTAGAATAAGCATTCATAAGTGAGAAGAAGGTTGATTAATTCATATATATTTGAAGGAAACTGTATCATATGCATATGAATACCCTTAAGCTGGAAGGATTGTCTAAGGTTTTGTGTATGTGTGTGTGTGTGTATCTGTAACTTTGCATCTATTCTTTCAGAGCATTATCTCAATATATTAGACTCAGGAGAATCCCAACAATAACATTCAAGTTTTGCATGCTCGAATCTACCCCTGAGTTCCATAAACCCAGCTCGCGGTGGGTTTTTCGAACGAAGATTTGAGTTTTCTCTGACCGGTTTCAGGCATTTCCTACATTTTTTGGGTCCCGCGAAGGTGATATTCTTACTCTACATCCTCAAATTTGCTTAGGTTGTGATTTTGGTGTGCAATGATTGAGTTTTAAAGCTAATCGAAATCAATTTACTCATGAAATCAATTTACTGTTCATACTAACAATAGTATTAGGAATCGCATGCTTATGAGTTCATATTTATGAAATTAATTTGCTCATGTCTTTATCAGATCGATTTACCCTTTTCTTAGAATTTTTCGTTTAAATTTGCAGGGTTTAGGACAATTTTTCTTTTGAAGTTATGTGGGTGATAGGAGCATATTTATGCTACTTAGTTAGTGTGTTTCCTTGCATTTGCTTAGCTATTTGTTGCTTAGTATAGTGTTTAAAGTCATTTTCGTGTGTTTTTAGGTCCAAGAAGCAAAGTTGGCAAAAAGATGCATTTTGGAGCATTTTAGAGCAAAACTGGGCATGGAATGGATAGCACAAGCAATGGGCATGAGGATGGACGAATTTGGAGTTTAAATGAAGCTAGGATTATGTTTCAAGGTTGGAGAAATAAATTCAAAACATTGAAGATAAGGAATCAGCTCAAAAGAAGGAGGATTATCCAAAACATTATCCAAGCAACCTTATCTTATCTTATCTTATCCAATCCTTATCTTATCTTAACAAACCTTATCCTATCCTAATCCTTTTCTAATTCAATTTCTGGTACAATGAGGGTTTTAATTTCAGTTTAGGAGACATAAAAACCTTATCTCCTCCATGCCGCACCTAGCCTTCTAGAATATCTGATTTCCTTGCCTTGCAAGGCTTTCTAGAAGCCTTATCCCACCTTATCCTACTGTGCCGCACCTTAGGCCCTTTCCCATTGGAAATCTGATTGTTTTGAGCCTATTTCTGGATGGATTTGGTTTTCTAGAAGTCCCAATCTGATTCACTTAGGGTTTTTGGTGCCTATATATATTAAAACACCCTTTGCCGTGCACACCACCCCCCATACACAACCAATCACGCCAGAAATCATCCCCTACCCCCTGCCGTGCCATATTATCCACCCAATCCCAGAAAACCCTCTTGTGCCGCAGCTATTCAAGGAAGGAGAAGGTGCCACTCTAAGTCGTGACTACTGCTGGAGCGTTCTTAGGTGTTGTCTATCCTTGTTTTCAATGTTTCAATTTAGTTTTCTTTGTTTAATTGCTGTCATGAGGAACTAAACCCCTATTAGTTAGAGGGGGAATTTGAAGCCATGAATATATGTTTCTTATGATTTGATTCACTCCAGTTACGATTTCATAAAGTATGAATGTGGTTTACTTTTCTGTGCTTATTAAGAACTTGTTTATGTATGTGGGTTGGGGGTCGACACTTGATTTGCATGCATAAATTTGATGCTAGGATATAAGGGAATTTCACCTAATCGTTATGAACTTATATTCACAAGTAGTAAAGGTTGCTAGTCACAATTGTGTTAAGTAAACCCTAGGCTGGATTAACATGTGTATTCCATAGTTATGAATGCCTTGTCAATGTTTATGATTTCCATTGAACTTAATGATCTTTGATATGTATCTCTATCATGCGTATTCCATAGTTAGGGAACTTGATAAGAATAATTTGGTTGTGATGCGTTATCCATTCAATTCAATGAACTTAGGGAAATCTGAGAATTAATTAGTTCTATACAATTAATTTGGAACATTGTCATTCATGGTTTATCGAAAGAGTAACTGGGAATCAAGTTGTATGCATATGTTCATGTGTGGATAAGGATCCCTCTAACTAGCCATTCACCCATCTAAGTCCCCAATTTCGTGCAGATTTCATTAAGTACTTTAAGTTTCTTGTTTTGTTTTCAAATTCGTTCAAAAACAAACCCCCCTTTACTTGTTGAGTCATATTAGTTAAAATCTGTTTTGATTTGTGTTTTTAAGTGTCTTGAGTCAAGTTAAAGTCTATTTTCGTCCAAAGTAGTGTTTAGAGTTCAAAACTGCCCAGTTTGTGTTTTTAGGCAGTTTTGAGTGTTTTTGTGCTGTTTTGAGTCTTTTGAGTTGTTTTAGTGTTTTAGAATTTAGTCTTGCATTCTTTGAGTCTAGTTTAGTGTTTTAAACTTTGTTTTTACGTTTTTGAGTCTTATTTGTGTTGATTAGCATCCCTAGTTAATCCCCGGTTTAGAACGATCCCTACTTGCATCTTTACTACAATTGTCATCAATAGGGTTTAATTTGTGTGTCAAGTTAATTTTCACACCAAATTTTGGCGCCGTTGCCGGGGATTAGCAAACTTGCTAATCTCTTTAGTTTCTGCCGTGCATTTTAACTTGTTTTTGTTTCTGCTTTGCTTAGTTTTCTGATTTGTTTTGTTTTCTTTGTTTCAGGTACTAGTGTATGACTCGAAGTTCTCAAACCGTTCACGCACATATCTTGGAGTTTAACGACGACTTTGAACGAGATTTGAGAAGGAAGAGGAAGCACCCAGAACCTGATCTACTTAGTTCAAGTTCTAATTCCGAATCTGAAGTTGAAATTGAAGAGGATTTGGAAGAGGAGCACGACATGGCTGCAGATAACCGAACAATCAAAGAACTTTCAGCCTCGGGATTGGACAATGCGACCCCTTTATGCATTCAATATCCTAGGGCGGCTCAAGGCAAAACTGATGAGTTTGAATTGAAGTCTAGCTTGTTGCACCACATCCCCAAATTCCACGGGTTGTCCATGGAAGATCCAAACAAGCACTTGAAGGAATTTGAAGTGGTTTGTTCAAGCATGACCCCTGTCAATGTTGATGAGAGTATATTGAAGATGAAAGCCTTTCCATTCTCTCTTTTGGAAAAGGCTAAGGATTGGCTCTACGAACTAGCACCTGGAACCGTTACTTCGTGGGAAAGCATGAAGCGCGCATTCTTAGAGAAATTTTTCCCAACTTCAAGAGTCATTCTCTTGAGGAAAAAGATAAGTGGCATTCAACAAAGCCAAGGGGAATCGTTTCCAGCCTATTATGAGCGGTTCAAGGCGCTTGTTGCTTCTTGTCCACAACACCAAATGAAGGAAGAGCTTCTTCTCCAATATTTCTATGAAGGACTTCTCCCCATTGAGAGACAAATGCTTGATGCTTCAGCGGGAGGAGCTTTGGTTGACAAAACACCCGTGGCTGCCAAGACTCTAATTGCAAATCGAGCCTTGAATGCGCAACAATACGAAGGAGTTGGACAGAGAGAAGGGCCATGGCAACAACAAGTGAATGAGGTAAATGCAATTTCAGAATTACAATCTCAAATGGCTAATCTCACTCTTCTTTTGTCACAGGTTGTGGATGGAAACAAAGCACAAGGGCCGGCCATATGTGGAGTGTGTTCTATGCAGGGACATCTCAACGATCAATGCCCTCAATTGATTGAGAATGGGGGTTGGGAAACTGCCCAAGCCGTGGGTTTCCAAGGCCAAACCCAACAAAGACACGACCCCTACTCAAACACATACAATCCGGGATGGAGAGATCATCCAAACTTCAAGTGGAGGGATTCTCAGCAAGCACAGCCACAAAGCGGATTTAGACAACCCCCTGGGATGTTTCCAATGCCATATGCAGCCCCACAACCTCACCCAACTTCGGCCCAAACCAATTCAGGTTCGTCGTTAAATAATGATAAAATTCTTCAAGCACTAACCTCTTTGACGCAGGACATGCAGAGCATAAAACATCAAGTTAAAGAGGTGGATGAATTGAAGAAACAAATGGGTCAAATGGCTGAATTCATGGGCCAATTCCGAGAACAAGGCAGATTGCCTAGTTCAACCATTGTTAATCCTAAGGGAGGATTTGAAACTGCCCAAGCAATCACGTTGAGAAGTGGTAAGCAGGTTGGAACTGATTCACAACCATCTAGATCAAGTCAAGAAGAGGACAAGAAGCTGCAATTGGAGGAGGATGAAGCACCAAAACCCACGGCAAGGAATGCACAATCCTTGCCGCAGCCAATCCCCACTCCTAAACCGTCCTCAACCATCAAGGTAAGTTCCAATATGAATTCTTCAAGCTCTACTCCACTAATTGTGCCCTTTCCTGGCAGGTTGC
Organism: Heteromeles arbutifolia; assembly: GCA_024362995.1. Taxonomy (NCBI): domain Eukaryota; kingdom Viridiplantae; phylum Streptophyta; class Magnoliopsida; order Rosales; family Rosaceae; genus Heteromeles; species Heteromeles arbutifolia. The sequence goes on from JANCRC010000019.1 coordinate 9,967,640, forward strand.
GGCAATCAAAGAAAGAGGATGCTGAAAAAGACATTCTGGAGACATTCCGGAAAGTTAAAGTCTATTTTCGTCCAAAGTAGTGTTTAGAGTTCAAAACTGCCCAGTTTGTGTTTTTAGGCAGTTTTGAGTGTTTTTGTGCTGTTTTGAGTCTTTTGAGTTGTTTTAGTGTTTTAGAATTTAGTCTTGCATTCTTTGAGTCTAGTTTAGTGTTTTAAACTTTGTTTTTACGTTTTTGAGTCTTATTTGTGTTGATTAGCATCCCTAGTTAATCCCCGGTTTAGAACGATCCCTACTTGCATCTTTACTACAATTGTCATCAATAGGGTTTAATTTGTGTGTCAAGTTAATTTTCACACCAGTGGGTTCTTTTGATATGATTTTTTTTATCTGAATAATTCATTTAATTTCTGAGATCTTTTATCAAATCTCCAAATTGACTCATAATGATTAGGCTTGAAACAGATGTTGTAAATCAGTTTTGGTGGAAGAGTTGTTCCATAGCCCGAGGAAGAATAGAGGCATGTTTTTGAAATAAGGTCTGATTGAAACTTTTCTATAAAATTTCGCAATTTTTTAGTTTTAAGCCATTCAAATTGGTTTGTTAAGTAGGTTACCTATTGAGTTTTAAGCCATTCAAATTCACATCTACCTATATTAATCTATTAAGTAGGTTACTTATTGATTTTTTTTTTTGGGATTTTGTGTACAGTGTCTTGTGTTGGAACTGGCAATGCAAGGGCGAGATCTGATCGATTGCACTTGAAGAAGGTTTGTTTCTCGAATCACATAGCTTTTGAAGAACAATCCATGAGGATCACATGCTAACATCCTTAATTTTTGTCATGTAATATATAAATGTAAATAATACTCTCTTGCTATGGCGTACTACCATCCTAATTTTTGTCATGTAACATAAGAATGTAAATTGCACTCTCTAACTGTGCCATATCAGCATCCTCAATTTTCTCATGTAATATATGTATATAACCCTACTCTTTGGCACATATTTTCTCACGTATATATGCCCCACTTTCTACATGTTTAAGACAGTTTTGAAACCCGCAGCATCGCGCGGGCTTCACTGCTTGTAATTGCTGAAATACAACAATTACTTTAACACTTGTTGCAATTGCACATCAAGGCATTACACGACACAACCAATTTCTCTGACAATTGCACAACAATTGTATATTGACTTGTACTATGCAACACCCACAAGCACGGTCCAACAAACAGCAGTAAATACTGCTGTCGAAATCCCTTTTGACGTGGGCAACAAATACACCACACGCTTTACCACGCTGAATTTAGACAGTAGGCAGACCAAGGTTATGGTGCTGGGCTTAATTACAGCAACAACAGTACACGGGTTCAGTTAGGGTTTGGATCAAAACAAGCTCTTGATGCCAAGAAAAAAAGTACTTTGAATACTACGTTATATTATTCATCATTTAGGGTTTACAAATATATAGGCACACACACCTTATACTACAAGGAAAGTAATTACCAAGGATAAGGATACTAAATCCTAATGATTACATATCCTAATTCTACCTAAAATAAGACTCCAATAACATTTACAATTAAGACTCAAATCAACATTATGTGCATTCAATTATAATGAAATTTTTATCCTAATATTTTAATCTCGGTTCACAATGGACCATTTAATCTTTAAAGACTTCGCCCGACGTAATTGGTCAAATTTCTTCGAGCAACACACCCTTGTCGATGAACCTCCCAATTTTCGTCAAACAAAGATGAACAAAATAAAACTTTTAGGATACAACCTGACGAATTAATAATGGAATTGGTACCAGGCGGAATATCCTGTAAATAAAATACGATCTGCTGGACTGACTAGTCAAGTACACTAGTCAACTAAGACAGATCCATTAATCAACCAAACACAAAATATATTCCAATCTAAAAGACCAATAACTGTCCTCGTTAGCACTTCACCAGTTTACTTTAAGTTATTGTTGTGTTGAGTGAACATGACTATGTGCACATATCTATTAACAAGTTAAGAGGTACATGTAGCATGTGCATATAGATGATATATGCGACAAGTAATAAAGGACTTTCAACACAAGTTTTTGTCCAGAAAAACTCACCTCCGGGTTAAAAAAAACTAGGGACTCTCCACTGAGTCCAATCCACCAGTACAAATAAAGTTCTTAAAAAGTACCACACAAAGCTCAATTCCTAGACCTAGTCTATAGTGCAGCCTTACCTTTATGCAACCTTACTTTGCATGAGTTGAGGATTCATTCAGCTTCATGAAGTGACAGCTCAACCTGAGTTCTTCACCTTATGGCACCGAAACTAACAGACATATGCATATGATGTTATGATAATGATATGTAGATCTAGATTCAATGTCCACTAAGTTTCTCCAGTCAAATAGTTGAAGGAAGAAACTGATGAGAATCTAAAAAATGGGTCAATAATCAGATTTGATACTTGAATAACTTGGTCACAAATTTAATGCAAAACCATGAAGATAATGCAACCCTATTCTTCAATGATTGGGTGTTTAATGCATGAAAATGGTTTTGCACCTAGGTTTCCTAAATGACGAACAAAGAAGAAGGTGAAGCCTTAATGCATTTTTTTTTTCCTCCAGGAAATTAAATTTGAAAACCCAAAAAAAAAAAAAAAAAACCAACATAACAAAGGAACCAGCTAGTGATCTTAACCCCAAAATTGGTAGCAAATAAACACAAAGCACATGCAACAAAAACACAGCGGATAGAAATATTAATAGATCATACAAGCATGCCAAAGCAAAGTGAAGCAACAATGATAGTAGCAAAAAGTAAGCACAGGTAAGTGACCCAACTCCCCCAAAAAGGATGCATGCGATGTAATTGAACTCCCCCATAAATGATGCACCTTCAAATAAACAAGCTCCCTTATAATTCTAGATCACGATTTCACTTTTCTGACAAGGGATGGTGACTCAACAGAAAAGGAAGATGTCCCATTTACAAATAGTTTTGTGCAAAGGCATAAACCAATGTACCTAAACAATCAAAGATGGCTCATTAAAAAGATAGAGATCAACATAACAATTGTAATCTTTGCACGAATAAACAACAGCTAAAGCACATGCCGTGAAAGGGATAAGAAAAAGTAGATTGAATATCGATACTTCCAAGAGATATGATAAGACAAGTGTTTGACAAAAAGACATGTAATGCAATTCTCAAAAGACCACTCTTCAAGGGCATGCAGAGATAGTAATCAGAGATGATCGCTTACTCATGATGCAACAGTGATGCGTCAAGATAATGATATAGGATTAGTGGTAACCAAGCCTTTTAATCTGAAAAGCATTTTCAAAGTTAACCAAGCCTTTTAATAATCCATTGACCTTAAGAGACAACACTTCCTACATAATATGAACAAAGGACAAGACTTTAAAATGCAAGACACAGGCCATGGAAGAAAAGAGAACTTTGGTGAAGAACTTTGAGTGAGGCATCATTTTGAGAGATGCCAAGGTCATTTGAATGAAGGTGCAATTTTTATGAGAGACCACTTGATTTTTCATAAAATTGGATTCATGACCTGGGGATGGGGTCTTGAAGCACTACACATGCCATTGCATGGAAGACCAAATTGGAGGGATTTTCCCATTTTTGATGATATATGATTTCTTTTGAAGACACCCCTTTCATACAACTCTCTCCCATTTTTTTTATTTGATTTGGAGAGAGGACAAAAGGAAAAAGAGAATTGACACATGGTTCAGATTATAGAGTAAGTAAAGTCATTACCATTCAATTAGGACCCAAGAAAATTTAAATCTAAAAATCACTTCTAGTTTTGGATGATTGAGAAAATTATTTTTTAGAAGCCATCTGAGAGAATATGGAGAACCTTTGACATCATAGTGAATAATTATCCAAGGTTAATCTACATATTACTAACAATGTATGACAATTAAGAGATGCAAATAGAGAGAAAAACGAAACAAAAACATGCACAGAGACTAGACAAGATATTCAATTCTTGGAAGCAAAGCTATACAACCTATTTAATTCACAACACAAAGACCAATAAACTGTCGAAGATCTTCGTACCTTCGATTATCTAGAGCTTTAGTGAAGATGTCAGCTAGCTGTTTTTCTGTTGACACAAAGGTTAAGGTAAGTAGTTTACCTTCCACTAGATCTTTAATGAAACAATGCCTTATTTCAATATGTTTGGTTTTTGAATGTTGGACATGGTTCTTAGAAATATCAATTGCACTCATGTTATCATAATAAACAAGAAAAGTGGATTGAGAGTTACCATAGTCACTGAGCATTTTCTTCATCCACAATAACTGAGTACAACAACTTCAGGTAGCAACATATTTAGCCTCAACAGTAGACAAGGAGACGTAGTTTTGCTTTTTGTTGTGCCAAGCTACCAAATTGTTCCCAACATAGAAGGCTCCCACATAGGTATTCTTCCGATATCAATGCACCCTGATAGGCTTTTTACCACCTACAAAAGTAGAGATAAAAACACTTAAAAATACTTGCAAGAAAATAAGGTAGTTGTAGTACAAACGGCTCTAGCAAGGTCGTTCTCTATAGGGATTGAATGAATAATTTGTACTTAAACTAATCCTTGGCTAATTATTTGAAACAAAGTTTCGAAAAGGTCGATTTTGTGACTTGAAATAATAAAAATGAATTTTATAAAAATAATTTAAAAGGTCAACAAGAAAAATAAATTAAAAGAAAATGGTTTTGAAAATCAATTTAAGCACTAGGTTATGCGGTCACCATTAACAATCCTATGCAATTTTACCAATTACTTATGAATTTCCACATACATGCTTTGAAGGTTTGGTTTTCCTAATACATATTTTCCTAGTGATGTTCAAGAGAAAACGTATATCTAACATGCAACCCGTCTGTGATGTTCAAGTCAAATATAAACGTGCAAGACTCATTACGCTTTATGAAAATCCTTTGAAAAATCATGCAACCCTTAAGAGCGTGATGTTCAACTTAAGTGAATTTACAATTACTAATCACAAGAAACCCTTCTCAATTTCAAGGTGATGTTCCAACAGAAATTGCATCCAATTACTTGTCTAAGTATCCTAATGGTCGTGAATCATTAAGACAATTAGAAGACAATTAGATAGTTTAAACATGGTGATTAATAATTCAAAGCAAGAATGCATTCATTCATAAGCAAATTAATAAAATCACATATTCATACTAAGGCTCATGGCCTTGCCCTAGCAAAAGCATTAGTTAGGCATAATGATAAAGAAAAATATTATTAAGAACATGGATAGAAAACACCTTGTAAATAAACTTGAATCGTCAAAAGCTTTCCAAAATAGTGCGTTGAGAACCCTAATGGCTAAATAGCCTTTATTTATACTACTACAAGATAAAATCCTACCTAGAAAAAGGTCTTAGAATAAAACTAGGAAACATAATAAAATAATAAACTAGCAAAAAAAAAAAGGTTTCTTATTTAAAGTCAAATTCAGACTTCTCAGAAAAATAGGCTTTTGACCAACCAAATCAACTTCGATTTGGTCCCAAATGGTTTCTTTTGAAAGCATTATACATTCCCAATAAATCTTTAGAAGGAACCTTACTCAAAATATGGCATCTTGACATGCATAATACACAAAACATCCAAAAACGTCAATCTGGTAAAGCTGCGCGTTGGGACTTCTTTTCTTCGGCACGGTCAAATAACTTGGAAGTAAGTTCTGGAATTTTGATAAAATCATCTTGAAAGACTCACGAATCTACTCCAATTGGAATTATTCCAACGTTCCTTCCTTTGATCAGTTTATGCCCAAAGTAATTGAAATATAAAAAATTCAACCAAAATACCAATAAATTATAACTAAGAATAGGGTAGAATATATAGTATAATATCGACTCATCACACCCAACCCAATCGGTATCACTGTATCCAACCAGATGTGTTGGTGTCATAAGCATACTGTAGCAAAAAAGCAGTAGTCCCACTCACATATATTATAACTCTCTTGACAACTAATAAATGAGACTCATTAAGACAACTTTGAAACTGGGCACACTCACCCACAGCAAAGGTAATATCATGCCTTCTGGCGGTTAAGCAGAGTAAGCTCTTAATCATGCTTCTGTACAGAGTTTGGTCAACATCCTTGCCACTTGAGTCTTTGTGAATTGTGGCACACATACGCATTGGTGACCTAGCAACCTTGATCCTTCAAGACCAAATATCTTTATTAGATTCTTGGCATATTTATTTTAAGAGATGAAAATACCATCCGCTTCTTATTTTACTTGAAGTTCAATAAAGTAGTTTAGTTCTCCAACAAGGCTCATTTCAAACTCACTTGTCATCGTATTGATAAATTGCTTCACAAGAGAATAAGAAATGGAGTCAACAACAATATCATCCACATACACTTGAGCAATCACAACATGAGACTTCACCTTCTTTACAAATAGTGTCTTATCAATAGAATCACAAGTATACCCATTAGCAAGAAGATGAGAAGAAAACCTATCAGACTAAGCACGTGGAGCTTGCTTAAGACCATAAAGAGCCTTCCTCAGTTTGTATACACCATTAGGATTATGAGAATCTTCAAAACCTTTAGGTTGTTCCACGTCGACTTATTCATTGAGAGATCCATTAAGAAAGGCAGTTTTCATATGCATTTGAAACTACTTAAATTTCAAATGACATGCAATGGCACACATAAGTCTTACATATTCAAGATGAGCAACATGAGTGAAGGTTTCATCAAAATCAACACCTTCAAGTTGTGAGTATCCTTGAGCAACAAGCCTGGCCTTATTTCTGATCACATTTCCTGACTCATGAGACTTGTTCTTATAAATCCATTTGGTGCCAATAACATTAATGTTCGATGGGCGGATAACAAGGAACCAGACTTCATTCTTCTCAAACTGATTCAGCTCTTCTTGCATAGCCAAAATCTGTTCCTCATTAGTTAAGGCATCTTTGGTATTCTTGGGCTCAATTTGGGACACATAACACATATTGGCAACTTCATTAGCTGTATGCCTTCGAGTTCTAACACCTTTGTCAACAAAACCCATTATTTCCTCATCTCGATAACTTCTGGCCCACTTTAGTTTATCCTTGGACATAATATGAGAATCTTGGTCAGTTCTTGATTCACTCTGTGTCACTTTCTGACAACTCACCTGACTCAACATACACATCACCTTTATCCTTCGATGGAGGGGAGAACAAATCAACATTGTCAACATCAAGAGCAGAAGGAACAACAGAGTCATTAACTTTAACATTTATGGATTCTATGACTGTTTTTGTTCAAAGGTTGAAGACCCTATAGGCTCTGCTATTGTTGGAGTACCCCAATGAGATTCTTTCATCACTTCTAGTATCAAACTTGGCTAGGTGTTCTCGATCTCTCAAAATATAGCAAACATTTTCAGATACTATGAAGTACTTCAACATTGGTTTTTTACCTCTCTAGAGTTCATAAAGAGTCACATCAGTGCCTGGCTTGAGAAACACACGATTTGAAATAAAGCATGCAGTATTCGTGGCCTCGACCCAAAAGTGTTTAGCCAGAAGTGATATGAGCAGAAAATTTATGTTTGATGCCATTGGTTGAGCAGAATTCATCAAACAGAGCATTCTCAAATTTCGTACCATGATCAGTTCTGATTCTGACAAGCGAGAGGCGACCGGTCAGAGATTCATTTATCATTACTTTGTACACGGTGAGGAACTGTTGAAAAGTATCTGATTTTTCCCAACAAAAAAACCTAAGTATACCTAGTGTAGTCATCCACAATTACCAGAATATACTTCTTCCCTCCATAGACCGTGTTTGGATTGGACTAACAAGATTCATATGCACTAATTGTAAAGTCTGGATTGGACTGCCTTTCTATATGCATTAAGAACAACTAAACATCTGTTGGAGACTTTATAAACTCATTTGGAGCAAGGCTTCACACTTTCCAAACTGTATGACTGAACAAGTTGAGCAATTCTGTTGACTTCATTGACCAATCAATCCACGCGATTCTTCAAAGTATCATTATTTCTAGAGTGGAGTTTCCTACACTTAGGATGAATATGACCTAATTCACCACATGATGACATGTGGGAATAAATCTAGTCTTCGAACTTGGATTGACTTTAGGTGCCACAAGAATAGATTTACTCACAAATTTCGATTTGGTACCCATTGAGCTTAAGCCATTTTCCACATAGCCAAGACCACTTTTGTCACTATGTGGTTTCCCAAGGCTCAGCATCTTGTCAAATTTTCAGCCATAATGGTAAGTGAATAACCTTCTCATTTGCCTCATTCAGGTCAAGTAACTTTTTCCGGTTAGCCTTATGATACAAAATATTATTTGCTTTTAGCACATGAATTTGATTCATCAAGTTTTCTTGAGATTCCAGCATGTTTTGAACTTGAGCTTCAAGAGTAGCAATAACATCATCTTTTTCATCTTTGACATTGTAAGTAGAATCCTTCTCATTCAGCTCCTCCACATATGCGTCAAGATAACCAATTGTTTCATCCAGTTCAGTTTTGACTAGACAAAGAGACTTGTTTCCTTTTTGTAACTCATTAACTTTCTTGGTCAGTTCAATCTTCTCAACTTTTGTCGTACAAGTCTCTTAAAAAAGTGTATCATACTTAATGCATAATTCATCATCACTTGGAGACACTTCTTCCAATGGAGCAACAAGAGCAACAACTTTTTCTTCATCATCTGATGACTCATAAAAAATAACATACCCTTGACCTTCACTTTCACTCTAAGTAGCCATAATTGCTTTGTCCTTTTTTTTACTTGACTCCCTGTTGTTTGCACATTCAGCAACACAATGTCCATTACCACCATAAGAAAAGCAGAGACCAGATTCTCCTGAGGAAGCTTTGTCCTTTCTACTTGTAAATCTTCCTTGTTTTCTACCAAAAGAGAACTTTCCATGTGATTAGTAATTTGAGTTTCTAGAGAACTCCCTAACCTTTTTGATCTTCATTCCTTTATTGTTGAGAATCCTTCTGAATTGTTTGACAAATAAGGCAAGATCATCTTTTTGGAGCTTGCTCACAAGACACACTAATGGTATTAGCATTTTCAACACTATGAAGAGCAACATCTCTCCCTTCCTTAGCATCATCATTTTCCATGTCTAGCTCTATTTCATAAGTAATAAGCTTACCCACCAATTTTCCAACTTTGATCTCATTACATCTTGAAATTCTTGGATGGCAGCCTTCTTAGCCATGAATATCTTAGGCAAGGATCTCAAGATCTTTTGAACAATAGTACCTTCATCAATAGGCTTGCCTAACCATAAAGCTTCATTAGTTAACATTTCAACTTTTTCATAGAAGGCCGAGAAGGTTTTTGATTCTTTCATCCTCAAGTCCTCAAACTTTGAAAGAGTCATTTGAAGTTTGAGTATTATGAACTTGTCTCAAGCTTGCTTGGCCATTGTGCAATAACGAATGTGTGCAAATTGAGCTGAAGAGATGACGGTAACAATGGCATTTGTTTCTTTTCTATTTGCCATGGCATAAGTAACTTCACCAGGGATCCATTCTCCTTTAGGTTTAACCACAGATTCATCATTAACACTTCTTGATGGTACCTTCCAGTCCAGGGTACGTACTAAATTTCGTCGGACAAACTTACCTATTTTGTCGGGCAACAACACTAAATTTGTTGGGCAAACTTTCCAATTCCCTCATTTTTTTCCCAAAAAAATTTCCCACCACATTAAAAGGCTTGCCTGATGAAATACTTTAAATTTCGTCGGGCAAAGACATTTTCCCACCTTTTGTTTAGCCAAAAAATAAACTAGGCAGATATTTTTTATGTAACCTTAGCCTGACAAACGTTTTAATATGCCCAACAAAAGTACCAGTTCAAAGTGCACGTGTCCTATTTTTATTTGTCTGCCTGCCATATATTTTAGGTTTGCCCGATGAATGGGTTCGTCCGACAAAGGTCTTAATATTTTATAACAGGGTCGAAAGCCTTCTTCTTCCCCCTGACATTGTAACTCCCTCTCTCTGCAACTCTCCCTTCTCTAGTTATAAAAAACAACATTTCTCAAACGAAAGGATTTCATCACTAAACAAGGGTTTCGTCGTTAAAGGTTTTGGTCGACAAGATTTCGTCAGGCAAAGGTCGTAGTTGAACTTTTGCCTGATGATTTATAAAACTTTGTCGGACAAGTACTGTTTGCCTGATGAAAATAGTACGTTGACAGAAATGTACTGACCAACTTAGCCCAACGAATCTATTTTCGTTGAGTTTTCGGGAATAAAAATAAAAAATAGTTTTACCCAACGAAACAGTTGTTAGGCAAGTAATTTAAGGAAAAATATACAAATACAAAAGACATGCTTGATGAAAGTATTCACCGAGAAAACGTTTTAATTTTTTTAATTTAATCCCATTGGCGCGCAACTTTTTCTCGGTGGCGCGCTTCTTCTTCTTCTTCTTATTGGCGCGTTTCTTTTTCTCACTAACGCTTGGAGGCTGAGATCTAGAAGAAGAAGATCCTCCAATGTCCAGAATCCACCCCGCTCTTAGGACATGGAGCTCTCTGCCTATCTATCGCCTAACCCTATCTATCAACAATTGCATAGACATAGTTGGATCAGGTGTCAGCTACTCCATTGACGTGTTTGGTTGTTGCTAGGAAAGGTTAGCAACGTACTCGTCCTTCTTCTACAACATAGAAGCCTACAAAAAGGAAACCAATTAAAATTATTGATCATAATTTAAAAAAATTTAGGTGTGATGAAATTTGAAATTAAATTTTTTTAACGAAATACTTACATAAATGTTGTCAAGCACCTGGTTGCCATAATTGGCATATGTATCCCCCTGGGCGTCAAATTCCAGGAAAAGCAAACCCTTCTCATGCTGGTTCTCGATCAGGAAGTGAGGGGCCAAGAACCAGAGTGATAGAGGTACTGCTTCGCTTCCCAGATACCCTTATTTGTCATTGATTTCGGTTGTGAATAAAAAAATTCAAATTTAAAAAAAAACTAGAAAATTGAAATGAAATTAAAAAAAAAAAAAAAAAAACTTTCAAACATTTGAGGGCTCTGGAAATTGTCGCAGAGCCAGTGTCATTGGTCTATCATTTCCGCAAACTTTGGGAGTGGATCGGTCAGAGCTTCAGCAGGAGATGCACAAGTTCGGCAATACATATGCAACTTGTACTTCCACTTCTTGTACGGCTGTACCGCTCAAACCACACCCAATTTATGTAATCGGACATACCCGGCAGTTCCATATCGATTTCAAAGTTGACATGAACTAGACAAAAAACAAGTGTATTAGTTTAAAGGGTAAATCTCATTCTCAAGTATCATGTTTTTCAAACTTTCATATATTAAGTTTTTTTTCGTCCTAGTGTCATACCTAAAGTGAGGATTGTGAGACACTTTTATACTTATGTTCAGCTTTCCGTTAGAACCTCCTTTAAAGTGTGATGTGGCACCCAAATGGACAACGACTTGGCACCACGTGTCAATCTGGTGTCACATGGACATTAAAAATTAAAATGTAAAAAAAATAAATTAAAGAATAGAGTTGCAGTAAGTCTAGATTGTGAGGACTTTTCGACCACTAACACCGCTGACCTTCAATCCATCCAAACCCTAGAATTCTTAATTTTAATTGCGATTCTTTCATCTTCATATATTGGGTCGATCAATGACACCGCCGATTGTACTCTTCCGTCGTCAATCGGTTGAGTCTTTCTACTTCTTCTCTGATTCTCTTCTTAACCATTTGATCGGTACCTCTTTAGATTGTATTTCTGAACCCAGAATCGTAAAACAATCGAAAAGCTTTAATTTTCTAAATTTAAAAAGAAGGAAACAATGGGTTCGATGAAAAGGAGGAGAATGGATGAACCATAGAAGAGTTTTTCCCATTCGGAATTCGAGTGGGTTCGAGGCCAGATGCTTGAGAGTGGCGGATTCGGGTCGGTTTATTTGGCGGCCGTGAAAAAATGAAGTTAGGTTGCGACAGCTTTCTGAAGGTGATGGCGGAGAAATGGGTTTGAGAGAGAGCAGAACAGAATCATTAGGAACCCATGACGTGTTGTGTTTAATTTATTGTTTTTTTACTTCAACTTAGGTTAGTCTATTTTTAAATTAGGGTAATTCCTACTTTACCATCCTCAAGTATCTTGCTTTTAAAACTTTCATACATCAAATATTTTTTGTCCTAGTGTCATATCTAAAGTGAGGATTGAAGGACATTTTTATACTTCTGTGGTCTTTCTGTCAAGGACTTAGTTAATTGATGAGGTGGCATGTCACCAAACAATGACTGTTAAAAAACGTGGCACATGCTGGGTTTGATTCTTGGCACTAGTGAATTATACGGTGGTGGCTAGAGGGAGGTTGAAATGCCTTTATGAGTCTTTTCCGCCCTTGGAAGGGTGGACTGCCGTGACGAAGCCAACAACTGGCCCCCTTTTAAAAAAATAATAATAAATTAAACAAAAAACACTTACCGAGATCTCTTTCGTCATCGCCTCATGCATCTTGAAGATGAGCTTCCTCTATGTTGGGACGAAGACAGGGCACTTGGTGCGAATGATGGCTCCCAAGTCGTGAGTCAACATTCTGTTGATTTCAAGGTTTGCTCGCCAATGTTGCGGGTCATAAACGACCACGATCTTAGTTTGTGTTATGCGTGTAATCAGGTTCAAGGACAAGCCTGTACTTATCCCCTGCACTTTCACCTTCTTCACACCCTCAATGTTGGGCTGTTTTTGGCTGTGAAAACGCTGGGTCATTCTGACCCGGCCATCGACTCGGAGATGGTCGCCTAAGTACCACGGGTCTTTGCTAGTTGAATATCTGCCGCTGGGTCGTTTTGACCCAAATCAAAGGCAAAGCAACAGCCACTAGTGGTTAACCGTTATGAATTCTGTGAAAAAAAAAATCACAATAAAGCTAACATAATTTACAAAATTACATTATTTCAAAATTCATACAAATTACATTACTAAAGGACATTTTGCATAAAATTCATAAAAAAATCACAAGTTTCTACTCTTTCCAACAAAATTACAAATTTCTAATATTTCCGACAAATTTCACGTATTTCCAAAAAATTTCTAATATTTCCTACAAATTCTTAATATTTCCTACAAATTATAAATTTCTAATATTGCCTACAAAATTACAAATTTCTAATATTTCCAACAAATTTAAGAAATTTCGTACAAATTTCAAAACTTTCACAGATTTCCTACAAATTTCACAAATTTCCTACATCAAAACCCAAGCTTTTACTCATGTAATTGGTATAAATCAAAGCGATAAGCAAATATGTCTTTGGTTATTTGGGAATTTCAACAGGACAGAGAGAGGGGAGTGAGCGAGAAGGTGAATGGATGAGAGGGCAGAGAGAGAGAGAGCACACAGAAAGAGATCAGCAACGGTGCAAGAAAGAAGAAGAAGAATGCTCTCGGCCTAATATGAAATATCAGACCTTTGGCCGACGAATCCATTCGTCGGGAAAAAGTTTTGAAATTGTGACATGTGTATTTTGACCTAATAAATTCATTTTGGTGAAACAAATGGTGGGAAATGCCTTGGGCCAACGAAATTTACAATATTTCGTCGAGCAACCCCTTTAATCTGGAGAAAAATTTAATTTTTGTAGGAAAAATTTAATTTTTTTTAGGAAAAAATTGGTCGAAACTGAAAGTTTGCCCAGCAAATTTAGTATTGTTGCCTGACAAAATTACGTAAGTTTGCCCAACGACTGTGGTAAATTTCATCGGGCAAACACCAAAAATTCAAATTTTCCCTACTTTATTTATTTATTTATTTTCAAACAGTTTCAAACAGTTAAAAGATCATCCAATTTGATGGTTAGGTTAATTCAATGTGTGGTTTTAGCCTCAGTTAGCGTTCTTGCAAAAATCATCAAAATCAAAGGTGATATAGGCGTTAAACCATGATGATACATTTGTGATCATCGAACCATTCGCCTCATTACCTAATCCCTGAAAGCTTGTTTTTAGTGATTTTTGGCATATGCAATCTCCTACTATATTCAAACAAGTTTGACAGCTGGATTGTTGAAATTAGTTTCGTAGATTGCGTGTTTCGTCAAAACAAGATTTGTTTGTTCTATACTTCTATGAAGTAAAACGTAAGATTTTGTAGTAGCCACTAGTGTAAATAGTTTAAAATTGATGATCGTATTCATTCATTGTATTCTTCTAGGGTCGAGGAGTATAGTTGTAAAGAATCATCAAAATCGAAGCTAAAGACCGTTAAATCGTCATGATACGTTTATAATCGTCAAAGAATTTCATCCTGTTACCTAATTCCTGAAAGTTTGTTTTAGGTGTTTTAGTGTATACGATCTCCTACTATATTAAAAAAACGTGACAGTTGGATTGTGAAAAGGGAAATTTTATTTGAACCCATATAACCTCTTTCTACACCCAACTTAAACTTTAAATGTTAATTGTCTTTTTTACCTTGTAGCATAATTACCATCAAATCCCAACATGAAATTAACAATGAAACTACAATTTATCAATAAACCCACACCTAATAATTAATCTCTACCATCATTCCTTGTTTATCCTACGTTCATTTCAGCTAAAATCCTAAGAGCTCTTATAAAGAAAAACAAGCTCTTTTTATCAATGGATAATGATTTTGAAGTTTTGAATCCTCAAACTAAGGTATGAAGCGATTTATGCAAATTTTGTTTTCATTTGATTTCAATTTGTTTTAGAGTTTAGAAGATAGGTTTTTGGTTCATATTAATGTCACTGGATTCGGTTCATATTAGCATCAGGTTTTGGTAGTATAATCTCATATATGTTTCTGAGAGAAGACATAATGTAATATGACATATCTTTTGCTGCAAAAGTGAAGTTTCTTTGAAAATTTATAGGAACTAGTCTCTCTCTTTCTTACGCAGACCCAGTTTCTTCGAAAACACAACCCTTGAAGTATGTTCTGCTGCTCAAGCAATTCCATTAATTCTTACACGTCATTGTGTTGTACTATATCAAGTATGGGTGTATTGTTGTACTACATTAACGAAAGCGCTAATGCAAATAAAATCACGGGGATAAGGATATTCAAGAAAACAAGAAATTGAAGAGTTAGGTATATTGAAGATTCATAAACAAGTAGAAACTTCATTGAATTATTCAACTTGTCCATAGAAGTCGAATTCCAAAAAGCTTTCATTCCCATAAACAATAGAAACTTCACCAAATTATTTAATTTGAGATTTATTTTCTAAATGGGTGTAAAGATAAATTTATATTTTGAATTGGATTTGGGAGGATAGTTTAAGTAGTAAATTTGGGTTTAAAGAGATACTAATTCTTTAATTAAAAATAATATGGATGTAGAGAGTAAGTTGAGTGTAGAAAGAAGTTATATGAGTTCAAATAAAATTTCTCTTGTGAAAATTAATTTCATAGACTGCGTATCCGTTTAAAACAATAGATTCAACAACTTAGAGTTTAAAACATAGAAATAAAAATATATATATACGCACGCACTCACACTCCTACAACCTTTTATTTCCTTGGCCGGATGTTAAACATCTTTTTCAAACCCCCCAATTTCTCGTACCTTACAAAGACTCAGCATATGGATCAAGGGGCTTCGAATTTGTTAATGTTAGCTAGCCAAGTACCTGTACGTACATTGATACTGTAGTTTTTTATTAATTAATTTTTTTCTCTTTTGGGTTAGGTTTATTTTGGCCGTCAAATAAATGGGTCATCGTGTTTGAAACTCATCTCTAGGGAGAGAGTACTGATCATTCAAGTTTTTGTCTCAGATCCTCAAGCTCACTTCCCTTTCAATTTGTTTGTTAATGGGTAGGGTTTGAAACTTTGAATGGGTCATTATGATGCCCTGCAAAATGCCAAGGACCTTTACAGCTTTTCCCCAGGCCATTACCACACATTTAATGTTTTGCATACGATTTACATACAAGACCCATTCTCATTTGTGATTGAATTAATGAATAAATGAACAATAACATTGATCATCGTCACTTTCTGGAAAAGAGGAAACCTGAAGGGTAGTGTTAAATTAGTATGATGGTGATAGTTCTGATCATATGATGTGTAATATAAATAAATAAATAAAGTATTTATGCAAATAGATAATATGGGAATTGTTATCTTCAAAAAAGATGATCAGAATGATTTTTGATTTATGCAGTTCGGAATCACCGGCAAGACATAAGTCTACCAAGAATTGAGAGGGAAACTATCTTTTATTTTTCTTTCTTTCAACTAATTTAGAGTAGGGTAGGTTTGCAGTATTTGTAACGAAAGCCCTAGAGATGGGTAGATATGTAGACATTGCAGAGGGAAGGAGTGGGAAAAGATTCCAACAAAATTAGCTGCAGAATAAGCCAATATGAGGACAAAATAAATAAATAAATAAATATATATATATATATATTGATGTTAAATTCTACATCTTTTTTTTCAGTCAAAATTTCTACCAAATTGTAAACAATTTAAATTCTTAAATGTCAATGATGCCTGCGTGCACCAATATCCACTAGTCAATTTCTTATTTGCTGACTCAATCGTCAGTAAATTAATTGTAAGTCCCGGTGTAAGTTTTGTAATAAAATTATTTTCAAATTCTAATTGCATCATTATTTTGAATTCATTATTTTCATAACTACTAATTTTGAATGGCATAAAATTTTTACTCACAGTCAATTCATCGAATATCTCAAATTCAAGGTAAACATAGATGAATCCTTCATTCGGTTTTTCTTATTCATTTATAATAGTTGGTTTCATGATTTATTCAATTCTAGCTATCCACCACATCAAATCTCTAGTTCATCCAATTCACTTGATTTGCATCATTATTGCACTCATCATCATCATCATCATCACTAGTTCTGCCCCATTTGGTATCAGAGCCAAGTGAGTGGTAATTGAGTTATCATTTTTATAATCACTATATTATGTTCATCCTCCAGTTGTCATTTACAGTTTATGAGCATTATAAGTAGATTATTTAGATTTAATTCAATGGCCAGGACTAGCTTCAGATCCAGTTTAGGTAGAATTCCAGACATATTGAATGAAGAACAAAAATTAGAATTTCAAACAGATGACAGTGTTGACTTTGGAGATTGGAATATCCCCAAGGTTTCTAGTAAAAACATTTACAAAAACAAATGGTCAGTAGCCTCTTTTAGAAGTGAACGTCACGTCAAAACAGTTGAAAATGATTATGCTCTTAGTAAAGAACATGAAACTTGTCAATTATTCACACCAGAACAAATTAAAAATCATTAAAAACAAGCTGGCTACAATTACATTCACATAGGTCTAGTCTAAATAGCAGTCAAGCCCTTAACAAGAAGAGACCTGACCTCTAATTTGTTATGCCTTTGAGATGCAAGATTCACTGACTTCAGTGATAGCATTCTTGGGATGATTGAGTCAAGTCTTTACAACAGACCAATTCATTTTGATTGTTTCCCAGATCTCATGATAAGTCTTTCAGATCCCCACATGCTGAAAGCACTCACATTAAACATCAAAACTTCAGAGTACTAAGTTCTTGAAGGAGTCCAACCATTAGCCTTAAACTTTAGAGTTTACTACAAAGTTACAGGAACAAACATGAATTTCCAAGCCTTAGTTAAAAGGTCCCAAAGACGACACACTCTTGATACAAACCAATCAAGAAAATGCCAACATCAAAATACCCAAAACTATCCAATGGTCAGATATCAGTCTACCTTCTGATTGGTACTTGATCAAAACAAAATAGCTTAGTCAACCTCGACAACATAGAACAATATTTTGACGGAACAGTTAAAATCAACTTTAACCCTCAAGCCAGAAAATCTAGTGTCCACTTACATGAGTTAGCCCAGTCACACAAATCTTTAGAGCCAGATAGAAATTCTTTTTCTGGATCCACATCAACCGATATGGTGGGTCAAGATCAAGATCTAATCAATTCCCTGGTCAATAAGAAATTAAAATCAGTAGAAACTAGCTCAGTAGTTACACAACAAGAATTAATTAATGATTTGATCAACATGAAGTTAAAATCAATAGAAACAACCTCTCAGGTTACTCATCCACGATACCAACCTAACACCTAAAATCAAGGAGTACAAACCTCTCCAACAAAATCTGATTTCGAAGCAAATCAAGTCAACCACCAACTGCTAGTCGTAAACAAACCATTCAAAATTCAATGGAAGAAACTCAATGCTGACATCGAAGCAATGGAAAACATTTAGAAGAAACACCTTTAGGGAAAAATATACAAAACAACAAAAATTAAACATTTACAATAAATGAACCAATTTCATGAAAAAACACAGATTTGAAGTATTTTTCTTCGATTTCGTTGAAAAATATTATGAATCTAAAAAGAAATTAGAAGTTATCACCAAAGAAAATTGGGTTAAAGAAGACAAAACCATAGTCTCTTCTAGTCACCTTCCATAAGAAACAATTTTAATTACAACTGCAAACATAGGTACCAGCCACCCCTTTCAAACTTCCCAAAGAAGATGCAGGAATCAAACCAGTCATTGAACAAAACAATTTCACAAACTAGAGTCTACACACCATAGGAAAATAGCTAGATAAAATAGAAACCAAAATAGATAGACTTTCACATTCCAAACCAACAATTAAGGAAAAACCCTTAATCAACTTCCTAGAAGCCTCATGTAGCACAACAGCTTTGAAAACAATCTCCATAAGTCAAAAAATAGATCAAATGTTACAAGAGTTAAAATAAGAAAAAGCAGTCAATGTGTTACAACACCCAGATGAATCTCAACAAGAAACAACTTCTGCAATCTGGGATTCAGAAGGTGAGAGTGAAACAAATTCTATCAGAAAAGTAGAAGAAACTTTTCAAAATCTTGAACTAAAACGTATCACAAACAAATGCAGAGTTAAGAAAACAATCAATCAGTTGAAAATCTCTGAGGAAGAAAAGACCCAGCTAATCCAAGTCTTGGAATTAAGAGACACAGACCATAGTCAATCTGAAGATGATTTAGATTTCAATTCATCCTCTTCTAGTAATTCCTCAAGTATTGTTTCATCCCTCGACATTAAGATAGGATGCACTGATGTTTGTTGTAAAAAGATTTCAGTCCTCAATAAACAAGAAAATCTTTTTATCAAGTTAATTAGCATAGTAGATGACCCTGAATTAAAGTCATTTTATTTAAAGAAACTTAAAAAGTTAGTCTCTTCTGAAGAAGCCAGTGCTAGTCAACCCCAGCCCCAAAAATCTGTCTTAGCACAACCCTAGAAAGGTTTAATAAGGCTAAGAAGGAAATTACGGTCAAGGACCTACAAAGGGAAGTCAACAAAATTAAGGAAGAAATTATGTCCTTAAAATTAGAAAACATAGAAATCCGCTCATATCTAAATAGTATCCAAACACAAGCATTTCTTAGCAATAATGATGAAGAACACAATAGTTCTTCCTCCAACCAAGAACCAGAATCCAAGTCCATAGAAAATCCAACAGAAAACCTAATTTTAGGATTACTACCAAAAAATTAGGATCTAGAAAAGGTATTCTAAAGTAAAAATAATAATTGACGACTTCCAGTTAGAAACCATTGCCTTGATTGATTCAGGTGCAGACTTGAATTGTATTCAGGAAGGACTAATCCCCACAAAATATTTTCATAAATCAACAGAAATCCTTAGTGCAATAAACCAATCCCCAATGCAATTAAAATATGAAATTCCAAAAGCTTATGTTTGTCAAAACAATGTTTGTTTTAAAACTCCATTCGTTTTAATAAAAAACATTTCAGACCCAGTCATTCTAGGGCTCCCTTTCATAGCTCTTCTATATCCTTTTAAGGTACACCATAACCGTATAACTACGAGAATGTTACGACAAAAAATCACATTTGAATTCTGCACAGAAACAGATCTCAAAAAATTAAGACAATTACAAAAAGACAGTATCTCAAAAACCATCAATCTAGTCACCAAAAAATTACAACAAATTAATTTCTTAAATGAAGAAATTAATTACAAAAGAATTGAAAACCAATTAACAAACAAATATTTGTTACAAAACATTGACAACTTTCAAAAGAAACTTGTTAATGAAATTTGTTCTGACATTCCCAATGCTTTCTGGCACAGAAAGTAACACATTGTTAAACTTGCTTACAATAAGGAATTTGATGAAAAGAAAATACCAACAAAAGCCAAGCCAATTCAAATGAGCCAAGAATTCATGGAATTCTGCAAAACAGAAATTTAAGAACTTCTCAATAAAGGAATAATCAAGAAAAGTAAATCACCCTGGTCTTGTCCTGCTTTGTATGTCCTGAAAAACGCTAAATTAGAAAGAGGAACTCCTAGGTTAGTCATTAATTACAAACCTCTTAATGAAGTCTTGGAATGGATACGGTATTTAATTCCTAACAAAAGAGATTGAATTAAAAGACTTAGTCAAGCTGTAATCATCTCAAAATTAGACATGAAGTCTGGATTTTGGCAGATTCAAATTCATGAGGATGATAAATACAAAATCGCAGTTGTCACTCCTTTTGGTCATTATGAATGGAATGTAATGCCATTTGGTCTTAAAAATGCACCCAGCGAATTTCAGAACATCATGAATGAAATATTTAATCCATACAGTCATTTCTCAATTGTTTATATTGATGATGTTCTCATTTATTCCCAATCCATAGATGAGCATTGGAAACACGTAAATATATTTGCTAGGATAATTAAGTCAAATGGATTAGTTGTCTCTGCAACCAAAATTAAGTTATTCCAGACCAAAATTAGGTTTTTAGGATACAATATCCACCAGTCAACCATTCAGCCAATAGATAGAGTAATTCAATTTGCATATAAATTCCCAAATGATATTGTAGACATTGAAATTTCGGTGAAATAAATATTGACAATTGCATTAAAATTACAACATTTCACCTACATCATACATTTATTTTACCTACACCATCCATTTAATTCACCTACAACCTCCACTCAATTCACCAACAACCTCCACCGATTTCACCTACAACCTCCACTTACTTCACCAAGAAAATTTGTGGTGGTAATTCATTCTCAAAGCCTATAAATAGGCTTCTCCATCAAGGCCAAAGACACCAATTCACATCACATCAAAACCTTGAAGCTTTGAAACTCTAAAAGCTTTCCAGCAAATCCAGAAGGATCAAGAAAGCTCTCTCCTCGTTCTTCGTCAAATCCTCCTTCAAGATCAAGCCCCCGACGGCCCTTGAAGAAAGTGTTCATCGTTCATCAACCTTCAAGATCAAGCCTCGAAGGCCTTTGAAGAAACTTCCAACCGTTCATCCAAGATCAAGCCTCGACGGCCGTCGGATCAACAACACAACCCATAAATCTACATCTTACGAAGATAGAATCAGAGGACTAAATTGTAAAAGAGATTGTAACCCAAAAAAATTAATACAAAATATTATTTTGTACACATGTTCTTGTTTTGTTCGTTTCAGGAAAATTCGTGTTTACAAATTTGGCACGCTTGGTGGGATTTTCTCTACGTCTCATCTCTATCTTCAAATCCGCAAAAAAACACAAATGGCATCAAGAAAGGATCAAGTTGTTCTCGCAACCAAAGTTAAGAACAAGAAAGGATCAAGTGATGACATTTCGGTCATCACAACTCGAAGCAAGACAAGAGCTTTCTTTGCCGCGGCTTCCACCCCTGCATTAACTCTGCCGAATGAACAAGAGCACCTAAGGCATGAACCCGTGATCACCCTAGCCTCACTAAGGGCGCTAAGAGAGGAAAGCCCGAGGAAATACTCAGAGTCCTTACTTTCCGATGTTGACTCGAACGGCAGCTCAGCCATGCAAGTCATGACCACATGAGCAACTTCAATCGAGGAGCAGCTGTCTCAAATGAATGAAGCGATGACAAAACTCACACGGACTGTGGAGGAGAAAGTCGAAAAAAAGCAGGAGCCAGACCAAGTAGCGACGCTCATGGGATCTCTCTCTATCCAGCAGCTGCAGGAGATGATCGCAATCATAATTAAGATGCAGTACGAAGGAAGCTCACATGACTCTGTACTGTACTCAAAGCCCTACTCCAAGCAGATTGACGCTTTGAAGATGCCGAAGGGTTATCAGCGACCAAAGTTCATGCAGTTCGATGGAAAGGGAAACCCATAGCAACATGTCATCTATTTCATTGAAACCTGCAACAATGCTGGAACGGAGGGAGACCACCTCGTCAAGCAATTTGTACGCTCGCAGAAAGGCAACGCCTTTAACTGGTACACCGACCTCGAGCCCGAGTCTATCAATAGTTGGGATCAGCTAGAAAAGCAATTCCTCAACCGCTTCTACAGCATCCGCCGCACCGTAAGCATGCTGGAGCTGACTAGTACGAAATAGTGGAAGGATGAACCTGTCATCGACTACATCAATATATGGCGTTCATTAAGTATGGATTGCAAAGATCGACTTTCTGAAACATCCGCCATTGAGATGTGCGTTCAAGGCATGCACTGGGGGTTACATTACATCCTCAAAGGCATTAAACCAAGAACATTTGAGGAGCATGCAACTCGTTCCCACAACATGGAGCTGAATATCGCTAATCACAGGAAAAAGAAGCCGATCGCTGACTTCAAGAAGGATAAGGTGTTTGCCCCAAATGTAGACAAGATTGGGAAGAAGCCTGCCAAAAAAGCTTTTACCATCAACACTACCTCCATCAAGACCTCATTCGCGCCCGTCAAAATCCCCTCCAAGAACAAAACGAAGGAGATAAAGAGAAATGAGCATTCTCGCACTCAAGACAGGTACAAAAACACCTTGAGGGAGCTGGAGCAAAAGACGTACCCTTTTCCTGACTCAGATATGGCTGCAATGCTAGACGACCTGTTGGAAAAAAAGGTGGTCGAGTTACCAGAATGCAAGCGCCCTGAGGAGATGAATCACGTTAACGATCCCAGGTACTGCAAGTACCATCGCATCGTGAGCCATCCTGTTGGCAAATGCTTCATCCTCAAAGAACTCATCATGAAGCTAGCGCAACAAGGGCAAATCGAGCTCGACCTTGAAGACACGGCTGCAACACATACTACTACGATCATGTTTCGATCATTCGACCCCGTTCCCTTCTAAAGGATTCATGACCATTCCCACCAATGCTCAAGCCACACGGTACCTTCTGCACAACCATCGCAGGAGGCAAGCAACCGAGATGCACCTACCGATGATGAAGAAAGGTGAACATTGGTGACCTACAAAAAGACAAGGAAGCCAAGATCGCAAACCACAAGGCTAAATGGGGAGTAAGGGAGAAAGCACCACCCCGCAACAATAGGAAGCCCAAAGGAAGCATAAGAGCTGCTAAGCCAACATACGGTGGGGAACCTATGGAGTAAGGGCCATGCATTCCTGTCTCTTTGCATGAGTATTTCCCGAATGACTTCTTCCAAAAATGCACTACCATCGCTTGTCACATGGTTGAAGTAGAATTGGAAGAGCCCTTAAAAGGCAAAGATATCGCCACGGAGGAAGAAAAGACCCCCACAACCAAAGAAGGTCTGCCAACACTCTTTAGCATCGAAGAAACGCTACGATTGCCAAAGAAGATGCGAAGAGCACTAGCAATAGTTTTAGCAAGTCCCGACAACCACGAAGTGCAAGAAAGCAAGGACGAAGGCTTGAAGCTTCAGCCACATGAATGTGCCACATGTTCTGCCGCCCAAGACTAAATCAACTTCACGGACGAAGACTTATTGCTAGGATCGAAGCCTCACAACCGTCATCTCTTCATCTCTGGGTACATAAAGGAGCACAAAGTCAACCGCATGCTTGTAGATGGTGGGTCCGCCATAAACATCATGCCAAAGTCAACAATGACCACAATCGGCATCAACGTGGATGAGTTATCCTTAAGCCGTCTGCTGATCCAAGGTTTGAACCAATGAGGACAAATAGCGATGGGCATGATCCGAGTAGAGATGACCATTAGTGAACTCAAATCAAGCACGATATTCCATGTGATTGATGCAAAAACTTAATACAACTTGCTCCTAGGAAGGCCTTGGATCCACGGGAATGGAGTAGTGTCATCCACCTTCCACCAATGCTTAAAGTTTTACTGAGAAGGAGTAAAGGTGATCTAAGGCTATACCAAGCCATTCACTAAAGCCGAATCACACTTCACAGATGCCAAGTTCTACATGGATTAAGACATGGTGCTTGAAGCTCTTCCAAAAGAGATCAAATCCACAGGCAAAACAGCACATAAAAAGCAGGAGTGGCAAGCTATGCCCAAGAAGCAAGAAGGGTAAGCCATGCCGTCTTCAAGCAAAAACGATGACGAGCTTGCTAAACCTGCAACAACCAAAGGGAGTAGGGCTCCTTCAAAAGGACCGAACACACCCGTCTTCCGATACATCCTGATGTTGAGAAGAAAGAATGGTCAATCCCCGTTCGAAACTGGAGCAAACAAAGCCAACATACAGTGGCACAAGGATAATGTGAAGTTGCTCAAGACAAATGCAGCTTTGCCTCTGACAGAGCTAGGCGACGCTAAGGTTGCAAGACTACCACAAGGCTTCATAAAAGCTCGGCCAAAACGGGTGGAACTAAGCTTTCTTCCAACCAAGAGGACCGAAGAAGGTTTTGATCCAAACGCCTACAAACTCATGTCAAAGGCTGTGTACGACTTTGCTTCCTCTTCGAATCCTGGAAATAAGGTTTCAAATGCCGTCAACGATAAAGAACGTGACCTCACCAAGACTCAAAAAAAGTTAAAAGAGCATGGTTACGGAGTTGACAACAACAAGGCTGGACTTAGCTTCACATCAAATGCACCTGTGAAGATTTCAAACAAAGCAACAAATGCTAGCACTCAACGCATCAGCGTGAGCATTGAACAAGATCAAGAGGAGCCTAAACCCACCATTCGGATGTCAGTCTTCAATAGGATGAATCATTCAAGGTCCAGAATTTTGGCACTTAATCGCATTGGTAGTCAAGACCGAACTTCTGTCTTCAAGAGGCTTAATCCGCCAACATCCCAAAGTTCTGTTTTTGAAAGGTTGTCGAAACCTAAGAGACAAAGCAACACGACTGGCTCTCTTCCGTGATGGTCAGCGTTGGAAAGACTTGAAGATAACAAGAAGCCTTCTAGAAAGAGGGAGACAACGTCAAATGAAGAAAAGCTCGACGAGCTCGCAGAAAAAGACGACGTTCGAAGCTCGGTTCCTTCAAGAATGAGGCGCCAAGTAATCTTGGAGGTTGATACAAATGGACCACTGAAAGTAAGAAAGTGCACCATCATCCACACTGGACAATCTTCATGCCAACAAGCTCGAGAGGACAGCACTGAAGAGGAGGTCCAAGATGTCTTCCACATCATGATCCAAGAAGGCAAAGAAGACGAAATCCCCGATGAAGATGTCACTGCTGCGCCACCACAGCTTGAAGATGGGGGGCAAGCCACGGT
Source organism: Heteromeles arbutifolia (assembly GCA_024362995.1). Taxonomy (NCBI): domain Eukaryota; kingdom Viridiplantae; phylum Streptophyta; class Magnoliopsida; order Rosales; family Rosaceae; genus Heteromeles; species Heteromeles arbutifolia. The sequence goes on from JANCRC010000019.1 coordinate 9,993,180, forward strand.
TGATGATCTCAAGGAACTCAACTTAGGCACAAGCGAGGAACCAAAGCCTATCTTTGTAAGTGCACTACTAAGTGTGGACGAGATAGAGGAATATTACCAGCTGTTATTAGAGTACAAATACATCTTTGCTTGGACCTACAAAGAAATGCCCGACCTTGACCCTATCATTGCTGTGCATCATCTTGCAGCCAAGCCTGGAACATGACCGATAAAGCAAACTCAAAGATGCTATCGATCTGAGCTCATCCCATAAATTGAGACTGAGATTGACAAGCTAATCGAGGCAGGCTTTATTCGAGAGGTGCAATACCCCAAGTGGATCTCCAACATCATCATTGTCCTTAAGAAATCCAGACAAATACGTGTTTGCGTAGACTTCCGAGACCTCAACGATGCTTGCTCGAATGACGACTTCCCCTTGCGAATCATTGAAATCATGGTGGACGCAACCACTGGCCACGAGGCACTGTTATTCATGGACGCCTCTTCTGGATACAATCAAATTCGTATGGCTCTCGAAGACGAGGAACTAATAGCCTTCCGTACTCCAAAAGGTATCTACTGCTACAAGGTGATACCCTTTGGTCTAAAGAACGTTGGAGCTACGTATCAGCGCGCTATGCAAAAAATCTTCAATGACATGCTACACAAAAAAGTAGAATATTACATAGACCATGTGGTGGTCAAGACAAAGAAAAGATTAGATCACTTAAAAGATTTATGAATAGTGTTCGAAAGGCTATAAGGACGACTAGCCTTCATTAGACGCTTCATCTCTAACCTTGCAGGGCGTTGTCAATCGTTCAGTCGACTCATGAAGAAGGATGTTCCGTTCGTATGGGACGAAGCATGCCACAATGCTTTTGAAAGCATAAAAAAGTATTTATCAAGTTCACCTGTCCTAGGGGCGTTTGTGGCTGGAAAGCCGCTCATATTGTACATCACCACTCAGGAAAGTTCAGTTGGAGCACTCTTGGCACAAGAAAATGAATCCCAGAAAGAATGAGCGCTCTACTACCTCAGTCAAACCCTCACCGGCGCTGAGTTGAACTACTCCCCAATAGAAAAGATGTGCCTCGCCTTGGTGTTCGTTATCCAAAAGCTCAAGCATTACACGCAGGCTTACACTATCCACCTGGTTGCTAAAGCTGACCCGGTCAAATACGTCAAGTCCAAACCAGTCTTGACGGGGTGACTTGCTAAATGGGTATTGCTTCTTAACCAGTATGAGATCATCTACATCCCAGCTAAAGCCGTCAATGGACAAGCGCTAGCAGACTTCCTTGCCGATCACCCAATCCCAGCTGATTGGAAAATCTCAGACGACTTGCCTGACGAGGAAGTGTTCTACATCGACATCTTCCCAACATGGACGATGTTCTTCGACGGATCTGCACGAGCAGACGGAGCGGGGGCATGAGTAGTATTCATGTCGCCACAGAGGCAAATACTACCTTATTCCTTCCAACTAAGCGAATTATGCTCCAACAACGTCGCTGAGTACCAAGCACTGATCATCGGGCTCCAAATGGCGATTAACATGGAAATCACAGCCTTTGAGGCATATGACGACTCCAAGCTCATGATCAATCAACTCTTAACTGAATATGAAGTGAGGAAAGATGATCTCGTCCCATATGAGGTAAGGAAAGATGATCGTGTCCCATACTTCTGGCTGGCAACTCAACTACTACAAAAGTTCGAGGCCGTGACACTAGAACGTGTGCCAAGAAAAGAAAATCAAATGGCAGACGCTCTCGCCAACCTAGCCTCGAGGGACGCTAGGAGAAGACGAAGCTGCAGGCATGCCAGTTTGCCAAAGATGGGTGAACCCACTCATCACTGAAATGTTACTGGACGATACAAATGTCATCTCAGTACTTCCAGTTGACGCTGAAGAATGGAGACAGCCGCTAATCGACTACTTGGAGTATGGAAAACTTCCAGATGATCCTAGACACCGCTCTAAAATACGTCGATGAGCACCTCACTTTCTATATTACAAAAAAATGCTCTACCGACATTATTTTGAAGGAATACTTTTGAGGTGCCTGGGTGAGGAAGAAGCCAATCAAGCCATGGAAGAAGCACACTCAGGTGTATGTGGGGCTCATCAGTCTGGACCAAAGCCACATTTCCAACTCAAAAGAATGGGTTACAACTGGCCAAGCATGGTGAAGGATTGCCTGGAACACGCCAAAAGATGCCAAGCCTACCAATTCTATACCAATTTCATACATCAACCACCTGAGCCATTACACCCTACAACTGCTTTATGGTCATTCGTTGCATGGGGATTGGATGTTGTAGGACCGATTACGCCAAAATCATTTGCAGAAGAAGCTTACATCCTAGCTGCAACAGATTATTTCTCCAAGTGGGCTGAAGCCATACCCCTGGAGGAAGTCAAGAAAGAAACTGTCGTCCGTTTCATCAAGGAGCATATCATCCACCGATATGGTGTGCCTTGCTACATTATCACTGACAACGAAAAACAGTTCTCCAACCGACTCGTGGATGAGCTTTGCGAGAAATACAAGTTCAAGCAGCATAAGTCTTCCATGTATCATGCTCCGGCCAACGGTCTTGTAGAGGCATTCAACAAGACATTGTGCAACCTCTTAAAGAAGGTGATTGGCCGAACAAAGAGAGACTGGCACGAAAGAATAAGCGAAGCACTTTGAGCATATAGGACGACACATAGGACTCCTACCCAAGCTACACCTTATTCTCTCGTATATGGCGTGGAAGCTGTTCTACCGCTCGAAAGTCAAATCCCCTCACTAAGGATGGCTATACAAGAAGGCTTGACTGATGAAGAAAATGCAAAGTTGCTCCTTCAAGAGCTAGAAGTGCTGGATGAGAGAAGGGTCGAAGCTCAACAACACTTGGAATTCTACCAAGCACGGCTATCCAAGGCATTCAATAAGAAGGTCCGCCCAAGGTCTTTCTAAACTGGAGATCTCATCCTCGCATTGCGTAGGCCTATCATCACAACTCACAAGACAAAAAGCAAGTTCACATTAAAGTGGGATGAACCATATGTAATACAAGAGGTCTACACCAACGGCGCCTAATTAATCATGGCAGAAGATGGCTTGAAGATCGGCCCCATCAATGGCAGATTCTTGAAGCGCTATTACCCATAAAACAAACACACAAGGCTCATCGCCTGCATGAGCTTAAACTGCACACGGTACAACACTCTTGGCCTGCAAGAGTATAAACTGTGTACGACAAAATCATCATCAAAATCACCATTAAAACTGCCAAAAGCAATCCATCACTCTTTTGAACTACGTTATGACTTGATCCCTCCTCAACCAAGGATACGTAGGCAACTTGAAACTTCAAAACTTCGAGTACAGTCACATCATCAACAAAAAAGAACACAAACACTTTGAAGAATAAAGGGCAAATTCAAGAATGAGAATACTTTCTTTAAAGGAAGAGGTCGGCTCCAAAGCCTTATTACAAAAAAAAAAAAAAAAATGGAAGACACTACTTGAAAGCTATGTCCCTAAAACTACGGAGGCGATCTTCAAGCAAGCTTTCCAAAGTCTTCAAAGTCTATACCTCTATGGAAGACAAGATGGGCAACTCCATAGCCGTGTCTTTATCTTGTTCTAGGCGAGAAATCTCCCTTTGGTACTGAGAAAGTGTAGCGCTCCTCGAGAGCACTCTAAAGTTGTGACGCTCCCGGACGGAAGCTAAAGAAGTCTCTATGATTTGATAATTTCCCAAAGCAGTTTGCTGAGAAGACCAGACTCGGGCCAATGACAAGTCTAGTGTGGCAAGTTGTTAAGCTCTAGCATATGGACTCAATTTCTCCGAAGAAATAGCAATCAAGGAAGAATACTCAGTTGAGGCGGCCATAAGTTCGGCAATCTTGATCTTCAAGGATGAAGAATCAACGTTAAGGTTGTCAATCGCAAAAACAAGCTTCGACAAATCCTCTTTGAGCAATGCAAGTTCTTTCAACGGGCACTTTGAAATCCTACTCTCAATATGGCTCTTGATATCCATGGCTGCATGAAGGTTGTTGCGATGGATAAACTGCTCAGTGCCACTAAGGTTCGGTCCTCTCAAAGTGATCCCAGAGCTAGCTGGCAAAGGCGTTGGACGCATGACGGACTTTTGTACACCTTCACCTATACACAGTAAACTTGGGAAATTCGACGAATTTTGAACGAGCTCTGCACCAGGCGGATCCCCAATCTCCCCGTCTGTAGGAAGATTGCCTTCAAGTAGCATATCCATAGAGGAATAAATGTCTGCGGTCGCCAAAGCAAAAGAACAAGAAGGCCCAAGCTAAAGAAGACAAAGAAAGGTGTTAGAAACGAAAGTTGGAATAATGAAAGAAGAAGAAATCATGAGAAAGAAAGAAATACATACGTCTTTCTCAAAAAACACACGACCATCGGATTGAGAAGGCCTAAACACTTCTTTACTCTTATGATGAAAATTGACATCGTTGTCAACCTGAGCAACTTCAAATGGTCGCTTGTTTAAAACTTGTTGTCGCCGTTGCAAAACAAGTCCAACTTCGTGCGAATCAACTTCGTCGCCCGCCTCTTTAGAAGCATCCAGATGGTGAAAAGGCAAGCACAAGCGTTGACGGGCTAAAATCACAGGTTTATCTTGCAAGGGAGTTGCACTTGTGCAATCAAAAAGTACCAGCCGCGTAGGAAACACAAAACAACCCTCTTTTGACGCATCATGGAGTGAATGAGAAAAAGTGGTACCACTTGCCATCCCCAAATTCTCATAATGTACCTTTGACCACAATCGTACATAAACACGAGTCACTGGATTACTCTTAAACTCGTCTTTGGTCGGCAGGGTGATATAAGCATTTGTACATGCACGGGTACAAGACTCCCAATGTATATACACGGCTTGCAAGGATTTTGATTGGGTTTTTTCCTTCAGCTTGCCTGGCATATTTTGGACAAAACCAAATTGCCTGCTAAAACAGTGAGGACTATACGACTGAACGATGCATCGGTATTCTTACCACAATGAAACATATCCCGAGTGAACACTTATAAGATAAGACAATTCTGAGGAGCGAAGATGAGAATCATTCATGATGCCTCGCCGCATTGAGTTAACTCTCACTAGGCGGTCCATCCTCAAGCCTTCACAACTTCTAAACAGTGCTTGCGCCTGCGAATCATCAAGACTCTTCGCAGAAAGCACGCCGGAATGCTTTATCATTAAAGGCCCCAGCTTGACTAAAGTCGGTGAAGAATGCCTTGACTTGTCTAAAGTTGACGAAGAAAAATTAGTGTCAAAGCACTTACCCAACCAACCATACACATAGTGGTAAGGAAGTACCGCAACACTATCTTCAGTGTTTGCCAAGTTCGAAACAACACTCAAGCCGTTGTAAATGTTGGCTAAGACCAGAATAGCAAGGCTAAAAGATTCGCTTGCAGCCATCTTGCTAGCAACATTGAAGACTCTGGGAGGATTAAGTTGACGTCGTCTTTGGGGAAAACAAACTTACAAAGCCAACAACCTATGAAAGCGGCTAAGTAAGATTCTTCCAAGTGCTTTGACGCCACGCCAAGATCCTCAAATGCCTTCAACTAGGCAGGAGTACGGTAAACAGTTGGACCAACGACACCTGACGGATCCGAGTCTCCCTTATGCCTGGTTGTCTTGTTACGACCACTTTTCTTCGAAGGCTTCTTGTACTTCATGGCATCCCAATACCAAAATCGGATCCATAAAGAAATCTTCACGCCTGACTTACCCGGAGCCTCTTGGAAAAGCTTGTGGTACGCTCGAAACAAATAGCGACAACTCGCAGGCAATCCTCGACTGTTGCGATAAGAAAACTCCTCCAAACTAGGAACAACCTCATCATAAAATTTTCCCTGGATCAGCAAACCTCCTATCTTGTGGAAATCCCAAAGTGAAATCGACATCTTCCCTCGAGCCGTGTAAAGTGTGTTGGTCGTTGAACACCAACGCTTAAAGAATGCACGAATGACGGAAGGATGGCAATCATAACTAAACAAAAAGGCGTATACAGCATGATAAAGGCCCATGTTGGTAAGCATATCTTTGGAGCGGCTCAAGACATCCTCAAGCCATTCCCAATAAAACTCAACGAGTGTGGCTTCTCTAGTAGTCGCCAGAGTGCTACTCCAAGCCACAGCTCTGCTACGGATACGATCACCAAGAAGCTCAAACAAGACCGGATGATTGTCACGAACATGGTGTGGAGGGTTCAAGATAAGAATCCTTGATGTGCACGCTTTCTTCTTTGTATTTGGTGGAACAAAGTCTACCACCTCCCAAGATACTTCAGAAGACCACGACTTAGTATGCATGGAGTTGTCTTTTACGGGAAGAGCAAGCGCCTTAGGACCAGTCAGTGGCGCATAAAGTTTCAACGTCGTTCCACTATCTTGCGAATCTTCTTCCTTTGCAAGAATGGTGATGGTGTTGCTCCTAAAGCATTTGAAAAATAACATGGCCGCAACGAAAAAGTTAGCCATAAAACTTGAGCAACACGGCAAAGAGGGCAGCTGCAGGACGGTCCTTCAAGGCATGCTACAGTGGCAAAGAAAACCAAAATGCTACACAATCACACTACGCAACCCCGCAGTGACTACGCAAGCAGTTTCTTGCACCGCACGGCGACGTCACCACCAAGGGAAAACGGTGACCAAAAGGCCCGCTGCAGTCTCTTGCACAACAACACACGATAACGCACCACCGAGGGAAAACTGTGATAAAAAGGCACTACACAACGAAACCCCGTCGCAGTCTCTTGCACAAGTACACCCAGTCCTGCTATCACGTCTCTAAAAGCTTTGTGAGGGTCCCGCGTCATGCTCTGCCTTCTTAAAATTAAGGATTCCTGGCACCACAGCAAAGAAATCCATAGCAAGCAAGTGCAGCAGCTGTGTAGTGACTATGCAGTGCCCTATGTGTGTATGTGTGTGCGTTTGTGTGTGTATATATATATACATACAATGGTCTCAACAGTTGCAAATGAAATTGGTCTGCATGTAGTGCAGTGACTGTGCAGTCCTATACATCTGTAACTGACCCGCATAAGCAAAAGAGGGGCAGTGACTATGCAAACAGTGATCCGCATGTAAAAAAGAATGCAGAGAAGAATGCAGTGCGGTGACTGTGCAAGCAAAGAATAGTCCGCTTGCGGACAAGAACGCGGTGCAGCGAGGAAGCCCACCAAGGAACTCAACAGTGTCAATCTACCATACTCATCATCAGAGCATGTACACACACAAAAAGAAGGTGCGAGCTACTGTTAGCAAGTCAAGAAGGAAAATGAAAAGAGGTGGTGGTGACAGAATCATTGAAAAGAAGAAAGTATGGGAGGGACCATCTCAGAAAATATGATTATGCACGGCACTATCCTGGAAAATGTGATTAAAAAATAAAAATAAATAAAAAATATATAAATAAAAAATTAAAAAAAAATTAAAAAAAAATTAAAAAAGAAAGAAGGAAGCACCACATCTTAGTGAGAGACATGTTTTATTTGTATTTTCAGCACCATACACTGAATAAAATAAAGCCCGGCTATTAATATCTCTGAGAAATTACAAAAAAATAAAAAAATAAAAAAATAAAAAGGAGAAAAGGGAGCCTTCACAAATGTCACTTATGTGAAGCCTCAGTACTCGGCGGAACCCTTGAGCAACCCTTTATTTTCACGCTTGAGCCGTCTGATCTCTTGTCTAAGACTTGCCACCTCAGCCATCAATGATTCAACTTAGCGAGTTCGAGCAAGTAGGCGTTGGCCCATATTCCCCATCACAGAGTCTTTAACTGTAAGAAGGCCATTAGAAAATAAGAAGGATGGGGGCCATATATTACCCTGACACGGTGCACCTGTATCACTCCCGAGACTCAAATCTAGCAAATGTTAGACGGGAAAGCCATTTTCAAAAATGGTAAAAGAAAAGGTTTGAATAGAGTAAAATCTCAGAAATACACCAGAGATAATTTTCATAAGCGGGTAATCTTCAAAGTGTGCATGTTGGATGTGATCGACACCTCTATAAAATGAGAGGTAACACAGCCATTAATTCAAAAAATCAAAGAGACACCACTCTCTGACTTTCAAAAGCCGGATTTTCCTGCATAAAGTCCGTCAACAATTTTTAGGCGCAATCTCAACTTGTCAGATAAAACGTGCAACTTTGTCAAAAAATCTATGACAAAGTTGAAAACGCGTTTCACTATTCCAACTACCACACTTTTGCTGACAAGCGTGGGCGACAATGCCACATCCACACCACTATTTTCTATTCGCCCTTCTCTATATAGGTCGACCTTCATCCTCCATAGCAAGGCACACATCCAAAATGCTTGGCTCTTCTCCCTTGCCAAGAATGCATCTGCAACCAAGCCTCTCAGCATACTCAGTTGTCTTCCTCTTCGAGAACATCTCTTCGATCAAGTCACTCAAAATGATCAGCTCATTTCCTCAACCAAAAACCCCTATCGATCGAAAAGTTTACACCCGCATCAAAATCTTATACTCTTTCCTCTAAGAGCAAAAGTACCTCATACCATCAGGGTTGAGAGCAAGAGTATCTCATAGCATGCTTTTTCCCTATCATTTTCTTTGTCCTCCCTCTTTACTGCAGGACAAGGAGAAAGAGAGCAAGCAGCCGGCACTTGGAATGTACCCTCCAATTTGGAACCAACTGGCTGGAACCCCTTCCGTGATTACTTACCTAGCCTTGCTCTCAAGTACTCATCTTCAACATCTTGTGCTTCCAGAGAAGATACCACATCCGCCTGGAAAACAGATAAGGCAAATTGATACATCGAAGCATGTGGAGATAAGCGCAACCAATACATGCGCTGATCCATCCACTACTTCTTCAAAAGCAAACGTATCTCATATCATCAGGGTCGAAAGCAAAGGTATCTCATATCATACTTTTTCCCTGTCTTTTCCTTTGCCCATGCTCTTACCTGCAAGACAAGGAGAAAGAAAGCAACCAGTCAGAACCTGAAATCAAACGTCCGATCTGAAACTGATTGCTCGGAACCTTTGCCTGATTGCTTTCCTCGCATTGCTCTCGAGTGGTCATCTTCAACTGTTGTCAAGGTCATGAATTCCTCCGGCAAATACCTCATGACAGTTGATCAGATATTGGCTCTTTACACTGAAGCTACCAAGCAGGGATAAGTCGCTAAGAAGTAGTCTTATGAAGGACCATTCAAATGCAAAGGTTGCGCACCATTTCTGCTTTGCCACAAATTGAAGCAGAAGATTCAATGATGAGCTGGAATAGGCCACTACAACACAACGCATTTCCTGCAAAACTTCATAATCCAGACAAAAGAGTCGAAGTCAGATCCAAGCTTGGCATCGCTGCCTTATCTAAAGAACTCGAGAAGCTTCAACAAACCTTTCGTTGGCACCGTCGTCGAAGAGCAAAGCCTCACCATGCAACGCTATCAAATCACCACTACTTCTTTAAAAGCAAAAGTATCTCATATCATCAAGGTCGAAAGAAACAGTATCTAATATCATGCTCTCTTCCTATCATTTTCCTTGTCTTTGTTCTTACCTGCAGGACAAAGAGAAAGAGAGTAATCAGTCGCGCACTTGGAATCAACCTTCCGGTCTGGAACCGACTACCTGAAACCCCTTCCTTGATTGCTTACCTAGCATCGCTCTCGAGTACTCATCTTCAGCTATTGATATACTTCCAGAGAAGATACCACATCTGCCTGGAGAACAGATAGGACAAGTGACAATGAAACATCAATCTTGTGGATTATCAGCAAACATAACAAATATACGTGCTGATGCATCCCCTAACCCTCTTTAATATGAATTGGAAAGAATGAACAAAGAAACAGGTCGTCACCTCCACCTCTTGCCTGCCTGTTAGGTATTTAAATCCTGAAACCACTCGTGGTCCTATCTAAGTTCAAGATCAAGCCCCAATGGCCCTTGAAGAAATCACAAGTCCAAATTAAAAATCAAGTGTCCACCACCCTTGAATCAAATTCAGCTCCAGATAAAAGGAATAAGTTCAAACCTTTGGAAGGAACGAGGAAACCCTCCAGCACAATTCAAGATTAAGCCTGTGGAAAATCAACAATTGGAGGAAACCAAAAAATCTTCCAGCCGAATTCAAGATAAAACCCCGAAGGCCCTTGAAGAAATTTCTAGCCAAATTCAAGATCAAGCCTCGACGACCCTTGGATCTACATCTACATTAAAGGACTTCAAAACGCATCTTCTATATGTGACAAGCACATGTATACGACGCGCATGAAAGTAGGGGCATTTGTAGACATTGAAATTTCGGTGAAATAAATATTGACAATTGCATTAAAATTACAACTTTTCACTTACATCATACATTTATTTTTTCCTACTTCATACATTTATTTTACCTACACATCCACTTAATTCACCTACAACCTCCACCTATTTCACCTACAACCTCCACATACTTCACCAAGAAAATTTGTGGTGGTAATTTATTCTCAAAGCCTATAAATAGGTCTCTCCATCAAGGCAAAAGACACCAATTCACATCACACCAAAACCTTGAAGCTTTGAAACTCTAAAAGTTCTCAAGCAAATCCCGAAGGATCAAGAAAGCTCTCTCTTCATTCTTCGTCAAATCTTCCTTCGAGATCAAGCCCCCGACGGCCCTTGAAGAAAGTGTTCATCGTTCATCAACCTTCAAGATCAAGCCCTGAAGGCCCTTGAAGAAACTTCCAACCGTTCATCCAGGATCAAGCCTCGACGGCCGTCGGATCAACAACACAACCCACAAATCTACATCTTACGAAGATAGAATCAGAGGACTAAATTGTAAAAGAGATTGTAACCCAAAAAAATTAATACAAAATATTATTTTGTACACGTGTTCTTGTTTCGTTCGTTTCAGGAAATTCATGTTTACAGAAATTACTAACAAAACCCAATTACAGAGATTTCTAGGACCTTTAAATTATGTTGCAGAATTTTATCCACATCTTAGGCAACAATGCAAACCTTTGTTTGATCGTCTAAAAGAAAATCCCTCATGTTAATACGTTGCCCTGTCTTGGCAATCCAACTCTTAATTCATTAAAGATCGTTGAAACTAATACCTCTGAAATTAGTTACGGGGGTATTCTCAAACAGTCAATTTCTTCCGAATCTCCTGAACAAATTGTTCTTTTCCATTCAAGAGTATGGAATCCAGCACAAAGTAATTATAGTACTATTAAGAAAGAAATATTATCTATAGTATTATGTATTAGTAAATTTCAAGATGATTTATTAAATCAAAAATTTTAGTCAGGGTCGATTGTAAATCTGCAGAACATGTTTTACAAAAAGATGTTCAAAACATTGCATCAAACCAGATTTTTGCACAATGACATGCTATATTAAGTATTTTTTATTTTGAAATCGAATACATCAAAGGTAGTCAAAATTGCATCCCTGATTTCCAAACCATAGAATTTCTGCAGAGGAAGAATGACAACAAGAAGACCTGATCAGAGGGGGTTTCCAACCACTCTACCACCACCACCAGTAAAACAAGAATCAAGCCCAGATTCTTCATCGGCCTTAGCCATTACCAACCGTTTCACTCCTTTAGGTCCTGATATAAGCATATTTATGCGACTTTATTAGCTTGTTTCCTTGCTTGTTATCAGTTAGTTTCTACTTATTATAGTGATTTAAGCTATTTTCCTGTGTTTGTAGGTCCACATGGCAAAGTTGGCAAGAAAGTGCATTTTGGTGCATTTTAGAGCAGTTTTGATAGCTTGCATTTGGAGCACAAGGAATGGACGTTTTGAAGATCAAATGAGGCTAGGAATGTGCTAGTGGGATGGAAGAAATTAATTGAAGACAAAGAAGATAAGGAATCAGCTCAAAAGAAGGAGTATTATCCAAAACCTTATCTGATTTCTACAAGAACTCTTTCTAGAAACCCTTTCTAGAAGCATGGTTCTAGCAGCCCTACTCCTAATCCCTACAAACCTGGCACCTCCTCCCTTCTAGAAGGCCTTTGCCTTGCCGTGTAAACCCTATCCCTTTCCCTCTTGGATTCTGATTGAGTTAGCCATTTTCCTTGTGGATTTGGAGTACAAAATCCATCTCAAAAATTAATTGGGCCATGATTCCTTTCCTGAATTTGTGCCACACCATCCAAGCCTTTTCCTCATTGGTTTCAGCCTAACCCAAGCCCTAATCTCTAGGGTTTGCCGTGCTACACACACACACAGATATATATATATATATATATATATATATATATATATATTTGTTTTTGCGCAAAAGGGGGTTAGAGATACACAGAGACACTTTGTCACAGGAGTTGAGAAGAGAAGACCTTTGCCGTGGTGTCCATTGGAGAATGAGGGTTGTGCCGCAAGCCACCTGCATCCATTGGAGACATTCAGAGTTCTTTCTTCCCTCGTTTAGTTTCAATGTTTATTTTAATTTTCTTTTCAATTACTGTGAACATGTGTAACTAAGTTTTTCTTAGTTAGAGGTGAATTCGAAGCCATGAACATATGCTTAATATGAATTGATTACCTTCAGTTATTGTTACGTAAAACGTGAATGTGATTTACTTATCTGCGTTATTGAGAACTTATTCTTGTGTGTTGATTAAGGATGCATACTTAGTTTGCATGCATGAATGTGATGCTAAAATATAAGGGAATTTCACCTAATAGTTATGAACTTATATTTATAAGTAGTGAAGGTTGCTAGTCACAATCGTGTTAAGTAAATTCTTGGCAAGAGTATCATGCAGTTCATAGTTGCGAATGCCTTGTCAATGCTTATGATTCTCACAAAGCTTAATGATGTTTGATTGTATTTCTATTATGATGTTCATGTATAGAACTATTGAAGAATAATTTGGTTGCCAATGCGTTATCCATCCAATTCAATGAACTTAGGAAAATCTGAGAATTAATTAGTGCATTCACAATTAATTTGGGGCATTATCGTTCATGGTTTAAAGAAACAATACTGGAAATCAATTTATGTGCATATGTTTCATGTGTGGAGAAGGATCCTCTAACTAGCTTTTCACGCTTGAATTCACCTTAATTTCGTTTTAACTACTTTGTTTGCTGCAATTTACTTAGTTTTGCTAAATTCGTCCAAAAACCCCATTGGTTCTTATTTGTGTCTTAGTTTAGTTAATTTCGTTCAAATCTGTCCTTATTTAGTGTTTTGAGTCTTATTAGTCTAGAATTCGTCCAAATAACTCTCTAGTACCTGTTTGAAGTCAAGTTGCCTGTTTTCTGTGTTTTGAGTCATATTAGCTTGTTTTGAGTTGTTTAGAGTCTAGTTTAGTGTTTTAGAGTCTAAATTGTGTAGATTAGCATCCCTTCTAATCCCTGACCTAAAACAATCCCTACTTGCATGTACTACGACTATAGGGTTTTAATTTGAGTGTCATTTAATTTCACATCAAATTTTGGCGCCGTTGCCGGGGATTACCAAAATTGCTAATCCTTCTTTGTTTCTGTCCGTACCTTTTAGTTTGTGTTTCTGAGTTTATTTTGTTTTGTTTTCTTTGTTTTAGGTACTAGTTTATGACTTGTAGTTCTCAACCTGTTCGTGATAATATATTGGAGTTTGACAGCGATTTTGAACCAACGTTGAGAAGGAAGATGAGGTATCCAGAACCTAGTCCACCTAGTTCTGAATCCGAATTTGAAGAAGATGAGGAGGAAGAATAAGTCATGGCTGTGGACAATCAAACAATCAAAGAACTTTCAGCCTCAGAATTGGACAATGTTGTGCCTCTATGCATTCAATATCCTAGGGCAGTCCCAGGTAAAACTGATGAGTTCGAATTGAAGTCTAGCTTGCTGCATCATATTCCCAAATACCATGGGCTGTCCATGGAAGATCCGAACAAGCACTTGAAGGAATTTGAAGTAGTATGCTCGAGCATGACACCCATCAATGTGGATGGGAATATTCTGAAGATGAAAGCCTTTCCATTCTCTCTTATGGACAAGGCTAAAGATTGGCTTTATGAACTAGCACCTGGAACCATTACTTCTTCGGAAAGCATGAAAAGACCATTCCTAAAGAAATTCTTCCCAACTTCGAGAGTAATTCTTTTAAGGAAGAAGATTAGCAGAATTCAACAAAGCCAAGGAGAATCCTTTCCAGCGTATTATGAGCATTTGAAGACCCTTGTTGCATCATGCCCTCAACATCAAATGAAGGAAGAGCTTCTACTTCAATATTTTTACGAGGGACTTCTTCCCATTGCGAGACAAATGCTAGATGCCTCAGCAGGTGGTGCTTTGGTTGACAAAACACCGGTTGCTGCAAAGACCTTAATTGCAAATTGAGCTTTCAATGCACAACAATATGAAGGAGTTGGTCAAAGAGACACCCCACGGTAACACCAAGTTAATGAGGTAAGTTCAATTTCCGAATTGCAATTTCAAATGGCTAATCTCAATATTCTTGTGTCACAGATTGCCGAATGAATGAAAGTGCAAGGACTAAGTGTTTGTGGCGTGTGCAATATGCGAGGACACCTTTCTGAGCAATGCCCTCAATTGATAGAGAATGAGGGATGGGAAAGTGCCAACGTCATTAGCTTTCGAGCCCAAAATCAGCCAATGAATGATCCATACTCCAATACTTACAATCCGGGCTTGAGAGATCACCCAAACTTCAAGTGGAGGGAGCCTCAACAGCCTCAACAACAAGGTGGATTTAGACAGTAACCTCCAGGTTTTTATCCAAGGCCATACACACCAACTCCATCCCAACCATAATTTGCCCAACCAAAAACAAGTTTGTCCATGGATAATGATCAAATTGTTCAATTATTAACCACTTTGGCGCAAGGAGTCCAAAATTAAACCCAAGCAATGCAAAATCAAGCCAAAAAGGTGGATGAATTGGAGAAGCAAATAGGACAAATGGCAGAATTCTTGGGACAAATCAGAGAAGAATGCAAACTACCAAGCTCAACCATTGTGAATCCAAAATGAGGTTTTGAATCTGCCAAGGCTATCATATTGAGAAGTGGTAAAGAGGTTGGAACCAAGCCAAACACGTCCAAATCAAGTCAAAAAGAGGATGAAAAGCTGCAGCTTGAAGAAAAGCACATGGACAAAGCCACGGCAAAGGTGGAACAAACCTTGCCGCAGCCTCCCAAGGCTCCTACACCACCAAACTCATGTAAGGTCTTTCCAAATTCAATTCATTCTCATCTAATTCCACCAAATTTGCCTTTCCCTCGTAGGTTTATGCAATCTAAGAAGGAAGAGAATGAAAAAAGACATCTTAGAGACTTTAAGGAAGGTACAAGTCAATATCCCACTCCTTGATGCAATAAAGCAAGTTCCAAGGTATGCTAAGTTTTTAAAAGAGCTTTGTACAACAAGGAGGAGGATTTCGAACAAAGAAGTGGTTCAGGTAAGTGAGAATGTGCTGTTTTGCAAAGAAAACTACCACCTAAATGCAAAGATCCAGGTAGTTTTACAATCCCTTATGTTATTGGAACTACCAAGTTTGAACATGCCATGTTAGATTTAGGTGCTTCCATTAATGTCATTCCATACTCTATTTATGCATCTATGAACTTAGGAGAGCTTAAAACCGATAGTGTTATAATTCAATTAGCCAATCGTTCTAATGCATATCCAAAAGGAGTTTTGGAAGATGTTTTAGTGCAGGTGAACAGCTTAATATTTCCAGCGGACTTCTATGTGCTTGAGATGGAGGATTCGGCCCATTCTACACCTTTACCGATCCTACTCAGCATACCCTTCATGAAAACAGCCCGCATCAAGATAGATGTGTTCAAAGGGACATTAATAATGGAATTTGATGGCGAGATTGTTGATTTTAATATTTCTAAAACTATAAGGTATCCTAAATATGATCATTCTTGTTTCTCTATTGATGTATTTGATTCTTTGGCACAGGATTATCTTGATTCCTTGAATGAGGATGCCCTTGAAACAACCATTGCACAAGGAATTGGGCTTAAATCCAATCTGGCCAAGCCTATCCTTGCAGCAAATGCCGACATGGTTGCTGCCCTTGAGTCATTGCCACAACATGTTGGTAAGCCTCCAATCACAGTTTCAATTCCCGTTTCTACTAATAAGTTGTTACCCACAGTGATTCAGGCACCTATACTTGAGCTTAAACCATTGCCGGATCATTTAAAGTATGTATTTTTGGGAGATAAAGAGGCGTTGCCTATCATAGTTTCTTCATCACTCACGACAATGGAGGAGGAGAAACTGATTCGGGTGTTGAAAGAGCACAAAACAGCCATTGGATGGACCTTGGCTGACATTAAGGGAATTAGCCCTACAACATGCATGCATCGCATACTTCTAGAGGAGGGGGCTAAACCAACTCGAGAGGCTAAACGCCGACTCAACCCTCCAATGATGGAAGTTGTGAAAAATGAGATTATCAAGCTTCTCGATTATGGAGTGATTTACCCTATTTCGGATAACCGTTGGGTTTCACCAGTTCAAGTTGTTCCAAAGAAATCTGGCGTTACTATGGTGAAGAATGCAGAGAGTCAACTTGTGCCCACTCGTATCCAAAAAGGTTGGAGAGTCTGCATTGATTATAGGAAGCTCAACGCCACCACAAGGAAATATCACTTCCCTTTGTCGTTCATTGATCAAATGCTTGAAAGGTTAGCTGGTCATTCTTTTTATTGCTTTCTTGATGGTTATTCGGGATATAATCAGATTGTTATAGCTCCAGATGATCAAGAAAATACTACTTTTACTTGTCCATTTGGTACTTTTGCTTATTGTCGAATGCCATTCGGTTTATGTAATGCACCAGCCACCTTTTAATGATGCATGGTAAGTATCTTTTCAAATTTCATTGAGAAGATTATTGAGGTTTTCATGGATGATTTTAGTGTCTTTGGTGATTCGTTTGATGGTTGCTTAGATAATCTCACATTGATCTTGAAACGATGCATTGAAACTAACCTTGTTTTAAATTGGGAGAAATGTCACTTTATGGTAAAACAAGGCATAGTTTTAGGTCATATAGTTTCAGCAAAGGGAATTAAGGTTGATAAATCGAAAATAGATCTTGTACGCTACTTACCCTCTCCCACTTCGGTGAGAGAGGTTCGTTCTTTTCTTGGACATGCAGGATTCTATAGACGGTTCATTAAGGATTTCTTGAAGATCTCCACACCCCTATGCCAACTTCTCTAGAAAGATGTGCCCTTTGTGTTCAATGAGGAACGTGAGAAGGCCTTCAAACACCTCAAGGAGATGCTCACTTTGGCCCCCATCATAGTTCCACCAGATTGGAGCCTTCCCTTTGAGCTTATGTGTGATGCTTCAGATTATGCATTAGTAGCTGTTTTGGGACAAAGAAAGGACAAGAAACCGCATGTCATCTACTATGCATCTCGGACCTTGAATGATGCTCAATTGAACTACTCCACCACTGAAAAAGAACTTCTTGTTATTGTGTTTGCTTTAGATAAGTTTCATTCTTATTTACTTGGTACTAAAGTTATAATTTACACTGATCATACAACTTTGAAGTACTTGCTTACGAAGAAAGAAGCCAAACCAAGGCTTATTCGTTCGATGCTTCTTCTCCAAGAGTTCGATATCGTAATCCGGGACAAGAAAGAAAGTGAAAACGTGGTGGCTGACCACCTGAGCCATTTGGTGCATGATAAGGAGCCATTACCTATCCCATAAACGTTCCCAGATGAGCAATTATTGTCCATTAAGGTAAGTGAGCCCTGGTATGCTGATTTGGTGAATTACTTAGTGACTAAACAAGTTCCAAGCACCCTAAATAAGCACCAACATGATAAACTTAAGATGGATGCACAGTTTTATGTTTGGGATGACCCTTATTTGTGGAAATATTGCCCTGATCAGATTCTACGTAGGTGTGTGCATGATTCGGAGTTTAATTCAATTTTAACTTTCTGTTACACTTATGCATGTAGGGGACACTTTGGCACTCAAAGAACATCACTTAAAGTGTTAGAATGTGGTTTTTATTGGCCTACTATCTTTAAAGATGCTAGAACTTTTTGTATGACTTGTGATCGTTCTCAAAGAATGGGCAATATAGGTTCAAAAGATCAAATGCCGCAGAATCCTATCTTTTGTGTTGAAATTTTTGATGTTTGGGGCATTGATTTTATGGGTCTTTTTCCTTCATCTCATGGTTTCAATTATATTTTACTTGCGGTTGATTATGTTTCGAAATGGGTGGAAGCAAAAGGTACCGTACTAATGATTCTAAAGTGGTTGCAAATTTTGTTAAAACTAACATATTTGCAAGGTTTGGAATGCCAATGGTAATTATAAGTGATGGGGGGATCCCATTTTTGCAATCAAACCATTGAGGCGCTGCTCAAGAAGTACAATGTCACGCATAAGGTTTCAACACCTTATTATCCTCAAACAAGTGGGCAAGCCAAGGTTTCTAATAGGGAAATCAAGCAGATTTTGGAAAAGACAGTTGGACCAACTCGAAAAGATTGGAGCTTGCGTTTGAATGATGCATTGTGGGCGTATCGCACTGCCTACAAAACACCAATTGGGATGTCACCATTTCGGCTCATCTATGGGAAACCATGTCATCTTCCCTTTGAATTAGAGCATCGTGCACATTGGGTAGTCAAGACATTCAATATGGATATTGATGCCGCTGGAATCCATAGGAAGCTTCAATTCAATGAGCTTGAAGAGATAAGGAATGAAGCTTATGAGAACGCTCACATTTACAAGGAGAAAACAAAGGCTGCCCATGACAAGATGATTCGAAGTAAAACATTTTCTGTGGGGCAGAAAGTGTTACTCTTCAATTCTCGCCTTCGTTTGTTTCCGGGTAAGTTGCGTTCTAAATGGATTGGCCTTTTTGTTGTTACTAACGTCTTTCTTTATGGTGCAGTCCAAATTCAAAGTTTAAAGACAGGATATGAATTCAAAGTGAATGGACATCATTTGAAGCCATACTATGAGTTTTTTTAGGAGCATATCGTGGAGGATGTATCCCTACATGCCATTAGCCCTAGTGAAGTTTAAATGGAGGTATCGTCGTCCGGCTGGAAGACACTAAAGCAAGCACTTCTTGGGAGGCAACCCATGTTTTCAAACGAGGAAATGATGGAATTCTAGCTCCAGCAACCAGATTTGCTTTCTCTCACCTTTCTCTTAATTGCTTTTACTTTGCCATGATTTTCTTGTTTGCTAGTTGTCTTTTATTGCTTTCTTGGTTTAGTTTTGTTTTGAAACATTGAGGACAATGTTTGGTTTAAGTGTGGGGGGGTAAACAAAGTGTTTTTCATTGAATTTCATGGGTTTTATCACCTATCACTTCTAAAGTTGTTACTCACTGTTTTAAGTGTTTTTAGTGTGTTTTGAAGTGTTCTAACGTGTCCTATAACAGGAAATCTGAAAATTTGAAAAAAAAATCAAAAAAAGTTTGAAAAATACCAAAAAGAGTCGTCTTAGAGTCATTTTTGTGTGTTTGTGTCTTAGGGTACCTTCCAACACAATGATGAGGATTTGGTTTTGAATTACATGACTGTTAAAGAAAGTTACAAACATGGATGGAAGTTTGATATGCTCTTTGGTTTATGCTTAGTTGTAGTTGTCGTTTACGAATTCACATATAATCACAAAGGAAAAAATCAGTTTTTGTAACATGCTTGAAGGATGAAACTCAAACTAACGCTACAACCCTGAGAAACTTGAGCCTAGTCTTTGTTTGGAGAGTTAATAATATGAGATTTCTTGTTTTCTAAGGTCGTTGCATGATCTCAGTATTCTTTGCTTGGTTGCTACTTAGAAGGCATTTTATCATTATAGTTCCAAATACTAGAACTCATGCCCATTTCATTCAAAGCGTAAAATTGACTGTGTAACAAATACCAAGATGAAGTTGTTTAGTTAAAATCAGAGCCCAAAAAGCTTATCCCTTTGCATATATGTTGTAGGTTTAACCCCTTTGAGCCTTAGTTAGCCTATTTTCTTTGTTAGCCATATTATCCTTACCTAGCCTAGTATAGGACTATCCATACCCTTGTTCTTAAAGGATATTGAAGCATGACTTAGAGGGAATTCCTTTTGATCGACATTATGTAGAAAAATAAGTGTGGGGGAAGGTTTTTAGTGGTTTAGGTGACAAGTAAAGAAAGAAAGGGCACGGAAAAAAAAAAAAAACGTGGAACAAGAAAAAGAAAAGAAAACGTTGTGAAAAAGGAAGAAAAAGAGTTGAAAAATAAGTGAGAATGAGCTCACAAGTATGGTTGTTGAAGGAAGGGTCCAAAAAAGCTTGAATTCGAACCTAAAGTTGTATGAATCTTCCCTTTGTGTTGAAAGTTGGTTTCTGTGATCAAAAGTGAATTCTAAGTGTTGATTTCATTGCTTTGCTTACTATTTCTTTAAGAACTTTTGTTATCCTTAACCTTTCCTTGTTAGCCAATACCCTTAGCCATGTTACAACCCTTAACTTCAATCTTGATTGTTATGTGTTTCAATAATGTGGAGGTTGGGATTGGTACGAGCATATGGTATCTCTGGTTCTCGCGTCTAAGTAGTGGCATTCCATTCATGAGATCATATACATGTTTTGATTAATAAGTCCAGAAAGTGCCTTCTTTGTTATAAACATATGTGAGTGTTTAGTCTACATGTTTACATCAATCTTCTCACATATACCTAGTGTAGGGAGTGTAGTCAGAAAATCTGTGTAAAAATAGAGAGCATATCTTGTGAGGAATTGAGGGATTCTCTAAGGCATATAACTACATTCAAAATGTTGTTTTATTTGATTAAATGAGAGCTAGTGGGTGGCTACTGCGATTAAGTATGAGTTAGAGGGTAGGGATGACTAAAATCTATGTAAGTAGTGATTTTTAATGTGTCATGTTTCATTGGAAATCCCTGAGGTAAACGTTGGAAGGTCTACGTCGTGTTTTGTTTGTTTTGTTTTGCTCAAGGACTAGCAAAAGCTAAAGTGTGGGGGAATTTGATAGGAGCATATTTATGCGACATTATTAGCCTGTTTCCTTGCTTGTTATCAGTTAGTTTCTACTTATTATAGTGATTTAAGCTATTTTCATGTGTTTGTAGGTCCAAATGGCAAAGTTGGCAAGAAAGTGCATTTTGGTGCATTTTAGAGCAGTTTTGGGCTGAAATGGATAGCTTGCATTTGGAGCACAAGGAATGGACGTTTTGAAGATCAAATGAGGCTAGGAATGTGCAAGTGAGATGGAAGAAATTAATTCATGACAAAGAACATAAGGAATCAGCTCAAAAGAATGAGTATTATCCAAAACCTTATCTGATTTCTAGAAGCACTCTTTCTAGAAACCCTTTCTAGAAGCATGGTTCTAGCCAGCCCTACTCCTAAAACCTGGCACCTCCTCCTTTCTAGAAGGCCCTTGCCTTGCCATGTAAACCCTGTCCATTTCCCTCTTGGATTCTGATTGAGTTAGCCTTTTTCCTTGTGGATTTGGAGTACAAAATCCATCTCAGAAATTAATTGGGGCATGATTCCTTTCTTGAATTTGTGCCGCACCATCCAAGCCTTTTCCTCATTGGTTTTAGCCTAACCCAAGCCCTAATCTCTAGGGTTTGCCGTGCTACACATCTATATATATATATATATATATATATTTGTTTCTGCACAAAAGAAGGTTAGAGATACACAAAGACACTTTGCCGCAGGAGTTGAGAAGGGAAGACCTTTGCCGTGGCTTCCATTGGAGAATGAGGGTTGTGCCGCAAGCCACCTGCATCCATTGGAGACTTTCAGAGTTCTTTCTTCCCTCGTTTAGTTTCAATGTTTATTTTAATTTTCATTTCAATTACTGTGAACATGTGTAACTAAGTTTTTCTTAGTTAGATGTGAATTCAAAGCCATGAACATATGCATAGTATGAATTGATTACCTTCAGCTATTGTTTCGTAAAACATGAATGTGATTTACTTATCTGTTTTATTGAGAACTTATTCTTGTGTGTTGATTAAGGATGCATACTTAGTTTGCATGCATGAATGTGATGCTAAAATATAAGGGAATTTCACCTAATAGTTATGAACTTATATTTATAAGTAGTGAAGGTTGCTAGTCACAATCGTGTTAAGTAAATTCTTGGCAAGAGTATCATGCAGTTCATAGTTGCAAATGCCTTGTCAATGCTTATGATTCTCACAAAGCTTAATGATCTTTGATTGTATTTCTATTATGATGTTCATGTATAGAACTATTGAAGAATAATTTGGTTGCCGATGCGTTATCCATCCAATTCAATGAACTTAGGAAAATCTGAGAATTAATTAGTGCATTTACAATTAATTTGGGGCATTGTCATTCATGGTTTAAAGAAACAATATTGGAAATCAATTTATGTGCATATGTTTCATGTGTGGAGAAGGATCCTCTAACTAGCTTTTCACCCTTGAATTCACCTTAATTTCGTTTCAACTTACTTTGTTTGCTGCAATTTACTTAGTTTTGCTAAATTCGTCCAAAAACCCCATCAGTTCTTATTTGTGTCTTAGTTTAGTTAATTTCGTTCAAATCTGTCCCTATTTAGTGTTTTGAGTCTTATTAGTCTAGAATTCGTCCAAATAACTCTCTAGTACCTGTTTTAAGTCAAGTTGCTTGTTTTTTGTGTTTTGAGTCATATTAGCTTGTTTTGAGTTGTTTTGAGTCCAGTTTAGTGTTTTAGAGTCTAAATTGTGTAGATTAGCATCCCTTCTAATCCCCGGCCTAAAACGATCCCTACTTGCATGTACTACGACTATAGGGTTTTAATTTGAGTGTCATTTAATTTCACATCAGTTCCATTATAGGAAACCTTAGGCCAAATTACCAGTCACCACGTCCCAATTACCAAACGGCATTAGTCAGTCATTATGATCCTTATTCAACTCCTACATACCAATCATCATCATCCCAACCAGTCAGTTATACTAAAACATCACCGTATCTGAAGAAAAATCCCAATGAATATCTTTTTAGCATCCCTTTCAATCTCAATTAGGAACAAGCACCAGATAAATTAGCCTAAACCATCTTTCCACCTAATTTCCATTATCACTCTACAACACCACACAAAACACTGAAATATTATCAAGCCATTATCAGCGAAACAGAGTCCATCTCTATCAAACCACTTTACAGCAAAACCCATGAAATGAAAATTCTTTACCATTCTCTTTACATTGGTCGATTCTTAACCAAGTCAGATTGGGGAATCCCCCTTTATAAGACCAAACTTCTTCACACCTAATATATCCAGTTACCTTATATTCACTATAACTATTTTGATTACATTGATGCATGGACTAACATCTTCCTCTATCAGACAGAAGACTTCAATCATTCATGGTTCATTAATTTTGACAACAATTCTTTCCTGCATGGTTCCCAAAATGGTGGTCAATCGATGGCCCAACAGCCAGTCTTTTGACAGAAGCAGATTCAATTACAGTATTACACTTCTCCCAATATTTATGGCCGAATACAAAGTTCCGTCGATCTTGAAGTGGAATTATGAAGTTGAAACCGGTGAAGTCAACAGAGTAAGATTGGTCAAGTGGTGGGATAAATTTAATCATCAAAAAGTCATCAGTCAGGTCTTCTCTGAATTTCCCATTACTCCACCTCCAGTCATTCCAACACATCCATTGTTGCCAGTTATTCCAGGTCAATCACTATCGAACATTAGTTCATCCTCATCCCTCAAAAGAACAATCAAGTCTCCCAAATCGTCAGGCTCAAAGAAGAATAAAGCTACTCAGCTCCAAGATTTAGCATAACAATTACTTGTAAAAGCAGTAATGCTCCACACTGAAGAAGAAGAAGAAGCGTCAGACTCCAAATTTTCAGATCCGTCCTCACAGTAACCAGCCAATTTGATAAGTCAAAAAACACAGTTAGCCAAGTGGGTCGACTACCAGGATTCGCAAGACCCTTTTGCATAAGCCCATATGAACACAGTTAATTACCACATGAAAATTCAGTCATCATGTGGACATTATGACAATTGCCATGTGAAAATTCAGCCATCTTTCCAAGTCACCATGTGAAGCATTCAGACAATATTCGCATCAATAATTCCGACAAAGCATGGAATCATTCAGTCATTTGCACATTCCACAGTAAAAGCATCAATTATTCCAACAAGTTCACTATTCATCAACAGTAAAAGCAAGTCGTCATCCATCCCGTACTTCAACACTAAAGCAACCAATCATCCAAGTCTCTTTTCCAAGTCTATAAGAAGAGGACTCAGAGGAATGAGAAATCAAGTTAATTTCTACATCTTTTCTCAGTCAAAATTTCTACCAAATTGTAAATAATTTAAATTCTCAAATGTCAAGGATGCCTGCGTCCACCAATATCCTTTTCACCAGTCAATTTCTTATTTGCTGACTCAATTGTTAGTAAATTAATTGTAAGTCCCAATGTAAGTTTTGCAATAAAACTTATCTTCAAATTATAATTGCATCATTATTTTGAATTCATTATTTTCATTATGAATGTTTTCATAAATACTAATTTTGAATGGCATAAAATTCTTACTCACAATCAATTCATCGAATATCTCAAATTCAAGGTAAACACAGTTGACTCCTTCATCCATTTTTTCTTATTCATTTATAATAGTTGGTTTCATGGTTTATTCAATCCTGGCTACCCACCACATCAAATCTCTAGTTCATCCAATTCACATGATTTGCATCATTATTGCCCTCATCATTACCATTAGCTCTGCCCCATTTGGTATCAGAGCCAAGTGAGTGGTAATTGAGGAAATCTGGTGTCCAATTATAATCAACCTTGACATGAGGGCAATAATGGGGATATTCCAATCTCCCCATTTGGTATCAGAGCCAAGTGAGTGGTAATTGAGGAAATCTAGTGTCCACTTATATATATATATATATATATATATATATATATATATATATGGCCTTTATGCAAAGGGATCCCTATTTTTTTTTTAAATGAGGATTAGATGTGGGGCTCACTCCACGTCAAACTTCATCGATCCGAAAGTCTATTTTGTAAGTCTCCATTCATAGATTATCCTTGAAAAAATTCAATTCAATCCAAAACCATTTGTCTATTTTATAAAATTTCGTTAATTTCTTTGAACCAAATTAGACGTCTTAAACATTTCCGATTTGGCTATTATTTTGTAAGGATGATCTATGAGGTGCAACTTGAAAAATAGACGGTTCGGATCGTTAAAGTTCGATGTAGTGTGGACCCCACAACTAATTCTCATTTTTATAAAAAAAAAATGGGGATTCCTTATATATATATATATATATATATATATATATATATATATATATATATAAGCTTTTTAGTCAAATGGTCCCTGAGATTATCATAACTCATCACTTTGGCTCCTGAGATTTAAATCGATAGAAGTGGTCCCTCAGTTTGTCCTCCGTCAATCATTTTGGTCCTGCTATGAAAAATCTCTGTTAAATTGCAAAAACTACCAGTTCAAGATGAGGGGTTGCTTTGACAAAAAAAACCCTCAATTTAATGGAGATTTATCATGGAAAGGCAAAAATGATTGACGATGAACAATCTCAATGACCATTTCTATCGATTATAAATCTCAGGGACCAAAGTGAGGAGTTACGCCAATCTCATTGACCATTTTGGATAAAAGCCTGTATATACAAGTACAAGGATGTCTAGTACATTGAATCCCTATTCTGGGAACATTGACTCACACCAACATACATTGAATACCTATGGTACATTGGCTCACACCAACATACATTAGATCCCTATGATGATTAGCTCACACCAACATACCTTGAATCCTTATTTAAGGTACATTGACTCACGCCAATAATCCCCTTTAAGTTGGTGAGTAGATGTCTCGTGAACCTAACATGTCTTGTGATTATGAAACGCTCTAGCTGATATTGCATGTGTCAACACATTCGCTAACTGTTCTACAAATTTGACATATGAAATATCAACCATTCTAACATTTAACTTCTCCTTGATAAAGTGGCGATCCACTTTAACATGTTTAGTTCGATCATGTTGAACTGGATTGTTAGTAATCTCCCGCGCCGCTTGAATATCATAGTATAAGGTCATCTCTAACTGAAATGGCTAAATATAGCCCTGTCCAAAATTATAGCCGTGCAAAAAATTATTTTTAAATAAACTGTGTCATGTCATACTCATATATCGTCTCCAGTTGAATGGGCTAAACATAGCCCCATCAATAATTGATTAGTTTTAAGTTTATGTTTTAATTTATTGGTTAATTTAATTAAATTACCATTAGATGTTTTTAAATCTAGCCTTGAATTTGAATCAATTATTGTAAAAGGAGGCCAGGATAGGGGTTACATTTGGCCAACCTGATGCCTTTTTTTTTGCTTTTGGACCTTTAGCCCTTTCCATTGGAGATGGTCTAGCAACATAGTTCCCTTTAGCCTAAACCCACTCTCTGTAAGGAGATCCGGAGCCACAACAGTTCACAAATACTGTGTGACATCCTTCGGTACTCTGCCTCCGCAGTAAACCTAGCCACCAAATTCTGCTTCTTACTTCTTCAGGTCACCAGATTACCTAGTACAAATGTAAAGTAACCTGATGTAGGATGCTGGTTAGTAATATTACTAGCCCAGTACGTATCTGTATAGCCCTTAACCTCCAAGTACCCATGCTTTCTGAAGATTAACCTTTTTCCTGGGTGCTCTCTTTAGATAGCTTAGAATACGCATTACAGTTGTCGTGTGCTCTTCACTAGGTGAATGCATGAACTAGCTCACAACACTCACAGCATAGGAAATATTCGGCCAAGTAAGAAATAAATTAATCATAACATTCCCACTAACCTTTGGTACCTCTCTTTGTTAGTAGGAGTTTGGTTATGATAGATCGCCAGGTGATCATTCTGCATAATTGGAGTTTTTGCAGGTTTACATGCTAACATACTAGTCTCTAATAGAAGATCTAACACATATTTCTATTAGGATACATAAATACAATCATGGAACGAGCAACTTCAATACCCATAAAGTATTTTAGACATCCTAAGTCCTTCGTTTTGAATTCCGAAGATAAGTATTACTATAGCTTCTTCATTTCTTCTGTATCATTACATGTAACTACCATATCGCCTTCATAAATAATTAGTCAAATGACCTTGTCACATTTTCGTCTGTTGAACGAGCAATGGTCGAAATTCCCTTGACGATAACTATATCTCTTTATAGGATGTGCAAACCTTTTAACGAAGCCCAGGGTGATATCTTATGTCTGTAGAGGGCCTTATGAAGTCTACACACTTTTCTTGTGGCATTTTGTACTTCACATCCAAGCGACATGAATGCATTCTTCACATCAAATTGTTTCGAGGGCTAGTGAAGATTAGCCGCTATGGACAACAAAACTCGAATTGTGTTCACTTTTGCAACCAGAGCAAATGTCTCCTAATAATCAACCCCAAAAGTCTATGTATATCCTTTTACCACTAGTGTTGCTTCGTATCTGTCAATAGTTTCATTTACTTTGTGTTTGATGGTGAACAACCACTTGCATCACACTGATCTTTTCCTTTGTAATAGTGACATCACATTCCTAGTAACATTCTTCTGCAATGCTTCTATATCTACCTACATGGCTTCAATCCACTTTGGATCTTGCAAAGTCTCCCCCACTGTTGTGGGAACTTTAATTCTAACCATATGATTCACCAAAGCATGATACTTTGGTGACAATCGATGAGCGGATACATATTTTTCAATTGCATGTTTTACTTGCTCTTCAAGTAAGAACCTATCAGGTGGTTTCCTATGATTTTGTCTGAAAGACAAAGTACAAGTTCACTCATTAGCTTCAAAATTATGCTACACATTAGTTTCTATTACTTACCTCAGGGATATCTATAGGGGCATGAGCAGGTACTTGTGCATAAGAAAAGGGGTTGTTAGAATCACTAGCTGGTGTTCCTATCCTAACAGACTCAGCCATGCCTGACCCATCACTAATAGGAGAAGATTGGTTATTGGAATCACATGATGATGTTCCCAGCCCAAAAGACTCAGCCGTGCCTAACCCATTACTAATAGAAGCCACTTAATCCTGCATGGACTCTCTCTATCCACTTTCACCCTGAGGGTCTAGGTCATCATCAGCAATGCTAGGAATTAGGTTGGCGGTGATGTTTGTGCTTGCTCCCCTTAATTCCAAACCCAAGTTTGATGCCTGGTCTTTAGATCTATCACTCGGTCTAATTGGACTGGCCACTACGGTTTAGGCTAATAGATTAATTGAGCAAAATCTTCACTGTTCTTCTCTCCCTAAAGATTAAAAGGGAATTGATCCGAGGTAAATAACATTTCAGCCAAGGAAAATGTGACATCCATTGTAACATACATGTGCTATGAAAAAAGATGATAGCAATGGACTAAACCGAAGGAGTACACATCGAACTACACATGGGTCGAGCTTACTACGTTGGTTTTTTGGAGATGTACATATGCTACGCACCCAAATATATGTGGGCACAAATGAAGAGTTAAGGGCAAAGTGATATGGTTGGCCAAAACTTCCATTGGCACTTTAAAATCAAGAAACTTTGAAGGGCATCCAGTTTATAAGATACACAACATAGGTAACAACATCCACCCAGTAAAATTGTAGTGGTTGGGCACCAATAAGCAGAGATTAAGTAAGGTTTGTTGTGGGCTTTGTGTGGAGTTTGTGGACAGCTAGTTTCATGAAGGATACCATGTTCTTGAAAAGAATGAGAGAGTTCATAATTGAGATATTCACCATCATTATCAGACTATAGGACTTTGATAGGCAAAGAATATTGGGTGCAGATCATGCATGAAACATTTGAAAAATAGAACCAACATCACTCTTATGCTTTATAGTATATAGCTAGGTCATTCTAGTGCAATCATCCACAAATATAACAAACCAACATATTCCATGTTATGTAGCAACATGGGAGGGACTGAATATGTCAACTCAAATGGTACTATTCTTTTATTGAAACTTAACTGGTATGAAGCACGATGGCTTTTAGCTAAAATGCAATCACTATGTTGATGTGAAATTAAATTGCACTCAAACTTAAACCCTATCAATGTAGTATGTGTAAGTAGGGATCGTTCTAGCCGGGGATTAGAAGGGATGCTAATCTACACTAATTAAACTCTAAAACACTAAACTAGACTTACAAGACTCAAAACAAACTTAAAAGACTCAAAACAGCTTAAAACAACCAAATAGACTCAAAACAGACACTAGGGAGTTATTTGGACGAATTCTAACTTTAACTTGACTCAAAATGCTAAAAGACACAAAATTAAACAGATTCTAACTAAGTTGACACAAGAAAATAAAGGGGATTGGGTTTTTGATGAATTTAAAGTAAAAACAAACTGATTAAGACACTGAACAAAGGTTGGTACGAATTTGGGTGAATTAAAGGTTGAATGGCTAGTTAGAGGGATCCTCATCCACACATGAACATATGTATACAACTTGATTCCCAGTTACTCTTTCGATAAACCATGAATGACAATGTTCCGAATTAATTGTATTGAACTAATCAATTCCCAGATTTCCCTAGATTCATTGAATTGAATGGATAACGCATCACAACCAAATTATTCTTTCTCAAACTCCCTAACTATGGAATACGCATGATAAAGACATTCAACAAAGATCATTAAGTTTAATGGAAATCATGAACATTGACAAGGCATTCATAACTATGGAAAACGCATGTTAATCCAACCTAGGGTTTGCTTCACATAATCGTGACTAGCGATCTTTACTACTCATGAATATAAGTTCATAACGATTAGGTGCAATTCCCTTATATCCTAGCATCAAATTTATGCATGCAAATCAAGTGTCGACCCCCAACCCACATACATAAACAAGTTCTTAATAAGAACAGAAAAGTAAACCACATTCATAATTCATGAAATCGTAACTGGAGTAAATCAAATCATAAGAAACATATATCCATGGCTTCAAATTCCCCCCCTAACTAATAGGGGTTTCGTTCCTCATGATAGCAATTAAATAAAGAAAACTGAATTGAAACATTAAAAACAAAGGATAAAATACACCTAGAAACGCTCCAGATTTCTTCCTTCCTTCCTTTGCAAAGCTGCGGCACAAGAGTGTGTGGTGAATGGTGGTGGATGGATGTAGGTGAGTTATGGTAGAGGGTGGTGGTCTGAATGGTGCAGCATAAGCTTGTATTTATAGGGCTAGGGATTACTTGGCCTAGGTTGTCAAGGAAAAGGATTTAGGACTCCAAACCAACAAGGAAAAGGCCATCTAGAAAGGTTGGGGCGTCAGATTTTTAGGGCTTCTAGAAAGGAGTGTAGTGGCATGTTTCTAGAACAAAAAGGCCTCCTAAAAACAGGTTTTAGGCATCCTAATATGAAAAGGAGTCCCCCTTGTAGCTGGAATTAAGGTAGGATAAGATTAGGATAGGATAAGATAAGATAAGGTAAGATAAGGTTAGTTGGATAAGATAAGGTTAGTTGGATAAGATAAGGTTGGATAAGGTTTTGGATACTTCTCCTTCTTTGTAGCTGATTCCTTATCTTCTTTGACTTGAATTTATTTCTCCAACTCTTTTGCACATTCCTAGCCTCTCTTGAACTTCAAATTCGTCCATCCATCTTGCTCCATACTTGTGTTATCCATTCCAAGCCCAAAACTGCTCTAAAATGCTCCAAATTGCATCATTTTGCCAACTTTGCCAATTGGACCTGAAAACACACGAAAATAGCTTAAATCACTATAATAAGTAGAAACTAACTAAGAAAATGCAAGGAAACAAGCTAACAAATTCGTATAAATATGCTCCTATCAAATTCCCCCACACTTAGCTTTTGCTAGTCCTCGAGCAAAACAAACAAACAAAACATAACCTAAACCCTCCAACATTACCTCAGGGATTTCCAATGGTACATAACATGTTAAAAATCATTACTTACATAGATTTTAGTTATCCCTACCCTCGAGCACATACTTAATCACAGTTACCATTCACTAGCTCGCATCTAATCAATTAAAACAACTTTTTGAATGTAGTAACATGCCTTAGAGAATCCCTCAATTCCTCACAAGATATACACTCTATTTTCACACAGATTTTCTGACTACACTCCCTACACTAGGTATATGTGAGAAGATTGATGTAAACATGAAAACGAACACTCACATATGTTTATAACAAAGAAAGCAATTTCTGGAGTTATTAATGCATGTATAGATATGATCTCATGAATGGAATGCCACTACTTAGACGCGAGAACCAGGGATACCATATGCTCATACCAATCCCAAACTCCACATATTGAAACACATAACAATCAAGATAGAAGTCTAGGGGTTATAACGGGGCTAAGGGTATTGGCTAACAAAGAAAGGTAAGAGAAAACAAACGTTCTTAAAGCAATAGCAAGCAAAGTAAGAAATATGACACTTAGAACTCCCTTTTTAAACGCAAGAACAAACTTTGAACACAAAGGGGAAGATCACACATACTTAGGGCTGAATTCAACTTTTTGGACCCTTTCTTCAACAACCAACACTTGTGAGCTTATTCTCACTTATTTTTCAACTCTTTTCACACTTTTTCACAACTTTTCCTCTTCTTCTTCTTTTTCCACAAAATTTTTTTCTTTTTTTTTTCTTTTTTTTTTTTTCTTCTACCCGTGCCCACTTGTTTTTCTTGGCACACAATCACACACATAAATCCCTACCCCCACACTTGTTTTTCTGCACAAGAGCAATCAAAAGGAATTCACTCTAGGTCATGCTTCACTACGCCTTAAAGAACAAGGGTAAGGATGGTCCTAATCTAGGCTAGGTAGGGAACATGTGGGCTAACAAAGAACATAGGCTAAACAAGGCTCAACGGGGTTAAACCTACAAATCAAATGAACATGGGGTGCGGCTATTTGGCTCTTGGTTTACTAAACAACTTCATCTTGTCTATGTTATGCTAATCAATTTTAGTTTTGAATGAAATGGGTATAAGTTCTAGTATTTGGAACTATAATGATGAAACGCATTCTAAGTAGCAACCAAGCAAAGAATGATGAGATCATGCAACGACTTTAGAAAACAAAGAATCACAAGATTAATAACTCTCCAAACAAAGTATAAGCTCAAGTCTCTCAAGGTTGTAGCGTTAGTTTGAGTTTCTTCCTTCAAGCATGTTACAAAAACTGATTTTATCCTTTTTGTGATTACATGTGAATTCATGAATGTCAACTATAACCAAGCATAAACAAAAGAGCATATCAAACTTCAATCCAAGTTTGTAACTTTCTTTAACAGTCATGCAATTAAAAACCAAATCCTCATCATTGTGTTGGAAGGTACCCTAAGACACAAACACACAAAAACGACTCTTTTTGGTATTTTTTCAAAACTTTTTCGATTTTTTTTTGTAAATTTTCGTATTTTTCTTTCAAGACACATAAAAACACTTCAAAACACACTAAAAACCCTCAAAACAATGAAAAACAACCTTAGAAGTGATGGGTGATAAAAATCTACGAATTTTTCAATGAAAACACTTGTTTACCCCCCCCCCCCCCCCCACACTTAAACCAAACATTGTCCTCAATGTTTCAAACAAAGACACACACAAAAGCAAGCAAACAACACAACTAACAAACATAACAAAGATGGCAAAGTAAAAGCAATAAAGATGAGGGTTTAGAAACGCAAATCTGGTTGTGGAGCCGAAGAGTTCCTAGGTCTTCTTTATTTGCATGGGTTGCCTCCCAAGAAGCGCTTGCTTTAACGTCTTCCAGCCGGACGATACCTTCAATTAAGCATCATTATAGCCCACAACATGGAAATGATCTTTGAATGGGAGGTGATACTTGAAATGATCCGGCAATGGTTTAAATTCTAATGTAGGTGCCTGAATCATTAACATTATATTAGTATAAAACAAAATTGAAATTAGGGGAGGTGGCTTTCCTGTGTGCTCTGACAAGAACTCAATGACAAACACCACATCTTTGAAAGTTTCAGGAATTTTGCACTTGGCCAGATTGAATGTGATGGTTGTGACTTGTCCCGTGTCATCAAACTCAACTTCCTTGGGCTTTGTTTTCTCATGAACATCCTCTTTGATGCATTCTTCATATGCTACAGCCACTTCCTTCTCTTGAATCCTTCTTCTTGATGTACAAAGTTCTTTGAACACTTCAAGACAATCTGGAACTTGATTTGGTGTGCCAAGAATTGGGATATCACTTTGCACATTTGGAATGGCTTCCACAATGTCCTTTTCACTCTCATCTTTCTTGGGAATTAAAAACCTGCGGGGAAAAGGTGCATTCGGAGGAATAACATTATAATGAATTGAATTTGGGACGTCCTTACATGTGGTGGGTGGTTGAGAGAGCTTAGGGGGCTGCGGCAAGGGTTGTTCTACCCTTGCTGTGTGTATGTCTTCTTCCTCCTCAATCAGCAGCTCCTCATCCACTTTTAGGCTATGTTTGGACGTTTTTAGGTCAGCTTCAACCTCCATAGCACTTCCCAAAGTGATAGCATCATGGATTTCAAAATCTTCCTTCGAATTTGCAATAGTTGAGTTGGAGAGTTCACTTTGCTCTTGAATCTGCACCATGAACTCCATAATCTGCCCAACTTGCTTCTCCAATTCATCCACTCTTTTGACTCGGCCTTTCATCTCCTTGTTTTGATTTTCTACTCCCTGTGTCAAAGAGGTGATTAATTGATTAATGTTATCATTACACAAAGACATACCTGAGTTTGTTTGGGCAGATTGTGGTGGAGGCTGTAATGGTGCATGTGGCCATTGATAAAACTCCTCATATGGCTGCAATTGTTCTTCTTTTTGTGAGCCCTGCGTCAAAGAGATTAGTCCTTCAAGAATTTCATTATAACTCATGGGCATACTTGAATTCGATTGGAATTGTTGTGGGAGAGGCTGTGGTGGCTGCATAGGTCTTGAATGAAACTCCTCATATGGCTGCCAATATCCTTCTTGTTGAATTTGTTGAGGTTCCTCCCACATATAATCTGAATACTCTCTCCAATCCGAATTGTAAGCGTTGGAAAACATGTTGTCCTTTGATTGGTTATGGCTTTGATAACCCCAAGCACATTCGTTTGCAGTGAATTGAGGACGTTGATGAGTTTGATATCCTTGCCCATAGGGCACATTAAATGTAGGGGCAGTGTGCATTGTGGTTCTTTTGGCAATCTGGGACAATTGAGAAGTAAGATTGGCCACTTGAGCTTGAATTGGCAATTGCCATGTCTAGTACCTGAAACAAAGACAACGAAACAAAACAAAATCAAAAAACTAAAATGTAAAGACAAAAACACAAACAGATACAGGGGATTAGCAAATTTGCTAATCCTCGGCAACGGCGCCAAAATTTTGATGTGAAATTAAATTGCACTCAAACTTAAACCCTATCAATGTAGTATGTGTAAGTAGGGATCGTTCTAGCCGGGGATTAGAAGGGATGCTAATCTACACTAATTAAACTCTAAAACACTAAACTAGACTTACAAGACTCAAAACAAACTTAAAAGACTCGAAACAGCTTAAAACAACCAAATAGACTCAAAACAGACACTAGGGAGTTATTTGGACGAATTCTAACTTTAACTTGACTCAAAAAGCTAAAAGACACAAAATTAAACAGATTCTAACTAAGTTGACACAAGAAAATAAAGGGGATTGGGTTTTTGACGAATTTAAAGTAAAAACAAACTGATTAAGACACTGAACAAAGGTTGGTACGAATTTGGGTGAATTAAAGGTTGAATGGCTAGTTAGAGGGATCCTCATCCATACATGAACATATGTATACAACTTGATTCCCAGTTACTCTTTCGATAAACCATGAATGACAATGTTCCGAATTAATTGTATTGAACTAATCAATTCCCAGATTTCCCTAGATTCATTGAATTGAATGGATAACGCATCACAACCAAATTATTCTTTCTCAAACTCCCTAACTATGGAATACGCATGATAGAGACATTCAACAAAGATCATTAAGTTTAATGGAAATCATGAACATTGACAAGGCATTCATAACTATGGAAAACGCATGTTAATCCAACCTAGGGTTTGCTTCACATAATCGTGACTAGCAATCTTTACTACTCATGAATATAAGTTCATAACGATTAGGTGCAATTCCCTTATATCCTAGCATCAAATTTATGCATGCAAATCAAGTGTCGACCCCCAACCCACATACATAAACAAGTTCTTAATAAGAACAGAAAAGTAAACCACATTCATAATTCATGAAATCGTAACTGGAGTAAATCAAATCATAAGAAACATATATCCATGGCTTCAAATTCCCCCCCTAACTAATAGGGGTTTCGTTCCTCATGATAGCAATTAAATAAAGAAAACTGAATTGAAACATTAAAAACAAAGGATAGAATACACCTAGAAACGCTCCAGATTTCTTCCTTCCTTCCTTTGCAAAGCTGCGGCACAAGAGTGTGTGGTGAATGGTGGTGGATGGATGTAGGTGAGTTATGGTAGAGGGTGGTGGTCTGAATGGTGCAGCATAAGCTTGTATTTATAGGGCTAGGGATTACTTGGCCTAGGTTGTCAAGGAAAAGGATTTAGGACTCCAAACCAACAAGGAAAAGGCCATCTAGAAAGGTTGGGGCGTCAGATTTTTAGGGCTTCTAGAAAGGAGTGTAGTGGCATGTTTCTAGAACAAAAAGGCCTCCTAAAAACAGGTTTTAGGCATCCTAATATGAAAAGGAGTCCCCCTTGTAGCTGGAATTAAGGTAGGATAAGATTAGGATAGGATAAGATAAGATAAGGTAAGATAAGGTTAGTTGGATAAGATAAGGTTAGTTGGATAAGATAAGGTTGGATAAGGTTTTGGATACTTCTCCTTCTTTGTAGCTGATTCCTTATCTTCTTTGACTTGAATTTATTTCTCCAACTCTTTTGCACATTCCTAGCCTCTCTTGAACTTCAAATTCGTCCATCCATCTTGCTCCATACTTGTGTTATCCATTCCAAGCCCAAAACTGCTCTAAAATGCTCCAAATTGCATCATTTTGCCAACTTTGCCAATTGGACCTGAAAACACACGAAAATAGCTTAAATCACTATAATAAGTAGAAACTAACTAAGAAAATGCAAGGAAACAAGCTAACAAATTCGTATAAATATGCTCCTATCAAATTCCCCCACACTTAGCTTTTGCTAGTCCTCGAGCAAAACAAACAAACAAAACATAACCTAAACCCTCCAACATTACCTCAGGGATTTCCAATGGTACATAACATGTTAAAAATCATTACTTACATAGATTTTAGTTATCCCTACCCTCGAGCACATACTTAATCACAGTTACCATTCACTAGCTCGCATCTAATCAATTAAAACAACTTTTTGAATGTAGTAACATGCCTTAGAGAATCCCTCAATTCCTCACAAGATATACACTCTATTTTCACACAGATTTTCTGACTACACTCCCTACACTAGGTATATGTGAGAAGATTGATGTAAACATGAAAACGAACACTCACATATGTTTATAACAAAGAAAGCAATTTCTGGAGTTATTAATGCATGTATAGATATGATCTCATGAATGGAATGCCACTACTTAGACGCGAGAACCAGGGATACCATATGCTCATACCAATCCCAAACTCCACATATTGAAACACATAACAATCAAGATAGAAGTCTAGGGGTTATAACGGGGCTAAGGGTATTGGCTAACAAAGAAAGGTAAGAGAAAACAAACGTTCTTAAAGCAATAGCAAGCAAAGTAAGAAATATGACACTTAGAACTCCCTTTTTAAACGCAAGAACAAACTTTGAACACAAAGGGGAAGATCACACATACTTAGGGCTGAATTCAACTTTTTGGACCCTTTCTTCAACAACCAACACTTGTGAGCTTATTCTCACTTATTTTTCAACTCTTTTCACACTTTTTCACAACTTTTCCTCTTCTTCTTCTTTTTCCACAAAATTTTTTTCTTTTTTTTTTCTTTTTTTTTTTTTCTTCTACCCGTGCCCACTTGTTTTTCTTGGCACACAATCACACACATAAATCCCTTCCCCCACACTTGTTTTTCTGCACAAGAGCAATCAAAAGGAATTCACTCTAGGTCATGCTTCACTACGCCTTAAAGAACAAGGGTAAGGATGGTCCTAATCTAGGCTAGGTAGGGAACATGGTCATGCTTCACTTTTCACTTTCCTTTCTCGAATTCAACCATGGCCCCAAATCACGCCCTGCATGCGAGTCTGGAAAAGGAATCGTTAACTTACGCCGTCGGCTCAATGGCGTCCATCGCCTTCGACCTGGCCTCAATCTGTCCATCATCTTCGAAGAGGAAGGGGTACATTCTCTAGGGCCTGCTTAGACTACCCGAGTCCCAATTGCAGTGAAGAGCAACATGCCTGTTGCCAATTGGTTTACTCCTAACCCCTACTCGGCCAAGGCTAGGATTTCTACCCCCAAGTGGTCCAATTTCAGGAAGGGTTTTCCTCTGATAAAGGATGAAGCCTGGTCTCAGTGGGAGGATGAGCTAAAGCCTATCTGGAAGCAGAAATGGATGGCGAATGGCATCTATGAGCTCATCATGAGGTCGAATACCACTATCCCTATCAAGCATGAACTCTTGGCAACTGCTCTTCTCTTCTGGAATTATGGGACCAACACATTCGACTTCAAAGTAGGCCTCATGATTCCTACCATCTTGGACATGGCTTAGGTTTTTTGGTCTAAGACCATCGGGCAGGTGTGTGGACATCACACATGATTGGTCATTCCATTTTCGCCTGACTGCTGAAAGCTCGGAGGTTTCCAAGTCCCTCACTACCTTGGAGTATAACTCCACCATTTTCAAGAGCTACAGGTCATCTTTTGCAGGATTCATCTTCTTCACCAAGAAGATGTTTAGCCTGAATTCCCCCACTGCGGACCGAGCTCAAGAACATATGTACTTCATCATCTACTGGTTGAACAAGTATGTGTTCCCCAACAAGTCAAAGGGGCTAAAGCTGGAGTGGATCCCACTGGTGGAGGCGCTGCACTCCTTTGACAATGTCGCCACAAGACCATTCATCCTGGCACATCTCTACCATCTCTTCTATGTGATGACAAGGGCTCAGCCTTTCAAGACCGACGTTAATAGGGCCACTTGGATGGTTCAACTCTAGCTCCAGTAGTACTTCCCCAAGTTTCGGGCTACCAACTTGGAGTTTCCCAAGGGCGTGGCTCCAGCCCAAATTCTTGTAGAGGCTCCTACCACTAGTCATTCCACCTTTGCCTGACCCTACTTCTTCAGGATCTGCAGGACTCGGGCAAACTTAGAGTGGAGTGCCTCTGTGCTTAGGAGGTAATTTTGGTTCTCGAACCAACTCTTCCAAAACTCATTCAGGGAGGATGCCAACAACTCATACAAAGAGAAATTTATGAGTTGCGTCCAACAGAGGGACCCTAACTTTTGTGGTAGGTAACTTTGGTTCAGGCAGTCAATCCTAATGCCCTTCTTCGACTCTATCCATTATGGGACCTCCTATCGCCTCTGTTCTCCCTTTGAAGTCACTTTTTGGGCAAGTTGGCAAAGCTTGGAGGTGGTGAGCAAGATAGCTCACAAGCCCATGGCCTTGAACTTTTACTGCACCTCTCTGTTCACCACTTAGTGGGAGGCCAAATAGTGCAAGAAGTATGATGGAGACCTCCGGGAAGTTCATGACCGACTCTTCCGGCAAGTCTTCTTCAAATATCTCCCAAAGAATGAAGAATTTGAGAGCTAGAAGGAGGCCATCAACCAAAAGAACCAATTTCTGCTTATAGGTAAATCACCTTGCTGTTTCTCTTCTCTTCTTTACATTATACTTCTATAATTTATGCTTTGCTAACCCTTTTTCTGATTTTACAGTCCAAGGCAACGCTGATGAAGTGGATGTTGGGCAGGAAGAGGAGGCTACTGACACCTTGGTCCTTCAACAGGCTGCTACAGAGACAGCTAGGCAAGAAGTAGGTTCCAGCCATGCT
The DNA here is from genome assembly GCA_024362995.1 of Heteromeles arbutifolia. Lineage (NCBI taxonomy): Eukaryota > Viridiplantae > Streptophyta > Magnoliopsida > Rosales > Rosaceae > Heteromeles > Heteromeles arbutifolia. The sequence continues at coordinate 10,032,279 of JANCRC010000019.1, forward strand.
TCTGGGGATGTTAGGGACATCTCTGAGTTCTTCAGTAAATTAGAGACAGAGGCTAGGCCTGAAATAGAGATGAGAGCTCCTTGTCGGGCAAGGCCCTCTGTGGTTGAATCATCAGAGTCCGAGCCTGATAAGAGGCTGTTGGATGTATGCCCACAAAGCCACTCATTTGATGTAATAGCTTTTGGAATACTTATTGTGTTAAACTATTATATGTTTAATGAAGGGAAAAGCTTATTGTTAATTACTATTTATTGTATTATGTGTTTAAGCAATAAGGGAATCCAAGGAATGTATTTAATCTAAGAGAAAAGTGATCTAAATAAGTTAGATTAACGAGACCTTTCTCTTATGGTCATTACTAAAACGTTCCTAGCCATAGGATTACCAATTGGGCATTGACAATCTGCTAAGGTTAGTATGTGTTATGTTAACTTAAGCGTGAGTATGACTAGTCTCAAGTCATTTAGTGTTGGACATTGAGACAAACACATAACGATCAAAAGAGAGTTCGAACATACATGTTTTGTAAGAACTAGTAAGTTGCAATATGCAAAGTAGTCATTTGACATAAGGCATCATAAATGTCTAATGGTAAGTCCTCGATCTTTGATCATGTCAAAGACATTCCATTAAGAGTGTCCAAGACATTGTTGGGGTCAAGATCCAGCCATGTAGGCATATGAATACACAACAAAGGATCTCTAACCTTCCATGGTGGAGGGAGAATACTCTGAGATATGATTCGGGAGTCTTTGGCCAAAGCATACGAATATGACTTAGGAAGTTTGTTCCAAATTATATTCAATTGAATCATATAGAGAAGTATCACATTGGATAGTAGACATGAAACAAACTCTCACTCAAACAATGTGATTAAGAGTATTGTATTAGAGAATAACCGTATTGCATTGTAATTGTAACTGGATAGGTTCTCCAACCACTTCTACTTAGCTTGGGTAGCCATGACATACTATTAAGTGTCACTCATGCTTTGTGGAAGCCCTGAAGATTAGCAAACACTAATCTTCATCAAAGGGAGAATTGAAATGTAGTTTCAATTCACAATCGATCGTTAAGAGTAACAATCACCCACTGCCTCGCTAGTTGGAACCTAATGGATCATACACCGAGTAAGGATGAAAGTGAAGAAATATAAATGAGATGGATAAGCAATTAAATGTTTTAATTGAGAATGGTCAAGATTAATTAATTAGTTAATTAATTATACGAAAGGTTCGTATTAGGCTTTCAAGTTAGTTTCGGGTCTTGGGGCCCAAAAGGGTTTTGGTCCACAAGGCCCATTATGTTTAAGTTGTATGACAACTAAAACAAAATGGGCAATTAGTCCAATAACTAAAAGATGGCCGGCCATAGGGTGAGTGGTAGTGAACTTGGCATAATTGCAAGTTTGCCACTCAAATGTGAGGTGCTATAAAAGGAACTTTATAGCCATTCTCTCATCAAGGGTTTTCTTTTGAGGCAAAAGAGCAAAAATCTTTCTCTATTTGTCTTCCAAAGAGACCGGCCACACTTAGAGTAAAATAGCTAGCAATCTTCCTTACTCTAAGTCATCCATTTCATCTTCACACCTCATCCTTAGTGTGGAGACTTAGAGACACCAAACTTTTGGTGTTCTTTCTCTCCTCAAATCCTCAAGGAGCAAAGGAGAAGCAACCATCCAAGAAGCAAAGGAGGTGACTTGAAGGCCCTCCACATGGGTGAATCCATTGTATAAACACGAATGAGCTTCAAGGGTAATGAAACTCAAACTCTCTCTTCTCTTTAATTTGTTAAAGAGTTGTTTGGTTCACCATTCACTAGGCTTTGAAAGTTATGGGTTTTAGAATTGTTTTTGAAAGCATGCCTACTTCAAAGCGTTATTAGTTTGCTTATGTGTTAAAATGTTCTCGCATGTTCTTAGCTAGGACAAATTTTTCCTTCAAATGCCCCAAGCTCGACTTGCTCTACCTACCCTGAGAGCCACTCCTACCAAAAAGAAGACCAGGTCTCAGACCTCCCAAGCCTCCAGGTTTTCATCTACCCTCCCTACTAAAGCGGGCAGGAAGAAACATGAATCTACTAATAAATGATCAAGACTTGGTTTTGACTCTAGAGCTAATATTATCTTTCTTTGTAATTAGGATCTTCTACCAGTAAGAAACCTGCCCCTACTCCCCAAGAATCGCAGGTGGGCGAGGAAGTGCAGCAAAGTGACAAAAAGGTCATTGCTAAGATCTTGGAAAAGTTGAAGGTATATTTTCAAACTTTGAGTACTTAGTCAATTCTAAAGTTCACCCCTCTCAATACTTAGCTAATTCTTGTTGTCTTTCAAAACAGGCTACCAAAGCAAAGGGAACTTCATAAACCGAGCCTTCTTCTCCTCCAGCCCAACTTGTGCATCTTTCCCCTCCTCAAGCTAAGCCCTCAGCAGTAAATTTCCCCTCCTCAAGCTAAGCCCTCAGAAGTAAAATTTCTTTCTCTCAACACTTGTTAAATTGTATTTCTGAGTTTTAAAGACTAACTTTTACTTCTGTTATTTTCTAGGCATGGGGAGGTACTTCTGTGCCTCAGGTTGGTTAAGCACCAGCTCCTTATTATTCCTCTTTTCCTCCAACAGTGGTGGTGACCTTTACATCCCAGTTCAATCTAACAACTATGAAGATGCTCCACTTTGTGGAAGATGACAGTGCCTATGTAATTCTCGTATCTTTAAGCCCTTCTAAGATTGTCTTTAAGTTCTTTACTTTGAACTTACACTTTGTATGTTGTTCTTAGCAGTCTTTTCCCGTTCCTGAGACCACTATTCAACCACCATCAGCCTTTGGGGAGTTGGTTACCCTTGAGATACCAGTTGTCTCAGAGGCGACTAGCCCTATGGCTCCCCAAGCTTCTTCTTAGGCTAGCCAACCTACTCCATCTAAGGCAACAGCACCAACACAACCCTCTCCCAATGCTCAAGACTTATCTTAGGTATATAAATGTTTTCACTCTTGTTCTTTCTTTAACTTAGGTATAGACCAACCCACTAACTTGCATTCCTCTTGTTTCAACAGGCCTCTGGTGAGGGCTCAAGAAAGTCTGCTCAGCCCACTGCAAGTAGGGTGGTCCTCCCTTGACCTCCTAAAGCTTCTGAAGTCTCAGGGATCCCCATCCCTAGGCCCAGAAAGGCTGCTGCAACTGAGGCCCCTCTATCTATCTCTTCTGAGGCTGCCACCGCTGCTGCTGCTTCTGAGGGTGGTGGATTAATGCCTCATACTCTAGCATCTATTCCTGCCATGGCCTTTTTGCTTGAATAAGTTAGAGAATTCAGGCAAATCTAGACAAAGCTGAGATCTCCAAAGCGCCCCTCTAAACCTCAGCATCTTCAAGATCTGCGCAGAGTCTTTAGGGAATGGATGTAAAGGGACTTCACTGCTTTCTTCAGCCTTAAATCTTTCCAAGGTGCTGAGAGAGCTCTCACGGACTTGTACAAGGCCCAAGAAATGTCAAATGTGCGGTATAAGTCTTTCATCTCTTTCTTCGAGAATCTAAGGGTTCTGAAGGACGAGCATCTTCGGGCTGAGAGGCAAGAAAATAGAGTAAAGTGCTACAAGGAGAAGCACTATAGGACCTCTACAACCTTGCAGCAGCTGGTAGAAGAGTGCTCAGCCATAGAAGATGGGATAATGGTGGTGGCCTCTGAGATCCACAAGTTAGAGGAGCAGCTCTCTACTTTAAAGGCTAAGCAAATGACCCTCTCAAGTAAGCTATACCAGAAGATTGAAGAAATGACAAGGGTCAACCATGAAGTGGAGGATTCTGAAGCTCAACTAGCCAATAGTAACATAGCCTTAGAAGAGCCAGTCAAATCTTTACTATTATGCAGACCTATCATTCAAAGATAGCTGATTTAGCTAAGGATGTAAACATATTAGGCTAGGATCTCTTGTAATCTCCTCCATTTATGAAATGAAAGATCACTTTCTTCTTCTCTTTACCTTTTTATTTACATTTCTCTAAAAATACTTAACTGCTTTAAATATATAAAAATGACCTTTTACTACTTTTCTAAGTACTTAGGGTTCATCAATGCAATAATCTCTAACATCCCAAAGAGTTAGGTGACATTTCTTCAAAAACTTGGCATTAACTGTACGTTTTTGCAAGTTTCCCTTTAAATCTGCCAAGTAGTACCCTCCTCTGTCTAACACTTTGTTGATTACAAAAGGGTCTTCCCAAGTGGGACTCCACTTCCCAAAACCTCTAACTTGAGCTCCCAAGGGTAGAACTGCATTCCATACCAATTCTCCTTCCCTGATGGCCTTCAGTCTCACTCTCTTTTTGTATGCTCGGGCAACAGCCTTCTTCCCTTCCTGGATCTTGTTTAGAGCTTCAATTCCAGCTACATCTAAATCTTCAATTCCTTGACATATGGCCTGAATGAATTCATCACTATGTAGGCCAAATTGGTTCTAAAGTCTTACATAACTCACATTGATATCCATAGGGAGCACTGCATCTTGCCCAAATGTCAATGCATAAGGGGTAGTCCTAGTTCCTGCTCTTTTTTAAGTTCTATAAGTCCAAAAAGTATCTCCCAACTTCTCATGCCATCTTTCTGGGTTGTCTGCCCCCATTCTCTTAATAATGTTCACCAAGATCTTGTTGCTAGCTTCTACTTGACCATTAGATTGGGGATAATAAGGGCTAGACTGGATCATATTTATCTTGAACTTGTCTGCAAACTCTTCAACTTGGCCCTCTGTCTGTAACAATTGTCTCGGGCACCCCATATCTGTGTAGGATTTTAGTCTCAATGAACTTCTTCACAGCAGCTGAATTAATGGTCCTCACAGTTGAAGCCTCCACCCATTTAGTAAAGTAGTCAGTTGCCACAATTATGAAGGTGTGTCATTTGCTAGAAGCTGGGTATATTTGCCCGATGAAGTCCATTGCCCATACTCTAAAAGGCCATGGCTTTACTACTGGATTCAAGGGTACTGGTGGTGTGTGTTAAAGAGGTTTATGCCTTTGATATTCCTCACATCCTCTAGCATAGGCTTTACAATCTTTTTCCATGTTGGGCCAAAAGTAGCCATATCTTCTCAGCAACCACCTCATCTTTGTCCCTGCTTAGTGTGCTCCACAAATGCCTTCATGTATCTTAGACATCACCCTCATTGATTCCTCCAACCCATCTGAAGTCTTTCTTAGCAAGGTTTTGTCCCGCATAACAAACTTAGTTGCTTGACATCTGATCTTCTTACTTGTGGGAAAAGAAGGGTCATTTAAGTACTGAATTATATATGTTCTCTAGTCTTCTATCTCAGTCTCTTTAGTCATTACATCCAACCTAAATCCTCTCTCAAAGATAGAAGGGAGATTTCTCCTTTGTAATACATTTGTCTCAGGCCCTCTTTCTTGAACCTGTGCTCCAAAAGCCTTCTGCTCCATTTCATTGGTAATTAAATTTGCTTTTCTGGGGATATGGTTGATTGTCACTTCACTACCAAGTAATATCATGCAATTGTGATGTGTTTGCGCTTGTATTCTCCATTCAATTGATTAATCACCAACTCAGAATCACCATATATTTCTACTTCAGTTACCCCCAACTCTATTAGAATTTCCAAGCCAATGATCAATGCCTCGTACTTTGCCCTGTTGTTGATAGTATCTTTGTAATCCAGAAGGAATGAGTAGCAATGTTGAATCCCTTTTGGATCAATAATGACAATTCCAGCTTCTGCAGCATGTTGGGTGCAAGATCCGTCAAAATATAACTTCCAGGCAGTGATCCACAAGCTAGTTATTTTCTTCACTGCTTCCTAGATCTATTTCTCCTTGCCCGAGTGAGCTCTACTAGGTGGGATCCAAAGGCTAGCTACCTCCAGAGTTCTTGGGACGTTGACAAGTTCCTCCTTAGAGTCTTGGTGCTCAGACAGAAGTCTGCAATTACTTGTCTTTTTATTGCTCTTTGAGGTACATACTGAAAACTGAAATCTAACAGTGCTAGAATCCATTTTCCAATTCTTCCAGTTAGCATTGGTTTTGACAGCATATAAAGTATTTCTTCCTTCTTCTCTCCAATCTGGCATATGAATTAATCCATCCATGCCTGGGCATCTTTGGTTAGCATCAACTTAGGCACTTCCTCTTCCTCTATTGCATTGAGATCATGTAGCTGCCTTGGAGTCCCGAAGGGAATATCCTCATGTGGTAGTGGAAGTGGAAGTATCCCTCTCTCAAGAGAGATAGTCCCAAAACAAATAGGCTCTAGATTCCAGCCTGGTGTAGGCACCATCACCATACTCTCTTAAGCTCTTCTCAACACCATGTACTTCCCTAGATGGGGGTTTTGAGGTACATGATCTCCTTCACCTTCAGCTTTACTGTTAGCTCTCTCTATCTCTTTCTTACTCCTCCAACTAAGTTGATTTCCTCCTCCTTGGGTGAACCTCTCGAATTTAACATTTTCAGAAGCTTCTAAAATGGCAGGGATTTTCAATGAGCTCATATAAGCCTTGTGCTGCCTTTGAACCCTTCTTATCATGGATGCCCCTATCTCTCTAACAGGTTTTCCATCTTTCCCTACAATGTACCATTTTTGGCCAAGTCAGGCTGAATTTCCCTTAGTAATTGGGGCATTAGGCTCATGGTTCTTTCCTTCATTCCTTGTCTCATGTTGTTATGGTAACTTGGCTGAGAGGTTTCACATCCACCCACCTTGGTAACTTTGCTTCCTTATCTTCTGCTTCTTTAGAGGCTTCAAAGTTTCTGAACACCTTAGATAGGCTTTTAGGCTCTGAATCTCCTCCTAACCTTTGGAACACATTCTTGGTAGTTTCTTTTTTAGCAGCCTGACTAATACTTCTGCAAGCATCTTGCTCCTCTATCTCTCTTCTTCTGAGCAACTCCCGATCAATAATGGCACCTAATGTTGGCACTTCGAACTCACACTCACACTGACATCTGCCGCATAAAACCAATCATTTGACCACAGCTGCTTGGGGCCTGTCAGGCAATCTTCTAACTCCCTCTGTAGGCCTGACTACTTGCCTCATCTATCCCTTTCATCCCAGGAAGCCTTTCATTTCCCCTTCTCAACCCAGTTGAGGTTTATCATGTTAATTGGGGCTTCTGGGAATGGATCTATGTCAATCATCATATTGGCTTAGAGTTTCTCCAACAATAGTTTTCCCTTGACTATAAGATCTTGGATCCAATCCTAAACTGCACACAATTAGCTATGGAGTGATTAAAGGTGTAGTGCACCTTGTAGTACTTCTTCCCTCTAAGTTCTTCAGGTTTAGGTATCTTCTTGGTGTTGTCAGGCAAGATTACTCTAGCTCTTACTAATTCCTCATAGATGTTTGCAGCTTTAGTTAAATCAAATAAGTATGACTGGTACTTTGGGGGCTTCATAGGCACAAAGCCTACATCATTCATTACGATCTTCTAGTCTTTGATAGGCTGAACCAATCCCTTCACCATTAAAGGTTTGAAATGAGTGGTCATCTCTGCAGCACATAACCCAATCTCTTCTCCCAAACTGTTATCATTTTCTCCTAGTTCTAGGCCTTCATACTCTAACTGGTGTATTGGGGCTTTGTTCTTATAAAAATGAGGCACTTTAGATGAATGCTTCATTTGCTGTTCCTCTGTCAGTAGCTTCTGATACTTAGTGGCTGAAATCACCAACTCTTGAAGCTCGTTAAACTGCACATCATAAAACTTCTTCCTTAGAGTTAGCCTTAGAGCCTTCTGGGTAATGGCTATGAGTTGAGCATGGTTGATTGGGAACTGACACCTCATCCTGGTTTTTCTAAACCTTGTCATGAAATCATTTATAGACTCGTGTTCATACTACTTCACCTCCACCAGATCATTGATGGTCATCTCGGCTCTACCCCATGGATGGCCATCTTCATTTGCCCCTAATTGGCAATGGAATTAGGGGGTAATAGAGAGTACCATTAGAAGGCCAAGCCTACCAATGAATTTCCAAACAGTCTTAGCTTATAATTGGGGTTGTCCTCGAACGCCACACAATGATTTGAGAACTTGAAAATGTGATCTCTGGAAGACACATTACATTCTTCCCCATTGAAAATTGGGAACGCGAGCATCTTGAAGTTGAGAGGGAAAGGATTTTGCTCATCAAGGTACTCAGAATAAGGCTTCTGGTATGTTATCCTGAACATCGGTGGGTCTGTGGTTGAGCATTTTGTACCACCATCATTCTTAACTCTATGAACTCATTCCTTAGCTGCTGGTTGGCCAGATTATTTTGTGGGGTATAAGAAGTCCCCCACTTTGGGCTACGATCAATGCCCGAAAAAGCTTCCCTCTGTGTGTCTGGCTGTCTCCACCTAGCTTCTCTTTCTTTGTTAGCCAACGGTGGCGGTCTATATGGAAGAGGCTTGACCACAGCTGTGGATAGCCCTTTTTTTACTTGCCCCTCCTACCAAATTGGTCGCATCAATCTTCATTTCTTCCTGCCTGATCTGCCTCCTACCATCTAGTGGAAGTAGCAGAGGATCAGGCAAGCCTATCTCTTGAAACTCTTCCCCTCATTGTCGGCTTGTTTCAGCCTCTTCCTCTTTTTTCCCCTTATCTTTCCTTTCCTCAAGTAAGGGAATAAAGGAATTACTGGTTCCTTTCTTGGGTTTGCTTCTGTGACTCTTTCCCTGGTATAGCCATCATTCGATGTGGAGTACTCTAACTCCAACCTTCTTTGCAACATCCCGGTTAAGGAACAAAGTCTGCTAACTCCTCATTTGGTCTCCAGAGAGATTTCCTCCATACTTCTTAGCACTTGCACCATAGTGGCTTGCAAATCTTCATTAGTGACTTTTCTGCCTGACTTCTCAGAAGAAGTCGGACTCTCTAGGATTGCAGGGCTGCATAGTGAAGGGAAGTCTTCTAGGTGATCTGCCATGCTAGCTTCTGTTGGGAATTGATGGGTGCCCTCCGTCGCCCATCACTTCAAACATAAGCATGTGGCCTGTGCCTTGTTGAAATGGTTTCCAATCCTTCTTAGGCCTATCGACTTGTCCGAGCCCAATCTCATCTTTGCTTTTGTATCTTTAGGCCTCCATCCTCACAAAGGTCAGTGTCAAATTTCCACCTAAACAGTTATGATGGTGTTGGGTGTTAAAGAGAGAGAGAGAGAGAGAGAGAGAGAGAGAGAGAGAGAGAGAGAGAGGCGGAGGGTGTAAGTAATAGGCACTAGAAAAGGGCTTTATGGGGTAATTGTATTATCCCGGAGGCAGAAGAGAAGATCGTGACGCATGGGTTCGGAAATTGAGGTAAATCGACTTTCAATTTATTTAGAGAGAGAGAGAGAGGACTTTGAAAGAAAATGCAGACCACACCAACAACACAACACACAAGACAAGAGGCTCTTTAACTTGTGAAAACAACAGGTGAGAGTGTGAAAGCTATATCACCCCCATGCACACGTCCCTTTCTTGCTCCTCTCCCCCACATCTGCCGCCTCTCTCTCTCGGGAATGCCAACCACATATACATGTGTTTATCATATATATCCTATAATTAACACCATGCACATGTTAGGCACAAGTTTTGTTGGTACTCATTCATATGGTAACTGTCATGAATGTAGGCATGCATGGATCGTATGTATGTATGTCATGCATGTAACATGCATACAAGTGGACATGGTGGTCATGGTGGTCATGACGTTATAAACAAGACTGGGGATGGGGGGCAGGACAGAGGGGGCACACCAATGACCAGGAAGAGAATTTAAAGGGTCTCAGATCACTCTTTTATCCCACAAGAGCCCTCTCTTATATCTACCAGACCAAATATATCGCCTTCCCCCTCTCCCCCTCTCCCTCTCTCCCTGTCTCTCTCTCTCACCTTTCTTTCACACAGAACACATATTCAAAGAAAGAAAAAAATAGATCCAAGGTGGTGGTTAAGCTGTCATCCGTCAATCAATCAATCAAACCATCAAGAGACCAATCATCTATCAAAAAGATTTTTTTTTATATATATAAGAAAAGGAGGAATCACATCCAAAAGATCATGTCATCCTCTTCAACCTTGTCCCTCGACCACCTCCCTCCTTCCGAACAGCTCTGTTATGTCCATTGCAACATTTGCGACACTGTCCTTGCGGTATCTTTATATATACTCTCTTCGTATTAGTATATAATTTAATATTTAAGTACCTTTTTCCAGAATTATGTATATCTTCTCTTTAATTAGCCCTGATTTTAGCTAATGATTTAATTCTTAACTTTTTTTTGTTTAATTTAGTGATATTTGATCGATACTGCTTGATAAATGGTGGTTTAATTAGGTGAGTGTTCCTTGCACAAGTTTGTTCAAGACTGTGACGGTGCGATGTGGGCACTGCACCAATCTGCTGCCAGTGAACATGCATGGGCAGCTTCTGCCTTCCTCAAATCAGTTTCATCATCTTGGTCACTCTTTTTTTTCTTCCCCTAACAATTCCCTTAATCTTCTGGTAATTAAAACAGTTATCTATTGCTTCATTTTATTATGGAAGTGATTTTTTTGCTTAATTTTATTGAAGTGAATTCTGCACACTTTTGATTATTTTTTGTCATTTTTGGTAAAGATTTATTTTTTCCCTTTGAATTGAGTAAATCAAAGGAGTATTAAGGGAGAAGGGGTGTACGGAAATTATTTCCCTCTTATATTCTGATTGTATGTTTATATTTTAATTTCAAATGAATCTTATATATTCTACTTGGGGTTGCAGGAAGAGATTCCAAATGTTCCGACCCCAAATTTTCTGGTTAACCAAACAAATGTGAATGACTTTGCTGCAACACCAAGAGGTGGAGCTGATGAACATTTTCCAAGGCCCCCAGTCATTAACAGACGTAAGTAACTTTATTTTAATCCTTAATATGTGTGTATATTGATCGATCAATACTAGAGCCTACGAAATAAGAGCCCACTAGCTAGCTAGCTAGCTTTCAGTTTCAGTTACGGAAAAGTATTGATGAAAATCATCATTTCTAAATACTTGATCTTTGGCTTTTCTCACGGACAATACACATATATGCCCTAGGAAGCTGATACTTTTATTTTTCGGTGATGGTAAAAGATATAACTCGGCCACTTTTGATTTATCCTTTCCTCTGAATCCTTGCAGTATACTTCCATATATATATATATATATATATATATATATGATCAAAGGTCCTTTTGTACATCTGTTGGTGGAGAAAAGATCATAACCAACTCCTTTTATGCACTATCATTATCTAGTATATATAGTAGTCAACTTTGATATTATACCCCAATACGTTCTTCTTTTTTCAACAAAACCTAACAAATGGAGAATTCGTCTTAGAATTTCATGACAGTCCTTCTCCATACCAACAAATTAATATTTTCTTTTTAGTGATTAAATGAATATATTAACCAAAGGAGGGCAAGCTCAGATTGTTTTAAAGCCTTCTTGACAATTATTTCCCCCCATCTTTTTTATCTTGCACCTTGAAAATTTTTTAACATAGAGGCCATATACAAATATATATATATATATAATGTTACTGTGCTTTCTTAACATATTAACTAACTATGTTTTTTAAGTCCTTATGACAAAGAAACATCATAAAAGGGAATTGGCCCCCCGAAATGTAGATGGTAAAGATTGTTGGACCACCTTCGATCTCCTCCCCAATCATAGTGAAAAAAAAAAACACTTTAGATGGATGGATGATCAAATTGCATAACATTTAGACTGAGAGAAAGAAAAGCTAACTAATGAAGTGACAGTACATGCAAGATAGGGTTTGGCGAAAGACCCAATAAATAGATCAATTCCCCCTACCTATTATTAAGTTTTATTATGATTTTCTAATTAAGAAATATGATTTAATTTAACTTAAATGTCTCTCTCTCTCTCTCTCTCTCTCTCCCTCTCTCTGCTTGTTTGTCTGCCTGTGCATGCCATGCCCAGCCCCGGAGAAGAGACAGAGAGTCCCCTCTGCATACAACCGTTTCATCAAGTGAGTAATCATGTCAACTATCATTCAGTTCTCTTTCTCTCAGAGACAAACACACGTAAATAAATTAATAATAAAGTACATATAGTTATTACTTGACCAGAAGAAAATATAGAAAATATAGTTATTAATTAATTGATTTATAAACTTGCCAAAATTGATGCAAAATATATGAATGGTCGATTCATCTGAATGTGTGTACATGCAGGGACGAGATCCAACGCATCAAGTCTGTGAATCCTGATATATCACATAGAGATGCCTTCAGTGCAGCTGCCAAGAATGTAAAATTGTTTAATAATATTTTAGGGTTATTCCTTCTTTACCGAATTAGGGTTTTTGGATTTAGTATAAAACCAGTCCTTGTTGTGTGGGGTCCTTTGATATGTGAACCTCTTAAATTTTGCCTTTCTTTTTGTCAGTGGGCTCACTTTCCACACATTCACTTTGGTCTAATGCCTGACCAGACTGTGAAGAAGACAACCATTCGCCAGCAGGTTACCACCCCCCATGCAGTACTATTAACCCATTCTACTACTTTTTGTTGCATAATTAATTTGCTAGCAAGATTAACTAATTAATAACATTGTTTTTAAAATATAATTTAATACTAACGTTGTGGTTTTAACTGGGTTTGTGCAGGAAGGAGAGGATGTTCTGATGAAAGATGGGTTTTTCTCTTCAGCAAATAATGTGCGTGTCTCCCCTTACTAAATCAGAGTTTCAAGCTGCAGCTTGATGTCTTTGTGATGGTGGGAGAAATGTTTAAGGTCCAAATGCTTAATTGTGATAATGCCTAAGTACTCTAGCTAGAGGTCTTTTTAATGTTGATAACCGGGTTAGATGGAGTTTTAAGATTTAATATCTAAAGTTTGCTTAAACAGAAGCCTTGAATTTTGAAGACCTTATCCGTTATTATGTTATGATAATATTAGACACCAGTGTCGGTAGCTAGGTGCTGATGATCAATCCACTACTTTTCCGTGCACCTTGTTTATTTTAAAATCGATTTTTATGTTGTTTGTTTTCCTAACATCTCCTTTATTTAGGAAATGTTATTAGCACTTTAAAAAAGATATAAATTTGCACTTATTCTATACGTTTAAGTTGCATGATAATATTTTTAGAGTGTAAATAACATTTCTCCCTTCTAATCTATATATTATCATGTCACACAAACACACGTTAATTAGCATGATCACGCATTTTTTCATATATATACACACGATATGGAAGAGTGAATATGAGCTGCAAAATCTCTTGAATGCATTAGTTATTAGTTTTACTTTGTTTTGCTTTCTTAACCTCTGCAGATATGCAGTTTTGCATGCATGCTGCTTCTTGGAAATCCCATAAATATAATTAATGTCTGACGTTATTAGTGTGTTCGAATTGGCATGAAGTTATGAACTTAATTCGAGTCAGGCCAATGTAAATGGACTTTGAATCTGTTTAACTTGATGCCATGTAAAGCAAGGATATTGCCGTTGAAATGATATGTTTTCACGGCAAGACGTTTAACTAAAGGGCCGATTTATATAAAAGAGATTTCAGTTTTCAATTTTATAAAAATAAAAAAAATAAACTCAAGGCCCCATTTAATAACTAAAGAAAACAGTTTTCGATTTTTTGTTTTTCAGCTAATTACCAAACAAGCTTTCATTTTTTTCAATTTTCATAAAAAGTGAAAACAAAATTGAAAAATTGAAAATGAAATGGTTAAATGGCCCTTAAGTTAATAAAAAGATCATACATCCAGTTTTGAAACTTTAGAGAACAAATATCATGTTTGTTGAAAATTCTTAAGAACCAGCATGACAATGTATAGTTTTCATAATAGAGTAAATCATAGCAATGATCTTTTAACTTTAATTCAATTGGAGTAATGGTCGCTCAACTAAAAATTCATTACCATTAGTCCCTCAACTAAAAATTCATTACCATTGGTCCCTTAACTTTAATCCAATTGGAGAAATAGTCCCTTAATTTTAACCCAATTAGAGCAATGATCCCTCAACTTTAACCTAATTGTAGCAATGGTCCTTCCAACATAACTTGTTTTGACAAAATTCTGACGAAGTTGACGAAAATAACCATAGCTACACGTTTTGATGAGTTGAGGGATCCCAATTGTAGCAATGGTCCTTCCAACATAACTCATTTTAACAAAATTTTGACAAAGTTGATGAAAAAGACCATAGCTACACATTTTGATGAGTTGAGGGACCAATGGTAATAGATTTTTAGTTGATGAACCATTGCTTTAATTTGATTAAGGTTGAGGGATCATTGCTACAATTTACTCTTCATAATATATGTGAAGGTAAAAGATCCACATCAGACTTTTTCAAACACGTAGTACAAATTGAAAGTGCATGAAAAACTTGTGATCGTTGAACTTCACATGTAGAATGACCATTTGAAGTTTCATCGTGTAATTAATTAATTAATTTGCAATATAAACAATGGTCAACTCATATATCACAATATAGACAGCCAAACTAAATTTCTCTATGTACGTTTCCTTACTAGTTATATTTTATATCCACGGCATTCCCAACCAAAGAAAGAAAACGGATCATGTAAATATGTGGTTGTTGTAAAATCAGCGGTATGTGTGCTATGGAATATAAAGTAAATGAGATACAATATTTACAAGGTTCAGCAAGTATGCCTACATCCTTGGGTTAGCAGCAGTACTTTCTCTCATTATATGAAACAATAGGAGTACAATGATAACTCTCACTATTTTCTCTCCTCTCTAGCCCAACTCATTGGTATTTACTTTTGTATCTCTCTTCTTTCTCTTCTTCCTCTTCTTTCTCTTCTTTTCTTTCTCTCTTTCTTCCTTACTTCCTTTCCTTCGTATGTCTATCTCTCTCTTTCTTCATTTGCTCCTTTGTTTTATAGGTAAAGCTGGTGGTAGACAAAGCTTAGTGGGATGAGTGGCCATCCACATTGAGTAGTTAGAATTACAATACTCCCCCTTGGATGGCCACAAGTCCTCGATTGGCTATCTTATTGGAATTTCTTCAATAATAACTCATGTGACGAATGGATGTTCCGGAAGAAAAAAATGTTTTGCACATATGGCCAAAGTAGCAAACTCTTAGATGCTCCCCTTGACTGATGCCTCCCCCTGATTATAATAAATATGGATTAACTACCTTGTCATCATGCAGATGCGTGTTGATCCAATCTTTGAACTTTTGACAATGAAGACTTTAGAGATATATAGTTCTGACCGATATGAACATGTAGCAACAAATGTTTGCTTCGTTGGATGTTGTAGGATCAAACTATTTCCATATATAAATACAAATCCTTTCTGTGAATGATATGTATGCAGGTTAGAGAGAGATTTGAATTTTGCTTGCCCAATAAGACCAAGGATATTAGTGAGTTCATTGGAATAGAACAAGCACATGTCTATAATTTCCTAGAGATATCAATAGATAAACTTTATTTCATTTCAATACCCATTTATTGGTATTGTGCTCCACAGGAAATGTGATAATTGATTCAGTATATTGTGCTAAATACAATAAGGCATAGCATATATTTTACTTAAGATATGGTACTTCTAGACCAAATATCAATTTATCATTTCCCTCACGAGGATGAATGATCTTTCTTAGTGCCTAAAATTTGATTAACCATTTGAGTGTTCAACTCATGATCTTCAATCCACATGGTTTTTTAATACCATAAAACCCTTTTAGTGGATAAGAATCGTGTTGGCATATTGTTCGATCTGCAACTCGAGAAAATATTCCTTACAACACTTTATAATCTTTCTAGACTCTTCACGAGTCCCAATCTAATGTCATCAACTCTTATAAGAGATTTCGTATGTTGCAATAATATCATAATGATAGTACTCACTAAGGCAATTTATACCATCCACTGGTATTGAGTACATAATTTGTGCTTTACCCTTCTAGGGCTTATTTCAAGCTATTTGAATCCTTCAGAAATTTTCTACACTTCATGGCACATTCTCCTTTGGAATTTTATATAAAGCAATTTGCTTCCATGTATACTTGAGGGAATTACTTAGGGAGATATGATTCGGGCATATATATAATTCTCCATTAAAATGAACAAGTTTCACAATGAGAAACCATGTTTAAAGGAGTGTATTACGATTTCAAGTTTGGACTAGGAACCTGGTGTATTTCATTGTATCACAAATGCCCATATGTAACCTTATAGGTTCAACATCCTTTGGCTATTTGTACTATATATAGAGGTCCATTTTTTCGCGTTCTTATTAAACTGTAATGGAATTGCCTCTCCATTTCTTTTACCAATAAATTTTCCTTTCTTTCTTTCATTAACAAACCAAAGAATGTGTCTCAATATTAACACAACTCATTGATGAATTTAGTAGCTACTGTAAAACCAAAATTAGCATTGGTAATCATCAATTCGTGATCTCATAATTCTCATGTGCATGCGCATGCGCATGCATATTTATAAGCATTTCATTTCTTTGGATATCCTTGTCTCTTCAGGGGCTTTACATTGTCTCTTCTAGGACAGTCATCTCTTATTAGATAAATTGTTGGAGAATTTGGATCATAACCTCCTCTAGAGCGTTTTAGAGCTTGAATTTTTAGTCTCCACTTCTGGGGAGTTGAATCATTGGAACCTATATATCCATCATGCTTCATGCATGAGATACATTAAAATTTCCATGTCCATGGATTATCTTTTTGGAACTTGAATCTATGCGGCAACTGTCATGCATCGGGCATGCAACTGTTTACTGGTACTAAGTCTATGGATAGTCTTATTAAGACTTTAATCCATGCGACATCTTTGTAACTTGTTAATGCAGTTGATAGTTTATTAGCAATCGTGAAGATTGTATTACCTTTACATCATCGAAATGATATAAACTGGTAGAGTTTGATAAAGCTGTGAGTAAGATTACCATCATTGAACTTTGGTCTTCCATTCATTTAGTCAGCCACTCAATTTCTCCCTTTGAACTTCTATGGGCTCATCGTTGATGCTTCAGCTTTAGCCTCCTGCACAACAGAACAGGTGCGCAACCTTTGCCTTTGAATGGTCCTTCAAAGCATCACTTCTTGGTCACTCACCCATACTTGGCAGTTTCTGTGTAAAGAGCCAACAGCATACCAACTGTTCTGCGACGTTAGAAACTTCAAACCTGGCTCCAACAATATTTGAAGATGACTACTCGAGAGTAATACAAGGTAAGCAATAAGGCAACGATTCCAGGCAATCAGTTCCAGGCCGGAAGTTTGATTTCAGGTTCTGATTGATTCCTTTCTTTCTCCTAGTCTTGTAGGTAAGAGCAAGTGCAAAGGAAAAGACAGGGAAAGAGCATGATATGGTATACTCTTACTCTCGACCCTGATGATATGATATACTTTTGCTCTTGAAGAAAAACAGTAGAAAGATTGATGCTGATGTAAAGCTTCTTGATCAAAAATATTTTCTTACTGAGGAAATGAGTTGGGTATTTTTAGCGACTTGGTTGAAGAGTTATTATTAAAGAGGAGGAAAGCTGGGTATTTTGAGAAGCTTGGTTGAAGATGCATTCTCGTCAAGGAAGAAGAGTTAGGCATTTTTGGAGCTCTACCTTGCCATGAAGGACGGAAGTCGACATGTATAGGAATTTCCCAATAGCAGGTAGTGGTATTGTTGGGATCATCTCCTTCATGCTTATAGGCAATAGTGGTGCAATTGGAACAGTAAAATTCATACGTTTCAACTTTGCCAGAGATATGTTGACAAAGTTATCCTTGATATCCAGAAAGCTAAGATTCTGTCTGAAAAATGTCAATGAAATTAATTCGGGAAAATCCGGCTTTTGAAAATCGAAGAGCAATGTATCTTCGATTTTTGAACAAGTGGCCCTATTGCCTCTTCTTTTATAGAGGCATCAATTGTATCGAAACGGCATGCCTGGAAAGTTACCCGCCTGTAAAAATTGCTTCTGTTGTATTTCTGATATTTCAATTTATCTAACCTCTTTTTCTTTCATCATTTAGGAAAATGGCTTGCCCATCTAACTGTCGTTTCAATTTGAATGTTGTGCAAGATGCGGACGTGCCTCTTCAAGACAATATAGCGCCCATCCTTCTTATTCTTTAATGGTATAACCGCTACAGTAGTAGCTAGGAATCTTCTCACTCCCAAGGATAAAAGGATACTTTCAAAATGGTCGGATGAATTTGCTGTTCAAAACTGTCCAATATGGGCCAACGTCTACTTGCTCAAACTCGCCAAGTTGAATCATTAATGGCTGAGATGGAAAGTCTTAGGAAAAAGATTAGAGGGCTCAAGCACGAGAATAAAGAGTTGCACAAACTTGCAAATATTTACTCAACGAGCATAAAAGCAAAGCTCGACTAGTTGCAAGAATCCGAAAGTCAGATTCAAAGTGACCACTAGAGATTCATGGCTTTATTCCAAAGGCCCCCATTACCTCCACTGTCTGGAGTTCTACCAATTACTGAGGCTTTAAATGAACAACCTCTTATGCCTCCCCTTTCTGGCGTTCCACCAAGTATTGGGGCGTCACATGATCAATCTACAATGCCTCCCCCCTCTGGGGTTCTACCAAGTAAGGTTTCACATGAGAAATCTTTGGGAAGGCTCCCCTATTTGTTTGCTTTAGTAGTTGTAACTCATGTGTATTTACATGTATAAATATATATAGAAAAATTCTATCTCTTTTGGTTTTATACATGCCTGAAACTTCTGGTTCAATTTATTAGATATGAGAAACTATGGAAATTTTTGATATGAATCAATGAAGAAACGATGGAAACTTATGGTTCCATGAATATGATTCAATGAGACTTTAAGTAAAGATGTTTTTTAATATCATATGCTTCCATAGGAATTCTGGGGCATTCTGAATTCATGAAAGTATCTCTCGCATAAGATGTCGATGGTAACAAAATTGAGTTTTGTTAAGTTCACCATTTTCTTACTCCCAAAAGGAAGAAATTCAGGTATGACACAACTTACGATAATTTATTCATACCACACGTAACACATGTCTACACAAAATGTTAGAACTTCAAGTTCTTAACATTATTCATATTTTGAACTTTAGGTAAAAACATTATTCATATGTACTCCAAATTTATTCTCAAAATTGACATCATTGGAACCTAGGAATTCATGCCCATACTATCTATACATGGATTAAGGAACTTATGGTCCTCATTTACATGAATCAAGGAACTTCTGGCCCTCACTTAATAGTTTGTGGACTGAGGCGCTTATGGTCGTCATTTTAATTTAATTGAAGAA
The DNA here is from genome assembly GCA_024362995.1 of Heteromeles arbutifolia. Lineage (NCBI taxonomy): Eukaryota > Viridiplantae > Streptophyta > Magnoliopsida > Rosales > Rosaceae > Heteromeles > Heteromeles arbutifolia. The sequence goes on from JANCRC010000019.1 coordinate 10,051,573, forward strand.
CTACTACTTTCTCAGTTGATTCAAAAACTTCAGGTTTTGATTTTGGTCAAGATCAAGGAACTTTGGGTCCGATCTTTTATATGATGAAACTTCAGGTCTAATCATTTTATATGATGAGGATCAAGAAACATTAGGTTCTAATCTGATCAAGGAATTTCAGGTCCTTTATATACTCATTATAACAAAATGTAATACACTAAATATATAAAAGCAATATGCGGTAATTCCAGCCATGGTAAATAAATTGCTTTTAAGTAAATAAAGCTTGTGACAAGGGCTTTGATTTATCACCATTCACATAAATATCAAAGCTTAAAGCAAATGGTAATAATTCTACCCACTGTAAATAAATTGCTTTAAATGAATAGAACTTGTGATAGGGATTTAAACTAAGACCATTCACATAAATATGCCAAAATAGAGAAGGCAATGATTAAGTCTCCATCTTTTGTTTTTTCTTTTTCTTTGTCTGCCACTTTCTTTTGTTTGATCCTTTTAATTTTATTTTCATTTCACATCTCCAAGTCCTATTAGTTGCTCAGGAGGTAATAGTAACAATAAGTCCAGTTGGTGTTCTTCCTCCAATAAGTTTCGAAAGAGTCGAAATGATTCCCGTAAGTTTTGGAGTCAAATGTAATGCCTGCAACTTATGAGAAGATCAAACCGTTAAATCTAACTCAAATTTTAGTATGACATGGATAAGAGGATATTGAACAACTTTTGTAAAGAAACAGTTTTGATCCAAGCTACTAAAAATGGAGTTTTGGCACTCATAAGATGGATGTCCAATTTTTTGCGGGATTTGAGTTTATGGTAGTATTTCAAAGATTTGGAATGATTTCACCATTGGATCTTTTTTAGATTTTTGATATGTTATAGGAGAGGGGATAAGGAATAACTTTCATGGAGGAATTCTTTATGTTTGAGCACAGGAAGTTGGAGTTTTAGAGTTCGTGACATGACTATCGGATTTTCTACGAATTTGAAGTCTGTACCATTTTTGCTTCTGCAAATAATGATATACAATCATGAAACAAGATATATACTTGATTTAAGAAAATTAGTAGTACAGAGATATGAGAATAAAATATAAGGATTTTCTTATCTGTGAAATTCCAGCTGACAGAGGTGAGAGGTAGGTAGTGCTTCACCGGATTTATGACATTGTGCTTTCGACTGACACGAGAGCTTCTCGTGCGAATAACGTGTTGTAAAATCATGGTATGTGTGATGTGGAATATAAGGAAATGTGTGGTATGGATATAAAGTAAATGAGATGCCATATTTACGAGGTTCAAAAAGTATGCCTACGTCCTCGGGGCAGCAGCAGTACTTTATCTCATTATGTGAAATAATAGGAGTACAAAGATAACTCTCACTATTTTCTCTCTTCTCTCTAGCCCAGCTGATTGGTATTTTCTTCTTTCTCTTCTTCCTCTCCTCTCTCTTCTTTTCTTTCTCTCTTTCTTCCTTACTTCCTTTCCTCCGTATGTCTATCCCTCTCTTTCTTCATTTGCTCCTTTGTTTTATAGGTAAAGCTAGTGGTAGACAAAGCTTAGTTGGATAAGTGGTCATTCACATTGAGTGGTTAGAATTACAATAGTGGTGTATTTAAAAAAAAACAAAAAATGTTATTTTTATTGGATTAGTATGTAAATGACATGTGCAATGCACATGTCAATAATGCCACCTATACAACAGTAGCTTACTCTCTAAGCCAATGTAATTGAAAAAGTACAAATAGTTTTCCCTCCTGTCGTTTAAGGTTGTTGTTGTATTTGTTAAGAAACAGTTAATAAAAAGCACAGAGGTATTCTTTAGCTTCTTCTTCGAAGCTTCCTTGATCTTTTTTTGGTTTTACATTGAGTGTTAAGATGCTATCCAGAGCCAGTCTCGCTCACGCGGTGTTGCTGGTTTCTAGTTTTCACTGCTAAGATTGCTGATGAAGTGATGTTCTTTTGTGATTTTGGTTTGATATGACTGATGTATTGGAATTTTTTTTTTTTTTTTTGGGGTTTTGATGAAAGATTGAAGGACGATGCCATACTCGAATGTTATATGAAGATTAGATGATGAATTACCTAAAGGCCGATGGCAAGGTTGTTAAATTTTCAGTAGTTTTTTGTTTTTTGAAGGCCGATGCCACACGTGTTGATATTTCAGTAGATTCTTGATTTCTCAAGGGTGATGGCATATATGAGTTCTTTTGATTCTTGATACTTTACGACACATCTACTGTTTGTAGTTGAATTTAGATTGTTTTTTAAACTCAGATCTTGAATTTTGTCATCTAGGTTTTTCTTGCCAACTTAAAATCGTATCTGGGCATTTTGCCTTTAGATTGTTGGTGTGTCTTTTCTTGTGATCTATTGCTATTTATATACGATTACTGCTTATAGTCATCATGTCAAGTTCTGTAAAGATTGAGAGTTTATTAGGAATGCTTACGATTAAGCTTAGTGATGATAATTTCATTAAGTGGAATTTTCAGTTCTCTTTTGTACTTTGTGGTTATGATCTTCTTGATTATTCCACTGGAGAATTTATGTGTCCTCCCAAGTTTGTCCTTACTCTTGAGTTAGGTGTCACAACTGAGATTAGTGCTGCTTATAAGGAATAAGGTAAAACTGATATCGCATTGTTAAGTCTTCTAATTGCCACACTGAGTGATGATGCGATAAAGCATGTTGTAGGATGTAAAACATCTAAAGAGGCTTGGGCTGCTTTACAAATTGTCATTTATTTGTTTTTAGTGCTAGTGTGAACCATTTGAAGGCTAAACTTCACACTATGTAGAAAAGGGGTATACCATTGATAAATATCTATTAAGGTTGAAAGCAATTAAGGATCAGTTACTGATGATCGCATATTTTACTATTTATTTACTCTAAAAGTTACATTTTCTTGTGATAAGTTGGACGAAAATGAAAGGAATTTCAGAGATTTGTGCCTTTATGACTAGATTAATAATAATGCAACATTCCTAAGATTTTTTGTTTAATTTCTAGTCAAAGTGGAAGTTGCTAGAGCTTCTGCTCTTTTGGATTCATGTGTAGGCATTATCTAAATTAATCTTATTCTCATAATTTTTATGTAGGGTCTACATGGTAAAAGCTGGCAATATTTCTATCATTTGGATACAAAGATGGACCATTTTGTTTTGCTTCCACGTGGCCATTTCAATACCTTAAGTAGGGATGACAATTCTAACCGTTAAACCCGATAACTGTGGATAACCGTCCGAATGGATTGGATTTGGATATGAAAATTCGGGTATGGTTTGGATATGGGGAAAAACCGTTTATATTATTCCGTTATGGTTTTGGATATGGTTATAGAGGTCCCCAAACCATATCCAAAACCGAATCCGATCCGATTAGTAAATAATATAATTTATAGATAATATAATAGTATAATATATATATATATATGTATTTGTATATCCATTATTCACCAAACCATTACCTTGAGAATACAAAAGTTGCATTTTGTAGGAAAGTAAAGTTTTGAATCAAAATCAGTGCGAACTCAAAGGTGCTTTTAGGACATAACAAAAACAAGCCAACATCATCAGTGTTTTAATTTTTATACTCAACAAGATCCATTCATTGGATCATTTTATACATCAAATGTTTAATGAAGAAATTGATATCTACTAACTTATAATTTCTCAATTGAACGAATATATTTTTTGTATTGACGAAGATGGATATACCCGTTAACCGATGGGGAATCCGTTACCCGGTGGGTATGGTTATGGATAATACCCGATGGTTAATTTGCGGTCATGAATATGGTTAATTTTCGTGATTATGGGGATAAATATAGCATTTTCGTCTCCAAACCGAACCGTTGCCATCCCCCTTAAGGGCATCAAACTTCAATTTGATCCGTCTCAAAAGATGATTGAAAGCCTTGCGACTTTTACCATTTTCCAGGAGGAACCGACTCACTATCTCAAAGAAAAGTGGGGAATTGACTGCTACAAAATCAGAAAAATGGGAGATCGCATCAAAGAGGCAGCGATTAAGTTGGTGAAATTGCAGTTGCACAGTTGGGGGAGAACGGAAAAGGAAAGCAGAGGAATGTTATTCCCATATATTCTTGCTCCTAATTTGTTTGATTTTCTTGTGGTATGTGTTCTCTTTTATTATGGGTTTTCGAGTGAAAGCATCAAAGAGAGAGACTTGGCTGTTGCATAAATGGATTTATTGATGGCAATGAAAGAGTTTTTGAAACAAAGGGGAAGCAGCAACAAGGAGATCAAAGGCACGAGCTTAATGTTAATAGATGCAGAATTCATTTGGGTGCCTTAATGTACCAAAGAGTGGCCAGCACATAATTGAAGACTTCTACCGTTTCCTTTCTTTTACTGTCAGCAATCAATTGAGGTTAATCTTTCGTCTGTTACGGAAACGTAAAAGGGGAAAAGAAGAAAAAAGAATTGATCAAGGGAGCGAAGAAGCAGAGACGGACGAAAGACGATTGAAGCAAAGCAGAGGAGTTTACAGGGTTTTCTAAACTCAATTTTCTTCTCGTTAATTTTATGAATTCAATAATAATTTCGATTATGTTTCGGAACTAATTTTCCTTAGCAAGGGCTACGATGTAGCCATGACTATGAATGCTTAAATTTTGAAGTGAACTATTTCAAGTTTTCAATTTCATTAAGTATCATTTGCTGTGTTTGTATGCTTAGTTTTAGTCTTGGTGATTAGCTACCATCTTGACTTTTACTTGGTAAATTTCATGCAAGTTGTGCAGATGCCATGTTTTCAACTTGAGTGATAGCTTCTTGCAAATAGATACCATGAATTACCTAGTAGTATATGCCATATTCTAGGATTTGTGTAGTCTTGATATAAATTTCCACTAATCGTAATGAGTTTCATTATGTTAAACTATTCCAGATGTCATGGATGGTTGTATATTGGGATATACGTAATAGTCTAGATGCCATAGATATTACATGTGTTAGGGAGATTTGACTATCAATGAGGTTGAGTACTTGTTAATAATTTACTGCAGAAAATAAGTTGAATTGGTTATGGTGAGTCGGATGCTGTAGCGTTTTACTCAACTGAATTACAATTTGTGTACTTGGCTGCCACTTTTTGCATTGTGATCAAACTTTCTTGTTTTCATTTGTTTTTACTATTAATTTCAATACTCAAATCCATCTTTCATCAATCTTTGCTAATTCTACTTCGTTGCAATTGGATTTAAGTTAGTTGATAAGAATTAAAACATTTTCTGAGGGACGATATTAAGTGCTTGCTTTCTATACTATCGAACGATTCGTACGCTTGCGAGCATAAAATTTGGAACTAAGTTGGACTAATTTCGGTTAGTTTAAATTTCACAACAATTACTAGCTGCAGGGGAAAAAGTATCTAATAATGATCTTATCATTGTTGCACTCACTGGCTTACCTTCTGACTATAACATGATTAGAACTGTTATTTTGGCCAAAGATACACCCATCACCTTGAAAGAATTTAGAGCACAGTTAATAGGTGCAAAGAAGAATATTGAAGCTAGGATGCATTCTCTAGTTTAAAGTATGGCTGCCCAGTATATCAATGCAAATCCTTCCACTGGTGGTTCATCTTAGTTTGGTGGTAATTCTGGTTCTTCTAATTCATCTGGTGTTGCTACCGCATCTCATTTTCCATCGAACTCTAGTTATGACTTCAATGGGCCAGGTCCTTCAGCTATGTCTTCATCTTCTTCTAACAATGGTTATCAGTCTAATGGTAACAGTTTTCATTCCAACAATGAAAGGAAGATCTTTAATAATAGAGGAAGATCTTTCAATTCTAATAATTTTAGGCTAACAGGAAGTGGGGGTTATAAACCAAGGTTTAATGGTTCAAGATCTGGTAATTCTTTGCAACCATGGTTTGGCAATACTTCAAATAGATTTGACCTTATTCCTGAATGTCAAATATGTTCTTGAAAAAGGTCATACAGATGTCACTTGTCTTTGCAGAAGTGATTATGGTCAAGCTTTACAAGAGTGTAAGATTTGTGGCAAAAACCATATAGCACTTAATTGCAGACATCGAGGAATTATGGTTATCAAGGCAACCAACCTCATTCTTCTTTGACTGCCAATTATGCCTATCAAGGATTTACTTATGCTCCTCAGCATGATATGCCTATGTTTTCACCACCATCACAGTTTGGTGCACTAAGATAACACCCTCAGTTTCTTTCAAATACCAATCAAGTTCTTCAAGGTGGTTTGCTGCTATGAATGCACAGAATTCTAATAAGTTTACAAATGGGGCTTCTTGGATCATTGATACAGGAGCCTCTCATCATTTGAGTCATGATGTAACAGTTCTAACTAGGGATACTCCTTATGAAGGCACTGAGAAGATAATTGTTGAAAATGGTGAAGGTTTGGAAGTCAAACATATTAGAAATAACACCTTACAAACTCAAATCTCATGTTTTATATCTTAAACATGTTTTACATGTGCCAATGTTAACTATTAATGTATTGTCAGTTAAAAAGCTTTGCAAGGATAACCATAGTTGATTCATATATGATGATATTCAATTTTTTGTGCAAGATAAGGCAACAGGGGCAATTCTCCAACAAGGAAACAGTAGCAATGATGAGTTTTCAGGATTCATGTGCACATATTTCCTACACTACTGAATAAAGGTGTTGTTTCTTCTGCTTTTTTGGGACATACAGTGAAAACTTCTCTGTGGCACCAAAGATTGGGCCACCCTTCTAATGAGTGATAGAAGCATATTTATGCGACTTAGTTAGTGTGTTTTCTTGCATTTACTTAGTTATTTGTTGTTTATTATAGTGTCTTAAGTCATTTTCGTGTGTTTATAGGTCCTAGAAGCAAAGTTGGCAAAAAGATGCAATTTGGAGCATTTTAGAGTAGTTTTGGGCTTGGAATGGATATCACAAGTATGGAGCAAGATGGATGGACGAATTTGAAGTTCAAGAGAGGCTAGGAATGTGCAAAAGAGTTGAAGAAATAAATCCAAGTCAAAGAAGATAAGGAATCAGCTACAAAGAAGAAGAATTATCCAAAACATTATCCAAACTACCTTATCTTATCTTTATCTTATCCTTATCTTATCTTACCATGCCTTATCTTATCCTATCCTAATCCTTTCTTAACTTAATTCCTGCTGCAAAAGGGATTCAATTTCAGTTTAGGAGACCTAAAAACCTGATTTCTAGGAACCTTATCCCCTCCTACAAAGGTGCCGCACCTATCCCCTTCTAGAAACCCCAAAATCAGCCAAATAACACCCTTTCTAGAAGTCCCTAAAAATCTGGCGACCCAAGCCTTCTAGATGCATGATCCAGCCGCACCTTTAGCCTAATTCCCTTTGGTTTTTGGTCTTCTAGATGTCCTATTTCCTGCTAGGATTACATAAACCCTTTCCCCTTAGGATTGTGTTTTATTTTCCTACACAAACTACATTTTGTAATCCTTTTCCTACACCATCTAATTGTGCCGCACCCTCCCTCTATATATTCACATATTTGCTGCACCATTCACCACCATCATCTCTCATTCACACATCTCTGCACTACCATTCAGCCATACCTCATTGTGCCGCAACCTGCAAGCAAGGAAGGAAGGAATCTGGAGCGTTTTCTAGGTGTTTTCTATCTTTGTTCAATGTTTAATTTTATTTATATTTGTTTGATTGCGAACATGAGGAACTAATTTCTTTATAGTTAGAGGCGAATTCAAAGCCATGGACATATGTTTTATATGAATTGATTTCCTCCAGTTATGATTTCATGAATTGTGAATGTGGTTTGCTTAACTGTTTTATTAAGAACTTGTTCTTGTGTGTTGATTAAGGATGCATACTTAGTTTGCATGCATGAATTTGATGCTAAAATATAAGGGAGTTTCACCTAATCGTTATGAACTTATATTTACAAGTAGTGGAGGTTGCTAGTCACGATCGCGTTAAGTAAATTCCTGGTAGGAGTGTCATGCTTTTCATAGTCACGAATGCCTTGTCAATGCTTATGATTTTCACAAAGCTTAATGATCTTTGTTTTGTGTCTCTATCATGCTTTTCATAGTTAGGGAGCTTAATAAAGAATGATTTGGGTTGTTGTATGCTTTTCTTCCAATTCAATGAGTCTAGGGAAATCTGATGATTAATTAGTTCTACACAATTAATTTGGGGCATTGTCATTCATGGTTTGTTGAAAGAATAACTGGAAATCAATTTATATGCATATGTTCATGTGTGGAGAAGGGCCCTCTAACTAGCCTTTCACCCTTCTTAATTCATCAAAATCGTTTTTCTAAAGTTTTCTATGCAAAGTTTCTGTTTTTAGTTTTAAATTCGTCAAAAACAAATGCCCCTTTATTTTGAAGTGTTAGATTAGTTAAAATCTGTTTTGATTTGTGTTTTTAAGTGTCTTGAGTCAAGTTAAAACCTTATTTTCGTCCAAAGTAGTGTTTAGAGTCCAGAACTGCCCAGTTTGTGTTTTTAGGCAGTTTTGAGTGTTTTTGTGCTGTTTTGAGTCTTTTGAGTTGTTTTAGTGTTTTACAATTTAGTCTTGCATTCTTTGAGTCTAGTTTAGTGTTTTAAACTTTGTTTTTACGTTTTTGAGTCAATTTCAAGTGTTTAGCAATCCCTCCTAATCCCCGGTCCAGAACGATCCCTACTTATACATATACTACAACTGTCAAAAAGAGGGTTTAATTTGTGTGTCAAGTTAATTTTCACATGAAATTTTGGCGCCGTTGCCGGGTATTAGCAAATTTGCTAATCCCTTGTTTGCCGTGTGTTTTGTTTTACTTTGTTTTCTGATTTTGTTTTGTTTTCTTGTTTTAGGTACTAGTTTATGACTCGAAGTTCTCAAACATTTCGTGAGCATATCTTGGAGTTTGACGACGATTTTGAACGAACATTGAGAAGGAAGAGGAGGCATCCAGAACCTAGTGAACCTAGTTCAAGCTCAGAGGCCGAATCTGAATTTGAAGAAGAAGAAGAACAAGCCATGGCTATGGATAATCGTACAATCAAGGAACTTTCAGCCTCGGGGTTGGCCAATGCCGCACCCCTTTGCATTCAATACCCCGCGGCTGCTCAAGGCAAGACTGATGAGTTCGAATTGAAGTCAAGCTTGTTGCACCACATTCCTAAATACCATGGGATGTCCATGGAAGACCCAAACAAGCATCTTAAGGAGTTCGAAGTGGTTTGTTCGAGCATGACACCCATAAATGTCGATGGGAGCATTTTGATGATGAAGGCCTTTCCATTCTCTCTTTTGGAAAAGGCTAAAGATTGGCTTTATGAATTAGCACCCGGAACGGTCACTTCTTGGGAAAGCATGAAGAGGGTGTTTTTAGAGAAGTTCTTCCCCACTTCGAGAGTCATTCTCTTGAGGAAGAAAATTAGTGGAATTCAACAAAGCCAAGGAGAGACATTCCCAGCATACTATGAGCGTTTTAAAGCCCTTGTCGCCTCATGTCCTCAACATCAAACGAAAGAAGAGCTTCTACTTCAATACTTCTATGAAGGACTTCTTCCCATTGAGCGACAAATGCTAGATGCTTCAGCGGGAGGTGCATTGGTTGACAAAACACCAATGGCTGCGAAGACCCTAATTGCCAACCGAGCATTGAATGCACAACAATATGAGGGACTTGGACAAAGAGAGTCCCCACGGCAGCAAGTCCATGAGGTAAGTTCCAATTCCGACATTCAAACTCAATTAGCTAACCTTACTTCGATTGTGACTCAGATGGCCGAAGGAATGAAGATACAAGGACCAAGTGTTTGTGGCGTGTGTTCTATGCAAGGACATCTCACTGACCAATGCCCTCAATTGATTGAGAATGAAGGATGGGAATCTGCTAATGCCATGGGTTTTGGGAATCAAAATCAGCCACGCAATGATCCGTACTCCAACACATACAATCCGGGCTGGAGAGATCATCCAAATTTCAAGTGGAGGGAACCTCAACAACCTCAACAACAAGGTGGATTTAGGCAGCAACCTCCAGGGTTCTATTCAAAACCATACGTGCCTACACAACCCCAAGCACAACCTGCCCAAACCAAATCAGGTTCGTCCGTTGATAATGATAGAATTCTTCAAGTACTAACCTCTTTGACGCAGGACATACAGAGCATAAAGAATCAAGCTAAAGAGGTGGACGATTTAAAGAAACAAATGGGGCAGATGGCGGAGTTCATAGGACAATTCCGAGAACAAGGCAAACTTCCTAGCTCAACCATTGTGAATCCAAAAGGAGGATTTGAAGAAACTGATGCAACAAGAAGAAGGGAATGAGGAAGCCATGGCAAGGAAGAAAGAAACAATGCCGCAGCCTTCAAATGCACATATGCCGTATCCTACACCCAAGGTAAGTCCAAAATCAAATTCTTCAAGTTCTATTCCACTAAATGCACCCTTTCCTAGCAGGTTTAGGCAATCAAAGAAGGAAGAGAACGAGAAAGACATTCTGGAAACGTTTAGGAAAGTGCAAGTCAATATACCTCTCCTTGATGCAATTAAGCAAGTTCCAAGGTACACTAAGTTTTTGAAAGAACTTTGTACAACAAGGAGGAGAATTTCGAACAAAGAAGTTGTCCAGGTAAGTGAAAATGTCTCTGCTGTTTTACAAAGGAAATTACCCCCTAAATGCAAAGATCCGGGTAGTTTTACAATTCCTTGCGTTATTGGCAATACTAAGTTTGAACATGCTATGTTAGACTTAGGAGCTTCAATTAATGTCATGCCTTACTCAATTTTCGCATCTATGAATTTAGGAGAGCTTAAAAACGATGGTGTTATAATTCAATTAGCCGATCGTTCTAACTCATATCCGAAAGGAGTTTTGGAAGATGTTTTGGTGCAGGTGGATAACTTGATATTCCTAGCAGATTTCTATGTTTTAGAGATGGAGGAGTCGCCCAATATCACCCCATTGCCGATCCTACTTGGGAGGCCCTTCATGAAAACAGCACGCACCAAGATCGACGTGTTCAAAGGGACTTTAACAATGGAATTTGATGGGGAAGTGATTGATTTCAATCTTTCTGAAACTATTAAATATCCTAAAGACGATCATTCTTGTTTTTCTATTGATGCATTTGATTCATTGGCGCAGGAATTCCTTGACTCATTGGATGGAGATCCCCTTGAAACAACAATTGCACAAGGAATTGGAATGAAGCCCAATCTGGTCGTACCTAGTGAAGAACAATCCGAGATTGTGGCTGCCTTTGACTCATTGCCACGACATCATGGTACATCTCCTAACCCAATTCCAATTCCCGTTTCTACTAATACGTTGTTACCCTCTGTGATTCAGGCCCCTATTCTTGAACTTAAGCCATTGCCGGATCATTTAAAGTACGTCTTCTTAGGAGATGAAGAGACGTTGCCCGTCATTGTCTCTGCATCACTCACGGCAACAGAGGAGGAGAAGTTGATTCGGGTGTTGAAAGAGCACAAAACAGCCATTGGTTGGACATTGGCCGATATTAAGGGGATTAGCCCTACAACATGCATGCATTGCATACTTCTAGAGGAGGGGGCTAAACCAACTCGATAGGCTCAACGCCGACTCAACCCTCCAATGATGGAAGTTGTGAAGAAGGAGATTATCAAGCTTCTCAATTGTGGAGTGATCTATCCAATTTCGGATAGCCGTTGGGTTTCACCGGTTCAAGTTGTTCCAAAGAAATCCGGAGTCACTGTGGTGAAGAATGCCGAGAATGAGCTTGTACCAACCCGTATCCAAACAGGTTGGAGAGTGTGTATCGATTATAGGAAGCTTAACGCCACCACAAGGAAGGACCACTTCCCTTTGCCGTTCATTGATCAAATGCTTGAAAGGTTAGCCGGTCATTCTTTTTATTGTTTTCTTGATGGTTATTCGGGATATAATCAAATTGTCATAGCTCCGGACGACCAAGAAAAGACCACCTTCACGTGCCCCTTTGGTACCTTTGCCTATCGTCGCATGCCATTTGGTTTATGCAATGCACCTGCCACATTCCAAAGATGCATGGTAAGTATCTTTTCAGATTATGTTGAGAAGATTATTGAGGTATTCATGGATGATTTTAGCGTCTTTGGTGATTCGTTTGACAGTTGTTTGGAAAATCTCACATTAATCTTAAAACGATGCATTGAAACCAACCTTGTTTTAAATTGGGAAAAGTGTCACTTTATGGTTACGCAAGGCATAGTTTTAGGGCATATCATTTCAGAAAGGGGAATTGAGGTTGATAAATCGAAAATAGATCTTGTACGCTACTTACCCTCTCCTACTTCGGTTAGAGAGGTTCGTTCTTTTCTTGGACATGCAGGATTTTATAGGCGATTCATCAAGGATTTTTCAAAGATTTCTCAACCTTTGTGCCGTCTCCTTCAAAAGGAAGTGGCTTTCAAGTTTGACGAGGAATGTGAGAAGGCGTTCAACCAACTCAAAGAAATGCTAACCACGGCACCAATCATTATGCCACCAGATTGGAGTCTTCCGTTTGAGCTAATGTGCGATGCTTCCGACTATGCATTAGGGGTTGTCTTAGGACAGAGGAAGGACAAAAATCTGCACGTCATCTACTATGCCTCAAGGACCTTGAACGATGCTCAATTGAACTACTCTACGACGGAAAAAGAACTTCTTGCCGTTGTCTTTGCTTTAGATAAGTTTCGTTCATACTTACTTGGTACTAAAGTCATTATTTACTCTGATCATGCAGCTTTAAGATACTTACTTACGAAGAAGGAGGCTAAACCAAGGCTTATTCGATGGATGCTTCTACTTCAAGAGTTCGATATCGAAATCCGGGACAAGAAAGGAGTTGAAAACGTAGTGGCTGACCACCTAAGCAGATTGGTGCGAGAAGAAGACCCAATTCCCATCCCTGAGACGTTTCCAGATGAGCAGCTGCTGACCATTAAGGTAAGTATGCCATGGTATGCCGATTTAGTTAATTATTTGGTTACTAAACAAGTTCCAAGCACCCTAAACAAGCAACAAGGTGATAAATTGAAAAAAGAGGCACGGTTTTATGTTTGGGATGATCCATACTTGTGGAAGTACTGCCCTGATCAGATTATACGTAGGTGTGTGCATAATTCAGAGTTTAACTCAATTTTGACTTTCTGTCACACTTATGCATGCGGGGGACATTTTGGCACACAACGCACAGCCCTTAAAGTGTTAGAATGTGGGTTTTATTGGCCTACAATCTTTAAGGATGCTAGAACTTTTTGTGTGACGTGTGATCGTTGCCAAAGAATGGGAAATATAGGCCCAAATGACCAAATGCCGCAAACCCCTATCTTTACTGTCGAAATTTTTGATGTTTGGGGTATTGATTTTATGGGTCTTTTTCCTTCATCTCATAGTTTTACATATATTCTACTTGCGGTTGATTATGTCTCGAAGTGGGTGGAAGCAAAAGCCACCTGCACTAATGATTCTAAAGTGGTTGCAGATTTTGTTAGAACTAACATATTTGCTAGATTTGGAATGCCAAGAGTTCTTATCAGTGATGGGGGTTCACACTTTTGCAATCGAACCATTGAGGCGCTACTCAAGAAATATAATGTCACGCATAAGGTGGCAACACCTTATCATCCTCAAACCAGTTGGCAAGCCGAGGTCTCAAATAGAGAAATCAAGCAGATTTTGGAGAAGACAGTTGGGCCAACGAGGAAGGATTGGAGTTTGCGCTTGAATGACGCACTGTGGGCGTATCGTACGGCCTACAAAACACCCCTTGGGATGTCCCCATTTCGGCTCATCTATGGGAAACCATGCCATCTTCCCGTTGAATTAGAACACAAGGCGCATTGGGCAGTCAAAACCTTCAATATGGACATAGATGCCGCTGGAGTTCATAGGAAGCTTCAATTCAACGAGCTTGAGGAGATTAGGAATGACGCTTACGAGAATGCACGAATTTACAAAGAGAAGACGAAGGCTTTTCATGACAAGATGATTCGAACCAAAACGTTCTCCAAGGGGCAGAAAGTTCTACTTTTCAATTCCCGTCTTCGATTATTTCCAGGTAAGTTACGTTCTAGGTGGATTGGACCGTTTGTTATTACTAATGTTTTTTCTCATGGTGCAGTTCAAATCCAAAGTTTGAAGACGGGGCACGAATTCACGGTGAACGGCCATCGTTTAAAGCCCTACTATGAGCACTTTGAAGAGCACATTGTGGAGGACATAACCCTTAATGCCGTGGGCCTCATTGAAGAATAGATGGAAGGTTCGTCCGGCTGGAAGACGTTAAAGCAAGCGCTTCTTGGGAGGCAACCCATGCAAATAAAGAAGACCTAGGAACTCTCCGGCTCCATAACCAGATTTGCGTTTCTAAACTCTACTCTTTATTGCTTTTACTTTGCTATATTTGTCATGTTTGTTAGTTGTGTTGTTTGCTTGCTTGTGTGTGAGTCTATGTTTGAAACATTGAGGACAATGTTTGGTTTAAGTGTGGGAAGGTAAACAAGTGTTTTCATTGAAAAATTCGTGGGTTTTTATCACCTATCACTTCTAAGGTTGTTTTTCACTGTTTTTGAGTGTTTTTAGTGTGTTTTGAAGTGTTTTTATGTGTCTTGAAAGAGAAATACGAAAATTTACAAAAACAAATTTTGAAAAAGTTTTGAAAACCCAAAAAGAGTCGTTTTTGTGTGTTTATGTCTTAGGGTACCTTCCAACACAATGATGAGGATTTGGTTGTTAATTGCATGACTGTTAAAGAAAGTTACAAACATGGATTGAAGTTTGATATGCTCTTTGGTTTATGCTTGGTTATAGTTGACATTCATGAATTCACATGTAATCACAAAAAGGATAAAATCAGTTTTTGTAACATGCTTGAAGGAAGTAACTCAACATAACGCTACAACCCTGAGAGACTTGAGCCTATACGTTCTTTGGAGAGTTAAAAATCTGTGTATTTGTTGTTTTCTAAAGTCGTTGCATGATCTCATCATTCTTTGCTTGGTTGCTACTTAGAATGCATTTCATTATTTAGATCCAAATACTAGAACTTATACCCATTTCATTCAAAGCATGAAATTGATTAGCATAACAAATAACAAGATGAAGTTGTTTAGTTTAAAACCAGAGCCAAAAAGCCTAACCCTTTGCATATGTATTGTAGGTTTAGCCCCTTTGAGCCATATGTAGCCTATTTTCTTTGTTAGCCTACATTATCCTTACCTAGCCTAGATTAGGACCATCCATACCTTTGTTCTTAAGGCGTAGTGAAGCATGACCTAAGAGTGAATTCCCTTTGCTCGTTATTAGGCAGCAAACAAGTGTGGGGGAAGGTTTTTAGTGGTTTTGTGTGCCAAAATATCCAGAAGGGCACGGGTAGAAAAGAAAAAAAAATAAAAAAGAAAAAAAGAAGAAAATTCGTGAGAAAAAGAAAAGAAAAAGAAAAGTACGTGAAAAAGTGTGAAAAGTGTTCAAAATGAGTGAGAAAAGCTCACAAGTGTTGGTTGTTGAAGAAAGGGTCCAAAAAGTTGAATTCGGCCCTAAGTATGTGTGATCTTCCCCTTTATGTTCAAAGTTTGTTTTTTGCGTTTAAAAAGGGAGTTCTAAGTGTCATATTCATCACTTTGCTTGCTATTGCTTTAAGAACGTTTGTTTTCCTTACCTTTCTTTGTTAGCCAATACCCTTAGCCCCGTTACAACCCTATACTTCAATCTTGAGTGTTATGTGTTTCAATATGTGGAGTTTGAATTTGGTATGAGCATATGGTATCCCTGGTTCTCGCGTCTAAGTAGTGGCATTCCATTCATAAGATCATATATATACATGCATTCCAGAAATTGCTTTCTTTGTTATATAGATATGTGAGTGTTTAGTTTTCATATTTACATCAATCTTCTCACATATACCTAGTGTAGGGAGTGTAATTAGAAAATCTGTGTGAAAATAAGAGTGTGTATCTAGTAAGGAATTGAGGGATTCTCTAAGGCATGTTATTACATTCAAAAAGTTGTTTTAATTGATTAAATGCGAGCTAGTGTGTGGGAACTTTGATTAAGTATGTGCTCGAGAGTAAGGATAACTAAGATCTATGTAAGTAATGATTTTTAACATGTTATGTTTCATTGGAAATCCCTGAGGCAAACGTTGGAAGGTTTAGGTTTTGTTTTGTTTGTTTTGTTTTGCTCGAGGACTAGCAAAAGCTAAGTGTGGGGGAATTTGATAGAAGCATATTTATGCGACTTAGTTAGTGTGTTTTCTTGCATTTACTTAGTTATTTGTTGTTTATTATAGTGTCTTAAGTCATTTTCGTGTGTTTATAGGTCCTAGAAGCAAAGTTGGCAAAAAGATGCAATTTGGAGCATTTTAGAGCAGTTTTGGGCTTGGAATGGATATCACAAGTATGGAGCAAGATGGATGGACGAATTTGAAGTTCAAGAGAGGCTAGGAATGTGCAAAAGAGTTGAAGAAATAAATCCAAGTCAAAGAAGATAAGGAATCAGCTACAAAGAAGAAGAATTATCCAAAACATTATCCAAACTACCTTATCTTATCTTTATCTTATCCTTATCTTATCTTACCATGCCTTATCTTATCTTATCCTAATCCTTTCTTAACTTAATTCCTGCTGCAAAAGGGATTCAATTTCAGTTTAGGAGACCTAAAAACCTGATTTCTAGGAACCTTATCCCCTCCTACAAAGGTGCCGCACCTATCCCATCTAGAAACCCCAAAATCAGCCAAATAACACCCTTTCTAGAAGTCCCTAAAAATCTGGCGACCCAAGCCTTCTAGATGCATGATCCAGCCGCACCTTTAGCCTAATTCCCTTTGGTTTTTGGTCTTCTAGATGTCCTATTTCCTGCTAGGATTACATAAACCCTTTCCCCTTAGGATTGTGTTTTATTTTCCTACACAAACTACATTTTGTAATCCTTTTCCTACACCATCTAATTGTGCCGCACCCTCCCTCTATATATTCACATATTTGCTGCACCATTCACCACCATCATCTCTCATTCACACATCTCTGCACTACCATTCAGCCATACCTCATTATGCCGCAACCTGCAAGCAAGGAAGGAAGGAATCTGGAGCGTTTTCTAGGTGTTTCTATCTTTGTTCAATGTTTAATTTTATTTATATTTGTTTGATTGCGAACATGAGGAACTAATTTCTTTATAGTTAGAGGCGAATTCAAAGCCATGGACATATGTTTTATATGAATTGATTTCCTCCAGTTATGATTTCATGAATTGTGAATGTGGTTTGCTTAAATGTTTTATTAAGAACTTGTTCTTGTGTGTTGATTAAGGATGCATACTTAGTTTGCATGCATGAATTTGATGCTAAAATATAAGGGAGTTTCACCTAATCGTTATGAACTTATATTTACAAGTAGTGGAGGTTGCTAGTCACGATCGCGTTAAGTAAATTCCTGGCAGGAGTGTCATGCTTTTCATAGTCACGAATGCCTTGTCAATGCTTATGAGTTTCACAAAGCTTAATGATCTTTGTTTTGTGTCTCTATCATGCTTTTCATAGTTAGGGAGCTTAATAAAGAATGATTTGGGTTGTTGTATGCTTTTCTTCCAATTCAATGAGTCTAGGGAAATCTGATGATTAATTAGTTCTACACAATTAATTTGGGGCATTGTCATTCATGGTTTGTTGAAAGAATAACTCGAAATCAATTTATATGCATATGTTCATGTGTGGAGAAGGGCCCTCTAACTAGCCTTTCACCCTTCTTAATTCATCAAAATCGTTTTTCTAAAGTTTTCTATGCAAAGTTTCTGTTTTTAGTTTTAAATTCGTCAAAAACAAATCCCCCTTTATTTTGAAGTGTTAGATTAGTTAAAATCTGTTTTGATTTGTGTTTTTAAGTGTCTTGAGTCAAGTTAAAACCTTATTTTCGTCCAAAGTAGTGTTTAGAGTCCAGAACTGCCCAGTTTGTGTTTTTAGGCAGTTTTGAGTGTTTTTGTGCTGTTTTGAGTCTTTTGAGTTGTTTTAGTGTTTTACAATTTAGTCTTGCATTCTTTGAGTCTAGTTTAGTGTTTTAAACTTTGTTTTTACGTTTTTGAGTCAGTTTCAAGTGTTTAGCAATCCCCCCTAATCCCCGGTCCAGAACGATCCCTACTTATACATATACTACAACTGTCAAAAAGAGGGTTTAATTTGTGTGTCAAGTTAATTTTCACATCAATGAGTTACTAGCTGCAATTCTTAGAGATTCTAATAAAGCTTGTACTTCTGATGAACATGTAAAATTTTACTCATATTGTATAAGTGGAAAGATGAGTAGATTACCTTTCACAAATATAGTTGGTAAAGTGGATACCCATTTTATAAGATACATACTGATGTTTTGGGGGCCTTCTCCAATCCTCTCTTTTGAAGGTTTTAGATACTATGTTTCTTTTATAGATGAAGCTACTAGGTTTGCATGGATCTTTCCTTTAATGAATAAATCAGAAGTTCTTGGTGCATTTGTCAAGCTTTATGCTTTTGTTGAAAATCAGTTTCATACAAAAATCAAAGTGTTCCAATGTGATGGTGGTGGAGAATGTATTGGAATTTTGCATTATGTGTCTTGTCAGTACACTCCTTAGCAGAAAGGAATGGCTGAGAGAAAACATAGACATTTTCTTAAGACATCAATTACTTTATTGTCTGCTGCTAAATAGCCACATAAGTTTCGGTATCATGCAGTAGCTCATTTGGCTTTCTTGATCAATAGAATGCACAATAAGGTCTTAAAGGTGACTTCCCCCTTTGAAAAACTGTTTGGCAAGAAACCTGAATTGTTTACTTTGAAGGTGTTTGGGTCTATAATGTCAACAAATTGCAGTCTAGATCAGTACAGTGTGTTTTTCTTGATTATTCCTCATATTATAAGGGGGCAATAAGTGGATATGATACGTCATTCCTCTAATGTTTCATCTAAGTCATCTCCACTTATTAATCTCAGACCTTTAGTGGTTTAGTTGCCTATTTTTGTTGATAATTCTGGTGATTCAACTGTAAGTGATGTTTCTCAAGGTGTTTCTCGCAATTTATCTTCAAATCCCATGGCTCAGCATCAATAGTTCTCTAGTTCCACTGAAAATGTTGGTTCTACATAAATCAGTAGTGCACAGGATTCCAGTCCAAATGCTACTATTTCCAGCCCCAATCCATTGTTGCATGTCTTTGAACCAAGTCAGTTACAAATTGTATTGCCAACTATTAGTCCTTCATCTTCTTCCGGTTCAGTGAATGTGGTTCCATCACAAGGTATCCAAACTAGATTAAGAACTAGCACCATCACCAGAAAGGATTATTCTGCTGTCACTGCAATATTTCCTGAAGCACAATCATTAACTCTTGCTGATGATCATCATTTTTCAAGAGGCTTCACTTTTATTGCTGATATTTAGGATGCTTCAGAACCATCAAATTTTAGACAAGCTTCTCAAATTCCTCAATGGCATTTGGCAATACAAGAAGAATTTGATGCCCTTCAAACTCAAGGTACTTGGATTCTTGTACCTAATTCTTGTGATAAGAATGTAACATGGAGCAAAAAGGTATACAAAATTAAAAGAAACGGTGATGGTTCCATATCAAGATTTAAGGCTAGGCTTGTGGCACATGGGTTTAGTCTACATTATGGTTCCATATCAAGATTTAAGGCTAGGCTTGTGGCACATGGGTTTAGTCTACATTAAGGGAATGGGGTGGGCTTAACCTTACAGTGAAACTAATTTGGTATTGGCTGCAACACACAAATAGGATATTAGACAATTAGATGTCAAGAATGCTTTTCTGCATGGTGAGTTACAGGAAGAGGTTTATATGAAGCAACCTCAGGGTTTTGTTAATTCTCAGTTTCCTACACGTATGTAAACTTGTGAAATCATTATATGGTTTAAAACAAGCCCCTCGAGCTTGGAATAACAAATTCACTGGTTACCTGCAAGCTATTAGTTTTGAAGCTTCTCTCTCTGATTCCAGTTTGTTTGTGAAGGAAAATGGTGTTCATGTTGTCATCCTACTTCTCTATATAGATGACATCATCATCACAGGTTCTAATACTCGGTCCAATCTATGATCAATACTCTCAGTGAGGTTTTCGATTTGAAGGATATGGGTAAGTTAGCCTATTTTCTTGGCATTCAAGTCACCTATAAGACTATTGGTGATTTGTTTATCAATCACGGAAAGTATGCTAAAGATCTCATTCAAAAGGCTAGTAAAGATGATTGTAAGCCCTTCCAACACCTTGTAAGCCCCGTAATCAAATTTTCACAACTGAAGCTACCTTATTGTTTGACCCTACAATGTACAAAAACTTAGTTAGGGCATTATAGTATTTAACTTTCACCCGCCCAAGTATGCATTTGCTATTAATACTATTTGCCAATACATGAGTTCTCCTACTGATATTCATCTTGCCATGATGAAAAGGATTCTAAGGTTTCTGCGGGGTACACTTCAATGTGGTTTGACATGTATTTCTGGTGGCTCTTTACATTTGAAAGCTTATGCTGATTCTGATTGGGCTGCTGATTTGAATACTATTAGATCTGTCACTGTGACAGTCAATCTGCTATTGCACTGAGTTTGAATCTTGTTCAACATTCTCAGATCAAACACTTCGAGACTAATCTTCCTTTTGTTCGTGAGAGTGTTAAAAAAGGAGACCTCTCAGTTCAGTATTTATGTACCAAGGATCGAGTGGCTAATGTCTTAACCAAGGGATTGCATGAACCTGATTTTCTTCGACACTGCTTCGAACTTAAACTGGGTTACCCCACTTAAGATTGAGGGGGTATTGGATAAGTATATAAATGCATGTGCCATGCACATGTCAATAGTGCCACCTATACATAGTATGTAAATGACATGTGCCATGCACATGTCAATAAGCCAATGTAATTGAAAAAATATAAATATGTTTTCCTCCTTATATTTTTAAGGTTGTTGCTGTATTTGCTGAGAAACAGTTAATAAAAAGCATAGAGGTATTATTTAGCCGCTTCTTCAAGCTTATTTTCTTCGAAGCTTCCTTGATCATTTTCTGGTTTTACACTGACTGTTAAGAATTTTGTCTTCACATTCACAAATAAGGAACCAGAATTCGCGGGATTTGCCATTTGTTAAGTCTCCTAAGGTACTTAAATTTATACACTAGAAACATGCATGATTGTCTCCTGACGTCCCATTGCCTCATTATTTGGCATCATGGATTTACGATTGAGGAAGCGTATAAGGTGTCCACGCGGCCGAATGGTGTTCATTGCAAGTTACGCGACATGCAATTAGGATTAATTTGATAAAAGCGCACCAGTTCTACGTCTTTTTATTTTTTTTATTTTTTATTTTAGAATAGTACATCTTATTAATTAAACATTTGTGGTTTTTGTTGCAATCCTATTAGATTAGAAATATGATTGTGTAAATCCTAACATATTTGATATATGTTTAGAAGATTCTCTAGGATTAGATATTATCCTATCATAATTGTAATGATATTAGGGTAAGGATTTTACCTTCCTTACTACTATAAATAAAGGCACAATGGGGTGATATAACGCATATCTCACAAATACAGATCTCTCCCTTCTCTCTCTGTGTCGCCGGTCCCCTCTCTCCCTATCCTTAATATTATTCAATAAATTAGGCCTACAACAAGTTTGCACAATGGGGTGATATAACACACATCTCACAAATACAGATCTCTCCCTTCTCTCTATGTCGTCTGTCCCCTCTCTCCCTTTCGTTAATATTATTCAATAAATTAGGCCTACAACCAGTTTTCAACTTTTTATTAAAACTGTCACATCCCGGCCTGGGGCGGATCACTTCCCGGGCCCGCTCCACTACCGTAGCACGATATTGTCAGCTTTGGACATACCATTCCTTCACGATTTTGTTTCTGGGAACTCACGAGCAACTTCCCAGTGGGTCTGTCACATCCCGGCCCGGGGCGGATCACTTCCCCGGCCTGCTCCACCACCATAGCACGATATTGTCCTCTTTAGGCTTACCATTCCCTCACGGTTTTATTTCTAGGAACTAACGAGTAACTTCCCAGTGGGTCACTCATCATGGGAGTGCTCTAGCTCCCTTCTCGCTTAACTTCGAAGTTCCTACGGAACCCGAAGCCAGTGAGCTCCCAAAAGGCCTCGTGCTAGGTAGGGATGAGAATATACATTTAAGGATCACTCCCCTGGGCGATGTGGGATGTTATAATCCACCCCCCTTAGGGGCCCGACGTCATCATCGACACACTTCCGGCCAGGGATTGGCTCTGATACCAAGTCCAATCTGAACTGATCTCTAAGGGTTGATGAGGTATCACATGAGAAGGATCTGCAACATAGTGACGAAGCATCGATACATGAAACACATTATGTACCTTAGACAGCTCTGACGGCAACTCAAGTCTATAAGCAACTTCACCGACTCGCTCGGTGATCTGATAAGGTCCGATGAATCTAGGACTTAGCTTGCCTCTCTTTCCGAATCGTACTACACCTCGCCACGGCGATAATTTCAGAAATACGCAATCACCAACCTTGTACACTCGATCAGTGGCGTGTCTATCTGCTAAACTCTTTTGGCGATCTTGGGGCATGTTGTTTCAGCTCAGGGTATTCGGGTAGAAACTCAGAAGATAGCAGTTGTAGAGAATTAGGAACAGCCGCGAACTGTCATCGAGGTACGGAGTTTCCTTGGTTTAGCGGGTTATTATCGACGATTTGTTAAGGATTTCTCAGTTATGGCTTTACCACTAACGAGATTGACCAAGAAGGAAGTTAAATTTGAGTGGGATGATAATTGTGAGCAGAGTTTCCAGCAGTTGAAGTATTACCTCACTCATGCGCCTATTTTGACTCTTCCTGATGATAGTGGTAATTTTGAGGTTTACAGCGATGCTTCTTTAAATGGCTTCGGATGCGTGTTGATGCAGCATGGTAGGGTAACTGCTTACGCTTCGCGTCAGTTAAAGCCTCACGAGATGAATTACCCTACACATGATTTAGAGTTGGCAGCCATTATTTTCGCTTTAAAGATTTGGAAACACTATCTCTATGGTGAGAAGTGTAGGATTTTCTCATATCACAAGAGTCTCCAGTACCTGTTCACACAGAAGGATTTGAATCTTCGTCAGCGAAGATGGATTAAGTTGCTAAGTGACTATAATTGCACGATTGAGTATCATCCTGGACGTGCTAATATGGTGGCTGATGCCTTGAGTAGGAAATCTCAAGGTCGAGTTAATGCTTTGTATGCTTCTCGTGTTCCTCTTCTTGTAGATTTGAGGTCTACTGGAGTGAAATTGGAATTGGAAGAACGAGAAGAAAGAGCTATGGCAGAACAAGAAAGAGCCATACTTGCTAGTTTCCAAGTTAGGCCTATTCTGATTGATCGTATACTCGAGACTCAGATGAATAACGAAGAGGTTCAACAGTTAATTCATTTGAGGAATCAAGGGAAAAAGAAAGATCTCAGAGTTAGAGAGACGGATGGCATGCTTATGCAAGGAAATAAGATGTACGTGCCAAATAATGAGGAATTAAAGAAGGCAATTCTTGATGAGGCACATATTTTAGCTTATGCAATGCATCCAGGAGGAACAAAAATGTATCATACCATTAGGCCATTTTATTATTGGCCAGGTATGAAAAGGGAAATTGTTGAGTGTGTAAGTAGGTGTATCGTGTGTCAGCAGGTCAAAGCTGAAAGAAAGAATCCATTTGGGTTGTCACAGCCACTTCCCGTTCCACAGTGGAAATGGGAAAATATTACTATGGATTTTGTGTGCAAGCTACCTCGTACACAAAACGGCTATGATGGAATTTGGGTGGTTGTTGATCGGTTTACTAAGTCAGCGCATTTCATTCCTGTGAGGAAAAAGTATTCTTTGAACAAGTTAGCCGAGTTGTTCATCACGAAGATTGGGAAGTATCACGGAGTTCCTGTGAGTATTATTTCTGATCGAGATCCGAGATTTACTTCTAAGTTTTGGATAGCATTCCAGGAAGTTTTAGGTTCGAGATTACTATACAGCACGGCATATCATCCTCAGATAGACGGACAATTTGAGAGGACGATTCAGACCTTAGAGGATATGCTAAGATCTTCGGTGTTGCAGTTTGGTGACTCTTGGCATAAACGGTTGGATTTGATGGAATTCGCCTACAACGACAGTTTTCATTCGAGTATTGGTATGGTACCAATCGAGGTGCTTTATGGCAGAGCTTGTCGTACACCCTTGTGTTGATCAGAGGTTGGCAAAAGAGTGCTAATGGGCCTTGAGATTGTGGATGAGACTACTCAGAATGTTCAAGTGATTAAGTTTAACATGAAAGAGGCCCAGGATCGTCAAAAACGCCTAACAGACAGGCATGCTACTAAGTGAGAATATAAGATTGGTGATTTGGTATTTTTGAAGTTATCACCTTAGAAAGGTGTGGTTCAATTTGGAAAGAAAGGCAAGTTGAGTTCTAAGTATATCGGGTCGTATTTGATCACCGAGCGAGTCGGTGAAGTTGCTTACAAGAGTTGCCTTCAGAGTTGTCGAATGTGCACGTTGTGTTCCATGTTCGATACTTCGACATGATGTCTCAGATCCTTCACATGTGATACCTCCTCAACCTTTGGGAATCAATCCGGATTTGACTTATGATAAGGAGCTAGTGACGATGTTGAATTGGAAAGACAAGATTTTGAGGAATAAAATAGTGTATTTGTTAAAGATTTTGTGGAGGAATCATTCAGTGGAAGAAGTTACTTGGGAAACAAGGAAACGGATGAAAGAGATATACCCAAGGTTGTTTTATAAGTACTAGTGGATGGTTTTGGTTATGTAAATTTCGGGGACGAAATTTTATAAGGTGGGTAGATTGTAACAGCCCGTCCCGGAGATTTCATATAACGGATATGAAATGACGAAAATGCCCCTAAGAATTAATTAAGGTATGTGTGTGTATCTACATTGGGAGTTTGGTTAGTGGTATTAGGACC
Organism: Heteromeles arbutifolia; assembly: GCA_024362995.1. Taxonomy (NCBI): domain Eukaryota; kingdom Viridiplantae; phylum Streptophyta; class Magnoliopsida; order Rosales; family Rosaceae; genus Heteromeles; species Heteromeles arbutifolia. The sequence goes on from JANCRC010000019.1 coordinate 10,076,578, forward strand.
ACACACACACACATTCACACTCTTTCTCTCACACACACACACACGTGGCCGCGCGTGGCCGGCACGTCTGGCCGTGCCTTGGCCGGCACGTGGTAGCGCGTGGGTGGTCGGAAAATTTTTCTAAAAATATGGGGATGTTCCTGAGATTGTGTAGATCACAGTGGTATATTCATATACCCAATTTGAGCAATGTATGAGAAGTTATTTCTAAGGTTTCGATTATATGCGGTAATTAACGTTATTTCAGTTACTTCTCATATAGGCCAGACCTATCCGGAGGACGAGCGTAGCCAGGCTAGGCACAGGGGTTACGACCCAGCTACTTATCAGTGAGTGGGCATTTGTTTTCCGTATATACCTATATAAATGAGTTTTTCCCAGAAAATCAGTTTAAATGAAATGTGATAAGAAATGCCATGCAAAGTATCTACTTATTTTTATGCGTTATTTATTACTTATATTAATGTTGGTACTGAGGATGCATAGGTAAGTGGCAGGTAAGTTTATATACTAGTTTGATGAGAACAAATTATGTGATGTGATGTGATGTGATATGATTAGAGCTCATAAACCTGCACACTGATATTAGTGCTCCCGCCCAGAGAGGGGCTCAGTCTTTCACATGATGTTCACCTCCCGCACCGTATGCTCGCCTTGGATCCAAGTTAGGTGCTCAGTCTTGTCGAATAGGCCACTATAGATGGGTTCAACTCGTAGGAGACCCGCAATTTATCACTTTATCTTCACGTGATCGTAGCACTAGAGCATATTAGTTTATATTCAGTGATGTTGTGCAGACCACTAGAGGTGGTATTGATGTGTGTGCAGGATATATATATATATATATATATATATATATATATATATATGATATGATTGAGATGAGTATGAGCTATATGATATGATGAGATTGTTATGAGCTATATACAGCCGAGGGCTGAGATGATATCTAGTATTCAATCACATTCACAGAGTTATGCTTTGGCATTCAGTTTGTTGGAAATGTGCCCTAAAACCAATCATATGATGATACTTTACGGACATTTCACATGTTAAACTAATCTAGTTTAATATAAATGGCAAAGATTATTGTTTTAAGCCGTCTCATATAAATGTTATATGCTTAAACGATAAGTCCAAAGAATATGTAATAGGGAGAATGTGATCTAAAGAAGTTAGATTCATGAGACCATTCTCTTTCGAATACATATCCTAAATGTTCCTGATCATAGGATTGCCAATTGGGCATTGACAGTCTGTCAAGATCAGTACGTGCTATGTCTTCTCTTAGGAAGAGTGACTGGTCTCGAGTCATTGGTGTGACTGACACCAAGACAAGTACGTAGGTGCTCAATAGAGAATGAGTCCACTGAACGCGATCAACGAGGAGTTCTCATACTCATGTCACATGAGAACTCATAGTTGGGATAATGCAAAGTAGTCCTTTGACTTGAGGCATCATAGTTGTCTTGTGGTTAGGTCCTTGATCTTTGACTATGTCAAAGTCATTCCGTCAAAGAGTGTCCACGACATAATTGGGGTTAAGCCACTTAGCCATGGAGGCAAGTGAATGCGTAACAAGGGATCTCTAACCTTCAAACGTTGAGGGAGAATACTCTATGATATGATTAAGAATCTTTGGCCAGAGTATGAATGAGATTTAGGAACTCGTTCCAAATCACATTCAAGGTAATCATATAAGTAAGAGAATCACATTGGATAGTAGACATGAATAAACTATCAAACCAAACAATGTGGTCAAGAGTATTGTATTAGAGAAAGACCGTATTGCATTGTAATCCCAAACTGAATAGGTTCTCCAACCTCTTCTGATTAGCTTGGGTAGCCATGACATACTGCTAGGTGTCACTCATGGCTTGTGGAAGCCCTGAAGATGTATAATCACTAAAGGGGGAATTGAAAGTAAGTTTCAATTCATAATCGATTAGTAAGAGTTCTAATCGCCCACTGCCTCGCTAAAAGGAACCTAATGGATCGCACACCGTGTAAGGTAATGATTGAAGGATACAACGGAGATGAGTAAGGATAATTAAATGGTTTAATTATTAATGGCTAGGATTAATTAATATGTTAATTAATCAAACGAATAAGTTCGTTATAGACCTTGGGTTAGTTTTTGGCCTTAAGGCCCAATGGGCTTCGAACGTCAAGCCCATTGACTTAAGTTGTATGACAACTTAATGACTAATGATTCACAAAGGCCCAAACAGCCCAATAAACCCTTAAGGCCGGCCATGTTGATAAAAGAGTGGGTTTTGGACTTATTACAAGTTTGCCACTCCAATGAAGGTAGGTATAAATGTGACTTTATAGCCTTTTCTTCATTAGGGTTTCTTTTGGAGAAAATTGGAGAGAACATGTCTCTCCCTTTCTCTCTAGGAGGCCGGCCCCCTTGGAGGGGATTAGCTAGCAATCCTTCCTCCTCCAAGGTCACTCATCTTCTTCCTTCACCATCCTTGGTGTCGAAAATTAGAGGTCTCCTACCTTGGGGACTTTTGGAGAATCAATTCTTCCATCCATATCCATAGAGCCAAGGAGCAAGAAGACAAAGGAAAGAAGGCCTTCACATGGGTGATTAACCTTTGCTAAGCAAAGAGGTGCTTCAAAGGTATAAAAGTTTCTCAACTCCTTTCTTTAAGATTTGAGTTGAGTCATGGTTCACCATAACTACTAGGCTTTGAATTTCATGGGTAATGTTTTGTTTTGAGTGCATACAAGCATGATTCCGCCTTTAATTGTTAATTGCATGCCATAGATGTTGCTCAAATGAACATGTTTTTCACAAATCTTCCTTTCAAGTGGTATCAAGAGCCTAGGTCTAGTAGTTGGTGAATCCTTTTGGGTTTTGTAGTTCATTGTTTGTGATTTGAATGTTGTAATTGTTACAAGCTTTATTCCTGCTTCTTTGAATGTAAATTTTGTTAGAAAATTTGCCATCTCAAATGTTGTAGATGTAGTTCATATAAAGCATGAATTTTTGAGCTAAAATTTGGTGCCATGTTTTTGGGGAAATTCGGCCAAATCCAAAGGGTGGATTTTTGGGTTCTTGTTTGCCTTGTTAAAAGTGTTTTAAAGTGACTTTTGAAACCCCTAAGTACCCTAGTATGGTAGTATGTTATTTCCCTTAAGTTTGAGAGTTTTTGGGGTGTTTTTGGGTGAAAAATGTTCATGGAGCTCTTATGGGTTTTCATGGGTGTTCTTGATATGTTCTTGATATGTTCTTGGCAAGAACAAAAAGTTTGGGAATTTTGATTCAAAAAGGTGTTTGGTTGTTTACTTGTTTTTGTTAGTGATGGATGGTTTGAATTTTCAAAACTTCACCCATGCTTTTTCAACTATTCACACCATACCAATCACTTACATATTTCCATCACCTTTCAAACCTAAAAATCAACTCACACACATCACTCTCACCTACCAAAACCGGCCACTCCCTCAATGGGAGTACTTTTGGGGCTTTTATGTAATTACATAAAGTTTTGATACTTTTGTGTATTTGCACTTTGACCCAAAAGTTTACGTTTTTACGTAAAGGCCCAAAATCACTAAAGGACAAATTGTTTTGCTCCTTTAATGAAGTTTTTGCACTTGGTGAAATTTTTGGGTTCTAGTTGTAATTACATGAAGTAGTGGACTTTTGTGTTTTTACAAAGTGACCTCAAAAGTTTGTGTTTTGCAATATAGCCCAATGGTTGAGGTTATTGCTTTTTGGCCCAAATTAGTAGAGAACAAAATAGTTTTGTATCTTTAAATGAGAATTGGATTTTCATTTCTTTTAGCTCTATTTAAATCACTTCTATGGATACAAAAACCAAATGACAATGTTGCATTCTAGTTTAATTAGTTAAAGCGTTAATTAATTAAAGAAAGGGTGATTATGAACCTAAGCCTACAATAATTGAGCTATGTGAAAGGCCGTCTCAAATTTGTTTGAACCATGGGAATGTGTAGATTAATTTTGGTTGTAATTTGATATGATCAAATGTTGTAAAAGAGCATAAGCTCTTCTTTACTTTGAAGTACTCCTTTCTTGTTTATTTGATATGCATGAAATTGGAGTAGTTGGGTCCAACGCCCAATAGGAGAAACACGCCTTAATATGATTAAACGCGTAACTAAAATCAATCATCATCCCTAGACCGAGATCCAACACTAGGCTCGTGTTGGATCGAATCAAAGGTTCATAGTCATCCTAAGGCCCTAAGGTAACTATATAGTCCATCAATGAATGCAAAGCTTATGTTAGTAGTACCATATACTCTTGCTTTAAAAACCGTTTTACAAGCTTAGTAGGAGTATCATATACTACTAAATCAATCAAATGGACCAATAGTTGTAATAGGACCGAATTGTTTTAATAAGATTAAAATGAATGCTTATATGTGATGAGACCTAAAACCCTCAACTAAACCATTATTGAGTTGACAAGCGTGAGAGTGCTTTGAACACTCTTTCGTGGCCTTCCACCGTGGTAGGCTCCAATCGTTTGTGACTTGTACACCGACTTCACCCTATCATGGAGGAGTACAAAGTGCGTGCTTACACTCAGGAAAAGTCCTATACGCATACATGATGTTGTGAAGGTAGGCAACGAGAATGATCAACATCATATCATTGTGAGGTTGTTCTTGAACCCCTACTCGAACTTGCATGGTGGGAATGACTTAACTAAGTGCAATGGAGCCAACATCATATCATTGTGAGGCTTCATTCTCTAGAGGCCAAATAAGATGGGTACTTACATTAGATGTAAATGAGTAAGCGTACTCTCTCATTATTATTGTTGCTAGCCAACATCATATCATTGTGAGGTGGGCTTGGTAATAGTGAGCCTCCCATACCCTACTAAGAGTTTTCTCCAAAACTCTCGAATTCCGATGAGGGATATGGAATTTGTCGAAAATAGTGGGTGGTGCTATTTGATTTAAAGACCTGGATCAAATGGCTTAAAATCAATCAATTTATATTTGTTATGTATTTATTTACCGATATATTTGCAAACGCTATCCAAAACTTGACAAAGAAAAGCCAAAGGCTTTAGTTTCCGGACTTGGTACCACAATCCCATAGATTGTCTTGAATGGATTGTATATGTGCCTAAGTAGTCTCATCCTCACAATTTTCCTATTGATAATGTATCATTGGAAGAACATGTTAGATAAGTCTATCATAAAGAGGACAACACAAACAACCAATGCTTATTCCTTTGTTGTATGAACAAAGGAACTTATGAAGATTAGCACAAAGACATGAACACTTTTTGTGTCATAGTTCTTCACTTACAAATCGTTGTATGAAGAAATAAGAGTTGCTTAGAACAACCCTTAGTTTATGCAAACACTAGTGCTTGTTTCTTTGTTAAATGAACAAGGAACTTGAGAAGTAAGCACAAGGGCATGGACACTTAATGTGCCATGATTCTTCACTTACAAATTGTTGTATGAAGAAATGAGAGTTGCCTTGAACAACTCTTGAAAGTTTGTAATCTTGTTTAGAACAAGATGGTTGGTTGACAAAAATAGTCCATCAATATGGACCTATGATGATTTTGAATCATTGAGTGTTGAAGTGTTAAACCACTGCACGAGACAGAAACTAGACAAGGACTTCACCTATAAGTCCCTAACCAAATGGTTCACTAAGTTTATAGTAAACTATATAGTGAACAATAGCCGTACGCTCTCCAAATCGTTTGATGCATTTAACACAATTGAAATAAGTTTCAAGAGAGACAGTGGGAGTTTAGGGACCATGACTATTGTAGTCAAGGGAGAAGTCAAATGAAGAGGGCAAAATAACTCTAAGGGAACAAACTTTCTTTTTGAAAGGATGGACATTGGAAGGGGTGTATGCAAGAAATGTCTTGCAAGTGTCAAGAACACACATTTTGAAGGTGTTGTAAATTGTTCTTGAAAAGTTCAAAACAGTTGGTTCTTCTACTTGAATGCTTGATTCCGTATTAGTAACTATGTTTTACAATCGTTGTAAAAGTGTGTCTAATAAGAAGTAGAAGATTGATGAGAAAAGAGAAAGTACTTCACATTCAGAACGTGAATCGAATATAGATCTCTGCGAAAGCAGATAGTACTTATTTCCTCATATGAACTACCAAAGAAATTGCAGATAGTACTTATTTCCTCATATGAACTACCAAAGAAATTGGAAAAACAAAGATTGTCTTTACATCCCAATTTGAATAAGGAACTTAATTTCGTCACTATAAGATATGGATGAATGTTTTGTTTGACAAAACATTGTTCTTTATTAATCAATGATTGGATTATTGTAATCTAATTGATTGTGTCTATAGTAGAGAAAATGTGGTAGTGTTAACTATTTAGAATATGACGGTGCTTAAAACCCAAAAGGTTGCAAGGTAGTGACTAATCCCAAACTGAGTTGTGATACCTTTAAAACATAAATTACGAGTTGGTCATAGATGGATGCTTAGGATCGTAAGATCCGGATCCAATACCTTCTTGTTGAAATTGTATAGAGGCGAAATGTTCGAATCTTTATTCTTTAGGAAAGAAGAAAGAATCACAAAGTAGTTGAGGTTAATTCACTTAGATGTTAGTGGCACTTGTCCACAACATAATACTACTCATGTTGTATGACATTCACCGAAGATCGCTCTCGGTTGGACTATCATTTATTTTGAATAAACAAAAGTCCGAATACTTTGCAAAAGGTTTCAAAGAATTCAAGAGTGTAAGTTGATGAGTAAGACGTCTAAAGTATTTACCTCCTTAGATTTGATCCAAGGATTAATAACACTTTAGAAGAGTTTCCTTGAAGGATATCAAGGAAAGTAGCATCATAAGATAATGGATTTCTCCATTAGGAGAAGAACGAACTCGAAGAAGATTTAGTTCGTTGGATGTTATCAATTACCCATATATAGGATATATACTTCTAAGACAATATGATTGTCAATTAGAAGATCTTCCAAAATTTTCATGACTCCATAGGATGTAGTTGGAAAGAAAGACAAGTCTTAATCATGTTAAGATTTGGGGTTGTGTGCTAATAAGCAATATTTGTTTGAGAACAATCTTGTGGGATATCCTTAAATTAACCTTTGGATATCACTTCTATAAACCAACTAACAAATGTTGTTTGTTGGGTAGTTCATTGTAATCCTACACTAGGATTTGCCTAAGATAGGGCAAATGAACGAGAGATAGAACTCAAAGAATGGGTTCTTTGAGTGACAAGATGATGATCAACAAATATAACAACCTAGTTCCTACACCACAAGCTCCAAATGTAGTTGAGAAGGATTTATAAACCGTCTCAGTTGAATGGTTTGAACTTTATGACTATGTCATAGAGTTACACCTCTTAATTCGAAAGAAATAAGAATGAAAATCCTTATGAATACATTGAGTGTATATACAACATATACTCAAGGAAATGGTATAGTACCATTTGACCCGAAATAATGAAACCTTCGTAGCTAATTGGTAGCTTAAGGTGACTACAATCAAAGAGATTGGTTGACTTGGAAGAAACCATCTTTGACGTAGTCTTGGTTTCCATTAATTCGAGGATTGCTAACTACAACTAAACGGTGATTGAATGTTTGGACATAATATGAGTTTCCGTAACCATTACCAAGATAGTCTTGATAATATATGTCTAAAACTAAGAATCACAAAACGTGTAAGTTGTAAAGATCCATCCATCATGAATCTTAGCAAGCTAGTGGGAGCTGTAAGCGTCTTATGATAGAAAGATCAAATCGTTTGATTTCTCATAAAGATGTAAATGAATCTTTTGTTTACTAGGTTTACAAAAGATTAGTGGGAGTTAATCGTATTCCTAAATTTTAACATATATATGATATATTAATTTTAGAAATGAAAGGAATTCTTCGTTAAAGTTATGACTTTAAACGTTCTATAATGATAGAATGTATATGGGAGACATAGTCTGTAAACATGGAATGGAAATCTATAAGATAGATTTCAGGATATAATTTGATTATATCAATCCATAATGATAGACAAAAGATGCTAGGAAGTTTCTCATGTGATGATAAACTCCAATCAGAATGACAATTCTAGTGAGACTAGGAAGTTGCTATTCTCAAAGGGAACGTACCCTTTGACTCCCAAAGAAATAATGCGTAAATAGAATCCTTTATGTACAAGCAGAAAGGTGATTTATGTATTTCATATTGTATGAAAAACATTGATATGAGTTGTACCAAGATCGGTACAAGACGATATCAATGCAAGTCCAGGATCAGAACCATGGCAACTGTCAAGTGAGTCCTTAAGTATTTAAGAAATACTAAAGGATAGATTCCTCAAGAATGAGGAAGAATTAGAGTAACGCAATGGAAGTGTAAAAGTATTAGATTATGAATCTAATATCGTATCCATCACTGGATGTCTCTTCATTTTGAATGAAGAGATAATTGGATATCTCTTTATTATGACTAAAGAGATATTTGGGTGGAAACATTAAAAGTAATGACTTTAGTGTGTTTCATCATGAATGCAAAATATATCGCCATATAAAAGTTTACAACAATGTTGTTTGGATGGGAAAGTTCATTTATGAACTCTCTATTCGATTCCAACCAGAAAGTGTCTCTAGTGTACCGACACTATGACACTAATGAGGCAATAGCTCAAGCCAGGGAATCAAGGTCTCATCAAGATCCGAACTCAAATGAGAGACTGAACCACATGATTAAGAATCATGTATAATGGTGACGTCGTTATTCTCAAGGTTGCTTCTATGGATAACATATAGATATCCATTGTCTAGGCCTACTACTCAGCCATTTTTGAAATGACTACAGAAGAGGTATCATAACTGATGACCAAGCTGATTGGCTCTAGTGCAAGTGGGAGATTGTTGGAAATGTGCCCTAAAACCGATCATATGATGATACTTTACGGACATTTCACATGTTAAACTAATCTAGTTTAATATAAAGGGCAAAGATTATTGTTTTAAGCCGTCTCATATAAATGTTATATGCTTAAACGATAAGTCCAAAGAATATGTAATAGGGAGAATGTGATCTAAAGAAGTTAGATTCATGAGACCATTCTCTTTCGAATACATATCCTAAATGTTCCTGATCATAGGATTGCCAATTGGGCATTGACAGTCCGTCAAGATCAGTACGTGCTATGTCTTCTCTTAGGAAGAGTGACTGGTCTCGAGTCATTGGTGTGACTGACACCAAGACAAGTACGTAGGTGCTCAATAGAGAATGAGTCCACTGAACGCGATCAACGAGGAGTTCTCATACTCATGTCACATGAGAACTCATAGTTGGGATAATGCAAAGTAGTCATTTGACCTGAGGCATCATAGTTGTCTTGTGGTTAGGTCCTTGATCTTTGACTATGTCAAAGTCACTCCGTCAAAGAGTGTCCATGGCATAGTTGGGGTTAAGCCACTTAGCCATGGAGGCAAGTGAATGCGAAACAAGGGATCTCTAACCTTCAAACGTTGAGGGAGAATACTCTATGATATGATTAAGAATCTCTGGCCAGAGTATGAATGAGATTTAAGAACTCGTTCCAAATCACATTCAAGGTAATCATATAAGTAAGAGAATCACATTGGATAGTAGACATGAATAAACTATCAAACCAAACAATGTGGTCAAGAGTATTGTATTAAAGAAAGACCGTATTGCATTGTAATCCCAAACTGAATAGGTTCTCCAACCTCTTCTGATTAGCTTGGGTAGCCATGACATACTGCTAGGTGTCACTCATGGCTTGTGGAAATCCTGAAGATGTATAATCACTAAAGGGAGAATTGAAAGTAAGTTTCAATTCACAATCGATTAGTAAGAGTTCTAATCGCCCACTGCCTCGCTAAAAGGAACCTAATGGATCGCACACCGTGTAAGGTAATGATTGAAGGATACAACGGAGATGAGTAAGGATAATTAAATGGTTTAATTATTAATGGCTAGGATTAATTAATATGTTAATTAATCAAACGAATAAGTTCGTTATAGACCTTGGGTTAGTTTTGGGCCTTAAGGCCCAATGGGCTTCGAACGTCAAGCCCATTGACTTAAGTTGTATGACAACTTAATGACTAATGATTCACAAAGGCCCAAACAGCCCAATAAACCCTTAAGGCCGGCCATGTTGATAAAGGAGTGGGTTTTGGACTTATTACAAGTTTGCCACTCCAATGAAGGTAGGTATAAATGTGACTTTATAGCCTTTTCTTCATTAAGGTTTCTTTTGGAGAAAATTGGAGAGAACATGTCTCTCCCTTTCTTTCTAGGAGGCCGGCCCCCTTGGAGGGGATTAGCTAGCAATCCTTCCTCCTCCAAGGTCACTCATCTTCTTCCTTCACCATCCTTGGTGTCGAAAATTAGAGGTCTCCTACCTTGGGGACTTTTGGAGATTCAATTCTTCCATCCATATCCATGGAGCCAAGGAGAAAGGAGACAAAGGAAATAAGGCCCTCACATGGGTGATTAACCTTTGCTAAGCAAAGAGGTGCTTCAAAGGTATAAAAGTTTCTCAACTCATTTCTTTAAGATTTGAGTTGAGTCATGGTTCACCATAACTACTAGGCTTTGAATTTCATGGGTAATGTTTTGTTTTGAGTGCATACAAGCATGATTCCGCCCTTAATTGTTAATTGCATGCCATAGATGTTGCTCAAATGAACATGTTTTTCACAAATCTTCCTTCACAGTTATGATACTTTGGCATGGCATACATATTTTCCAGCAGGATTTTGAGAATTATATATATGAGTATATACTTTATTTCTAGGAAATTATACAGGTTTTACGGCGAGGGGTTATAACTTTTGAGAAAAGAAAGGTTTTGAAAAGATTTGTTTCTGACCCACTCAACTTTCTTTTTCGCCCCTCCAGGTATTAAGTAGTGTTCGTTGGTGGCATACGAGGAGCTCATCAGACGTTCTGACATAAATTACTTATGTAGGACCACCTTCAGGTGTTATTTCTATTTAGTACTTCTGTTTGACTGCACGTAGACTTTTATGCTCTGTGTTAGTGGAATTCACACTTCTTTTTACACTAGTATTGCTAGTGTTTCGGTTTTAATTGATTCGTAAATTCTATTCTTTATTGCTTCCGCACTGTGCACATGGTTACGTCACTCTCATGTGACGGCCAGCACGCCCCACTTTTGGGTCAGGGTGTGTCAAAAACGCCTTGAAATTTGGTTAAGGTTCTTCCATCTTTATCCATGCTATTTTCTAATTTCCAACTCATTATTTTATGTAGATTTTTTTTTTTTTGTCTGAACGATAGATTTTGTTAAATTAGATGTTATATTAGCCACCGACGGGGTTCGAACCCACGCCGCCATGAAAGGGCTTAACACTTTTCCACCATTTTAAAGAAAATAAAAAATATTTATGTTGAAACTGATCAAATCTCAAGTCCCTAAATTCTAGGAAAGAAAATAAATTTGACAAAATCAATTGAGTCATTATCCCAATAATTAATTGTTAAGAATTTGATATAATGAATTTTTAGTACAAAGTTTTAATATGAAAAATTCTTTTTTTTTGAAGTGTCATAACGTACCATTAGCTTGTACATACAAAAGTTAGGTAACACACCGTACCAATAGCTAGCTTGGGACATATTAAAACAAGAATTACATAGCCTACCAAAATTAGAATCTCTAATATACCAAAATGCTACTACGTACCAAAATTAAGATTATACAATGTACTAATTATGTGTCAAGTTATTGGTACGTTATGGTTAATACATATGTGCATTCATATATCATGTCCATAATTGGTACATTATGGTTAATAGGATGTTAGTTGTATTTTTAGAATTTTAATGATATTTTTTATTTGAGTAATGAAAAGTGTCACTTGAAATGAATTATGATATAATATCTCCTAGATTTTAGGACTTAGGTGATATTAATTTGTCATTTGATTGGTAAATCAAATATATTGAAAAATGTAATTTTTATCATTAAAATTAGAATAAGAATATGTTTGATTAAAAGCGTAAAAGTTATGGATGTTTGGTCTAAAAAAGTTGAGATGGGTATATCGAAACACCCCTGAGGGAATTGATGTGAGTGACCAAACACATTAGTCAATGCCACAGTGCCACTTGATGTAGAGTTAAGGTCAACCTAAATTGTCTAGAGGGATGCTGTAGATAACAAATATAACAAATCGTATCTATATAAGGACCACATTTCTAAAAACAAGACCTACCTTTATCAACGCAACTCAATTCTGAATTGTAGTTACATATATAGTCACACTTCACAATGTAATTCACGGTACATATTATAATTATAATGATTCTACTGAACTTTCTACCTTGAATTTCAGAAAAAATGTGTAATATGTTGTATAAACTTATTGATGCACTACAGAAAGAAACACTTTGCCAGACAGAAAAACTTCGTTGGTCAAAATCTTCATTTGTCGTCGTAAAGTTTAACCGACAGAGTTAGATTCGTCGGGAAAAAATAGTCGGGCAAAACCATTCGTCTGAAACTTTAAACGATGAACAAAAAATTCCGTCGAGCAAATACACATTAACCCGATGAATATGATCGTTGGGTGAACATGCGTTGACTAAATTGACCCAACTAAAAGAATTTGCCCAACAAATGGTATCTTGTTGGTGAGCACATAATATAATAATGTAATTAAGGAGCTTGACCCGACATCCCAGTCGTCGAGAAACTCTGGGAAATCAAATTTAAAATTCTGTTAAACCGTTTGCGCGATGAAAAGTTTGTGGGGTTTTTTTTCTTAAATTTAAAAAATATTAAAAACACTATTTATATTAAATGATTTGTTGTGGCCAATTTATCTGACAAAGGAGAGAGGGGTGCGACGAGAGAGAAAGTGGAGAAAGTGTAGGGATTTCTTTGTGTGTATGAGATGTATTATTCCCGCTACATAGTGCCTTTATTTATAGTAGTAAAGAGGAGAGGAAAGACGCACTCTCAACACATAAGCTGCACAACCAAAGACGATCAGATGCGATATGTCGAGTTTGTATTCGGTAACCAACTGCTTCATACAATATTGCATGGCCCCAAGCAGCAATCGGGAGCTTGGTATACGTATGACCAACGACCAAGCAATCATTTGAATGTGCTTAATGAAAGCTTATGCCAGGCCGTTCTAAGTATGAACATGAGGTCCTGAATGTTCAACTTCAATCCCAACCGGCATGCAATAGTCATCAGAAAAAAAATTGTGTGAATTCTCCAACATTATCTAATCAAATAGATTTGATCAGATAATTAGGGTGGTGAGCCCTTCACTTGATAGCTTGAGCCAACAATTCGAAGAAGACAACATTTCTTATGGACAACAAACACACATGTGGAAGCGTCAACCAATAACATATAGTATCTAAATGGTCCGCAGGGTGGTTGAATCGGTCCACAAATATCCCCTGAATCCTTTGTAGAAAAGTAGGACGATCCGAACATATATTATCATAGGAAGGCTGAATAATTAGCTTTCCCATGGAACAGGTTTGGCATGGAACATCCTTCTGGAACGTGACTAAGCTTCAGGTTAGGGGATGTCTGTGTGAAGATTTAAGGATACAGGGCATCACAACTCATCCAAGGTGTTCCAAATGATCATGCCAAAGGAAAACTTTGTGGGTAGTCCCTGAGGTAGGGCAGGCCACATAATGACTTTCAATGGGGCGTATGGTTGTAGTATACAAATCACTCGAAATACTCTTCATCTTCTCGTCGCACAGGGCTCTAAAACTTTTGGCGAATACGTCATGCAAAGTCCATCGAATTAAATTGTATCTCGTGCCCTTTCTTCTTTCTTTCTCTTCTTTTCCTACAACACTTGGACTCTCTCTTCTCCAATCTCAAAGCTCTCCTTATCTGTAATCTCTCCCTCTCCCTCTCCCACAAACACCTCTCCAAATTAACTATGTAATTTCTCCCTCTGCCCACTCTCGAATCTCTCCCTCTCAAAATCACCACCATCTCCAATCTCTCAAAACCACCTCCACCTCTCGAATTTCTTCCTCTATAACGACTCCCGACCCTTTCAATCTCAAGGTACGTCATCTGAATTTCACTAGCTCTCTCTAACTTTAATTTCAATTTTTTTTAGCATTACGGGTAATTACTTTGAATTAGGGTTTGGGGTTTCATAAAGGGGTGGCAACGTACGGTGGGTGGGATTTGAGGTTTTCGTGGGATTCCTCTGCGGGTGGGTGGGGGTTTAAAGCCAGCAGGTGGGTGGTATTTTGGAGGCGGCTAGACAAGAAGCCGGTGGTGGGTGTGAGGTGGGTGGTGCAGGGGCAAGGTGAGGGTGGTAAGGGTGGGTGAGTTTGACATTGAGGTGGGTGGTGGGGGGTGGGTTGAGCATGGTAGAGGTGAGTGGGGTGGTGCAGTAGCAGGGTGGGGTGGTGCGGGGTGAGGGTGGGGGAGGTGCAGAGAGGGGATGTAAGTTTTTTAGATTATAGGTTTTTAATTTCTTTCTTATTTCTGCAATTTTTTAATTAAAATTTAGGATTAAATTAGGATAAATTTTAGAATTAGTTTAGAATTAATTTTTAGGATTTTAGTTGTACATTAGTATTAATTTTTAAGATTTTAGTTTACGTTTATCTTTTATAATTTTAGGATTAATTTGATATTTTTTTCGTTCACAAATTTTATAGATGTCATGATTTCTCACCATTGGGCTATTACTAGTGCACCTTCCACCCCTTTTACAAAGATTGCCCCGACGACCAGTGCTCCACCGATTGTGGAGCCTATGCAGATTTCTCTCGCGGTCTCTGAGGCACCCACATCATCCACTTATGAGCGCACATTGGACTCACCGGCAACCCCAACCTGGCAACCATCCAGGGTAGAGGGATACTAGACAATTAATATTAAATAATTTTGTTGATGCCCTAAACCTTAAATTGTTGAAAATGATTGATGGATGGATGTGTATTAGTGTTGTATTATTGTTTGTAGGTTATGGAAAATGTTATACTTTTAGCAAAGGTTCGCTCGAATTTTCAGTCGAATTTTAAGTTGGTTTTGACTGTAAATCTTTTTTTTTTTTGCAGTTAAGAAAAATACTAGGGGGCCATGTAGACAACTCAAGACCTCAAAGGTGATACGCACAACAAACAATCTGATCATGATTACCTATGTTTCCCGACATTGTGCAACAGCTACTTCAGAGCACCATAGCGCTTTGGCCCACGATGTTGGGTCTGTTATTCAGATCGAGTTCCCTATGTGGTGGGAGTCTTGGAGAGCCATGCTAGAGGAGACGAAGAAGGAAGTGTTGCATGAGTTGTCATTTAGTGTTCTCAACTTTTACTTGTACTTATTTTTTAATAAAGTACACAAATATTAATAATTTAATACTATTTTTATATTTTTATATTTTTATATTTACATGCAAACTATGACACTACTACAAAAAAACACTTTGCGCGACGAAACACACATTGTCGCGCAAAGTGACTTTGCGCGACGAAACACATATCGTCGCGCAAACTGACTTTGTGCGACGAAACTTAAACTTCGTCTTTCGTCGCGCAAAGTCTTTACAAAAATAAATAAATAAATAAAATATTTTTTTTAAATCTTTTCGCAACGTAATCCAAATATTTTGTCACCTAAACCAATTTATTTTCGTTTTTTATTTAATTTTATATTATAAATTTTAAAATATAGTTATTTTCAAAAGTTTTATTATCAAGTTTTGGTTTGGCGCCATAAAATTGCGCGACGGACCAACTGTGTCGTGCAAATGTTGGAAAAAAAAAGGTAAAAGCCTTGATTTGGCGCCATAAAATTGCGTGTATCCCATCAAGTTGATATATTTATTAAGTGGTGATGATATTGATAGCTATTATGGTAGAATGCGTATCCCATCAAGTTGAATGATATATATATATTTATTAAGTAGCTTTAAATTTATTTATTTTGTACGTATAAAATTTAAGAAATTTAATGACATATATATTTATTAAATAGCTTTAAATTTATTATTGTAGTTCGGATCGGGTTTTTGTTAGAGAAAATATATTATTATGGGTTTTATGTAAAGAAAAATTGAATTTGAAGGGAGTAAAGTAAAATTTTCAGTAAATTTTATAATAAATTTTTTTAAAAAAAAAATATAACTTGCGCAACCCCAAAAACACTTTTCGCGATGTATACATGTGTCACGCAAAGTCAACGAGATTATGGCAGTGCAATTGTAAAAAATAAGCGGTTTTTTTTTTAAATTTTCCCAAATTTAGACAAAATAATTCTCTCTTCCCTCTCTCTTACTTGGTCTCTCTTTTCCCTCTCGCTCATCTCTCCCACTTCGTCTCTTCCCTCTCTGCTCTCTCTCTCACTGCGTCTCGCTCTTCTCTCCCACTCCTGTGCACACCCGCCAAACCGCTGCCCCTCGTTTCTCTTCCCTGGAAGATCGTGTTGCTTCCTTGGAGGCTATCATCGCCTCTTTACCTTCACTCATCGCCACTGCGATCGACGAGGCCTTCGACAAGGCCTTCAACGACTCTCTTACAAAATTAGGGTTTTATTTGGTGCTAGGTTCATCCTTCTAGAAAAACAGGTTAGGAATTTGTTGTTAATTTAAGTGTAATTTAAGTGTAATTTAAGTTTCTGTGCAAATATTAGATCTAAAATTATGGTTTTATTTGGTCCAGATTTCAATTTTAGTTTGTGTATCAGATTTCAATTAGCGGTTATTTGAACTGTTTCGCATCTAGGGACCAAAACCATCGTCAGGGTGATGAGATATATGATATATTGGAGGAATTGACTGTGAAGATGAAAGATTATCGTTTGTGATTGTCGATCCAACTTTAATCGTCTATGATATGCATTTTCTCAAGATTCCTAAAAATACATAGTTAAGGACTGGATTAAAAGGGTGAATTTTCCTAAAACTAGACTGGCTGGTTTCTGGCAAGTCAGTGGGCATGTCTTTTTATTGACGTTAGCTTCATCTTAGGTTTATGTGATGTATCGTGATGTTTGTATCTGCAGCTGGAATCTACTTTCTTGCTAATTTAGACTTTGGTGAAGGTCAGCAGTTGTCTAAGTTATATTTTTTTTTTTTTTTTTTGAATCTAGTGTCTCCGGGTCAAAAGTCTTTTGACCCGACTACTCACTAGGCCACCCGCCTGACCCCACAACATTTGGTAGGCAAGAAACTCTAGCAATTGCTAGGTGGGTACCTTGAGAGGTGTCGAACCCCAGACCTCTTGGTAACAAACCAAGGGCCTGACCATTAGACTAAACACTCTTAGGTTAAGTTATATTCTTTTTAGATGGCGCTAAGTCTGTCCACATGGTCTTTGGTAGTGAACTTTGGACACTAGCGGTTGAGCCATAGCAAGTTATTAAGCTGCCATCTCAAAGACGCCTCATACATATATTCAGGTCAGTTAAAAAAGCATGGTTTCTGTCTATTATAGTGTTGCGCATGGCCATGCTTAGTTAAATGATACTTTGATCTTCATGGATTACCCTGCACGAGTAGTTTTTTTTCTTCCATTTGGCTTACTCGTGGGTGACTCGTATTGTCGTATTATATTGGTTGATCTACTTAGAACTCTTGATAATCTTAATGTTTTGTGCTGTGTCTCCCTGTGAAGGCTATTATAACTGCCTAAGTTATGAGACCCATGTTGGCAATATTTATGTGGCTTTGCTGACAAATTGGCTATAGTTGAAATTTGTTACTTAGCTTTGCTGACAAAGTGGCCATGCTGGGTTTGAGAATAATTAATCCACTTTCTGAATTTTAATTACTTTGAACTTTGATTTTTGGGAAACTGCAATTTCAATAATCCAGAGGAAGTAAAAACAATACCCAAGAAAAACCAAAAAACCACAAACCATGATTTATTCAACGCTTCAAGCCACTCATTATAAGTTATTCGATCTTTCAAGCACACAAACATCACACTAGATGCTTTATGCATCCAAAGAGTGATAGAAGCTTAATTTTATTTTCTGACTTGTATAAATACCAAAGCATTTCATATGGGGAATGCTGACTTGAAGCCCGATGCTTTTACTTTGTCTAGTGTCATTCCAGTTTTTGCAGAATATGTAGATGTTATCAAGGGAAAGGAGATTCATGGGTATGCTATAAGACGTGGGTTTGATGCAGATGTATTCATTGGGAGTAGCTTAATTGCAATGTATGCCAATTGCACTCGAGTGCAAGATTCCCTGCGGGTGTTCAACCTGCTACCTAAGCGTGATGCCATTTCATGGAACTCGATCATTGCAGGATGTGTGCAGAATAAACGTTTTAGCTCTAGTTGAATTGTGGATTCAGTTTAGGAGTTGTGGCATCTGTGCGTGGGTTACCTATTGCAGTATGCCTTTCTACATTGTAAATTTGTAATCAACATATTGGTTTTTCCTTTTCTTTGTCTTTGTCTTTGTGTTACCTATTTCTTTCTCCGCCGGTACAGGTTAGAGTCTACAGGGAGAAAGAAAGCAATTGATCATGTACCTCCAGTTAAGAAGCTTAAGAAATCAGAGATGCTTGGGGAAGGCCAGGTATACATTCATCCATTCAAACATGTTCCTCAATCGAAATGAATTTTTCTTTACTGGCCTTAGTGTATCGTTCTATATAGTTTGTGCATGTGAAAGCAGAGAAGTCTACTTGTAGAGGTTAACAGTAATTCTATCCTCAAGCTCTGTTGCTGCTTCCAGGATGAAAAGTCGTCTTATTTGTTTACGGTTTAGGGTTTAGGTAGAGGCTACCATCTCCCATTGATCCACAAAACTACAATTCCAGTCTCCAAATCCAATAAATAAACAACTGTTATGGTCAAATCGGTCACCAACTATTTATCTGTTCATTGGAAGCTGGAAGCCACACTTGAATACAATTCTGAGTGAGTGAGATGCACATTACTCACTCACCTGAAACTTTCAAGGAAATATTGATTTCACTTTCTAATTGTAATGATTTTTAAAGTTCTCCTTCTCTTTTTTTGTAGGGAATCGTTGAGACTTTGACGGCTAAAGTTGAGGATTAGGACGCTATCGAAACATATCCCCCGCCACTACCACCACAATAGACTTGTATTAGGATTTTATTATTGTACTTTGTTAATTTATGTGTACATTTTGAATATATATTATATATATATATATATATATATATTGGATAATGTGATCACTATTTTCATATGTAATTTTATTTTGAATTTGTCAATTTAAATAAAAGTAATTAAAAAAATAAAATCATACAATTAAATTAAATTTAAAAAGTAAAAATTCAAAAAATCTTGTGCTAACAAATATTTCGTTGCGGAAACAATTAATATAATTAAATTAATACAAGAGAAATAATAAAACAAAAAGTCAAAAACCTTGTGCGACAAAATATTTTGTCACGCAAAATATTAAATTAATTTATTTTAATTAAAAAATTTAAAAACAAACTTCGTCGCTCAAAGTAGCTTTGCACGACAAACCATGTGCAACAAAAATTTCATCGCGCAAGGTTTTGCGCGACGAAATTGTACTTTGTGCAACAAACTTATTTCGTCGCGCAAAGTGTTTTTGGTAGTAGTGTGATTTTAAGCACCTCGCTGCCGATCTGACCACCTACCTAGATGAGGTTTTCATACACGTTACACCCAGTGGAAGAACGACCTCCACAAACATTATGAGACTTATTCAGATGCAGAGACCGCTCTTGAAGAAGGCTGTCGTCAGGAGTTGGAGAAGCACCCAGAGGATTGAGATTGGTTGTGCAAGCATTTTCAAGAGCTGAAGTATTTGGTAAGTATAATAATATCTTGATAATTTTTTATTACTTTTTAAAAATGTATGCACATTACACATTTTGTGTTTACTAGAAGATCTAAAGACAAACAAGAGCAATAGGTAGAAAAAGAAACGTCTCCACAACTTTGGTTCGAGGCCTTACTCATATAGGTTGCAAGAGTGACGTTAAAGTAAAAGCATATTAATTTTAAATTGTAATATATATTAATTTCTATTAGGATTAATAACAAATTTCTTAACAATTTTTATTTTCATAAGGGTTCTAAGTTCCGAGAGATCAACATGTTGAAGGAAGTTTACGTTCGACTCGACGATGAGACGACTGAGCAATTCCATCTAAGTTTATGTGATTGTTATTTTTCTTACATTTATAGATATTATAAATATTAATTTTTTTTTTTTTTTTTTTTGTTACAGGCTATTATGATGGAGAATAACATTGCTCTTCTCTAAGAGGTGGCATCACAACTTCCCTCGGAGAGCCCTATCAAGGAAGTTATTCCGAGAAAGGATGCGGGTCTTTAGATCGTGATTGAGACCTTAGATTAGACTTTCGATCATAGGCCTGGTAAAGTTTACCAGGGGATAAGGTGTGCGCGACACTGTGACATTGTTGTCACTGGCAAAGCTACATAGAAGCAATGAGGGGCGGTCGCCACTCCCCTTGTCAGAAATTAAGGCCATGAGCAACGGTTCGCTCCTCCGGTCCCATTGGAAAACTTGCAACGCCGTGAGGGACAAAGTTCCAAAAATCTTAGAGGAGGAGGAAGAAGAATTTCAGCCATCAGAACCCAAACTCACAACTTGTTCTCCCATCCTTATTCGAACCCCTGCACCTCGCATATCTCGTACGCAGATGGGGTTTGAAGCTTGAAGGAAAACTGGAGGCGCTGGTGTATGAAGGCGTGAGCAAATGGGAGAGGTGTTGGGCTATCGTAATTTTGGGCTAGAAGCTTTTAAAAAACAAAAGAAAAGAATGAGGTTCTGGGCTACTGTAGTCATGGCGTTGGGCCCAAAACTTAGGCCTAGTTGATAGAAAACAAAAATAAAAAGGGTTAGGTCGCAGCCACAAGAGAACAAGGAGGGCAATTTGGGTTGAAGCAATAACAGGATGAGGAAAACTACAAAAAGACGAGTTTCAATACTTTAGTCTCAACATGTCGACAAAATTAAAGCTGTTGTAAATATGGTGGATGTCCACGCTAGCCACTAATCCACTAAGCTACAAGTGGGAATAAAGGTTGTCTTTCATTGTCTGCCGAAGCTTACTCCCTACGACTTATGTTTTCTATATAAATGCAACACACACCAAACATAGGTGTAATACGAAGAATAGAGAAAAGAGAGGAAGAAGAGATGAGAGAATAGAGAGAGTTATATTTGTACTCTTACTATTTCAAATTATAATGAAAGCACTACTGCTGGCCCGAGGATGTACTCCAATCACACTGACTGTAGATGAACCTTATAAATTTTGTGTCTCATTTTATATATTCCACTACACACATACCGTTGATTTTACAACACGTTATCAGCACGAGATGCTCTCATGTCAGTGGAAAGCATAACGTCATAAATTCGAATAAACACAGAGTAGAGACGGCAAGCCAGACACGACAAACAGGGAAGATCATCTTGTCCCAAAAATCCATGAACCTTTCTTTTATCACTTTTTCTTTTATCACTCTAACTGTTGATGTGCTGATCCTTATCCCTGATAGACCTGCAATCTCATTTTTCTCTCGTGGACAAGAGAGATTGAAAGATCTTACAGACAAACAAAGGTGCAGCAAAACAAGCAAAGCTATGTCCATTTTCTGTCTCTCCCACCGCGCCAGAAGCGCTCCACCAAATTCCGGTGAGAATTGAAATTTACAACGACCTATAGTCGTCACGAGATGAGAAAACTCATATTTGACAATTGGTTTCTAGAGATCCAGAAGAATCTCATCAAACTTGGAAACCCAGATCGCGTCGTTTTTGACAGATCTCGAGAACTCCCATGAATACTCGGTTGTCTGAGATGGTGATGGCATGACTGACTCCACATAGGCCTCCCTCTCTTGTGCCTCCATAAACTCCGCTGTCATCTATGTCCCTATAGGGAGGTTCTTGCTTTGCGATGCCATGTTCTCTGGGCCATGCAAGAACAACGCCAGTCTCTAGTAGCCTTATTGGATTGAATTGGTTCTGTGTGACCTCCACAACAACCCAGATGGCCCTAGGTTTGAGACTGATAAAGACATACAAAGAAGAAAAAGGAAGAAGGGATTATGGAATGGTGTTTCAAGCACCGTGTGAAAAAGAATTGGAAAAGTGGATTTTATGGTGTATGATGCTGACACAAAAAGAGAAAAAGACAAAGGTTTCTAATGATGCATCTGCACCCTTTGAATGAAAAATAATAATGGGGCCAAAGTTTTGAAATCATGCAGCATGTGAATGAATAAGAAAATAAGAAAATATAAAAAATAAAAAGGTAAAGGCTTTTGGATGGTGTTGCACCATCTGAAAAGAAAGAAGAAATATATATGTATTTATTTATGTGAATGGTGTTGGCTTAAAACTCTTTCACAAGCTTTATTTACTTAATACAATTTATTCACTATGGCTGGAATTACCGCCTATTGCTTTAATTTATTTATTGTACTTATCTTTTGTTACGATGAGTATATACAGGACCTGAAGTTCTTTGATCAGATCAGTTTCTTGATCCTCATCATATACAAATGATTGGACCCGAAGTTCCATCATGCAAAAAGATTGGGCATGAAGTCCCTAGATCCTTAAGATCAAGACATGAAGTTCCTTGATGAGTACAATAAGTTTGTAATAAGTTTGAAGTCTTGGAAATTGTGAGTTAAAATAACCGTTAAATCATCAAAATTGGAGTTAAAATAACTGCATGATCGTGATTAAAATCGGAATTAAAATAACCGTTAAATCGTGATTTTTCGTTTATAACCGTCGAAAAGTTTTGTCCCGTTACTTGATATCTGAATGTTTGTTTTTTGCGATTTTTCGCGTATGGGATCTCGAAGCATATACAAACAAGTTTGACGGTTAGATCGTTGAAATTAGTTTCGTAGAATTCGTATCCCATCAAGCTCAATGGTGTGTGTATATATATATATATTTATTTATTAAGTAGATTTAAATTTATTTATTTTGTATGTATAACACTTGAAATTACCCGATAATGATCCGATTCGTTATTGTGTTGACCCGAACACTTGTTAATTTCGTATCATGTCGTGTCGGGTTATTAGGTCGTGTTGGGAATTGCCAGGCCTAACTATCCTAATAAGTACTCACATGAAACTTACCTGGGCTTCCACAGCATCAATGAATATTATGCATATCTATACTAATGCATATACTAAAATGTAATGCAATTGATATTGCATAAAAAAATAAAACGTAATTCCATTTAAAACAGTTTCTGAGAAAAATGTAAAGCACATACATATATATATATATATATATACATACATACATACATATATATATATATATAGAAAACCAAAAGCCCACTCACTGGTATGTAGCAAGGTTGTAACCCCCGAGTCTCGCCTAACCACGCTCGTCCTTGGGATACGTCTCACCTATATATGAAATAACTTATTAAACGTTAATTCGATAGCACAAATACAAAACCTAGGATCAACTTCTCATACGTCGCTCAATTAGGATGTTTGAATATACCATTGTGGCCTACTCAACACCACGAGCATCCCCATATTTTTTTTGAATAATTTTTGGACATAATCTAGTTTAAGTGTGAAGCCCAAATTAAAACTAAATGGACTTAGTGTATTTTAAACATAAGGCCTAAACCAATTAAATGGCTTAGGTCCAAATTAAAAGGAACTTAAAGGTGGGGCTGGCCCAATTCGAAATGGGTTTTTGGTGCGGGCTGTCAAAACAGCCCAATAATCTAGATTTTGAACCTGGGCTCACACTTACAAATCTAAAACATTGGGCTCCCAATTCGGCTAGGACCAATTTAGCCCAAAACACATCGTGGCCCGCAGGAAAATATGAAGAAGAACACCGGATTTTGGGTGTTCTTGTCGGCAAACTTCCCCGGTTCCGATTCGGGGTCAAAACTCAACGAAAAACCTTCATTCAAAAACCAAAATGAAGATCAAGGAGTAAGGATTCGAGCCTTACCAAGATGGAGTGATGTTGCGGTCGAGATCGGCCGGAAAAATCCCTAAAACTCACGGTCACTCGCCGGAAAATTTAAGAAATGTATTTTCTCCAAGGATTCTGCATGCACACCATTCCAAAATGTCTCGACACCCTTATCTAACCTAACATAATTTTGTAACGGTCTAAGGTGCTTACCTTAGTCGAAAAGTTCGAGATCTCGCCAGAGTTACCAGTTACCACACGGAGACTACACAATGTTAAAGGGTGAGAAAGGATGAGTATGGGGTGTGAGGGAGAAAAGGAGAAGTCTTGATGGTTGCAGTGTGTGCAAGTATGTATGTGCGTGTGTTGTGTCGGGGACGAGAGTACCGACAGAGGGAGAGGTGCGGGAGAGTGTGAGGAAGAAAGGGAAGTTTCTGGAGTGGGGAAGAAGGCATGGGCAGGGAGGGGAAAATAATAAGGCCCTTGATTGGGCCATAGGGTTTAAGCCCTAAAAATGGGTCCAAAAAATAAATAAACCAACCCAAAAATAGAATTTCGCCCATTTTCGTTCTTAATTCATGTCGACATGCTCGTGACGTCGAGCACCATTTAATTTCACGAGGGAGAAAATAATTTAAAACTATACATGTCTATCCACGTCACTAAACCACGAGGGCATTATCGACATTTTACATACTCGAGGATAAAATATATACAATAAATTGGGGTCGTTACAGCAAAGAAAAAAGTGCTTCCTTGTTGAAGGCAATGGACAATTAGCATAGGAGTGCTATAATACAAGTAATTTGTAAAAATACATCAGCATATCACGTGGTAGCCATCATACATAATATGTTTTAATTTCAATTGTAGAGATGCAGTTGGCCGGTTTGTATATTTAATGTAAAAAATTAACAGTTAAACCATTCAGCTAGCTAGAACAAAATAAAAAGAAAGCTATTTTTCATATTGACTTAAGGTGGTTTTAAGGTCAATGCTCTGGAACATAATCTCCCTAACCTAATCTGATTAGGCTGGAAAGAACTTTGATAGAAGACACTTCAAAGTAATGCCTTTTTAAATTAACTGTTACACCTCTTGGCAGCTATAATAACAAATCACAAACACGTATGAGAAAGGGATAAAAATGAAAGATAAATGGCATGCATTTTAAACACACATTGTTCTGTTTTGCTTTTCTAATGTCATGTGGTGAGCGTGTGTGTGTACATAATATACTACAGTATAATATATTTAACATAATTTAATATAATATAATATAAAAAAAATATTTTTAAAGTTCTAATTTCCCAGGGTACTTATATGCATAGCTTTGCAGAGGCAGGGATGGATCCAAATCACGTCAACGTACATGAACAAAGCTTTAGATAGCAGGTAAGCGTGATTTGTAAAAGTTAAAAATGTTGTTGTATATATATGCATAGGATGCGACCATTACCAAGAGGCAATTTTATGGTCCCAACATCTAAACTGTTGATATCAAGAAGACGTGGAAAACAAAACTGTTCGGGCAGGAATTTCGTTGGGAAGGGTCCCTGGCTCGAGCACACGGCTCCCTGAGGAGTTGGCACTTTGGTTGGTTGTCGGGCTCCTGCTTGTTGAGAGGCTGCAAAAGGAAAACAAAGTTAGTTATGATATGTGTCTTTGTGGGGCCTTAGGTGTAGGCCTTGAGGCTCACAATCAAAACTAACTCAATGCGAGGCGTGCCACTGCCATCTCAGTTATGGCAGATGTAGAACAAGTGTGTTTAAGCCGATTACTTGTGCCCCAAGTTATTCTGACTTCTTGTTATCAAATGATTGTCGTAGATGAGTTAAGTCCACATTAAGTTCTTTTCTATGCCTTGAGATCAAGGACTTTTAGTTCATTATCTTGTATGCTTAAAGGGTGGAAGTCCAGATCTGATTAAGTCATCGGTTTAATTCCCATTTAGTCCTCTTATAACAGTAAAACCACTTAAGTGAACCAGATCTGAGAACTGATGGAGCTTCGAATCATCAAAAGACTGGAAATGACTTGAATATATACTGGGGAATACATCATAACACCAGATCTACTAATTGAAAGACAAGAGAAAGAGAGTCAGGCCAGATTTCACCTTGTTGGGCAAGGTTAAACGTCTTGCGATCTCTTCTCTTTGCAGTTACAAAGGGCTATATGCTAAAAAGGGGTGAGTGGTAAATGAGTTTACACGGGGGAATCGATACTACAACATTTAGAGAAGGTAGCAAAGCTTTTACAATAGACAAAAGATGTCTTTCTAAGTGGAATTTATGGCTAAAAAAGGGCGCAGAGTCTGGACAAAGCATAGCTTTCTAGGTATTTGCTTGACTGAGAGACAAGTTGTATGTTTGTTTGTTTGATTGGTTGAGTGTCCTTGTCTCTGGGGCATCTTCCTCCTTTTATAGGCGAATTAACCCGACTATGCTGTCTTTGTTCTTGCCCAAAAGCAACTGGAGGGTAGTGACTCATCAACTTTTTACTTGTATTGCCACTGTAAAGTATTTTTTGGCTAATAGCTGGCTGGTCTCTATCACTTGTCATTCGATGCATAGGCATATGGCCTATGCATTAATGGATAGACGCCAATTGGCCTCTAGGCCAAGCGCTGGGCTTCTGGCAAGTTGTCTCAAAGTGGATGGTCTGGGCTTAACCTGATCCTCGGGCGAGCCTCCTTGCTTTAGTTCTCTTGGGCCTTCCTTTCTTTAGGTCCAAAGTTCAAATATTAACCCAAACAAAAACCCTACAAATGTCTGTTAAAAAAAAGGTTGCTATCCATCTGAATTTGTCCCTAGCACCAACTTCAGCCGACTCAGATCCATAAACCAGCAGAATGCAATCTTCGTCTCCAATATTGCAACATCCCACGCAACAGCAGAAGCAGCAACAGCAGCTTTTACAAAAGCGCTTGCATGCATATTAACCATATCATATATGTAACCAAGTCATCTTTTAGGCGCACATTTAAACTTCAATTTCACTTCCAGATTGTTCATTGGACTCGCACTGAGACGAAGTATTAAAAGAAGAGAACATTATATATAGCTTAGCTTTGTATTGCCTTTTCAGATTTTTATTCCCATCCAGAAATTAAAGCCATATTTCCTATTAACGCCATGCCATTTATAAAGTGAACATGTTAAAAAGTAGGGGTGCAAAGTATTTCATTTACAATGCTTATTGGACTCAAACCCCAATTCGGTTGATTTTTAAGAGCGAACTCAATTTAACCTAAATCCTACACATTCCATCCCACCCATTTGAGCGACTCTTGACTGTTGATTAGGGCTGAGGCTGCCTCATGTGGCAGATAATGTACTCTCGTATTCGTATTGTTACCAATTTATGATGTGGTAAACATCTATTGGACAAGTGATTCACTTTTTGAACATGTGATTAATACTCTTCTGTTGCTGCTCATATAAGATGTACTCTTTTCAAGTTATGTAACCATCTTGACTATTTGTTATGTTTTCTTGTTACTGTACAAGCTTCACATCACTGCACTAAGGGCTGGTTTGGTATTGCTGTGCTTTGAAAAAAAGCTGCTTCTGCTGTGCTGTGAGATTAAGCGGCTGTGAAATAAAGCAGCAGAGTGTTTGGTAAACTTTTTTGTAAAAGTGCTTTTGGAAAAAAAAAAAGCAGTATGATAGTGTTTGGTAAACTTTTAAGTAAAACAGCTGTGACTGTGTGAAATGATCAAAAAGGGTATAATATAATATTATATTATTATTATTATTATTATGTTTTATTTAATATTACTATCATAATAATAATAGTAATATTAAATAATATGTTTTATGAAATAAACAGTAGCCTCATATCTCGATTTCAATCTCCGCCGAAGATCTAAACCCCCAAACCCCAAACACTCTCTGTAATTCCATTGTCATTGACGACCTCCGCCAATTGCACCTCCGAGATCCCCTTGCCGGCCCTCTTATCCGAGATCCCCTACCGCGCCCACTCTGCTCCCCACAATCCAGAAACCCGATTCCACTCCTCCCTCACTCTGCCCCTCGCAACCCAAAAACCCGATTCCACTCTTCCCTCACTGTGCTCCCCGCAACCCATAAGCTGGGGAAGTTTGTAAAGACCCACGTTTTGAGGCTCCTGAAGATGGATATGATTGCTATGCTCACCGAGCTCGAGCGCCAGGAAGAAGTTGCTTTGGCAATTAAGGTATCGAATTTTTGTGATTAAATTTTGAGAATTTTTTTGCATTTGATCTTTTGGGTTGTTGTGAAATTTGTACTCTTGGGTGTTGAATTTGTGATGTTTGAATCCACTTATTTGTTGCTTTGCTCCCCAAATTTGTGATGTTTGAATCCATTTAATTGTTGCTTTGCTCCCCAAATTTGTGATGTTTGAATCCATTTATTTGTTGCTTTGCTCCCTGCAACCCAAAAACCCAAAAAGGGGATGATAGAGATGAAGGGTAGGATTGCCAGAAATTTTCATTAAAGAGTTACTGTTCACCCGCCTTTTGAGGTTTGCGCAGAAGCTGAAAAGCCAGCTTTTCAAAGCTGCATTTTGCTGCTTCTGTTTTTTGGCTTTTTTTCACCCAAAACTGTGAAAAAAAACTAAAGCTGGAAGTTTACCAAACACAAAAATGACCCTCAGCTTTTTTTCAAAGTAGCTTTTTTTAAAATCACCTCAACCCCAAACGCCCCCCCTAAAGGTTGCGGCCAGCACATACAAGCTTCGTGCACCCTTATATTATTATTATATTTTCTTTCATAAGCAATATTCTTCACTAATCTTATGCTAAGGAAAGAAGAAAGGATTTGAAAAAGATTCAAGGAGTTTGTTGAGGAGCGTTTCTCTCGTGCGGACGAAGATCTAACGGCTATGATTGGTTGAGTCTATCGGTAGAAGCGGGTCCTAAAAACCCATATAATTCATGAGTTCCACTTTACAAACAGCCTATCGAGTTTGATAGTGATCATGTACATCGTCATCTTCTCTCAGTGATTTACATCTTCAGCTGCTCATACGAGTTTGGTTCCTCCAAATCGCCCACGCCTATCAAAATTCGCAGTAAGATAAGGCGCCTAGACCCTTGTCCAGAAACCCTTGTCGTCGTCGTTGCGACCGCTGTCCAGCTGTGAAGCATGGTGGTTTGTGGCACTGCACTGCTTAGTGTTTCAGCAGCAACCTCTACTCTTTCTTTCCCCCCTTTGGGATTGAGTTCAAAGTTCTGGATTGTGAAATTCAATTTCAGGTAAGTTTCTATGCTTTTTTTTTTTTTTTTTTTGTGAAATTTGATTCGATCATGTTGGGTTTGTTATAACTTGGGCTATTTGGGTGGAAATTGAGACTCCACATAAAATATTAGTGAAACTCGTTCTGGGTTGTGATAAATTGGTTATATTTGTGTAACTTTGAAGCAGCAAGTTATTGATTTGGCTTTACAGGGGGGATAACAAAGAAGTAGACGAAAATATAGAAGAAACTGAGGATGTAGATGCACAAGATGAAATTGGTACAGGGAGGACCGAATTTGTGGTATCAAATGTAGAAGAAGAGTTGAAACCAAAGTAAATATGGAGTTTGATTCGTTGGACGAAGACGATGATTTTTACAATGGTTATGCAATCACAATTGGGTTTGGGATCCGGAAACATAGTAGTAAAAAGGGCAGTGGTGATGAGGGGTTGGTAATGAAAGAATTTGTTTGTTGCAAACAAAGAAGAAAGGTGGATGTTAATCTAAACCCAATTGGAAAAGGTGATAAGGCAGACGCTAGAAGTGACTGCAAGGCGAAAGTTGCAGTGTTGAAGCCAAATGGTCGCGATAAGTTTGTTGTACCTGTTTTCAAAGAGCCACAAAACTACCATGTGGCAAGCGGAGGAATCAGAAATAGTAGTTGCATCCCCAAGGATATGTATAATGTTGAATGGAACTTGCGAGCTCATCTAATGAGCATGATGCAGAACTGCTTAACGAGTATTTTGAGGATGAGAAAGAGAAAAACGAGTCATTCTATTTCAAGATGGAAATTGACGAAGCCGGAATACTAGGCAATTTCGTTTGAAGAAACAAGTATGTCGTTGTTTTGGAAGAAGCAAGTATTGCGTGGTTCCGCGACCCAAATTTAGAACGACGTATGTTGTTGCTTTTGTGTCAAAACAAGTATGCCATCCACAATACCTCGCTGTCTTCGATTTGGAAGACGCTGTCTGGAAGGCGATTTGGAAGAACCAACGTTGTGCGGAAGAAGTCGCGTGAGATTTTTGGATTTTTGGGGGAAGTTTCGGGCGGAGGTTATACAGTAAATGAACGGTTTTTCTTTTACCCATCAATTAACGGTCATTTACGACCCGGATCCACCAACTAGCTCGGTTTGTTGAGCAGGTGGTTGTAAATTATGGAGGTTTTGGGCTGCTAGGAATATCAAAAACACATGCATGTCTCCTTGGGTCCAGCCATGTAGGTGGTAGGCATGAAAGAATGTGTCTAACGTTCCATTTTACATGGCCAAATCTACCAAATTCAAACCAAAGCCATTGTCTCCCTCTGCTCTGCTCCGCACACTTACTGTGTCCCTCTACACAACCTTTATTTTTTAGGAAAACTAATGAAAATGGTTTAAAAACTTTGAATTTTAACAATAAGGAAAAAATAAAGAGTAAAGTGAATAGTATCAGAATTGACTTTTTAGTGTAAAAATGTGGTTTTTGGTTAAAGTAAACAGTACCGGAAGCTTTTCGTTAAAGTTTTTTTTTCTTTTTTTTTGACATTTGGATTGAATCGATAAAAAGAGAGTTAATAGAGATGAATGAATGAGCAAAAAAGAGGGCGTTTGGAATTCATTTCCTTTTAAAAAAAATCACCAATATAGGCTTTATGGGAGGAAATAGAAGGCAAACGCTACGGAATTAAAGTTGAGGCAGAAGCTATTGGTAGGACAAAGTCGAATACCGGTCTGCACTGCTTTGAATTCTGAATTCTTGATACCTTTCCAAAGGTGTAATTTTGTCTCTAAATATCGAAAATAAACATGTTTCAATTCAAATGAAAAAGACATTGCCATATGAACACGTTTGGCTTGATTAAGAGGTATGAACTAAGCGGTGCCTGACTTATTCTCGGCTCCCGAAAGAGTGGATTGCCGGTGCCCTTATTAAAAAGAAAGAGTGATCTTCGTCCGCAACCTTCAATTTTTTTGTTTTGTTTTTCGGGATCAAAATACAAAATCATCAGAGTACACGTTCTTTTTTGGGCAAGATATGAAAAACGAGCTCATGAAAAGACAATAAAGCATCCCAGGACCACAACAGAATAGCAGAAAACAGACCCGTGAACTTCCATGGGAAAGGCCAAAAATGTAAAAACAGCAAATCTTCTGTTCAACAAATTTGAAATATGCAAGTGGGATCAAAGGAATTAAGGAAGGAAGTTGCATTGTATTTGAATTGATGAATTAATAGTCAACATTACATAAGTTATAGGTAATAAAAGAATCATAAACGCCAATAAATTAAACTAAGAAACCGTGGAGCATTGACAACGTACGAAAAACAAAGAGATAAAAGAATGTCAAGCTTTCTGAAGATTTATATCAACAAGACTAATCTTACAACCTAAACAACACTCAACCGCAAGCCTCTCTCACGAAGGAACCGCCACGGAAAACCAGATCCAAGAAAACATACAGGAAGCACCACGGAAAACCAGATCCTTTAGGGGAATAAGGGAACGAAGGCATAGATGATCATCAGCAGTGCAAAGAACAACTTTGATCCATTGGTGGTGATTGACATTGCAGAAGAGATATCTTGCGGCCTGGAAAACAACAGAAAAATGTATATTCAGAATTGGTATTACTTATTAATGACTCGAGGGTTTAATACATTCGGCCATAGCACGTACTTTTGCAATTTGTTAAGGGAACCGCAATATAGAGCATTGTCTGGTATGGGCAGCTCGGTTTTGTTATTTGCTTCTGGGTTGACAACCCTCATATAAGTTTCTTGGCCAAGATACCACGAGTCAAGGTTTTCAGCTCTAATGTTCCAGATTCCAACATTGTCAAGAGATATCAAGATGGCTGACCATGCCCCAGGATAAACCTACATACACAGGCACAGAAAGAATCAAGACTCGGATACCACATGCAACAAATATTTACAGCATTAACCAAAGAAATATATGTTCCAGGACCTCTTCTTTCTTACTATAATACAGTAAATCCAGTTCAATATGGTTATCTATTAGGTATTGGGCACCACCACCGGGTATCATGTTTATCACACATTAGAAAAGAAGGAATGGGTAGGCTTCACTTATGATTAATGTCATTTTTATTCAACATTGTAGCTACAGTGACAATTTTTGTTTTGCCTCTGAATATTGCATGTTTAATTCCATCACTAAATCTAGTTTCTTCCACATGAGTGCTGCTCTCAATAAGAATGCTCGTTCTTACTGTTCATATGTTACGAACAACTGCAGAAGTAGTGAGCACTCATATTCTACATGCTTAATATTTTTGTTTTTGTCTGCGAATACTGCATGTTTAATTCCTTCACTAAATCTAGTTTCTTCCATGTGAGTGCTACTCTCAATAAGAATGCTCGTTCTTACTGTTCATATGTTACGAACAACTACAGAAGTAGTGAGCACGAGTATTCTACATGCTTAATATTTTTGTTTTCGTCTGTGAATACTGCATGTTTAATTCCATTACTAAATCTAGTTTCTTCCATGTGAGTACTACTCTCATTAAGAATGCTCGTTCTTACTGTTCATATGCTACGAACAACTAAAAAAGTAGTGAGCATGTGTATTCTACATGCTTAATATAAAAATTCAGTATGAAAAAGTTGACAGACAAACCAGGTAGGGTTTAGAAGGACAAATTAGATTGAAGCAGAATTGCAGTAATATACCTGTACTGTGGACCGGGCTATTCCATCCCATTTGTTATATGTACCCCTGCTATTCTCTGTCCACTCACCGTAGTCCATCCTGCGATTAAATGAATGCAAGTTAATGCATTAAGGGAACAAGAACTCTTATTTAGACATGTTTGATTAATTAAAGTGCAAAACTTCCTACCCGACAACAAAGAATGCATATCCATCCACGTGGTAGCTCTGCATCTTGGTGTCATTGTTCTGCAGTATGATTTCTATAAATCCTCTAAATGTTGCATTAATAACAGAAGTTTCCATTTTAGGTGCTCCTGTAAGTGGCCTCGCAGGGAAGTCAAGCTTATAAGCATTCTTCACCTTGAACCAATCAGCAAGCCTGATTGGTGTGGAAGGATTTTTAAATGAGATTCCACTGAGCGTTGTTCGCCGTTTCCCATTAATCATTACAGGTGGCTTATTTTTCAACACATAAACATCAGTAACATTGATTGATCCATATCTAAAAGACCCCTGTGGATTTGGACGTGCACCACTAGCTGAAACATTCCATCTGCAAAATTAGTCCACAAATGTTTCAGAAAGAGGTTTGATGAGGAAAAACCAGTTAGGAAATTCTTCAACTTGTATCATATTTTTCCATCTTATATCATATTCTGAACTTTGAAGTTTTGAAAAATGAATTCAAGGATATAAAAACATCCGACCGTGGAAATGTCCTGGCACAGAATCTAAATACAAAGACGATCAACTGAAAACAAACCTGATAGATCTTGCCTGGTTCATTGAGTAAGTTTTGTCATATTCATCTTGTGGTCCCGCTGGAAGGGGGCCAGCTGCCTTTCCTTTGGAATTAGTATAGTGCAGGATTCCAACTCCAGTAACTCGTTTCCAATTTGACTCGTTGACAAATCTAGCACTCGCGACAATGTAATAATCAGAACTTGCATTCTGATCCATGGTTACCAGAAAAGAATAAGATTGTCCGACGTGTATATCTAAGCTTGTATAATTCTGTTGCACTGTATATGATCCTTCTGACTCTGCTAGAAGCAGATTATGGTTCTGGATCCTGAAATTTAGAGTAGTTGAGACCCCGACATTGTGTACGCGAAGACGGTAAATTTTGCCTGTCCAATAGTACGTTAGAAGATGGAATACTTCAACTTAAAGTCCACAAATTCAAAGAAACCACATTTTCAAAAGTACTCATTGACAATACTTGGAAACTCTTTATGCTTGGAATTAAATTTTCAAGCCCCATTCTATCACGAATCCTTTCCAACAAATAATAAATAAATAAACAAATTATGCATGGCATTCCAGCCTTAAGCTGTCACATCTGATATCAATGGACATTGTTCGTATTACATTATAAGATTGACAATCAGTAGAAGCTGTGCCAAAAAAGCAGTGGTTTCATATGCATGGAATGGACATTATCTACTGTGAGTCTAACTACTACTACAAATAAACTCAAACAACTACATAACATGGTAAACTTAACATTTTTATCAACATGTGGCGGGTCATAACATGTTCATATATGGTGGCACGCGCGATCAATTCCAAATTTTCACTTGGAACATGCAACAGTTCAACTATTACTCAGTACATGATTATTCATAAATAGTTGCTCAAATTGCCCACCTGGGTGTACTTCAAGTGTTTCGTAATCAATGCCATCAGGAACAAGTGTAGTGTTGTATTGGTAAGGGCCTTTTCCATTGATAAGAACGCCATCGGGCATCCCAAGGTCTTTCCCATCATCAAGCATCTTCCTCAAAGCCTACATTTTAGAAAAAGAACCATCATCGTTAAACATATTACACATTAATCTCAAATCTGTACCCTGAAGAGAAGAACAAAACTCTCCCAAACACTAACCGTATGGTTCTTTGTGTACCAGTCACCGATCAAGATAGTTATATCCCCATCTGGGGTTGCAAAAGGAATAGAAATTACAGCCCGGTTATTAATAATAAAGCCACCAAATCCTCCAGACGCTCTCTGCATATTAAGGGACGGGAAGTAAAAGAAGCTCCCAATCTGATCCTTAACCTGAAAATTATAAGTCCAATTCCACTTTGGCGGAATTGGACAGTTGGTTCCTAGAACCCCATCTTGCCATGAACTACGCCGTTGCTGAATTCCGGCCCTGTTGAACAGAATCAACTTCAAAAGACAATCCATGTGCACTAATGTAATGTATCTGCTTGAAATTCATGTGCACATTACAGTAAGTAAATCATACCAGGTCATGAGGAGATTCTCATCCAATTTGTTCCGAACATTGACAATGACATTGTTATTAGTAGTGGCATTAATAGTAGGACCTGGAAACTTTCCATTAATGGCAATAACCTGCAAGATAATGTAGATTCTGAAACAATTAGCTCAAAAGCTCACTACTTGATATCACTTTAAGCTTACAGGGAATACCTAATCTCAGATTCTGAAAATTTAAGCAAATTTAGCAGATCTGAAGCTAAAGATTCAAACTTTATGAAATGTAAAGACAACCCATTTCTCATTGATGAAAAAAAAAAAGAAGCAGACCCACATCAAAAATTAAAAAGATTAGCCAAAAAGTAGTGAGAGACTAAATAATCTAGAGAGAGAAAATGCAGCTAGAGAAGAACCATACCTGTTGAGGTACACCCAGAGGAGAAGCAGTGATGTAAGAGACCTCAAATTGGTAGAAAACATTTGGATCCTCAGCAGAAGAAAAGCTCACAAACAAGCAAATGAGGATGAGAAGCAGGGTCAAAAAGCTCAGGGAAGCCATTTCTCCAACACTTTAAGAGTGTGTTTTTCACAAATCTAAAGCCAAATTTTTTCTCCTTAGCTTTTTCTTGATTTACATTATCAAAAAGAGAGAGAAAGGAAGAAGAAGAAGAAGAAACCAGAGGCTGTAGAGTGAGAGGAGAGAGAGAGTGACAGAGAGGAAACGGAGAGAAACGGCTCTTTTTCTTCGCTTTTGTGCTGGGTGGGTAGTGAGATAGAGAGAGAGAGATGGTTGGTTTTGAGGACTGATCCGAAGCTAAGATTTTTGTCGGTCACCAGTCATCAGACATGGGAGCATGAGAGAGAAAGTGAGCATGTTTAGTGACAGAAAGTATGTGAGAAAGAGGGAGTGACAGCCAATAGCCAGTTCATCTATCTATCCAACACGCACACGACACGCCTATACGTGTGCTTTTATTTTTTACTGTTGTCTGTCGTGGAAAAAATACCAAATAAATGAGAAAAAAAATTGATAAATTGTTACAACGTTCGGATTTATCTGGAAGCGCCACATGATTGCCAGCCGTGAGGCACTGCCAACGAGTAGCATAAATTTTGGGTGAGGTGGGGTAGTGCTGGATTGATTGGACGGCTCATCACCGTCTGATTCTCGATACGTTTTTTTTTTTTTTTGGTCAAGGCTTCAAAGAGCAACATTTATTACAAACCAAAACCACAAATTTTACAAACTAAAACAGGAATGAGGATCCTCGTCAAATCCTTTTTTTGAGGATCCCGGGAATTCTCTAATCACATCCGTTCATTGTACATTATGAGGTCGGTATTCGTCAGGTACTGTTTATATTCAATTTTAAATTAAAAAAATTACAATGATTTATGACCTCACGATGAACGAATGTAATTAGAGGATCCTCGCAAAGAGGATCCGGCGAGGATCTTCTCTCCAAAAAAACAAACACAAACCAAAGGCCCAAAGCTAGCATATGAACAATAAAAAAAATGGGCCAAAGAAAAACAAACAAAAGCACAGCTTAAGCAACAGTTTGAGCTTAGAACAGAAAAAACAGTCCAAGAAATCGATTGCAGCCACCGCGGCAACATTCCAGCACAATCCGTCCTATTCCACTCCTATAACCTCACGTCAGCTCGCCGATCATAACATCCAACTCCAAGCACCACCAGGTACGCAGCCTCAATTGAAGAAATCCAACAACCAAATGAAGAAATCCAGCTGCCAGAAGAAAGAAGCCCATCAGAGCCCACATGCAACATTGTCGGTAAAGCTAGTCAAAGATGAGAAGGTGGTGGTGTTGGGAACACCCGAGCATGTGCAAGCACCGAAGCTCTACACACCATCTCAGTAAAGTTGGACTGCAGATGGGAGTAAGGATGAGAAGAAAATGTCAAATCGAAATAGAGAGCATGGGGAAAACGCAATCGAAGGAAGGAAAATGAGACAACGAGGGGAATGGGAGAATGGCTAACCAACCTCAGCTAAAGCTAGGGTCGGCGCCACTAGATCTGTGAAAATCTGAAGCTCTTACACAGACAGTGAGAATAACTTTCAAACTGAGAGAAAGTCTCTCACAATGAGAGAAAAAGATTTAATTTACAATTCTTGATACGGGTTTGGCCAAGTTGTTTTTTGTGTTGAGAAGATTGGAGTATGATATCTGAATTTTAGTTGAATTGGAAGTTTTATTATTGAATTATAGATTTGTGAATATTTGTCTGTCATAGAGTGTAGCAATTGTCCATTTTTTTTCCATCACATTGTTAAAACTTCTATCCAACCAAAATAAAGGGTTAATTTAATGGAAGGAGACCAATGCTCCATGTGGGTCAAAGTCTGAATTGATGCTTCAATTTTCTGTTTTCTTTCTACAAAGGGGCGAATCAGGATCCTTTCCAGATACATTCTCTAGGGATCCCACAATCCTATCCGTTCATTGTATATTGTGCAGTTCAAAAATTATTTAAAATTTAAAATTTAAAATTCAAATATAAATAGTACCTAACGAAAACTGACTGCACAATATAAAATAAACAGACATGATTGCAGGATCCCTAGGAACCCTAGGGGAGATCCGGCGAAGATCTTGATTCCAAAGGGGTGGGGTGGATATTATAATCAAGGATTAATATCAGTTTACTACTTTCAAATTTCTTTGTTTTCAACATTTGGTACATCAAGTTTTTTTCATCCCAAAATGGTACCTGAAATCATAATTTTGGGATACTTTCATACATCCATTAAGGTTATAGTTAAATATACCGTTAACAGGTGACATGGCACCCATGTGGACAATGATTGGACGCCACGTGTCAATATGGCCCATGTTGATATTAAAAAATTATAAAAATTAAAGAAATTATAAATTATAAAAAATAAAAAATAAAAACCTAAATACATCGACCCTTCCCCTCCCTCTTCCACTTCGTTTTCCTCTGTCCATTCCCTCATACATGACCCACATCTTCCTCGCCACCATACCCCAACCCCAACTGACCCATATCCAGATTTGACAGTGGCGATCCTTGGCGCTGACTTAAGGAGCAAAAACTTAAAGGCATTGGGGTACATTGACTGTGTAGGAAAAAATCGAAATTGGGACGATTTTGGAGCGAGGATGGACGAATTGGTTGCCATGGCAGTCTGCCCAGTTATGTCATTGGCGAAGGTCGGCAAGGATGAAGATCCATAAACCGGATCTGGAACGAAAGTAGGATGTATTCGTGGAGGGGTGGCTGGATTTTGAGTTTTCACTATCCACATTTCACCGATTTGATTATCATCCCTTACTGATCGATCGGTCTTCCTCCATACAAAAATACATATTTTGGTATGAAAATTCGAGGTGGGTTTTTGGGTAGGGGCATAAAAGGGAGTTGGGGGTTGGGAGGATTTTGGGGAGGAGGGGGAGGAGGAGGAGGAGGAGGAGGGGAGGATGGGGAGGAGGAGGAGGGGAGGAGCGAGAGAGAGAGAGAGAGAGAGAGAGAGAGAGAGAGAGAGAGAGGTGGCGAGAAATTTGCTGTATATTGACAGGGAGGAGAGAGAGAGGTAGGAAGGTGGGGGTGATATAAGGTTGGGGAAGCGATCATGGAGTCTGAAACATTTTTATGTTTTTTTTTTTGTTTAATTTTTTTGTTTTATATTATTTTAATATCCATGTGGCACCTAGTCATTGTTCATGTTGGTGCTATGTCACTAATTAACAGCAGAAGATTTAACAGTAACCTTAACTAATTTATGAAAGTGTCCCAAAATCATGACTTCAGATACCACCATAATATGAGAAAAACTTGATGTATCAAATGTTGAATACCAAGAAACTTAAGGGTATTAAACTGAGATTAACACTATAATCAAACACGTTGAAATAATAGGGTGGCTGTAATTTTCTCTCCAAGTTGAGAGCTTTTCTCCCTAAGTTGAGAGTTTTTCTCACTGTTTGTGTGAGGCTTTCAAACTTAAGAAAATTTGGTGGCAACGGCCCTAGCTTCGCCCGCGGTCAATTGTCGTGTCCTTCCTTTCTTTTTTTTCCTTCTTCTTTTTCTTGCCTATATTGTTGTTTCTCCCAAATTTTTACTTCAATCTATTCAATTCCTCAATCCCTGAGGATATACCTCTTCTTGGCTCTTCCTTGGTCTAATTTTCAACCATGTGTCCTGTTGAGATCGTGTGTAGAGTTCTGGTGTATACATCGGCTCAGGTGTTTCCAATACCACCAGTTTTTCTTTGTTGCCTCCCGGTTCTAGCAGTGTCACTCATGGGTTTCCACGAGCTTTATACTGGTAGTTGGCTTCTCTCGGGTAGTTGCCGACCATCACTAGTCTATGACTGTGCTCAGGTAGCAAATCAAGGTAGGAGGTGGCGTCTGATAAGGCGATACATGTCGGTGAATAGGGAATCAGATGGATTGATTGGTACTCTAGCGATAGAGAATGCAGTGGAAACTTCTGGTTTCGGCTATTGTGTTTTTTTTTTACCTTACTATTTATGGGCTCTTTTGTGTTTTTCTTTTGTTCTTAGGCCCTTTTTTATTTGTTTATATGTGAAAGTTGGACCTTTGGCTTGCTTGTAAGTATGTGTTTGGTGTTTAATAAAATAACCATTTTATCAAAAAAGAAAAAAAAGAAAAAAAAAAAAAGGGTGGTGTGGTTACGGTCGATTCAATCTGGTTCACTTCTCAAATTGAAACCAAAATAGGAATATTATATCGGTTCAATTCTGTTTGATTTTTTCAAAATTTATTAAGAAAACGTACGGTTTGGTTTAATGCGGTTTAGGTTCGGTTTGACCAGTTTCCGATTCTAATCTTATTATATATATAATTTTTTTTTTCAATCCTCATATTGTGCCCTAAATCCAATCATGAGATGATACTTCATGAACATTTCACATTTTAAACTAATCTATAGTTTAAGCTAAGGACAAAGATTATTACTTAAAGCCGTCTCATTAAATGTTATACGCTTAAACGAGAAGTCTAAGTAATATGTAATTAAGAGAATGTAATCTAAAGAAGTGAGATTCATGAGATATTTCTCTTTAATAAACATATCTTAAACGTTCTTGATCATATGGTTTCCATTGCAATCTAGATAGATCAGTACATACTATGTCATCTCCGTGGAGAATGATAAGTCTCGAGTTATTGGTGTGAATGACACCAAAACAAGTAGTAGGTGCTCAATAGAGAGTGAATACATTGAACGCAATCAATCAGGAGTTCTCATACTCATGTCACATGAGAACTCACTAGTTAGGTTAATGCGAAATAATCTTTTGACCAGAAGCATCATAGTTGTCGTGTGGTTATGTTCTTAATCTTTGACTATGTTAAAGGCGCTCTAATGCGATCGTGTCCATGACACTGTTGTGGTTAAGCTACCTAATCATGTAGGCATATTAATGTACGCGAAGGAATCTCCAACCTTCATATTGTTGAAAGAGAATACTCTATAATATGATTTGAATAAGATTTAGGAAGTACATTCCAAACTGAATAGGTTCTCCAACCTCTTCTGCTTAACTTGGTTAACTATGACATACTACTAGGTGTCACTCTTGGTTTGTGGAAGCCCTGATGACTAATCTTTACTAAAGGGAGAATTGAAAAACAAAGTGGTGTTAGCTTTAAATATTAGATTAACTAATTTAGTCGGTTCAGTTCTGGCAAGATGAATATTGGAACGGTCTAAATCAGTCCAATTTGATTCTTGAACTTAAGTTGACTTTTTTGGTCGATACAATTATTTCAATTTTTTTTTATCTTGATTTAGTTAGGTTTCTCGCTCCTATTGTTTTTATACTCACCTCTTACCAAGGAGAGGGAAACTTTGCTCTAGAAAATTGATAAATCTCATTATTTGTATATAATGGAAATATTTTTGCTCACCACCCTCAAGTGATGGTAATGCTCACCATCCTATTTATCATCATTGGATGAGTTTAACTTTCAAGATTTCTGTAGTGGATAAACATAAATCTCAAAATTTAAACTAATCTAATGTACTAAGTATGGTGTTAAGCATTAGCATCACTTGAGAGTGATGAGCAAAAATAAACCCATTTTTAATAATGAGTCCTGCAGTGGATCACTATAAATAACTAGCTTATTTCCCTTGATTTTTTTTTTCACCAAACAAACGAGGCCTTCGTCTAATTGAACTTGAACTACCAAATAGTCACGTGATTTTAATTTGGGATGCCCCTTGGATATTACAAATTATAGCTAGACCCGGCAGTTTCTGACACGACACGATGACACGACATGAAAACGACATGAAAATAACGGGTTTTGGGTCAACACGATAACTAATCAGGTCATTATTGGGTGACCCGTTAACAACGGGTTTTTAACAAGTATACATGCAGATAACACGTAGGTAACCCGTTTCGACCCGTTAAGAAAAAAATTATTTTGATAATTTTAAAGTTTAATTACTAAAAGATTTATTATAAAATACAATAGCCATATTAATATATACAATATATTCTATATTAAATATATAGTTTTGTATTATTATTCTATATAAGTTAAAAAAAAAGTTTTAGTCATTATTTATTTTTATTATGAGAGTTTCTTATTATCATTACTAGGATAAATTTTACTTAACATGTTGTTGTCCAAAATTAAAATAAACTAGTATAGTATTTGTATAGGCAAGCACTAAGAAGACATACATACAAGTATGAAAAATGTGAAAGAATATATAAACACTCGTGATTCATCATCATTCCTCCATGAGTAGATAATGGTTACACTTACATTATCATTTAGATTTTTAAAATCCTCCAAACCCTCATGAATAATGTTTTTTATTTGAGGGCAAAATTAATAAAATTAATAATAGTTATTGTAGAAGTGTAAAAAATGTAAAAAAAAATATATATAATCACTCATAGTAACAAGCTTTACAACTTTCATGAAGGGGTCAACTTCGAAATCCAACACTATAATCCATAAACCTTAAATTTATATTTAACCGTCGATTATCATTTACGCTTTATTCTTCTTACTGAATTTCATTTTTAAAATTTTCTTTTTTGAAAACATGATCATCTGGCGGATGTAAGAAGATGAACGGTTCAGATCTTTGATATCACGTTTCGATATTTACGGTTAACTGAAATATGAGTCGATGTCATATAGTTTGTAGAAACTTTATAAACATCAAGCAATATTTTCACTAACCGTAAAACGCTGAATATAATATAAACGATCCAAACTATTCATCCTCCTGCATCCTCTAATAGATCATGTTTTCAAAAAAGGAAATTTGAAAAAACAAAATTTGATGAGAACAATGAAACGTAAATGTAAACAACAATCAACGGTTAAATTTTGATCTATGATTTATATGATTATAGTGGCGAATTTCGAAGTTAAGTTCTTCATGAAAGTCGTAAAGTTTGTCATTACGAGCGTTTATATATATTTTTTATATTTTTTACACTTCTACATTAATTAA
The DNA here is from genome assembly GCA_024362995.1 of Heteromeles arbutifolia. Classification (NCBI taxonomy): domain Eukaryota; kingdom Viridiplantae; phylum Streptophyta; class Magnoliopsida; order Rosales; family Rosaceae; genus Heteromeles; species Heteromeles arbutifolia. The sequence continues at coordinate 10,119,149 of JANCRC010000019.1, forward strand.
AAAACTATTAAAGACTTTACTTAAATAACAACCGTAAGATAAATGAGAGTAAATCTGTACCGTTGGAGATTATAATGGGAACATAACGAGATCTTGCAAGCGAAAGTATAGACAATACAAATACGAGTCTTGCAAAGAAAAAGGCTAGAGCAATCAATTTAGGTAAGCGAAAATATACTTAAAAGAAAAATGTATTTTTATGTTTTGGATGTGACAATATGGTATGTATATATTTATTTAGTATTATGTTTTTTATTTGATTATTTATTGGTTTAAAATATATTTTCCTTAATGGGTAACGGGTCGGGTCATATTACCTGTTAATATTATCGGGTCGGGTCATTTTACCCGTTTGTTTTAACGGGTGTTACACGACACGACCTGTTAAGATATCGGGTATGACACGAAAACGACATGAACACAGAAAACACGACACGAATGCCAGGTCTAATTATAGCTACCATTCTGATGGAGGGATAAAAGTGGCCATGGCCTCCAATTGGGTTGCAATTTTGAGTGGGTTGGAAGGTTAATTCAAACTGAACCCAATTTTTATTCAATGGATATGGGGTTGGTGAGTTATGGCTAAGTAATTCTAAGTAGGATGTTTCAAGGCACGTAAATTACTACAACACTTTTCAAACTTAATTCGCCTCCAGTACTTATGTGGATAGGGAAATTGTGATTTAGCCTTCTATATACCATGAAGTCAACATTACGCTTCTTGTTCGTCAAAGCATTGTATACTTCTTATATAAACCTCAAGCACACAAGGGATATCAAGAATACTCAAGTCTTTACTAAAAATAAGTTTTAGGTTTTTAATGAAAAGATTGAGGCCATTTAATACTACGGTTTAGTAGTATTCCTCTTTACTTGTAAGTGAGAGATCTTAGATATGATTCACGCCAAAGACGAATTTGAACCACATTATTATGGCTAGCTAGTGTGAGGCTTAACTCACTCTCCCACCTCTTAGTGTAGCTAATATCGATTGTTAAAAAAAAAAAAATGAAAAGATTGAGAGAATGAGAGAACTTTTCTTTTGTCACTTGTTGTAGTGCCGCTGGCCGTCCACTTATATATTGTCCAACTAGTCTCTCTTTCTTCAAATCCCTTTTTGGAAAATTTTGTCTCTCCAAACTGATCACTTATATAATTACTAATCGGTCTCCCCTTTTATTTTGAAAATAATTTTACGATTCATCCATATACTAATTATGTTTGGGAAATTTTATTTGAACCCATAAAATCTTTCTCTACACCCAACTTAAATTTTAAATGTGAATTGTTATTTTTACCCTATTGCATAATTACCACTAACTACAAGGTGAAATTAACAATAAACTAAAATTTATCAATAAACCCACATCTAATAATCAAATCCTACCATCATGGAATCTTTATCCTACGTTCATTCTAACTAAAACCTAAGATGCTTTCATAGAGAAAAACAAGCTCTTTTTGAACGATGGATGGTGACTTAGAAGTTTTGAATCCTCCAACTAAAGTATGAATCGATTTTTGCAATTTTTTTTTCGGTTTGATTTCAATTTTTATTAGGATTTAGGAACAAAATCAGCACATTTTCTAAAGCATAATTACTAACAGAAACATATATATGGGATTTAAAATTTTAAAGTCTAGCAACTTGTGCGAATGTCACGCTTTCTTCTCCTTTCATTCGTGAAGGGTGGAGGCTATACTTTGCTTGTAGTTTTGATGGCAGTGCATAGCAGCACTATAGCTACTGTTCTTGAATTTAAAGGTGATGAGATCCTTCTATCCGGTGAAACAAATGTATGTAGTCTCCAAAAGCTTCCCCTTCTTTCTCTTGTTTCAATCAATATTGTTTTTCATAATTTAATTCGGTTTTGGATGTCGAAAATGTTTTGATTTCATTAAAATATAGGAATGTGAGGTTCAAGTAGGTTCATAGCATGGAAAAATATGCCCTCAATTTTAGAGTTGAATTTTTTTTTATCTTGATTATGATAATTAAAACATAATGTTGTTTTGATTACGAAATTATTAGGTACCCTTATCGTCATTTAATGGGAAGACACTGTGCCTCTACTCCTCTGCAAATTGTTGTAGGCCTTGCAATTACCCCTCAGCATTGCAAGAAGAAGACTTTATGAAATGCTTTAGAGTGGAAGGCAAAGATTTTAAGATAATCTTTGTCTCTTTCGGTTGTGGTGAGGTAAAAAATGAACACTTCAAGTGCATGCCATGGCTAGCATTGAACGGATCTATTTTTCATAAAAGATTGAGTGACATCTACCGCATAGAATGAGTTGTAGAATGCTGATTTTGGGTCTTTATTTTCTGAATAGGTGTAAAGATAAATTTATATATTGAATTTGGTTTGTGAGGGTAGTTTAGGTAGTAAGTTGGGTTTAAAGAGATATTGAGAATTTAATTAAAATTAATATGGGTGTAGAGAGTAAGTTGGGTGTAGAAAGAGGTTATATGGGTTCAAATAAAATTTCTCATTATGTTTTCCTTTTTTTCTCCTCTCTACAAAATTGGTGTATTTATGATATACGTAAGGCTCAATAGATGGTTTCTTCTGAGGAAGTACAATTTAATTCGTCAAGTTGACTAATTTGTACATGCAATCTCTACTCTCAGGATACAAAACTCGTTTCAATCCCAAAACTGCTCATTTCACTTTTTTTTTTTTTTTTTTCATCTTTACTCTTCAAACGTAAGAAAACACAAAACTAAGTTAAAATCTACCAAATTCACCGAAAAGAAAGCAAGAATATAAGGAAACTGGTATAAAAATAAGGTCCATCTACGGTACCTTACTAAAAATAAGGTAGCGGTATCATTTATTTTGAATGATAAAATTGTAACGCAATAACATTCGGTTATTAATATACTACCTTAACAATGTAATATAACGTCCACACCTTATAGGACAACATAGTAATACCAACGTCATCTAGTATAATTAAAGATAACATTAACATAATTATGTAACTTTAGAGTGTTAATTTAAACAATTACAACGTAAAGTACCTTGTACCTTGTATGATGACGTCATGTTATAAAACGATTACGATGTTATGTAAGTTTATGAAGTTCCACAGTAATAACATACGTCTATAATGTAATAGTATGTCAACAGTGTAATAATAAACATTGATTTTGTAATTCAATCACGTTCAAGTACAAAAACCTACCTTGACAATGCAATAGAACGTCAACAATGTAACTACCAACCTTGTTATCGTAATGATGCGATGTAAAACAGCACACAAATTAAACCCTTTTGTTGTCAACTGTAGTAAATAATGTAAGTAGGGATCGTTCTAGGCCGGGGATTAGGAGGGATTGCTAAAACACTTGAAACTGACTTAAAAACGTAAAACTAAGCTAAAAACACTTAAATAGATGCAAAGAACTCAAAACAAACTGAAAAGACTCAAAACTAACTAGAATGACTCAAAACAGCTTAAAACAACCAAATAAAATCAAAACAGACACTAAGGGTGATTTTGGACGAAAATTGGTTTTACTTTGACTCAAAACACTTAAAAACACAAAGTTGGACAGATTCTAACTAATTTGACACTTTAAAATAAAGGGGGGGGGGGGGGGTTTGGTTTTGACGAATTTGAAAACTAACAAAGTAAAGTGCAAAAACTTAAGAACTAGACAGATTTAGGCACGAAATTGGTGTTTTGGATGGATGATGGGCTAGCTAGAAGGTTTTTTCCACACATGATACACTTGCATACAAATCAATCTCCAGTTGTTTCTTTCAATAAGCCATGAATCTCAACGCCCCAAGTTAATTAGGTACGCTTAAATTAACCCTCAGATTTCCCTTATGTCGTTGAATTGGACGGAAATAACGCATCACAATCAAATTATTCTTCAAGAGTTCCCTACATGAAAGCGCATAATAGAGAAACAATCAAAGATCATTACGTTCTATGAAAATCATAAGCGTTGACTAGGCATTCGTAACTATGAAAGCGCATGATACTCCTGCCAGGAATCTAATTAACATGATCGTGACCAGCGACCTTCACTACTTGTGAATATAAGTTCATAACGATTAGGTGAAACTCCCTTATACTCTAGCATCAGGTTTATGCATGCAAATTAAGTGTGCACTCTCAACCCACATACACAAATAGTTTTAATGCAAACAGTTAAGTAAATTGAATTCACAACTGGATGTAATCAATTCATATTGCAAGTATAACCATGGTTTCGAATTCCCCTTAGCTAAGAGGGGTTTAGTTCCTCATGTTCATAGCAAAACAAAGATAAATAAACTTAAACATTGAAAAAAAAAAAAAAAAAACACCTAAACGCTCCAGCGATCCAAATTGAATAGCAAGCACGTCCAAGAACTTTCCTTCCCTTCCTTTGCTGCGGCAGAAGGTGTTGGTGATGGTTTTAAGGGTTGTTTGTATGAAAGAATAGATGAAAGGCTGAATGGTTGAAGGAATGGGATGATGGCTGCGGTAGAAAGTGTTTTGGAATGTGTATGGGAGTCAATGATATCCTCTAAGCTGCGGCAATGGGCTTTATTTAAGGCTAAAAGGAAATCAAAACCCTAACTTAATTTGGTTTCCAGAAATTAATTCAAATCTACTAAGAGAAGGAAAAAAAAATTAGAATCCTAGGAAAAAAGGTAAGGATATGCGGCAGAAGGTTTTAAAGGAAGGGGAATGTGATTTGGTGCAGAAAATAGGAAAGAGAAGCCTCTCTTGCACGGCAAGGAAGGGGAAAAAGGGTAAGGTGGTGCGGTTGGGTTCTTTAGAGAAAAGGAAGGTAATTTAAGTCACAAACTAAGCAAGGAAAGGTTATGTTTGTGCGGCAATGACTTTTAGGGTAAGTTTAGGCTTCTAGAACAACCAATTAAATGTCCTAACATATTTTGGAATCCTTTTGTGGCTGGAACATAGGTGAGGAAGGATTAGGAAACTTCCAAGCCAAGAATAGAAACTTTCAAGAATGGAAACCTCCAAGAATAGAAACTTCCAACTTTAGAAACTTTGGTTTCCAATTTTGAACTCTTCATTCTTCATTTGTCTTGAATCCAATTCTTCATATCTTCATTCAATCCTAAGCTCATTTGATCTTCAATTTCGTCCATCCACTTAGCTCCAAGCATGTGCAATCCATTTAGTGCCCAAAACTGCTCCAAAATGCACCAAAATGCATTTCCTTGCTTACTTTGCACTTTAGACCTACAAACATACGAAAATAGCTTAAAATACTAAAATAACTAAGAACTAACAACGTAAATGCAAGGAAACAAGCTAATTAAGTCACATAAATATGCTCCTATCACGTAATAACCACGTCATTCTTTATAATTAACTTGAACGTTATAATAATTATATAACCTTGGAGTGTAATTTTGAATCATCATATTATAATCTTACATTTCTTGTAGTTTGAACGTTAAATGTCACGATAACGTGTAAGTCATAACGTCCCTAGTAGTAACTCACGTCTATAATGTATTAGCACGTCAATGATGTACTAATAAATCCTGTTAGGGTTTTTATCACAAATGGTCCCTGAAATTAACCCATCTAATCAAGATGGTCCCTGAAATTGAAAATCGATCAATGTAGTCCTTGAAATTGAATGCCGCAAATCAATGTGGTTTTTCCGTCACAATTCCGTCAAAATTTCTGTTAAGTGCTGATGTGTCAAGTAATTGGGTCCCACAAGTCTAATTAAATATTATTATATAAATTAAAAATATAAACAATAATTTTTATTTCTATATAATTATAAACTTAAAAAAAAACAAAAGAAGATTACTGTTTATCTTCTTCCCCACCCCATCCGAGCAACACCTAGCCCCCACCCTACCCCGTTGCCTACATAAGAAAACAAAATTTTGAAACAACTACTCTCTCAAATATTTCCCAAAAGAAAAAGATATGGAGGGAGAGCTTGATTCCGAATTCAAATAACTACACTTGTCAGCGCCGATTGTGGAGCCTAAAATAATCCAAAAAATTCTAGAGGCGACACGTGGACTTTTATTCAAGAAAGACAAGATTGCCCTCAATAAATGGGCAGGCTTCTCAGATTCTCCCACTCGCAGCTCACACCCCTGGAGGTCTCCGCAGTTGAATACGACTGCCCACGGCTCACTTGCCCTTGGCAAGGAATTAAAGATAAGGATTAATTACCCAAATCCTATCTTTAATACATTCCCATTTGAAGATTAACTCCAATCAAGTAAGTAATCCTAATTTAAATAAATTAGGGATAATTACACCATTATCTCAAGATATTATTTCCTATTTAATATCTTGGGAATATTTAGAGAATATCTCTCCATTAAACACTATATGGCCGACCCTAGCCCTATAAATACCCTATACTCTACCAAATTTTCAGAGCTTTTGCAATCCTAAAAAAGCCCTAAACACTTTACTCTCTCAGAGAAACTAACTTAGGCATCGGAGATCTGTTGACCTAAACTTCTCCCACCTCGTGGGCATGTGAGGCTTAGGTCTTTGATCAAAGGTGTTGATTGTTTTGCAGGTGCATTTTCGTCAAGACTGAAGATGGTGGAAATTTGCATCGACACCGATAATCCGAATTGAAATCTTTCTGATTTTGCTTGACCCGAAGGTGCATGCAACATGGTGGGTGGGGGCTTTCCTCCCCTTGGAATGCCACTGTGGCACCTTGTTCCCGCAGTCCTCGTGCTTGCAGGCGCCAATAATCTGAATTGAAACCTCTCTGGTGTTGTCGACGAGACGGGGTGGCGTGGGATGGGGTCGGGATGGGGTGAGGGCTGGGTGTTGCTCGGATGGGGTGGGGAAGAAGATAAACATTAATCTTCTTTTGTTTTTTTTTTAAGTTTATAATTATATAGAAATAAATTTTTTTTATTATTTAAATATTTTTAATTTATATAATAATATTTAATTAGACTTATGGGACCCAATTACTTGACACATCAGCACTTAACAGAATTTTTGATGGAATTGTGATGGAAAGGCCACATTGATTTGCGGCATTCAATTTCAGAGACTACATTGATCGATTTTCAATTTCAGGGACCATCTTGATAAGATGGGTTAATTTCATGGATTATTTGTGATAAAAACCCATCTTGTTATTGTAATAACTTACATCTATATCGTCATCAGGCGTCCGTATTGTACCACCCTTCATCAAAATCACCAAAACCCATCATTGTAGGTTTTCATTGTACCATACATCATCACCTTGTACTTTCTACCATAACCTAAATCATCATCGTTGAAGTATTCTTCGTTGTTGGCCATGTCGCAAAATGAAATTAGTGAGAATGGCCTTCAAGTTGGGAAACCTTAACCAAGATGGTAGAAAAAGGTGGGAACTTGATATGTGAAGAGAAAGATGATCTAAAGAGTACAGTTATGGAGAAAAAGAAGAAAACGGTTTGGGAAATAATTTGAAGACGAAGAATGGGTATCAGGAAGAAGTTGGAGAAGACGACTGTAGAGCCCAAAATAATCGCAAAAATTCTAGAGGCGACACGCGGACTTTTTCCCAAGAAAGACAAGATTGCCCTCAATAAATGGGCAGACTCTTCATATACTCCCACGCGTAGCTCACACCCTTGAAGGTCTTAGCAGCCGAATACGACTGCCCACAGTTCACCTGCCCTTGGCAAGGAAAAGTCAAAGCATTAAAGATAAGGATTAATTACCCAAATTCTATCTTTAATACATTCCCAATTGAAGATTGACTCCATTCAAGTAAGTAATCCCTATTTAAATCAATTAGGGATAATTACTCCATTATCTCAAGATATTATTTCCTATTTCATATTTTGAGAATATTTCTCCATAAACCTTGGCCAATAGAATGTTGCCATGTGTAAGGTAAAACCCTAACACCATGGCCAGCCACTCCCTTGTATATACCCCCTATTCTACCAATTTTCGGTAAGCTTTTACAACCCCAAAAAGTCCTAAACACTTTTACTCTTCTCAGAGAAACTAACTTAAGCGTCATAGATTCTTTGGCTTAAACCTCCCTCCCAACCTCATGGGCGCGTGAGGCTTAGGTCCTTGATCAACGATGTTGATTGTTTTGCAGGTACATTTCGTCAACGCTAGAGATGGCGGAAATTTGAATCGACAACGACGCCAAAAAAGAAGAAGAAGAACGTGTGAACACACTATGTATAAATATCTCGCTTATAAAAAAAGTAAGGGCAAATTACATTCCGTAACTTCAAGTTTGAGTGCAATTGCAACCTTATACAACGTCTTTAAAACATTTCAATCTCATACATTTACTCATCTTTCATTTCAATGTCATACATCCGTTAAGTTTTAAATCAATTTCACTGTTGAATGATGATGTGGCAAATATAGGCCCACATTTTTTATGATGTAGCAAATTTAAAATTTAATTATTATAAAAAATAATTTAAAAAATAGAAAAAGGGGCCCACCCTTCGTCTCCAGCTACTTTCTCCCTTTCCCCGACGATGCCACCAATGTTGCAATCTTCACATCGGCATTTGGCGAGTTCTTGCCACCTGTCAACGGGTAAAGCCATCTCCAACCGAGGAAGGCCAAAGGGCTCCCTTTAGCCCTATAGCCCTACAAGAAATTATATTTTAATGAACAGTGTCATACCATATTTTATACCATCTCCAACCGAGAGGGTCATAGGGTCATAGGCCAAACATAGCCTTTTGACAAAAAACCATCTCCAATCGAAGGGGCCAAAGGGCCATAGGCCAAACATAATTTATTATTTTAATTGAATTAATATGGTTACTTAAATTAAACTACCATATTAAAATAAGGTTTTTGGACATATTTTGAGTGTCACTTGTCGCCAAATGAATAAGCCTTGAGTAACTCTCCAGATTTCTTATCTTTATGTAATCTCAATAATATTTTGGATAGGATTTCGAGTGACACATGTCGCTAAAGTGAGTAACTCCCTAGATTTATTATCTTTATGTAATCTTAATAATTTTTCAGATAGAATTTCAAGTGCCACGTGTCGAGATGTAATTGGTTGTGCAAATTTTAGATAAGATTCTTATCTACATGACATTTCTTATCTTCAGCTTCCAATGTTAATAAATTGTGCCGCATATTGGGGTAGAACTCACACACCTTTATCTTTTCCCTCTCCAATATCTCTTTCAATTCAAGTTTGCAATGAATTCCAACTTTGGATCCTCTTCGCTTTCCAACTGGGGGTCCTTATCTAATTTCGAATTAGAAGATAAATGGGCACAAATGAGACGAGAAGATTAGGAGTCAAATGAAGAAGATGAAGCATGGCGCAACACAAGATATATGGCAGCAATGGCTGGGGTTGTGGCGTGTGAGGAAACTGAAGAACAACCTCAATGAAGTGGCTCTGTTGCTTGTCGTTCTTACAAACCACGAAATAGAGTGCGCATGAGACTCTGATGAACAATTACTTCAACTCCAACTCGATGTACACAGAAGAGGATTTCAGCGTTTACTTCATGATGTCCAACATGTCAATCTATACTTTCGACAGAAGATGGATATAGCAGGCCACCCTGGTTTCTCACCTCATCAAAAGGTTACTATTGCACTCCGAATGCTGGCCTATGCCTCCCCAGCTGATAAGATGGATGATACATATATTATGTTTGAGTCTATTTGCCTTGATAATCTTGCTGAAGTCTGTCACACAGTTGTTCAGATTTACAAAGAAGAGTACCTCTGTGAACCAAATCAAGCAGATTTGGCTCGGCTCCTTCGCAAAGCTAAAGACCGTGGCTTTCCGGGCGTGATAGGCTCATTAGATTGCATGAATTGGTAGTGGAAGAACTGTCCCACTGAATGGCAATGAGGATTTAGCGGAAGATCGAGAAAGCCAACTATTATGTTAGAGGCGGTTGCCTCGTTTGACACATGGATCTGTCATGCTTTCTTTGGAGTCCTAAGATCCCAAAATGACATTACAGTACTCAGGCGCTCACCCCTCTTTAATAACTTGACGGAGGGTATATCACCTCAACTTGACTACTATACAAATGGGGTATTACTTGGCAAATGACATCTACCCAAAGTGGGCAACACTTGTCCAAGCAATTGTAAACCCTGTGGATGATGCCCAAATGTGGTTTACCTTACATCAAGAGGCATACCAGAAAGATGTTACAAGCATGGTGAAAGATCATTAAGGAACCGGCAAAAGGGTGGAGTCGAGATAAATTGAACTCCATCATGATGTCGTGCATCATATTACACAACATGATTGTAGATGATGAGCAAGATGGCTATATTGATGGAGAGTCTGAAGACGACCAAAATGATCCAAATAGGTCAAGGAGGGCTCGTGTGAAAATATATGATGGGCCTAATTTACCTTTGGATCCAAGAACTGGTAATATCTCTTTAAATGAGTACACAAGGCGCCATAGGATGATACGTTCGTGTGCCACAAACAAGTACCTACAAAAGGATTTTGTTGCATATCTTTGGGCCAAAAGAACCATGGAGTAGGCGTTTAAGTTTTATGTTGTTAAATGTTTTGTTTAATGTTGTTTACGTTTGAATAACTCCCCCAAGTAGTACTGATTGTGACATGCCCCAATCTCGGGGTCCCACAGAACACCGGGATAGACACGTGCTGGCCGACACCCGAAGGTGATGAAAGCCATTTATTGAATACATGAATAAAAATAAGAAATAAATAAGAGTTATGAAATTAATTACGATGAATTAACAATCTAGGAACGTGTTCAGAGCATACAACTAACTAGAGCACTAAAAGAATTAGTATAAAATTGAAATAAATAAAAGGATGTGGGTTCTACACCGAGAGGATTCGAAGATGCTGCTACGGAAGTGTCTTGACGTCGGGGTTATGTGCCTTGATCCTAAGTCCTGAATGGGGACGCAAAACAAGGGTGAGTGGACTAAGTTCATATATACAATAATAATAAAATAGTTATCAACATACTAATCCCCACAGTTTATATAATGAAAACTACTAGCATAATAAGTGATAGCCTTACTGAAAACCATAGCATGCCATAAACATCTCAAAAGATATATCGCGGAAAAACATCACAGAAATCAAAGCGTGAATCGTCTTAAAGGTCGTCTCGTAAACGCGGTGTGCTGCCAGTAAGATCACTGAATAATAATACTCCCGACCCAATGCCTGCTCCGTGGTCTCTGCGCCCGTAGCTAGAGATTATTTACTCCCGGCCCAATGCCTGCTCCATGTCCCTCAGCCCATAGCTAGGGATTATTTCTCCCGGCCTAACTGCCAACACCAGATCCTCGCCCCAGGCGGCATAGTGTCCACTAGCTACGCACAAATAATTACGTATCTTATAGAATACCACTTCGTGGGATAGAGTCATCCATCATCTATACCATGAAGTAGGGTTTTTCGAAAACATGTTCTAGCATCCTATCGTCATCCATCAGATAGTCTACCAGATCATGGTTTTAATAGAAAATACGATATATCAAAATATTGCTCAAAATAGGCTAACAATTATTCCCTCATGAAAATGAGATGATAAATCAACATTTTCAATAAACATGCTCATCATAAAAATCAATTCATAAACTCGTAGGCATGCTATTCAATTATGCAATTTAACTATAAAATAATGCAATTTTAGAAGGGGTCCACTCACAGTACTTCGCCGTCGAAAAGCCACGTCACCTAGCGAAGAAGGAAACGCCACAGATAATTGCCCCTAAGCACATAAAGGGTACATTTAGTCAAATTCTACTCAAACAACTTAATTTGGGAAAACAGACGTCGGAAACAGGTTCAAGACGTCGAAATTAGCCTAGGAGAGGTCTCGAACGAAATGAAGGAAAATTTGTGAAAAACATGTTCATTTGAGCAACATCTATGGTATGCAATTAACATTTAAAGGCGGAATCATGCTTGTATGCACTCAAAACAAAACATTACCCATGAAATTCAAAGCCTAGTAGTTATGGTGAACCATGACTCAACTCAAATCTTAAAGAAAGGAGTTGAGAAACTTTTATACCTTTGAAGCACCTCTTTGCTTAGCAAAGGTTAATCACCCATGTGAGGGCCTTCTTTCCTTTGTCTCCTTGCTCCTTGGCTCCATGGATATGGATGGAAGAATTGATTCTCCAAAAGTCCCCAAGGTAGGAGACCTCTAATTTTCGACACCAAGGATGGTGAAGGAAGAAGATGAGTGACCTTGGAGGAGGAAGGATTGCTAGCTAATCCCCTCCAAGGGGGCCGGCCTCCTAGAGAGAAAGGGAGAGAGATGTTCTCTCCAATTTTCTCCAAAAGAAACCGTAATGATGAAATGGCTATAAAGTTGCCTTTATACCTCATCACAATGGAGTGTCAAACTTGCAATTAAGCCAAGTTCACTACCCCTCTCTATATGGCCGGCCACTTAAGGGTTTATTGGGCTTTCAAGCCCTTTGTGTTTTCAAGTTGTCATACAACTTGAGCTAACGGGCTTGACATTCAAATCCCATTGGGCCTTGCGGCCCAAAACTAACCCGAGGTCTACAACGAACTTATTCGTTTGACTAATTAACATATTAATTAATCCTAGCCATAAATAATTAAACCAATTAATTATCCTTACTCATCTTTGTTATATCCTTTAATCATTACCTTACACGGTGTGCGATCCATTAGGTTCCTTTTAGCGAGGCAGTGGGCGATTAGAACTCTTACTAATCGATTGTGAATTGAAACTTACTTTCAATTCTCCCTTTAGTGATTATACATCTTTAGGGCTTCCATAAGCCATGAGTGACACCTAGCAGTATGTCATGGCTACCCAAGTTAATCAGAAGAGGTTGGAGAACCTATTCAATTGTGTTATACACAACAAACTATTTGGAGAGCATGCGGTTATTGTTCATTATATAGTTTACAATAAACTTAGTGAACCATATGGATAGGGACACAAAGGTGAAGTCCTAGCCTAGTTTCCCTCTCGTGAAGTGGTTTAACACTTCAACACTCAATGATTCAAAATCATCATAAGTCCATGTTGATGGACTATTTTTGTCAACCAACCATCTTGTTCTAAACAAGATTACAAACATTCAAGAGTTGTTCAAGGCAACTCTCATTTCTTCATACAACAATTTGTAAGTGAAGAATCATGGCACATGAAGTGTCCATGCCCTTGTGCTTACTTCTCAAGTTCCTTGTTCATTTAACAAAGAAACAAGCACTAGTGTTTGCATAAACTAAGGGTTGTTCTAAGCAACTCTTATTTCTTCATACAACGATTTGTAAGTGAAGAACTATGACACAAAAAGTGTTCATGTCTTTGTGCTAATCTTCATAAGTTCCTTTGTTCATACAACAGAGGAATAAGCATTGGTTGTTTGTGTTGTCCTCTTTATGATAGACTTATCTAACATGTTCTTCCAATGATACATTATCAATAGGAAAATTGTAAGGATGAGACTACTTAGGCATATATGCAATCCATTCAAGACAATCTATGGGATTGTGGTATCAAGTCCGGAAACTAAAGCCTTTGGTTTTTCTTTGTCAAGTTTTGGATAGCGTTTGCAAATATATCGGTAAATAAATACATAACAAATATAAATTGTTTGATTTTAAGCCATTTGATCCGGGTCTTTAAATCAAATAGCACCACCCACTATTTTCGGCAAATTCCATATCCCTCATCGGAATTCGAGAGTTTTGGAGAAAACTCTTAGTAGGGTATGGGAGGCTCACTATTACCAAGCCCACCTCACAATGATATGATGTTGGCTAGCAACAATAATAATGAGAGAGTACGCTTACTCATTTACATCTAATGTAAGTACCCATCTTATTTGGCCTCTAGAGAATAAAGCTTCACAATGATACGATGTTGGCTCCATTGCACTTAGTTAAGTCATTCCCACCATGCAAGTTCGAGTAGGGGTTCAAGAACAACCTCACAATGATATGATGTTGATCATTCTCGTTGCCTACCTTCACAACATCATGTATGCCTATAGGACTCTTCCTGAGTGTAAGCACGCACTTTGTACTCCCCCATGATAGGGTGAAGTCAGTGTACGAGTCACAAACGATCGGAGCCTACCACGGTGGAAGGCCACGAAAGAGTGTTCAAAGCACTCTCACGCTTATCAACTTAATAATGGTTTAGTTGAGGGTTTTAGGTCTCATCACATATAAGCATTTATTTTAATCTTATTAAAACAATTCGGTCCTATTACAACTATTGGTCCATTTGATTGATTTAGTAGTATATGATACTCCCACTAAGCTTGTAAAACGGTTTTTAAAGCAAGAGTATATGGTACTACTAACATAAGCTTTGCATTCATTGATGGACTATATAGTTACCTTAGGGCCTTAGGATGACTATGAACCTTTGATTTGATCCAACACGAGCCTAGTGTTGGATCTCGGTCTAGGGATGGTGACTGATTTTAGTTACGAGTTTAATCATATTAAGGCGTGTTTCTCCTATTGGGCGTTAGACCCAACTACTCCAATTTCATGCATATCAAATAAACAAGAAATGAGTACTTCAAAGTAAAGAAGAGCTTATGATCAAAACAAATTACTTTAAAGTAAAGAAGAGCTTATGCTCTTTTACAACATTTGATCATATCAAATTACAACCAAAATTAATCTACACATTCCCATGGTTCAAACAAATTTGAGACGGCATTTCACATAGCTCAATTATTGTAGGCTTAGGTTCATAATCACCCTTTCTTTAATTAATTAACGCTTTAACTAATTAAACTTGAATGCAACATTTTCATTTGGTTTTTGTATCCATCGAATTGATTTAAATGGAGCTAAATAAAATGAAAATCCAATTCTCATTAAAGATACAAAACTATTTTGTTCTCTACTAATTTGGGCCAAAAAGCAATAACCTCAACCATTGGGCTATATTACAAAACACAAACTTTTGGGGTCACTTTGTAAAAACACAAAAGTCCATTACTTCATGTAATTACAACTAGAACCCAAAAATTTCAACAAATACAAAAACTTCAATAAAGGAGCAAAACAATTTGTCCTTTAGTGTTTTTGGGCCTTTACGTAAACCGTAAACTTTCGGGTCAAAGTACAAATACACAAAAGTTTCAAAACTTTATGTAATTGCATAAAAGCCCCAAAAGTACCCTACTTGTAGGGTTGGCCGGTTTTGGATGAGAGAGGTGTCATAAACTTTTGAATTTTTCAACAAAAGTGAAAGGTGATGGGTTGGTTTGAAAAAGTAGGTATAGGTGTGTAAGAGAAGTACCAATCAAGTACAAAAATTCAAACACATTTTCAACTATCCATCATTAAAACAAAGACTTTATGTAATCAACCAAAACTTTGAATCAAAATACCCAACCTTTTTGTTCTTGCCAAGAACATAACAAGAACAATGAAGAACATCCATGAAAAACCCATAAGAGCTCCATGAACATTTTTCACCCAAAGACACCCAAAAAACTCTCAAACTTGAGGGAAAAAACATATTACCATACTAGGGTACTTAGGGGTTCCTAATGTCACTTTAAAACACTTTTAACAAGACAAACATGAACCCAAAAATCCACCCTTTGGATTTGGCCGAATTTCCCCAAAAACATGGCACCAAATTTTAGCTCCAAAATTCATGCTCATATGAACTACAACTACAACATTTGAGATGGCAAATTTTCTAACAAAATTTACTTTCAAAGAAGCAAGAATAAAGCTTGTAAGAATTACAACATTCCAATCACAAACTATGAACTACAAAACCCAAAAGGATTCACCAACTACTAGACCTAGGCTCTTGATACCACTTGAAGGAAAATTTGTGAAAAACATGTTCATTTGAGCAACATCTATGGCATGCAATTAACATTTAAAGGCGGAATCATGCTTGTATGCACTCAAAACAAAACATTACCCATGAAATTCAAAGCCTAGTAGTTATGGTGAACCATGACTCAACTCAAATCTTAAAGAAAGGAGTTGAGAAACTTTTATACTGTTGAAGCACCTCTTTGCTTAGCAAAGGTTAATCACCCATGTGAGGGCCTTCTTTCCTTTGTCTTCTTGCTCCTTGGCTCCATGGATATGGATGGAAGAATTGATTCTCCAAAAGTCCCCAAGGTAGGAGATCTCTAATTTTCGACACCAAGGATGGTGAAGGAAGAAGATGAATGACCTTGGAGGAGGAAGGATTGCTAGCTAATCCCCTCCAAGGGGGCCGGCCTCCTAGAGAGAAAGGGAGAGAGATGTTCTCTCCAATTTTCTGCAAAAGAAACCCTAATGATGAAATGGCTATAAAGTTGCCTTTATACCTCATCACAATGGAGTGGCAAACTTGCAATTAAGCCAAGTTCACTACCCCTCTCTATATGGCCGGTCACTTAAGGGTTTATTGGGCTTTCAAGCCCTTTGTGTTTTCAAGTTGTCATACAACTTGAGCTAATGGGCTTGACATTTAAATCCCATTGGGCCTTGCGGCCCAAAACTAACCCAAGGTCTACAACGAACTTATTCGTTTGATTAATTAACATATTAATTAATCCTTGCCATAAATAATTAAACCATTTAATTATCCTTACTCATCTTTGTTATATCCTTCAATCATTACCTTACACGGTGTGCGATCCATTAGGTTCCTTTTAGCGAGGCAGTGGGCGATTAGAACTCTTACTAATCGATTGTGAATTGAAACTTACTTTCAATTCTCCCTTTAGTGATTATACATCTTTAGGGCTTCCACAAGCCATGAGTGACACCTAGCAGTATGTCATGGCTACCCAAGCTAATCAGAAGAGGTTGGAAAACCTATTCAGTTTGGGATTACAATGCAGTACGGTCTTTCTCTAATACAATACTCTTGACCACATTGTTTGGTTTGATAGTTTATTCACGTCTACTATCCAGTGTGATTCTCTTACTTATATGATTACCTTGAATGTGATTTGGAACGACTTCCTAAATCTCATTCATACTCTGGCCAGAGATTCTTAATCATATCATAGAGTATTCTCCCTCAACATTTGAAGGTTAGAGATCCCTTGTTGCGCATTCACTTGCCTCCATGGCTAAGTGGCTTAACCCCAACTATGCCGTGGACACCCTCTGACGGAGTGACTTTGACATAGCCAAAGATCAAGAACCTAACCACAAGACAACTATGATGCCTCAGGTCAAAGGACTACTTTGCATTATCCCAACCATGAGTTCTCATGTGACATGAGTATGAGAACTCCTCGTTGATCGCGTTCAGTGGACTCGTTTACTATTGAGCACCTACGTACTTATCTTGGTGTCAGTCACACCAATGAGTTGAGACCAATCACTCTCCCTAAGAGAAGACATAGCACGTACTGATCTTGACGGACTGTCAATGCTCAATTGGCAATCCTATGATCAGGAACATTTAGGATATGTATACGAAAGAGAATGGTCTCATGAATCTAACTTCTTTAGATCACATTCCCCCTATTACATATTCCTTGGACTTATCGTTTAAGCATATAACATTTATATGATTGGTTTTAGGGCACATTTCCAACACGAAAACCCAAAAAGTCAACTCTAAAAAGTCAACCGATCCAAGTCAAAGTCAACGTTGACCGTTGACCGAGTCAACTGTCAGACCGGGTCAGTCAACGGGTCAGGGTCTGGGTCGGACCAGGTTAAACGGGTCTAGGCTTAGGGTTGGACTGGGTTTAGGGCTTGGGTCCTTGATGGTTTGGGTTTTAGAGGAAAAGGGCTTAGGGCCCTGACTTGGAAGGCCCAAAGGCTTAAAGCCTAAGGGTTTTCTGGGTTGCAGTAAACGGGCCGAAAGCCCTGCTCTATAATGGCCCAAAAGCCTTCCTACTAAAACAATTAAAACAAAAACAAATATAAATAAAAAGAAATGGGTTTGGGTTGGGCTCGGCAGGAAAGGCCCAAAAGCCTTGGGTTTGGTGGGTCGCCGGACCCAATGGGAGAAAGCCGGAATTCGACCGGAAAACTACACAAACTTTAAACGGCCACAACTTTGTCAATACTCAACGAAATCGAGTGATTCAACGGAAATCATAGCTCTCGATGAAATGAAGAGAATGGTACCTCAAGCAATGTCTAACTCGCTGTGGTTTAGCCGAAAAATGCCTTGAAAGCCGCGGAGGTCCCCTGAAACTGGGTAAGATTCAAATGGACATAACTTCTTCAATACTCAACGAAATTGGGTGAAACAAAAAGGAAAATTGTAGTACTCAGCAAGACAAAGAGATTGATATCTTGCATGCTGGCCAACTCGCCATGGTTTGGCTGGAATTTAGCTCAAAAGCCGTCAGACTCGCTGGTAAAATTGGGAAAATAGACCTCCGAGTTGTTTCTCACTACAACCTTCACCAAAGCACCTAAAATGAGTCCTAACTAGAGTTTGATTGATCTAAGAGAAAGATAAGAGAGAGTCCCGAAGCTTACCAAGGTTGAGGGTTCACAGTTGTGGTTCCCAGAGCTTACGGGTTCGAAGACTTATCTGTTCCTTCCTTCGTTGAGATGGCGTCTAGGTGTAACCATGTGAGTATGTATGTGTGTTGTTTTCAAAGAAGAGGGGGACATCGCAGAGAAGGGAGAGAGTTGCAGAGAGTGTTTTGGGGGATTAAAAGAAGGGAGAAAAGTGAGGGAGAGAGATGAGTTCATGGGGAAAGAGGAAAACCGAGGACACAAAACAGGGGGTGGGCCCCTTGGGCTCACCAATTAAGAACCAAAAACGATTTTTAAAGTGAAAATATCCCCAAACTTAGTGAAAATACAAAAATACCCTTTTTGTTCCGTAAATCCCGGGACGGGTTGTTACAGATTGTGTTGTTTAATGTTGTTTAAGTTTCATGTTATTTAATGTTGTTTAATTTAAAGAGTACAACAACTTAAATTTATAAACTACAACTTAAATATTAAAGACTACGACAACTTCAATTTAAAGACTATAATCATCATCTTCGTCCACCATTGTAGGAGTATAGTTAAATGTAAACAACTCCCATCAGGCCATAATTTCCCTCTTTTTCCTATCAAAATATGCCTTACTCATTGGAGTGTTCTCCGAAGTGTTCCTTTGTATGTTCCTATCATCCATCTCTTCTTGTATTTGTTTTGCCCGTTCTTCGTGCCTATGCTTCCTTTCTTCTGCGGTAAGGGCATTTTGCTCTACCATTAATCGCAATGAGGACGCTGATGAGTCAATATTATACTATATAATTTACCCTTATCTTCGTAATAATTTAT
Source organism: Heteromeles arbutifolia (assembly GCA_024362995.1). NCBI lineage: Eukaryota > Viridiplantae > Streptophyta > Magnoliopsida > Rosales > Rosaceae > Heteromeles > Heteromeles arbutifolia. The sequence continues at coordinate 10,138,379 of JANCRC010000019.1, forward strand.
TGGTTATTTTGTGTAAACTTTGATACTTTGGTATGTATTTTCAACGTAGGACATTTGACTTCCTCTGGAGAAACATGATGAAATGGATGAATTTTGGAGTGATTCAAATTGGAGGATGTTTGTGAGTTTGTTGACTTGTTTATGTCAAAGTTTCATAATTTTCTACCAAGGGGTTTATTTATGGCGATGGAATAAAGGAGCAGTGTGCATGCTGTCAAAGTGACGTTTTGGGTCTCTTTGGGCGTTTTGGCGTCCAAGATGATGTCTTTTGGGTTTGAGGCCTTTTGCAATTATGTTCGGGACATCTGAAGCTTTAATTCTAGCCATTTTGGGCCTGTTTTGGAACCCTGAAGATTCAGAAACGTGGCTGTTTTGAGGCTGTGCAGATTTTGGGCGAATTTTACGAGTTAATTTAGGATTATGTTTCCTAATTTATTTTAATTTATTTGGTTTCCTAGTTTTATTCTAAGACCTTTTAAGGTTTTATATTGTAGTAGTATAAATAAGGCTTTAGCCATTAGGGTTTCAGGGGGGAGAAAAAGGGAGAACGCATGCTACTTTGGAAGATTCAAGTTTATATTTTTCAAGGTGTTTTCTATCCATGTTAACAATAATATTTATTTTATGATTGTTCGTAACTAGTTTCGATTGCTAGGGCGAGGCCACAAGCCTTCGCAAGAATATGTAGTTTCCTTTCAATTTGCTTATGATATTATGCATGCAAGTTTTGAATTATTAATCACTGTGTTTGAAACTATCTAATTGTCTTGATGATTGGCCACCATTAGGATATTTAGAAAAGTAATTTGATGCAATTTTGGTCAGAAGGTTCCCTAAAATTGACGTTGGTTTCTTGTGGTTAATAATTGTAATTTCACTTAAGATGAATACCACGTTTTAAGGGTTGCATGGTTTTTCAAAGGGTTTTCATAAAGCATAATGAATCTTTCATGTTCAGATTTGATCCAAACATCCGGACGGATTGCATGTTACATATACGTTCTATGTTGGAGGTTCCAAGTAGGATATATATTAGGAAAACCTAACCTTCAAATATGCATGTGTAATTCATAAGTAATTGGAAGAACTGCGTAGGATTGTTAAGGTGATGGCAGAACCCTAGTGCTCAAATTTATTTTCAAAACTATTTTCTTGTGTTTTCCTTACTTTGCCAATTTATTTAATTATTTTTAATTAAATTCATTTTTAATATTTTAGGTAATAAAATCAACCTCTTCCCAATTTCGTTTTCAAATAATTAATTAAGATTTGATTTTAACATAGATTATTTATTCAATCCCTGTGGAGAACGACCTTACTTGAGCTGCTATACTATGATAACCTTGTCTTCTTGCAAGTATTTTTAAGTGTTTTTATCCCTACTTTTGCAGGTGGTAAAAATCCCTATCAGACACCATTTCCTTTGGAAAGGCTAAATCATCCTTTGCCTTGCCCTTTTCCTTCAATTTTCGGGCCTTATTTCGTCCCATAGCCCTAGGTATGGAAGATTCAACTGGAGACGGATTTTCTACCCTTGTTTCTTGAATGATAGGAGATCCTTGTTCATCCCCACCTGCATTTGAGGAAACATTTCCGAACACCGGCATAGGACCAAATCTTTCTTGAGGTGGATCTTGAAATAACACCCACCTTTTACAAATTTCCCAACAACCGTGATTACTAAAGGGTTTTTTCATGTCCTCCATATACAATTCCTCCGCTTGGCGTACCTAGAAAATATAATTACAAAAATTAAAGGAAATTAAATGTAATATAATTAAATATTGAAAATAATTTGTGAAAACACTTATTTCGTCGTAGTAATTGGCTCCGCTTTCATGTCTGCTTTGGGTGTTTAACACTGCTTGATGCCATTTATTCAAACTTGGTTGAAGATGTTTTTTCCATCTTAAAGAACAAATCTCTTGGTTTTGGAGATTCAGTGGAGTGGTGCCTTCGTAGAACTCATAGTACTTTTTGGTCGTACGAGTCCAAACACCTTCACTTGTTTGAGAACTCCCTTTGACACTATCTTTCGAGACCCATCTATAAGCCCTGCAAAGAGTTTCATCTTCTTTTCGGGTCCAAGCCCTTCCTTTTATTGCAGATGTGGCCATCTGAAAATTATTGAAAAAATTGAAGGAAAATTATTGGAAGAGGTAAGAGAATAGAATGTGAAGAATTGAAATAAAATGAGGTAAGATAGTATGGAATGGTGAAAATTATGTGAGAAATGGCGTAGGAATAGCTCAGGTATTTATAGGAAGAAAAAAAATCAAAAAATTCGTCTGAAAAAAAAAATTCAAATGCAACGGCAACCTAGCGTCAACATGACGTCAGCTAGCAAGTCATGTTGACGCCAGATTATCGTTGCATTTGAATTGTTGGGCCAGGAGAGGGCTGGCTGGATGAGGCCAGCCCGCTGGTCTCATTTCAGTTTTTTGGCCCGGTGGGGCCCACAAGCCTTTGGCCTAGCCCTCGGTTAGAAACCATTTTCGTGTCATTTTAAGCTACTTTTAGCCCTATGACCTTTTGGCCTGGTTAGTTGGAGATGGCCTAATGGAGCTAAGCTTGAAAACGGTATCGCATAGCTTTTTGGTGACATATTTGGTATCCTCGCACCAACTAAATTCAAATTGGATGAGATGATCTGAGACGAACAAGATGGAGCAAAATGATCGATTTTTGAATAGGTGGTGGGGTTGGATGAGATGATCTGAAACTTTCCACTACGACAGCTCAAATCCATCATTCTCGTGGTTTTGAGGAAGCAACCGAATGACTAATTTCGTCGTCGTACTGGGTCAAGAGGTTCAGGCTATTCATGGATTCAATCTCTCTTTCTTGTGTAACGTTTGTCGGATTCTCTCTCTGGTGTCTCTAGAAGGTACTCTCTCTCTCTCTCTAAACTATACCAACCCCTCTCTGTCTCTCTTTAAAACCAGAACCATTTCTCGCTGATTAGAAATCTTCTTATGGTTTTCATCATATTCTCTTGGCTTCAGTTCGGGTGGTGCGAAAGGTAAGGAAACGAAAAAAAATATTGAATTTTCAGATTCTTTAATTGAAATTTGAAGGCATGTGTTTGCAAGCTTAGACTATGAAAACATCCTGCTGAATTTGAACCTAGTAGTTTTGTGGCTTGCAATTTGATCTTGGAATTGTAATTCTGCTGCATTAAAATTGGAAAGATCTAGGCAGACAATTAGATAAATAGAGGGGTGTTGAATTGTTTCTTCAGAAGTAAAGCTTGATTGTTTGCAATTTTGCACGAGAAGAGTCAATTTAGAATTTAATTCAATTGGTTATTGACTTGTTTTTTGAAAATTACTTGCACGATCAAAACTGGGCCCCTTTTTTTCTTTTTTAAATTATTTTGTACTAGCCTCTCCGCACGCACGTTAGTGCGTAAGAGAGACATTTTTGCATCACAGGCGCTACGCATCCCTAAAGGTGTATTGTGTTAGTTTTTTTTTCCCGTTGTAATTGTCAAGATATATTTTAAATGTATTGTGCAAACAGAAATTTTTTCTTTACCATGTACGTCTTAAAAAGTTGTCATGTTTTTCTTTTTCACTTTGTGTAAAGTAATGATTTAAATGTTATTCACTTTTAGTTTTTATTTTGCGTAAAGTAATGATTTAAATGTTATTCATTTTCGCTTACTATGATAATGGTGTTATCGTTATGCATGCCATATTGGCATATTGCCACTGAAGAATTTAGCATCTAATTTGCACAGATGTGAGTAATCTCTCATACAATTTTTTGGATACTTGTATTGAATTAGATTGAATATAGAAGCTCAATTGAGCAACATGAATTACTTCAATTTGACAGCATCACAGTTATGCTCTTAAATTCTATTTTTTTTTTTTTTTTTGGATACTTTGCATTGTTGTTTATAAACTAAAAGTTTCAGTGTGAAGGTTTGGGCGTATGTCAAAGAAGGCATCATGGCTTGTACTTATGCTTCAAGAAGACTCATGACTCATCTGTAATCGAAAAATCATAGTTCATGTTTTAATTGATTTCCTTTTCCATGATTTCAAATGAACTTGATCTCACATATATTGAGCTTTGTATTTTGTAATTGTAATGCATAAAGCTCTGGCATAAGTCCGTATAATGGAAATTGTGAATTAGTTAGGTAAATGGGTTTGGAAAATAAGAAAAAGTTTCAGCAGCCATCTGAGTTTGTGATTGGTCTGCAACTTTTTCAATTACATTATTATGTGGCAAGCTAGCAAAGAAGAAGAACTATAATTGTGTGGACAAATTGGTTTAATGTAAGTGATAGTACCAATTTTTGGCACTGTTTCCTAGCCTAAATATGAAATGGGGAAACATAAACTATTCATAAAATCTGTAAATATGACAAGTAATTTTATTTCTAAATACTTGCTAATAACATTTAATGTCCTTAAATCAATATTTTCAGATTCATAAGTTTTCAGTCAAAGTTATAGGCTAGCTAGGGATGAACTCCTAATATATGAAGCAAAACAAAATATGGACAATATATACATATGTAAACATAACGTCTATGTGTGAAATCAAAGCCATGTTTGCCATCCATTTGCTTGCACTTGATCCTTTAAATTTTCATGGTTAATCTGCAAGCACTGATGATAAAAGAAGTCTAACTAATTAAGATGGGAATGCACTATAATGCACAATCCCAAATATAAAGGTTGTAAGCAATTTAACCTAAATACCTTCAACTTTGACAATTTTCCCCTAGCAATACTTTTACTCCAGTTACTTTTAGAATACTGAAAGATAAATAATTTGTCAAGTTTGAGGTAACAAATTGTAATCATGCTTACAAAATTAAATAGTAAGAAATGTTACCTTAATCTTGTACTTCAACCTTTGTACTTTGAGACGGGTGTGACGCTTGTAAAACTGATAAAAATGCAATTTTATTTCTATTTGAAAATTGAATGCAATTTGAATTTATAGTATACTTCTGTATGAAAATAACTGACACACCCCGTCCCGAAGAAGGGCGTGCTGGCCGTCACGTGAGAGTGACGTAACCATTTGCACAGTTCGGAAGCTTTAAAATACCATTGTGAATTCTGTCAGAATACCGTTGGATTCCTCGTGGCCACCAAAGCTCTGCTCTAACTCGAACCTGGAGGGGCGCAAAACAAGGTGAGTGGGTCAGTAAAATAAGTCTTTCAAAATCTTTCCTTTATCAACATATATATATCCCCTCACTGTAAAATCTGTATACTTTCTCAGAAAATAGCATATATAAATATATATAGCTTCGGAAATCTCAACACCCTTATTCATCATTTTTATAGAAATATGCCATGCCATGAGCCAAAAACATAATATGGATGCATCAACAATAATCAGGTGAAATAATAAATCAACCGGAGACCCTGCAGTGGTCCTGTACGGCTGATTCTAGAGCTCATTATCCAATCCAGCCGGAGTCACCAACTGTGACCTGTACGGCCCTGCCGGAGTCGCCAACTGCGACCTGTACGGCACTACGCTGCACATGAGTCGGAACTACCTATAGTAGTCTGTACGACTCGGATGGTGTAATAATACGCTCTAGTGCTTCTCTCATCAATCATCTGTGCACATAATCTAAGGTCACCTACTAGTCGGAACCGTCTCTAATGGTCTGTACGACTAGCATGTCGGAACCACCTCCAGTGGTCTGTACGACTAGCATCTACTTGGATCCAAGGTGAGCGTGTGATGCGGTGAATAACATAAGCACTAACACCAGGGGTGCAGGTTATGAGCTATCAACATAAATCACATCAAACAATTCAATGCACCAAATATAACTCACCTGATACTCACCTGTGCGTCCGCAGCACCAATTCACATATATGCATCATATAATATCAATTCACATATCTCATATAATTTCTATGCATGGCATTTCAAATCACATGATTCATATAAATCTATGCATGGCATTTCAAAATATACTTTCATTCAAAAATCGATGTCTAGGAAAACGTTAAGTATATATATATATATACTGAAATAAACTGCCCACTCACAGTTATATCGAAGGGTCATAACCCCTTAGCCTTTCTCGACTGTGCTCGTCTTCCGCATAAGCCTCGCCTATATGAGAAGTAACCGAAATAACGTTAATTAATGCGCATAAACGACAATTACAAATAACTTCTCATACGTAGCTCAATTTTGGCATATGAATATACCAACGAGACCTACATGACGTCACGAGCGTCGTGATATTTTTAAAATAATTTAACTGTAGCTCGCGCCCCCACGCGCCTGAAAAGGTACTGTGAAACGCGCCCCCACGCGCATGGCACGCGCTGGCCCGTGTCGTCTTTTTCCTCGGGTCGCCGGCGCCGGCCACCGGTCGCCGGAAACCTGCAACTCGCCATATCTCGGCCATTTCTTCACCATTTCGTCTCATTTTTCTTCCTACGTGCTCTAAATTAAGAGAGGAAGAGGGCTATACCTTCCAAAACCTTGAAAAACCCTCGAATCACGACGGAGCAAAATGTCAAAAATCGGCCACCTTCGAACTGGGGTTTTCCAACGTCCAACTCGAGCCAACGATACACTCCGAGGTTTGTGAGGGTCTCACAAAGCTCCCTGTGAGCTTGGATTGTCCTAAAACAAAGCCAATAAAAAGTTGATGAATAGTACCCAAATCGGACCTCGGGTTTTCGACGTGAAAACGTACAAGTTCTTACCTGAAACTGGTGTCGATGGGTTCGTATGGACCTCAGGAACACAATGGAACCTTTTTCTGCTTCGATCCGTGAAGATTTTGGCGTCCTTGGGCGTGGTCCGTACGTGAGGGAAGAGAGAGAGAGTCGAGTTTCTGAGGGGGAGAGAGAGACACACACGGGAGTGAGGGAAGAGAGAGAGAGATTATGTGAGTGTGTGGTTCAAAAACAACCATCAAAATATCCCAGGTACAATACACCCATACCTCAATTAAATGCCTAGGGGCATTTTCGTCATTTCACGTCCTCCGTACGTAAATTCCGGGACGGGCTGTTACAATCTACCCACCTTATAAAAATTTCGTCCCCGAAATTTACATAAATCAAAATCATCCACTAATACCTATAAAACAACCTCGAGTACATCTCTCTCATCCGATCCTCCGTCTCCCAAGTAACTTCTTCCACTGAATGGTTCTTCCACAAAACTTTAACCAACTGCACTGTCTTATTCCTCAAAACCTTTTCTTTCCAATCCAATATAGTTACTGGCTCCTCATCATAAGTCAAATCCGAACCAATCTCCAAAGGTTGATGAGGTATCACATGTGAAGGATCTGAGACATAATGTCGAAGCATCGACACATGAAACACATTATGTACTTTAGACAGTTCTGGCGGTAACTCAAGTCTGTAAGCAACTTCACCGACCCGCTCGGTGATCTGGTACGGCCCGATGTACCTAGGACTCCACTTTCCTTTCTTCCCAAATCGAACGACACCTTCCAAGGCGATAACTTCAAGAATACCCAATAACCGACCTTATACACTCTATCGGTAGCATGCCTGACTGCTAAGTTCTTTTGTCGATCTTGTGCTGCTTTCAGGTTAGACTTAATCACCTGAATGTTTTGAGTAATCTCTTCCACTAACTCAGGGCCCACTAAAACTCGTTCACCAACCTCTGACAACATAAAGATGTACAACAAGCTTTCTCATAAGATGCCTCAAGTGGTGTCCTACCGCTACTCGAATGAAGGTTATCGTTGTAGGCAATTTCCATTAAATTCAACTTTTAATCCAAGCATCACCAAACTACCATACCGAAGATCTTAGTATGTCATCCAAATTCTGAATGGTCCTGTCTCTATCTGAAGATGATATGCTGCACTATAAAGTAATCTTGTATCCGAAGTTTCTTGAAAAGTTACCTAGAACTTAAAAGTGACCAACATACCCAAAAGCTCAACAGATTCGTAAGTCCAAATCTCTTTTCCATAAAACAAATAATTAAAACAAATAATTAACCGTTGCACTTGTCTGGAAAGGTTGCTGCTCATCACTGGAGTAAAATACGTTACTTAGTACACCGATCAACTATCACCTCAATTTCCATCATACCCATCTCGTGAACGAGGAAGTTTGTACACATAATCCAAAGGCTTCCTTCTTTCCGTTTTAACTTACTGACATATGATATATTTACTTACATACCCAAAATTTCTCTTTTCATACCCGGCTAATAGTAAAATGGTTAAATGGTATGATACATCTCAATACTTCCGGGATGCATTGTAGAAGCTGAATAGTGTACTTCGTCCAAAAATTGCTTTCTTTAATTCCACATCATTAAGCACATACATCTTGTTCTCTTGCATAAACATGTCATCTGATTCTCTAACTCTGAGATCTTTCTTTTTCTCGATATTCTTTGCCTAAATAAATTCCTGATTCCTTCATCAATTCTCTGGGCATCGAGTATACGATTAATTAAAATAAGCTTAACTTGGATACGAGCAAGCAAGGCTTCTTCTCGTTCTTCTATTTCCAACTTTACTCCAGTAGATCTCAAATCCGCAAGAAGAGGAACATAACAAGTATACAAAGCATTTATTCTCACGAGAGTCTTCATACTAAGTACATCAGCCCAAGCATTTGCACGATCACCTGGTCGTGCAATCATAATCACTAAACAACTCAATCCACCTTCGTTATCTAAAATCAAGATCCCTCTAAGAAGACAGATATTGGAAACTCTTACGATCCATACAAAACTTACACTTTTCTTCATAAAGATAATTTCTCCAAATCTTCAAGCCAAGATGATAGCGATTAATTCCAAATCATAGTTAGGGTAATTCATCTCATGAAGTTCAATTGCCGCAAAGAATAAGCAATTACCCTATCTTTGTATCAATACACATCTCAAACCACTCAAAGAAGCATCCTTATAGACCTCATAACTTCCGTTATCATCTGGGAGTGCTAACACAAGTGCATAGGTGAGAAAATACTTCAACTGTTGAAAACTTTATTCACCATTTTCATCCCACTCTAACTTAACCTCTTTTCTCGTCTATCTCGTCAATGGCAAGTCGAAGACTGAAAAATCTTTCACAAACCGTCCATACTAGCTTGTTAAATTAAGAAAACTCCGAGTCTTAGTCACGGTTCGCGATTGTTCCAAATTCTCAACTTCTGCTACCTTTAAAGAATTCACTTGAATACTTTAAGTAGGTATAACATGTCCCAGAAATGCCACCTGATTCATCTAACATTGGCATTCACTAAACTTAGAATATATCGACGACCCCTCAAACTTTGTAATACCACTTTAAAATGTCTAGCACGTCCTGCTCTAGTATTAGAGTATACCAGAATATCGTCAATGAAAACAAACACAAACCTGACGAGATATTCTCGAAATATTTCATTCACCAAACTCAGGAAAGCAGCAAGCGCATTCGTCAATCCGAATGGCATTACCAAAAACTCATTAGACCATAACGAGTCCTGGAAGTTATCTTAGGGACATCCTCACTAAATCTTCAATTGGTTAATAACCAAACCTTAAATCAATCTTTGAAAATACACAGGCACCTCTAGGCTGATCAAACAATCATTAATATGCAATAATGGACAACGATTCCCAATCGTTACTCGATTCAATTTTCCATAGTCAATGTATAGCCTTAATGTCCACATTTTTCCTCATAATTAAACTGGGCTCTCCATGACGACATACTAGGTTGAATGGAACCTTTATCAACCAATTCTTGCAACTGACTTTCAATTCCCTTAACTCATCATGAACCAATCTCTAATATAAGGTCCGTACCTGGAAACAAATTAATAGAGAACTCCACATCTTTGCCTGGCGGCCATCCAGGTAAATTCTCAAGGAAAACGTCAGGAAATGTCTAATCACCTTGACCTCTTTCACACTACTCAAAGCAATATCTCTTAGTACCTCATGAACTAAATATCTTAGGTAGCCATTCAATAACAATCTTTTTGCTCTCACAGTAGAACTAACGGCATACCTCACTACACTTTGCATCCCCCAAAAATAACCTCTGGTCACCCAAGTCGATGGAAAGTAACTGATTTCCCGTAGCAATCTATCTTGGCACAATCATAATGCAACCAATCTGTGCCAAAAATCACATCAAATCCACAATATCCAACTGGATAAGATTCATAGGCATAACAACATCTTTCACCATCACTGGACACTCTGAATAACACCATACTAACGTAGGATGACCTACTTGTTTACTCGCTTAACGAATCCAACAATAAGTTATGGATATTACGGTCTGCAGCCCGCAATAACGATAACTCACTGTTGTCTCGATAAGTAAGCAACAATCCTCAAGAATACAACATTACCATCTTGCCCTTCATTAGAATTACATATGCATGCCTCGATCGTGCTCCATCATTACTCTCTTTGGCAACATCATCAATAACAAGGAATATATCAGCCGGAGTTAGCTAGTATGACCTGTGCGACTGAACCTATAGCTCATCCACCCAGCCGGAGTCATCTAATATAACCTGTGCGGCTGTACTCATAACCCATCGATCCATGCTAGTATATAAGTCGGAGTCACCTCTAGTGACCTGTACGACTCTAATCCTGTACACCACGGCTCATCTAACCAAAATTTCTAGATCCAGGTACCTGCGGAATCAGCGCTAGTGGTGGCAAAGAAGGCTATGGAGGCATTTACTGATTCTGGGGACAATTTGCAGCTCTATGTTCCATTTATCCACATGTAAAGCATCCATTACTTTCTTGTCTACACTCTCCAAAGTGTCCATTATTGTACCTATGGCACAAAGGTACATTCCCTCTATCTGAATCACCTTGTCTCTGAAATCTGGAATCACCAGTGAATCTACCACCATACCTCTGACCAGTGGCACAAAAACCTCAGCTGGAAGAACTAGAACTAGCTTCACTTCTCTTGAAGCTCTGAGTCTTACGAGGTCCTTAAGATGACGGATCTATACCCTTATCGTCTTTCCTCCAATTCCCATTCTTTTCTTATTCCTTTTTACTCTCGCTGAGCATAACCTCAGAGTCCTCAATTCTCAACAACATCTCGTAAAACTCCTGGTAAGAAGCACAATAAATAGTGGTCGTCAAAGAACGCCAATTCCTCTTATTATCCAGCTTAAAACAACATAACACCTCGACCGGATTAACAACATCCGTATGATAATGAGAAAACTCCGCTACTTTCCATAGTACTCAATTGTCGTCATCATTCCTTGTCTCAAATTGCAAACTCTCACTTCTTACCATCCATTTATATCGGAGGACTAAACCTTTCCTTAAACAATTCTTTAAACAACTCTCAAATAGCTATTTCCTCCGGTGACATCATATAAGACTCCTGTCTCCATCAGGATGCAAATTCAATGCTCAGAAATCAGGTAGTCGTCTTGACCTACCGTCAAAAGAAAGATTCCCTTGACTTTGCATAATCTAAAACACCTTTTTCCAACTGATTAAGCCATCGACCTGCTCTCTCAGGTCATCATTTTCCCTAAAGTGATTCAGCATCAACTTATATCCAGTCCTAAGAGAAAAATCCTTCGGATAATAGACCGAGTCACATTAGTACTAGCTTCCCATAACTGAGCTAAATAGGGAAAACTAGACTCAACTAAACGACTTGGCTCACTACGAGGCGGTATAGTTTTGACAGAAAACACTAGAGAATTCTCAAGATGTACAGGACTGCAAAATAGGCTCTGATACCAACTGACACACCCCGTCCCGAAGGAGGGCGTGCTGGCAGTCACGTGAGAGTGACGTAACCATTTGCACAGTTCGGAAGCTTTAAAATACCATTGTGAATTCTGTCAGAATACCGTTGGATTCCTCGTGGCCACCAAAGCTCTGCTCTAACTCGAACCTGGAGGGACGCAAAACAAGGTGAGTGGGTCAGTAAAATAAGTCTTTCAAAATCTTTCCTTTATCAACATATATATATCCCCTCACTGTAAAATCTGTATACTTTCTCAGAAAATAGCATATATAAATATATATAGCTTCGGAAATCTCAACACCCTTATTCATCATTTTTATAGAAATATGCCATGCCATGAGCCAAAAACATAATATGGATGCATCAACAATAATCAGGTGAAATAATAAATCAACCGGAGACCCTGCAGTGGTCCTGTACGGCTGATTCTAGAGCTCATTATCCAATCCAGCCGGAGTCACCAACTGTGACCTGTACGGCCCTGCCGGAGTCGCCAACTGCGACCTGTACGGCACTACGCTGCACATGAGTCGGAACTACCTATAGTAGTCTGTACGACTCGGATGGTGTAATAATACGCTCTAGTGCTTCTCTCATCAATCATCTGTGCACATAATCTAAGGTCACCTACTAGTCGGAACCGTCTCTAATGGTCTGTACGACTAGCATGTCGGAACCACCTCCAGTGGTCTGTACGACTAGCATCTACTTGGATCCAAGGTGAGCGTGTGATGCGGTGAATAACATAAGCACTAACACCAGGGGTGCAGGTTATGAGCTATCAACATAAATCACATCAAACAATTCAATGCACCAAATATAACTCACCTGATACTCACCTGTGCGTCCGCAGCACCAATTCACATATATGCATCATATAATATCAATTCACATATCTCATATAATTTCTATGCATGGCATTTCAAATCACATGATTCATATAAATCTATGCATGGCATTTCAAAATATACTTTCATTCAAAAATCGATTTCTAGGAAAACGTTAAGTATATATATATATACTGAAATAAACTGCCCACTCACAGTTATATCGAAGGGTCATAACCCCTTAGCCTTTCTCGACTGTGCTCGTCTTCCGCATAAGCCTCGCCTATATGAGAAGTAACCGAAATAACGTTAATTAATGCGCATAAACGACAATTACAAATAACTTCTCATACGTAGCTCAATTTTGGCATATGAATATACCAACGAGACCTACATGACGTCACGAGCGTCGTGATATTTTTAAAATAATTTAACTGTAGCTCGCGCCCCCACGCGCCTGAAAAGGTACTGTGAAACGCGCCCCCACGCGCATGGCACGCGCTGGCGCGTGTCGTCTTCTTCCTCGGGTCGCCGGCGCCGGCCACCGGTCGCCGGAAACCTGCAACTCGCCATATCTCGGCCATTTCTTCACCATTTCGTCTCATTTTTCTTCCTACGTGCTCTAAATTAAGAGAGGAAGAGGGCTATACCTTCCAAAACCTTGAAAAACCCTCGAATCACGACGGAGCAAAATGTCAAAAATCGGCCACCTTCGAACTGGGGTTTTCCGACGTCCAACTCGAGCCAACGATACACTCCGAGGTTTGTGAGGGTCTCACAAAGCTCCCTGTGAGCTTGGATTGTCCTAAAACAAAGCCAATAAAAAGTTGATGAATAGTACCCAAATCGGACCTCGGGTTTTCGACGTGAAAACGTACAAGTTCTTACCTGAAACTGGTGTCGATGGGTTCGTATGGACCTCAGGAACACAATGGAACCTTTTTCTGCTTCGATCCGTGAAGATTTTGGCGTCCTTGGGCGTGGTCCGTACGTGAGGGAAGAGAGAGAGAGTCGAGTTTCTGAGGGGGAGAGAGAGACACACACGGGAGTGAGGGAAGAGAGAGAGAGATTATGTGAGTGTGTGGTTCAAAAACAACCATCAAAATATCCCAGGTACAATACACCCATACCTCAATTAAATGCCTAGGGGCATTTTCGTCATTTCACGTCCTCCGTACGTAAATTCCGGGACGGGCTGTTACAATAACAGAATAGTTACCGTATTTAGAAAAAAATATGGTTATTATTAATCTTTTTCTTGCACCCATAAATTGTTTTTTATTTTTTATTTTTTTAATTTGTGATAATTAATTTGTAGAATAGAGAATGCCATTAAAAATAAATAGGTAAGAAATGGTGTTATACCTAATTTGTTGGACTTTATTCCAAATTCGTATGATGTGAGGAGTTGTTAAAGGTTTTAATTCTTCTACAAATGTAATAAAGAATTTAGAATACATACTACTCATGCTTCTTCTTTTTCCACTCTTTGAGAATCAGTTGGCTTAGATCAATAGTTTTTACTGCGACAGATATCTCCCAACCAGGTGTAAAAACAGAGACATGTTTGTTTGAGATCTTATCAGTAGGTAGTTCCTTCTTCATTTTTTGTGGGTATTCTTGTAAATATCCTACGAATGAAAACAAACAAATAATTTTTTAAATTACCATAGTACTCGTATAGCACATTAAGATAATCAAAATTAAAACTCACAATCTGACCAAAATTTAAAAAACGCAAAATGAAGATTTCAAAAGAAGTTAAAAAAACCCAAAAGCAAAAAGCCACCTATTCCGCCGTTCTCACCTTTCATTTTCTTCATGTTTGAACCTATGCTGTTCTGACCTTTCCTTTTCTTCATGTTTGAACCTACGGTGTACCAAAGAAAACATATTTGTATAGCAAACCCGGCTACATCATTGTTATTGAACATATGGTGTAACAGAACACAAAAGAAATCATTCTTCTCTTTATCAATTAAAATTGCATAGCATGTATAATTAATATGTTCAATGTCTGATCAAGACTAACAAACATATTCAAAGAAAAGGGGCAAATTATTAAGGTCCCGTAATGACAATAAAGAGAAACTTTTGAGTTTCGGTTTTCCAAAATAAAAAATTCCATAAATTTTCGGGAATAGAGTACCAAGAGTACCAATTCTTCCCTGTCTCTTCGTCTTCAAATTCCTAGTGATCAATTGCATAAAATATGAACAAAATCACATCACAGCCCATAAGAAAAATATAAATTAAGCAATAGATTCCGGAACGTTACCTTTAAAAATGGCCATATGATGCTCCGCCTTCCTACAATGCACTTGGATTGATAGAATCGATCCCAGAATTTGAAATTAAAACGCAGGATAACAATGGACATAGAAATTAAAAGCCAAAGAATACAAAAGGAAGAAAAGGGTGGAAGGAAATACCTGAGAGACTGAGTCAGAATCTGAAATAAATTGAAATTGGTTTGTGTTTTATTTACATCTCCTCCCGCAAAATTGCTTCATATCCCACGTTTGCTTTTATTTTCATGCATGTTTGCGTTCCACAAAACTACTCCCATTACACAGTTCAAGCCTTCAACTGCAGAATAGCAGTTCTAACTGTAAACGTATTAGGTTTATTTTTTATTTTTTATTCAATTATTGAAAGCAGTTTGAAAACTGCAGTATCTTCCACAGTCCCACATCTGTTTCCAATTTTTTTTCATTTTTTAGTTTTTTTTTAATTGGTTCTTTTTAAGTGCATCTCTCATCTTATGTATTTATCTACTTTTTTGTTTTTTAAATAAATATCAGTTAGCAATCACTTTCCCACTACGTGAACTCTTGACCATGTTTTAAATTCTGTTTTCTTTTTTTCTTTTTCTTTGTTCTTTTTTTTTTCCAATACAGTTTTTTGTTGAGATATGGTTTTTTACCAATTTGTCCTTGTTTTTTGAATTTTTTGGGTTTTGATTGTGAAGGAAACAAATGGACATTTTTGGCATTTTGAAAAGCTTCACCAAACTGAGACACTCACTTTTTATATATATATATATATATATATATATATATATATATATATATATATATAAAATAAAACTTGGCCATGTCATAAAAAATGTAGACCTTACAGTTGTCACATCATTATTTAATAATAAAATTGATATAAAACTTAACGGATTTATGAAATTGAAATGAAAAATAAGTAGTATGAAAGTGAAATGCTGTAAAAAAGTTGTATGAGATTGCAATTGAATCTAAACTTGAGAGTGTAAAATGTAATTTACCCAATAATTAATCAATGGTCTAAGATAATTCGTTGAACATAGTCAATGGTCTAAGATAATCTTTAACGTTTATTAAAATAAATTTTAACTCCTTATTAGAAACGACATGTAGTACTATGGTCTAGTCGTACTTATCTTTATTTGTAAATGAAAGTTATTACATTTATATATCAAAAATTGCAAAATTGCAATTAATTTATTTTCCAACCATTTAGTATAAACTAGCAAATGATACCCGCGCGATGCTGTGGGATTAAAAACTGTATAAATTTTTTGTATAAAGTACTATTTTCATACAAAAGATAATAATTGATGTGTATGTACATACTAATTACATGCAAAAGATTTGGTAGATAGTTCAAATAGTCAGCCTAACACAACCTATAAGGAAGCCGTCCTGCAAATTGCAATTCAAAAATCAAAATACAAACATGAATCAGAAAACTACCAAATATAAATCCAAATCTTAGGAAGTTTAAATATTATAAATAAATAAATAAAGAAAAATCCATGATCTAAAGACATCCACCAACAAACATTCGTTCATTTAAAAATACCCAAATTAGTTTCAAACGAAATCCGATGGGGGTCGCTTCAAACGAAATATCTACAACCCACATTAATTCAAACGAAATATGCACAAACCAAGCTAAATTAATTAATTCAATTAATTATTTGCTTCTGCTGCCCAACCCAAATTAGTTCAAACAAAATTGGCACAACACAAATTAAGAGGTCAAACCAAATCTACACAACCCAAATTAAGAGATCAAAACCAAGCTAAATCTTTTTCTTTTGGATTTCTAAGAGACAGAGTCTCCCTTGGAGTCGGCGAATCGAGCTGGGCGAGGTGGGCTGTCGAGACGGTGAGAGGAAGCTCGCCGAGTGATGGCGAGGTGGGCGACATCGACAGTGAGAAGGAACGGCGTCGTGGTTCGGCGAAGGATGAGAGAGATAATGACCAAAAGCAGAAAAAAATCGAGCGAAATGGAAGAGAAAGAGGGGAGAAGGAAGAAAAATAAAATCAAAAAGAAATCTAAGGGACAAAATCGAAATGTGGCTAAATATGTGCGGGCAAAATCGAACGAACACTGTGCTTATGAACAATATTTCTGTTGTTTTTCAGTTTTACTATGTATTAAATTTATTATTATGGAAAAAAAATTCCTGACCAAGAACAAACAAATGAACAATAAAAATAGTAAATTTGTAGCTAACTCGAGACTAAGACAGCCACTTTCGAGCCGTTTTTCGGCTAAACCACAGCGAGTTAGCCGTCGAGAAAGGTACCATTCTCTTCGTCTCGTCGAGAAGTATGATTTTCATTTTTGAGTCACTTGATTTCATGAGTATTGAAGAAGTTATGAACGTTTAAAGTTTACCCAGTTTCCAGCGAGTTTTCCAGTTTCTCGCTGACCAGTCACTTTTCAGGCTATTTTCCGGCCATCTCTGGCAACCATTGGGCTTGCAAATAGGTATAATCTTGTTCTACACTTTCCTATCTTCATTTGATATATTATGGGTTGAATTTTGTTAAGAAACGATTGAGTTACGAAGTTTTGAAAATTGCCTAAACTTCTAGCCAAGAGCTCTGGGACACTTAACAGAGTTTTTAACGGAATGACCAAAATAATGGATGGTGGACAATCTCAAGGACCATTTCTATTGATTTCCAATCTTAGGGACCAAAGTGATGTGTGATACAAATCTTCGGGACCATTTTGTCTAAAAAGCCTATTTTATTTTCGAGAAATGTAAAACCATCAAAATGCCCCTTGTGGGCGTCTTAGTTTAGGATCTTGCGATTGGGGCGAGTTCGGATCCTCGCCGGATCCTCTTTGTAAGAATTTCGGAGATCCGTGAATCGTGTTCGTTTATCGTACATTATGCGGTCGTAAATCATTTTAAATATTTGGGTAAATTTCACAAAACTACCTCAACTATGGGTTGGACTACAATTTCATAATTTATGTTTTAAACATTGCAATGTCATACCTTAATTTATGAATTCGTTGCAATGTCATACATCTGTTAAATTTTTTGTCAATTTGACTATTAAATAATGATATGGCAGAAGCGGGACCCACTGTTTCCCAACTAGAATAAAAAAATCAATTAATTATTAATTTTTTATTTAACAATTAAATTAATTAATAAAAAACTCTCTTCCCCACCCTCTTTACTCACTTGTCTCCCTTTTTTCATCTTTCTGTCCTTCCTGGGCTTCTTCAATTCCCGCAAAACAACAGCAATCAACCACAACCTGCATCTCCGCCTGCATCTCCGCCTGCAACCAACCATCTCCGCCGCACCTGCTCCACCGCACTTGCATCTCGCCTGCAACCAACCACAAACCAGCAATCTCACCTGCATCTCGTTGGCACTCCCATATCGTCCACCTACCTGCACCGCTCGAACCCGTTTTTTGACGAACAATCCTCTCTCCCAGAAAAGCAAAGACTTCAACTTTCTGTAAATTCATGCTTCTATTCAACAATTTACTCATAATTTAAAAATAAAAATAAAAATAAAACTTAATTTGCAATCTACCATTCCAAATTTCCACATTTTCCCAATCAAATTCCAAAAATGTCATCTCAGAAACCATCTGAAATCATACAAACCAAAATCCCAGTCGCCCATTTGCCAACCCACCAAATCCAAAGCATCAGAGTCTCTTGAAATCAACCCTGTTCGTAGGGTCGTGTTCAGGGAATCGGGAGCTTGATGACTCGATCTTTTTTAATCAGCCCAGATCCGACTCTTTGAATCAACCATGTTCCGCAATTTGGAGCTTGATGGTGATGCCCCTTTCTCTCTCCAAGTCTGTTCTTGAGAAATTGGGACCTGATGGGAGCGACGATGCAGAAGTCCGATGTGGGCGCCGGTGGACGGGCAGAGGACTCGGTGGAGGTTATGGCGGCGGGGGCGGTAGGTTTTGGTGTGGATGAGGGGTTTGGAGTGCGAGTAGAGAAAGGAGGAGGGCAAAGAAGGAGGTGATGGTTATGGCGTGGGAGCGTTGGGGGTGGTGACTGGGGCAAGGCCAAGATCTGGAAAGACGAATTCCAGCGAATCGACAGCAAGTCCCCGGAGGTCAAGGTTCTCGAGGATGAGTCAGGAGACTCGGCCATGGCTGCCATTGTTTCTCTGCAAGTGAGAGCAGAGAGCATGAGAGAGGGAAGACAAGTGAGAGGAGAGAGAGTAAGGAAGAGTTTTTTTTTAATTAATATTGTGAAATAAAAAAATTAATAACTTATTAATAATTAAATAATTTTTTTATTTCAGTTTGGGAATGAGTGTGTCTCATTTTTGTCATGTCATCATTTAACAGTCAAAATGACAGAAAACTTAGCAGAGGTTTGACATTGTAACGAATTTATAAGTTAAGATATGATATTGCAATGTTTAAATATGAGATTGTAGTAGACCTATAGTTAAGGTAGTTTTGGATAATTTATCCAAAATATTTTTATTTAAAAATACATATGAATAGTATTTGACAAAAGATAACCGTACGATGTAACAGACACAATTCACGAATTCTCAAAATTTTCATCAAAAGAATCCGAAAAGGATCCTATTGGGGTGCGGACAGGGGCCGTAGGTGTGCCTTTTTATCACAGACATGAATTGCTAGGGGTGGTTCGGTATGGGATCCCATACCGAAACCCTTGTCCCGATTTCCAAACCGAAATTTTCGGAAATCCCAATTTCAATACCGATCCCAAACCAAATTTTTGAGAATCCCGAAATAGTTTCGGGATTTTGAGACAAATCGGAAATCCCGAAATGGTTTTGGGCTGTTGGACTAAAATTTGACATATTATGCTTTTGGACTAAAATTCAACCTTTTATATTGAAAAATTGACATATAAGCAGGCCCAATTTGCCAATTTGTTTCTACTAATCTGTGCACACAAATATGCCAATCAAATGGCAAGGCCCAGTTAGTATAGTATCTGCCTATTCAAAAGCAATCTACCAATCTGAAACGTTAATATGCGCTTGAATAAACTAGTACATCTATCTATAATTATGCCAGTCCCCAAAATTACGTCTAAAACGTTAATATATGCTTGAGTAAACTTCTGTACATATATAATATAAAAATTATAGATAGATGTAAAGTTTTCTCAAGCAACTTGTAACTTATAATCTATCCATGTATCCATCTAACAATCTCCTATGATTTAAAAATTCTGCATATGTTCCACTATCATCTTAGGGCTCCTTCCTGTATATGTTCCATCATCGATTTCCAGTGCTCCTTCAGTATTTCAATTTTCACTATTGTAGGTAGATGATGTTCCCCTTAAAGATGTGCTCCTATATATTTAAAAATTAAATAATATATATATATATATATATTTTTTTTTTCGGTTCGGTTTGGGAATACCGAAATCTCAAAAACTTCAGACCGATTCTCGTACCGAAATTTCGAGATCGGTTCAGTATTGGATACCGAAATTTTCGGGAATTTCGGTTTGGGATTTTTTTGGTTTGGTTTCGGGAATTTTTCAGTTCGGTTTGGGATTTTTGGGATTTTTTTTCCACCCCTATGAATTGCCACGTGAGATGGGCCCCAACAAAATAGGGAAGTTTTCCATCTTCTTTAATAAAAAAAAAAGTTAATTATAAATTGCTTCTTGAATATCCTTATTAAACACACGTTTAAATGTTACGGACTAACTTGCGATGAAAAGTTTTCCAAAAAAAAAAAAACTTGGGATGAAAAGAACCTCAAAAGTGGAAGAGATAATTAGCCACTATCACCTGAGTGTAATAATATTACTTTTTTTATATAAATGAAATGTTTTAAATTTGATTTTTATACAAGCAATTTAATATAAAATTAATTAATATCGGTCTATTGTAAAGCAATGCCGGCTTTGGAGGAGTCTGATAGGTTCCTTTGCACAGGGCCCCAAAATTTGAGGGGCCCCCAAAATAATTTTATATTAAATGTAGTTATATAAAAAAAATATTATATAAAAATCTAATCAACACAATAGATATAATATATATAAATAGGAATATGCCCACAAGACTACTGCCTACATGCCTATAATCCCACACACCCATCAATTCCGTATGAAATTATATATTTTATAAAACTATATCTCACTTTTTTCCTTTTTTTGTTCACACTAAAGTCTAATCAGAGACTCAGAGTCTTTATTTTTCTCAGACAATTCAAGTGATCAAATGCAGACTTCGATTAAAGTAAGTAATTTATAAATTTAAGTATATGAAGTTGGAATTTAAAAATTTAGATATTTCTCATCTATAATGAATTTTTTTCTTCTATACTTTTGAAGGCAAAACTCATAGAAATTAATCAAGTAATCATCATAACAAGAGGGAGCAATCGCAAAAAATACTAGACGCACCCGCATTGCGGACTATCAGGTTTTATTGTTCATACTTACTATAATTTAAGAGTAAATTGTACGAATGGTCCCTCAATTTTAATCAAATTGGAGCAATGGTCCCTCAACTAAAAATTCATTACCATTGGTCCCTCAACTTATCAAAATGTGTAGCTATAGTCTTTCTCATCAATTTTGTCAAAATTTTGTCAAAATAAGCTATGTTGGAATGACCATTTATACAATTAGGATCCCTCAACTCATCAAAGTGTATAATTATGGTTCTTTTCGTCAACTATGTCAAAATTTTTGTCAAAACGAGTTATATTGGAAGGACCATTGCTACAATTGGGTTAAAGTTAAAGGACCATTTCTCCAGTTGAATTAAAGTTGAGGGACCAATGGTGATGGATTTTTAGTTGAGGGACCATAGCTGCACGTTTTGATAAGTCGAGGGACCAATGGTAATGGATTTTTAGTTGAGGGACCATTACTCCAATTGAGTTAAAGTTAAGGGACCATAGCTACAATTTACTCATAATTTAATTGTGATCTTGTTTGAGATATAAAAGATGGCACCTACTAGAAAATATTCATCTGGCTACTTGAAGCGTCAAAGAAAAAGAAGGGTTAAACAATTGACTCAGTCTCAAAAAGGAGCTATTGATAGGTTTTTTGTTAAAGAAAAAGAACCACAAAGTTCAATGGATGATTTAGTTAATGAACAGCACATTGACAATGAGAAATTTAGTTGATGATTTGGGCCATGATGAAATTGATGACATTCTTGAAGAGACTGATAATTATGAGGATGCTCCTAATGCCTTCACTGGACAACCGAGTGAGTCCATTCCTTCGAGCATTTATGATCCTCAAATTTGGGATAGTCTTGATCCCAAATGGATTGATTTGTTAGCAGAAAAAGGTCATGTAAGAGATCTATCAATTGAGAAAGGTCCTAAAGATTAGTTTAATAGGCGTTTTAATGCAACCTTTTATACTCAATACTTGTCCAATGGAGAGAAACATGATAGAGATTGGCTAGTGTATTCAAAAGATATTGATAAAGTGTTCTGTTGTTGTTGCAAATTGTTCAAGAAAGGGCATCTCAAAGGTCAATTAGCAAATGAGGGCTACAAAGATTGGACACATCTCAGTGTGAGGTTTAAAGAGCATGAAATCAGTTCTGATCACATCTCGAACATGACCACTTGGATTGATTTGCGTCTTAGATTGGAAAAAAATGAAACAATTGACAAAGCTGTGTAGGACCAGATCAAGAACGAAAAAGAGCATTGGAGGGAGTTACTACGAAGGTTGATTTCCATTGTGAAATATCTAGCTAAATACACTTTGGCATTTCGTGGAACGAACGACACGCTTTATGAAGAAAGTAATGGAAATTTTATGGGCCTTGTTCAAATGATGGCTCAATCGGATCCATTGATAAAGAAACATCTTCAACGTTTTCAAAAAAATGAGATTCGTTACCATTATCTTAGTCATACCATCCAGAATGAATTGATATTGTTGATATCTTGTGAAATCAAAGCTGCAATCATTCAAAAAATAAAAGAAGCTAAATATTTTACCGTGACACTTGATTGTACTCCTGATATTAGCCACTAAGAACAGATGACTTTGATCTTAAGATGTGTGGATGTGAATAGTGCTCCAATAAAAGTAGAAGAATATTTTTTGCAGTATCTGAATGTGAATAACACATCCGGACAATGATTGTTTAAAGAGTTACAGAATGTATTAAAAGCTCTTGATCTTGATATTGATGATGTGACAGGGCAAGGATATGATAATGGATCAAATATGAGAGGGAGACACCAAGGTGTATAGAAGAGGCTTTTGGATATAAATCCTAGGGCAATGTACACTCCATGCGGTTGCCATAGTCTCAACTTAACACTTTGTGATATGGCAAACTCTTGTGGCGAAGCTAAAGACTTTTTTGGAACAGTACAACGTATTTACAGCTTGTTTGCTAATTCTACAAAACGATGGCAGATTCTGAAAGAAAATATAAAAGGACTGACTCTCAAATCATTGTCGGCCACACGATGGGAAAGCCGTGTTGCGAGTGTTAAAGCAATTCAATCCCAACCTGTACAAATAAAAAAAGCTTTACTTCAACTAGCAGAAAGTGACAATGACTTAGTAACAAGAAGTGCAGCTAAATCTTTGGCAACATATGAGATTGGGAATTTTGAGTTTTTATTGGGCATGATTATTTGGTACGAAGTATTGGCTACTGTTAATGAGGTTAGCAAAGACTTGCAATCTAAAGACATGCGTATTGATGTTGCTATAGAACAAGTGTAAGGATTGATTGCCTATTTTGAAAAGTACAGAGAAACTGGGTTTGCAAAGGCCATGATTAATGCTAAAAAATTTGCTATTGAAATGGAAATTGATTCCGTGTTTATGGAAAAGCGTCAAGTTCGTAGAAAAAGACACTTTGATGAGAGTGATGATGAATCATCTTAATCAACTGAACAATCAGCGGATGAATCTTTTAGGGTTCTTTACTTCTTATATATAATAGATCAAGCTATTGGTTCATTGAAGAGAAGGTTCGAAGAATATTAAGCATATGATGATATATTTAGGTTTTTGTTTACTTCAGAAATGTTGAATTTGATGGACAATGATAAATTGAAAGATTGGTGTGACCGTCTTCAAAACCTTCTCAAGAAATGTGAGTTCTTTGATGTTGATAGGGATGCATTATTTGTAGAGTTGAAGCTTTTACGAGAGCGTTTGCCGAAAGAAATGAAGAAATCCATTGACATATTGAACTATTTGAAGAGGATGCATTGTTTCCCGACTGCAAGCATTGTGTATAGAATTTTGTTGACTGTACCTGTTACTGTTGCATCTGTGGAAAGAAGTTTCTCAAAGTTAAAATTATTAAAATCATACTTGCGATCAACCATGTTGCAGGAAAGGTTAAATGGACTTGCTTTGATATTGATTGAAAGTGGCTTTTTAGACAAAATTGATTATGAAGGTTTAATTGATGATTTTGCATCAAAGAATGCACAAAGAAGCATCTTTAAGTGAAACTTCAATGCTAGACTTTTTTAAGTTTTGTTTATTTGGTTTCTTAAGTTTGAACTAATTGTTGATTATTTAGTAATATGGTTATTTTTGTACCTTTCTTTACATTTAATGATATTTAGAAACCGATGATTAGTTTGAGTTTTAAAGTTTGTTTCGATGTTGCTTTTTAGCATCAATACTTTGTTCAATTTTTTTTTTAAGATTGTCTTAAGAAGGGCCCCTCTTATAAATTTGGCACAGGGCCCTTGAAATCTTAGAGACGGCCCTGTTGTAAAGCTTAACCCAATCTTTTTCTTCCAATATTGTTGTATCAAAAAGTGTAAGAGATTATGAAATCAACCCCTAGAAAACTAGAAGACCATAGGGTTATGGCAAATACGTGCATAGATAGCATCACTATTAAAAGGGTTTCTATTTTAGTTTATTACAAGCGAAATTATTCTAAACTATTAGGAGTCAAGTTTGTTACAAGTTTAGCATGAGTTAAAAGGGTTTATAGGTTACCCAAATAGAAATTCCGTCCAAATTAGTTAATAAATGGGCTATCCAGTCATGACAAGGGGAAAATGATTTTCCCCGCATTCTTTTTTTGGGGATTCTAGGGATTCCGCGATCGTGATCGTTCATCATACATCGTGCGATTAGTTTTTGTTAGGTACTATTTATATTTAATTTTAAATTTTAAATTTTGAAATGATTTCTGACCGCACGATATACGATGAACGATCACTATTACAGGATCTCTACGATCCCCAGGAAAAGGATCTGGTGAGGATCCTTTTCCATGACAGGGTACTCATTTAATGATCAGGTCGTGTTCAAATTTCTTACTCGTTTAATACGTATATCGTACACGAATTGGAGATTTTTGACCCGCTTAATACCTCGACTCGACCCAACACAACTCATCATCGTACAAGAATTAGATTTAAGCATTGCTCGAATCTAATAACAATTACTAACACATTAAATAAACTACTATAGGCCATAAAATTTATGTTGCCGTGTAATATATATCAAGCTAACAAACAAAAGTTCAATTTTTAGAACTTCATTTAAAAAAGAATGAAAGAAATTTGCAGAACAAAAGTTATATTTTCGGATCGTTTGGAAGTAATTTTAAAATAGCTGAAAACGCTTTTGGTGAAAGTGTTTTTAAGTTCCAAAACAGACATGGCATTCATGTTGTGTTTTCTGTGTTCGTATAATTTTCGTGACATATACGATATTTTAATGGGCTATGTTGCGTAACACCCGTTAAAGTGAACGGGTAATATGACCCGACCCGAAATCAACCCGTTAATATTATCAAATAATATGACCTGACCCGTTACCAGTTAAAGAAAATATATTTTAAATCAATGAATAATGAAAATGAAAAACATAATTTGACCCAAAAAAATGGAAAACATAATACTAAATTAGTATATGTATACCACATTATCACATAAATATTCAAAAAAAAAAGAAAAAATATTTGTCTTTAAAGTGTTACATACTCCAAAATAAGAGCCTAATGAAAAAACATTAGTACATTACTACAAAATATTAAATGGTCAAAGACATGCAAATTGAAGGGATGTATTTCAAGGTTGAGGAACCTTGCACATTATTTTACAATAAAACATTTCGATCTTCATCAATCACTATGGGAAATGGCATTGGAACTTTGGCTTGATATGTTGTCTTCAATAGTTTATTATTAATTTTGTTAATTTTGCACTCAAATAAAAAACACTATTTATGAGAGTTGAAGGGTTTTAAAAATCTAAAAGACCATGTAATTATCGTCTAAGCGCAGAGAAAACAATCACGAGCGTTTATATATGTTTTCATATTTTTCAGACTTGTACATTAATGATTATGAATTTTATTCATTTTGAACTCCCTTAAAAATACTATTCAAGAGGGTTTGTATGGTTTTAAAAATTTAAACGACGATGTACCCATCCTCAAAGCGTAGAGGATGTGATCACGAAAGTTTGCATATTTTTTTTCACATTTTTCACAATTGTAAATTAATTATTATAAATTTTTTAATGTGTTTGGTATTTTAAATTACTTGATATTTTTATTTTTAAAGTGTTCTATAATTTTTAATCTCACTCTTTGCCTATAGTTGTCACATCCCGGCTCGGGGCGGATCACTTCCCGGGCCCGCTCCACCACCGTAGCATGTTATTGTCTGCTTTGGGCCCCGACCACGCCCTCACGGTTTTGTTTTTGGGAACTCACGAGCAACTTCCCAGTGGGTCACCCATCATGGGAGTGCTCTAGCCCCCTTATCGCTTAACTTCAGAGTTCCTACGGAACCCGAAGCCAGTAAGCTCCCAAAAGGCCTCGTGCTAGTTAGGGATGAGAATATACATTTAAGGATCACTCCCCTGGGCGATGTGGATGTTACAATCCACCCCCCTTAGGGGCCCGACGTCTTCGTTGGCACACTTTCGGCCAGGGATTGGCTCTGATACCAATTTGTCACATCCCGGCCCGGGGCGGATCACTTCCCGGGCCCGCTCCACCACCGTAGCACGATATTGTCCGCTTTGGGCCCCGACCACGCCCTCACGGTTTTGTTTCTGGGAACTCATGAGCAACTTCCCAGTGGGTCACCCGTCATAGGAGTGCTCTAGCCCTTACTTGCTTAACTTTGGAGTTCCTATGGAACCCGAAGCCAGTGAGCTCCCAAAAGGCCTCGTGCTAGGTAGGGATGAAAATATACATTTAAGGATTACTCCCCTGAGCGATGTGGGATGTTACAATAGTATGCTATAAAAATAAGTAAATAAATAAAACTTAAATTTTTTAAATTTATATAGAATAATAATAGAATAATACATATTTAATATACAATATATATGTCACAGCCCGTCCTGAAATCTTTCTATCGAGGACGTGAAAGGACAGAATTATCCCTAAAGACTACTGAGGTGTGTGTAATTTATACATTTGATTTATATCCCTCTTTCTAAGTTTTTGGAAAATTTATTTGGAACTTAGTTGTATTTTATTTGTTTGTGTGGTTAGGGTATTAGTGGACCACACACACACTCTCAACCTGCCCTCTCTCTCTCTCTCTCTCTCTCTCTCTCTCTCTCTCTCTCTCTCTCTCCCGTGGACTTCCTTTCTCTTCTCTCTCGGTTTTTCTACACCCGTGCACTGTGCACGTACGAACGAACACCACAGTCACCTCAAACTTCACAGATCGAAGGTTTTAAGGTAATATTCTTGTTCCCTATCTTCCCCTGAGTCCATTGGTACAAGTTTTGGAACTTATAACCCTCGAAATCACGTCGAAACCATGACCCCGTTTGATAGCACTGTTCATGCACACGTGAAATGTTGGTTTTCAGGGAATTCTAAGCTTATAGGAAGCTTAGTAAGGTCCCAAGGAAGCTCGGAGTGCTTCGTTTGAAAGAATTGGATGTAGGAATCGTGGGTTTGAAGCTAGGCTGGATTTTGTGGAAATTTTCCAGTAAGATTCCATGACTTTTAGAGCTTTAAATTAGTATAGCGTGATTCTATAAGTTAGGAGCTTCATTTTGATGTAAAGATCGTGAAAAATGGTGCAAAAATGGCCGAGATATCGAAGTTGGAAAATTTTCCCAGTTTTCCGACGACTGGCGACTCGCCGAAGAAGAAATAAGTATATTCCGTCAGTTTGGACAGAATATGCTGACACCGTTAGTTAAGTTTAACGCTTTCCGTTAAGAGTTGACGGAATATTCCTGACGCCGTTTAAGAAACTGTCAGTGTGACTGGCATGTGACCGCGCGTGGGGGTGCGTAGGTCCGTGCCATTTATGATGCGTGGGGGCGCGTGACAAGTCCAAAAATAATTTTAAAAATATGGGGATGTTCGTGAGGTTGTGTAGATCACGTTGGTATATTCAAACACCCCAATTGAGCGTCTTACGAGAAGTTATTTTGTATTGTTGTTTATGTGCTCTAAATAATGTTATTATAGTTGTTTCGCATATAGGTGAGATCTATTCCGAGGACGAGCGCAATCAAGGGCGACGCGGGGGTTACGACCCTTCGACATACCAGTGAGTGGGCAGTTGTTTTCGTTATATACCTATATACTTACTGATTTTCCCAGAAATCAAATTTGAATGACAGTATGTTTTAAAATGCCATGCATAGAATTGATATGAAATGTATGAATTGGTATATGATGCATATGTATGAAATGGTGCGATGGACGGACAGGTAAGTATCAGGTGAGTTATATTGTGTTGATGATGTGAATTGTGTTGAGAGCTCATAACCTGTACCCCGGTGTTAGTGCTTATGTTGATATTCACCTCCCGCACCGCACGCTTCCTTGGATCCAAGTAGGTGTAAGTCCTGTCGTACTGACCACTTCTGTGGTTTCGACTCGTAGGTGACCTGCGATTATTCGCACAGTTGTTTGATGAGAATTACACTAGAGCGTATTATTACACCAAGTCCTGTCGTACAGACCATTTCAGTGGTTCCGACTCGTGTGCAGGCATAGGTATTGAGCTATATGATTAACCGTACAGGACCACTGCAGGGTCTCCGGTTGATTTACTATTTCACCTGATATATATTTACGTATCTTTATTATGTTATTGATGCATATAGCATGGCATACTTTCATTAGACTGATTTTGAACTATGATTTGAGAATTTGATGATATACATATATTTATATGCTATTTTCTGGGAAAGTATACAAGTTTTACAGTGAAGGGTTATAAATGTTGATAAATGAGATATTTTCGAAAAGCTTTGTTTTACTGACCCACTCAACTTTGTTTTACGCCCCTCCAGGTTATAGTTAGAAGTGCTTGGTGGCTCACAAGGATTCCTACGGTTGTTCTGACAGACTTCACAAATGTAGGACTCACCTTCGGGTGTTGTAATTTAGTAACTGTCCTACTTGACTGCACTTAGAATCTTATGCTCTAATCGTGTGGATTTCACACTTAAATTCTCTCTAGCATGTCATTTGGATAGTACTGCTATTAGTTCGGTTTTAGTCATTCATAATTCTCTTACCTTATCGCTTCCGCATTGCATTTATGGTTACGTCACGCTTATGTGATGGCTAGCACGCCGTGATTCTCGAGTCGGGGTGTGTCAATATACATATACCATTATGGCTATTGTATTCTTATAGTATGGTTTTTAGTAGTTTAAAAAATTAAAATCATCAAAATAACTTTTTTCTTATTGTGTCGAAACGGGTTACCCGCGTGTCACCCTCGTGTAAACTTGTTAAGGACCTGTTGTTAATGGGTTCTTATAGTATGACCCAATTAGTTATCGTGTTGACCCAAAACCCGTTATTTTCGTGTCGTTTACGTGTCGTGTTAACAGGTCGTGTAAGAAGTTGTCAAGTCTATTCCAAAAGCACTTGAAGTGCATTTTGAAAGAAGTACCATTTATGTGCGTCTTCTAGGAAGCACTACAAATGCTGATCCAGGATTCACTTGCATGCATTTTTACTAAGGGTTAATTCTAAAAGGACCTTCATCAAAACTGCTTTCAATCAGTTTAAAATCACTTGGCATTTGAACTAACCCAACAATCTCTCTCTGTCTCTCACAAGGTCTCGCCTCGTTTTTTTTTTTTTTTGTTTTTTTTTTCTCATTTATGAATTCTTGGTTTTATAAAAAGAAAATATTTAAGATTTTTTCAAAATATATTTTACGATATTTTGTTGTATTTTAGGAAGTTCTATTGCATGAAATTTGAAAATCTTGTTTCTTTAAGAATTAAATATACGAGAGGTACGATTTTCTAGGGGCTAGGTATTTCTCTTCGAGTCATGTATCTCAAGTTCAAAGCCTCCTTCCTTTCTTTAATGTATCTTAGAGTAGTATTATTTTTTGTAATAATAGACAATTAGGTCAAAATCGTTCTTTGTAACTGTTGATCCTAGAAATTATAAACCCTACGTGGAACGCATGCCGAGTAACTATAAACTAACTATGTCTTCTTGTGAAAGCGGTCGTGCCAACTTGCAACCAAGCTTAGTGGGAGAGTAAAATGGAGGTGTTGATGGTGTCAAATGTGCTGCTGACTTTTGTACTGAAGTGATTACAGCCGAGGAAGGAACACATGTCGGCTTTGGGTTCTAAAACCTGAATACAAGGTTACTAGATTACTGTAAAGTTCAATAATTCATTCGGCTTTTGTGGTGCTAAACAAGGGGTAACCTGGAAATATCTCACTTCCCCGAAACTGATGAGATGACTTTTTGAGATGAAAGAATTGAAAAATTCTTCGTCCTTGAGACTTAGATAGATAACCAACAAACTCATTCCAGTGTTGTTAATCCAAACTGAAGGTGCTACTGCATTGCTTGGTTTTACGGCTCTAGTGTTGTTAGTCCAAACTGAAGATGTCGCTGGTTGTCAAGAAAGTGTTGTTAGCCAAACTAAAGATGTGTTGAAGGAAGGGTTAGGATAATTAGTATCTTTCTCAAGGATGTGAGAAGAGTTTCGCATAGAGAGAGGGTTATCACGTAGAGCCCTTTGATTTGTTTGTTGAGTTGAATGAGCCGTCTTCTGTTCCAGAACCTTCTTTATTTATAGATGAATAAATGAAGCTCCTGCGATAAACAAACCTGCCGAGGCAGAGTTTTGATGGGATTATACCCGCTCCGCATCTCCTTGAATATTATTCTTATCCTTTAGTGGCCAAAACTTCATCTGCAACCAGTTTGGGCCTTTTTACTCTAACTAGGATTATGAATTTGATCTCGTTATAAGTCTAATTCATCTTTACCCAACTACACAGGCATTCTGATCCTTGGGATGATTCATATTTATCCAAGGCTTAATCTTTGACAATTTTAGTTCATGTAGGACTTGATCGAGCTGTCTAACAGACTCTTCAAAAGTAATTTCTTCATAAGGACTCCCATTGGCCTAAAGGATGTCTATTGGGTCAAGGTTCACGATTCTCGGGTCAGCCCTCCTCGGTCTAAACTGTCATTTCAAGCCCAAATAGTAACATAAAGGTTTGTTTGATAAACACCAATTAATAAAAAGGGCGCAAAACAATACTGCGGGAAAAATCCAACGCAAAAGATATAATATATATATATATATATATATATATATATATATATATATATATCATCCAAACTAATCAACAAAATGCCAACATCAAGATACCCAGAACCATTAGGTGGTCAGATATCAGTCTACCTTAAGATTGGTGTTTGATAAATGAAAGCAAACCTGTAGGTATCCAAAATAGTCTAGTCAATCTAGACAACATAGAACAATATTTTGACGAAACTGTTAAAATCAACTTCGACCATCCAGCCAGAAAATCTTGTGAGTCCATCCAATCACACAGATCATTTGCTCCTAGCTGAAATTCTTTTTCTGGATCCACACAAACTGATAGGGTGGGTCAAGATCAAGAGTTAATCAACTCGTTAATAAAGAAAATGCTTTGTCTATTTTGAACTTTATGAGTAGATTATTTAGATCTAATTCAATGGCCAGCACTAGCTCTAGGTCTAGTTTAGGAACAATTCCAGACATTGTTAATGAAGAACAAAAACTTGATTTTCAAACGGATGATAGCGTCGACTTTGGAGATTGGAACATCGCCAAGGTTTCAAGCAAAAATATTTACAAAAAGAAATGGTCAATAGCCTCATTTAGAACTGAACATCATGTCAAAACTGTTGAAAAAGCCTATGCTCTTAGTAAAGAACATGAAATATGTCAATTGTTCACACCTGAACAAATTAAATCCCATAGAAAAGATGGTCATAATTACATCCACATTGGCTTAGTTCAAATTGCAGTTAAACCATTGACACGTAGAGGTCTTAACACTTTTATCTTATTATGTCTCCGAGATGTAAGATTCACTGAATTCAGTGATAGCATACTTGGAATGACTGAATCCAGTCTTTACAATGGACTTATCCACTTTGATTGTTTTCTAGATCTTACGATAAGCCTTTTAGACCCCCACATGCTGAAAACACTCATATTAAACATCAAAACTTCAGGATATCAAGTACTTGAAGGAACACAGCCTTTGGCATTAATTTATAGAGTTTATTATAAAGTCACTGGCACGAACATGAACTTCCAAGCCCTAACCAAGAGTCCAAGAGACCACACACTTCTTATCCAAACTAATCAAGAAAATGCCAACATCAAGATACCAAGAACCATTAGGTGGTCAGATATCAGCCTACCTTGAGATTGGTGTTTGATAAATGAAAGCAAACCTATAGGTATCCAAAATAGTCTAGTCAATATAGACAACATAGAACAATATTTTGACAAAACTGTTAAAATCAACTTCGACCGTCCAACCAGAAAATCTTATGAGTCCATCCAATCACACATATCATTTGCTCCCAGCAGAAATTCTTTTTATGGATCCACACCAACCGATAGGGTGGGTCAAGATCAAGAGTTAATCAACTCGTTAATAAACAAAAAACTTAAAGCAGTAGAGACCAGCTTGACTGTCACTCAACAAGAATTAATCAATGATTTAATGCACTTAAAATTAAAATCAATTGAAACAGCCTCTCAAGTAACTCATTTGGTGTACCAACCCAATACCCAAGACCCAGGAGAACAAACTTCTTCAACAGAATCAGACTTTGACGCAAGTCAAGTCCATCATCAACACTTAGTTTTAAACAAACCTTTTAAGTATAATAAGAAAAAACTCAATGTTGATATTGAGTCACCAGAAAACATTCCACGAAGGAATATTTTCCGAAACAAATACACACAAAAACAAAAATTAGAAATTTATGAAGAATAGAAAAGCTTCATGAACAAATATAGATTCGAAGTGTTTTTCTTCGATTTTGTTGAGAAACACTATGAGTCTGAAAAGAAATTAAAGGTCATAACCAAAGAAAATTGGCTTAAAGAAGACAAGACTATTGTCTCTTCTAGTCATCCCCCACAAGAAACAATTTTCATCACAAAGGGTAATACCCAAATTCCAGCAACTTCTTTTAAACTTCCCAAAGAAGATTTAGGAGTTAAATCAGTCATTGAACAAAACAACTTTACCAACCAGAGTATTCATACCATAGGAAAACAATTAGACAAAATTGAAACCAAAATTGACAAATTGTCTCAACCAAAACCCTCAGTCAAAGAAAAACCTCTCATCAATTTCCCAGAATCATCGTCAGCACAATCTCTTTAAAAACCAATTCCACAAGCCAAAAAATAGACCAAATGCTTTTAGAATTAAAGCAAGAAAAAACAGTCCATGTTTTAAATCATCATGACGAACCTCAACCAAAAACATATTCTACACTTTCGGATTCAGAAAGTGAAGATGATACAGATTCCATTCGAAAAGTCGAACAAGCTTTTCAAAACCTTGAACTTAAACGCATCACAAATAAACGAGTCAATCCAACATCCCTTACCAAAAACTGGTATCCCAGACCAACACCTCCAGATATTCAATTCGAAGAACGAAATATTCAAAACCAATTCTCTGTCTCTTCTGACAAACTCTATGAATGGAATATAGATGGATTGTCAGAACAAGAACTTCTAAATAAATTACAACATATCTTTATGGTTGCTAATAGTTATATTACCAATTATAATCTCAGCCAAACACAAGTTGTTGACCTCTTGGTCACTGGATTCACAGGAATGCTTCATTCCTGGTGGGAAAAACATCTCACTGAACAATCCAGAAATGAAATAAAACATGCTGTTAAAAAAGATGAAGAAGGAATACCCATCTTTGACGAAACCATTGGACAAGGTGTCCCAGATGCAGTAAACACGTTACTCTTCACAATCATTGAACATTTCATAGGAACACCTAGTAATGTCACTTCCAGAATTCATGATCAACTCAGCAATTTGAGATGTCCAACTCTAAGTGATTTTAGATGGCACAAAGATGTGTTCATGTCTAGAGTCATGCTTAGAGAAGACAGTAATCAACCATTCTGGAACGAAAAATTCATAAATGGATTACCAAACCTCTTTGCCCATAAAATTAGAAATGTCTTAGTTAACGAAGAAGGTGTCATACCATATCATACCCTTACTTGTGGAAATATAGTAAATATTATCTAGAAGGAAGGATTGAAAATGTGTATTGATATGAAAATCTCAAAACAAGTTAACAAAGACAAATCCATAGCCAAATACGAATTAGGAACATTTTGTGAACAATATGGATTACCTCCTATTGCTCCTTCTAACAAAAAGAAAAAATCATAAGTCTATCACAAGTATCCCAATAGATACTCAGGTAGACAATACCCCCGATACAACAAATACAAATCCAAAAACAAAAACTTTGAACCCAACAAATTTTACGAAAAACCGAAATCCAACAAGTGGAAGAGGAAACGCTCTGGAAAAATCCACTTAAAGCCCCAAGAACAAATTGGTACAAATGTGGCAAATATGGCCATTACGCCAACAAATGCCGAGTTAAAAAAAATATTAACTAGTTGAAGATCTCTGAGGAAGAGAAGCTTCAATTAATTCAAGTTCTAGAACTTAGAGACACAGACAATAGTCAACCCGAGGATGATATCTTATCATCTTCTTCCAATGAGAATTCCTCAAGTAGCCTTTCATCTCCTGACATCAAGCTAGGATGCACCGATGCTTGTTGTAAGACAATCTCTGTCCTCAACAAACATGAAGAACAAGAAGATCTTCTTATCGAATTAATCAGTAAAGTCGATGAACTTGAATTAAAATCATTTTATCTCAAGAAACTAAAGAAATTAGTTTCTTCAGAAGAAATTGGCACTAGCCAGCCCCAAACAACTTCAAGAATCTCTCTTAGCACAACCTTAGAAAGGTTCAATAAGACTAAGAAATAAATAACCATCTAAGATCTTCATAAAGAAGTAAATAAAATCAAAGATGAAATTAGGTTTCTAAAGTCCGAAAACCTAGAAGTCTGCACACAACTTAGTAAAATCCAAACCCAAACACTCATCCAAAACAATGATGAAGACACTAGTTCTTCTTCAAACCATAGCTCAGAATCTTCTTCTTCTAAAGAATCATCAAAAAATTTAAATATTAGGTCTTTTAGACAAGATAATAATCCAGAAGTGGTATTCTAAAATTAAGATAATAATCGAAGACTTTCACTTAGATTTAATTGCTTTGATTGACTCAGGTGCAGACTTGAATTGTATTCAAGAAAGATTAATTCCTACTAAGTACTTTCATAAATCAATAGAAATACTTAGCGCTGCAAACCAATCACCAATGCAATTAAATTATGAAATTCCTAAAGCCCATGTTTGTCAAGACAGTATTTGTTTCAAAACCCCATTTGTCTTAATAAAAAATATTTCTGATCCAGTCGCCTTTATATATTATTTTAAGGTTCATCACAATAGGATTACCACAAAAGTTTTAGGACAAAAGGTCACATTTGAGTTTTGCACGGAAACATATCTCAAAAAATTAAAACATCTTCAAAAGAATAGTGTTTCATGATCCCTCAATCTGATTACACAAAAATCACAACAAATTAATTTCTTAAAAGAAGAAATTAATCACAAAAGAATTGAAGAACAATTAAAAAATGAAATCTTATCCAACTGTATTGACAATTTTCAACAGAAACTTGTTAATGAAATCTGTTTAGATATTCCCAACGCTTTTTGGCATTGCAAACAACATATTGTTAAACTTCCTTATATCAAGGAGTTTAATGAATAAAAAATCCCAACCAAAGCCAGACCTATCCAAATGAGTCAAGAAGTTATGGAATTTTGTAAGACAGAAATCCAAGAACTACTTAATAAAGGAATTATCTGAAAAAGCAAATCACCATGGTCCTGCCCAGCTTTTTATGTTTAGAAAAATGCAGAACTAGAAAGAGGAACTCCTAGATTAGTTATTAACTACAAATCTTTGAATGAAGTTTTGGAATGGATTAGGTACCCAATCCCCAACAAAAGAGATTTGATAAAGAGACTTTCTCAAGCAGTTATTTTTTCAAAATTTGATATGAAATCCGGCTTTTGGGAAATTCAAATTCATGAAAATGATAAATACAAAACAGCTTTTGTAACACCTCTATGAATGAAATGTAATGCCTTTTGGCCTTAAAAATGCTCCCAATGAATTCCAAAATATTATGAATGAGATTTTTAATCAATACAGCCATTTTCCGATTGTTTATATTGATGACGTTCTTATTTATCCAAAGTCAATAGATGAACACTGGAAACATTTGCATATGTTTGCTAGGATAATTAAGTCCAATGGATTAGTTGTCTCCACAACCAAAATTAAGTTGTTTCAAATCAATATTAGATTTTTAGGATACAATATCCACCAGTCAACCGTCCAACCAATAGATCGAGTTATCCAGTTTGTTGACAAATTCCCAGATCAGATTACTGATAAAACCCAACTTCAGCGATTTCTTGGTTCTTTAAACTAGGTCTTTGAATTCTATCCTCATCTTCGTCAACAATGTAAACCTTTGTTTGATCGTTTGAAAGATAACCCTCTAGCATGGTCTAACATTCATACATCTATTGTCAAACAAATTAAAACACATGTTAAGACTTTGCCATGTCTTGGCATTCCAACTCCCAACTCATTTAAAATAGTTGAAACCGATGCATCTGATATTGGTTATGGAGGTATCCTCAAACAATCAATTTCTTCCGGATCTCCTGAATTAATTATTCCTTTCCATTCAGGAGTATGGAATCCAGCATAAAGTAATTATAGTACTATTAAGAAAGAGATATGATCTATTGTATTATGCATTAGCAAATTTTAAGATGATTTACTAAACCAAAAATTTCTTATTAGAGTTGATTGCAAATCTGCAAAACATGTTTTACTAAAGGATGTTCAAAATATTGCATCAAAGCAAATTTTTGCACGGTGGCAAGCCATATTAAGCATTTTTGATTTTGATATTGAATACATAAAGGCAGCCAAAATTGCATCCTTGATTTCCTAACCAGAGAATTTTTGCAGGGGAAAAATGAGAGATAAAAGCAATAACCAGAGGAGGTTTTCTGCCACTCTTGTACCATCACCAATAAAACAAGAATTTATTCCCGATTCTTCATCGGCTTTAGCCATCTCCAACCGTTTCACACCTTTAGGTTCTATCGTAGGAAACTTCAGGCCAAATTACCAGGCTCATCGTCTAAATTACCAAAAGGCATTAGTCAATTCATATGATCCATACTCTTCCCTGCCTCACCCATCATCATCCCAATCCACCAGCTACACCAAAACATCTCCTTATGTTAAGAAAAGCCCAATGGAATACCTTTTTAGCATCTCTTCCAATATCAAGCAAAACCAAAAACCAGAAAAAATAGCCAAAATAGTGTTTCCACCTAACCTTCATTACAAACCTGCATAATCTCACAAAACCCTTAGGTATTATCAAGCCATTCTCAGTGAAACAGAATCCATCACAATCAAACCTATTTTCAGCAAAACCCATGAAAACAAAATATTGTATCATTCCCTTCATATAGGAAAATTCATTACAGAAACAAAATAGGGAATCCCCCTTTACCATACTAAACAACTTCACACACCGCATGTTCCCATCCCCATCAACAATTATGATTACTTTGATTACATCTAAGCCTGGACCAATATTTTTCTTCATCAAACAGACGACCTTAGTCATTCATGGTTCATAACATTTGATAGAAATTTCAAATTGAACTTCCGAGCTTGGTTTTCAAAATGGTGGTCTACTCATGGCTCAACAGCCAGTTTCATTCCTGAAGACCTCATGCAAGTCCTTTCAATTGGATTCCAGAAAAAATTTGATCGCAATCGTTTCAATGATAGGATTACATTACTTTCTTTGTTTGTGGCAAAATACAAAGTCCCTTGGATTATGCAATGGAATTATGAAATTGAAACAGGAGAGATCTATAGATCAAGGTTCGTCAGGTGGTGGGATAAGTTTGACCGACAGAAGATTATTGATTTAGTCCTCTCGAAATTTCCCATTACTCCAATTCCAGCAGTATATCCAGCTCAACCATCAATGGCGTTGCCAACTATCCCAGAATAATCTTTATCAGACATTAGTCCATCTTCACCCCTCAAAGGAAAATCCAAATCATCCACAAGTTCAAAGAAAAAAAAAAGTCTTCTCAACTCAAAGACCTTGCCTAGCAGCTCATGGCAGAAGCAGCTTTGCTGCACAATGAAGACTCAAACTTTGAAGGTTCAGACGCATCCTCCACAAAACATCAATATTTCCAGGATTCCTAGGACCCTTTCAGCTTGTAATAATTCAAACATGTAATTTTACCCATGTAAAACCTACAGTAGCAGTCATGTGATCTTATCACCGAAAACAGTATCAGCAGTAGCAGGAATCGTTCATACAGAACACTATTTATGAATAGTAAAAATCATTTTTTTTCACTATTCATCCATCATTTCACCACTCAATTATGACCGCGTGATTCTACAGTCATCCGACAGTATCTTTTCCACCCATCAACTTTGGCATCTTCCGGCTCACAAGACAGACAGTCGGGATTCCTGCTTCATTCATGGATAACCCTTTCGCCTATATCAGCAAGCCTTAGCTCCTATGCTCAGCAGGCTGAAATTTCTGCGTATTCTTTAAGAACAGAAACCATACTCAGCTCAAAATATCTCAGTTCAAAATTGTAAACACTTTCAATTATGTTTAGGATACCTGCGAGCTCCTTTTTGTTCTTGGGGCTTTGAGTGGATTTTTCCAGAGGGTTTCCTCTTCCACTTGTTGGATTTTGGTTTTTCGTAAAATTTGTTGGGTTCAAAGTTTTTGTTTTTGGATTTGTATTTGTTGTATCGGGGGTATTATCTACCTGAGCATCTATTGGGATACTTGTGATAGACTTGTGATTTTTTCTTTTTGTTGGAGGGTGCAATATGAGGTAATCCGTATTGTTCACATAATGTTCCTAATTCATATTTGGCTATGGATTTGTCTTTGTTAACTTTTTTTGAGATTTTCATATCGATACACATTTTCAATCCTTCATTCTAGATAATATTTACTATATTTCCATAAGTAAGGGTATGATATGGTATGATACCTTCTTCCTTGACTAAGACATTTCTAATTTTATGGGCAAAGATGTTTGGTAATCCATTTATGAATTTTTCTTTCCAGAATGGTTGAATACTGTCTTCTCTAAGCATGACTCTAGACATGAACACATCTTTGTACCATCTAAAATCACGTAGAGTTGGACATCTCAAATTGCTGAGTTGATCATGAATTCTGGAAGTGACATTACTAGGTGTTTCTATGAAATGGTCTATGATTGTGAAGAGTAACGTGTTTACTGCATCTGGGACACCTTGTCCAATGGTTTCGTCGAAGATGGGTATTCCTTCTTCATCTTTTTTAACAGCATGTTTTATTTCATTTTTGGATTGTTCAGTGAGATGTTTTTCCCACCAGGAATGAAGCATTCCTGTGAATCCAGTGACCAAGAGGTCAACAACTTGTGTTTGGCTAAGATTGTGATTGGTAATATAACTATTAGCAACCATAGAGATATGTTGTAATTTATTTAGAAGTTCTTGTTCTGACAATCCATCTATATTCCATTCATAGAGTTTGTCAGAAGAGACAGAGAATTGGTTTTGAATATTTCGTTCTTCGAATTGAATATCTGGAGGTGTTGGTCTGGGATACCCGTTTTTGGTAAGGGATGTTGAATTGACTCGTTTATTTGTGATGTGTTTGAGTTCAAGGTTTTGAAAAGCTTGTTCAACTTTTCAAATGGAATTTGTATCATCTTCACTTTCTGAATCCGAAAATGTAGAAGATGTTTCTGGTTGATGTTCGTCAGAATGATTTAAAACATGGACTGTTTTTTCTTGCTTTAATTCTAAAAGCATTTGGTCTATTTTTTGGCTTGTGGAATTGGTTTTTAAAGAGATTGTGCTTGATGATTATTCTGGGAAATTGATGAGAGGTTTTTCTCTGATTGAGGGTTTTGGTTGAGACAATTTGTCAATTTTGGTTTCAATTTTGTCTAATTATTTTCCTATGGTATGACGAGTCTGGTTGGTAAAGTTGTTTTGTTCAATGACTGATTTAACTCCTAAATCTTCTTTGGGAAGTTTGAAAGGAGTTTCTGGAATTTGGGTATTACCCTTTGTGATGAGAATTGTTTATTGTGGGGGATGACTAGAAGAGACAATAGTCTTGTCTTCTTTAAGCCAATTTTCTTTGGTTATGACCTTTAATTTCTTTTCAGACTCATAGTGTTTCTCAACAAAGTCGAAGAAAAACACTTCGAATCTATATTTGTTCATGAAGCTTTTCCATTCTTCATAAATTTCATTTTTGTTTTTGTGTGTATTTGTTTTGGAAAATATTCCTTCGTGGAATGGAATGTTTTCTGGTGACTCAATATCAGCATTGAGTTTTTTCTTATTATACTTAAAAGGTTTGTTTAAAACTAGGAGTTGATGGTGGACTTGACTTGCATCAAAGTCTGATTCTGTTGGAGAAGTTTGTTCTCCTGGGTCTTGGGTATTGGGTTGGTACACCGGATGAGTTACTTGAGAGGTTGTTTCAATTGATTTTAATTTTAAGTGCATTAAATCATTGATTAATTCTTGTTGAGTGACAGTTGAGCTAGTCTCTACTGCTTTAAGTTTTTTGTTTATTAACGAGTTGATTAACTCTTGATCTTGACCCACCCTATTGGTTGGTGTGGATGCAGAAAAAGAATTTCTGCTAGGATCAAATGATCTGTATGATTGGAGGGACTCACAAGATTTTCTGGCTAGACCGTCGAAGTGGATTTTAACAGTTCCGTCAAAATATTGTTCTATGTTGTCTAGATTGACTAGACTATTTTATATACCTACAGGTTTGCTTTCATTTATCAAACACCAATCTGAAGGCAGACTGATATCTGACCACCTAATGGTTCTTGGTATCTTGATGTTGGCATTTTCTTGATTAGTTTGGATAAGAAGTGTGTGGTCTCTTGGACTCTTGGTTAGGGCTTGGAAGTTCATGTTCGTGCCAGTGACTTTATAATAAACTCTGTAAATTAATGCCTGATAGGGGCATATTTATGCACCTTAGTTAGCTTGTTCTTGTGCATTTATGTTGTTTTTCCTTAGTTAAAGTAGTCTTTTAAGCTAGTTTGATGTATTTTCAGGTTCTAAGGGCAAAGTATGCAAAAGGATGCATTTTGGAGCCTTTTGGAGCACATTTGAGCTTGGAATGGACATCATATGCTTGGAGCCAAGAGGATGGACGAATTTGAAGTTCAAGAGAGGCTAGGAATGTGCAAAAGAGTTGAAGAAATAAATCCAAGTCAAAGAAGATAAGGAATCAGCTACAAAGAAGGAGAATTATCCAAAACATTATCCAAAACTACCTTATCTTATCCTTATCTTATCCTTATCTTATCCAAACCTTATCTTATCCTATCTTACCATGCCTTATCTTATCCTATCCTAATCCTTTCCTAACTTAATTCTTGCTGTAAAAGGGTTTTAATTTCAGTTTAGGAGACATAAAAACCTGATTTCTAGGAACCTTATCTCCTCTATGCCGCACCTTAGGCCTTTTCCCATTAAAAATCTGATTGTTTTAAACCTATTTCCGGATGGATTTGGCTTTCTAGAAGCCCTAATCTGATTTACCCAGGGTTTTTGGTGCCTATATATATATTCTACACCCTTGCCGCAGGTACCACCCTCCATATACATCATTCACACCATCTACACTACACACATCCCTTGCCGCAACCTTCATCACCACACCACCATACTTCCTGACCTTGCCGCACCATCCATTCCCTCTAAACACTACTGCACCACTCCATATCCTTTCACCCATACACCTAAGTCCCTAAACCTGCCCCGAGTCTCTGTGACACAGCAAAGAAAAGGAGAAGAAGCCTTGGACGTGCATGCCATTCAAGTTCGAATTGCTGGAAGTTTTAGGTGTTTCCTTTCCTTTGATTTCAATGTTTAAATTCAATACTCTTTGTTTTGTACGTATGAGGAACTAAACCCCCCTTGGCTAGGGGGGGATTCAAAACCATGTTCATGCTTGCTATATGACTTGATTACCTCTAATTGCGTTTCATAAGTTGTGAATTCAATTTACTTATCTATTTGAATTAAACTGATTTGTGTGTGTTGGTTGAGAGTGCACGCTTAATTGTCATGCATAAATCTAATGCTAGGATATAAGGAAGTTTCACCTAATCGTTACAAACTTATATTCGCAAGTAGTAAAGGTTGATGATCTCAATTGTGTTAAGTAAATTCTTGGCATAAGTATCATGCGCTTTCATAGTTACCAGTGCCTCGTCAATACTTATGATTTCCATTGAACGTAATGATCTTTGATTGTATCTCTAGTATGCGCTTTCATATAGAGAACTCTTGAAGAATAATTTGATCGTGATTCGCATTTTCCGTCCAATTCATTGACATAAGGGAA
The DNA here is from genome assembly GCA_024362995.1 of Heteromeles arbutifolia. Lineage (NCBI taxonomy): Eukaryota > Viridiplantae > Streptophyta > Magnoliopsida > Rosales > Rosaceae > Heteromeles > Heteromeles arbutifolia. Next base: position 10,181,140 of record JANCRC010000019.1, read on the forward strand.
ATTTGAAAGTTAATTTAAGCGGACCTAATTAACTTGGAGTGTTGAGAATTCGTGGTTTATTGAATTGCAATTAGAAATCGTTTTGTATGCAAGTATGACATGTGTGGAGAAGAACCCCTTAGCTAGCCTTCCATCCATTCATTTAAACCAAATTCATTTTAAAATCTGTTTTGTTTTACAAAGTTTATGTTTTGTTTTCAAATTCGTCAAAACCAATTCCCCCTTTATTTTGAAGTGTCAAATTAGTTAGAAAGTGATTTAAGTTTGTGTTTTTGAGTGTCGTGAGTCCAGTTATAACATATTTTCGTCCAAATTCTTCCTTAGTGCTCAAAACTGCCCAGAAAGTGGTTTTAAGGCAGTTTTGAGTGTTTGTTTGCTGTTTTGAGTCTTTTGGTTTGTTTTAGTGTTTTAAAGTATAGTTTTGCATTCTTTGAGTCTAATTTAGTGTTTTAACTTTGTTTTAAGTTTTTGAGTCAGTTTTCAAGTGATTTAGCAATCCCTCATAATCCCCGGCCTAGAACGATCCCTACTTACATACTTTGCTACAATTGATAAAAAGAGGGTTTAATTTGTGTGCTTATATATTTCGCATTAAATTTTTGGCGCCGTTGCTGGGGATTAGCAACCTTGCTAATCCCTTGGATTGTTATTTTCGTTTGGTTTAATTAGATCAGATTCTGACCTTGTTTTTGTTTCTTGTTTTAGGTACTAGTTTATGACTCGGAGTTCTCATCCGGTTTGTGAACATATTTTGGACTTTGACGACGATTTCGAGCGAGAGTTGAGACGAAAGAGGAAGAATCCAGAACCAAGTGAATCAAGTGCAAGTTCAGAAGCCGAATCTGAAATTGAAGAGGATTTGGAAGAGGAGCAAGACATGGCTGCAGATAATCGAACGATCAAAGAACTTTCAGCCTCGGGATTAGACAATGCAACCCCTTTATGCATTCAATATCCTAAGGCATCCGAGGGCAAAACTGATGAATTCGAATTGAAGTCTAGCTTGTTACACCACATTCCCAAATTCCATGGGTTGTCCATGGAAGATCCTAACAAACACTTGAAAGAATTCGAAGTGGTGTGTTCAAGCATGACCCCCGTCAATGTCGATGGGAGTATTTTGAAGATGAAGGCATTTCCCTTTTCTCTCTTGGAAAAGGCGAATGATTGGTTGTATGAATTGGCTCTCGGAACTGTCACATCATGGGAGAGCATGACACGGGCTTTCTTGGAGAAGTTTTTCCCAACTTCTCGAGTCATTACCATACGAAAAAGGATAAGTGGAATTCAGCAAGAAGAAGGTGAGTCTTTTCCTACGTATTATGAACGTTTTAAATCTCTTATTGCTTCATGTCCACAGCATCAGATGAAGGAGGAACTTCTCCTACAATACTTCTACGAGGGACTTCTACCAATCGAAAGTCAAATGTTAGATGCCTCAGCAGGAGGGGCCTTGGTGGACAAGACCCTTACGGCTGCAAAGACCTTGATTGCTAATCGAGCGTTGAACGCTCAACAATACGAAGATGTTGGACAAAGGAGCATTCCATGGCAACACCAAGTGAATGAGGTAAGTGCTATAACCGAACTTCAAAATCAAATGGCTAACCTTACCACTCTTCTTTCTCAGGTTGTTGAAGGACCAAAAGTGCAAATCGTGGCTTCTTGTGGCGTGTGCTCCATGCAAGGACATCCCACGGATAAGTGCCCACAATTGATAGAGAATGGAGCGTGGGAGACACTCAATGCCGTGGGTTTTGGGAATCAATACCAAAACCGTGGTGACCCCTTTTCCAATACTTACCATGTTCATGCTTGCTATATGACTTGATTACCTCTAATTGCGTTTCATAAGTTGTGAATTCAATTTACTTATTTATTTGAATTAAACTGATTTGTGTGTGTTGGTTGAGAGTGCACGCTTAATTGTCATGCATAAATCTAATGCTAGGATATAAGGAAGTTTCACCTAATCGTTACAAACTTATATTCACAAGTAGTAAAGGTTTATGATCTCAATTGTGTTAAGTAAATTCTTGGCATAAGTATCATGCGCTTTCATAGTTACAAGTGCCTCGTCAATTCTTATGATTTCCATTGAACGTAATGATCTTTGATTGTATCTCTAGTATGCGCTTTCATATAGAGAACTCTTGAAGAATAATTTGATTGTGATGTGCATTTTCCGTCCAATTCATTGACATAAGGGAAATTTGAAAGTTAATTTAAGCGGACCTAATTAACTTGGAGTGCTGAGAATTCGTGGTTTATTGAATTGCAATTAGAAATCGTTTTGTATGCAAGTATGACATGTGTGGAGAAGAACCCCTTAGCTAGCCTTCCATCCATTCATTTAAACCAAATTCATTTTAAAATCTGTTTTGTTTTACAAAGTTTATGTTTTGTTTTCAAATTCGTCAAAACCAATTCCCCCTTTATTTTGAAGTGTCAAATTAGTTAGAAAGTGATTTAATTTTGTGTTTTTGAGTGTCGTGAGTCCAGTTATAACATATTTTCGTCCAAATTCTTCCTTAGTGCTCAAAACTGCCCAGAAAGTGGTTTTAAGGCAGTTTTGAGTGTTTGTTTGCTGTTTTGAGTCTTTTGGTTTGTTTTAGTGTTTTAAAGTATAGTTTTGCATTCTTTGAGTCTAATTTAGTGTTTTAACTTTGTTTTAAGTTTTTGAGTCAGTTTTCAAGTGATTTAGCAATCCCTCATAATCCCCGGCCTAGAACGATCCCTACTTACATACTTTGCTACAATTGATAAAAAGAGGGTTTAATTTGTGTGCTTATATATTTCGCATCAATGCCAAAGGCTGTGTTCCTTCAAGGACTTGATATCTTTAAGTTTTGATTTTTAATGTGAGTGCTTTCAGTATGTGGGGCTCTGAAAGGCTTATCGTAAGATTTGGAAAACAATCAAAGTGGATAGGTCCATTGTAAAGACTGGATTCAATCATTCCAAGTATGCTATCACTGAATTCAGTGAATCTTGCATCCCGGAGACATAATAAGATAGAGGTGTTAAGACCTCTACGTGTCAGTGGTTTAAGTGCAATTTGAACTAAGCCAATGTGGATGTAATTATGACCATCTTTTCTATGGGATTGAATTTGTTCAGGTGTGAACAATTGACATGTTTCATGTTCTTTACTAAGAGCATAGGCTTTTTCAACAGTTTTGACATGATGTTCAGTTCTAAATGAGGCTACTGACCATTTCTTTTTGTAAGTATTTTTGCTTGAAACCTTGGGGATGTTCCAATCTCCAAAGTCGACACTGTCGTTCGTTTGAAAATCAAGTTTTTGTTCTTCATTAACAATGTCTGGAATTGTTCCTAAATTGGACCTAGAGCTAGTGCTGGTCATTGAATTAGATCTAAATAATCTACTCATAAAGTACAAAATACAAACAATCAAAATATAGAAAACTTAAATGTGTCACCTTCCTCGCGTATTCGCTAAACTCCTTCCCCGCTCATGCGATCCGCTCATGCCTCTACCTGGGACTTATTGTTTGGAACACGCCTTACTGTTTGGTTGGGGAGTCTAACAAACGTTCTTAATAGGTTAGCAAATAAGATAGACTGTAAATTAAATGGCTGGAAAATTGAAGAAGACTTGCAGATTACTCAGAGTATAACTCAATTACCACTCACTTGGCTCTGATACCAAATGGGGGCGGAAGCACATAATATAAATCTGGGTGAGAAACTCAATATATTGAATCAGATAAAAACGAGGGCGAAGGCCAAATCTAAATCTGGGTGAGAAACTCAAATCCAAATCTAAAGCCGAATGGCTGTAATAGAATAACATATATGCATAAAATTAAATGAAACCTATATATATATATATATATATATATAGTAGATGAGCTGTGTGTGGGCATTGGAACCGGAAACTAAAACCGAACATGGACCGTCCCGTACCGAACCTGGTCAGTTCGGTATTTTCTACTATTCTCATGGTGTCAGTACGAAACCGAACAATGTGAGGATTGAATGGTACGGTATCAGTTTCGAATTTTCAAAACCGAGGAATACCAATAAGGCAAAGGGATGGAGGAAAAGAAAGGAAGCAGCATGCGAATGGGCGAGTTCACCCCTTCCAGTCTCAACCCCAGCGTCTCCTAATCCAAACACGTTCCTCTCGATCAATCTATAATCTCTCTCTACAAATGTTTGCAGCTTCGATGATCTCTTAGGCTTTGATCGAAGCTCTTCTATTGCATTCCCTTAGAACAAAAACAAAGATAAACTGCCGTCTCAGATCGACGAACTCGAGTTTTTAAACCAAGGAGAAAGAGGTAGAACGAAGAGAGAGGAATGTGTTTTGCACATCTTATTTTTGAAAAGAACGAAAGAGAGAGGTACTAGGGATTTGGAATGGGAGAAAAGAAAGCCAACTATGCAAGTATTGGCTTTTGTAACTTACTAGGTTGATGTGGACTTGATATCAACTTTTGGATTCATCGAATGGCCATTATGAAAGCCAAAAAATAGATCGTCTTCCTCGCGAAGTTTAAACGCCATTGCCGTCGCCGTGGTCAGCCTGTGAGGTTCTCATGCGTGCACGCTTCAAGCATGAACAGAGAAACACATCCATAGAAGAAGAAGAAGGGCAAAGCAATTTTATAAATATAAAAACGAGAAGAAAACGATCGATGATTCGATTTCGATTATATAATTATAAATATAGAAAATTTGCTTATGTGTTTAAATTAAGACAGGAAACCGTTCGGTTGGAAGTTGGAAGAATTCAACTTGTATAAGAAATGTAATTAATTATTTTAGTACGTTTTTGTAGGGTATGCTGTCTTTTGTCACGTATATAATTTAATCTACAGCCATGTTGCTCTTGCATGCACTCTATGCAGCTACTACTAGTAGTAGTAGAGAAATATATAGTCAGTAGGTGTTCGTGCATAAGTGTTTTGCAAGAAATGAAGATTGGTTTCTACAATTTAAATGCTTTGATTAAATGTGAGCCTTTGGATCATAGTCCAAGTGTGCATTTTAAATTCATTTAATTAAGTGATTAATTTTGCAACATGTAACTATCTCATGGGATAGATGAATGAATGGTAGGATTTTCTTTGATGTAAGAGAGAGAAACTCTCATTCTCTTTCCTATCTATTTGTAACGGTACGTAATATGCTCATCACACTTAGTGTGTGAACTGTGAATGGAATCCAAGAATTGTTAGCACCTTCCTTCCCTCTCTGCCATTTTCGAGCAACCTGCAAATCTGCAGGACTCATTCACACTACCTCCATTAATAAACACTCAAGCTAGATATACTCTAACATGGCCTCAAAGCCAAATTCCTTCATAATCTGGGCGTGAATATGTGAATCAAGGTAGCCGAGATACGCGAGGTGAATCGAGCTTCTTTACAAAGAAATCTGAAGCGTCTGAAATTTCTGGGTTTCTCGATAACAAGTCTAACATGGCTGGATCGAGTGGCGCTGATCTCTGAGCACCAATTTTCAACGGAGAGAATTTTGATTTCTGGCAAATCAGAATGATTACTATATTTCATTTTCATGAACTCTGGGATATAGTTGAGAATGGGTTCGTTGATTCAATAAAGAAGAAGGAAGAGCTCACTACAAATGAGAGTAAACTCTTGAAGGAAAATATTGTCAAGGATGCAAAGGCTCTTGGCATTATTTAGGGAGCTGTCTCCGATCAAATCTTCCCAAGAATTGCTACACAAGAGAGGGCAAAATCAGCTTGGGATGTGTTAAAGCAAGAGTTCGTGGGAGATAAACAAGTAAGGTCTATGAAACTTCAAGTCTTACGCTGTGATTTTGATTAAACTAGAATGGTTGAGCATGAATCATTATCTGCATATATTGCTAGACTGTTTGATTCAATTAACCAGATGAAAATTTATGGTGAGGATCTGATTAATCAAAGAGTTGTGCAAAAATTATTGATTAGTTTACCTTGGTGATAGGAGCATATTTATGCGACTTAGTTAGCTTGTTTCCTTGCATTTACTTAGTTAGTTTGTGTTGATTATAGTGTTTTAAGCTATTTTCGTGTGTTTGTAGGTCCAATTGGCAAAGTTGGCAAGAAAGTGCATTTTAGAGCATTTTGGAGCAATTATGGGCTGAAATGGATTACATGCATATGGAGCACAAGGAATGGATGAATTTGAAGTTCAAATGAGGCTAGGAATGTGTTTAAAAGTTGGAGAAATAAATTCAAGTCAAAGAAGATAAGGAATCAGTTACAAACATGGAACATTATCCAAACCAACCTTATCTTATCTTATCTTATCCTATCCTAATCTTATCCTATCTTAATTCCACCTGCAAGGGGGACTCCTTTTCATAATAGGATGCCTAAAACCTGTTTTTAGGAGGTCTTTTCCATCTAGAAACATGCCACAACACTCCTTTCTAGAAGTCCTAAAAATCTGGTGCCCCAAACCTTTCTAGAAGGCCTTTGCCTTGCCTTGCACTCCATCCCCTTCCCTCTAATTGTGCCGCACCTTCCTTACCCTTATTCCTCTTGGATTTTGATTTAATTAGTCTATTCCCTTGTGGATTTGGATTGTGCAAAGCCTTTTCAGAAATTAATTGGGCTAAACCCCTTTCCTGATGGATTTAAGCCTTGTGCCGCACCCTAGGGCCCTAATCCTTTATTTCTGCTAAGTCCAAGTCGTACCCTGATTTCCCTAGGGTTTGCCACGCCTATATATACATATTTTGAGGCTTTGCTGCAGGTTACCACCCCCTATACCACACCATATATCGTAGCCATCACCATCTATACACAGAAACACCCTTTGCAGCAAGAAGGAGAGGAGGAGAGCTTTGCCGTGGCTTCCATTGGAGGAGGACCTTGTGCCGCAACAACCTGCAACCATTGGAGACTTCCTGAGTTCTTTCTTCCATTGTTTTAGTTTCAATGTTTATTTCAGATTGCTTTTCAATTGTTATGAACATGTGTAACTAAGTTTTTCTTAGTTAGAGGTGAATTCGAAGCCATGGACATATGTTTAATATGAATTGATTACCTCTAGTTATTGTTTCGTAAAACATGAATACGATTCACTTATCTGTTTGATTAAAACTTATTCTTTTATGTGGGTTAAGGGTGCACACTTAGTTTGCATGCATGAATCTGATGCTAAAATATAAGGGAATTTCACCTAATTGTTATGAACTTATATTTATGAGTAGTAAAGGTTGCTAGTCACAATCATGTTAAGTGAATCCATGGCAGGAGTATCATCATGCTTTTCATAGTTACGAATGTCTTGTCAATGCTTATGATTTTCATAGAACTTAATGATCTTTGAATGTATCTCTATTATGCGTATTCCATGTAGGGAACTTGATAAGAATAATTTGATTGTCGATGCGTTATCCATCCAATTCAATGAATTAAGGAAAATCTGAAAGTTAATTTGTGCATTCACGATTAATTTGGGGCATTGTCATTCATGGTTTAAAGAAACAATACTAGAAATCAATTTGTATGCATATGTTTCATGTGTGGAGAAGGATCCTCTAACTAGCTTTTCACCCTTGAAATCACCTTAATTTCGTTTTAACTTACTTTGTTTGCTGCAATTTACTTAGTTTTGTCAAATTTGTCCAAATCTGTCCCCTTTCTGTGTTTTGAGTCTTACTAGTCTAGAATTTGTCCAATTCACTCTCTAGTATCTGTTTTGAGTCTATTTAGCTTAGTTTGTGTGTTTTGAGTCAATTTGGTCAGTTTTGAGTCATAAGAGTCTAGTTTAGTGTTTTAGAGTTTAAATTGTGTAGATTAGCATCCATTCTAATCCCCGGCCTAGAACGATCCCTACTTTCATATACTACGTCGATAGGGTTTTAATTTGAGTGTCAAGTAATTTTCACATCACTTGGTCTTATGACAACATTGCTTTTGTGATTGAGAATATTAAGGATCTAGAAACTGTTTATACTCAAGATTTGGATGCTATTCTAAAAGGATATGAGCATAGAATTGAGAGACACTCTAAGAATCACACAGAGAAGGCAGTTGCAAGCCTTAGCTTAACTCCCAAGCAAAACAAGTTTAATGCAAATCAGAATTTCAAACCTCAAAAAAATTGGAAGACTCAAGGGAAGAAGTGGGACAATAGACCTACATATCAACAAGGAAAAACTGCAATAGCTCATGAGATGGCTAAAAATCCTTGAAAACACTGTGACACCTTACATTTTGGTGATTGTTGGTTTAAGGGAAAGCCTAAATGCCATAACTTTGATAAGTTTGGGCATATTGAAAAGGATTGTCATAGCAAGAAGGCTATTCAGCATGTGAACTATGCCAATCATGTTGAAGAAACTCCTACCATGTTTTATGCCTGTCATGTTACTACTGTAAATAAGCTTGAAGATGTGTGGTATGTTGACAGTGGTTGTAGCAACCATATGACTGGTAGAGAATATCTTTTAATTGATATTGACAGAAAAGTGACTCCAATGTTGAAATGGACACAAGGCAGCTTGTTGATGTTATTGGCAAATGAAATCTAGTAGTTGAAATAAAATTGGGGAAAAGGTATATCAGAGAAGTGGTGTTGGTGTCTGGTTTGAAGGAAAATCTTTTTAAGTGTGGGGCTAACGATGGAGAATGATTATTTTCTCATTTTTGGAGGAAATAAGGTTGACATTTATGATGATTGTACTCTCTCCAACTTGGTAGTGAAGATCCAATGAAAAGCAACATAAGTTTCCTTTTGAATCTACATTCAGGAACACAAATTGCAATGAGAGCCAATGTTTTCCAATCTGCAAGGATTTGGCATATGAGGTTGGGTCACTTTTGAAACAACTTCAGAAGTAAGAAATGGTGGTTGGTATGCCAAAATTGAAGTATGTTGAAACAATCTGTGAAGGCTGTGCCCTTGGCAAACACAGTAGAGATGCATTTCCAAGAGAAACTACTGGAGAGCTATTCCCTCTAAAATTGGTACACTCAAACATATGTGGTCTTATGCAAACTCTTACAAAGGCTGGAAACAAATATTTTCTCACCTTTATGGATGATTGCACTTTTCCATTTTAATAATGATCCTATTGATTGTGTTCAAGAAGTTTAAAGCTATTGTAGAGTTGCAAAGTGGCTACAAGCTAAAACAGCTAAGAAGTGACAGATGAGGTGAATATACATCGTTGGAGTTCACTCAATTCTGTGAAAGTTTGGGATTGGAAAGACAACTTACTGTGGCATACTCACTACAACAAAATGGTGTTGCAAAAAGAAAGAAATAATAAGATCAGTGTTTAAATGGCAAAGTGCATGATGATTGAGAAGAATATCCTTTGGAATTTTCAGCAAAAGCTGTTAACAACACTGTACATACTAAACAGGTGTCCTACTAATCATTTGGAAAGAAAAACTCTTTTTGAAGCTTATAGTGGAAGAAAGCTTGGAATCAAGCATTTGAAGGTGTTTGGATCCCTGTATTATGCTTACATTCCACATCAACTAAGGCAAAAGTTGGATGAAACTAGTTCTAAGTGTATATTTCTAGGATATGGAGGATGTGAAAAGGGTTATAGGCTCCATAACCTTGAAACTGGGAAATTGGTTATATCTAGGGATGTGATTTTTAATGAAAATGCTTGTTGGGATTGGATGTCAAAGGCCGAGAAGACTATGAAGGTGTCAATCAATGCTGATGATGTTCACGAAGTATATGAAGATGAAGGGAGTTACAGTTAAACTCGAAGAAACACTGCCTTCACCAAAAGAACCTTAAGATCTGAATGGTGTTGATCTTGCTTCTTATGCAAGTACTGTCACTCGAAAAGGCGTTACATGTCCATGAAAGTATTTTCACACTCCTCTTAAGTTCAGAAGTTTGAATGAAGTATATGAAAGATGAAATTTCTGCATAGTTAGACCTGAGTGCTTAGAAGAAACATCAAAAGATGAATCACGGCAGAAAATAATGAGTACTGAGTTGAGATGATAGATGAAAGAGAATAATTGTACTTGGGAATTGGTTAATAGACCATCTGATAAACCTATTATTGGTGTTAAATGGGTTTATAAGACAAAATTGAACTTGGATGGTTATGTGCAAGAATAAGGCAAGATTAATAGCTAAAGGCTATTCTAAAAAAGCCATGAGTTGACCTAGTTAGACTTTTGCACCAGTTGTAAGATTAGATACTATCAGGACTTTGATTTCACTCTTAGCTCAAAAGGGTTGGAAATTGTTCTAATTAGATGTCAAGTTTGCATTTCTAAATGGTGTTCTGCATAAACAAATGTATGTGGACCAACCTTTAGGGTATCAAGAAGATAAAGTATACACATTAAAGAAAGCATTATATGGGTTAAAGCAAGCTCCCAGAGCTTGGTACGGTGAAATTAATACTTATTTTAACAAATCTTGTTTCAAAAGAAATCTGTTGATGCACAAAATCAGTGAGACTTTGGAACAACGTAAAGTGTCAAGTTTATGACCTTTGCACAGTTGTTCCGGTTACCTAGTGAGGATAATATGTAAACAAAAAGAGATAGGGAAGCAAACACAAGATGTAAGTGGTTCACTCTAAGTTGGGCTATGTCCATGAGGTAGAAGAGTTCTCATTAATAGTGAAGAGTTTACAGAATTCATAGGTTCAAGTATAATCATCATTAGTGAATTCTAATGACGAGTTTAAGTACAATATTGGCATTAGGGATTAACTGTAGGAGAATGATCTCCTTTATTTTAATGTTGAAATGTGTCGTGTTGTGATTGGCCTCCTGGTTGGAGAGAAATCTTGTGTTTCGGCAGGGGTGCCTCAGCACAAATCCTTCAGTAGGTCTTTAAAGGTACGAAATTGACTTGTGTTTAGAAGTTTAGGGATAAGTGAAGTATGGTACAAACAAAGTCCAAGTGAAGCAATCAAGTCCACCGATTCAGGTATTCTGATTGTTTCACTATATGTGGATGACATCATCTATATTGGAAGTTCTAAAGATATGATTAATGAATTCAAGGTGGAAATGATGAAACAGTATGAAATGATTGATTTGGACCTTTTGCATCACTTTCTTGGCTTGTGAGTGATTCAAACTAAGACGAGTATCTTCATTCACCAAATGAAGTATGCAAAAGCATTATTGGAGAAGTTTGGACTTAAGGATTGCAAATATGTGGCTACACCACTTGCAGTCAATGAAAAACTAAGTAAATCTAATGGAAGTGAAAGTGTTGATGAAAAATTATACAGGAAAATTGTTGGCAGTTTGCTGTACTTAACTGCAACAAGACCTAATGTGATGTTTGCAGCATGCCTATTAGCTAGATATATGCATAATCTAATGAGGAAACACATGTGAACAAGAAAGAGGGTCCTGAGATACATTCAAGGGACTTTGGACTTTGGGATTGAGTATGAGAAGGGTAAATCTGCAGTGGTAATTGGATATTGTAACAATGATTAGTCAAGAAGTGAGGATGACATGAGAAGCACATATGGTTATGCTTTTAGCTTTGGCTCAGCGGTATTCTTTTGGGCATCTGTCAAACAACAAAGTGTTGCTTTATCCACAGTAGAGGCTGAGTATGTTAGTGCTGTAGAAGCCATAACTTAAGCAATCTGGTTAGAGTTTACACTAGCTGATTTTTGTGAAGAACAAGTTGATTCTACACCACTGCTCTGTGACAACACTTTAGCCATATCAATGACTAAAAATCCTATGTTTCATAAAAAAACAATGCCCATAAGCAAAAGGTTGCACTTTATCAGAGATGCACTACAAGATGTGACAATTGATTTGATGTACTGCAAGATAGAAGAGCAATTGGCAGACATATTCACCAAGGCATTTGCTAGGAATCGATTTGAGTATCTCAGAAATGCATTTGGGGTGAAAGCAGCCAAACACTGAGAAAAGAGTGTTGGTGCATAAGTGTTTTGCAAGAAATGAAGATTGGTTTCTACAATTTAAATGCTTTGATTAAATGTGAGCCCTTGGATCATAGTCGAAGTGTGTGTGGAGCAAAAAATAATCAAGAAAATTATGGAGGCGACATGTGGACTTTTGGGTGAAAAGAACAAAATTACCCTCGAGGCACACGGAGATTCCCACGCGCATGCAATGGACAATAACGGCCCAATCAAGGTCAAAGGTGATCAAAATGGTATTCATTCAAAACCCTTTTCGTCAATCCTCATCAAATCCTCCCCACAAGGTAACCCCCAAATTATTCTTTCCGAATTAGGATTGATTAGCTAATTAATTGATTAATTACCCAATTAATTGATTAATTGCCTAATTGATTGCAATTACATTCAAAACCTAAGTCCAATCCTCTTCTAAAATTCTCCAAATTTCTCTAAACACTTTCTCTCTCAAATTCTAACTTTGGCATCAGAGGTTCTTCGGCCAAAGCCCTCCATTCATCGTGGTTGCCTGAGGCTCTTGGCCTTGACATAAGGTGTTAATTGTTTTGCAAGTGCATTTTCATCCAAGAAGAAGAAGGCGGAAATTTGCATCCACAATTTGGTGCTTTCATTGAGAGCCTTGATTCCAACGCTCGAAAAAAGATTCTCGCATTCAAGGTTTTTTGTTTTCTTGTTCATTCGTAGATTTTTCTTACGTTTTCATTCCTAGAATTTTTTTTATACAAAAATTCTTTGAATTAATGTAAAAGAAAAGTACAATGATAAGAGATTCAGAAACCACGATGAACGAAAATTCTAACGTTTAAGAATTGGGACCACAGCGATCCATGAGGCTCAACGCGACGGCAAGTGGAGTGGCACCACCATGGGGCACCATGGCAGCAACCACTGGGCCACCTTTGGAAGGCCCACAACTCACGGGGAGCAGCAAGCCCAAGCGCCAAGGGTAGCCTAAGCCGCTGCCCCAGAAGTGCAAGTTCGAGCCTCACTCACAACCTAAGGTTCGCGGGCCCAAGCTACTCCAACCCAGCGCCTCGTGCTATTCCAAGTTGCACGGGCCCAAGCCCATGACCTACTAAGCCGAGCCGAGGCCCAACATGCGCCACATGCAATCCATCCCACTTCCGTGGCCCAACCCACTCTTGTGGTGTCCCAAGCAGCCCAAACCGGTTCATGACCGGTTCAACCGTCCTGGCTTTAGATTTCTAGGCCGCTGGGGGCATTCTCACCTAATTTCTTTACGGATTTGACATTTCCCAACTCAAATCTCAGGCCCGAAGTCCATTACACTTCCGTTACTCAAGAAGATGCATTTCGTCCAAGCTCTTCCAACCCAAATGGCGAGCAACACTTGTCTTGACAAGTCATAGAGTGGACGACCTTGGTGAATCAGCTCTTGCAGCACATCGAGATGCAACGTGCCCCTAACAAGGTGTCTCGAAGTAGCACAAGGGCAGACAAAGAACCTTTCTAGCATCGTCCTAGTAAGCAGCCACTTAACCAGCCATGAACCGAGCGTTATGGCAGTGTACGGTCCTGACTGGGCCCTCGAGATAGTGTATACTCTCACCTTAGCGCGCGGAGGAGCATGCATTATCGGTTTAGCCTATGATCAACATGAACAACCTTCCAGACGAAATGTTCATTCGCGGCTAGGCCCGTAAGGAGCATCATCCACCTCATATCGGAGTAGGCAGCAAGACGGACAGAGAGAAACAATAACTCAATCCGGCTCAAGTTCAACTGGCAGCCTGCGAGAAATTCACTCTCCTGCTAGGGATGTACCACATGCACTGCAACAGCTGCGTAGATGAGCTGAGCATATAGAATAGCATCCAAGACCAGTAGGTGATGTGAAATTACATTGCACTCAAACTTAAACCCTATCAATGTAGTATGTGTAAGTAGGGATCGTTCTAGCCACGGATTAGAAGGGATGCTAAGCTACGCAAATCTGACTCAAAAACACAAAATTAAACTTAAAAACACTTAATTAGACTCTAAAGACTCAAAACAACTTAAAACAGCACAAAACTAACAACTAGACTCAAAACAGACTTTAGGGAGTTATTTGGACGAATTATAACTTTAGCTTGACTCAAAATGCTAAAGACACAAAATTAAACAGATTCTAACTAAGTTGACACAAGAAAGTAAAGGGGATTGGGTTTTTGACGAAATTAACTAAAACTAAGCAAATTAAAGAAACAAAGTAACAAAGGTACGAAATTGGGTGCTTTGGATAGGTGAAAGGCTAGTTAGAGGGTCATTCTCCACACATGATATATGCATATGAACCAATTTCCAGTTATTATTCCTTTAGACATGAATGACAACACCCCAAGTTAACCGTGACTGCACAAATTAACCGTCAGATTTTCCTTAGTTCATTGAATTGAATGAAAGACGCATTACAACCAAATTATCCTTATCAAGTCTCCTAACTATGTCAGCATGATAGAAAACATATCAAAGGTCATTAAGTTCTTTGAAAATCATAAGTGTTGACGAGGCATTCGTAACTATGACAGCATGATACTCTTGCCTAGGACTTACTTAACATGATTGTGACTAGCAACCTTTACTACTTGTGAATATAAGTTCATAACGATTATGTGAAACTCCCTTATACTCTAGCATCAAATTCATGCATGCAAATTAAGTGTCGACCCCCAATTAACACACATAAACAAGTTTTAATAACTCAGATAAGCAAATCACATTCTAGTCTTAAGAAACATTAACTGGACGTAATGAATTCATATATAACATATAATCATGGCTTCAAATTCACCTCTAACTATAAAGAAATTAGTTCCTCATGTTCGCAATTAAACAAAGATAAATAAATTTAAACATTAAAAACAAAGGATAGAATACACCTAGAAACGCTCCAGATTTCTTCCTTCCTTCCTTTGCAAAGCTGCGGCACAAGAGTGTGTGGTGAATGGTGGTGGATGGATGTAGGTTAGTTATGGTAGAGGGTGGTGTTCTGAATGTAGCAGCAGATGTGTGTATTTATAGGCCTAGGGATTACTTGGCCTAGGTTGTCAGGGAAAAGGATTTAGGACTCTAATCCAACAAGGAAAAGGCCTTCTAAAAACAGGTTTTAGGCATCCTAATATGAAAAGGAGTCCCCCTTGCAACTGGAATTAAGGTAGGATAAGATTAGGATATGATAAGATAAGATAAGGTAAGATAAGGTTAGTTTGGATAAGATAAGGTTGGATAAGGTTTTGGATAATTCTTCTTCTTTGTAGCTGATTCCATATCTTCTTTGACTTGAATTTATTTCTCCAACTCTTTTGCACATTCCTAGCCTATCTTGAACTTCAAATTCGTCCATCCATCTTGCTCCATACATGTGACAGCCATTTTTGGACCAAAACTGCTCTAAAATGCTCTAAATTGCACTTTCTTGCCAACTTTGTCATTTGAACCTACAAACACACGAAAATGACTTAAGACACTATAATAAGCAACAAATAACTAAGTAGATGCAAGAAAAAACACTAACTAAGTCGCATAAATATGCTCCTATCAAATTCCCCCACACTTAGCTTTTGCTAGTCCTCGAGCAAAACAAACAAAACATAACCTAAACCTTCCAACGTTCGCCTCAGGGATTTCCAATGAAACATAACATGTTAAAAATCATTACTTCCATAGATTTTAGTTATCCCTACCCTTGAGCACATACTTAATCACAGTTACCACTCACTAGTTCGCATCTAATCAATTAAAACAACATTTTGAATGTAGTAACATGCCTTAGAGAATCCCTCAATTCCTTACTAGATATGCACTCAATTTTCACTCAGATTTTCTGACTACACTCCCTACACTAGGTATATATGAGAAGATTGATGTAAACATGAAAAACTAAACACTCAGATATGTTTTAACAAAAAAGGCACTTTCTGGAATTATTAATGCATGTATATATATGATCTCATGAATGGAATGCCACTACTTAGACGCGAGAACCAGGGATACCATATGCTCATACCAATCCCAAACTCCACATATTGAAACACATAACAATCAAGGTAGAAGTCTAAGGGTTGTAACGGGGCTAAGGGTATTGGCTAACAAAGAAAGGTAAGGAAAACAAACGTTCTTAAAGCAATAGCAAGCAAAACAATGAAATCAACACTTAGAATTCACTTTTTAAACAGAAATCAAGTTTGAACACAAAGGGAAGATTCATACAACTTTTAGGGCCAGATTCAATCTTTTGGACCCTTTCTTCAACAACCAACACTTGTGAGCTCATTCTCACTTATTTTTCAACTCTTTTTCTTTCTTTTTCACACACTTTTTCTTTTCTTCTTCTTTTTCTATGAATTTTTTTCCTTTTTTTTTCTTTTCACCCAAACCACTAGAAACCTTCCCCCACACTTATTTTTCTGCAAATTGTAGATCAAAAGGAATTCCTCTAAGTTATGCTTTACTATCCTTTAAGAACAAGGGTATGGATAGTCCTATTCTAGGCTAGGTAAGGATAATGTAGGCTAACAAAGAAAATAGGCTAACTAAGGCTCAAAGGGGTTAAACCTACAATACATATGCAAAGGGTTAGGCTTTTTGGCTCTGGTTTAACTAAACAACTTCATCTTGCTTTATGTTATGCACTCAATTTTATGTTTTGAATGAAACGGACATGAGTTCTAGTATTTGGAACTAAATGATAAAACACATTCTAAGTAGCAACCAACCAAAGAATGATGAGATCATGCAACGACTTTAGAAAACAAGAATGCACATATTAATACTCTCCAAACGAAGTTTAAGCTCAAGTCTCTCAAGGTTGTAGCGTTATTTTGAGTTTCTTCCTTCAAGCATGTTACAAAAACTGATTTTTTTCTTTTTATGATTACATGTGAATTCATGAATGTCAACTATAACCAAGCATAAACCAAAGAGCATATCAAACTTCAATCCATGTTTGTAACTTTCTTTAACAGTCATGCAATTAAAAACCAAATCCTCATCATTGTGTTGGAAGGTACCCTAAGACACAAACACAAAAACGACTCTAAAAACGACTCTTTTTGGTATTTTTCAAAACTTTTTTCAAATTGTTTTTGGTAAATTTTCGTATTTTCTGCTATAGGACACATACAAACACTTCAAAACACATTAAAAACACTCAAAACAGTGAAAAACAACCTTAGAAGTGATAGGTGATAAAATCCCACGAATTTTTCAATAAAACACCTTGTTTACCCCCCCTCCCCACACTTAAACCAAACATTGTCCTCAATGTTTCAAACATAGACTCACACAAAAGCAAGCAAACAACACAACAAACAAACATGACAAATATGGCAAAGTAAAAGCAACAAAGAGTAGGGTTTAGAAATGCAAATCTGGTTGTGGAGCTGGAGAGTTCCTAGGTCTTCTTTATTTGCATGCGTTGTCTCCCAAGAAGCACTTGCTTTAACGTCTTCCAGCTGGACGAATCCTTCAATTATGCTTCATTGGAGGCCACGGCATGGAATTGATCTTTGAATGGAAGGTGATACTTGAAATGATTCGGCAATGGTTTAAATTCTAGTGTGGGTACCTGAATCATTACAAACATATTAGTATAAAATAGAATTGAAATTCGGGGAGGTGGCTTACTTGTTTGCTCCGACGAGAACTCAATGACAAACACCACATCTTTGGAAGTGTCAGGAACTTTGCACTTGGCCAGATTGAATGTGATGGTTGTGACTTGTCCCGTGTCATAAAATTCAACTTCTTTGGGCTTTGTTGTCTCACGAACATCCTCTTTGATGCATTCTACATATTCTCCAGCCACTTCTTTGTCTTGAATCATTCTTCTTGATGTACCAGGTTCTTTAAGAAATTCAACACATTCTGGAATTTGATTTGGTGTATCAAGAATTGGGATATCACTTTGCACCTTGGGAAGGGCTTCTGCGATGTCCTTTTCACTTTCTTGATTGGGTGGCCTAGAAACACTAGGGGCCTGCGGCAAGGGTATTTCTTCTTCATCCTCCTCAATTAGCAGCATCTGTTCATCCACGTTAGGGTTGTGTTTGGACGGTTCTGGGTTAGCTTCAACCTCCATAGCACTTCCCAAAGTGATAGCTTCAGTGATTTCAAAATCTACCATTGGATTTACAATGTTTGAGTTGGAGAGTTTACATTGTTCTTGAATCTGTGCCATGAACTCCACCATCTCTCCAAGTTGATTGTTCAATTCACCCCACTTTTTGGTTTGATTTGGCATTTCCTTGGTTTGATTTTGCTGCCCCTGTGCCAAAGTAGTTAGTAACTGAATAATTTGATCATTATCCATGGACGAACCTGAATTGGTTTGGGCCGAATATGGTTGAGGCTGTGGTGGTTCATATGGCTTTTGATAGATCTTCTCAGATGGCTGCCAATACCCTTCTTGTTGTGAGCCTTGCTTCAAAGAGGTTAGTACGTCACGAATTTCATCATAACTCATAGGCATACTTGAATTCGATTGGAATTGTTGTGGGGGAGGTTGTGGTGGCTGCATAGGCGTTGTATAAAACTCCTCATATGGCTGCCAATATTCTCCTTGTTGAACCTCCTTAGCTTGATTTTGTGAACCCTGCGCCAAAGAATTTAATTCATCAAGAATTTGATCATAATCTATTGACGAACCTGAGTTGGGTTGGGCATATTGTATATGAGGTTGTGGTGGCTGCGCAGATCTTGAATAGAACTCCTCATCTTGCTGCCAATATCCACCTTGTTGAAATTGTTGAGGTTCCCCCCCACATATAATCTAAATAATCTTTCCAATCTGAATTGTAAGCGTTGCAAAACATGTTGTCCCTTGATTGGTTATGGCTTTGATAACCCCAAGCACCTCCGTTTGCAGTGAATTGAGGACGTTGATGAGTTTGATATGCTTGCCCATAGGGCACCCCAAATGTAGGGGCAGTGTGCATTGTGGTTCTTTCGGCAATCTGGGACAATTGAGAAGTAAGATTCGCCAATTGAGCTTGAATGTTGGCAATTGCCATGTGTAGTACCTGAAACAAAGAAAACGAAACAAAACAAAATAAAAAACTAAAAGGTAAAGACAACAACACAAACAGAAACGCGGGATTAGCAAATTTGCTAATCCCGGGCAACGGCACCAAAAATTTGATGTGAAATTAAATTGCACTCAAACTTAAACCCTATCAATGTAGTATGTGTAAGTAGGGATCGTTCTAGCCGGGGATTAGAAGGGATGCTAATCTACCCAAATCTGACTCAAAAACACAAAATTAAACTTAAAAACACTTAACTAGACTCTAAAGACTCAAAACAACTTAAAACAGCACAAAACTAACAACTAGACTCAAAACAGACTTTAGGGAGTTATTTGGACAAATTCTAACTTTAGCTTGACTCAAAATGCTAAAAGACACAAAATTAAACAGATTCTAACTAAGTTGACACAAGAAAGTAAAGGGGATTGGGTTTTTGACGAAATTAACTAAAACTAAGCAAATTAAAGAAACAAAGTAACAAAGGTACAAAATTGGGTGCTTTGGATGGGTGAAAGGCTAGTTAGAGGGTCCTTCTCCACACATGATATATGCATATGAACCAATTTCCAGTTATTATTCCTTTAGACATGAATGACAACACCCCAAGTTAACCGTGACTGCACAAATTAACCGTCAGATTTTCCTTAGTTCATTGAATTGAATGAAAGACGCATTACAACCAAATTATCCTTATCAAGTCTCCTAACTATGTCAGCATGATAGAAAACATATCAAAGGTCATTAAGTTCTTTGAAAATCATAAGTGTTGACGAGGCATTCGTAACTATGACAGCATGATACTCTTGCCTAGGACTTACTTAACATGATTGTGACTAGCAACCTTTACTACTTGTGAATATAAGTTCATAACGATTAGGTGAAACTCCCTTATACTCTAGCATCAAATTCATGCATGCAAATTAAGTGTCGACCCCCAATTAACACACATAAACAAGTTTTAATAACTCAGATAAGCAAATCACATTCTAGTCTTAAGAAACATTAACTGGACGTAATGAATTCATATATAACATATAATCATGGCTTCAAATTCACCTCTAACTATAAAGAAATTAGTTCCTCATGTTCGCAATTAAACAAAGATAAATAAATTTAAACATTAAAAACAAAGGATAGAATACACCTAGAAACGCTCCAGACTTCTTCCTTCCTTCCTTTGCAAAGCTGCGGCACAAGAATGTGTGGTGAATGGTGGTGGATGGATGTAGGTGAGTTATGGTAGAGGGTGGTGTTCTGAATGTAGCAGCAGATGTGTGTATTTATAGGCCTAAGGATTACTTGGCCTAGGTTGTCAGGGAAAAGGATTTAGGACTCCAATCCAACAAGGAAAAGGCATTCTAAAAACAGGTTTTAGGCATCCCAATATGAAAAGGAGTCCCCCTTGCAACTGGAATTAAGGTAGGATAAGATTAGGATATGATAAGATAAGATAAGGTAAGATAAGGTTAGTTTGGATAAGATAAGGTTGGATAAGGTTTTGGATAATTCTTCTTCTTTGTAGCTGATTCCATATCTTCTTTGACTTGAATTTATTTCTCCAACTCTTTTGCACATTCCTAGCCTCTCTTGAACTTCAAATTCGTCCATCCATCTTGCTCCATACATGTGACAGCCATTCTTGGCCCAAAACTGCTCTCAAATGCTCCACATTGCACTTTCTTGCCAACTTTGTCATTTGAACCTACAAACACACGAAAATGACTTAAGACACTATAATAAGCAACAAATAACTAAGTAGATGCAAGAAAACACACTAACTAAGTCGCATAAATATGCTCCTATCAGTAGGTCAAGAACAGAGGCAGCCGAGAGCTCTGTTACCCCAACAAAGGAAAATTCAGGAAGAAGTAGATAGATTCTTGACTGAGCAATTGCATGACTTCCAATGCAACGAGGTCGCTGGCGGGGCACTACGACGAGACATGTCCAACATGTGCAGGTCACCCTTCACGGATGAGATCAAGCAGGTAAAGCCTCCATGCAAGTTTAGCATGCCACATTTCACATCTTTCAAAGGGGATGGAGATCCGGAGAGACATTTGAAACACTACCTAAGCACCATGGTCCTTTATCGGAGCAACGATGCTCTTATGAGCAAGATATTCGCCACCACTTTACAAGGTGAGGTGCAAGATTGGTTTCACACTCTACCACTACGATCCATCCAGAGTTTTGATGATCTTTCCTTGGTTTTCACCAAATAATGCTCGTCCTACCGCTCGATCAAAAAGAAGTCCGATCATTTGTTCAATGT
Organism: Heteromeles arbutifolia; assembly: GCA_024362995.1. Taxonomy (NCBI): domain Eukaryota; kingdom Viridiplantae; phylum Streptophyta; class Magnoliopsida; order Rosales; family Rosaceae; genus Heteromeles; species Heteromeles arbutifolia. Next base: position 10,202,341 of record JANCRC010000019.1, read on the forward strand.
GTAGAAAAATCTGAAGGAGTTGCTCCGTGACTACGTGAAGAGGTTCAAAGCAGATAAGGCTAAGATAGTCGGGTACGACGACTCGATAGCTAGTGCAGCCTTCCAAAAAAGACTCTCAGCAGACCACCCACTGGTTGGAGAATTAATTATGAAATGAGATTTAACTTTGGCGGACTCTTTCGCTCTGGCAGAGAAGCATGCACTTTGGGACGAGGCTCAGCGAGCAGACAAGGCACCCGAGTAGCCTCGAAGAGAATCGGCAGTATCTCAGAAAAATGAGGACGAAAAACAGTGCAACAATAAAAGTAGGCAGGGGGCCAAACGTAAGAATCGATCCCCAACTAAATGAGGCCCAACGATCAAGAACTACTCAAAGTTCTCGATCCCGATCCACCAAATCCTTCGCGACATCAAGAATGAGCCATGGTTCAACTTGCTGAATTAATCAAAGGGAGACGACTGCTACACTTGGAAGAATTACCTAGAGAAGCTCGTGAAGGAATGCAAGGTGAACAGATACTTGGACAAGCCAGCTGCACAGCCTAGAAGGAACGCGGATGCTGATGAGGAGCTACCCAACAAGATGATTTGGATTAATGGCATCTTCGCCGAGTCTGAGCACTTAGGGGCCACTAACAATTCAAAAAAGAGGAAGATCCAGCAGACTCTACTAGTTTCGTAGGTCCAGGCAGTCGACATCGAACCTGGACTTATCGTTGGCTTTACCGAGCAAGATGCCGAAGGCATCGATTTCCTGCATGACGACACACTAGTAGTATCTGTTCAACTGGCTTATGCCATAGTCGATAAAATGATGGTTGATAATGGAAGTGTAGTCAACCTACTTCAGCTCTCAGTAATTCAGAAGATGGGCCTGGGAAGCAAAATCATACACTAAGCAGAGGTACTCACCAGATTCAACGGGCACACCTTGACTGCCATTGGCTACTTCATATTTGATGTGAAAACACCGCCAGTTGTCTCAAAGCAAACGTTCACGATTGTAAGCGAACCGTCTCCCTACAATAAAATTCTAGGGAGACTATGGCTAATAAAGCTGGACGCTGTCACTTCCGTTAAGTATCAAAAAATCTGATTCCGTATCTCGGGAGAATGAGTTGAAGAAATCAAGTCTGACTAGGCCGTATCTCGATGATGCACTGTGTAAGTATTGAAGGAATCAAAGAAGAAGACTTTTACCCTTGTAAAGGCTACTGAGGTCTAAAGGGACGATGAAGCTACCAAATAGCAATTATAGCAAGCGGATCAAGAAGATGGTGTCCAAACCAAAGCGCCAGCAAACGAGACGGGATGGAAACCCAACGAGGATGCCGAGCACATCATTCTTGATCCCCAGTAGCTGGAGAAGACTACTAGAATCAACTCACGTCTGGGCCCGAAGGAAAAAGAAGAACTCACGGTTTTCCTTAGGGAAAATCGTGACATCTTTGCGTGGTCACCTTCTAATATGCCTGACATCGACCTTGAGATAGCTTGCCACAAGTTGCACGTCGACTCTGCTGCTAAACTGGCGATCCAAAAAAGAAAGCATTTCACACCCGACCTAGTAGTGATCATCGAAACGGAGATGGACAAGCTACTAGAGGCTGGATTCATAGAAGAGGTAACACACTCAGCATGGCTTGCCAACGTCGTGCTAGTGAAGAAGAAAGAGAATGACAAATAGAGGGTTTGTGTAGACAACACCGACCTCAACATGGCATGCCCAAAGGATCCTTATCCACTTCCCCGAATCAATCTATTAGTAGATTCAACTTATGGGAACCAGCTGCTTAGTTTCTTGGACGCATACTCTGGATACAACCAAATAGCCATGTATGAGCTCGACAAGGAGAAAATCGCGTTTGTGATCGAGTAAGGCACCTACTACTACAAGGTCATACCCTTTGGCCTCAAGAATGCGGGAGCAACTTACCAAAAGTTGGTAAACATGATGTTCAAGAAGCAAATTTGAGTAACCATAGAAGTCTATGTAGATGACATCATGGTGAAAGGTAAGCAGCGATCAGACCATATCAGTAATTTGGCAGAAACTTTCCACATCCTTAGAAGATACAAGATGAAGCTCAATCCCGCCAAATGCACATTCGGAGTATCTTCAAGCAGATTCTTAGGGTACCTAGTAACCCAATGAGGAATCGAAGCACATCCTAAGCAAATCCGAGCGATCCTAGAGATGAAATCTCCAACTACCTTGAAGGAGATCCAAAGCTTGACCGAACGAATAGCCGCCCTCAATCGCTTTCTCTTGCGGTCCACCGATCGATGCAAGCTTTTTTTCAAGTCCATCAAAAAGGCATAACGAGATAAATGGGATAATGAGTGCAAAAGAACTTTCCAATACCTGAAGAAGTATTTCACATCACCTTCCTTATTATCCAAGCCGGAAGCAGCGGATGACTTATACATCTACTTGGCAATCTTTGAAGTAGCATTGAGCTCTGCCCTCATGATGCTTCTCAATGAGTGATGAAATATGCGTTGGAACTTTTCCAATACGGTTTAGTTTTCCGACCCCGCATAGCAATAAAGGCCCAAGCTTTGGCAGACTTTTTAGCGAAATTCATGCCTAACCTAAGCAACGTAACAGAGCGGCCTAATGATGCCCTGGAGGTAGTTGAGCGCGCCCTAACTGTGCTTGCTCTGTCCGATGGATACATTTGGCATTTGCACTGCGACGACGCATCTAACTACAATGGTTTGGGAGTAAACGTGGTCCTTGTCACCCTAGACGGTTCGATGCTCGAGCAAGCAATCACTCTAGGCTTCAAAGCATCCAACAACAAAGCGATGTACGAGGCCCTACTAGCAGGCCTCCGAATGGCAAAAAACTTGATGGTGAAAAAGCTCGCAATTCATTATGATTTCTAGCTAATCACTAGCTAGACAATTGGGGAGTACACGGCAAAACATCCGAGGGTGGCGCAATACCTAGAGAAGTTACGAAAGCAATTTGAGGCGTTTCAAACTTACACCCTCACTCAAGTTCCGTGGGCAGACAACGCTCACGCTGATACGCTAGCCGGCTTAGGTTCCGCCCTTGACCACCAATTCAAATGCTCTATTATGGTGAAGTATCTAGACAAGCCAAGCATAAAAGCGGAGCCAGCAGCTGAGGTGTCATTGGTTAGCGCAACTCTAAATTGGCAAGATTCCATTATAGATTACCTAGTTAATGGCACACTTCCCACGAAAAGATTGGAGTCTAGAAAGCTCCAAATAATGGCGGCACGTTACTACATGTGAAACGACATTCTCATCTGAAGATCCTACCCTGGACCATATCTCTGCTGCCTAGCGCCTCTCGACAGCCAAAAGTTCTAAGTTCACTCCACGAAAATGTTTGTGGAAATCATTCTGGAGGTCGATCCTTAGCATAAAAGGTTTTCAACGCATGCTACTACTGGCCTACTATGCATCAAGATGCTAAGGAATTAGTACAAAAGTGCGACAGCTGCCAACGCTACAAGCCAGTACCAGCATTGCCTACCAGCGAACTACACCCGCAGATGAGTCCTTAGCCGTTCATGTAATGGGCAATCGACTTGGTAGGGCCAATGTCGCCCACTACTCGGGGCAGAGGCATGATGATCGTGGCAACCGATTACTTCACCAAATGGGTAGAAGCAAAGCCCATGACAACCATAACTTAGATGGACATAAAGCATTTCATATGGAGGAACATCATTTGTCAATTCGGCATCCCTCAATCCATCGTCATAGACAACGGCCCGCAATTCATAGGCAAAGATTTGGCGAAGTTCTTCCAAAAATACGGCATTAAGCAATACATGTCCACGCCAAGGTGTCCTAAAGGTAATGGCCAAGTCGAGGCATCCAAAAAGATGATTCTCGACTGCCTTAAAAATTTCCTTTCCGACAAGCAGGGAAAATGGCTAGACGAACTCCCTGGATGTCTATGGACGTATCGTACCACCAAACGACAAGCAATCGATGAGACTCTTTTCTCTTTGGCATTTGGTTCAGAAGCAATCATTCTTCCCAATGTCATCGTGCCAAGTATCAATACTGTACTGTCAAACATCAAGCAAAACGGAAAGGAAATGGCCACAAATCTAGATCTGGTAGAGGAGAAACGCGAGAAGGTCATCACCCGCATCCCAGCCTACCAGTAACAGCTCATTTCTAGCTACAACAAAAGGGCCAAGATTTGACAGTTCCAGCCCAAAGATTTAATCCTAAGAAAAGCCTTCATCATAGCCTGAAGAGAAGGCTCCAAAAAGATGGATCCCGTTTGGGAACGTTTGTACAAGTTTAGTAGAGTAGGCAGCAAGGGTAGTTACACCTTCACCACCATGAATGACAAAAAGATCAAAAAATAATGGAATGCTTACAATCTGAGGAAGTACTCTGCGTGACCTCCCGCTACATCAAAGCCCGAAGACTCAAGCAGCTCTGGGCACCACCTCGCAAGTCGAGAACTATCTAGTTGGTATGCAGTTCCTACCTTACAACTAAGTTTTTGTTCGTTTCACTTGCTTTTCAATGAGGAATTAAGAAGTAATTTACAATTTGGCTCGACTGTATGCTTACAACTACTCACTCATGCACTTCAAAAGAAAACCGCGGCCTTTTTAGAGACTCATCGCAGGAATTACACCCTCCAATGGACCAACCATGCTCTCCAGTGCGATAGGGTAAACCAATTTCCTGACACCCACATGGGTTTGCTCTTCAATGCAAGAGGATAAACTCTACACTCCGAATATCCAGACGTGGATGAGTCGGGCTTAGTATAACTAGGTGCACGATGGCTTGCGCAAGGATTCCTATAAGTAACCATAATGGTCTTTCTCAAGGCTTAGCTAACTGAAGGATTTTGGGTCTCTTGGCCTAATCCACAGGGAACGGGTCCCAGAGACGGATGGGGCACATTACGCAGTATGCCTTATGGACGGCTGCCCTGGAACCCTAAAGTTGCTACCGAGTGCACTAAAGTAGCCTACAGTTTCCAGAAGGCTGCCTACGGCTGCCCTTCGAGCAGTAAGTCACGTTAAACTTATTTAACTGCACGTTTCTGTGAAAGGTTAAACAAATTAGTGTGCATCTACGAAGCTTCATCCATTGTCGACATGCTATGCAATCGATGAGCTTCACTTATACCAAAGCGCAGAATGATCTACACTAATTCCTAAAGTGTTGTGATACTTGCTACGCAACCCACAAAATTGGATACACAAAGTATGTTGTGATGCAAGCCACACAACTCAAAAGATTGAAGAAAGCCAAAGTTAACAACCAATTAGTCACACGGACTTATCTGCTTCTGTAAGTAAGGCGTCTGGCTGCCGACCCTATGGCTAAGAACTTTGCAAAGTTCTACACCAACACACGGCTACATAGGCTACGCAGGCCTATTTGCTTATAAAAACGTAGCTCACCTACTGCTAGTCTAGAAGTCAAAGGTTGGGCATGAACAAAAGAAGCGAAGATGAAGAAAAACGAAGGAAACAAGTTTATTAAATTTTCTAGCAAAATTGATAAACAATTGGCAAAGGCTGAAGGAGTTCAAGCAAAGCAAAAAGCAACAAGGAAAACAAAGAAAATCCTAAATACTACCTAGAAGACTATTCTTCAGCAGCTTGGACACTCCACGACTAGTCGGTCGCTATACCTTCAGCAGCCACGTCATTCTCAGCAACGGCACCATCCAGCACTTCAACCCCGGCTGCTCCAGCCTGGGCACTAACCTCTCCAACTACTTCACCAATAGAAGCCTCAAAGGTAAAAGCAAGCAAGTTTTCTGGAGAAATAAAGAAGGTCTCAAAGTCTTTCCCAACAAACTCAAAGTCAGACGGCCTACCAAAGAGATGATCTATATAACCCAACTTGTAGAAATTCGCTTGACTCTGAGTAACCAAAGCCTCGAACCCAGCTTTCTCACCCTTCAACTGCTCATTCACCCTTCAACAGAAACGCGTTGCAACTCTTCCACTTCATTCTTCAGACTTTCGTTGATCTTTAAAGCACCTTGGAGTTCTAACATTTGAGGTTCAAGCCTATCAAAAACTTTCTTGAAGTGGATCACTTGATTATAAGCAACATTTAGCTCTTCATCCTTGGCGTAAGCAGCGGAGCGAAGCTTAGAAACAGCACACTCAAGGTCTTGGATCTGAGGTATGTAACATCCAATCTCTTTCTCGGCACTTCCATACTTAACTTGGATCGCATCAAGCCTGGTCTTCAAATCTATGATCTCTTGGCGGGCGATCTTAAGCTGTAGAGAAGTGGGGGCAGAGATATTAAACCCCTTCAAAGCGGTAAACTCATATTCCAACCTCTTGATCTTATCAATTGAGGAATAAGCTTCGGCTGCCCTAGTCTTTGCCACCTTCTTGGCAGCCTTGGTATCTTCTAGGTCAATGAGCATAGACTTGGCTACTAGAATCGTCGTCTTCTGCCTTATGGCAAGAAGAGCAGTCCTCTTATACTCGGTCGTATGCTTCGCAAAGGAACTTGGGCAGACAACCCCTTTAATGCCATCAACAAACTTGGCACACGCATCCATGTCTTCAAGAAAATCTGGTTTCAAGAGCGCATAAATCTTGGCAGCTTCCCCGGAAATAAGCTTAGTGGATCAGTCTCATTCTTCTCAGCAGGCGAATCAGTCTCAGCAGAAAGGGGATTGGCTTTTGGCGTCACTTTAGTAGCAGAGTCCACCTTATCGCTCTTCATAGTAGAAAGTTTATTCAAAGGTGAACCAGACTTAGTCCCTGACGGACGTTTTGGCATAAACTTTTGCATTGGGGGCATAGCGGAGCTTCTAAACTGAGCAATCCTATTAGCAATTGAATTAGCCACCTTTGGAATGTCAAGTGTTACTGGCACATATCTACCAGCCTCATCATTCTCACCCTTGGAAGAAGTCAAGTCAATCACAAGTCTGGGGGAAGCCGGCTAACCCTCGCAAGCAGCGGAAGAAGTTTTTGGTTTTTTCTCAGCTGGCATTTCTTGAGCAGGCGGGGAAGATCTCTTTTTCCCACATTCGTTTGCAACAGTTTCCACAACAGCAATCGGACGAGCTAGTGCCTCCGCCTTGATCTGCTTTATCTCTTCTCTTGGGGGCAGCCTACCTTTCTTTCGATGAAAATGACTAAGCAGCCAATGCCACTCGCAGTACTCAGAAGAAATGCCTAGTGCGATATGCACCTTCTTCATATCAGGAGAAGTCTTAGGAGTCGAGTCGAATCCCAAATCTACAAGAACAAAGGAAGACAATCAGTAAATTAGAAAGCAGGTTAGCGAAAAGCACAAAGCAGTTGAGGGACTAAGTAGCCTACTTACCGGAGATGAAAACTGTCGGAGCACGTAGGTCGGGGGAAGATCAGACTCCCATTCTCCACTTATCTCCAAAGTCTCATTGGCCCTGTTGTTATCTCCTTTGTTCCAGTGGTCAAAGAGCATATGACGAGATCCCAGCTGCCTAACTCCTTCAATGTGGCCAATGTCAAAGAAGTACCAAAATTCATTGACGGTCAAATCCAAGTGAAAGAATTGACTTAAATTGAAGAACTTCACCGTCACACCGGCCTCATTCGGAGAACACTGAGCAGGGGCACACTTCACAGAGCAAAGTACTTCTTGGAAGAAACGAGGCATGGGGAAAGTGAATCCTAATACAAAGTAGTAGGGGTGAAATTTGATGGCTCTCCAAGGCCCATTGCATGGTTCACGATTGCTACTTTCTTTGACGCGCTTCACACGCACCCCCGACGGAATGTTATGCCTATATGCCACAAGGAAGTCTCTAAACGAGTCATCAGAGCTAATCTTGAAGTGAGCAGCCTTGAAGTAGCCTACCTTGCTGAAGGACCCACCTTGACAATACAATGGTGGCACACCAATATCACCTTTATGGCTTAAAGAAGACATACTCGGCATGCCAGGCCTCACGGCCCAAGTCAACGATAAGGGGGCAAGCGCGTCAGCCTAACAACTTTCTATCTCTCTCCTATATCAGCACGGGCCCGAGCCCAACATTAAAAAAAAAAAAAAAAAAAGGCATGCGCCCCTTGAACAAATCACCATGCTAGCATAGGCCCAAGTCCAAACGGAGGGGGGCTAGTGCCCTTGCGCCTCCCTTCCTCTGTTCTCTCTCACATGGGCCTGAGCCCAGTGGCCCAAATTCAGGCCCAGGCATAAGGCCACGACGCTGCGCCGAACCACACACAGCAGCAGCTCAGCATGACTTCCCAGCCACCTTTTCACATCTTCTCAACCCCCGTCGAACCAAATTTCAAGCCCCGAGGCTCCCAAAAATTAAGAAGACAAGGAAAATTAAATTTTTTTCTTACCTTGATGCGGCATGAAGACGAAGAAAGCAACAAAAGACGGTCCTTTGCACGGGAAAGTGAAGAAGATTGTTTAAGGAGGGGGAACAAATATCCTCTAGCTTTCTCTCTTGTAGGGTATAATAAATTGCTCTCTAAAGTTGATTTAATAATCTATTTAAGGTAGACTTAACTTTAGAAGTAATTTATTTGCCTTTCCTAGAAGTATATAATTTTCTATTAATGAGGGAATCTACATCAAAATAGAAAAGTATACTATGTTTCCTAAAGCAAGGGAAGATCTCTACACCTACTGCCCTTTCCTGTGAGCAGCCCAATAGGTGTGGGGGCATTTGTAGAGCAAAAAATAATCAAGAAAATTATGGACGCGACATGTGGACTTTTGGGTTAAAAGGACAAAATTACCCTCAAGGCACACCGGGATTCCCACGTGCATGCCACGGACAATAATGGCCCAATCAAGGTCAAAGCTGATCAAAATGGTATTCATTCAAAACCCTTTTCATCAATCCTCATCAAATCATCCCCACAAGGTAACTCTTAATTGCCTAATTGTTTGCAATTACACTCAAATCACCACCATAAGTGGCCGGTCCCTATTTCTCCAAATAGGGCCAGCCACACCCCTATATATAGCCCCTCATTTCTCCAAAAACCTAAGTCCAATTCTCTTCTAAAATTTTCCAAATTTTTCTAAACACTTTCTCTCTCAAATTCTAACTTTGGCATCGGAGGTTCTTCGGCCAAAGCCCCCCACCCCCCACCCCGCCCCAAAATCATCGTGGGCGTACGAGGCTCTTGGCCTTGACCTAAGGTGTTAATTGTTTTGCAGGTGCATTTTTGTCCAAGAAGAAGCAGGTGGAAATTTGCATCCATATTGTGCATTTCAGATTCATTTAGTTAAGTGATTGATTTTGCCACATGTTCGACTTGACCATTGTAGGGGCCCATATGTTAGTCCCCTTAGCATTGCTGCATATGAGTTCCTTCGACGTTCAAGTCAATTATCGGTAATACCTCAAAGCAGTAAGTTTAAGTTAAGAAATTGTGCCATACCTTGTATCTACAATCAATAATCTAGTTTTAGTGTACAGAATTCCCCAAATTCCCCGGAGGTAGAGACTAATCTAGACATGACTAAGTATTTCTTAACTTGTGGGCCAAGTAATCATTTCTTAAATGGGCCTCAACCTATTTGACCTAAGAGACCTGGCCCGTTGGGCTCTCACTTCCCCACTTAGTTTTTAAGCGTGATTTCGTCTTTTTGGGGCTCGGACGCCACGAGTGGTGGAATAGACAAATTTGAGTTAACAAAATGACGTTTATATAATTTTTTTTTTCTTTTGAATTTAAACATGTGACTCTGTCGATAATGAGCGGTGGAGGAGACAAATATTAGTAGTTCGAAATGTCGTTTTCTGTCAATGTTGACATAATTATGTATTAGAAATCAGGAATATGACTTTATATTCAAAGTTTATACATTTTTTAAGATATTATATTCTCCAATTTGGGTTATTGCAACATAATGAAGACCGTACATGAGGGAAGCACAGTAAATGGTGTAATATAGCTGTATTTTAATGGTTAAAACGTATATAAAGAACTTGTAGCTTAAATGGTTAAAACCTTTATATCTATATTTCTTTTATCAAATGATATTAAGAGAGGAAAATTCAAATGTAGGATATTAGATGCAAGAATAAACGCTCTTAATCATGTACGCTACAAACGTCTTATAATGTTTATCACTGTATTTGATATACCGTATATGATTTTAAATATAGAACTTAGCATAATATAGGATTACAGTCGGTCATATATACATCCATCATATACAGTTGAATTATGCCTTAAGATATTTCATGCCGAAGACAAGGTCTGACACAATTAGCAAAAGGAATTGAACCTCGTGGTCCAACGTTTTGGAGAGAAGCAAAAATCTGTGATGGATATGTCATATGAGTCTGTCTGACCTCGTTTGCAGCCATGATGTTTAGTGGTGTTAATATCTGACAGAGATGATCATATTCCACGTCTTTCTCCGGATCTAAATCAATCAACGGCAGGCATTTTGTCTCCTCACTCTCGAAGGACTGTGCGCCCATCAAGCTTCAGAACCTAGTTTTAATTGGGCTCCTGGGTGATTTATTTGTTCTGCAGTTCAAGTAGCCAATATCAACAACAACAACAACAACAACAAAGCCTTTTTTTCACTAAGTGGGGTCAACTTTATGAATATTAGAACGCCATGCGCGTGGTTCTGTGCCACGTCTTCCGTTAGATTCAAGTACTCTAAGTCTTTTCTTAGAGTCTCTTCCAAAGTCTTCCTAGGTCTTCCTCTACCATTTCGGCCTTGAACCCTTGTCCCGTAATTGCATCTTCTTACTGGAGCGTCAGTAGGCCTTCGTTTTAAATGTCCAAACCACCGTAACCTATTTTCTCTCATCTTTCCTTCAATTTCGGCTACGCCTACTTTACCTCGGATGTCCTCATTCCTAATCTTATCCTTTCTCGTGTGCCCACACATCCAACAAAGCATTCTCATCTTCGTTACACCTATTTTATGTACGTGCTGATGCTTCACCGCCCAACATTCCGTACCATAAAGCATTGCTAGCCTTATTGCCATCCTATAAAATTTTCCATTGAGCTTTAGTGGCATCTCAGTGGCATACGACATTCACACAACATGCTGGATCCACTTTTCCACTTCATCCATCCAACTTGTATTCTATGGTTGAGGTCTCCATCCAACTCTCCGTTCTTTTGCAAGATAGATCCTAGGTAGCAAAAGCGGTCGCTCTTTGGTAATTCCTGATCTCCAATCCTCACCCTAACTCATTTGAGCCTCCATTTGCACTGAACTTGCACTCCATATACTCTATCTTTGACCGACTTAGGTGAAGACCTTTAGATTCTAACACTTCTCTCCAAAGGTTAAGCTTCGCATTTACTCATTCTTGAGTTTCATTTATCAACACTATATCGTCTGCGAAAAGCATACACCAAGGAATATCATCTTGAATATGTCCCGATAACTCATCCATTACAAATGCAAACAGGCAAGGACTTAAAGATGAGCCTTGATGTAACCCTACAGTTATGGGAAAGCTTTCGATTTGTCCTTCATGAGTTCTTATGACAGTCCTTGCTCCATCATACATATCCTTTATAGCTTGGATATATGCTACTCGTACTCATTTCTTCTATAAAATCCTCCAAAGAATGTCTCTTGGGATCCTATCATACTTTTTTTCCAAATCTATAAAGACCATGTGCAAATCCTTTTTCATATCTCTATATCTTTCCATCGATCTTCGTAAGAGATAGATTGCCTCCATGGTTGAGTGCCCTGTCATGAACCTGAACTGGTTGTCAGAGACCCGTGTCTCTTGCCTCAGTCTATGCTCAATTACTCTTGATAGGAGCATATTTATTCGACTTTGTTACCTTGTTTCCTTGCATTTTCTTAGTTAGTTTCTACTTATTATAGTGATTTAAGTCATTTTCATGTGTTTGCAGGTCCAATTGGCAAAGTTGTCAAAAAGATGCAATTTGGAGCAGTTTAGAGCAGTTTTGGGCTTGGAATGGATAACACAAGTATGAAGCAAGATGGATGGACGAATTTGAAGTTCAAGAGAGGCTAGGAATGTGCAAAAGAGTCGAAGAAATAAATTCAAGTCATTCAAGATAAGGAATCAGCTACAAAGAAGGAGAATTATCCAAAACCTTATCCAACCTTATCTTATCCAAACTAACCTTATCTTATCTTATCCTATCCTAATCTTATCCTACCTTAATTCCAGTTGCAAGGGGGACTCCTTTTCATATTAGGATGCCTAAAACCTGTTTTTAGGAGGCCTTTTCCTTGTTGGATTGGAGTCCTAAATCCTTTTCCCTGACAACCTAGGCCAAGTAATCCCTAGGCCTATAAATACACACATCTGCTGCTACATTCAGACCACCACCCTCTACCATAACTCACCTACATCCATCCACCACACACTCATTATGCTGCAGCTTTGCAAAGGAAGGAAGGAAGAAATCTAGAGCGTTTTTAGGTGTATTCTATCCTTTGTTTTCAATGTTTAAATTTAATTGTCTTTGTTTATTTGCGATCATGAGGAACTAAACCCCTTCTTAGCTAGGGGGGAATTCGAAACTATGAGCATATATGTGATATGAATTGATTTCATCCAGTTGTGATTTCATGAATTGTGAATGCAATTTGCTTAACTGTTTGATTAAAACTTATTCTTGTATGTTGATTAAGGGTGCACACTTAGTTTGCATGCTAGGATTTGATGCTAAAATATAAGGGAGTTTCACCTAATCGTTACAAACTTATATTTACAAGTAATGGAGGTTGCTAGCCACGATCGCGTTAAGTAAATTCTTGGCAGGAGTGTCATGCAGTCATAGTCACGAATGTCATGTCAATGCTTATGATTTTCACAAAGCTTAATGATCTTTGATATGTATCTTTAGTATGCAGTCATATAGGGAACTTGATAAGAATAATTCGGTTTGCGGTGCTACGTCGAAATTCAATGAACTTCGGAAAATCTGAAGGTTAATGCGTGCAGTCACGGTTAATTTGGGGCATTGTCATTCATAGTTTATAGAAAGAATAACTGGAAATCGATTTGTATTGCATATATGTCATGTGTGGAGAAGGATCCTCTAGCTAGCCATTCACCCTTTAATTCACCCAAATTCGTACCAACCTTTGTTTAGTGTCTTAATCAGTTTGTTTTTACTTTAAATTTGTCAAAAACCCAATCCCCTTTATTTTCTTGTGTCAACTTAGTTAGAATCTGTTTAATTTTGTGTCTTTCAGCATTTTGAGTCAAGTTAAAGTTAGAATTCATCCAAATAACTCCCTAGTGTCTGTTTTGAGTCTATTTGGTTGTTTTAAGCTGTTTTGAGTCTTTTAAGTTTGTTTTGAGTCTTGTAAGTCTAGTTTAGTGTTTTAAAGTTTAATTAGTGTAGATTAGCATCCCTTCTAATCCCCGGCTAGAACGATCCCTACTTACACATACTACATTGATAGGGTTTAAATTTGAGTGCAATTTAATTTCACAACAAATTTTTGGCGCCGTTGCCGGGGATTAGCAAATTTGCTAATCCCCCGTGTTTCTATTTGTGTTTTTGTTTTTACATTTTAGTTTTTGATTTTGTTTTGCTCTGTTTTCTTTGTTTCAGGTACTAAACATGGCAATTGCAAACATTCAAGCTCAATTGGCGAATCTTACTTCTCAATTGTCCCAGATTGCCAAAAGAACCACAATGCACACTGCCCCTACATTTAATGTACCCTATGGGCAAGGACATTAAACTCATCAATTCACTGCGAATGGAGGTGCTTGGGGTTATCAAGGCCATAACCAATCAAGGGACAACCTGTTTTCCAACGCTTACAATTCCGATTGGAGAGATTATTCAGATTATATGTGGGAGGAACCTCAACAAATTCAACAAGGTGGATATTGGCAGCAAGATGAGGAGTTCTATTCAAGATCTGCGCAGCCACCACAACCTCATATACAATATGCCCAACCCAACTCAGGTTCATCAATAGATTATGTTCAAATTCTTGATGAATTAAATTCTTTGGCGCAGGGTTCACAAAATCAAGTTAAGGAGGTTCAACAAGGAGAATATTGGCAGCCGTATGAGGAGTTCTATACAATGCCTATGCAACCACCACAACCTCCCCCACAACAATTCCAATCGAATTCAAGTATGCCTATGAGTTATGATGAAATTCGTGACGTACTAACCTCTTTGAAGCAGGGCTCACAACAAGAAGGGTATTGGCAGCCATCTGAGGAGATCTATCAAAAGCCATATGAACCACCACAGCCTCAACCATATTCGGCCCAACCAAGTTTAGATTCGTCCATGGATAATGACCAAATTGTTCAATTATTAACTACTATGGCGCAGGATATGCAGGACCAAACCAAGAAAATGGGTGAATTGAACAATCAACTTGGAGAGATGGTAGAGTTTGTGGCACAAATGCAAGAACAAAGCAAACTCTTGAACTCAACTATTGTCAATTCGATGGGAGATGTTGCAATCGCTTAAGCTATCACTTTAGAAAGTGGTATGGAGGTTGATGCTGAACCAAAAACGTCCAAACATACCCTAGAAGTGAACAAAGAGCTGCTGTTCAAAGAGAAGGAGGAAGATTCAGCCAAGACAAGCTTAGAAGAAGCCTTGTTGCAACACCCAATCATTTCTCATCCTTTGCCGCAGACCCCTTGTGCTTCTAAGCCATCCGGTCAAGGTAAGTTGGGTTCAAATTCAGTTCAATCTAATGTTCTTCCTCCAAATGTACCCTTCCCTCGCAGGTTCATGATTTCCAAGAACGAAGAAAGTGAAAAAGACATTGTGGAAGCCTTCCCAAAGGTGCAAAGTGATATCCCAATTCTTGATACACCAAATCAAATTCCAGAATGTGTTGAATTTCTTAAAGAACCTGGTACATCAAGAAGAATGATTTAAGAAAAAGAAGTGGCTGGGAATATCAAGAATGGATCAAAGAGGATGTTCATGAGACAACAAAGCCCAAAGAAGTTGAATTTTATGACACGGGACAAGCCACAACTCTCAAAACACCAAATCTGGCTGAATTTTCTAGTCCTACAACTTTCGAAAGGGTGTTTATTCTTGAGTTCACGTCGGAGCAAACAAGTAAGCCACCTCCCCGAATTTCAATTTTGTTTTATACTAATATGTTGTTAATGATTCAGGCACCCACCCTAGAATTTAAACCATTGCCGGATCATTTCAAGTATCACCTCCCATTCAATGATCAATTCCATTCTTTGGTCCCTAATGGAGCTTAAAATGAGGTATTGTCCGGCTGGAAGACGTTAAAGCAAGCGCTTCTTGGGAGGCAACCCATGCAAATAAGGAAGACCTAGGAACCCTCTGGTCCTACAACCAGATTTGCGTTCCTAAACCCTACTCTTTATTGCTTTTACTTTGCCATCTTTGTTATGTTTGTTAGTTGTGTTGTTTGCTTGCTTGTGTGTGAGTCTATGTTTGAAACATTGAGGACAATGTTTGGTTTAAGTGTAGGGGGTAAACAAGGTGTTTTCATGAAAAATTCATGGGATTTTGTCACCTAGCACTTCTAAAGTTGTTTTTAACTGTTTTTGAGTGTTTTTAGGATGTTTTGAAGTGTTTTTATGTGTCTTGAAAGAAAAATACGAAAATTTTGAAAAAAAATCGAAAAAGTTTTGAAAAATACCAAAAAGAGTCGTTTTTGAGTCGTTTTTGTGTGTTTGTGTCTTAGGGTACCTTCCAACACAATGATGAGGATTTGGTTGTTAATTGCATGACTGTTAAAGAAAGTTACAAACATGGATTGAAGTTTGATATGCTCTTTGGTTTATGCTTGGTTATAGTTGACATTCATGAATTCACATGTAATCATAAAAAAGAAAAAATCAGTTTTTCTAACATGCTTGAAAGAAGTAACTCAAACTAACGCTACAACCTTGAGAGACTTGAGCCTAAAATTTGTTTGGAGAGTTATTAATCTGTGATTCTTTGTTTTCTAAAGTCGTTGCATGATCTCATCTTTCTTTGCTTGGTTGTTACTTAGAATGCGTTTCATCACTATAGTTCCAAATACTAGAACTCATACCCATTTCATTCGAGGCATAAAATTGATTAGCATAACAAATTCTCGAAACATGCCACAACACTCCTTTCTAGAAGCCCTAAAAATCTGGCGCCCCAACCTGTTTTTAGAAGGCCTTTTCCTTGTTGGATTGGAGTCCTAAATCCTTTTCCCTGACAACCTAGGCCAAGTAATCCCTAGGTCTATAAATACACACATCTGCTGCTACATTCAGACCACCACCCTCTACCATAACTCACCTACATCCATCCACCACACACTCATTGTGCCGCAGCTTTGCAAAGGAAGGAAGGAAGAAATCTGGGGCGTTTTTAGGTGTATTCTATCCTTTGTTTTCAATGTTTAAATTTAATTGTCTTTGTTTATTTGCGATCATGAGGAACTAAACCCCTTCTTAGCTAGGGGGAATTCGAAACTATGAGCATATATGTGATATGAATTGATTTCATCCAGTTGTGATTTCATGAATCGTGAATGCAATTTGCTTAACTGTTTGATTAAAACTTATTCTTGTATGTTGATTAAGGGTGCACACTTAGTTTGCATGCTAGGATTTGATGCTAAAATATAAGGGAGTTTTACCTAATCGTTACAAACTTATATTTACAAGTAATGGAGGTTGCTAGTCACGATCGCGTTAAGTAAATTCTTGGCAGGAGTGTCATGCAGTCATAGTCACGAATGTCATGTCAATGCTTATGATTTTCACAAAGCTTAATGATCTTTGATATGTATCTCTAGTATGCAGTCATATAGGGAACTTGATAAGAATAATTCGGTTTGCGGCGCTACGTCGAAATTCAATGAACTTAGGAAAATCTGAAGGTTAATGCATGCAGTCACGGTTAATTTGGGGCATTGTCATTCATGGTTTATCGAAAGAATAACTGGAAATCGATTTGTATTGCATATATGTCATGTGTGGAGAAGGATCCTCTAGCTAGCCATTCACCCTTTAATTCACCCAAATTCGTACCAACCTTTGTTTAGTGTCTTAATCAGTTTGTTTTTACTTTAAATTAGTCAAAAACCCAATCCCCTTTATTTTCTTGTGTCAACTTTAGTTAGAATCTGTTTAATTTTGTGTCTTTCAGCATTTTGAGTCAAGTTAAATTTAGAATTCGTCCAAATAACTCCCTAGTGTCTGTTTTGAGTCTATTTGGTTGTTTTAAGCTGTTTTGAGTCTTTTAAGTTTGTTTTGAGTCTTGTAAGTCTAGTTTAGTGTTTTAAAGTTTAATTAGTGTAGATTAGCATCCCTTCTAATCCCCGGCTAGAACAATCCCTACTTACACATACTACATTGATAGTGTTTAAATTTGAGTGCAATTTAATTTCACATCAACTCTCTCCCAGAGCTTCATTGTATGACTCATTAACTTAATACCCTTATAGTTCATGCAATTTTGTATGTCGCCCTTATTCTTGTAGATAGGCACCAAAGTGCTCTTTCGTCACTCATTTGGCATCTTCTTTGTTTTCAAAATCCTATTGAAAAGGTTTGTGAGCCATACTATACCCGTCTTTCCCAAGACTTTCCACGGTTTGATCGGTATATCATCTGGACCACTGTTTTTCTATGCTTCATCTTTTTCAAAGTTTTGGGAGAAACGGGTATAACATGGCTTGGGAGAGACGGGTATAGCATGGATCACAGACCTTTTCAATAGGATTTTGAAAACGAAGAAGATGTCAAATGAGTGGTGAAAGAGCACTTTGGTGCCTATCTACAAGAATAAGGGCGACATACCAAATTGCATGAACTATAGGGGTATCAAGTAGCCAATATCAACCTAGAAAATTGTCAATTCATTCTTGTTAAACCACCATAAGCATAATATTGTGTTCGACAATTATTGACCCCAAAATTGCTTAAGTTGTTAGGGAACGAGCCACTTATGCATATCAAGTACAACAAAAAAACCCGGAAAAAAAAACCAACCGACCTGGAATGATCGAACGATCATAACGAAAGAAGGGAGTGCATAGAGTCAAAGGAGAAGTGTAGAAGTGCCTCCACGTAATAAGAGATGGTTGGAGTTGGCAATGACTCACGGGCCAAATCCCATAATCCTTTTGAGCTATCGCATTTTTTTTAATAAATCAAATGATGTTGTGAACATTATTAGTACATGTGTGATTACGTAAATCCTAGTTAGATTGGGTTTATGATTACCCATTATTCTAGTGATTTCGTATGATTAGACTTTATATTTACTTAGAGGAAAAATTACTCTTCCCTCATGATTCACTATAAATAAATGTACATGCATAGGGAGAATCACAATCCCTAAGCGTATTCAGTTGATCGCTTAGACTTTGGTCATGTGCACTAAACTTTCAGTATTTGCTTAGGGCCATGCAGTACTTCATGCATCATGTTAGTCTGTCTGAAGCCCGTCTCAACCCAACCTTATTTTATGCTCTAGTTGGTCACTAGTACGAGTTGACATCTCACATTTGGTGTCTTTGTTTGTGTGGCCTATGTGTCGATTGCACTGCCCTTATGTACAAAAATGGGTTCTCAGAGAATATGGAAATCTATATTGGTTATGATTCTCCTTCAATCTTTTGCTACTTAGAGCCTTAGATAGACTATCTCTTTACGACTCGTTTCGCAGTTGTCACTTTTATAAGACAGTCTTCCTACCATTAGGGGGAGATAAGAACATCACTTTTCTTGAAGAACGACGCGAATTGTCGTGGATGACTCCCACTGTGTCTTGTTTAGATCCTTGTACCGCACTGTCTGAAACTGAAGTGTTGTGAATCTTAGATCTTTAAAGTGATGCTCAAAGCATGCTGGATGCTTTTATCAATCTAGCGAAAGTACGAGATCACATATACCAGTTGCAAATGTTCTAGCAAAGATAGGCGTACATAATAGACATCCAACCATTGTCCCAAAAGGATGGGATGCCACTAATGTGTATTAGACATCCCCCGAAACTAGGTTGCCGCACTTAGTGACGGATCTTAGTACATTTTCAACTAATCAATCACTTGCTCCAACCAAAAGCGTGGAAAACTTATTGGTTCAAAGGATTCATAACCTTGAAAAAGGAAACTAATGACACCAATTAGTGTGGATCCAACCATCGCTTACTCATCATATCTAGCGTATAAGGTTATTTTAGATTATGGAAGCATCATTGAAGAGACGAATCCTCCTATCGAGAATCGAGATATTTCGATCCATTATGCTAGCTTGAATAAGGTTTGGATTATGAATGAGATGATAGTCGACGATGCATTTGCATATGCAGTAGCTATTGATATCATGTTGAGCAATGACATTGAGCCACATTCCATTAATGAATGTCGACGTTGAACAAATTAGTCAAATTGGAAACAAGAAATCCAGGTTAAACTTGATTCACTTGAGAAAAGCAAGTTGTTTGGACCTGTAATTCCTACACCTCCACATGTGAAGCCCATTTGTTACAAGTGAGTTTTTGTAAGGAAGCGTAGTAAGAAGAATGAAATAGTACGATACAAGCCACGCTTCACACACGGTACAAGGCTTCTCTCAACACCCTATGATTGATTACAAGGAGACTTATTCTCCCGTAATGGATGTCATAATGTCCTGCCAACTTATTAGTTTGGTAGTTTCCAAAAAACTAAATAGCAGCTTATAAACGTGGTAACCGAGTATCTCTATGGGAATCTTGATACAGAAATCTACATGAAACTTTATGTAGGACTTACATTGACTGAATCAAATAGTTCTAGACCATGAAACACCTTCTTTATCGATTGAAACAATCGGGACATATGTGGTCAAACCATTTGAGTGAGTATTTGATTAGTCAGGGTTATATGAATAATGAACTATGCTCATGTGTATTTATTAAAAACTCAAATTCCATATTTGCGACCGTTGCAGTTTATGTCAATGATATGAATCTCATTGGGACTCCTAAAGAGTTTGAGAAAACTGCCGCACACCAGAAATTAGAATTTGAGATGAAAGATCTTGGGAAAAACTCGATACGGTCTCGGCCCGAGATTGAGTATTGTTCAGATGGTGCCCTGGTACATTAATCGAACTACACCAGTTTGTGTTATGTCATTTTAATGAGGATAAAGCGAAGCCTTAAAGTACTCATATAGTCACCTGAATGCTAGATGTAAAACGAGAATTTTTTTTCCGTCCTAAAGAAGATGAGGAAGACATCTTGGAGTCTAAAGTTCCATACCTTAGTGCAATGGCATTTTATTACACACAGCACAGTGCACTAGAATGAACATCTGCTTCACTGTTAATCTTTTGGTAGGATATAGTAACGCGCCTACATGTAGATAGGGGACTGGTGTTAAAAACATCTTCCACTACCTCAAAGGTATACCCATATGAATCCTTAAGAGTAGCCGTCATCCCCTCAGGCTTCAGATTGATTCTTGCCTCGTTGGGTATGCTGATGCAAGTTATTTGTTTGACCCACACAAGGCATGTTCTCAAACGGGTTATATTTTTACCATTGGAGACATCGCAATATCTTGGAGGTCAACCAAACAGACCTTAGGCCATCTCCAACCGAAGGGTCTGGAGGGCCAGAGGGCCGAAAATAGCTCGAAAACCGTCTCCAACAGACGGCTAGGCCAGAGGGCTCTGGAATCTGAGAGGGCCCCATGAAATCGGAAAGGGCTGGAAGGCTGGCCACTTTCAGCCAGCCAGCCAGCCCCGGGCTGGCCAATTTTTTTTTAAAGTGTTGTTATTCCTGTCGGTTGTAACCGACAGGAATAATGTATATTATGTTAATAGTGTCGGTTATAACCAACAATAATTGTGATTTAAACATAATAGCTAGCAAGAATAATTTCTATTAATTACTATTTATGTCAGTTATAACTGACAGGAATACATTTATACTAAATAATATAAATGTATACCTGTCGGTTTTAACCGACACAAATTCTTAAGAAAAAATTCAAGTGCAACGGCTAACTGACTAGACGTTGCATTTGAATTTATTTATTTTATTTTTTTTTTACATTTTTATTATTATTTTTTATTTACAAAATTTTTCATATAACTTCTATTTTTTCCTATAAGTTTTATTTTACAAAATTTGTTTCATATTTTTTTTAAATTCTATTTTTTCCTATAACTTCTATTTCACAAAATTTGTTTCATTTTATTTTAAATTCTGTTTTGTCCTATAACTTCTATTTCACAAAATTTGTTTCATTTTATTTTAAATTCTTTTTTTTTTCCTATAACTTCTATTTCACAAAATTTGTTTCATATTTTTTTTAAATTATATTTTTTTTCCTATAACTTCCTAAGCCATTATACAACATTAAATTAAATTAAGTAACATGAAACAACATTAAACAATATGAAACAACATTAAATAACATTAACCAACATACAAATTATACAACATAAAAAAACATTTAACAAAATGAAAATTAAACAACATTTTTAAAAACATTTAACAACATAAAATTTAAACGCCTACTCCATGCTTCTTTTGGCCCAAAGATGTGCAACAAGATCCTGTTGTAGGTACTTATTTGTGGCACGAGAAGTATCATTCTATAGCGCCTCATGTACTCATTTATAAAGATACTACCAGTTCTTGGATTGAAAGGCAAATTAGGCCCATCATATATTTTTGCTAGAGCCTTTCTTGACCTATTTGGATCTTCTTGGTCGTCATTGGATTCTCCATCAATATACCCATCTCGCTGACGTCATGTTGACGTCACTTAGCCGTTGGATTTGAATTTAAATTCTAGTTTTTAAATAATAAATTATGTTTGGCCCTATGGCCCTTTGGCCCTCGGTTGGAGACGGTTTTTTGTGATAGGGCTAAAATGAGCCCTATAGCCCTTTGGCCCTCGGTTGGAGACGGAGGCAAATATGGCCCTCGGTTAGAGATGGCCTAAAGGGTTTGGCTGGTGAAATTTTAGGGTTTTCAACACATGTCAAAATTCTAAAATCCTTTTCCAAACAAACGTTTCGTCAAGCAAAGGTTTGAAACGTTAATATGTTATAACTCCTCAGATCCTTCTTCTATCTTCCTCCGCGCGCCGTACAATCTCTCCATTTCTCTCAAACCTCTCCGTCTCTCTAACCTCCTATCACTTTGACCTCGTGAGCCACCTATGAGCCATCACCACGTCAGTACCATGAGCCACCCCTACCACTCCATGCTCTCTCTCACAAATCTCTCACTGTAAGTTATTTAGTTGTAGATTTTATTTTTGCTTTTTGAAATATGTTGTGAAATTGTAGTTTTGATTTCGATTTTGTTGTGAAATTGAATATGGATTTGATTGTGAAGTTTGGTTGTGTTGGATTTTTTGGTACTGTGGTGATGAGGGTGGGTAGTACGGTGGAATGGATGGGCATTTTGGGGTTGTTAAATTGTTAATTGGTAAAATTTTAGAAAATGTAGGAATTTTAGGAAACATGTCAAATTTTGGAAAATGTTTAGGGAAATTTTTGGAAAATGTATGAAAATGTCATATTGTAGGAAGTTATTGATGATTTGTGAAATTTGCAGGAAAATATGAAAATTTTGTGAAATTTTAGAATCATGTGAAATTGAAGGAAATTTCTAAAAATTTGTGAAATCTATAGGAAAATTTAAAAATTATTGAAACTGTAAAAATATGTGAAATTGTAATAAAGTTATGAAAATTTGTGGATTTGTGGGAAATTGTTTAAACTTGGTTAAATTTTAAAAATATGTGAAATTTTAGGAAGTTTATTAATTTTTTATTTTTTTTTACAGATGTCTTTGCACCTGATCCATAGTTGCTACCACTATGCCTCCACCTCTGCTTAGAATGAGCAGTTAGCCTTCAGCGCCACCCAGGCAGGCACAAGCGCCAGTACTTCTGTGCCATTGAGGTGGGTGGCTTGATCTGCCAGGTGCCCTCACAGCCAGATACGCCATGAGCCTGTGGCAATCTTAGCACAGATGCTGATTTGGCGATCGTGAAGCAGGTGTGTCTACCTTGGAGCAAAAACACTCGAGGTTTGTAGCGGATCCAGGGTGTACCTCCCAGTCACTGGTGAGCGAGAGACAAAGTCAACAGTTTGTTGACTCACAATATGGGTGCCATCATTTGCAACAATTGCCCCATGGTCGCCAATTCCTAGAAGATGCACAACCCCAAGTCCATGCTAAGATCGACATACTATTTTTCGTGAGGGTACAACTTTCTTAATTTATTATTTATTTTTTCTTTACTTATTAAATGTAGTTGATTATTTTTCCTTGACTTATTAAATGTGGTTTTAAACTAAAAATTTAGTTTTTTTTTTTTTTAATTTCAGGCCAACTTTAATGGGACACGGCGAACAAGACTTGTCTCATGTACATAGACCAGGTGTGGAGGGAATAGTCTAAGGAGTAGAAATACGAGAAGCACAAGTATTACAAGACTTTTGCGTCGCCTGAGGCAGCTCCAATGATCCACCTGATGAGTTTAGGGAGAGAATGTGCGAGTGGCTTGTGCACTTGTTTTCAGACTGAAACAATTTTGGTAAGTTTTATTTTATTTTTTTTAATTTTTGTTCAATTTTTTGGTTTTTTAGTTAAGTTTAATTAATATTTTTAATTTACACAAAAAATCGACAGCAAATAAAGGTAATCAGGAGAAGAAATTGTACCATCATCACTTTGGTTCTCGACCCCTATTTTACCAGGTCGAGGAATGGCCGGCAACTGGTTTGCATTTCTAGAATCATGAGGTTTTTTTTTTGTTGGGGGAGGGAATGTAACAGCCCATCCCGGAAAATCTTATATCGTTAGCGTGAAAAGACGATAATACCCTTTGACGTTTTTGGTTGGGGTGTGTTAAGTTGGAAATGGACACATTCATTATTTCCCTAAGCTTTTGGAACTAAGGTATTTTCTTAGTTGTGATTGGGTGGTGAGTTTTGGACCACACACACATATCCACATCACTTCTCTCTCTCACCCTCATGTGCTCTCTCTCTCAAACTCACTCTCTCTCTCTCATTCTCGGACTCTCTCATTCTCCCTCCCTTTTTTCGTACGGACAAACACCCAAAACCTCCCCAAACCTCATAGATCGTAAGATTTAAGGACACCATTGTGTTCCTCGTGGTGTGGTGAGTTCAAAGGTACCATTTTCTGGTACGAATACTCTCGTTTTCACATAGAAACCTTAACCTCCGTACATTATCTATTCATGCAATTTTTCAGGCTTGATTTTTAGGGGATTTCAAGCTCATAGGGAGCTTAAGGAGGTCCTTATGAAGCTCGGAGTGCTTCGTTGGAAGAAATTGGACCTCGAAATCGCGAGAACAGAGAGTTTCAGTTTTGGCCCGAATTTCGAGGCTTTTTCTGGTGAATTTCCGGCGAGTTGGAGGTCGACGCAGGTATGGTTTTGTTCGTCTTGTTGAGATCTTTCAAACTGGTACAAATTTCATTGAAAATGGTGCATAAATGAAGAAGAAACCATGTTTGGAAGTTTTCCAGAAACCAGCGAACAGTCACCGGCGTCCGGTGACTTGTCGGAGAAGACAGGGGAATATTCCGTCAGTTTTAACGGAATATGCTAATGGCGTTAGGTGACACCTTTAGATTTCAAACGGAATATGCTAGGATTTGACGGAATATTCCTGACGGTGTTAACTGACGCCGTCAGTGTGACAGGCACGTGGCCGCGCGTGGGGGTGCGTCTGGCCATGCGTTGGCGGGCTCGTGGGACGTCAGAAAAATATTTTAAAATTATAGGGATGTTTCTGAGGATGAGTAGGTCTCAGTGGTATATTCATATACCCAAATTGAGGAATATATGAGAAGTTATTAGCGAGTTTCATTTGTGTGCGTTAATTAACGTTATTTCAGTTATTTCTCATATAGGCGAGGCCTATCCGGAGGACAAGCGTAGCCAGGCTAGGCACAAGGGTTACGACCCGTCTACATATCAGTGAGTGGGCTTTTGTTTTCAGTATATATATATATACTTGACGTTTTTCGCAGAAAACGTATTTAAAGGAAATGATATTTAAATGCCATGTCATACTTGCATCATATTTTAGCATATGCATTATCATAATTGTGCATATTGTTCCATGGTGCTGCGGAGGCCTAGGTAAGCTACAAGTGAGTATATTATACTGGTAATGGTTATGAGATATGATGACGATGATGATGAGATATATTGAGCTTATTAATCTGCACCCTGATGTTAGTTCTCCCGCCAGAGTTAGGGGCATAGTCCTTCACGTGATGTTCACCTCCTGCACCATACGTTCACCTCGGATCCAAGTTAAGTGCACAGTCCTGTCGTATAGACCACTATAAGTAGGTTCGACTAGTAGGTGACCAGCAATTATTCGTATAGTCTTCACGTGATCGTAGCATTAGAGCGTACTATTTACACCCAGTCTTGTCGGACAGACCACGTGAGGTGGTTCCGACTGGTGTGCAGATATATATACATGATGAGATATGAGATTGAGAGATGTATATACTTTATGAGATATGAAATTGAAATGTGATGGATATGAGCTCTAGATTTTCGCCGTATAGATCACGTGAGGTGACTTCAGCTAGCAGATGATTTATAATACATTGCATCACTTGGCTTACATTTGTTATATAGTGATATTAGACATGGCATACGCATGGCATACATATATGTGGATTTGGATATATTAAGCATGACTTTGAGATTTATACATATATATGTACCCCATTTTCTGGGAAACTATATAGTTTTACGGCGAGGGGATATAACTTTTGAGAAATGAAATGGTTTTGAAAAACTTTGTTTTTGCCCACTCGCGCTTTGTTTTACGCCCCTCCAGGTTTTAGGTGAAGATTTCTTTGGTGGCATACGAGGATTTCCCGGAGGTTCTGACGAACCATCATTCATGTATGATCACCTTCGAGTGTTGTATAATTAGTACTTGTCCAATCGGACTGCACTTAGACTGCTTATGCTCTGGTTGTGTGATTCACACTTATTCTCGCCTTAGCGCGCTATCTTCATTAGGTTTTTAATTTGTTCATATTTTACTGATTAATCTTGCTTCCGCACTGTGCACATGGTTACGTCACGTTCACTTGATGGCCAGCATGCTTCGATTTAGGTCGGGGTGTGTCTGTTTGGTATTAGAGCACTAGGTTGAGCAGTCATGTATCGTCATGAATATTCTAATTGTCTTAGTGTCCTCTGTCAGAACTATGTCGCCTCGTCAAGAGCCACGTCTTTCTTCCGAGCCTAATTTCCCTGACATTGCTTAGTTAGGGGAAGCTATTGTTAATGCCATTCAGTCTGTAATTCGCTCTCCTCAGTGGACTCCTCTGGAATTGGTGTATAATTTGAAGTTACCTGTTTTTAAGGTTAATGAAGGCCAAGAAGGGTCTGAGTGTTGGCTCAATCAGATTGAGAAGACGTATCGTGTGATGCAGATACAAGGAAGTTTTCCGGATGATAAGTGGGTATAGACCACTACTTGGTTTTTGGACGAAGAACCTGCATCCTGGTGGAGACAGGAAACGTATGGGTGGACGCTCGAGGAGATGGCAGACTGGGAGAATTTTAAGCGGTCATTTTACAAGAGATTCATACCTCCAGCATATTTAGACCGTAAGAAGCAGGAGTTTACGGGTTTGAAACAAGGGAAATTGACTGTTAATGAGTATTACAGGAAGTTCACTGATTTGTCTCGCTATGATCTAGAAGTTGCTACTAATTCACTTGAGATGTTTCGACGTTTTAAGCAAGGTACAAAGAAGAGGTGGCATTTTATGGCGACTATCTATCCTTGTGAGACTTATCAGGAGTTCTATGAGATTTTGTTGAGGATAGAGGACTCTGACAATATGCCCAGTGAGAGCGAGGAAGAAGAAGAAAGAGATGGAAATCAGAAGAGGGATAACAAAGGTAAAGGTCAAATATCTCAGGGACCTCGCCAGACCCAGAATTTTAGAGGAGTGGAGCTAGTTCTAGTTCTTCTAGCGGGGGTTTGAGTACCACTGGTCCGAGGAGAGGTGGTAGATTCTGAGGAGGTCCTAGATTCCCGAGGCAGGGGGATTCTGGTAGAGGTAATGTTCCTTTATGCCGCAGGTGCAATAACCGACATTTTGGAGAGTGTCGACGTGGTAGTAGTGGATGTTATACCTGTGGTCAGATGGGACATCTGGCTAAGCATTGTCCTCAAAACTAGCAGAGACCTTAGCAGTCTCCTATGCCGCCGCCAATTCAGACTCAACAGTTTTCAGGACAGAGTGGTTACGTTCAGGCAAGTCGTGGTAGCACTTACCATTATCAGGGGTATCCAGCTCCTTATTCATCAGGGCAGTATCAGTACCCTCAGGATCCTTATCAGCAGGGTAGCTACAGTTATTATTCAAGAGGATACATGCCTCATCAGCAATATTCAGCTGGTGGATCACAGTGGTATTCTGGAGGACAGCCTCAGCAGGTTGATGCTGCTGCTAGTAGCACAGGATCGTCGAGACAGGCCAGCCAGTTAGGTCAGGGACGCAGTGCTCAGGGCCAAGGAATTCATGCCGGTAGAGGCCGAGGAGGAAGACAGCAAGCTCAGGGACGTATCCATAACCTTTCGCTGCAGGATGCCCGGAATAATCCTGATCTAATCATGGGTACGTTAAATATTCTTGGTCATTATGCTAAAGTGTTGATTGATTGTGGTGCTACGCATTCAGTAATTTCTCATACATTTGCTCAGTTGACACAACCTCAATCTTCATCCCTCGGGTATGAGTTAGAGTTTGCAATGCCTAGAGGGGAGAGATGTTATGTAGATTACGTATACCCAGGATGTCCTGTAGTAGTGGAGGACGTGGTTATGCCAACTAACCTTACTTCGTTGGATATCGTTGATTTCGATGTGATTTTAGGCACGGATTGGTTGCATTACAATCGTGCCAAGATTGACTGCTATGGGGAAACGGTAACCTTCCATCATCCTGGATTACTTGAGGTTACTTTTTTTGGAGAACGTAGTGGGGTGAGACATGGAGTTATTTCAGTTATGAGAGCCAAAAAGTTACTCGAAAAAGGTTGCCAGGGATATTTAGCTCACGTAGTGCTGAATGATGATACTCTTGTTAGCATGGAGAATGTTTGGGTAGTCCGACATTTTTTTGACGTCTTTCTTGAGGATTTGCCTGGATTGTCGCCAAATTGCGATGTGGAGTTCACTATTGATTTACTTCCAGGTACTAACCCTATCTCTTTAACTCCTTATCGGATGACTCCTGCTGAGTTAAGAGAATTGAAGATCCAGTTACAGGAATTGGTTGATAAGGGTTTTATTCAGCCTAGTATATCACCTTGGGGAGCCCTAGTTTTATTTGTTCGAAAGAAAGACGGTACCTTGAGGCTTTGCATTGATTACAGGCAATTGAATCGAGTGACGATTAAAAACGGTTATCCATTGCCGCGTATTGATGACCTCTTTGATCAACTTCGAGGTGCCTGTGTGTTTTCCAAGATTGATTTGAGGTCTGGCTATTATGAACTGAAGATTAAGAGCGAGGATGTTCCTAAAACTGCTTTTAGAACTCGTTATGGTCATTATAAGTTTCTCGTGATGCCATTCAGGTTAACTAATGCACCAACAGCTTTCATGAGCTTGATGAACCGAGTATTCTAACAATATCTTGACAGGTTTGTCATTGTGTTCATCAATGATATTCTGGTGTACTCTAAGTCTGAGGTAGAGCATGCTAGACATCTTAAGTTGGTGTTAAAGAAGCTGAGGGAACATCAGTTATATGCTAAGTTTAGCAAATGCCAGTTCTGGTTAGATCAAGTGGCATTTCTAAGGCATATCATATATGCTCAAGGTACTCTTGTAGATCCTCAGAAGACAGCAGCGATGAAGAATTAGGAGCAGCCACGAACCATCACCGAGGTTCGAAGTTTCCTTGGTTTAGTGGGATATTATCGACGGTTTGTTAAGGATTTCTCGATTATTGCTTTACCGTTATCAAGATTGACGAGGAAAGATATTAAGTTTGAGTGGGATGATAAATGTGAGCAAAGTTTTTAGCAGTTGAAACTGTCTCACTCATGCATCTATTTTAGCACTTCCAGATGATAACGACAACTTCGACATTTATTGTGATGCTTCTCTGATTGGTCTGGGTTGTGTGTTGATGCAGCATGATAGGGTAATTACTTATGCTTTGCGGCAATTGAAACCTCATGAGAAGAATTACCCTACTCATGATTTGGAGTTGGCAGCTATTATTTTCGCTTTAAAGATTTGGAGACATTATCTTTATGGCTAGAAATGTAGGATCTTCACAGATCATAAAAGTCTCCGGTATCTTTTCACTAAGAAGGAGTTGAATCTTCGGCAGCGAAGGTAGATTGAATTACTAAGTGATTTTGATTGCACGATTGAGTATCACCCAGGTCGTGCAAATGTGGTGGTTGATGCATTTAGTAGGAAATTCTAAGGCCAAATTAATGCCTTATACACGAGCCGTGTTCCACTTCTTGCAGACTTGAGGTCCACTGGAGTGGAATTGGGAGTGGGAAAATCATGAAGAAGCCTTACTTGGTAGTTTCTAGGTCAGGCCAGTTTTGATTGATAGAGTGCTCGAGCCTCAGATTAATGATGAAGAAACTCAGGAACTTATTCGGTTAAGAAATAAAGGAAAGAAGAAAGATCTTCGAATCAGAGAATCAGACGGCATGCTTATGCAGGAAAGTATGATGTATGTGCCAAATAATGCAGAGTTGAAGAGAGTAATTTTGGACAAAGTGCACTGTTCAACTTTTGCGATGCATCCAGGAGGTACTAAGATGTATCATACCATTCGACCATTTTATTATTGGCCGGGTATGAAAAGAGAAATTGCCAAGTATGTGAGTAGGTGATAGTTGATAGCACATTTCATTCCTGTGAGGGAAAAGTATTCCTTAAGCCGATTAACTGAGTTGTTCTTATTGAAGATCGTGAAGTACCATGGCGTTCCAGTTAGTATTATCTCGGATCGTGATCCTAGATTTACTTCTAAGTTTTGGACAGGATTCCAAGAAGCTCTTGGTTCAAAATTATTCTACAATACGGCATATCACCCTCAGACAGACGGTCAATCAGAGTGGACAATTCAGACCTTGGAGGATATGCTCAGATCTTCTGTTTTGCAGTTTGGCGATGCTTGGCATAAGCGGTTGGATTTGATGGAGTTCGCCTACTACAACAGCTTTCATTCAAGTATTGGTATGTCACTATTTGAGGCACTTTATGGCAGGCCTTGTCGTACACCTTTGTGTTGGTCAGAAGTCGGCGAAAGAGTTTTAGTGGGCCCTGAGATAGTAGAGAAGACTACTCAGAATGTTCAAGTTATTAAGTCTAACCTGAAAGCGGCCTAGGATCGCCAGAAAAGCTTAGTGGATAGGCATGCCACTGATCAAGTGTATAATGTTGGTGATTGGGTAGTTTCGAAGCTATCGTAGTGGCGAGCTGTGGTACGGTTTAGGAAGAAAGGCAAACTAAGTCCTAGGTACATCGAACCTTATCGGATCACCGAGAGAGTCGGTGAAGTTGCTTACAAACTTGAGTTGCCGTCAGAGCTGTCTAAGGTGCACGATGTGTTTCATGTTTCCATACTTCGACATTATGTCTCAGATCTGTCACATGTGATACGTCTTCAACCATTGGAAATTAATCCAGATTTGACTTATGATGAGGAACCAGTGATGATATTGGATTGGAAAGAGAAGGTTTTGAGAAATAAGATAGTGAAATTGGTGAAGATTTTGTGGAGAAATCACTCAGTGGAAGAGGCTACTTGGGAGACAGAAGACCGGATGAAAGAGATGTATCTGAGGTTGTTTTATGGATACTAGTGTTGTACTTGTTGTATGAAATTTCAGGACGAATTTTTTTTTAAGGTGGATAGATTGTAACAGCTCGTCTCGGAAAATCTTATATCGTTAGCGTGAAAAGATGATAATACCCTTAGATGTTTTTGGTTGGGGTGTGTTAAGTTGGAAATGGACACATTCATTATTTCCCTAAGCTTTTGGAACTAAGGTATTTTCTTAGTTGTGATTGGGTGGTGAGTTTTGGACCACACACACATATCCACATCACTTCTCTCTCTCACCCTCATGTGCTCTCTCTCTCAAACTCACACTCTCTCTCATTCTCAGACTCTCTCTTTCTCCCTCCCTTTTTCGTACAGACAAACACCCAAAACCTCCCCAAACCTCATAGATCGTAAGATTTAAGGACACCATTGTGTTCCTCGTGGTGTGGTGAGTTCAAAGGTACCATTTTCAGGTATGAATACTTTCATTTTCACATAGAAGCCTTAACCTTCGTACATGCACTGTTCAGACAATTTTTCATGTTTGATTTTTAGGGGATATCAAGCTCATAGGGAGCTTAAGGAGGTCCTTATGAAGCTCGGAGTGCTTCGTTGAAAGAAATTAGACGTCGGAATAGCGCGAACGAAGAGTTTCAGTTTTGCCCAGAATTTCGAGGCTTTTTCCGACGAATTTCCGGCGAGTTGGAAGTCGAGGCAGGCATGGTTTTGTTCGTCTTGTTGAGATCTTTAAAATGGTACAAATTTCATTGAAAATGGTGCATAAATGAATAAGAAACCATGTTTGGAAGTTTTCCAGAAACCGACGAACAGTCACCGGCGTCCAACGACTCGATGGAGAAGACAAGGGAATATTCCGTCAGTTTTGACGGAATATGCTGGGATTTGACGGAATATTATTGACGGCGTTAACTGACCCCGTCAGTGTGCGAGGCACGTGGCCGCGCATGGGGGCGCTTCTGGCCGTGCCTTGGTCGGCGCATGGCAGCACGTGGGACGTTGGAAAAATATTTTAAAATTATGGGGATGTTTCTGAGGATGAGTAGGTCCCAGTGGTATATTCATATACCCAAATTGAGCAATATATGAGAAGTTATTAGCGAGTTTCGTTTATGTGCGTTAATTAACGTTATTTCAGTTATTTCTCATATAGGCGAGGCCTATCCGGAGGACAAGCGTAGCCAGGCTAGGCACGGGGGTTACGACCCGTCTACATATCAGTGAGTGGACTTTTGTTTTCAGTATATATATACACTTGACGTTTTTCCTAGAAAACGTATTTAAAGGAAATGAGATTTAAATGCCATGTCATACTCGCATCATATTTTAGCATATGCATTATCATAATTATGCATATTGTTCCATGGTGCTGCGGAGGCCTAGGTAAGCTACAGGTGAGTATATTATACTGGTAATGGTTATGAGATATGATGACGATGATGATGAGATATATTGAGCTCATTAATCTGCACCCCAATGTTAGTGCTCCCGCCCAAAGTTAGGGGCATAGTCCTTCACGTGATGATCACCTCCTGCACCGTACGCTTGCCTCGGATCCAAGTTAGGTGCACAGTCCTGTCGTATAGACCACTATAAGTGGGTTCGACTCGTAGGCGACCCGCGATTATTCGCACAGTCTTCACGTGATCGTAGCATTAGAGCGTATTATTTACACCCAGTCTTGTCGGACAGACCACGTGAGGTGGTTCCGACTCGTGTGCAGATGTATATACATGATGAGATATGCGATTGAGAGATGTATATACTTTATGAGATATGAGATTGAAATGTGATGGATATGAGCTCTAGATTTTCGCCGTATAGATCACTTGAGGTGACTTCGGCTAGTAGATGATTTATAATACATTGCATCACTTGGCTTACATTTGTTATATAGTGATATTGGGCATGGCATACGCATGGCATACATATATGTGGATTTGGATATATTGAGCATGACTTTGAGATTTATACATATATATATGTACCCTATTTTTTGGGAAACTATACAGGTTTTACGGCGATGGGATATAACTTTTGAGAAATGAGTACATAAGGCGCTATAGAATGATACGTTCTCATGCCACAAATAAGTACCTACAACAGGATCTTGTTGCACATCTTTGGGCCAAAAGAAGCATGGAGTAGGCATTTAAATTTTATGTTGTTAAATGTTTTTAAAAATGTTGTTTAAGTTTCATGTTGTTAAATGTTTTTTTATGTTGTACAATTTGTATGTTGGTTAATGTTATTTAATGTTGTTTCATATTGTTTAATGTTGTTTCATGTTACTTAATTTAATTTAATGTTGTATAATGGCTTAGGAAGTTATAGGAAAAAAAATATAATTTAAAAAAAATATCAAACAAATTTTGTGAAATAGAAGTTATAGGAAAAAAAAAAGAATTTAAAATAAAATGAAACAAATTTTGTGAAATAAAAGTTATAGGAAAAAATGGAATTTTAAAAAAATATGAAAAAAATTTTGTAAAATAAAAGTTATAGGAAAAAATAGAAGTTATATGAAAAATTTTGTAAATAAAAAATAATAATAAAACTATAAAAAAAAAAAATTCAAATGCAACGGCTTCCTGTCGGTTTTAACCAACAGGAATACATTTATATTATTTAGTATAAATGTATTACTGTCGGTTATAACCGACACAAATAGTAATTAATAAAAATTATTCCTGCTAGCCATTATGTTTAAATCACAATTAGTGTCGGTTATAACCAACACTATTAACATAATATACATTATTCATGTCAGTTATAACCGACAGGAATAACAACACTTTAAAAAAAAAAATGGCCAACCCGGGGCTAGCTGGCTGGCTAGAAATGGCCAGCCCTCCAGCCCTTTCCGATTCCATGGGGCCCTCTCAGATTCCAGAGCCCTCGGTTGGAGATGGTTTTCGGGCTATTTTCGGCCCTCTGGACCCTTCGGTTAGAGATGGCCTTATAGTTCGTCGGGCAAAGTCATCTGCCTGACGAAATTTTTTAATATTTCGTTGAACAACCTTTTTCTGGGGTAAATTTGAATTTTGGGAAAACTTGTGGGGACATTTTTTTTTTCACTTTTCGCAGCGAACTTTTGTTGTAGACCAACAAAGTTGAAAGTTGACCCGACGAATAAAAGCATTCGATCGGGTAAATTGAAAAAAAAATTGTAGATGCAAATTTTTGCCTTCTTTTTCTTGGACAAAAATGCATCTGCAAAACAATTAACACCTAAGATCAAGGCCAAGAGCCTCATCCGTCCACAATGAATGGGGGGGCTTTAGCCGAAGAACCTCTGATGCCAAAGTTAGAATTTGAGAGAGAAAGTGTTAAGAGAAATTTGGAGAATTTTAGAAGAGAATATGACTTAGGTTTTTTGGAGAAATGAGGGTTATTTATAGGGCTATGGCCGGCCTTATTTGGAGAAAAGGGGTCCGGCCACTTATGGTGGTTTTTGGCTCTAATTGCAACATATTATGTCAAAATAATATCTTGCAATCAATTAGAAAATTAATTAGAAAATTAATCAATTAATTTTGGTAATCAATCCTAATTTGAAAGAATAATTGAGGGTTACCTTGTGGGGAGGATTTGATGAGGATTGATGAAATAGGTTTTGAATAAATACCTATTTTGATCACCGTTGACCTTGATTGAGCCATTATTGTCCACTGCTTGCATGTGGGAGTTCCGGTGTGTTTCGAGGGTAATTTTATATTTTTTACCCAAAAATTCACGTGTCGTCTCCATATTTTTCTTGATTATTTTTGGCTCAACAAATGCCCCAACACCTGTTGGGCTGCTCACAAGAAACGACATCATGTGTAGAGATCTTCTTACTTTAGGAAACATAGGATTGCTTCCTGTTTTGATGTAGATTCCCTCTTTAATTGGAAATTAGATCCTTCTAGGAAAGGGAAATAAATTACTTCTAAAGTCTACCTTAAGTAGATTATTAAAGCAACTTCAGAGAGCAATTTATTCTACCCTACAAGAGTGAGAAAGCTAGAGGATATTTGTTCCCCTCCCCTAGCAATCTTCTACACTTGCCCGTGCAAAGGATCGTCTTTCGTTGCTTTCTTCGTCTTCATGCCGTTCCAAGGTAAGAAATAATTAATTTTCCCTCGTCTTCGTAATTTTTGGGAGCCTCGAGGCTTGAAATTTGGCTCAACAAGGGTCGAGGATGTGTGAAGATTGGTTAGAGGAGGCCATAGCGGGGCTGCCATGGGTGGGTGGCCGTCGTTGTTCTTGGCGCGATGGTCTGGGCTTGAGAAGGCTCAGGCCTCCTTTTGGCCCTTTTATTTTATTTATTTTTTTGCTGGGCTCGGGCCCGTGCATGAAAGGAGAAAGAGGGTTGCAGGCCACTGGGCTTTCCTCACTTGAATTGACTTGGGCCGAGTGGCCTATTGGGCTGGAATGGTACAATCCAAGCAGTGGGGCTTGGCGCTGTTGCTAGGTCATACGGTCTTGGGCCATGGTGATCCTTGGGCCATGGGGCCTGGCACGCCGAGCCTACCCCTTATTTATTTATTTTTTATGGGCAGCTGTCTAATGAATTTTCCTTGCATCTTTGTAGAATTTCTTCAAGCATGTCTTCCTTGAGCCACAAGAGTGATAATGGTGTGCCACCATTGTATCGTCAAGGTGGGTCCTTGAGCAAGGTGGGCTACTTCAAGGCTGCTCACTTCAAGATTAGCTTTGATGACTCGTTTAGGGACTTTCTTGAGGCATATAGGCACGCCATTCCGTCAGGGGTACGCGTAAAGCGTGTCAAGGTAAGTAGTATCCATGAACCATGCAGTAAGGCTCAAAGAGCCATCAAGTTCCACCTTTATTACTTTGTGTTGGGATTTACTTTTCCCATGCCGTGTTTCTTCCAAGAGGTGCTCTGCTCCATGAAGTGTGCCCCCGCTCAATATTCTCCAAACGCGGGCTGTGTGATGGTGGGGTTTTTCAATCTAACCCAATTTTTTGACTTAGACTTGTCTGTCAATGAATTCTTGTACTTCTTTGACATAGGCCACATTGAGGGAGTTGGGCAGCTATGATCCCGCCATAGGGTTTTTGATCATTCGAGCAAGGGAAATCATGACTGGGCCAAAGAGACTTTGGAGATAAGTAGATAGTGGGAGTCTGATTTTTCCCCCGAGCTGCGTGTTCCGACGGTTTTCATCTCCGATAAGAAGACTACTTAATCTCTCGTCTGCTTTGTATTTGTGCTAAGCTGCTCTCTAATTTTCTGATTGTCTTCCGCTGCTCTTGTAGATTTGGAATGCGGCTCGACTCCTAAGACTTATCTAGATATGAAAAATGTGCATATTGCTCTAGGTATCCCTTCCAAATACCATGAGTGGCGTTGGCTGTTTAGTCATCTTCACCAAGAAAAAGATGGGTTGTCCCCAAGAGATAAGATAAAGCGAATCAAGGCTGAGGCGTTGGTTTATCCGATCATTGTAGTTGAGCCTGCCGCGTATGAAGGTGGAAAGAAGAAATCTTCCCCGCCTACTCAGTAGGTGCTGGCTAAGAAAAGGCCAAAGACTAGCTGCCCCCAAGCTCGTGATTGACTTGACTTCCTCTAAGGGCGAGAAAGAGGAGGCTGCTAGATCTGTGCCAGTGACCCCTACCGTTCCGAAGGTGGCTAATTCGATTGCTGACAGGATTGCTCAGCGTAGAAGTTTCGTCGTGCCCCAATGCCGAAATCTACGCCCAAACTTCTGCTGGGGGTTAAGTCTGGTTTACATTTAGAAAGACATGCTACTATGAAGAACGACAAGGTGGACTTTGCTGCCAAAGTGGCAACAAAACCATCTCCCCATGTTGCTGGGACTGCTTCGTCTACTGAGAAGAAGGAAACTGCTCGTGCGGGCAATTGTGAGAAATCCACCAAGCCTGCTTCTGGAGAGGTTGCTGAGATCTGTGCACTTTTGAAGCCATATCTGCTCAAGGACATGAATGTGTGTGCCAAGTTGGTTGATGGCGTCAAAGGGGTTGTTGGCCCAAGTTCCTTTGCGAAGCATATGACCGAGTGTAGGAGAACTGCTCTGTTGGCTATGATGTAGAAAATGGTGATTCTAGCAGCCGAGTCTATGCTCCTTGATCAAGAAGACACCAAGGCTGCAAGGAGGTGGCAATGACTGTGGTAGCCGAAGCTTACTCCTCAACCGAGAAAGTCAAAAGGTTGGAATCTGAGCTTGCCACTTTGAAGGGGTCTAATATCTCTGCCTCTACTTCTCTGCAGCTTGAGACCGCTCACCAGGAGAACGTGGATTTGAAGACTAGGCTTGATGCGATCCAAGTTAAGTATGAAAGTGCAGAGAAGAAGATCGGGTGTTACATACCTCAAATT
Source organism: Heteromeles arbutifolia (assembly GCA_024362995.1). Lineage (NCBI taxonomy): Eukaryota > Viridiplantae > Streptophyta > Magnoliopsida > Rosales > Rosaceae > Heteromeles > Heteromeles arbutifolia. Next base: position 10,239,496 of record JANCRC010000019.1, read on the forward strand.
CAAGACCTTGAGCGTGTCGTCTCTGAGCTTCACTTTGCTACTTACACTAAGGATGAAGAACTGATCACTGCTTATAACTAAATGATCCACTTCAAGAAGGTCGTTGATAGGCTTGAGCCTCAAGTGTTGGAGCTCTAGGGTGTTCTGAAGATCAATGACAGTCTGAAGAAGGAAGTAGAGGAGCTACAGCGCGTCCATGCTGGTCTGCTTGAGGAGAATGAGTAGTTGAAGGGTGAGAAGTTTACAGTTGTATAAGTTTAACGCGGCTTACTACTCGAAAGGCAAGCCGTAAGCAGTCTTCTAGAAACCGTAGGCTACCTTAGTGCACTCGGTAGCAGCTTTAAGGTTCCAGGGCGACAGTCCATAGGGTGTACTGCGTAGTGTGCCCCCTCCGTCTCTAGGGCCCAGTTCCCAGCGGATTAGGCCAAGAGACCCAAAATCTTTCAGTTAGCTAAGACTTGAAAAATACCATTGTGGCTACTTCTAGGAATCCCGGCGTAAGCCATCGTGTATCTAGTTATACAAGGGTAGCCCAGCTCATCCACATTTGGATATTCGAAGTGTAGAGTTTATACTCCCGCTTTGGAGGGCAGACCCATGTGGCTGTCGGAGAATTAGTTTGCCTTCTCGTACTGGAGAACATGATTGGTCCCTCGGGGGGTGCAATTACTGCGATGAGTCCCTAAGAAATGCGCGGTCTTCTTTTGAAGTGCATGAGTGATCAGTTGTTGTAAGCATGCAGTCGAGCCAAGTTGTAAATTATTTATGAATTCCTCATTGAAAAACAAGTGAAACGAACGAAAACTTAGCTATAAAGTAGAAACTGCATAACAACTTGATAGTCCTCTGTATGCGAGGTGGTGCCCGTTGAGCTGCTTGAGTCTTGGGGCTTTGATGTAGTCAAAGGTCACGTATGGTACTTCCTCATATTGTAGGCGTTCTACTGCTTCTCAATCTCTTTGTCGTTGATGGTTGCGAGGGTGTAGTTACCCTTGCTACCTACTCTGCTAATCTTGTACACATATTCCCATATGGGATCCATCTTTTTTTAGCCTTCCCTTCGGGCAGTGATGAAGGTTTTCCTCAAAAATAGGTCTCCGGCTTGGAACTGCCAGATCTTAGCCTTTATTTTTAGTTGGAGATGAGCTGCTACTCGTAGGCTGCGATACGGGTGATGACCTTGTCGCGCTTCTCTTTTGCCAGATCTAGATTTATGGCCATCTTCTTTCCATTTTCCTCGATGTTTGGCAGTAGAGTGTTGATACTTGGCACGATGACATTGGGATGAATGATTGCTTATGAACCAAATGCCAAAGAAAAATGGGTTTCATCGGTTGCTCGTCGTTTAGTGGTACGATACGCCCATAGACATCTGGGGAGTTCGTCTGGCCATTTTCTCTTTTTGTCAGAAAGGGACTTCTTGAGGCAGTTAAGAATCGTCTTGTTGGAACCTTGAGGGTACCTTAGCGTGGACATGTGCTGCTTGATGCCATATTTTTGGAAGAACTTTGCCAAATCTTTGCCTACGAATTACGGGCCATTGTCTGTGACGATGGATTGAGGGATGCCGAATCGGCAAATGATGTTCCTCCATATTGAAATGCTCTATGTCCGTCTAAGTCATGGTTGTCATAGGCTCTGTTTCTATCCATTTGGTGAAGTAATCCGTTGCCACGATAATCATGCTTCTACCCCCAGTAGTGGGCGGCATTGGCCCAACCAAGTCGATTGCCCACTGTATGAATAACCAGGGACTCGTCTATAGGTGTAGTTCACTGTTAGGCAGTGCTGGTACCAGCTAGTAGCGTTGGCAGCAGTCGTACTTTTGTACTAAGGATCGGCCTTTGGAGTGATTTCCATAAACACCTTCATAAATTGAGCTAAGACCCTTTAGGTCGTCGGGAGGTACTAGGCAACAGAGATGTGATCCGGTGTAGGATCTTCTGACGAGAATGTCGTTTCGCATATAGTAGCGAGCAGTCTTTATTTGGAGTTTTCTAGACTCCAATCTTTCCGTAGGGAGTTTGCCATTGACCAGGTAATCTATAATGGAACTTTGCCAGTTTGGAGTTGTACTAACCTATGACACCTCAGCTGTTGGCTCCTCATCTATGCTTGGCTTGTCTAGATATTCCACCGAAATAGAGCTTTTGAGTTGGTGGTCAAAGACGGAGCTTAGTCCGGCTAGCGCGTCCGCGTAGGCGTTGTCTGCCCGGGAACTTGAGTGAGGGTGTAAGGTTGAAATGCCTCAAGTTTCTTGCGTACCTTCTCTACGTATTACGCCATCCTTGGATGTTTTGCCATATACTCCCCAATAGTCTGGCTGGTGGTTAGCTAGGAATCAGAATGAATAGTGAGCTTTTTCACCACCAAGTTTTTTTCCATGCGGAGGCCTGCTAGTAGAGGGTACTCCGCTTTGTCATTGGATACTTTGAAGCCTAAAGTGATCGCCTGCTCGACCATCAAACCGTCTGGGGTGATAAGGACCACGCTTGCTCCTGAGCCTTTGTAGTTGGATGCGTTGTCGACATGCAAATGCCAAAAGTCTCCATCGAGTGGAGTAAGCGCGGTGAGGACGTACTCAGCTATGTCCGGGGTGTTGTTGAGCTGCTCTGTTATGTAGTCTAGGCTAGGCGTAAATTCCGCTATGAACTCTGCCAAGGCTTAGGCCTTTATCGCCATGCAAGGTTGGAAACCTAAATCGTATTGGCCAAGTTCCAACGCTCACTTCATCACTCATTGAGAAGCGTCCAGATCATGTAAGATTGAGCGTAGAAGATACTGAGTCATGATGATGACTGTGTAAGCATGAAAATTAATTTTTTGATCTTCGGGTATCTAGTTTCCGCATTGAGAAGAGCTTTAGAAGTGTGAATACCGGTAGTTAGGCCCTCAACTCTTCTCATATAAAGGCAGATCACTGCTACTTCAGAGACTGCCAAGTAAATGTATAAGTCCTCTGTTGCTTCCAATTTGGATAGTAAGGTAGGTGATGTGAGATACTTCTTTAGGTTTTGGAGAGCTTTTTCGCACTCATCATCCCATTTGTCTCGTTGTGCCCTCTAGATGGCCTTGAAAAAGGGCTTGCATCGATCAATGGCCCGCGAGAGAAAGCGGTTGAGGGCGGCTGCTCGTCCGGTCAAGCTTTGGATCTCCTTCAAGGCAGTTAGAGATTTCATTTCTAGGATCACTCGAATTTGCTTGGGATATGCTTCGATTCCACATTAAGTTACTAGGTACCTTAAGAATCTACCTGAAGATATTCCGAATGTGCATTTGGCGAGATTGAGCTTCATCATGTATCTTCTAAAAATGTTGAAAGTTTTTGCCAAATTGCCGATGTGGTGTAATCGTTGTTTGCCCTTCACCATGATGTCGTCGACATAGACCTCTATGGAATTACTCCAATTTGATTCATGAAAATCATGTTTACTAACCTTTGGTAAGTGGCTCCTACATTCTTGAGGCCAAACGGCATGACCATGTAGCAATAAGTGCCTCGCTCGATCACGAACATGATTTTCTCCTTGTTAGGCTCGTACATGACTTTTTGGTTGTATCCAGAGTATGCGTCCAAGAAATTTAGCAGTTGGTTCCCAGAAGTTGAATCTACTAATAGATCAATTCGGGGAAGTGGATAAGGATCATTTGGGCAAGCTTTGTTGAGGTCGGTGTAGTATATGGAAACCTTCAATTTGCCCTTCTCTTTCTTCTTCACTAGCACGACATTGGCAAGCCATGCTGAGTGTGCTACCTCTTCTATGAATCCAGCCTCTAGTAGCTTGTCAATCTCCATTTTAATGATCGCTAATCGCTCAGGTGCGAAATGCCTTGTCTTTTGGATCATCGGTTTGGCAACGAGGTCGACGTGCAGCTTATGGCAAGCTATCTTGGGTTCGATGCCGGTCATGTTGGAAGGTGACCACATAAAGACGTCACGATTTTCCCTAAGTACTTGCACAATGTATTGTCAAGATACGGCCTGGTCAGACTTGATTTCTTCGACTCCTCCTCATGGGATGCGGAATTGAATTTTTTTATACTTGACGGAAGTGACGGCGTCTAGCTTTATTAGCCAAGGTCTCCCTAGAATCCCATTGTAGGGAGACGGGTCGCTTACTATTGTGAACTTCTGCTTTGGGACAACTAGTGATGTTTTCACGTCAAGTATGATGTGGCTAATGGCAGTTGAGGTGTGTCTGTTGAATTCAGCGAGTACCTCCGCTCGGCGTATCATCGTGCTTTCCAGGCCCATCTTTTGAATTACCGAAAGTTGATATAGGTTGATTGCACTTCCATTATCAACCATCATTCTGTCGACTATGGCATTGGCTAGTTAGACCAATACCACCAGTGCGTCATCGTGTGGGAAATTGAAGCCTTCAGCATCCTACTCGGTGAAGCCAATGATGGGTCCAGGTTGGGTATCGACTGCTTAGACTTGCGAGACTAGTAGAGCCTGCTGAATCTTCATTTTCTTTGAATTGTTGATGGCCTCCAAGTGCTCAGATTCGACGAAGATGCTGTTAAGCTAAATCATCTTGTTGGGTGGTTCTTCATCAGTATTTGCATTCCTTCTAGGCTACGCACCTGGCTTGTCTAAGCATCTGTTGACCTTGCCTTCTTTCACGAGCTTCTCTAAGTAGCTCTTCCAACTGTAGCAGTCATTAGTTATGTGACCGGGACCTCGGTGGAATGCGCAGTACTGGGTATGATCTAACGTGGAAGTATCTTCATTTGATTATTTCAGCAGCTTGAACCATGGTTCATTTTTTATGTCGCGGAGGATTTTGTGAATCAGGATCGAGAACTTAGAGTAGTTCTTGGATGCCAAGCCTGTTGGAAATGTGCCCTAAAACCAATCATAGGATGATACTTTACGGACATTTCACATGTTAATCTAATCTAGTTCAATACAAAGGGCAAAGATTATCGTTTTAAGCCATCTTATATAAATGTTATATGCTTAAACAATAAGTCCAAGGAATATGTACTTGGGAGAATGTAATCTAAAGAAGTTAGATTCAAGAGACCATTCTTTTTCTTATACATATCCTCAACGTTCCTGATCATAGGATTGCCAATTGGGCATTGACAGTCCGTTAAGATTAATACGTACTATGTCTTCTTTTAGGGAGAGTGACTGGTCTCGAGTCATTGGTGTGACTAACACCAAGACAAGTACGTAGGTGCTCAATAGACAATAAGAACACTGAACACGATCAACAAGGAATTCTCATACTCATGTCACATCAGAACTCATGGTTGGGATAATGCAAAGTAGTCCTTTGACCTGAGGCATCATAGTTGTCTTGTGGTTAGGTCCTTGATCTTTGACTATGTCAAAGTCACTCCGTCAGAAGGTGTCCACGACATAGTTGGGGTTAAGCCACTTAGCCATGGAGGCAAGTGAATGTACAACAAGGGATCTCTAACCTTCAAACCGTTTGAGGGAGAATACTCTATGATATGATTAAGAATCTCTGGCCAGAGTTTGAATAAGATTTAGGAAGTCGTTCCAAATCATGTTCAAGGTAATCATATAAATAAGATAATCACATTGGATAGTGACAAAGGAAAGAAGGAGTAAGGTGACAAAGGAAAGAAGGCCCTCACATGGGTGATTAACCTTTGCTAAGCAAATAGGTGCTTCAAATGTATAAAGTTTCTCAACTCATTTTCTTTTGAGTTGAGTCTTGGTTCATCATAACTACTAGGCTTTGAATTTAATGGGTAAAGTTTTGTTTTTGAGTGCATACAAGCATGATTCCGCCTTTTAATTGTTAATAGCATGCATAGATGTTGCTCAAATGAACTTGTTTTTCACAAATATTTCCTTCAAGTGGTATCAGAGCCTAGGTCTAGTAGTTGGTGAATCCTTTTGGGTTTTGTAGTTCATAGTCTTTGATTTGAATGTTGTAATTGTTACAAGCTTTATTCTTGCTTCTTTGAATGTAAATTTTGTTAGAAAATTTGTCATCTCAAATGTTGTAGATGTAGTTCATATGAGCATGAATTTTGGAGCTAAAATTTGGTGCCATGTTTTTGGGGAAATTCGGCCAAATCCAAAGGGTGGATTTTTGGGTTCATGTTTGTCTTGTTAAAAGTGTTCTAAAGTGACTTTTGGAATATTTGGTGCCTAGTATGGTAATATGTTATTTCCCTTAAGTTTGAGAGTTTTTTGGGGTGTCTTTGGGTGAAAAATGTTCATGGAGCTTTTATGGGTTTTCATGGATGTTCTTCATTGTTCTTGGTTTGTTCTTGATGTTCATACCAAGAACAAAAAGGTTGGTGATTTGATTCAAAGTTTTGGTTGTTTACAAAAAGTCTTGATTTATGATGGTTGGTGTGACTTTTCCATCAACAAGTCCCTTTTGAAAAATTGATTGAAATGTTGAAAGAGTGTTTGAAATTTTGTACATGATTGGTACTTCTCTTACACACCCATACCTATTCTTTCAACACCAACTATCACCCTTTTTCAACCTACTTTAAGACTTTGAATTTTTCAACAAAAACCAACCACTCACACTACTCACCAACCGGCCACCCCTTTAATGGGGGTAATTTTGGGGCTTTTATGCAATTACATAAAGTTTTGATACTTTTATGTATTTGCACTTTGACCTAAAAGTTTACGTTTTTACGTAAAGGCCCAAAATCACTAAAGGACAAATTGTTTTGTTCCTTTAATGAAGTTTTTGCATTTGTTGAAAATTTTGGGTTCTAGTTGTAATTACATGAATTAGTGGACTTTTGTGTTTTTACAAAGTGACCTCAAAAGTTTGTGTTTTGCTATATAGCCCAATGGTTGAGGTTATTGCTTTTTGGCCCAAATTAGTTGAGAGCAAAATGGTTTTGTCTTTTTAAATGAGAATTGGATTTTTATTTCATTTAGCTCCATCTAAATCAATTCTATGGATACAAAAACCAAATGACAATGTTGCATTCAAGTTTAATTAGTTAAAGCGTTAATTAATTAAAGAAAGGGTGATTATGTACCTAAGCCTACGATAATTGGGCTATGTGAATGGCCGTCTCTCAAATTTGTTTGAACCATGGGAATGTGTAGATTAGATTTTGGTTGTAATTTGATATGATCAAATGTTGTAAAAGAGCATAAGCTCTTCTTTACTTTGAAGTACTCTTTTTCTTGTTTTATTTGATATGCATGAAATGGAGTAGTAGGGTCCAACGCCCAATAAGAAAACACGCCTTAATGTGATTAAACGTGTAACTAAAATCAATTACCATCCCTAGACCGAGATCCAACACTAGGCTCGTGTTGGATCGAACTAAAGGTTCATAGTCATCCTAAGGCCCTAAGGCAACTATATAGTCCATCAAAGAATGCAAAGCTTATGTTAGTAGTACCATATACTCTTGCTTTAAAAAAGCGTTTTACAAGCATAGTGGGAGTATCATATACTACTAAATCAATCACATGGACCAATAGTTGTGATAGGACGAAATTGTTTTAATGTGATTAAAATGCATGCTTATATGTGATGAGACCTAAAACCCTCAACCAAACCATTATTAAGTTGACAAGCGTGAGAGTGCTTTGAACACTCTTTCGTGGCCTTCCACCATGGTAGGCTCTGATCGTTTGTGACTCGTACACCGACTTCACCCTATCATGGGGGAGTACAAAGTGTGTGCTTACACTCAGGAGGAGTCCTATACGCATACATGATGTTGTGAAGGAAGGCAACGAGAATGATCAACATCATATCATTATGAGGTTGTTCTTAAACCCCTACCTGAACTTGCATGGTGGGAATGACTTAGCTAAGTGCAATGGAGCCAACATCATATCATTGTGAGGTTTCATTCTCTAGAGGCCAAATAAGATGGGTACTTGCAAGATACAAATGAGTAAGCGTACTCTCTCATTATTATTAATGCTAGCCAACATCATATCATTGTGAGGTGGGCTTGGTAATAGTGAGCCTCCCATGCCCTATTAAGAGTTTCCTCCAAAACTCTCGAATTCCAATGAGGGATATGGAATTTGCCAAAAATAATGGGTGGTGCTATTTGATTTAAAGACCCAGGCTTAAAATCAATCAATTTATATTCGTTATGTATTTATTTATCGATATATTTGCAAACGCTATCCAAAACTTGACAAAGAAAACCCGAAGGCTTTAGTTTCTGGACTTGGTACCACAATCCTATAGATTGTCTTGAATGGATTGTATATGTACCTAAGTAGTCTCATCCTCACAATTTTCCTATTGATAATGTATCATTGGAAGAACATGTTAGATAAGTCTATCATAAAAAGGACAACACTTTTAGTCTCATAATTCTTCACGTACAAATCGTTGTATGAAGAAATAAGAGTTGCTTCGAACAACCCTTAGTTAACGTAAACACTAGTGTTTGTTTCTTTGTTACATGGACAAGGATCTTGAGAAGTAAGCACAAGAGCATGGACACTTTATGTGCCATGATTCTTCACTTACAAATTGTTGCATGAAGAAATGAGAGTTGCCTTGAACAACTCTTGAAAGTTTGTAATTATGTTTAGAACATAATGGTTGGTTGACAAAAATAGTCCATCAACATGGACTTAAAATGATTTTGAATCATTGAGTGTTGAAGTGTTAAACCACTTCTAAAGACGGAAACTAGGCAAGGACTTCACATTTGTGTCTCTATCCAAATGGTTCACTAAGTTTATTACAAACAATATTGTGAACAATAACCGCACTCTCTCCAAATCGTTTAATGTGTATAACACAATTGAAATAAGTTTCAAGAGAGATAGTGGGAGTTTAGGGACCATGACTATTGTAGTCAATGGAGAAGTCAAATGAAGAAGGCAAAATAACTCCAAGGGAACAAACTTTCTTTATGAAATGATGGACATTGGAAGGGGTATATGCAAGAAATGTCTTGGAAGTGACAAGAACACACCTTTCGAAGGTGTTGTAAAATGTTCTTGAATAGTTCAAAACAGTTGGTTCTTCTACTTGAATGTTGGATTCCGTATTAGTAACTATGTTTTACAATCGTTGTAAAAGTGTGGCTAACAAGAAGTAGAAGATTGATGAGAGAAGAGAAAGTACTTCACATTCAAAACATGAATCAAATATAGGTCTCTGTGAAAGCAGATAGTACTTACTTCCTTATATGAACTACCAAAGGAATTGGAAAAACAAAGATTGTCTTTACATTCCAATTTGAATAAGGAACTTAATTCCGTCACTATAAGAGATGGATGAATGTTTTGTTTAACAAAACATTGTTCTTTATTAATGAATGATTAGATTATTTGAATCTAATTGATTGTCTCTATAGTAGAGATGATGTGGTAGTGTTAACTATTTAGAATATAACGATGCTTAAAACCCAAAAGGTTTCAAGGTAGTGACTAATCCCAACTGAGTTGTGACACCTCTAAAAACATAAATTACAAGTTGGTCATAGATGGATGCTTTGGATCGTTAGATCCGAATCCAATACCTTCTTGTTAAAATTTTCTAGAGGCGAAATGTTAGAATCTTTATTCTTTTGGAAAGAAGAAAGAATCACAAATTTGTTGAGGTTAATTCACTTAGATGTTAGTGGCACTTGTCCACAACATACCACAACATAGTACTACTCATGTTGTATGACATTCACCGAAGATCGCTCTCGGTTGGACTATCGTTTATTTTGAATAAACACAAGTCCGAATACTTTGCAAAAGGTTTCAAAGAATTCAAGAATGTAAGCTGATGAGTAAGACGTCTAAAGTATTTACCTCCTTAGATTTGATCCAAGGAAAGATCACACTTTAGAAGAGTTTCTTTGAAAGATATCAAGGAAAGAAACATCGTACGATAATGGATTTCTCCATTGGGAGAAGTAAGATGTAGTTCATTAGATGTTATCAAATTACCCATATATAGGATATATATATATATATATACTTCTAAGACAATATGATTGTCAATTAGAATATCTTCCAAAATGTTTCATGACTCCATAGGATGTAGTTGGAAAGAGAGACAAGTCTTAATCGTGTTAAGATTTGGGGTTGTGTGCTAATAAGCAATATTTGTTTGAGAAGAATCTTGTGCGATGTCCTTGAATTAACCTTTGAATATCACTTCTATAAACCAACTAACAAATGTTGTTTGTTGGGTAGTTCATTGTATTCCTACAATAGGATTTGCCTAAGATAGAGCAAATGAACGAGAGATAGAACTCAAAGAATGGGTTCTTTGAGAGACAAGATGATGATCAACAAATATAACAACCTAGTTCCTACACCACAAGCTCCAAAGTAGTCGAGAAGGATTTATAGACCGTCTTAGTTAAATGGTTTGAACTTTATGACTATGTCATAGAGTTGCACCTCTTAATTCGAAAGATTTAAGAATGAAAATCCTTATGACTACATTGAGTGTATATATGAGATATACTCAAGGAAATGGTATAGTACCATTTGACCCGAAATAGTGAAGCCTTCATAGCTAATAGGTAGCTTAAGGTGACTACAATCAACGAGATTGGTTGACTTGGAAGAAACCATCTTTGATGTAGTCTTAGTTTCTATTAATTCGAAGATTGCTAACTACAACTAAACAGTGATTCAATGTTAGGACATAATATGGGTTTCCGAAACCATTATCAAGATAGTCTTGATAATATATTTCTAAAACTAGGAATCACAAGATGTGTAAGTTGTAGAGATCCATCCATCATGAATCTTAGCATGCTAGTGGGAGCTATAAGCGTCTTATGAGAGAAAGATCAAATCGTTTGATTTCTCATAAAGATGTAAATTAATCTTTTGTTTACTAGGTTTACAAAAGATTAGTGGGAGTTAATCATATTCCTAAATTTGAATATATATATATATATATATATATATAATATATTAATTTTGGAAATGAAAGGAATTCTTCTTCGTTAAAGTTATGACTTTAAACATTCTATAACGATAGAATGTATATGGGAGACATAGTCTATATACATGGGATGAAAATTTATAAGATAGATTTCAAGATATAATTTGATTATATCAATCCCTAATGATAGACAAAAGATGCTAGGAAGTTTCTCATGTGATGATAAACTTCAATCGGAATGACAATTATAGTGAGACTAGGAAGTTGCTCTTCTCAAAGGGAACGTACCCTTTGACTCCCAAAGAAATAATGCGCAAATAGAATCCTTTATGTACACGCAGAAATGTGATTTATGTATTTCATATTGTATGAAAAATATTGATATGAGTTGTACCAAGATCGGTACAAGACAATATCAGTGCAAGCCCAGGATTAAAACCATGGCAACTGTCAAGTGAGTCCTCAAGTACTAAAGGATAGATTCCTCAAGAATGAGGAAGAATTAGAGTAACGTAATGGAAGCGTAAATGTATTAGATTATGAATCTAATATCGTATCCATCATTGGATGTCTCTTCATTTTGAATGAAAAGATAATTGGATATCTCTTTATTATGACTAAAGAGATATTTAGGTGGAAACATTAAAAGTAATGACTTTGGTGTGTTCCATCGTGCATGCAAAATATATCGCCATATAGAAGCTTACAACAATGATGTTTGGATGGGAAAGTTCATTTATGAACTTTCTATTCGGTTCCAACCAGAAAGTGTCTCTGGTGTACCGACATTACGACACTAACGGGGCGATAGCTCAAGCCAAGGAATCAAGGTCTCATCAAGATCCGAACTCAAATGAAAGACCAAACCACATGATTGAGAATCATGTATAATGGTGACGTCGTTATTCTCAAGGTTGCTTCTATGGATAACATATAGATATCCTTGTCTAGGCCTACTACTCAGCCACTTTTGAAATGAATTCAGAAAATGTATCATCGTTGATGACCAAGCTGATTAACTCTAGTGCAAGTGGGAGATTGTTGGAAATGTGCCCTAAAACGAATCATATACTTTATGGACATTTCACATGTTAATCTAATCTAGTTTAATACAAAGGGCAAAGATTATTGTTCTAAGCCGTCTCATATAAATGTTATATGCTTAAACGATAAGTCCAAGGAATATGTACTTGGGAGAATGTAATCTAAAGAAGTGAGATTCAAGAGACCATTATTTTTCTTATACATATCCTAAACGTTCATGATCATAGGATTGCCAATTGGGCATCAACAGTCAGTTAAGATTAGTACCTGCTACGTCTTCTCTTAGGGAGAGTGACTGGTCTCAAGTCATTGGTGTGGCTGACACCAAGACAAGTACGTAAGTGCTCAATAGAGAATAAGTCCACTGAACACCATCAACAAGGAATTCTCATACTCATGTCACAAGAGAACTCATGGTTGGGATAATGCAAAGTAGCCTTTTGACCTGAGGCATCATAGTTGTCTTGTGGTTAGGTCCTTGATCTTTGATTATGTCAAAGTCACTCCGTCAGAGGGTGTCCACGACATAGTTGGGGTAAGCCACTTAGCCATGGAGGCAAGTGAATGTACAACAAGGGATCTCTAACCTTCAAACCGTTTGAGATAGAATACTCTATGATATGATTAAGAATCCCTGGCCAGAGTTTGAATGAGATTTAGGAAGTTGTTCCAAATCACATTCAAGGTAATCATATAAATAAGAGAATCACATTGGATAGTAAACATGAATAAACTATCAAACCAAACAATGTGCTCATGAGTATTGTATTAGAGAAAGACCGTATTGCATTGTAATCCTAAACTGAATAAGTTCTCCACCTCTTCTTATTAGCTTGGGTAGCCATGACATACTGCTAGGTGTCACTCATGGTTTGTAGAAGCTCTAAAGGTGTATAATCACTAAAGGGAGAATTGAAAGTAAGTTTCAATTCACAATCGATTTGAAAGAGTTCTAATCGCCCACTGCCTCGCTAAAAGGAACCTAATGGATCGCACACCATGTAAGGTAATGATTGAAGGATATAACGAAGATGAGTAAGGACAATTAAATAGTTTAATTGTATATGGCAAGGATTAATTAAAAGTTAATTAATCTAGAACGAAAGCTTCGTTTTAGGCCTTAAGTTAGTTTTGGGACACAAAAAGGTTTTGGTCGACAAGGTACATAAGGTTTAAGTTGTGTGACAACTAAAACAAAATGGGCAATTAACCCACTAAAACTAGGGAGGCCGGCCATGTTTAGAAAGGGAGTGGATTTTGGACTTATTACAAGTTTGCCACTCCAATGAAGGTATGTATAAATGTGACTTTATAGCCCTTTCTTCATTAGGGTTTTCTTTGAGGAAAGATGAGAGAACTTTGTCTCTCTCTTTTCTCTCTAGGAGGCTGGCCACCATGGGGGATTTTACTAGCATCTAATTCTTCCATGGTCACTCATCTTCTTCCTCAACCATCCTTGGTGTCGAAACTTCGAGGTCTTCAATTTTGAGGACTTTTGGAGAACCTAATTCTTCCATCCATATCCAAGAAGACATGGAACCAAGAAGTAAAGTTCCTCCATCCAAATCCATGGAGCCAATGAGTAAGGTGACAAAGGAAATAATGCCCTCACATGGGTAATTAACCTTTGCTAAGCAAAGAGGTGCTTCAAAGGTATAAAGAAGTTTCTCAACTCACTTTCTTTTGAGTTGAGTCTTGGTTCACCATAACTATTAGGCTTTGAATTTAATGGGTAAAGTTTTGTTTTTGAGTGCATACAAGCGTGATTCTGCCTTTTAATTGTTAATAGCATGCATAGATGTTGCTCAAATGAACTTGTTTTTCACAAATATTTCCTTCAAAGCTTTCTTTAGTCGTGGGTCGATCCCTACGTTTGGTCCCCTGCTTGTTTTTGTTATACTGCCAACTCTTTCTGTGGCTGCTTGGGCGCCTTGTCTACTCGCCGAGCCTCGTTCCAAAGTGCATGCTTTTCTGCCAAAGCGAACGAGTCTACCAGGGTTAGGTCTTCTTTCATAATCAACTCTCCAAACAATGGATGGTCTGCTGGGAGTCCTTTTTGGAAGGTTGCACTTACAATCGAGTCATCGCATCCGACTATCTTCGCCTTCTCTGCTTTGAACCTCTTCACGTAGTCGCAAAGCGACTCCTTTGTATTCTTCTTCACATTGAACAAATGATCGGACTTTTTCTTGATTGAGCGGTAGGATGAGCATTCTTTAGTGAAAACCAAGGAAAGATCATCAAAACTCCGGATGGATCGTGGCGGTATGGTGTGGAACCAATCTTGCGCCTTGCCTTGTAAAGTAGTGGCGAATATCTTGCACATAAGAGCATCGTTGTTCCAATAAAGGACCATCGCGCTTCGGTAGTGCTTCATATGCCTCTTCAGGTCTCCATCTCTTTTGAAAAATGTGAAATGTGGCATACTAAACTTCAATGGAGGCTCTGCCTGCTCGATCTTGTTTGTGAATGGTGACCTGCTCATGTTGGTCATATCTTATGATAGTGCCTTATCGATGACCTCGTTGCGTTAGACCTCACGTAATCACTCGTTTAAGAGCCTCTCCACTTCTTCCTGAATTTACCTTTGTTAAGGTAGTGAAGTTTTCGGCTGCGATCTTGACCTGCTGGTCTAGGTTGCTCTTCTTCGTTCTCTGCTTGTCGATGTCATGGCGGTGCATGTGGTTCGTTCCTAGCAGGCGAGGGAATTCTTCACAGGCTATCGGTTGAACTTAAGCCCAATTGAGTGACTGCTTCTCTCCGTTCGTCGTGCTGCCTACTCCGATGTGAGGTGGAGGATGCTCATTGTGGTCCCAACCATGAGTGTATGCTCGCCCATGGGCCTAATTGAGAGTGCACGCTCCTCCGCCCGTTAAGACGAGAGTATACGCTATGTCAAGGGCCCAATCGGGAGAATACACTGCTAGAACGTTTGGTTCAAGGCTAGTTGAATGGCTGCTTGCCGAGACACTGCTGGAGAGGTTCTTCGTCTGCCATTGTCTTATTTCGGGACACCTCGTTTGGGGCACATTGCATCTCAGTGTGCTGCAGAGCTGATTCACCAAGGTCATCTGCTGTGCGAGGGAGAGTACATTGCTAGAACGTTTGGTTCATGGCTGGTTGAATGGCTGCTTACCGAGATGCTGCTGGAGAGGTTCTTCGTCTGCCCTCGTCCTATTTCTGGACACTTCATCTGAGGCACGTTGCATCTCAGTGTGCTGCAGAGCTGATTCACCAAGGTCTTCTGCTATGTAAGAGCGCTTGTCAACTCTATGACTTGTCGACACAAGTGTTTTTCTCTATTTAGATTAGAAGAGCTTGGAAAAAATGCGTCTCCTTGAGTAGTGGAAGTGTGGTAGACTCTAGGTGCGAGATTTGAGTTGGAAAATGTCAAATTTGTGGAGAAATTGGGTGAAAATGCCCCCGGTTCAATCGTCGGCCCAGAAATTTGGAGCCGGGATGGTTGAACCGGTCTTGGACCGGTTTGGGCTGCTTGGGACACCATGAGAGTGGGTTGGGCCACGGGAATGGGCTGGATTGCATGCGACGCACATGGGTACGAGGCTTAGGCACGGCTCAGGTGTGCGCTAGGCTTGCGCCGGGTCATGGCTTAGGCCGGTTCCTCCTGGGCTTGGGCTTGTGCGGTTTGAAGTGGCACGAGGTGTTGGGTTAGATTGGGCGCAACTTAGGCCTGCGTGTTTTAGGCCATGCGTTGAGCTTGGGCTTGCGCTGCTGGGGCAACAGATTAGACTGCCTTTGGCGCCTGGGCTTGCTGCTCACCATGGGCTACGGACTTGCCAAAGGTTGCCACGGTGGTGGCTGCCGTAATGGTTGCCATGGTGGCTGCCACGGTGGTGCCCCGTGGGGGTGGTGCCGCTCCACTTGTCATCGCGTTGAGCCTTGTGGATCTCTATGGTCCTAATTCTTGAACGTTGGAATTTTCGTTCGTCGTGGTTTCTGAGTTTCTAGTCATTGTACTTTTCTTTTACATTTTTTTCAAAGAATTTTTACAATAAAAATTCCAAGAATAAGAATGTGCGAAAAATCTACAAATGAACAAGAAAACGAAAAACCTTGAATGCGAGAGTCTTTTTTCGAGCGTCTGAATCAAGACTCTGAATTAAAGCACCAATTTGTTGATGTAAATTTCCGCCTTCTTCTTCTTGGATGAAATTGCACCTGCAAAACAATTAACACCTAAGTTCAAGGCCAAGAGCCTCACACACCCATGATGAAGGCTTTGGCCGAATAACCTCTAATGCCAAAGTTAGAATTTGAGAGAGAGAGTTTTAGAGAAATTTGGAGAATTTTAGAAGAGAATAGGACTTGGGTTTTTTGGAGAAATGAGGGCTATTTATTGGAGTGTGGTCGGCCCTATTTGGAGAAAAGAGGTCCGGCCGCTTATGGTGATTTTTTGGCTTTAATTGCAAGATATTATGTCAAAATAATATCTTGCAATCAAATAGGAAATTAATTAGAAATTACTCAATTAATTTTGGTAATCAATCCTAATTTGAAAGAATAATTGAGGGTTACCTTGTGGAGATGAATTGATGACGATTGATAAAATAAGTTTTGAATAAATACCTATTTTAATCACATTTGACCTTGATTGAACCGTTATTGTCCATTGCTTACGCGTGGGAGTTCCGGTGTGCTTCGAGGATAATTTTATCTTTTCATTTTTCCTAAAAATCTATGTGTCGTCTCTATATTTTTCCTGATTATTTTTTGCTCCACAAATATTATTTAGATAATTTTGTTAATTAAGTTTAAACGGTTCCAAAAAATCATTGAATTTGATCATCAGGTTAATTTAGTGTACTTTACTCTCAATTTGGGACCTTGTAAAAAATTAACCAAATCAAAGCTAAAATGACCAATAAATCGTGATTTTTCATTTCTAACCATCGGATGATTTTGTTCTATTACCTAATCTCCGAAGGTTCTTTTTTTTGTTTTGTTTTTGTTTAGATCTCAAAGATATGAAAACATATTTGATGGTTAAATTATAGAAACTAGTTTTATAGAATGCGCGTCTCGTCAAAAGAATTGATTCCAAAACACTTGGGGCGTGTTTGTTTGCCCTCTTTTAAGTTTCACTGGAGTGGATTACCTTAGGTAAGACTTGGTGTTTGGTGCGAATACAAACTAACTTAAATGAGATTAAGTTGGACTCGATCCTACTAAGGGCGACCCCCTAAAGGTATGGGATTGCTAATACCGTCTGAGTTGTGTCGTTTGTACACTCGCATCGTCTAAGCTGCGTCGACAGTCGCATTTGAATTGAAACAAAGGAAAATAAGTCAGGAAACTGGATTTGTAAGGAGCTCAAAGACCTTTCGATTTGATCATTACATACAACAATAGTAAAAATTACAAAAAAAAAATATACCATCTTGCTTCCTTCGACTCCTGCAGGTGCTGAAATACCACAGGTTAGCGAGTTAGTGGTGCACAATGAGTCAGGAACAGTTGGAGAATGAGGAACGATTTTCTTCCCTTTCCCTGCTACAAACAAACATCAAAACCCACAACCACGTTCGCCAAAGATGCACAGAAAAAATACCAGTACCAAACTCACAAATTTAATCAAAGTACTCTACAAAATTTAGAAAAAATATTACTAAATCTAAGATCAAAAGATCAAAAAAACCTACAAGTTTAATGAAGAATTCTCCAAAACTTTGAAATTTAAATGAATTTTTTTACAAAATCATGTAAAATTTACTAAAATTCAATTATTCAAATTTACACTTCTAAACACATAATATTCAAATGAAGAAAAATTTAAATAAAGATACTAACATTTCAACACCCATGGTTTGGATCAAATTCGTGGACGCTCGATGAAATACTCCCAAAAGATAAAAAAAACACATAATTTTAAAGACAAAAATGTACGAAAAGTACCTCAACAAATCGATTGAGGTGGATGATCAAATGCATCATTTTACACTCATTTCAACCATAATCTCATATGAGTAAAATAGAAGGCTAAGATGGATTGGTCAAATGCAACAAAGTCCAATTGCTAAACAGGCTGGACAACTTAGAAAAAAGTATAATAAAGATAGAAAACTAAGAAAAATTCCATGATATACCAGAGCATAAGATTCAACCACCAAGGATCAATATCATTCTTTGATCGATTGCCACTGACTTTGTTAGCCACTGATTCCTTTTCAGCTTCTCGGAATAATACTTACTTTCTGGTGCAAGGAAGGGAGAGAATAATCTATACGAATGACGACTTATTTCCAACTCCAACACCAACCATTCTGCATCACTGTTGAAAAAAAATGTATTATAGGTTATTAATACTGCTATGTAGTAGTGTCATTTCATATTAAGAGCTTTTTGTCACCTGTAATTTGTTAAGCTTTTGTTTAGATTCAGTTGGCAAAAGCTTTATTGTATCGTACACAAAATTTTGAAAAAAATTCAAAGTTCATCGGAATTCACAACCCCTGTTCATCAATACAAATTAAAATTTTCTGATACCCAAATCCCCATATTCCATGCTGGCTGAATTATGCACCTCATTTTGACTCAAAGATAATAGAAATACAGATGGATGAATAGAAAAAAATTGTAATTTCTCAGTATACACATTATCAAATTAAAAGACAATGTGAAATATAGAGCATATCCAAAACCAAATGTAAAGAACCAAAACCAAATGTAAATTGTAGTTTCTTATAGAGCATATCCAAAAGTAAATTCTATCTCTCTGAGCATCCAAACAGAGCATACCCAAACAACAACAACAACCCAAACAGAGCTTACCCAAAATACCAAAAAAAGATTAAAATTTGGTTTAGCATCTCTCGAAAGTTAAAAAATAAAATTAAAAAAAATAAAGAAATAACAATAAGGAAAGAACAACAAAATACAACCACTAACAACACATGATGGTTAAGTTTTTCTCCGTTTGGAGACATTACGTAGCCATTTGACAACTCTAAAATACAGAAACCCAAAACAATCCCATTACCAAAAAAACACAAAAACCCATAAAAAAACAACTCAACGTGGATTCAAACTCATCAAAGATAACATCTTTAAACCAAAATTCCAGCACTTAAACAACAATAAACATGATTAAACAAAGATAAGCAAAGAGAGTGTAAAAATAGAACAAAAGCAGTCATACCAATTCATTGCCCAACTCCAGAGCAGCGTCGCGGAACACTTTCCTGCGACCAGAGTTGCTTCCACAGAACACACAAATCCTCCTAAACTTGCTGCGTTTGCTCTCTTCCATTCACAAAGTCTGCAACTTTTTTATACTTTTTGTGGTCAATTCAGCATCACTGTGAAAAAAAAGAACTGAACCCAAAATAATCTTATCACAAAAATTAAAATAAATAACACCCTAGAACAATGAAATGTATCTCACTCTCTAGAAGTCATGCCGGCAAATGCTAGCCTCTTCCCTCCGACGTCATTTTCGGCTGTAATCAACCACCAATCGTGCAAACATATACCCTGAGAAATTCAAAAGTGTCAAGTGGTCCAACTTCTTCAAAATTTCCAATCCCAAAATCAGAAAATCAATATATTAACATTGTAGCTTAACAAACCCCCAAATTTCCAGTCAAAGAAAATTAATACAATATCTCTAAAAAATAATCAGAAGACCGAAAATCTGAAAAAATTTACTGACAATAAAAATGCAAAATAAATAAATAATTAATATAAGAATTTCTAAAATCATAAAGACATCTGAGTTGGAAGGAATTAAATGAATAACTGAAACCACATAAAATGTTCAACGAAGAATTTTTCCAAAACCCAGAAATTTAAACGAAATTTTTTACAAAGGCATGAAAAATTACTAAAAACCTAGAAATTTGAAGCAGACATTTACCTGCAATAGGTCTAGAAGCTACTTGATGTGAAGAGCAACCGTTTGAGACCAACTTCAAGGCCGGCTGTTGTCGGAATCGTCGAAATCGTCGCCGTACGACACTTTCTATTAAGTGAGTCACGAAGATGAAAGTGAGAGGAAAGAGAGAAAAGGGAGAAAGACAAGTTGAGGAGGGTTTGGTTATGGTTGGCTTGTGGTTTGAGAGTTTTAAGGTTGAAGAGAGAAAGCGAAAAGCGCGAGTAAAAAGAGGGGGAAGAAGAATGTACCAGAAGCAAATGAAACATACAGGAAACAAATGGAAAGACCGGCCTTTTCAGTCTCCTTCCTAAAAGCGATGAACGACATGTGTAAATCAGGCAAAAATGAAATAAAAGAATCAAGCAAGGGAAAAAAAGGAAGAACACTGTTATAGAACATCGTTTTTCGGTTTGAGTTTTAGTATATATAAACTAGCAATGGTGCATGTGCGATGCTGCGGGTTTTAAAACAGTATAAAATATGCAGAAAGTTCTAGATGCATATGATATGCAATACTATTTACATGTAGAAATGATGTGTATGTACATACTATTTACACACAAAAATTTGGTAGATAGTCCCTATTGATATCCTCATGAAATATGCAGATAATCAGCCTATTTTACCCAATCATAACCAAACTGTATAGTTGCAGTTGACTTTAAGTCATCAATGGAACAAAATACCTGAAGTCGAAGATAAACCTGGTAGATGTAGAAATCTTCAAGTCCTAAACATAGTGGCCCTGCTTTTTGCAACAAAACAATTCTTTTATTACAGAAAATTACAGGAAAAACTTATAAAAGTGGAAACAAAATTAAGTCAAATGATTAGGGTACCAGAATTTTCCTTGACCATACACAAATAAAATTTGAATTAAAAATAAAAATAAAAAGCAATCTCAAATACACAGATATTGAAAACTCATTAAACAATTTATTAAGCATATATAGGGTCACCCAACAGATAATCTTATTTACTCCCACCATTCTAATTTATCAAATTAATTATTTAATACTATCATGCAAAACAATTGTTCTGACAATATCCTCTCATCCCAGTACAATAAACCAAAAATTCTTCAACCTCTTGCATGTCCATTTCAGTTCTTAAAACTAAAAGAAATATCCAACACGTTGATATGTGATCGTGGTTTCCAATTGAATCATGAATTCCCGAATGTAAATGGTACCTTGAGTAAAAAAAAACCCCGAAAAGGAAAATTAAATCCCTCACACATGGTGCAAGAAAATATGAGAAACCTATATTAGTCCCAACGGTGAGAGTTCTCATCAAAGTAGACAATCCACACGCTAAATCACCAATCGAATATGAAGATGATCACTAAGAAGAAATCCCTAAAACCCAATATTTTATTAGGGTTGAAAATCAAAATTAAGCCAAAACGGAACCTTCATTACCCAATTAAGCTAATAATCCACTAACCCAACAAAAAGGCAAAGAAAAACCACCTCTAGATGACTGCCATTGATTCAATGCAAAGAGAGCTCAAGCTGCTTCATATTGTTCTGAAATTAGAGAGAGGGTGTGAGAGATAATTTGACGACGGAGGGCCGAATGCCGGAGTGAGACTCAGCGCGTCTCTTCTCTGCATATAAAAGATGTCGCACAATTATCCAACTGACTCCGTAGACTTATAAACATTTCAATTATAAATTTCGAAACTAATATAAATTGAACAGACTACAAAAAGCATAAACAAATTCAGCATATGAACACCAAAACTTACCAAACTCATGTGCTTGCTTGAAGCTGCTTTTATTCATTTTTCTACAATCTACTGCATAAAAAGGACCAAACTATAATGGCAAACTATTTATATGATTTGCTATAATACCCAAAAATTAAATTAAATTAAAAATTGAGTGGAACCCACGACCAAATTGTAAAATTCAAGAAAACATCCAAACCCCAGAGAAAAAAAAACAAATTCTTTCAGAAAGAAAAATCAAAGAAATTCAATCAAGTAATCAATCAATTAAGTACCTAATTCCTTGGATGCCTTGAATAAATATAACACTCCCAAGATAAATAATTAACTGTCCAATATTATATTTTTTCTGTTTCTTTCTTCTTATTCTCGGGAAAGAAACAAACCCAAAAACAAATAATTGAAGAAAACATACAGAAAATATTGGGGAGGAGTGACATACAATCTGTTGAGTTCTTCGCTCAACGACAAACCTCAGAGAAAATCAAACCTCTTAAACAACAAAATGCAGCCAGCCTTTGCTCAAAAGAAAAATCAAGCAAACATTCAAACCATTATGCAATATTGCCAGTAATAACTAAAAATATTCATTCAAACCATTATGCAATATTGCCAGTAATAACTAAAAATATTCAGTCAAGAGTCGGAGACACTGGGAGGGATGGAAGAGAGAGAAGAGATCTGAGAGATGAGAAGCAAGAAACGCAGAGGTGCTTCCCCGATCAGAATTTATCCCAATCAACAAACAAAACCCAGATTTCAAAAATCAAAATCATAAAAAATTCCAACAAATAAAAGAGAACTCAGAAACCAAACCCATCAATCTTTCCTAAAATCAGAGAACTCACCAGGAAACCCAAGCTTTTTCTGGGTTTCAAAATTTTCTTTGAATCCGAACGGGATTCAGCTGCGAGAGGGAAGGCTAAGTTTCTGAGATGTTTTCGTTTTTGAGATAGGGAAGGCAAGCCGTTCACGATACTCTATGATTTCGATTTGAGGTTGACGATTGGAACAATCTGGATGAATTTTGGTTTCGGGATTGTAGGGTTGATTTGGATGAACGCAGGCTTTTGTTTCACACATGTAACCCAGGCAAAAATGAAATTATACAAACCAAGCAGGGGCAAATTCGTCATTTCACTGTTAATGAACATTGCGCTCTCTCACATCATGAACAGTATTTTTTCTGCTGAGTTTTAGTATATAGTAACTAGCAATGCTGCGGGCGTGAAATTCAACATGTTCAAATGCATTCTCAAATGCATTTAATAAGATATGTTAAAAACAAACATATGTTGATCTACCAATATAAGTGTACCATGAGGAGAAAAACTAAATTTTCAATTGCTCATCAATAATTAAAACTGACATATGTTAAAGCATGCATATGAGAAGAAAGTAGACTTTTCAATTTGCTCATCTCACATTTTTTATTAAGTTGATCACCAAGGTATCAGCCAACATCACATAAGAATATGCATATTCCAAGAGGAATGTGACTAACCAGAGAGATTGGTGATGGCATTTGAGATAGCAAGGGCAGTGCAGAGACCTTTCCCCCATTCAGACATGTCTCCTTCGAGTAACAGCTTTGCGAACCTCTCCATCATTTAAACATCTGCAACCACAAAATAAATACGAAATAATTAAAATTTAAAAAAACAAATAAATCATCTTAATTTGAACATAATCAGATAACAAAATTTTCAGTTGTACATAAATTAGTATGTATTTTCATTGAGTTTTCAGGATGTGAATATTACTGGACATTGCCTAAATTTATCGGAATCCAAACAGTGAGCAAGAATTTCCTAGAAGCCTAAATTTAGAAAGAAAAAAAAACGTTTAAACATAAAAAGGAAACAAATAAACAAAATAAAATGAAATATCAGATAAAACACTCAATCAAAAATAACTAAGCAGAACAAAAAGCCAATGACAAAAAATATGACCATATGTAGCAAATCCAAAGCACACCCCAGAATCTTAATAAAGACAGAGAAAAAGAAAGTAGCTTTCAAATAATAAAAAAGACATAAAACTAAATTAATAGTACCTAATTTAGCATGTGGGGGATTCAAATTGGATGTTAATACCTAATAATATTTCACACAAAGTGCTTACAAATAGGTAAACTGTGTCCTAATCATGTTTGCATACTGTCTTGTACTCTACTCTGTTCAAGTGTATATCGTGTTGGACTCAAAACCAACATTAACCTGCAAAATTAAAGTTAAAATGTTTTTGTTTCGAATGATCTGATACCTGAGAATAGAGAAAGATATATGATAACAGAGAAAGGCCAAAAAGAAGAAACACCCATTCACTAAACCACCCCTTCAAATCAACACAGAGTCAGCATGCAAGGAAAGATCGCTTTGGACATAAAGCTTAACATTTTACCTGGAAGCCCGCTGTCTGAGATAAACAACACCAAATCATTGTATCCCTTTAGAAACTTAACAGGATGCTCCACCTTGACCCAATGACCGAAGACACTGCCTTAAAAAAATATGGGGGCAATAACATGTATATTAGAGAAAACAATAGAATAGGTTATAGAGAATATGTTGGAAAATAGGCACTGGTTGTATACTGAAATCAATCATTACAACCCCTCTGGCTCTAAAACATTGAAGAAAAAATATCTGCAGTAGTTTGGAATCCTGAAACTCTACGGAGAAAGTAGATTAACGTGGGTCAACTACATCTTCATGATCAGTCTAATTTCTAGTATTACGGGTATTAGATTATTGAAGTGCAATATATACCAATAACCATGTATCAGTAACATAGGAAAAATATGGAAATAATTTCAGGAATACACAATACAGGGGTGTTACAAAGCCTAATAAAAAAGTTCGTAACTTCGAATTATCTTATCATACAATTTGGTGGAGCAAAAACTAAAACTACCAACATCAATATGCAGTGTTCGTCATAAAACAACAATTTCATATCCATTACCATTATCCTCTAATGCACTGAGCAATCTTAATGTTGGCCTGCAAATTATCCGACCCCTCACCTGTGGAGGTATTATATGCTTATTTTGTCAACCAAATAGAGATCATTAAACCTGAGTAAATTTCCACTTAATTAAGTTCTAAACACTTTAGTTAAATCTGAAGTTAAAAAGAGCAGTTCAATTTGACTAAAAATACATAAAGGAAGAGAAAAAGAACAAAGAGTTGTAGAAAGCTGTAAAATGATATTAAACCTGCAAGTTGAATCAGAAAAATATTCAAACAAATCTAAAAGCCAAAATTATTCACAGGATCAGTAAATTAATTTTTAAAAAAAAGGAAAATGCATATAAGTTCATTGGAAATTATACGTGTGAATTAATATTGATATAAAATTAGCTACAACCCTAGGTAATTAAACTTAATACTTTATATCATAATTTCCCTCTCAGTTTTCTTGTTTTCGATAGAAACCAAAACCAGAAAACTTTAAAAAATTGGAGCTATTTGACTCATTTTTATCAGAAATCACAAACCCCTTTTAATCGAACAATTCTAAATACATAATAAAATTGGGATAAACTTAAGCAAAGATAACAATAAAAAACCGATATTTGTTCGAATCAACACAAAAAACCAAAAACTTATAGGAGCTTCCTTCTGAGAATCTCAAACTATAGCCATTTCAAAAAACGTTCTTCGCATTTCCTCAAATACATGCTAAACTCTCTCTTACTGCTCAAAATCCAAATGAGTACATAAGATATGCTAAACCAGATTTAAGTTAAGGCTATACTGCACTAAATGACATTCAAAACCACAATACACCAAAACAAAGATGAATTCAACACCTTGAATGTGTAATATTCATATCTAAATCTAATTTGAAACATAATTTTCGGCCTTAAAAATTTTTCAACAAAAGAACAATCAATTTAGGAAAGCAACTACAATGCAACTGAACAGCTGTTCGACTTAGCTCCATTTAGTATGGCCAAAAGCTTGAAAAACAGCTTAGAAGCACAATTCCAAATATTACAAAAAGCAAGCATCTTTGGGGTAAAGAGCCCACTTTCCCAAACAGAGCTTTAAGTTCATGCCACATGATTCGAATTAATTTATCACTAATCTAAGTTCTAAAATGGTAAAAATGAGGAAATACACCTATCACCCTGTTCACTGTGATCTGTGAAATCCAAGTTCCACTACGTGACCCTCTGCATAGCTGTGTAACTTCAGTGACGAACACCATGAGATGGTTTAGAGTAGCAGCAGATTGGTAATAGGCTCTCATCAGTCTCTGAAGATCTGGAGTACCATAAACTTAATCTCTACCAAAAAGTATACAAATATTTAAATAGAATATAACTAGTCTCTCAATTTTGCTGAGAAATATCTACCCCACTACTAAATATTTCTCAATTACCTCTAGCTTCACTATCTATGTTATATAAAACTCGGCAATAAAAAAAAAAAAAAGCCCAAAAAACCGTAACAGACCTAAATAATTGACATATGTTTTCACTTACCAAAAAGTTGCAATTTACTAAATTTCAGAATCCTTGACAAACTGCAATCATGACCAGTGAAGACATGAGCAACCCAGATGGGTCAACAACATATTCATAGGGACTTTGCAGTATGCATGAAGCGGAGGAAATTAAGTGCTTGGTGAGACAGAAAAAACCAACCCCAACCCCAAATTAAGCAGATAAATCACTCGATAAAGCTTGATTACTGGGAATAACGAATCTCTGAAAAAGAAACTCACCACTGCTATCATTGAGCCCCAGCGCAGATGCTTTCAAACGCTGAAAAGAAAAGCTCAACAGCACATAAATATATCATTCCAATTCAATACAAATCAATCTTTCAACCAAATATACATTCAAATTTAACATTTATTATTTCCACACGCACGTACACCCAGATCATCCAAGAAAAATTTAGGATTTGCTGAAGAAATCACTCACCAAATCCATGAAGAAAAAGTCCAAGCAGGCAGTATAGGCACCAGTTCATTCAGTCAATGAAGTTGCAGTCGGTTTTGTGGATTCGGTAGATGAGTTGATGAGAAACCGTTTGAGACCAAGCTCGAGGCGACTGTCGCCGGAATCGATGGAAACACAAAAATTAGCAGCAGTTTTAAGGATAAAATCACAATCTCCCGGAGATTTAGGGATAAATACTGCAAAAATTTGAGTTGACCTGGTAATTACACCAAAAAATAGAAGAGGAGAAGATGAAAAATCATGACTTCTTCAGTAGAGAAGGAAAGCATGAGAAAGGGTGAAAGATGAGAGAAGACCACAGAGTGAAGGAGAGTCAGAGGAAAAGTCGGGAAGGAGTCAAAGCAGAGCCCTTTTCGACGATGATCGACGCGTGGACAGAATAGACGTCATTCCACTGTGCGGAGAAGGAAAAATGGAGAACGGCACCGAAGCAAAGGGAAAACGGAAGACAGACGCGGGGCTAGAAGGGCAAAGGCGTCTTTTAGCTGTGTAAAAAATGGAAAAATGGCTGACAAGATAGCAAAGGAATAGGAGGGCAATTCAGTCCATTCACTGTTAGTGAACAGTGCGCTCTCTCACAGAATGAACAGTGCCATTCTGCTGTGCTTTAGTATATAGATAACTATAAATTCGACCCGCTGGTTGCTACGGGATGAGAAATTGTGTAGATAAATATGTTTGAAAAACCTGTAAACTCAAATTTAGTGTAATGAACAAATGTCTAACCAATACTACACTATGGCAATACACTACCAGCAACAGTTGTTTCAATTAAATTGTCCTGATCCAAACAGAAACACGAATCAGCTAAAATTGTTAAAAATACAAAATAACACTTGAATCAAATGTATAGACAAAAGCAAATATTAAAAACACGAATCAGCTAAAAAAGAATATTACATTAAATAAGATCAATACAATAAAATAAACACATTACTTTGTTAAGCTTAATAATATGTACAATAAGTTATTGACATTGCTTCTCTTATATTTTCTTAACAAATAAATAAAAACTTCTATTTTCCACCTCCCTTTCATCAATTAAGAAAACGAAAACATTAGGTAGCCATATAAGAGACAATTCGATAACCAAGAAAAAAGCAGTTCCCAATATCTATATATGGGCAGTTGTATTATGTTGTGCCAAAAGAAAAAATTTTAAGAAACGAATTAAATCACTTGGCGAGTTTTCAATCCAAAACAAAAAGATACCCAAACACAGAAATCTCTGTTTACAATCCCTTCCACTTTGCTTCCTACTATCCATTAGTCCATACCCTCCATATTCATTCTTCCATTTCCAAACTCCTGTTAAATTATCTGTGTTTCCTCTAAATCCCATCAAACCCTTTTCTCACTCTTCAAAATCCAAACCACCACTTAAAATATACAAAATCACAATTAAATAAAGATTACAATACACTATATCACACTCAGAACCAAAATGTACTAAAACAAAAGATGAACTCAAAATCCTAAATTAAGTGTTTGTATTTAAATTTTATTTCCAAGGCAATTTTCCTACCGGAAAACATTGATCTACAAAACCAAATTACATTTTTCAGCACAAAAAAAAAAAAAAAAAGACAAACCAAATACAATATAGCAATACAGCCATTAAATTAAACTTGATTTACATTATAGAAAGTCAATTCAAACAACTTTTTTTTTTGAACAAAAATATAAGCTGAAATTCAAACAACTAAAAGAACATAAATAAAAATATTGGGAAACCAACCTCTTTAAAACACCGCCGGTTCCCCTCTTCTAATGTCTTTAGTTTAACGAAAACAAATTAACCTGAAATTAAAATAAACCTCATTAATTAAATCAACCTACAGAAAACAAATTCATACTCACACATGTATAACGCAATACACACATGTACAATATATAAATAATTGAATGAGATACCTTGAAGGCTTGTGTATTTGCAACGGTGCCTGTAGGAGGATATCACACAAAAAAGATTTTCATTATGGAGAGTTAGGATCCCAATGAGAGCTGAAATAAAAAAAAAATTAAATTTCAATTCATGTACAAATCCGACATCACAAAAATGTTGTATAAATTGGAGTAGATGAATTGACACCGAAGATATTATAAATTATCTTGTAAACTTTAAATGACACACCTCGACCCGGAATGTCCACTAGGACTCCGAAATCGAGCTGTGCTGGCCGACACCTGGAAGGTGACGAAGCCATAAAGTGCAATGATAAGGAAAATGTGAATAAATTTAAACCTAGAAGTGTCTAAATACTAGATTGTGCTGGTGAGCGGGAGCGAACCCATCTCACACGTGATGTCAGAGCATAAATAAGTACAGTAGAGCGGGTAAGAATTATACCCTCAAAAGTAGCCACCAGAATTGAAATTTGCCAAAAATCCTCGTCAAGACAAACAGTCAGTAATCAAAACCTGGAGGGGTACAAAACAAAACGTGAGAGTAAGCAAACCAAAACTTTCGAAACATCATTCTAAAAAATGCAATAGCCCCTCACCGAAATCCGTATAATTCCCCAAAATAACAATACATATGTATATAAGAATCATGTTGAAGAGCGGTAACAACCAAGGTATGCCATGTCGAAATACCTCAGTAACAACTATGTAAGCAAAATGAAATAAATTAATATAAAATGAATATCAGCTGCAGTCACCTATAGTGACCTGTACAACTCATCAATATCTCATCAATCACTACTAGCATAGATCTCATCAATCAAGGCTAGCACATATCTCATCATATCTCATCAATCAGTGATAACACATATCTCATCAATCAATGCTAGCACATATCTCATCAATCAATGCTAGCACATATCTCATCAATCAGTGCTAGCACATATCTCATCAATCAATGCTAGCACATATCTCATCATATCTCATCAATCAGTGCTAGCACATATCTCATCAATCAGTGCTAGCACATATCTCATCAATCAATGCTAGCACATATCTTATCATATCTCATCAATCAGTGCTAGCACATAAGTCGTAGTCACCTATAGTGACCTGTACGACTTATCCATAGCTCATCAAATATCCCTGCACACAAGTCGGAACCACCTCTAGTGGTCTGTACGACAGGACTGGGTGTAAATAAGTACGCTCAAGTGCTACGATCACGTGAAGACTGTGCGAATAATCGCAGGTCACCTACGAGTCGGAACCACCTATAGTGGTCTGTACGACAAGCCTGTGCACCTACCTTGGATCCAAGGTGAGCGTAAGGTGCGGGAGGTGAACATCACGTGAAGGATTGTGCCCTGGCCACGGGCGGGAGCACTAACACCGGGGTGCAGGTTTATGAGCTTTAAATGCATCTAATACCGCATGTACGACTCAGAAGCAACCTGTACGACAGTTTCGGAATTGCCTATAACATAAATGTAGTCATACCATAATCTCATCATTTCAACTAATATTATATACTCACCTGAACTTACCTGTGTGTCATGCGTTCACCTTTGCACTTCAGAGCATTCATAATAATTATGTGCAAGTAATATACATATAGATATACCAGGATGTAAATCTGAAATATAACCATCTCATAATATTCCCAATTATATAAACATATATACAAATGACATAAAATGCATAAGCTGCAATGCCCCACTCCCGAACTATTTACCTTCAGAAATAATTATTGGTGATAAACCCAACTAAACACTAGTTTAATTAACTATCATAACTAACTATTTTTCACTTCAATGTTACGATTCTACACAGATTGATTTATAACCAATATTTAACCACCAAAATATAAGGTTAAATCTCACATTTTCCACCAATCTCCTGTTGAATCCCACATCGGTCATACAAAAAGAAAAGTAATAGTTTAAATATTTTAACCCCACTCCAACTAATACTGAGGCCTTTTGTGATAAAACCCTACACTTGACGGATTGTGCAGGTGGTAATTACCAAGTTGGGGACAGTATCGGTGTTGTTGGAAGTGGGTCGTATGGCTCGTCTCTTTGATAATTCTACATGGTATCAGAGCCATGGAGCAGGCCCGTACTGTACTGCCACGTGATGGGTGGGTCCCCTTGGCCCCATACAATGATGGTGGGTCCCTTGACCCCGCATATAGGGTGAGTCCCCTTAACTCCACGTAGTTGTCGATGTGTGGATCTCCCACGTGTGACCCACTAATTGGGTCCCACGTGAGGGGGTGTGTTGAATCCCACATCGGTCATACAAAAAGAAAAGTAATAGTTTAAATATCTTAACCCCACTCCAACTAATACCGAGGCTTTTTGTGATAAAACCGCACACCTGACGGATTGTGCAGGTGGTAATTACCAAGTTGGGGACAGTATCGGTGTTGTTGGAAGTAGGCCGTATGGCTAGTCTCTTTGATAATTCTACAATCAGAGCCAAGTTTGTCGTAACCATAGAAACTGTAAAACAATATTTTCTTCCGCTACTGTGTTCGGTCGACTTGTTCCTGCGTTACTTGTTGTAGAAATCGGTCATGCCGTGTATATTGGATTTGCAGCAGTGTGATCTTGCTGCTGCCATGTGTGGTGCTGTGCTTTTGTAATTGTGCCATGAATTGGTGTGTTTGTTCTGCCCGTGTAAGAGCTACAGGAGTGAGTATGTCGTATAGTATACCGTGTGAATTGATGGTGCTTGTTGTATGATTGCAGACTTGATAGTAATAAAAAAAAGGGAGATTTGATGTTGCTTGCTGCACGATTGCAGCAGGTAAATCTGTCAACCAAGAACAAAAAAGATTGCTGCTGTTTGCTGTCCTTGGGCAGCGTGTAAGGGTTCCCTTTTTATACCGTGAGGTATTGCGTGTCCACTGCTGGAACTGCAGTGTTATGCCATGGTTGCCTGCAACTGTTGGCTGCAATTACATGGTTTGTTGTGTATCTGTATTGTGTCGTACTGTGTCGTACTTGCTGTTTTGTCAGCGTCGTGCAATGTGTAGTGACTATTGTGCAGTATATTGTTATTCCAATGGCAAATACAGGTTGGATTTTAGATTCTGGCACCACGGATCATATGACATATGATAGAAATTTGTTTCAGTCCATGAAAGATTCTTATAAAAAGTGTGGCAACTGCCAATGGTACTACTGCTGCTGTTGTTGGAGTGGGAATAGTGTCTCTTACACCCTCTCTTCCCTTACATAATTGTTTATTGGTTCCGTCATTCCCATCACTTATTGTCTGTACCTCAAGTCACTGAACAATTGGATTGTGTTGTATTAATATATCCTTCATTTTGCTTGTTTCAGGATATTCAGACAAATGAGATCATTGGGCGTGGCACTAAGAGAGAGGGGCTATATTATGTGGATGATGTGGTTCCTGGAAGAGCTAATTTGGTTCGTGCGTCGCGTAATAGTAATCTACAGAAGGTATTGTTATTGCATCGTCGTTTGGGGCATGCATCATTTGGTTATTTGAAACATATATTACCTAATTTGTTCAGTGGTAATGAAGAGTCAGAATTGAAATGTGAAGTATATATTTTAGCCAAAAGTCATCGTGCTTTATTCCCTCCAAGTATGAATAGAACATCTTCTCCATTTGCGCTAGTACACTCTGATGTGTGGGGGCTTTCCCTTATTAGTACTACTTCGAGAATTAAATGGTTTATTACATTTATTGATGATTGCACTCGTATGACATGGGTGTATCTGTTGAAACATAAAAATGATGTTAGTATGATTATTCGGTCTTTCTCTCAGGTGGTAGCTACACAATATGCCTCCGTTATTAAGGTTCTTCGTTCTGATAATGGGGGTGAATATGTTAACTCTGAGCTTTCTTCTTTTTTCCGAGATCAAGGAATTCTCCATGAGACCACTTGTCCTTATACCCCGCAACAAAATGGGGTAGCTGAATGGAAAAACTGTCATATTTTGGAAACTGCTCATGCATTACTTATTGGCGCGTCTGTTCCTAAGAGTTTTTGGCCGGACGCCGTTACATATGTCGTGTATGTCATCAATCGGATGCCATCTCGGGTTGTAGAATTTCATACTTCACTCCAAGTTCTGACAGAACATGTTCTGGTTGTCTCTACCAACACTCTTACTCCTCGAGTGTTTGGTTGTGTTGCTTATGCTCATATCTACAAGATTCATCGTAGTAAATTGGATCCTTGTGCTCTTCGGTGTGTTTTTCTTGGCTTTGCATCCCAACAGAAAGGTTATAAATGCTATCACCCTGAAACCCGCCACATATATGTCACCATGGATGTGACTTTCTCTGAATCCGAGTATTTTTATACTCCCGTATTCTCACCTTTCGATCCTAAGGGGGAGAGTGTTATTTGTGATCTTGATGGTGTGTTTGGGTGGTTGGATGTCCAAGATGTGCGTCTCTCAGGAGGAGAAGACAATACTATGCCAAGGGAGGAAGCAGGGTCTCAGTTGCTTTCTCCCAAAGATAATATAGATGGGCAGCCACTGATTGCCGCAGAGGAAACTTGTATCGAGAGCCCTTGTGCTGCAAGTGGTGTTCAGCTAGCTACTATCGAGGCTGAGCTAGCCATACCGCAAGCATCTGCCGAAGCTAGCAGCCATGAGATTTGTGCCGAAGCTTCCCCCTTCTCTCTAGCTCGATCATGCCATCGTCCAATACGTCTTCTCTGAATATCCCTGAGGTAAGTACTAGTGATGCTCACGTAACTAATGATATAATAAGTACATATAAATTGCCACCAAGGTAAAATCGTGGTGTACCTCCAGACAGGTTCTCTCCAGAAGGAAACGTAAAGTATCCCATAGCAAATTATGTGTCATGTGAAAACCTATCACTTGAACGTCAAGCTTGGGTGAACAATGTGGAGTCAATTTGTTAGAAATGTGCCCTAAAACCAATCATATGATGATACTTTACGGACATTTCACATGTTAAACTAATCTAGTTTAATATAAAAGGCAAAGATTATTGTTTTAAGCCATCTCATATAAATGTTATATGCTTAAACGATAAGTCCAAGGAATATGTAATAGGGAGAATGTGATCTAAAGAAGTTAGATCCATGAGACCATTCTCTTTCGTATACATATCCTAAATGTTCCTGATTATAGGATTGCCAATTGGGCATTGACAGTCCGTTAAGATCAGTACGTGTTATGTCTTCTCTTAGAAAGAGTGACTAGTCTCGAGTCAATGGTGTGACTGACACCAAGACAAGTACGTAGGTGCTCAATAGAGAATGAGTCCACTGAACGCGATCAACGAGGAGTTCTTATATTCATGTCACATGAGAACTCATGGTTGGGATAATGCAAAGTAGTCCTTTGACCTGAGGCATCGTAGTTGTCTTGTGGTTAGGTCCTTGATCTTTGACTATGTCAAAGTCACTCCGTCAGAGAGTGTCCACAGCATAGTTGGGGTTAAGCCACTTGGCCATGGAGGCAAGTGAATGCGCAACAATGGATCTCTAACCTTCAAACGTTGAGGGAGAATACTCTATGATATGATTAAGAATCTCTGGCCAGAGTATGAATGAGATTTAGGAAGTCGTTCCAAATCACATTCAAGGTAATCATATAAGTAAGAGAATCACATTGGATAGTAGACATGAATAAACTATCAAACCAAACAATGTGGTCAAGAGTATTGTATTAGAGAAAGACCGTATTGCATTGTAATCCCAAACTGAATAGGTTCTCCAACCTCTTCTGATTAGCTTGGGTAGCCATGACATACTGCTAGGTGTCACTCATGGCTTGTGGAAGCCATGAAGATGTATAATCACTAAAGGGAGAATTGAAAGTAAGTTTCAATTCACAATCGATTAGTAAGAGTTCTAATCGCCCACTGCCTCGCTAAAAGAAACCTAATGGATCGCACACCGTGTAAGGTAATGATTGAAGGATACAATGGAGATGAGTAAGGATAATTAAATGGTTTAATTATTTATGGCTAGGATTAATTAATATGTTAATTAATCAAACGAATAAGTTCATTTTAGACCTCGGGTTAGTTTTGGGCCTCAAGGCCCAATGGGCTTTGAATGTCAAGCCCATTAACATAAGTTGTATGACAACTTATTGACTAAATACCCAAAAGGGCCCAAACAGCCCATAGCCTTAAGGAGGCCGGCCATATAGAGAAGAAAAGGGTTTGTGGTTCTTTTAGTCATTTAATTGAAGGGACTATATAAAGAACTTTATAGCCAAAATTCATTTAGGGTTTCTTTTGGAGAAAATTGGAGAGAACATCTCTCTCCCTTTCTCTCTAGGAGGCCGGCCCCCTTGGAGGGGATTAGCTAGCAATCCTTCCTCCTCCAAGGTCACTCATCTTCTTCATTCACCATCCTTGGTGTCGAAAATTAGAGGTCTCCTACCTTGGGGACTTTTGGAGAATCAATTCTTCCATCCATATCCATGGAGCCAAGGAGCAAGGAGACAAAGGAAAGAAGGCCCTCACATGGGTGATTAACCTTTGCTAAGCAAAGAGGTGCTTCAAAGGTATAAAAGTTTCTCAACTCCTTTCTTTAAGATTTGAGTTGAGTCATGGTTCACCATAACTACTAGGCTTTGAATTTCATGGGTAATGTTTTGTTTTGAGTGCATACAAGCATGATTCCGCCTTTAAATGTTAATTGCATGCCATAGATGTTGCTCAAATGAACATGTTTTTCACAAATTTTCCTTCAAGTGGTATCAAGAGCCTAGGTCTAGTAGTTGGTGAATCCTTTTGGGTTTTGTAGTTCATAGTTTGTGATTTGAATGTTGTAATTGTTACAAGCTTTATTCTTGCTTCTTTGAATGTAAATTTTGTTAGAAAATTTGCCATCTCAAATGTTGTAGATGTAGTTCATATGAGCATGAATTTTTGAGCTAAAATTTGGTGCCATGTTTTTGGGGAAATTCGGCCAAATCCAAAGGGTAGATTTTTGGGTTCTTGTTTGTCTTGTTAAAAGTGTTTTAAAGTGACTTTTGGAACCCCTAAGTACCCTAGTATGGTAATATGTTATTTCCCCTAGGTTTGAGAGTTTTTGGGGTGTCTTTGGGTGAAAAATGTTCATGGAGCTCTTATGGGTTTTCATGGATGTTCTTCATTGTTCTTGACATGTTCTTGGCCAGAACAAAAAGGTTGGGAATTTTGATTCAAAAAGGTGTTTGGTTGTTTATAAAGTTTTGTTTTGGTGATGGATGATATGTTTTTCAATCATCACTAGGTGTGGACTTCCATACCTATTTTCTTACACACCTTTACTTTCCCTTGTTTCATGGAACCATGTTTCATGGAAATCACTTTTTCAAACCAACCCATCACCTTTTCAACCCATCACCTTTCACTTTGTTGAAAAATTTCAAAAGAT
The DNA here is from genome assembly GCA_024362995.1 of Heteromeles arbutifolia. Classification (NCBI taxonomy): domain Eukaryota; kingdom Viridiplantae; phylum Streptophyta; class Magnoliopsida; order Rosales; family Rosaceae; genus Heteromeles; species Heteromeles arbutifolia. Next base: position 10,275,298 of record JANCRC010000019.1, read on the forward strand.
TTTATGACAAAACTCTCTCCTTGGCCGGCCACTCCTTCAAAGGGAGTACTTTTGGGGCTTTTATGCAATTACATAAAGTTTTGATACTTTTGTGTATTTGCACTTTGACCCGAAAGTTTACGCTTTTACGTAAAGGCCCAAAATCACTAAAGGACAAATTGTTTTGCTCCTTTAATGAAGTTTTTGTATTTGTTTAAATTTTTGGGTTCTAGTTGTAATTACATGAAGTAGTGGACTTTTGTGTTTTTACAAAGTGACCCCAAAAGTTTGTGTTTTGCAATATAGCCCAATGGTTGAGGTTATTGTTTTTTGGCCCAAATTAGTTGAGAACAAAATAGTTTTGTCTCTTTAAATGAGAATTGGATTTTCATTTCATTTAGCTCTATTTAAATCAATTCTATGGACACAAAAACCAAATGAAAATGTTGCATTCAAGTTTAATTAGTTAAAGCGTTAATTAATTAAAGAAATGGTGATTATGAACCTAAGCCTACGATAATTAAGCTATGTGAAAGGCCGTCTCAAATTTGTTTGAACCATGAGAATGTGTAGATTAATTTTGGTTGTAATTTGATATGATCAAATGTTGTAAAAGAGCATAAGCTCTTCTTTACTTTAAAGTAATTTGTTTTGATCAAATGTTGTAAAGAGCATAAGCTCTTCTTTACTTTGAAGTACTCCTTTCTTGTTTATATGATATGCATGAAATTGGAGTAGTTGGGTCCAACGCCCAATAGGAGAAACACGCCTTAATATGATTAAATGCGTAACTAAAATCAATCTCCATCCCTAGACCGAGGTCCAACACTAGGCTCGTGTTGTATCGAATCAAAGGTTCATAGTCATCCTAAGGCCCTAAGGTAACTATATAGTCCATCAATGAATGCAAAGCTTATGTTAGTAGTACCATGTACTCTTGCTTTAAAAACCGTTTTACAAGCTTAGTGGGAGTATCATATACTACTAAATCAATCAAATGGACCAATAGTTGTAATAGGACCGAATTGTTTAATAAGATTAAAATAAATGCTTATATGTGATGAGACCTAAAACCCTCAACTAAACCATTATTAAGTTGATAAGCGTGAGAGTGCTTTGAACACTCTTTTGTGGCCTTCCACCGTGGTAGGCTCCAATCGTTTGTGACTCGTACACCGACTTCACCCTATCATGGGGGAGTACAAAGCGCATGCTTACACTCAAGAGGAGTCCTATACGCATACATGATGTTGTGAAGGTAGGCAACGAGAATGATCAACATCATATCATTGTGAGGTTGTTCTTGAACCCCTACTTGAACTTGCATGGTGGGAATAACTTAACTAAGTGCAATGGAGCCAACATCATATCATTGTGAGGCTTCATTCTCTAGAGGCCAAATAAGATGGGTACTTACATTAGATGTAAATGAGTTAGCGTACTCTCTCATTATTATTGTTGCTAGCCAACATCATATCATTGTGAGGTGGGCTTGGTAATAGTGAGCCTCTCATACCCTACTAAGAGTTTTCTCCAAAACTCTCGAATTCCGATGAGGGATATGGAATTTGCCAAAAATAGTGGGTGGTGCTATTTGATTTATAGACCCGGATCAAATGGCTTAAAATCAATCAATTTATATTCGTTATGTATTTATTTACCGATATATTTGCAAACGCTATCCAAAACTTGACAAAGAAAAGCCAAAGGCTTTAGTTTCCGGACTTGGTACAACAATCCCATAGATTGTCTTGAATGGATTGTATATGTGCCTAAGTAGTCTCATCGTCACATTTTTCCTATTGATAATGTATCATTGGAAGAACATGTTAGATAAGTCTATCATAAAGAGGACAACACAAACAACCAATGCTTATTCCTTTGTTGTATGAACAAAGGAACTTATGAAGTAAGCACAAGGACATAGACACTTTATGTGCCATGATTCTTCACTTACAAATTGTTGTATGAAGAAATGAGAGTTGCCTTGAACAACTCTTGAATGTTTGTAATCTTGTTTAGAACAAGATGGTTGGTTGACAAAAATAGTCCATCAATATGGACTTAAGATGATTTTGAATTATTGAGTGTTGAAGTGTTAAACCACTTCACGAGACGGAAACTAGAGAAGGACTTCACCAATGAGTCCCTAACAAATGGTTCACTAAGTTTATAGTAAACTATATAGTGAACAATAACCGCACGCTCTCCAAATTGTTTGATGTGTTTAACACAATTGAAATAAGTTTCAAGAGAGACAGTGGGAGTTTAGGGACCATGACTATTGTAGTCATTGGAGAAGTCAAATGAAGAAAGCTAAATAACTCCAAGGGAACAAACTTTCTTTATGAAAGGATGGACATTGGAAGGGGTAAATGCAAGAAATGTCTTGCAAGTGTCAAGAACACACCTTTCGAAGGTGTTGTAAATTGTTCTTGAATAGTTCAAAACAGTTAGTTCTTCTACTTGAATGCTTGATTCCGTATTAGTAACTATGTTTTTACAATCGTTGTAAAAGTGTGGCTAATAAGAAGTAGAAGATTAATGAGAGAAGAGAAAGTACTTCACATTCGGAACGTGAATAAGATATAGATCTCTGCGAAAGCAAATAGTAATTGCTTCCTCATATGAACTACCAATGAAATTGGAAAAACAAAGATTGTCTTTACATCCCAATTAGAATAAGGAACTTAATTCCGTCACTATAAGATATGGATGAATGTTTTGTTTGACAAAACATTGTTCTTTATTAATCAATGATTGGATTATTGTAATCTAATTGATTGTCTCTATAGTAGAGAAAATGTGGTAGTGTTAACTGTTTAGAATATGACGATGCTTAAAACCCAAAAGGTTGAAAGGTAGTGACTATCCCAAACTGAGTTGTGATACCTCTAAAACCTAAATTACGAGTTGGTCATAGATGGATGCTTAGGATCGTAAGATCCGGATCCAATACCTACTTGTTGAAATTGTATAGAGGCGAAATGTTCGAATCTTTATTCTTTAGGAAAGAAGAAAGAATCACAAAGTTGTTGAGGTTAATTCACTTAGATGTTAGTGGCACTTGTCCACAACATAATACTACTCATGTTGTATGACATTCACCGAAGATCGCTCTCGGTTGGACTATCGTTTATTTTGAATAAACAAAAGTCCGAATACTTTGCAAAAGGTTTCAAAGAATTCAAGAATGTAAGTTGATGAGTAAGACGTCTAAAGTATTTACCTCCTTAGATTTGATCCAAGGAAATATAACACTTTAGAAGAGTTTCCTTGATAGAAATCAAGGAAAGTAGCATCATAAGATAATGGAATTCTCCATTGGGAGAAGAACGAACTCTAAAAGGATGTAGTTCGTTAGATGATATCAAATTACCCATATATATATGATATATATACTTCTAAGACAATATGATTGTCAATTAGAAGATCTTCCAAAATTTTCATAACTCCATAGGATGTAGTTGGAAAGAAAGACAAGTCTTAATCGTGTTAAGATTTAGGGTTGTGTGCTAATAAGCAATATTTGTTTGAGAACAATCTTGTGGGATATCCTTAAATTAACTTTTGGATATCACTTATATAAACCAACTAATAAATGTTATTTGTTGGGTAGTTCATTGTAATCTTACAGTAGGATTTGCCTAAGATAGAGCAAATGAACGAGAGATAGAACTCAAAGAATGGGTTCTTTGAGTGACAAGATGATGATCAACAAATATAACAACCTAGTTCCTACAAGCTCCAAATGTAGTTGAGAAGGATTTATAAACCGTCTCAGTTGAATGGTTTGAACTTTATGACTAAGTCATAGAGTTACACCTCTTAATTCGAAAGAAATAAGAATGAAAATCCTTATGACTACATTGAGTGTATATACGACATATACTCAAGGAAATGGTATAGTACCATTTGACCCAAAATAATGAAACCTTCGTAGCTAATTGGTAGCTTAAGGTGACTACAATCAAAGAGATTGGTTGACTTGGAAGAAACCATCTTTGACGTAGTCTTGGTTTTCATTAATTCGGGGATTGCTAACTACAACTAAACGGTGATTGAATGTTTGGACATAATATGGGTTTCCGAAACCATTACCAAGATAGTCTTGATAATATATGTCTAAAACTAAGAATCACAAGACGTGTAAGTTGTAAAGATCCATCCATCATGAATCCTAGCAAGCTAGTGGGAGCTGTAAGCGTCATATGAGAGAAAGATCAAATCGTTTGATTTCTCATAAAGATGTAAATGAATCTTTTGTTTGCTAAGTTTACAAAAGATTAGTGGGAGTTAATCGTATTCTTAAATTAAAACATATATATGATATATTAAGTTTAGGAATTCTTCTTCGTTAAAGTAATGACTTTAAACATTCTATAATGATAGAATGTATATGGGAGACATAGTCTATATACATGGGATGAAAATCTATAATGATAGATTTCAGTATATATAATTTGATTATATCAATCCCTAATGATAGACAAAAGATGCTAGGAAGTTTCTCATATGATGATAAACTTTAGTCAGAAGGACAATTCTAGTAAGACTAGGAAGTTGCTCTTCACAAAGGGATCGTACCCCTTTGACTCCCAAAGAATTAATACGTAAATAGAATCCTTTATGCGTACGCAGAAAAGTGATTTATGTATTTCATGTTGTATGAAAATCGTTGATATGAGTTGTACCAAGAGTGGTACAAGACGATATCAATGCAAGCCCAGGATCAGAACCAAGGCAACTGTCAAGTGAGTCCTTATGTATTTAAGAAATACTAAAGGATAGATTCCTCAAGAATGAGGAAGAATTAGAGTAACGCAATGGAAGCGTAAAAGTATTAGATTATGAATCTAATATCGTATCCATCATTGGATGTCTCTTCATTTTGAATGAAGAGATAATTGGGTATCTCTTTATTATGACTGAAGAGATATTTGGGTGGAAACATTAAAGGTAATGACTTTAGTGTCTTCCATCATGAATGCAAAATATAGATCGCCATATAGAAGTTTACAACAATGTTGTTTGGATGGGAAAGTTCATTTATGAACTCTCAATTCGGTTCCAACCAGAAAGTGTCTCTAGTGTGCCGACATTACAACACTAATGGGGCGATAGCTCAAGCCAGGGAATCAAGGTCTCATCAAGATCCGAACTCAAATGAGAGACTAAACCACATGATTGAGAATCATGTATAATGGTGACGTCGTTGTTCTCAAGGTTGCTTCTATGGATAACATATAGATATCCATTGTCTAGGCCTACTACTCAGCCATTTTTGAAATGACTACAGAAGAGGTATCATCACTGATGACCAAGTTGATTGGCTCTAGTGCAAGTGGGAGATTGTTGGAAATGTGCCCTAAAACCAATCATATGATGATACTTTACGGACATTTCACATGTTAAACTAATCTAGTTTAATATAAAAGGCAAAGATTATTGTTTTAAGCCGTCTCATATAAATGTTATATGCTTAAACGATAAGTCCAAGGAATATGTAATAGGGAGAATGTGATCTAAAGAAGTTAGATCCATGAGACCATTCTCTTTCGTATACATATCCTAAATGTTCCTGATCATAGGATTGCCAATTGGGCATTGACAGTCCGTTAAGATCAGTACGTGTTATGTCTTCTCTTAGAGAGAGTGACTAGTCTCGAGTCAATGGTGTGACTGACACCAAGACAAGTACGTAGGTGCTCAATAGAGAATGAGTCCACTGAACGCGATCAACGAGGAGTTCTTATATTCATGTCACATGAGAACTCATGGTTGGGATAATGCAAAGTAGTCATTTGACCTGAGGCATCGTAGTTGTCTTGTGGTTAGGTCCTTGATCTTTGACTATGTCAAAGTCACTCCGTCAGAGAGTGTCCACAGCATAGTTGGGGTTAAGCCACTTGGCCATGGAGGCAAGTGAATGCGCAACAATGGATCTCTAACCTTCAAACGTTGAGGGAGAATACTTTATGATATGATTAAGAATCTCTGGCCAGAGTATGAATGAGATTTAGGAAGTCGTTCCAAATCACATTCAAGGTAATCATATAAGTAAGAGAATCACATTGGATAGTAGACATGAATAAACTATCAAACCAAACAATGTGGTCAAGAGTATTGTATTAGAGAAAGACCGTATTGCATTGTAATCCCAAACTGAATAGGTTCTCCAACCTCTTCTGATTAGCTTGGGTAGCCATGACATACTGCTAGGTGTCACTCATGGCTTGTGGAAGCCATGAAGATGTATAATCACTAAAGGGAGAATTGAAAGTAAGTTTCAATTCACAATCGATTAGTAAGAGTTCTAATCGCCCACTGCCTCGCTAAAAGAAACCTAATGGATCGCACACCGTGTAAGGTAATGATTGAAGGATACAATGGAGATGAGTAAGGATAATTAAATGGTTTAATTATTTATGGCTAGGATTAATTAATATCTTAATTAATCAAACGAATAAGTTCGTTTTAGACCTCGGGTTAGTTTTGGGCCTCAAGGCCCAATAGGCTTTGAATGTCAAGCCCATTAACATAAGTTGTATGACAACTTATTGACTAAATACCCAAAAGGGCCCAAACAGCCCATAGCCTTAAGGAAGCCGGCCATATAGAGAAGAAAAGGGTTTGTGGTTCTTTTAGTCACTTAATTGAAGGGACTATATAAAGAACTTTATAGCCAAAATTCATTTGGGGTTTCTTTTGGAGAAAATTGGAGAGAACATCTCTCTCCCTTTCTCTCTAGGAGGCCGACCCCCTTGGAGGGGATTAGCTAGCAATCATTCCTCCTCCAAGGTCACTCATCTTCTTCCTTCACCATCCTTGGTGTCGAAAATTAGAGGTCTCCTACCTTGGGGACTTTTGGAGAATCAATTCTTCCATCCATATCCATGGAGCCAAGGAGCAAGGAGACAAAGGAAAGAAGGCCCTCACATGGGTGATTAACCTTTGCTAAGCAAAGAGGTGCTTCAAAGGTATAAAAGTTTCTCAACTCCTTTCTTTAAGATTTGAGTTGAGTCATGGTTCACCATAACTACTAGGCTTTGAATTTCATGGGTAATGTTTTGTTTTAAGTGCATACAAGCATGATTCCGCCTTTAAATGTTAATTGCATGCCATAGATGTTGCTCAAATGAACATGTTTTTCACAAATTTTCCTTCATAATTCAAGTGCCAACTCGAGTAGAGGAAGCTTTGAAGAGTCGGGAATGGGTGGAAGCAATGGATGAAGAGATGAAGGCACTACAGAAAAATAATACATGGGAAGTAGGGGAGTTGCTGACAGGGAAGAAGCCAGTTGGGTGCCGATGGGTTTTTACAGTTAAATACAAAGCTGACGGTTCACTCGACAGGTATAAGGTGTGGTTGGTAGCAAAAGGATATACTTAAACGTATGGTGTTGATTACCAGGAAACTTTTTCTCCATTAGCTAAGATGAATACGGTACGAGTTCTTATCTCATTAGCTGCAAATTTGAATTGGCCATTGAAACAGTTTGATGTAAAAAATGCATTTCTTCATGGATATTTAGATGAGGAAGTGTATATGGATTTTCCTCCAGGATATGATAATGGAGGAAAAATGGGAATGTGTCGATTGCAGAAGTCTCTTTATGGGCTAAAGCAGTCACCTCGTGCATGGTTTGGAAGATTCACTCAGACTATGAGAAAGAATGGGTATTATCAGAGTCATTCTTATCATACTCTATTTGTGAAACGAAGGAACGGTAAAATAATAGCTTTAATTATTTATGTGGATGATATGATAATAATAAGGGATGATTCATATGAGATTGTCGAACTGGAGAAGAACCTTGCGGCCGAGTTCAAGATGAAGAGTTTGGGTGACTTAAAGTGTTTTATGGGAGTTGAGGTTGCTCGTTCATCCAAAGGTATTTTCCTGTCTCAAAGAAAGTATGTTCTTTATTTGTTAAAGGAAACATGTATGCTTAGGTGTAAACCTGTTGATACGCCTATTATGGAGAAACATCACTTAGGGATTTATTCGGATCAAGAACCAGTGGATAAAGGCAGATATTAGAGGTTGGTAGGAAGACTAATTTATTTAGCTCATACCCGTCCAGATATGGCCTATGCTGTGAGTGTAGTGAGTCAATTTATGCAGTCACCAAGTGTCGATCATATGGCTGCTGTTATGCGTATCTTGGCGTATTTAAAGTCGGCCCCAAGGAAAAGAATCTTGTATAGAAATTCTGGTCATCTAAAAATTGAGGGGTTCACTGATGCTGATTGGGCATGTGATGTGACTGATAGGCGTTCTACTTCTGGATATTTTACGTTCGTTGGTGGAAATTTGGTTACTTGGAGAAGCAAGAAACAGAATGTGGTGTCTAGGTCTTCTGCGGAAGCCGAATTCAGAGGTATGGCACATGGAGTGTGTGAAGTTCTTTGGTTACGTAAACTGCTTTGGGGTCTCGGTTTCAAACCAAAGGAGGCTATAAAGTTGTATTGTGACAATAAGTCGGCACAAGAAATTGCAGAGAATCTGGTACAACATGACAGAACGAAGCATGTGGAGGTTGATCGACATTTCATTAAGGAGAAACTCGAGAAGAAGATTGTATTAGTACCATTTGTGAATTCAGAAGAGTAACTTGTAGATATCCTCACTTATGCCGTGTGTAGTAGAGTTTTTGGTGACTCACTTGTCAAGTTAGGCATGTGTGACATCTATGCCCCAACTTGAGGGGGAGTGTTGCGTGAGTTGGTTTAGAATAGGAATGTAAATATTGTGTAAATATTAGAGTCCTTTATTAGGAAGGATATTTCTTATGTCCTTTTTTAGTTTACCTTGGAGAACAAGGATTGTATGTATTATATTCCCAATTATGCAATACATGAAAATTAAGCCGTAAAATTCTACATGGTATCAGAGCCAGGGAGCAGGCCCGTACTGTACTGCCATGTGATGGGTGGGTCCCCTTGGCCCCACGTGATGATGGTGGGTCCCTTAGCCTTCGTGTAGGGTGAGTCCCCTTGGCTCCACGTGGTTGTGGTTGTCGATGTGTGGATCTCCCACATGTAACCCACTAATTGGGTCCCACGTGAGGGGGCGTGTTGAAATGTCACACATCGACCGTATCAATGAGAAAATAAGAGTTTAAATATCCTAACACCACTCCAACTAATGCCGAGGCCTTTTGTGATAAAACTTCATACCTGAAGGATTGTGCAGGTGGTTACCAAGTTGGGGACAATATCGGTGTTGTTGGAAACCGTATGGCCCGTCTTTCTGATAATTCTACATCTCCTTCGCATTGCTCAATTCCCCAAACAAGGCTATTGTCTCAATTATTTAGTTTCATTTATTGTATGGATGCATCTAACGTCTCGTTAGACTGCCTACGTACCCTAAACAGGGATCAAGGCATTCGTAGTTTACAGTAATTATATGAAATATTCAATTTATAAACGTTGTGAAATTATCAATCACATATATATATATATATATATATATATATATATATATATGACAGAAAGGAAAGAACCCACTCACCTGGAGTCCACGCTACAACTTCCTAACACAAACATTGAGACATCACGAACCATCGTCACCTAGAACAATTATCAAATCACATCTCAGAATTCTTGTCTATAAAATACATAAATTACATAGAACATATGTCTACGCAATTCAATCCGGAAGATCCACATATCAGATTTCTGATCCGCAACTTCCAAGGATCCACATTATGCTTTTAGAACAATACCCCATAGTTTCATTACGATCCAACGGTCGGATCTTTGCCGATTGTCAAAACCAAATGGCGGTTAACATTTTATTTTATGAACTTACAAATCCAATTCGGGAAGATCCGCACATTGGATTCCCGATTCGTAAGTTTCTATGGTCCTCAAATATTATGTACTATAATGCAATAAAGTTTGGTGATGATCCACGGTCGGATCGTCAGTTGCTATAATAATCAAGTGGCGGACCTTAATGGAACAAAGTTCAAACGACGGAATTTCGTCAATCGAACTTTACAAATGGAACCAAGGTATTCAAATTTAGTCTAGACAGGTTAGAGGACACCTTGGCCCACGAGCCGCCGTAGGTGGTGGTTGGCCGCCTGACTCGCCGGAAATTTCAACTATTTCTAAAAAGGGTTTTTATCACAAATAGTCCCTGAAATTGACCCCATCAATCATGATGGTCCCTGAAATTGAAAATCGATCAATGTAGTCCCTCATCCCTTCTCCCCTTGCGCCCCTAACCCAGAAGAAGAAGAAGAATAAGGAAAAAAAAAGAAAAGCAGAACCCAGTTCGTCCCCTCTCCCCAAAACCCAACCCCCTATAGCCCAGAAGAAGAAAACGAAGAAGAATGAGGAAGAAGAAGAAGAAGAAAAAGAAGAAGAAAAAGAAAAAGAATGAGGAAGAAGAAGAAGAAGAAGAACAAGAAGAACAACCCAGAAGAAGAAAAAGAAGAAGAATGAGGAAGAAGAAGAAGAAGAAGAAGTAGAAGAAGAAGAAGAAGAAGAAGAAGAAGGAGAAGAATGAGAAGAATGAGAAGAAGGAGAAGAAGAAGAAGAAGAAGAAGAAGAAGAAGAAGAAGAAGAAGAAGAAGGAGGAGGAAGAAGAGGAAGAAGCAGAAGAAGAAGAAGAAGAAGAAGAAAAAGGAGGAGGAGGAGGAAGAAGAAAAAGAAGAAAAAAAAAAAAAAACCCAACCCAGTTCGTCCTCCCCCCTCCCCAAAAAAAAGGAAGAAGAAGACGAAGAAGGAGGAGGATGAGGAAGAAGAAGAAGAAGAAAAAAAAAAGAAAAAAAAGGGGAACCCAGTTCGTCCCCCCCTCCCCCCCTATTTTCCTCCTGCAACCCAGAAGAAGAAGAAGAAGGAGGAAGAAGAAGGAAAAAAAAAAAAAAACAGAACCCCAGAAGAAGAAGAAGGGAAAAAAAAAATCCAGATCGATTTGGACGGAACACTAACGGAACATTAACGGAAGGACAACATTAATTTGTGGGGTTAAAATTCAGGGACTACATTGTTTGATTATCAATTTCAGGGACCATCATGATTGATGGGGTCAATTTCAGGGACCGTTTGTGATAAAAACCCTTCTAAAAATTACCAAATTTTACAGGAATGAAGATCTCAAAGAGAGGCACAACTTTCATACCTGCCATGGAGTCTAAAAGTGGACGGAAGGTTGTCAATTTTGCCCACAAAGCCGGCAGGTGCCTAAAGCTTCCCGGTGTCGCTTCGTCGTCTATGGTGGTCCAACAAGGTCAAGGTTGGTTGGGTTTTGCTCCTGGGATGATGGGCTACAAAGCCCAAGTGGGGCATTGGCCATCGTTTTGCCGATTTGCCGGAAAATCAAAAAGGGTGGCCAGAGCACCTTGAGAACCATCAACTTTCGTGGCTTCAAACCACCACATACAGAGGTTAATCAAGGTGGTTCTTGGGTAGATTTTGTAGAGGGGAATGAGAGCTTCAAGATGACGGTGGTGGCGTCGAGAAATTCCACCGGAGTTGGCCGGAATCGGCCTTGTAAGTTGGGTGGTCGCGGTGGTGGCGTGCATGGGAAAGCTGGGAGCTTTCTCCTTTTTTTCTTTTTTTTTTCCCTTCTAATTTCTGATTGGGCTGCTGCCCTTTTTCTACCTTTTATCTAATTGGTCCTTCTTAACCAATTAACTAACTTTAAATAACCAACTTCAAACGTTCGTAACTATACCGTTATAATCTGAACTCGCAAACAGCTTTCGCCTATGCGTTTGTAATGACGAGTACTACGAGGATATGCCAAAAGAATAAGTCCTACGTCTCTCAAACCGATCGCCAGCTGAAGTCAAAGTCCTTGTCTCTAAGGCATTTTCGTCAATTCACGCTTTTAAAATTTATAAAAACATAAAATTAGGGACAGGTTGTCACATTAAACACTTCCAAGGCTTTTGATTTTTCTGGGATCAAATATATGTAGCAATATCTAGAATAATCGTCAATGAAAGTAATAAAATATTTATTTCCTTCGATTGTTTGTGTAGGGAATGGACCACATCTGTATGTATGGATTATTTCTAGGAGTTGCTTACTCCTAGTTGAACCCTTTTTACGTTTATCAACCATTTTCCCCTTAACACATTCAATGCAAAACTCAAAATCATTGAAATTCATTGGAGGCAAGATGTCATTTTTAACCAAAAGTTCCATTCTTTGTTTTGATATATGGCCAACTCTCCTATGCCAAAGATTTGAAGAATTTTTTGAATTTTTGACTTCTTTTTCAACATTAAAGACACTTTCAATCAATTTGCTTATGAATTTAACCATCCCATCACATAGAAATCCAGTGCCAATGTGAGAAGATTTATAAAAAACATTAAAGCCAATATTATTTAAAGTAAAATAAAATCCCAATAATACTAACTTAGAAATGGAAACCAATTTCCTTCTCATGGAAAGTACATAAACCACATTTTTCTAACTCCAAACAAAAACCAAAATCTAATTTTAATATAACAGTTCCTAGTGCCTTGACTTCAACTCTTCTTCCATTGCCAATTGAAACCTTGACTTCATCCTTATTTGGTGTTCTCTTTGTTATGAAGTCCTGCATTGAATTTGTAACGTGAATATAAGAGTCAAAGTCAAGCCACCAAGCATTGCTAGGTATATCAATCAAATTGGACTCAAAACAAGCAAAAACATTTGAAAAATTGTTTTTACCTTTCTTTGCCTCTTGTTTGGCAAGCCATGATGTGTATTTAGGACAGTTTCTCTTCATATGGCTTGTCTTTTTGCAAAAATAACACTTAAAAATTGATGAGTTATTAACTTTGAAGGTCTTTTTAGAGGGAGGAATGTTTCTGGCAAAATTTCTTTTGGCAGTATCCAAGTTATTGTTATTGGCATTCTTTGCATAACCCTGAACAAAATTCACCAACTCACCCTTCTCCTTTTCAGCCCTTTCCTTCTTAATCATCACTTCCTCACCCACACATATAGATATTAAGTCATTGACATCCCACTTTGCTTACAGTGCATTATATGATACTTTCAACTGAGTATAAGAACTAATTCATGATGACATGGACCAAAAATGTTTTAGAAATGGGTACCTCGAGTGTTCTAAGCTTCCCAGCAATGTTGATAACCTTGAGAATGTATTCACAAACACTCCCTTCAACATCGTATCTGATGGTTGTCAGTGAATTCATCAAGTTCCCAGTTTCTGTCTTTTCAGATTCTTTGTACTTCTCTTCGATCGATTTCATGAACTCCTTTGCATTAGTAGCCTCTGGGAAGCCTCCACGAACTACATCAGTCATGGACCTTTTGATTATCATGAGGCATATTCTGTTTGATTTCTCCCATTTTTGATGCTTGGATCTCTAGCTCGAAATGTATCCTTCATTTGGCGTTGGTGGTTTTTCAGTTCTTAGCACCAAATCCATATCCATGACACCAAAAAGTATCTCCAAATCCTGTTTCCGCATCTTATAGTTGACATCGGTGAGAGATTCATCTGTGTTGAGGTTCATGGAACTTGGGTTCATGGCTGTATTCGTATAGAATGAAAGTATTAATCTTTAATCCCCATCTTTATTTCACAGACTCAACAATTTTATATTGAGAAGTATGCGAGTAATTCTCTTAATCATACCACCTTCATATCCAACGTATGAGTTTTCTGTAGTCATGAATAGAAACCTTTATGATTTGCAAATTGACTAGATTCACACGTTGATACATGAAGTGTTATGCCACTTCGAATCCAAGACATAAACAACTGAACTTCTTTAGATGATCAGTGTCTATGTTTCGAATCCTAGTGCCATTATTGATGTATATATATTGGTATTGATAACACTTTCGTCAACACAGACAACTTTAGCTGTCATGTGTTCACATACATCCTTCTATGTACAATATATATATATATATATATATATATATATCAGTTCTTTAATCTGCAACACGAAACAATTCTTGATGCTTTCTTCTTAGGGTTAATTGGTATGTGAAAGCTCTAATACCAAATGTAAGATCAGTGTAAGTAAAGTCAGCAGAATAGAAAAATCACAGTACCAAGAATAACCACTAACCTGAAGAAGACATCTCTTGGAAACTAGGAATCTTCTGCAGCTCTCCGCAACTGGATGTAATCGCTCAATGAATGAGATCTGAGCATTCTTTTTGTTTGCGTGATTGAGTGAGCGCAAGGACCCCTTGTTTTATACTGTATACGATGATGATTAATAAGGACTCTTCCCATTATACAATCCTAATCAATCTAACCTTATCACTGAGAAAACCTATCATTCACATCCATTATAAGTGTTTCAACAATATCGTGACTGTTTTAGCTGAAACCCCTATTATACAAAATCCTTATCATTTTATAACCTTAGTTAATTCCAATCTTTTATATCCTCATTAGAACTTACACTTCATGGTGCCCTGGGAGACCCCTCAAGGCTGGTCTTCTCCGCCGTACGAATACTCCGTGCATACTCCAAAACCTCACTAGGCGTCTGCTCAACATCTTAGAAAAGTCTATTTTCCCCTTCCGTGGCTTGGAAAGTGCTTCAATAATAGGAGTGAGCTCGAATGGATCATCATCCCCATTAATCACATTTGTAGCCCCCACACTCACGCCAATTGGTTGCTCCACACCTTCACTTGGTATATCCATGTTGACTATACCTTCGTCCTCACTTGACAATGCCACATTTAAATCAATATTCCTTTCACTTCCCTGAGTGAGCATGACCTCTGTGACAGCATCCCCACATTCCTCAAGGCTTTTAAAAACCACGTTAACCGTCCTTGAAGCCATTACACCCCCTACCAATAAGGTCGGCGTCAAACGTTTCCTCCCTCGCATTCTTAGCCACTTAGGCTACCCTACGTTGCTCTAGTAATTCCTCCAAGATATTCTCCCGAACCATATCCCCCACCATTCTTTGAGGGTTAGGCTTGCTTAGAGAACCCACAGTATCCATCAACTCTTCATCATTATGTTCATCCCCTGTCTTCGTGACATGTGAACCACCTTCCTCATCATCAAACGGACACCGTCTTCAGTTTCCATTAGAGGAGCGTCCTTCCCCACGCCTCGTGTCCAGGCCACTCCGCAGCCCACCACAATATCTAGTAGAGGAGAAACGCCCCCTGAAGACCACAGGGAGGACGACTTA
Organism: Heteromeles arbutifolia; assembly: GCA_024362995.1. Taxonomy (NCBI): domain Eukaryota; kingdom Viridiplantae; phylum Streptophyta; class Magnoliopsida; order Rosales; family Rosaceae; genus Heteromeles; species Heteromeles arbutifolia. The sequence continues at coordinate 10,290,440 of JANCRC010000019.1, forward strand.
CCCCGCCTAGAATTCAGCAATTTTCCCCTTAAATCCTTGTCAGTATCAAGGCCCTGATAGGCATAGGCCTCCTCTCGCTGCACCCCTACATCCCCGTCCTGTTCACCACCCATCGAAGCCTCTTTGCATATCCGCGTTGCATGGCCTATAAGACCACACATCAAACAGTATCGTGGAAGATACTCCTGCTGAAAGTCCACCCACACGGGCCTTTCGTCCGGAAAAGTCACAAAAGTTCCCCTCATTAGCGGTTCCCTAACATTGAAACGAACTTTGACCTGCAGGAAACACCCAATATAGTCTCACCTAACAGACGTATCAACCTTGATAGCCATCCCCATAATACCACCAATAGAGGTTGTAACAACCCCAGTCATGCTCTAGGGCAGCACATTGTGCATCTGCAACAAAAAAACACCTAAACAGAGTGATTCCCAATGGCTACGACCCTTTTCAGACTGATCCACAACCATTGCCAAATCATCCTTGAACGTCTAGGGTTGGTCAACCTCTAGCACCCGCTTCATGTCGCCAAGGCCGACAAAACGAGCCAAAAATATTCTATCGCCTAATTCAAGAATTGAGACACCTTCTCACCTCCTCCATAACGACGTAAACCGATCAATGACGGCATCCCTATTCACTTCCCTATGCGTAAGCACCTTTGCCACAAGGGAAAATTAAAACCTTAGAAGGGCACCCTTAACCTCTTTCCTCTCAATGGAATTTCCACTCCGTTCCTTCTCTGACAACCGCAACTTAGATCCAAACTTCATCCCAAGTTCCTCCAAGAAAAGACCTTCAGCTCGTCGCTCCATACCTTCTAACCCAAACACAAAACCGCTATCCGGAGAACACGTTATAACACGATACCCACAAGACTACACTCAATTGTTCCACAAGAAACCCTATCGTCAATAATCCATTCACACCCCAGGTTTTTCCAAGGAAATCCAGGGGAAATCACTCTAGCAGACTTGAACACCAAACCCTAACCCTAGCGAAGTCGCCACGCAAACCCTCATCGCGAAGACATTGCATGGTCAGATCCAAAATTTTATAACTCGCTAAATTTAACCATGGTGAATGAAGAAATATCCCAAGGCCACTTGCATTTTCCAAATTAATTACAAAATGGATTTGTCATGAAGAAAACATAATCAACATAATATCCTGACAAAAAAGTATTAGGAGATTCACATTTACTTCCTTTCCTGCATATTTTTTTTTGTAAGTAGAAATTTCAATAAACAAAAACACAAACACAAACACAATCACAGAGGCTCTCCGTGATAAAGTGAGATAGTAACCCAACCACAACGGCTCTCCTCAAGAGAGACCCAAATGCAAAATCTCTCCTCGAAAAAGCGAAAGGGCAACCCAAACCCAAACCCAAACGTAGCCAGAAGAACAATCCAAGACCCAACATCTGCCATAAAACCATCCAGCAGCCCCTAATCTAGGCAAGGAAGGTGGAGCCGCCACGAATCCATCAAGAGAAGTCACGAAGCCTTGAGAAACAAACCAAAAAAGGGATGATCCAACCCACTAGCAACCAAAATTCACCTAAACCCGCAAATCTTGCCATTAAAGCAGAAGATCTCCGAAATTGAGGATGGGAGGCTGCAACAACGACAAGAAGATTGGTTGCCCACAAAGTGGTGGGGAAGAAAAGATACGCAATAGCACTAAGAACTAGAAGGAAATGGGAAAAAAGATCGGAGTAAAGGGAAGGGAAGAGGCGCTAGAAGGAAGGGGGAGAAAGGCTACCGCCGGCTTACACCAAAGCAAGGGACCAATTGCTAAAGCTTTTGCATAGTTAGGGTTTTGTCTGAGAGGGAAAGAGTTAGGGTTTTTTTTTTTTTCCCTCCTGAGAAATAATTTCCTTTCCTGCATAATTGATTATTCTTTGTACCGTTCCAATTTTATCAAATGTCCCCGAATGGACAATTGACTATTCCTTGTACAATCAATACATTATGAAGTTTCTTGGTTTACACACTTACATGTATTCCTATATATACCTGCTTAAGAGTAAAGATCCTACACTTCTTTCTCTTGTTACCTTAATTCCTAAACCCTAAATACCAGGCAGTGTCGCCATCAAGTTGTGGAGATGCGTATCGCTTGGTTCAGCAAGCTGGGGTATTTGACTAGTGAAGTTCCTCCACCGGACACCAAGGACCCGAATTATGACCGGTTAAATTATGGTTGATTAATTCTATAGATCCCTATGTGATAATGGCAGTCATCCAACTCCATACTGCGAAAGCTATTTGGGATTTTGTTGTCCGCGTCTACTTTGATAGATATAACCCATCTAAGATTTATGAACTTACTCGTAGGACGTACTTTATGAAACAATATGGAAAGCCGGTTGATACTTATTATTATGATCTTCGAAGAGGATCCCTAGGATCCCCGATCCACTTTGTGGGGATCCTTGGATCCCTACATCTTAGTCCTTCATCGTATATCGTGCGGCCAGTTTTTGTCAGATACTATTTAGGTTTAATTTTAAATAAAAAGTTAAATGATTTCTGACTGTACGATACACGATAAATGGCTAAGGATCCACCCCCACATCTTAGTCATTCATCGTACATTGTGCGGCCAGTTTTCGTCAGATACTATTTAGGTTTAATTTTAAATAAAAAGTTAAATGATTTTTGACTGCATGATACACGATAAATGGCTAAGGATCACTAGAAAGTGGATTCGGATGGGATCTAAGTCCTATGATCTTCAAAGAATTTGGCAGGAATTAGATTACCGACTTCTGAATAAGATGAATTGCTCGGAAGACAAACTGATTCTAAAGATTCAAATTGAGAAAGAAAGAGTTTATGTGTTTCTTGCCGGATTGGATTACGGATTTCAGAGAGATGTCCTACAGATAGATGCCTTGTGGTCTTCTCTCTTTTTTTTCTTTTTACTGTAGCTCTATATATGTTTGGCATTAGTCTTCTTTCTAAACCCATCAACTTGGATTTACTTGGAAGTTTTTTTTTTTTTGTTTTTTGTTTTTTGTTTTTTTATTTTGTGTTATATGTATTTGCTTGGGTTGAATGAGATGGATGATTTTTTTGGGTAAATATTGGTTATCATTTTCTTCAATATATTTATCCCTCTCATAAATAGCAAAAACACATTCAAAACCAGGTATGAGGTTTTCTTTTCCATTACAGGAGTTTCAATGAATTTTATTTTTGTTGTATCTATTTGTAAATAATTTTAGTTGTTTTCTTTTTTGAGAAATTGTTCTCTACATGAATATTATACTAGAAGGTATTTGTTCGGGTTTTTATTTTTTATTTTTTTTAATTTTTTGTCTTAATATACTGGATAAATTTTCTTTGGGTTTTTTGTCACAAATGATCTCTGAAATTTACCCTCACCATCAAGATAGTCCCTAAATTTGAAAATCAATCCATGTAGTCCCTGAAAATAGGTATCGCAAATCAATGTGGTCATTCCACCACAATTCTTTTAAAAACTTCTTTAAGTGTTGATGTGGCACATAAATGGGCCCTACAAGATTTACAACTTTTTTTTTTTTTTATCACAAATGGTCCCTGAAATTGACCCACACCATCAAGATGTGAAATTGACCCACACCATCAAGATGGTCCCTAAAATTAAAAATCAATGAATATAGCCCTTGAAAATAGGTGTCGCAAATCAATATGATCCTTCCGCCACAATTTTTTTGTTATGTGCTGATGTGGGTTTAATAATTAAAAGTTGTCTAAATACCTTTTCGCACAATAGAATTTTTTTCTTATAGTAGGACCGACTCCAAAGAGAGATCCTTGCCGTAAATTCTCAAAGGCACAAGGCTTAACTAAGGCCTAAGAGGGGGTTTGGAAATAGTTTTCAACCAATAATAGGCGCACCTCAATTATAAGCTCATTATCTCAAGGCAGACCTCGTTGTTCTTTGAGTTACTAAACCACCAGGGAAGCGCTGAACAAGCTCTCCAAGATTAAGGTTGTGAGGATGTTGATCGTCTAAATGTTCATGGTGATGTTCCAGAAGTCGTTGCCACTCAGCCAAGCCTTCACCAAAGGTGATCTCGATCCAGGTTCAATTCGGTGAAAGGTGTTGAAGTGTGTAAAGACAAGTTTATTGAGATTTTTTTTTTAGAGAATAGATAGCGAAGAAGGTAGAGAAATGTGGATTGGGACCGGAGGTGATTGCAGGAGTAGGTTTTGGGTTCACAACTTTTTATAAACTATTAAATTATTAAACCAATTTGTAATTTCTTTTATAATTTAATTAGACTTGTGTGATCCATTTATGTGTCACATCAGCATATAACAAAATTTTGACATAATTGTGACGGAAGGACTACATTGATTTGGGACGCTTACTTGCGGGACTACATTGATCGATTTTCAATTTTAGGGACCATTTTGATGTCGCAGGTCAATTTCAGGGGCAATTTTGATGTCGCGAGTTATCACAGCCCGTCCCGGAATTATTTTATCGTGGACGTGAAATGGCAGGATTGCCCTTAAGTTTGCTAAGATGTGTGACATTTATATTTGATTAATAAGTTATAACCCTATGTTTTTGGAAAAATAATTGGAATTTATTGTGTTTTATTATTTTGTGTGGTTAGGGTTATAGTGGACCACACATACTTACCCTCACTCTCCCCCTCTCTCCCGTTTCGGTTTACCCTTCCCCGTGTACTGTTCATGTACGGACGAAGTTAGAACTCGTCCATTTCTTCACAGATCGACGTCAAAAAGGTAAGATTCTTGATCCTTGTAACCTTCTGAGCATTCTGGTACCAATTTTGGAACTTGTAACCCTCGGATTAGGCGAGAAACCCTAACTCCGAAAATGTGCACTGTTCATGCACACGTAAAACCTTGCATTTCAGGGAATTTCAAGCTCACAGTGAGCTTAAGGAGGTCCTCACGAGTCTCGGGGTACTTCGTTGGTAAAGTTTGGACGTCGGAGGACTGAGATCGAAGGTTTTTAAAGTTTGTTGAGCTATCGAGCTTTCTCAGGTAAAATCTAGTGATTTTCAAGCCTTGAAACTTGTTTAGATGTGTTCTACATGCTTAGAGCTTCATTTTGGTACCAATTTCATGAAAAATGGATAAAAAATGAGTGAGAAACCATAGTTGGAAAATTACCCAGAAACCGGCGAACTCACCGGCGGCCGGCGAGTCGCCAGAGAAGACGACGGAATATTCCGTCAGTTTGGATGGAATATTCCTGACGCCGTCAGTTAAATCTAACGGATGCCGTTAGCAGTTAACGGAATATTCCTGACGCCGTTTGGTCTGCCGTCAGTGTGCTTGGCACGTGATTACGCGTGGGGGTGCGTGGGTCCGTGCCATTCCCGGCGCGTGGGGGCACGTGGCTAGTCCAAAAATTATTTTAAAAATATGGGGATGTTTGTGAGGTTGTGTAGATCACGTTGGTATATTCAAACACCCCAATTGAGCATCGTATGAGAAGTTATTTTAGATTGTTGGTTATGTGCTCTAAATAACGTTATTATAGTTGTTCCGCATATAGGTGAGACTTATCCCGAGGACGAGCGCAATCAAAGGCGTCACGGGGGTTACGACCCTTCGACAAACCAGTGAGTGGGCAGTTGCTTTCTTTATATACCTATATACTTACTGATTTTCCCAGAAATCGAATTTAATTGAAAGTATGTTTTAAAATGCCATGCATATAATTGATATGAGATATATGAATTGGTATATGATGCATATGTATGAAATGATGCGGTGGACGCACAGGTAAGTATCAGGTGAGTTATATTGTGTTGATGATGTGATTTGTGATGAGAGCTCATAACCTGCACCACCAGTGTTAGTGCTTATGTTGATATTCACCTCCCGCACCACACGCTCCCTTGGATCCAAGTAGGTGTAAGTCCTGTCGTACATACCACTTTTGTGGTTCCGACTCGTAGGTGACCTGCGATACGTCGCACAGCTGTTTGATGAGAGATGCACTAGAGCGTATTATTACACCAAGTCCTATCGTACAGACCACTTTTGGTTCCGACTCGTGTGCAGGCATAGGTATTGAGCTATATGATTAGTCGTACAGGACCACTACAGGGTCTCCGGCTGATTTATTATTCTACCTGATATATATTTGCAAATCTTCACTATGTTTTGATGCATATGGCATGGCATACTTTCATACTATTGATTTTGAATGATGATTTGAGAAAATGTTGAGATATATATGCTATATGCTATTTTCTGGGAAAGTATACAGGTTTTACAGTGAGGGGTTATATATGTTGATAAAGGAAATGTTTTGAAAGCTTTGTTTTACTGACCCACTCACCTTGTTTTACGCCCCTCCAGGTTATAGTTAGAAGTGTTTGGTGGCTCACGAGGATCCCCACGGCTGTTCTGACGGACTTCACACATGTAGGACTCATCCTCGGGTATTGTAATTTAGTAATTGTCCTACTTGACTGCATTTAGAATCTTATGCTCTGATTATGTGTATGTCACACTTAAACTCTCGCTAGCATGTCTTTTGGATGGTACTGCTAGTATTCGGCTTTTAGTCTTTCATAACTCTATTATCTTATTGCTTCTGCATTGCGTTATGGTTATGTCACATTAGTGATGGCCAGGACGCCCTAATTTCCAGGTCGGGGTGTGTCACGAGTCAATTTCAAGAACAATTTGTGAGAAAAATAACTTATGGGACCCATTTATGTGCCACATCAGCACTTAACGAAATTTTTAATAGAATTATGATAGAAGGACCACATTGATTTACAACATCTATTTTCAGGGACTACATTGATTGATTTTCAATTTCAGGAACCATCTTGATGGTGAGGGTCAATTTCAGGGACCATTTATGATAAAAATCCATTTTGTTTTCAGCCTTGATCTTTTCAATCAATTGAATTCTTTGGTTTTTATGACAATCTTAATTAACAGGTGGAGGGTTAACAATTTAGAATTTTAGATCTCCACATTGGATTGCATTTTTTGGGTTTAAACCCCAATATTTAGGTTTCGGTCTTCTCTTTAGACCATTTCTAATGGTGGGCTAAAACCTAAAATTTCCCTTCCCCCCCTCAAATCCACTCCAACCCATGACCTAAAATAACCCTAAAACGTAAAACCCAAATGGGGGTCAAATTCCGGCGTAATTTTAGGCCACAAAGCAAAATGGGCCCCACCAACTGAGACTGAAACCAGGGCTGTGAAGCCCACTTCCCAAATCCTACACGCCTACTCGCTGCACGTGCTAGGCTTTGCTGAAATATGGACAAGCCCACGTGGGGGTGTTCCCCCGGTTGTCAGACCATCAAGTAGCCCAACGGCTACATTTAAATGGGCCGTTGGTTAATCCAACGGTCCAGGTTCAATTTTTTTTTTTTTAGTTTTATATTTATATATTTATTGAATCCAACGGCTTAGATCGAATATAATCAAATCTAACGGTAAAAAAAAGATCTAACGGTCCAAATTTAAATCCAACGCCTAAAATAATTTAAAAATTTTATTTAACTTAAAATTCAACCAAAAACTTTATAAATACCTATGTATTTGTTCAAACATCCACATAAATTGTTTTTATGTATTTGTTGCATAGGGTGACAAAGTAATGGCAATTTACAAGACAAGAACTACACCAAAAAATCAAGCTTTTAAGTTGCATCATGCTTGGAACATCCTCAAGGATTGTTTGAGGTGGGGAACCGATGCGAACCAACAATGTGGAAGATTATTTCATAGTGAAGCCCCACCCCCAAATGATGTCAATGAAGGTGTGAATTTTGCCGACAATGAAGGTGTCGAACAAATGACCCCAACTTCTTCTTTTGCAAGGCCCCCGGGTAGAGATAAGCAAAACGAAGCAAAGAGAAAAGGGAAGTCCCAAGATCCGATACGTGCACAATTTGCTAGCAAAATGGCAAGAATGAACGAATACCAGTGCCGTTAGCAAGAAGAATCGGCCCAAGTGCGTTTGGCCATGAAGGAAAAAGGGGATAGGGAGCAAGAAAGGTTCGAAATTAATTTGATAATGGATGACCTTGACAAATACACTCTAGAGAGGAAGAAATACTTACGTGGTAAGCAAAAGGACATTTTACGAAGGAATGCCACAAGGAGTATATTTAAAGATGATGATTCATCTCAAGACTATCACCCAAGTCCATCACCAAGTCAAGATCGTGGATATCATTATTAAGTTTATGTAGTTTATGAGTTTTCGATTGTATTAAGTTTATGTGGTTTATTAATTGGTTTTTTTTTTTTTTTAAGTTTATGTGGTTTATTAATTGTCATTTGTATTAAGTTTATGTGGTTTATTAAATGTCATTTGTATTACGTTTATGTGGTTTATCATGATTTTCATTTTCATGTATTGATTTAGTGATTTTTCAAAATTTATCAGAATTTAAATATTTTTAGGTTAAAATGTTCATAAAATTAATTTAGGATAGTCTGCATAATTTTTTTTTATTTTTAAAATTAGCCTTAATTCATTATTTGATAATCTCAGGCTAAAATTTTAGGCCAGAAGGGTTGGAGTAGAAAAGTTGTTTCTGGGCTAAATATTTTTAGGTTTTAGGTCACCATTGGAGATGGTCTTAGAGTTGGTCTTACATATTCAAATCGTGAGTATTTTTCGATGGATATTTTAAACTTCGGTAGCCATGGTGTGAGGTTTATTAAATGTCATTTGTATTAAGTTTATGTGGTTTATTAAATGTCATTTGTATTAAGTTTATGTGGTTTATCATGATTTTCATTTTCATGTATTGATTTAGTGATTTTTCAAAATTTATTGGAATTTAAATATTTTTATGTTAAAATGTTCATAAAATTAATTTAGGATAGTTTACATAACTTTTTTTTTTAAAAAAAAATTAGCCTTAATTCATTATTTGATAATCTCGGGCTAAAATTTTAGGCTAGAAGGGTTGGAGTAGAAAAGTTGTTTCTGGGCTAAATATTTTTAGGTTTTAGGTCACCATTGGAGATGGTCTTAGAGTTGGTCTTACATATTCAAATCGTGAGTATTTTTCGATGGATATTTTAAACTTCGGTAGCCATGGTGTGAGGGACAACAATTGGAATTGATTTCCTACTAGACAAGGAAACCTATTCAGTTTCTTATATGGATTTTAATAGGGATTCCTCATTTGTTTTGGCTAGAATTATATTCGATATATAGTGGCCTTTACTGGCACATATACTAAGCTCATTATTGGACTTAAACCTATTATGAGTTGAGCATATTATTTTCTGCAAGTGAGGAAAAGTGCACTGAGTTTTGTTTGGAGTTTTTTACTATGGCATCATCTTTTGGAGCTTCTACAGGTTGGTCTCTTGCCATTCTAGTTATATATATATATATATATTATATTTGCATATATGGTGTTACAATTGCTTGAATATTCATTTAAGGGTGAAGTGCCGATTTAGTCCCTGAACTATGACCTCAATAAAAATTAGGTCCCCTGAATTATTTTTTCGGTAAAATAAGTCCCTAAATTCATTAAAAATTTCTAATTTCATCCCTACTATTATATTCAATGCTATTTTATCCAATTTTTCATCAACTTAAGTCGCTTGACACACTTTAGAGTATAATACCATCATTTTCTCGTCTATAAGCCCTTAACATTTCATATAGGTTGCGAATTAACGTCTAATTTATCCTTAAAAGTTAACTTACACTATTTCTTTATGAAAAACTACCAATTTATCTTCCAAAGTTAACTCCATACACAATTTCTTTATAGAAAACTACCAATCTACCCCCAAAATATTAGGGATGTAATTGGCAGAATTATAAATTTTTATAATTTAAGGACTGATTTTTCTGAAAAAAAAAAATAGTTTAGTGACTTAATTTTCACTTAGATGATATTTCAGAGACTAAATTGGTAGTTCATCCTTCATTTAATAGTGCTAATATTTGCAAAATTTCCAACTAATGTTTGCTAGGGGCATTTAGATTTAGGTCAAAAAATCAACATGGCTATTAGGTTAAGTCCAGTAATATATTTTCTCCACTTTTATTTCTTTCATACTCATTTTACATTTTTTTTTAAATATTAGAGAAATTAAAATTTTCTAATTTCATGCATCTTCTAATTCCAACAAATCTACTTAATATCTTCTAACAAAAAACTAATATACCAACACAAATTTATCTACAGAACATACGACCCCAACTCAACTAACCAGTACATGAATGTATATTATACCTATAAGCGAGAAATGAAACCTAACTAACATGTACAAAAGATAATATACCTACAAGCAAGACACATTAATTTGTGACACAGGTTTATAATAAAAAATTATCTGTCATATAGTAGATAAATACATATATGGGGTTTAGAGTAGGAAGAACAAGAACACATAACAAAAAGAAAAATAAGTAAGAATAAATAATTAAAGAGAAAATTAGAAAAAAAATTATTTTTTATAGTAAAACTTATCATTAAAGACAGAATTATTGATAATAAAATAAGGGAACTATTATTAGCTCTTAAAAAATCTCATTTTACTCTTCTCACAAAGTGTATTTTTCTTTCTAATTATACAAAGTTTGGAGTGCAAAATGAGATTTGTGGAGTGCTAATAACAATTCCCTAAAATAATTTTAAACTCAAGGGTTTGAACTTATTTTAATAAATATAGAATTATATTTTATTTAGTTACTTACAAAAAAATTCATATAAAGTTGAAACTTAATATTTGAGAAAAAGAGAGAGATTACGTGTTGAATGGCATCATGAAAATTGTTCAAACAATATCATGAAAGAGCACTTAACCTGTCTTCAGAAGTTCTTCCATATCATACATACAAAAGACTACGTTCTCTCCAAGTGAGAGTCTTTCTCACTTTTTGGTGTGAGGCTACCAAATTAAGAAAATGATGTGGCGCTGATTCTAGCTTTGGCCGGGGTCGGTCGTCATTTCCTCCTTCTCTCTTACTTTTCTCAGCTCTTTGCTTTTACTGTTTTTTTCCCTACTTTTTACCCCGATCTATTATGTTCCTCTTGCCCAGTTGGTATCCCTCCTCTTTGTTCATCCATACCAATTTTCAACCATGCATACTGTTGAGATCATGTGTTTTTCACTAGCTCGGGTGTTTCCAACACCACCACATTCTCCATGTTATCTACCCTTACCGACAGTGTTGTTCGTGGGTTTCCACAAACTTAATCTTGATAACTAGCTTATTTCGATCAGTTGATAGCTTTCCTTTCTATGTGGTTGTGCTCGGGAAGCAAATCGAGGTTGGATGCTGTGATAAGGCGATGCTCGGCTGTGAACGAGGAATTGGACGGATCGAGAATTACTATGGCGGCAGATACAGTAGATGTTTCTGGAGTCTATAACTTCGTTTGTGTGTTTGGGCTTTCAACTGTTGGTTGGCCTTTTTGTAGTTTGTTTATCTTGACCCATTTTTTGCTTATTTATATGTTAATTTTGGACCTTTGGTTTGTTTTTATGACGTTTTTAGTTTGAAATAAAAGTAGCTATTGACTAAAAAAAATCATACATACAAAAGAAAAATATCAAACAAATAAAAACAAAAACAAAACAAGCAATGGTCACCTTTTTGTTTTCGTAACCTTCGGCAGCTACAGTGACATTTTTGGTGCCTACTCCGTGACTAATTGCTTTGGTCACCGTGCAGTCACGAATAAAAGGATGGTGACATAACTGTTGCCTCCTTGTCTCGAGAATAAAAGGCTTTGAAGGCAAAAACTAGAAATGGAGGGTGTGTTGTGGACTGCGGACTATTAACTGGAAAATGAAGCAAAAGAATGTGCAGAGAGAGAGAGAGAGGGAGATGGGGTTTAAATGTGAGGGCAGAGTAAGGAGAGGAAGCAAAAGCAAGAGTGGTAATCAATATACACACTCTAAGGGGGCTGAATAAATTGGTTGGGGACTCGTCACTTCCTAGATTTGAATCTAAGACCTCTTGTAAGAGAACTATCACTAAACAACATTACTCAGTGACAAAAAACTTTTTCTTTAATATATCTTGAGTTTTATGAGTTAACCAACCCAATCTAAGTCTAGCACTAAACGAGTCATATTCAAAGAGGGGTGGCCGAGGACTTGGAATAAATCAATCATCAACTGGGAAATTTCCATGAGAAAATGGGAATCATGTAAAGGAAGCTCTTGAATTCGTAATTACTAAACAAACAAACAAAAAATTTCTTTTTGAGGAAAATTTGAAAGAAAACGGAAAACAAGTTTAAGACTATAGAAACTGTTATCTTCGTGAGTAAGGAATCAGGATTTAGAGGGAGAGATGTAGAGAAGATAGAATTGTGAAATTATGTTTTCATTACTCAATAATGTTATTACAAGAAAGAGTATATATAGCCATTGGCTTTGAACAGTAATACCCTCAACTAACTACAACTAATTGCATATTATATCACAACAAATCTCAACTAGCCATTCACTATTATAACAAACTACTGACAGCTTTTGATGTTGTGGCATTTACCACAATACATCCCCTCAAGCGAAAATTGGAATCAGCAAGAGTTCCACTAGGAAGCTTGAACTTCAAGTAACAAAACCTGCTTTTAGAAAGAGACTTAGTATAAATGTCTACCAATTGATCTTCATTGCAGACAAACTGAACTTTGATGAGATTTGCAAGAACCAACTCTCGGATGTAGTCATAATCAATTTCTACATGTTTGGTTCTTGCGCGAAAAACAAGATTTGACGCCTGGGAAATAGCTGAAATATTATCACACCACAAAGTAGGAATAGTATAAAGAGGGAAGCCAATATCATGAAATATCTTACAGATCCAAGTGAGTTATGCAGCTCTGTGTGCCAAAGGTCGATACTCAACTTTTGTGGATGATCGAGCTACAGTAGCTTGTTTCTTCACACTCCAGCTGATTAAGTTTGAACCTAGGAAAATCCACTTATGGATCTACGGTCAAATGTGCATCCTACCCAATCTGCATCCGAGTATGCAATGAGATGGATGCTACCCTTTTTAAACCAAATACCTTGAGAGATAGGACCTTTCAAAAAATGAAGAACCTTTTTGGCAGCTTGCCTATGTTGCTCTCTGGGAGCATGCATAAATTGACAAAGTTGGTTCACTGCAAAAGAGAGATCAGGCCTTTTCCAGGTCAAATATTGTAGACCACCAACAATGGACTTGTATTTAGTAGGATTAGATAGAAGATGACCACTGTGATCAAGCTTGGTGGAGCTAAGATGAGTGCAGCAGGGCTTTGAACCCTACATATTAGTCTTTTTTAAGAAGATCAAGTAGATACTTTGTTTGAAAGATACCCTCAGATGTTCTTTGATTTTCCAACCCAAGAAATAGTGCAGAGGCCTTAGATCCTTGACTGGAAAAATAGCACTCAATTTTTTAATGGATAATTGACAAAGTGCAGCATTAAGGCCTATAACAAGTATGTCATCTACATATACTAACACAATTACCAAGGCTGGTCCTTTGAAAACAAATAAAGATGCATCTGAGGAAGATTGAACAAACCCACAAGTGTGAAGAACTTGAAATAGCTTGTCAAACCAAGCTCTTGGTGCCTGTTTTAGGCCATAGTGGGACTTTCTCAGCCTACAAACATGATGTGGCATTGAATGATCAATAAAGTCTGCAGGTTACTCCATATACACATCTTCTTTCAAATCACCATGAAAGACGACATTGTTTATATCTAACTGATTTAAGAACCAATTAAATTGAACTGCAAGAGATAAGAGAACTCTTTTAGTTATTGGCTTAGCTATAGGACTGAATGTATCTTGATAGTCAATGCCTGCCTGTTGATGAAATCCCTTCACCACAAGTTTGGCTTTGTACCTGTCTACATTGCCTTCAGGTTTCTTTTTAATGCAAAATACCCACTTACATTCAACAACAATCTGAGAATTAGAGGCAGGGACTAATAACCATGTACCAGTGGATAGTAATGCATTAAATTCTTCTTGCATTGCAAATCTCCAGTGAGCATGTTTGGATGCCTGGAAGTATGTATTAGGAACATACTCAAGATCAGTGAAAATAAGATGTTTGGTTGCTGAATATACTTTGAGCTTGTATATTCTAGCTTTTGATCTAGTTACCATAGGATGAGTGTTGACAGAAGTAATAATTGGAGCAAGGGTAGAAGAACTAGCAAGAGAGTCACTTGCAACAATATTAGGATCTGAACTAGATGCATGAGACATGTGTGAACTAGTAGCAGAACTAGTATGTGAACCAGGTACAAGACTATCATGAATAGCACTTGAAGGCTCTAGAGCATTGACATGTCTTGAATTGTTGCTAGACTTAGACATAGAAAATTGCAGATCAAACAATGATGAATTAATAGGAGGACTTTGAGATGATATTTGAGTGAACTTATGAAAAGGATAGGTATCTTCATGAAAGATGACATGTCGAGGTATATAAATCCTGGCAGTATTTAGGTTAAGACATCTATAACCCATATGTTGTAGATTGCCTAGAAACACACATGTTTCACTTTTAGGATCTAATTTGGATTGAGCATAAGGCTTGAGCCATGGAAAGTAGCTGCAACCAAAGACTTTAAGTCTTGAATAGTCAGGAGGCTTGTGAAAGAGTAACTCCCATGGAGACTTTGATATCGCAAAAATAGGTAATCTATTGATTACATGTAGAACTGTGGAAAATGCTTCCACCCAATAGAGATGAGGAACCTTAGAAGCAACAAGTATGGTTCTTGTAGTTTCAACAAGATATATGTGTTTTCTCTCAACACAACCATTTTGTTCAAGAGTATGTGGACAACTCAACAGATGAAGAATACCATGAGTACTTAAAAAGGATTTAAAAACATTGGAAGTGAATTCACGTCTTAAATCTGAATGCAAAGTCTTGATTTTATTTCCAAGAGAGTTTTCTACATAAAAGTTGAATACAACAAAGGTATTAAAAGCTTCGGGCTTAGCTTTTAAAGGGAAGAACCAGCTATACTTACTATATTCATCAACAATTAACAGGTAATACTTGAAGCCATTAGGTGAAATACTAGATGCAGGACCCCACAAATCACAATGAAGTAACTCTAAACAGTGGGTTGATACAGAACTAGTAATACTAAAGGGAAGTTTGTGATTCTTAGCAAGAGAACAATTAGTATAAAAAATATCAACAGTTGACTTTCCTTGTAATGCTACTTTATTACTAGACAATAGCCTTATAAAGATTGATGAAGAAGGATGTCCCAATCTTTTGTGCCAGACTTTTACAAGAGCTTTAACACTTATTAAGGCTGAAGGAATTGAGGGTTATGGACTGGATGCTTGAATGGGATATAAGCCATCTTTAACCAGTCCCTACAAAAGCATCTTTCCCGAAATACGATCCTTGACTGTGGATCATTCAAGGTTAAGAGTTAATGCACAATTATTGTCTTTTAGAAATTGATAAGCAGACAACAAGTTGTGTTTCATGTGAGGAACATGTAAGACATTGCTCAATTTAAAAGAACCATGAGGAGTATTCAAAGATGAATTACTAACATGAGAAATGGACAAACCTTTATCATTGCCAATGTAAACTTTGTCTTCACCAAAATATGGAGATAGTGTTGAGATATTGGCAATGTCATTAGTGATATGAGATGTGGCACCAGATTTAATCAGCCATGATGGATTAGGTTTGGAAGAGTAGTGGAACAGAAAGCAGCCAATTTACAGGTAGTACTATTCCAAATATCTCAGGGTTCATTCTATCAAAGCAATCGATTGCTTCATGTCTAGTGGAGCCACAAATTTGACAAGGAACTTTGGAACGAGTGTGAGCAGATGAATTCTAATAATTAAAGTGAAAACCTTGATAATTTCCACGAGTGTAGTTCCCTCAATTATTGCCTTGATAGTTGTTACGATTGAAGTTCCCTCGATTGTTCCCTCTTGTTGGTGTTGTAATTTCGATTATTTGTTACAACCTCGATTAGAATTGTGCCTAATGAATTTTGCAGTGGCTGATTTTGAATAGCAAAGGCTTGTGGAGAAGTAGGAAGAAAAAGTTCCTGAGATTGCACAGAGAAAGCCTGAAAAGTCTCAACGGTAGTGGATGACATTGTTTGCTTTCTATGAGCCATAAAAATCTCATTCGTAAATAACAGGCCATGAAGTTCATCAAGAGAGGTAGATGAAAGACGAAGCATAAGTCAGTCAATAATAGACTCGAATTCATCAGGAAATCCATAAAAAGTCGCTACAATTAGGTCACGATCAGAGAAAGCAGATCCAACAACTGTGAGAGAGTTAAAGATTTCTTTGATTTGTTGGAGGTACTCCGAGATCGATTGAGATCCTTTTTTAACCAATTGAAGACGAGATCGTAGTTAGTGAATGTGGGCATTCGATACACCACCAAGTCGTTGCTCAATTAAGAGATCATGCAATGAAGAAACACCAACAGTGAAGGGAATAAAATCCTCAGACAGTGGAGAATTCAACCAAACCAGTAGGTTTTGATCTTTGTCATACCACGATTCAAAGGCAGGGTTGAGTGATTGATCAGGCAAGAGTGGCGACAGACATGACTCAGTGTCATCAATGAGGCTGATGAGTTTATAGCGACAGAGAATTGGTGCAAACAAAGCATGCCATGCAAGATAGTTCGATCGTTTTAGTTTGATCGGAACCATGCTACCTATATTGTGAATCTTCAGGGAGGTATATGAATTTGTTGCCGGAGAAATTCTAGAAATTCCAGAAAAATTAGGGTTTGGCAATGTTGGTTCGATTGGAGAAGACAACTCCAAGGGCGATGGCATAACTGAAAGAGATAAAATCAATACAAGAAACACAGATTTAGGGTACAAATTCAGAAAAATTAAGAAAAAATCAATGAACATTCATCGATTGGACAGGGGAAGAGGATCGATCGTCGTGAGGCAAAGAGGCGAGATACCATATAGAAATTGTTTTCTTCGCGAGTAAGGAATCTGGGTTTAGAGAGAGATGTAGAGAGAGATATAATTGTGAAATTATGTTTTCATTACTGAATAATGTTATTACAAGAAAGAGTATATATAGCCTTTGGCTTTGTACAGTAATACCCTCAGCTAACTATAGCTAATGACATATTATACCATAACTGATCTCAACTAACAATTCACTGTTATAACAAACTAGTGACAATTTTTGATAATGTGGCATTTGCCATAATAAAGACTTGTTAAATATAGTAACCACATTCACTTTCATTTTCATAGATTTTGAGAAAGTGAAATGCTAAGGAGACTCTCTCAAAGTAGGATTCTCTGTGGATTTAAGGTCAATTTATGTCCCACCATTGTAAAATATTGTGTAAAAAAATGTGGTGGTAGAGAATCCATATAGAGTTCCACATTTGAGATAGTCTCTTTAGCATTTCTGCTTGAGAAAATATATGTTAAAACGGATCTTTAAAACTTTGCTTTATGTCACATTGTGGAAATTGAAATTGTGAGATTTCTTTTTGGGTTGACTGGTTGACTTATTGACTTTGAAGTCTGTGCCCTACTTATCGAGAAATTGTCTTGTCCTCACTTCTCGCTGGAATTTGTGAAGTCGATAATGAGATCATGATCTCCTCTTTCTCCTAATCAATTTAATTCCGAAATTTTTAGAGCAATCAAGAATGAAAATAATTCCAAAACAAATTCCAACTCATTAAGGAAGTAAATATGCTATAAATAATTTAGGGGTAAATTACACTTTACCACCTTAGGTTTGAGGTCTATTGCAACCTCATACGACATCTTCAAAAAATTTCACTTTCATACCTAACGTACTATTTTATTTCAATATAATACATCCATTACATTTTCCATCCATAGTTAAGAGTTGACGTGGCTGCCACATTTGTGCCACGTGGCTGCCAAATGTTTGCCATGTGGCAAAAAATAATTTTTTATGCATTAAAAATATTATAATATTGACTCTATTTAAAAAAAAAAACAAACGAACAAACAAAAAAACCCAGAAACCCATCTCCCATTCCACCATCTCCACTCCCATCACAATCAACCCAACCATTAGAACCTTCCACATCTCCCCCGTCGCTCCCACCGCTATCTCTTCCACTGGACTTGGACCTCCCGACTTCCCCATGCAGGTTCCATGTGAAGGTATAAGAAATGATTTGTTCTAATTTGTTTTGCAAATCCCACGACCATCTCCTCCACTAGACTTGGACCTCCTGACTCCACCCTTCCCTGTTGTTCCCACCTCCATTTCCTCCACTGGACTTGGACATCTCGACTTCCCAACCTCCCGACTTCCCCACGCAAACCCAGACAACCAGGTTAATGGGGATGAACCGCGGGTGAGCGGTGGGCATGATTCGTTAGGCAAGGTGGGGGATCGAATGAATCTCGGGGCAGAGGTTTGAATTTTGGGTCAGAACCAACTTGTATAAATTGGCTACACGTGTAGCACCAGGAAGACGATGGGGCCATGGAAGCCAGATGAAGGTATCATAAACCCTAGAAATTGTAGAGAACGTGGAAGATGGACGGGGAAGATGGGTGGGGATATCAGACATCATGGAAGATGGACGAGGAAGATGGTTTGGACGGAGAAGGGAGAAAGAGTGATGGGTGTGTAGGAGGGGAGGGGAGGAATGCCATAGGGGGGAGGTGGAGATGGAGGAAGAAAGGGCGAGAGTTGCAGAGAGGTAAGGAGGAAGGAAGGGGATCTAGGTGTGGGTGGTTGCAATAGACATCAAACCTGAAGTGGTAAAATGTAATTTACTCATAATTTAGTGGCTGCATTTAGAAAGCAAAAATAAATACATTTTTAAGTAAAATTTAAATGTTTAATCCTCAGTCATTTTTAAGTAAATAGAACTAAGGACTCATGGAAGAGTAAGACTAATGTTAATCCACAACTTATGGGGTCTAGAGGCTAGAGTGATTTTTTTTTTTCTTAATCTCTTCAAAATGAAACATTATTCCCTACAACATACTTATTATTATTATTATTATTATTTTTGGTGAAAGGGTAAATATATTACCATAAAGCATTACAAACAAAGAGGCCCAAAACAACAAAGCGCAACAAACAAAATGGACCACATAAACATACACAACAAAGCCCAAAACCTACCTAACAGAGCCCATAGTAAACATAGAAGCCCAGTACACACAAACCACAAAACAGAAAAACCTAAGCAAAAAGAGCTACTGTAGCTTCTCCACCCACCGCCGAAATTCCACATATCAAACTGAAGCCAACGCCCAACACCAGCGCCTGCCATCTGGCCATCTTGAATCCCACGCTTAAGGAAGAAAAAGGCAACACCATCTTCCACATACCACCACAACGACCAAAGCCAAGGAACAAAGGAAGCTCACAGGAGTAAAGATCCCACGAGCGACAACGCCAATAAGGGCAAACGCCGGGAAGAGCCAACAAGGGTGGTGGTACAAACACCCGAGCTAAAGCTCTACACACCATCCCGTAGAAAAGCGACAAATCGAGGTAAAAGGAGGCCGAATCGAAGTGAGGATTTGTGGAAAAATAACAGAGCCTATTGTTGAAGATGGTAGATAGAAAATGATGGAATGAGATGGAAGAAACAGGTGATATGGATTCGGGGGTCAAGATGGTGAAGTTATAGGCACAAAAAGTGGTAGAACGAAGAGAGCATGAAGGGTAGGCTGGTACAAGAACGAAAATTGGGTAGGGCTTTCACCCAAAAACAGTAAGCACAAAGGAAAAAAACACACAGCAGGAAAACCAAGAATTGCCACCAACCCTGGCCATAGCTAGGGCCGGCGGTGAAGCAGAGAGTCGAAAACGGAAGGCACTCACACTGAAGGTGAGAAAAGCTCTCACTAGATGAGAGAAGTAACCTCTATCAAACTTTCCCCTACAACGTACTTTGAGTTTTATAAAGATATAACGTGTAGAAAATGGCACATAATTGAAGGTTACAAATTTCCACCACTTTCCATTAAGTTCGTGTTCATGTTTCAATGTAGGTTTTTTTTTCTTCTGGTCAAGCAACGTGACAGTGTGAGATGAGTCACATTGTGGAATTATGAAATTGATTTAAAGTCTTCCCTACTGCACTTTATCTAGAGGAAAGTGGAAGCAACCGGCGAAAATAAGAAAAAGGAATTTGACACCTGTCTACCCTTAATGCAACGCTTAAACACTATTAAGTCACTGAAAAACAATTAAAAAATAAATAAAAAACAAAAATGAAATTTGAAAAGCCAGAAGCCTAACCGTTCTGCCATTCCCACTCAACATCGATCACCACCACTGGCCAACTACTACTGCGAGACTGAGTTCAACGGTAGATTCGAATATAAGAAGCTTCATTAGTTTGACATCCAAGAGCTAAATCAATGATTTTATTTGATTTGGTGATGACAGGACCAATATCATCGAGGTTAGAGGTGGCTGATGTGAACAAAATTTCAAATCACAGAGGAGTTGAGTTCAGGTGGATCAGGGTTCGATGGGTTTTAAATTCCAGTCATGGAGGGTTTGGTGGGTCAATGGTGCTGGTGGAGGTTTACAAGATTGGGGGTCGTAGGTCAGAGTGGTGAAGAGGTGGCGGTCTATGAGGCAGTGGTAGGGGGCAGTGGTGGGGGGCAGTGGTTGGTGGTAGTGGTTGGGAGAGTATAACACATCCCGACCCGAAATGTGTACAAGAACTCTGAATCGAGCTGTGTTGGCCGACACCAATAAGATGACGAAGCCATAAAGTTTAGATGTGGAAAATGTGAGTAAATTTAAACCTAAAAGTGCTTAAATAGAAGAGTGCGCATGTGAGCGGAAATGAACTCATTTCACACGTGATGTTAAAGCATAAGTAAAGTATAGTAAAATTAGAATAAGAACTATACCATCGGAAGTAGTCTCTGATAACAACGTTTACCAGAAATCCTTGTCGACACATACATTGCCACTAAAACCTGGAGGGGCGAAAAATAAGGATGAGTGGGCCTAAAAATAAAGTTTTGTTAAAACCTTTTTAAAAACATAATAACCCCTTGCCGTAAAACAAGTATAGTTTCCAAAATATACATACTACGTAGAGTATGAGAATACTTACCGTAGCCTACAATATCTTAAGAATTCAATACGTCACAAAATTCGTAAATAAGCATATAACTTATAGTAATCACAATATCTCGCAGAAATAAACATATCACATTGAGTGCTCATCGACACATGCTGACACATGAGTTCATGCAGAGGTATTCTGACATGAACATGACTGAGTGTAATAATGATTTATGCTCTAGTACTACAATCACGTGAAGACTGGCGTTATGCGCATCACATCCGACTTCTAATTGCCTACAGCAATCTAGGACATGACTGGCGCCTACAATGTATCCAAAGTGAGCATGCAGTGCGATTTGAACATACACGTGAAGCCTGGTCGTAGCCCGCGCAAGTACTGACATCAGTGTAGCACACAATGAGCAGATAACATAAATATAGTCATGCCACAGTAATACGATAATCATAGCCATAAATCTAATTAAAGCATCCCGTAGGATTTATAATGATTTCCTAATTATCATCATTACGACATTTCGTATAAATGTTAATTTATCTACAGCATCACATAAAAAATTCATTATTAGATGTATATATGGAAACTAAAAAAATATAAATATATATATATATAAAAGAAAAGACCCACTTACGGATACATGCGAAGTCATAGCTATTCGGACGAGTAAATACGGATCGCCGATGCTAATCGTACCTAAGCATAATAGAGATCCATTAGTAAAACTCAATTAAAACATTTAAATTTGGAGAAATGGACGGCAGATTCATAATCAGGGCGTCGAAATACCCTAAGAGGGGTCCTAGGTAAATTTCGTAAAAAGTCAACCAAGGCACCAAGCCGTTCAACTACGTTAAAACTTCTGAATTTCACTAAATGGATGTCAAAAACGGACTCAAGACGTCGAAATTAGCCTAAGAGGGTTTCCAAGAAAATTTTCGAAGAAGTCAACAAAAGTCAACTAACGGTTAACAGTTAACTTTAACGGAATATTCAATCCTCAAACAGAATATTCCAATTTCAGAAATGGACCTGGGTTGGTCCCGTAGATCCGAGTTGGATCAAGCCCACGGGACCGAGTTTTGATCCACTTTTTTTTTTCGGGTGCCGCTGTAACCACTGAAAACTGGTGATTTGTCTGGGAAACTTCTCAAGCTTCGACTAGTTTTAAAACTTAACCATTTTTCACACTCTTCCTACTAAAATGAAGCTTAAGAGGAAAGCAAGAGAAATTTACAACCATGAGGTCCTGTCGTCGTCGGAGTTGGAATTGGTCGAAAAACGGCTCGAAAGTCGTCGGATTTTCACCGAAATCTAGAAATTTAAGGACAGACATGAGCAAGGTTAAAACCCTCAATTTTCAACTAAAAAACCACTCAAATATCTAGAAAATGTCATTATAAACTAAGATAAAATCCTAATCAAGTCACATTCACCTCGTCGTCGGGTTCCACGTTAACTCGCCGAAGAAAATGGTGGTGACTAGCCTCGGCCTAGCCTTTGTTGTGCGGACAGGAAGACATAGGGTCCAAAGTGTGGTCTCAACTTCTAGCGGTCTAGAGTGTGGTCTTAACTTCTAGTGTTTTCACAGAGGATGATAGTCTGGTGATGTGAGGGTCTAGAGTTCGCTGAAGACGGCAAGGTGGTGCAGCTGTGTATCGATGTACAGGGAGGGAAAGAACGAGAGACAGAGTTTGAGAGAGGATATTTGAGGTGTATGTGAGAGAGATGAGATGAGACACATTGTAGGTGGCTTGAGAACTTGCCAGAGTGGCGATAGCTGTAGGCGGCGTGGTGGTGAAGCCCTCGATTTGCAGAGAAAAAGAAAGAGTTTAAGTGAAAGGAAGAAGATAGAGTTTAAGTGAGAGAGAGTGAAAATGAAGGAAAGAGAGAGATCGAGTTTTCTAGAGAGGGAGACACAGGGCAGGGCATAAGTAATGTGTGGGCCCCACGTGGCTCACAAAACAATACAAAATATCCTCCAAAATGAAATTACCAACTTGCCCTTGGTATTCAATTTTTCGTAAGATTTTAACCGTAACTCCAATTTCGATTCCGCTTGCGACCACGGGTTCGTACCTTCAAGAATATGGTAAAATAGTAACTCATACACGTCACAAAAAGACGATCAACGAAAGTCAACAATCTCGCCTATAGAGGCATTTTCATCAATTCACTCTTCTAAAATTATTAAAATCGTAAAATTTGAGGCGGGTTGTTACAGAGTACCTAGTACGTTGGGCTACTCTTCTTTTATTTATTTATTCTTTTATTTTGAGCTTCTTTTGTTTGGAAAATCCTTTTATTTAGAGTTAACTCTGGTAGGTTTTGGTTCAATTAGCAGACATTAGCACACGCCTAGACACTTTGTGTGTGTGAACATTTACATTTTTTATCTTTTTTTATTGGACTTTTTTACTATGGCATCATCTTCTGGAGCTTCTAGAGGTCAGTCTATTGCCATTCTAGTTATATAAATGTTACAATTGCATGAATATCCATTTAATAGTGCGATATTTGCAAATTTTCCAACTAATATTTGTTACGGGAATTTAGATTTGGGTTTAAAAAATCAACATGGCTATTAGGTTAAGTCCAGTATTTTCTGTTTTTTTTTCTACTTTTATTTTTTTTTATACTCATTTTACATATTTTAAAAAATATTAGAGATAAATTAGAATCTTCTAATTTTATGCATCTTCTAATTCTAACAAATCTACTTAATATCTTCTAACATAAATTCATCTACACAACATACGACTCTAATTCAAGTAACAAATACATAAATGTATATTATACCTATAAGCAAGATATGAAACCTAACTAAAAAAGAATCTATAATATAGGTAGATGAATGCAATTTACTTGTGATATAATTGATTATAAAAATTAAAAATAAATTCTATAATAGGGTTTAGAACAGGAAGTAGAAGAACAAGACATAACAAAAAGAAAAAGAAATAAGAAAAAATAATTAAAGAGATAATTAGAGGAAATTTAATTTTTATAGTAAATTTCATCATAAAAATATAATTATTGACAATAAAATAATCCCAAACTCAAAGGGATTTGACTTATCTTAATAAAGTGGACTATTCGTATTTTTGGCTTAAAAAATTGGTCTTATATCAAGTTTCCTTATTTGGTAATATCCATTTGATTTGGGGACTTCATTTTCTCTGAAAGAATCATATTTTATTTAATTACTTAAAAAAATTCATAAGATTAAAGTTGAAACTTAATATTTGAGAAAGAGAGGGGCAGAATGCGACGTGCTAAATGGCATCTTGAAAATCGTTCAAACAATATCATGAAAGAGCACTCAACCTGTCTTCGGAAGTTCTTCCAAATCATACATACAAAACAAAAACATCAAACAAAACAAAAACAAAACAAGCAGCGGTCACCTTTTTGTTTTCATAACCTTTGGCCGCTACAATGACGTTTTGGGTGCCTACTCCGTCACTAACCGCTGTAGTCACCGTGCAGTTGGGAATAAAAGGATGCTGAAATAACCTTCTTGTCATGACTTATTACATACAAAAAAAAGATTGAGAAATTTTGAAGGAGACGAAAGGGCTTTGAAGGCAAAGCTAGAAATGGAAGGGGTGTGTAGACTGTGAACTATTAACTAGAAAGGGGAAAGCAAAAGAATACGCAGAGACAGAGAGAGATGGGGTTTATATGTGAGGCAGAGTAAGGTGAGGAAGCAAAAAAGTAAGAGTGGTAATCAATGGTAATTAGTGGAGAGAAAAAAAATGTCAATGTTGGGGCCAAATGCACTCACATTTCTTTTAATTTCAGTGACAGAAGGCAACAATATCTATACACCTTGGTGTAGGTTCGATTCCCACTGATCTCTTTTTTTGATAGGATTTTTACCACCTGCAAAGTAGGCATAAAAACACTTAAAAACACTTGCAAGAGAACAAGGGAGCTGTAGTAAGAATGCTCATGCAAGGTCGTTCCGACATGAATTGAATGAATAATTTGTATTTAAATTAATTCTTAATTAACTATTTAAAACAATATTTGGAAAAAAAAGGCCAATTTTGGGATATAAAATAATAAAAACGAATTTAAAATAAACTAATTAAAGAAATCCGCAAAGTAAAGAAAAACTAAAGAAAACGTTTTGAAAACCAAATTGTAAAAGCATTAGGGTTCCGCCATCATCTTAACAATCCTATGTATTTTGACCAATTACTTATGAATTGCACATGTAACTTTGAAGGTTAGGTTTTCCTAATGCATATTCTCCTTGTGATATTTAAGCAAGAACGTATATCTAACAAGCAATCTGTCTGTGATATTCAGATCAAATATGAACATGCAAGACTCATTAAGTTATGTGAAAACCCTTTGAAAAACCATGCAACCCCTAAGAGCGTAATATTCGCCTTAAGTGAAATTACAATTATTAACCACAAGAAACAATACTCAATCCTCTGGTGATATTCCGACCAAGTTTCATTTGATTACTTATCTAACATCCTAATAGTAGCTAAGCATTAAGACATAGAGATAGTTTAAACACAGTGATTAATAATTCAAAGTATGCGTGCATAATATCATAACCAATTGAATAAAGACTCGTGGCCTCACCCTAGCAAAACAAAAGGAATTTTATTGAAATAGAAAAAGGAAATAAAACACATTGAAATACAAATTGTCAAAGCCTAGCCAAGTTCTCCAAATTGATCCGTTCATAACTCTAATGGCTAAATAGCCTTATTTATACTACTAAAAAAATAAAATTCTTCCTAGAAAAAGGTCTTCTAAAAACTAGGAAACATAATAGAATAAGATAACTAGGAAATACATTCCTATGTAAACTGAAATTCGGTCTGCAGAGAAAATCAGACTTTTGACCGACCAAATCAACTCTGATTTGGTCCAAAAATGTTTCTTTTGAAAGCTGAAGATGTCTCCAACAAATCCTCAGAATGAGTCTTCCTCAAAATATGCCATCTTGACCTCCAAAATACCGAAAACGTCCAAAAACGTCAATCTGAGAAAGCTACGTGTTGGGCCTTCTTTTCGTTGCCACGGTCAAGTAGCTTGGAATTAATTTTGGAATTTTGACACAATTATCTTGAAAGACTCATGAATCTACTGCAATTGGAAATACTCCAAAATTCCTTCGTTTGATCATTTTATGCCCAAAGTAGATTCACATGTCCTGTAATTGAAATATAGAACAGAGTATCAAGATTCAACTAAAATAACCAATACATTATAAATAAGAATGGGGTAAAATAAACAGTATAATATCGACTCATTACCTATCATTTAACAATTTTATTCACTAAGGGGCGACGGGGTGAATAAATTACTTGGGAAATCGTCACTTACGATATTCAAACCTAAGATATCTTGTAAGACAAATATCACTAAACAATATTACTTAGTGGAAAAATTCTTTTCTTTTGATATACATTGAGTTTTATGAGTTAACCAACCCAATCTAAGTTTAGGCACTAAACAAGCCATATTCAAAGAGTGGGGTGGCCGAGGACTTGGGATAAAGCAATCAACAACTCGGAAATTTTCATGAGAAGTTGTGGAAGTGGATGCATAATAAATTAGTCAATTATACTCACCAAAGTCCCATTAATTATGAATTTATGTTTATGTTTTTTTGACACAACCGGATCCGGAATGTCCATCTAGACTTCGAATTGAGCTATGTTGGTCGACACCTGGAAGGTGACAAAGCCATAAAGTGTATTGAGGTGGAAAATGTGAATAAATTTAAACCTAAAATTGCCTAAAAGGAAGACTACGCATGTGAGTAGGATTGAACCCAATTCACACGTGATGTTAGAGCATAAGTAAAGTACAGTAAAGGTAGGATAAGAATTATACCATCGAAGGTAATCACCTATACCAAGATTTGCCAAGAATCCTCGTCGACGTGAAAGCTATGCTACTAAAACCTGGAGGGGCGAAAAACAAGGGTGAGTGGTCCTAAAAATAAAGCTTAATACTTACCAAAGCCAACAATATCTTAATAATGCAATAGTTTCCACATATAACACATAACTCCCGGTAATCATATAATTTCGCATAAACAAACATATCATATCAAGTACTCATCAACATATGCTGACACACGAGTTCATGCAGAGATCTTTTGACATGAACAGGACTGGGTGTAATAATGATACGCTCTAGTACTATAATCACGTGAAGACTGGCGCTATGCACATCACATACGAGTCTTAATTCCCTATAGCAATTTAGGATAGGACTGGCACCTACAATGGATCCAAAGTAAGCGTACGGTGCGATGTGAACCTACATGTGAAAGACTGGCCCTGGCCCAAGCAAGTACTGATACCATGGCAGCGCACAATGAGATAACAGAAATATGATCAAGCAATGGTAAATCAATAACTCGATAATTCAATCATTCTAATCAATGAAATACTATTCATGACTGTAATTACAATTAAAGTATCCATACTAATACGCATACATGTGCATCCCGTAGAACGTAGTATAATTTCATGAATTCCATCAAGATGCTAATTTTTATATACGTTAACCTAACCTAGGTGTAACGTAGAAAATTCTATCAAATATATAAATGGAAACTAAATAAATGTATAATATTTAAAAGCAAAGACCCACTCACAAATCATGTCATTGGGTCAAACCAACCTCACGGGCATTGAAGCTCCTTGTGATGCATTTCACCTAGAAACGAAACCATTAACATAAATATATAATGTACTAACGTATATATGTGTTTTTGTACAAAGTACGGCTAATAAAGAAATATTTTAAAACGGTTGAATTTCAAAAAATGGACAGTGGATTCGGATTCGGCACGTCGAGAAACCTCATGAGGGACCTCGGGTTTCCCCACGCGCTGCCACGAGACGGCGGCCGGGAGGCCACGTGCCACCGCATGCACCACCACGCACCTACTTGAGTCGCCAAAAAGTTGGCAGGAAAAGTCCGAGGAGGCACGTGTGCTCCATGCGCCGAGCACTACAACACCACACACAGCCTCACGCACTCGCGAGTACTGGCATACTTACATTCCTGAGGTTGGCCGATTTCTAGGCTCGACTTCCAAAGCTCTAAACGAGCTCAAATCTCAACCAAATGCAATAATTCAAAAGCCAACTAGAAGCTAGGAATTTAGGGAAGAGTTTTATACCAGTTCGAGGTCCAATCGTGGTTAGAGTTGGCCGGGGGAACGGCCTAAAAGTGGCTTGATGGTCATGGTCAAATTTTCCAGAAATCTAGGAAATCTTCCCTGAGGTTTCTCTGCACCATTCCAACATCCAAAATACACAACAAGGTAAAAATCAAACCACAAGAACAAGAATGGAAAGGATCAAAGGTGTGTTGAGGCCTACCATGGTTGAAAAAGTGTACATCTCGCTGGAGTTCTCTCGGCTTGGTAGTTCTTGTGCATCTTAAAGAGGGGATTGCAAAGAGATAACGGAGAAGAGAGTTTTAAAGGGGTGTCTTGGTGGTGGTAGGTGGCGTCAAAACTCGTCACGACGACGAGATGATGCTTGTTAAAGGATGACGGCTCGCCGCTACGCGTTTTTTACGCTTGCAGGAAGGAAAGAAGAGAGAGTTGGGGAGTTGAGAGGGAAGTTTAAGGGGAGCAAAGACAATTGTGGTCTATGGTTGGAACTTGTCAGAAAACGACGATGGTGATGGTGCTATCCTTTGCATTTGTAGAGAGATAAGAGAAATAAGAGAAAGTTGAGGGAAAGAAGAGAAAGAGAGAGAATCGAGAGTTGTGGAGACATGGAGGAGAGGTGAAGGAATGGGGCGTGGGCCCCACTTGGCACATAGCCTAAACCACAAAAAGACGAAACAGGAAAAATATGTACCGTAAACGTGAAATTACTAAAACACTATTCACATTTGTAGTTTAGTAAAATTTTAACCGTAGTTCCAATTTTGATTCCGCTTGCGTCCACACGTTCGTAGCGACGAGTACTACGACAATATGCTAAGAGAATGGTTCATACGTGTGACGATACGACAGTCAACGAAAGTCAAAATCCTCACCTCAAGGGGCATTTTGGTCAATTCACACTTTTAAAATTTATAAAATCTTAAAATTAGGGACGGGTTATTACATTTTTCTCTGTAAGTGTGGTTTGGTTTGTAACACTTGCGGCAGGGGCAAGTGGAAAAACATAGCAAGGTGGAAGAAAGCGGACACCCCAAGGGCGACTACCTTAGTGCTCTTGTGTGTCTTTCCCATTCTAATATCTATGATTATATATAATATTTGATTTGGGACACTAGTGTGTGTAGTATTTTAAACTAATAACGCTATGTCATGTAAGTTTTGGCTCAAATAAAAACATATGCAAAAATTTAAATCCTTGTGATTGGTTGTTCAAACATGAAATAAACATAGACTTGAGAAATTGGGAATCATGTCAAGGACACCGTTGAATTAGTAATTACTAAATAAAAGAAATATATCTTTTTAAGAAAAATTTGAACAATATCTACGTTAAGGGGGAGGGAGTGGGCTTAGCCTCACAATGGGCTAGCAATAATGTGGTTTAGATTCGCCTTTGGCGAGAATCGAATCTAAGACATCTCACTTACAAGCGAAGAGGAATACGATTAGTAACCACATTCATTTTCATTTTCATAGACTTGAAAAAATATATGTAAAAACCAATATTTGAAACCTTAAGTCACATTGTGAAAATTGGGAGATTTCTTTTTGGGTTGACTGGTTGATGTGTTGACTTTGAAGTCTTGACTATTTATTGAGAAATTGTCTTGTCCTCACTCCACACTGGAATTTTTGAAGTCAGTAATGAGATCGGGATCTCCTCCTCCTTATCAATCATGGGGTCTAGAGGCTAGAGTGATAATGAGTTGAGAGAAAATGACATTGTTTAGTACTAATGCACCACTTTTTCTCCGCTAATGTTTCTAGGCTCTTTAAAATGAAAAATTATTCCCAACAAGAGTTTTATAAACATGTAATGTGTAGGAAATGGCACATAACTAACGGTTACAAATTTCCACCAACTTTCCATTAAATTCGTGTTCG
Organism: Heteromeles arbutifolia; assembly: GCA_024362995.1. Taxonomy (NCBI): domain Eukaryota; kingdom Viridiplantae; phylum Streptophyta; class Magnoliopsida; order Rosales; family Rosaceae; genus Heteromeles; species Heteromeles arbutifolia. Next base: position 10,320,558 of record JANCRC010000019.1, read on the forward strand.
TGTTTAAGTGGAGGTCTTTTTTTTTCTGTTTTTTTTTTTTTTTTTTTCAGAAACTTCTAGTGACTAGCCATATTTTATACTATGAAATGATTTTTCGCTTACTTTTTACAATTCTTACAAATTTAACCAAAAATTTCATGCAAAAGTTCCAAATTACCTCTCTCCGCCCTTGTCTCTTCCCTCTCTCTTCAATTCCCACCAGTCCAACCAATGGCGGAGCCACATAGAGGCCAGCATAGGCATGTGCCTTTCCTGGGATGTCACCCTTTTATATATACTATCTGCAAGCTTTTACAGCTATGAGCATGTGGCTCATTGGTTAATAGGAGTTTTGCAATTCCATTTGGCCCTAGTTTGAGACTTGCTGGTGTATGCCAACGTCTTCCAGAATTTTAACAAAAAACCATGCTATAACTTTATTTAATGAAAAAGAATTAAAACTTAATAAAAAATCCTTAAATTTTAATAAAAAGGATAAAAGAACTTAAATTTTAATAAAAATGACACGATTTTGATATAAAAAAAAATTAAAAGACACTATTTATGAAACTGAACGATACTACACTATTTATTGGTCCAGTTTCATAAATAGTGCCTAGTTCTTGGTCATGTTTTATAAATAATGCCTAGTTATTGGGTCCAGTTTCATAAAGTGTATAATAATTGGTTCAATTTTATAAATAGTGTCTCTTTCTTGGTCTGGTTTCATAAATAATGCCTAGTTATTGGTCTGGTTTCATAAATAATGCCTAGTTCTTAATCATATTTCATAAATAGTGTTTAGTTTTTGGTCCTGTTTCATAAATAATGTATAGTCCAGTTTCATAAATAGTTTCCACCAATATCATGAAAAGGGGTTAGGCTAATTTTATTTTGACCAAAAACCATGCTATAACTTTATTTAATAAAAAAGATTAAAACTTAATGAAAAATCCTTAAATTTTAATAAAAAGGACAAAAGAATTGTGCGCGGTGAGCGGGAATGAACCTATTTCACACGTGATGACAAAACATAAGTAAAGTACAGTAAAGTGGGATGAGAAATTCTCTCAAGTGAACAACAATATAGTCCATCTGGACCAATGGGAAGTGAGCTGCTTGTTAAGTCCATATATAATCACCGAAACATCATCAAAATCTCAACATGTACGAGATGCCTCGTACCAAAAGCTTATGGTGATCTTTTCCCATCTCCATGTGGATATAGGAAGTGGTCATAGCCACTCGAACGATTCTTGATGATCTGTAAAAATTCAAATCGATACTTGTGAACTCCAACTGGAATGGAATAGGAAGGCTGCAAGTATTTCAACGATAATTCATGTCTTTTTGCACAACCGGGATGATACACGATAATGCAATTGTAGACGTTGATTTAGTTCTTCCTTCATCGTTGTCAGAAATTCAACTTTTTCCCAGTGAAAGTGTACTCAAGAATTTGTGAGATTGGTGTAGATTTTGAACACATTTCTCCACAAAGAAGTGTCATCTAGCTTTCGAATAAAGATGATGACTATTGACTCCAAGTCATGAGTTCATTTCGAACGGTTCTATCCGTTAGGAAGTATAAGTGATACTCTATCATGCTCCATCTACACAGTCAAAGCATCCAAAGAACATGTTATCATGGATTTCCAACATAATCAAGGTCATCGGAAGGTGTAAAGCTCATTTCGAACGGTTCTATCCGTTAGGAAATATAAGTGATACTCCATCATCCTGCATCTACACAGTCAAAGCATCCAAAGAACACGTTATCATGGATTTCCAACATAATCAAGGTCATCGGAAGGTGTAAAGAAAAGGTAAGGTGAGACAACAGTTTAGCTGTCAGAAACTTTATTCATAATCAACATCACAACTAAACTAACTTTCCTCGGTTGTAACTGAGGAAGAACACTATAGCCAAAAAATCTCTTAACAAATTGTCGATAAATCAACAAGATCAAAGATATCTCGAATTTCACAACACTTTGTGGGAATTTCAACTTTCTTCTGTCACAACCTTCTTGGAAATTGACAAGGATGTCATCTGCTGAGATCACGTCTCCCGAGAAAAGTATCCATTAGACAAAGGTAATATTTGAGGAATTTGGTGTGAAGTTGACTGTTGGTGATTAGAGAATTTAATCTCGTTGCTAGAATAGGTGAGAAAGTTGTCTATAAAACTGCTGTGAATTCGTTAGGCTATGGAAGAAAACTCGAATTACAAAGGTTGGTCGACTATACCATCAATTCGAAGTAGGGTTTGAACAATTTTTAATCGTCACCCGATTAAGTTGCTAAAGTCTAGGTACAAACCTAGGGTTCAGTATTACACCTTCGCAGATAGGTTTGAAGTTCCCTAGATAAAGTGTTTAGTTATGTAATCCCCTAATCGGTAAGCTTTAGTAACTAAGTTCTCTCAATGAAGTAGGACTCGTTCGAAAAGTCGCAAGGAAAACTGACGTAGTACGAGGAAGTGGATTGATGGTGTACTTCACTTCACCATTTGGTGATATCCCAGGTAAGAATTGGAATTTGACGCCAGAGGTGTACGTCCTCAAACATACCATACTACTTCCTTTCACTACGACGTGAACTAAAAGGTCTTCATAGCTTTCTCGATACTCTACTTGCTCTTATAGCGGGAAATTAACTCGTGCTTCAATTCTAATGTTTGCATGTGGAAGTGGCCGAAAAGGTGGCTAGTCGGAGAGGTTATGTTTACCTAGATAGGTGATAAGGTATAAACAACCATTCGTTTACTGTCCTAATACAAAGCTTGAATCTAAGTTTCTTCGGCTCAGGTACTAACTGTTAATCGGCTTATTAGTCGCGCCCCTAATTAACGCATATATGATTTTTTTTTTGTTCGTTACTCTGAAATCGTGAACTGGCATTCTGGCATATAGGTATCACTCCCAGATACTAGTACTTGTGTCTTGTATCAGAAATCATACCGCCAGAATAATGGTTGACAATTTCGGGGTATCGAACATTATCGTCAATTAGAAGCGCCATTGTAGGCTGATTACAGATTAGAGCCTGCTTGGGTAGATGGTCTCGAATAATTGGTAAAGAACTGGTCTTGTGAGGTGGTTTCGTTGGTTCTAGGGAAACTACTTACTACTTCGGGGATTTGTAATAATCATAGAGGTAATAACTCGTACTCTCGTGCCTATACTCGTCGAATAGATGAATACAGCACCATAAGAATTTCTAGAAACTAGTATTAGTTGGAATGTTCTAAAGTCGGAAAAGGAATTTTACCAATAGTTTACTTTAGAACGGACTTAAACATAAGTCAATCTTCCTCCTGAAGATCTGGAATGATCAATAATGTGTTTAGACATATTAGTGCTATCAGGGACCAAAAGTGATTGTCCCAAGATGTTCCTCTGTTGAGTGCTACCACTTTAGCACCACATTGTCACACGAGACATTTCTAGAAATTTCAACGAAAAGGAAATCTTTGTTGGGATTTCTAATAGGTGATATACTAACAGGTACTGCCAAGGGATCAAAACTATTCTTAGCTTCCATTCTCGAAAGGGTTGGTAGAAATGACTAGATGGTAGTAGAATTGGTGGGTAAATCCCCCGTGATGCACAACTATTGATATATTAGCTTGGTTGTGGGGCTAACAACTCATTCTAGAAAAGGATTTTTCCTTGGCAAAAAGTTTCTCTGTTTAAGGCCTAGAGGTGTCCGCTAAAACGATATTCTAGAATATCGATAAGTCATCTAAGTCACTCAGAACTTAGAAAAAGTAAACACAATCTTCGTGCTCGACAAGGTGGCAAGATTCGACATTTAGGTTCAAGAACCGAGAATGCTTACATCACGCGTGTGATGAGCGCAATACTGCCCAAACTTATGCTCTGATACCAAACTGGCACACCCCGACCTGGAATGCCCACTTGGACTCCAAATCGAGCTGTGCTAGCCGACACCTAGAAGGTGACGAAGCCATAAAGTGTAGTGTAGTGGAAAATGTGAATAAATTTAAACCTAGAAGTGCCTAATTTATAAAGTGCGCAGTGAGTGGGAATGAACCCATTTCACACGTGATGACAGAGCATAAGTAAAGTACAGTAAAGTGGAATGAGAATTATACCATCGTAGGTAACCACCTATACCAATAATTGCCAAGAGGAATCAGAATTCCTATCGCTAAGTTATAATTCTCATTCCACGAATATCGAGGTTACCTACGATGGTAAAATTCTCATTCCACTTTACTGTACTTTACTTATGCTCTGTCATCACGTGTGAAATGGGTTCATTCCCGCTCACCGCGCACTCTATAAATTAGGCATTTCTAAGTTTAAATTTATTCACATTTTCCACTACACTACACTTTATGGCTTCGTCACCTTCCAGGTGTCGACCAGCACAGCTCGATTCGGAGTCCAAGTGGGCATTATGGGTCGGGGTGTGTCATGTGCGTCCATGACTGACACTATTTATGAAACTGAACGATACCACACTATTTATTGGTCCAGTTTCATAAATAGTGCCTAGTTCTTGGCCATGTTTCATAAATAATACCTAGTTATTGGGTCCAGTTTCATAAATAGTATATAATAATTAGTACAATTTCATAAATAATGTCTCTTTCTTGGTCTGGTTTCATAAATAGTGTCTAGTTATTGGTTTGGTTTCATAAATAGTGTTGTCTTGGTCATATTTCATAAATAGTGTTTAGTTTTTGGTCCAGTTTCATAAATAGTGTATAGTCCAATTTCATAAATAGTTTCCACTTATTTGGCTTAGTTTAGAAATAGTGCCTTATTCTTGGTTTCGTTTCATAAATAATGTCTACTTGCTGGTCTAGTTTCATAAATAGTGTCGACTTATTGGTCAAGTTTTATAAATAGTGTGTAATTCTTGGTTCAGTTTCATATGGTTTGAAACTTAGACCCTTTTTGATCCTATAAAAGCATCCATTGCGCCAAAAACGATGAACCCAAAAGTGATCCTTTAGACCAAAACCTTGAGAAATTATGTTCTCAGTAATTATATTTAAGTGGTGGAAAATTTTATCTTTTATGTTATTATCTTTTTAACACAAGAATCTCACCACTCGTATAGAGACACGACCCCGTATTCCGAGCACAATAAAAAATATCTCGTCATCTTGACTACTATTGGGAAACAACACAACAAAAATAAATTGGAAATGTAATTCAATTTGAAGTCTTTTTCTTATTCTAAGCCAAAAAGAAAAAAGAAAAAAATTCTTATGATAGCTAACAGCGGGAGAAAAAGAGTGTGGAAATGGGGTTGGGGGGAGGGAGGGGTGGTACGCGCGCCCAGCGTGAGTTGTAGTTTTTATGTTTTTTTATTTTTATTTTTTTTGTAATTTATTCTCCTTATCATTAAATAAAGTTAATTGATGATTTTTTTTTTTATTAAAAGGCAAAAGGTTTGAACCCCTTTTCATTAGTTTTCCCAAAAAATAACCCACATAATTTACCTTCTTTTTTAACCATATAAGAATCGAGCTCTATTTATTTTTATTTTTATTTGGTTATAATTTACCCTTTGTTTTACCATATAAAAATCAAGCTCACTTTTTTTTTTTTGTTATAATTAGCCTTATGTTTTACCATATAAAAATCATACCCTCTTTTTCGGCCAGGTGATATAAGACGAGGCCTATACAGTCTAGAGAAAGATATAATTTTAAGTTTTGACTTAAAATTTTTGTTTGAATCTAATATGTTAATCTTTTACGTATCAAAGCTCACAAACAAGTTTTGTTCTTATGATATAACCATTTCAATACTAAGAATTTAAAGCTCTACCACTCTTGTTTGATTAAAAATTTCCATGCCAACACAAAAAAAAAAAAAAAAAAACCCTTAATTTTATCCTGTTAAATAAAATTGCAAATATTTTGTCTGATTTCTTTTGTATGGCTTAAAGGTCCCTCCCAGTTTGAATTTCTAGCTCCGCCACTGAGTTCAACATAGCCCTACCCCACCCTGACTCTTCTCCCAAATGCACCACCGCCGCACCCACTACCACCAACACCGCCACAATATCTCGCTTTGTCCGTACGATAGAAGATTTCTGAAAATGCATCTAAATCTGCAACACCTCCTCCATGTAATTTCTCATCTCATCGTTTTCTATAATATGTGGAATAAATAAGAATTATAGGCTTTTCTAATTTGTTTCCATCAAGGCATTTCTGCATATTTTGAGTGCTTACTTTTTGTAAACCATTCCAGCAAAAGCCATAGAAGCAATGGCAAGAAACATCATAATTGTGCTTATCACCAACAAAACTAACAACTCACTCACAAAGCGTAGAAGAATGACAAACATTAAGGGGGAAAGTGATATTCATATACTTCACTCTACCACAAAAGCGTAACAGAGTAAAAACTGAACACAACATTCTATCACCAAAAAGCAAGTGTAATAAACTAAACATGCCCACACTCAAACGGCCACACATGCATAGGGAGTAATTCGAAGGAAAATTTAATTTTAATTTGATTTTCAAATTGAGTAACAAAGCAAGATGATATGGTGGTGGCGTCTATCATAGTGGGTGCGGCGATGGTGGTGGTGCATTTGGGAGAAGAGACGGGTGAGTTGGGGTGGGGTGGGGCTGTTGTGGACTGGTGAGAGTCAAAGAGATAGGGGGCAATTTAGAACTTTTACATGGATTTTTGGTTAACTTTGTAAGAATTGCAAAAGGTAGGTAAGAAATTATTTTGTGGTAGAAAATATGGTTAGTTATCAAAATGTCCTCTTTTTTCTTCAGGTTTTGAGATAACGAGACTTTTCTCTCCTTCGTGAAAGTTCTTCTCACCTGGTGTAGCATGCTGTCAAATTCTCCATCGCTCTTCTGCCGCCGCCTTTAGCTGAGGCCACGGTCGGTGGCAGTCTCCTGCTTCTCCTGCTTCTTCTTTCTTTTCTGTTCTGCTTCTCCTTTTCTTCCTTCCTTTTTTGTTTGTTAGCTTCACGTTTCTCTTCATTCCCGCTCTACCCGTCCTTCGCCCCAATTCTCATTTCCCCTTTTCCTCCAATCTCTGTTTTTGTCCACCTCCACGTTTCTCTTCATTCCAAATCCTATCCTCCCCACCTGGCTTTGGCCTTCCTTGATCGCCACATTATTCCAGATTTGCAGTCACTTTTTTTTCACGCGATTTATCGCGAGCCTCTCGGAAGGTGCGTACAGCTCTGGCTCCGATGGTCACACCACCACCTTCCATGTGTATGTTTTTATTGGCATTGTTACTGGCGGGATGTCTTTATTGAGTCTCCTGGGTAGTATATTTGCTCCGGTGGTTACACCCCCACCACTTTCCTGCTGCTCCTTGTCTAGTGGAAAGTGGAAGAAAGCGGGCGCAGCCGTGTGAAAATAAGAAAAGGGATAAGAGTGCTGACAAGCACTTACCTAGATTTGGGACGTCGATACGCACAGTATCTCAAATAAATAATGTACCGTCATGTAATTTTAGTTTGAATACCACTACAACGACATTCTAAGGGAAGCTAACTAAGAGGAACATGCGCAATTCAAATCCTTGTGATACAAATTTGAAATAGTAAATACTAATCTGAAATCTTCAAGTCATACAAATGAAATACTGTGTCCGTCCATTTTAAAACAAAAAAAACAAAAAAAAAAAAAAAAATCAGCGAGGAAAAGTTGGAAGAGTTAGCAGGAAAAAGAAAAAGAGAAACGAAAACACTAAAAAAGCAATGCTTTCTCATGCGAAGCAAAGCAGCTGAGGTCGAATTGCATTGGTGAGTACAGAGTGGAAAATATCTTGCTCAGTGATGTCCATTCCCCTTTGAGCAGCATTGCTTTGTCCTTCTTTGAACATGTGATCGGTAGGTCTTTTTCCCGTGAACATGTCTAGCAACAGTATCCCGTAGCTATAAACATCTCCTAGTATTAAAACTTGCCCTCCCATCCCATACTCTGACATTGTTAGCAAAAAAACATGTGTATCTTATCATAGCACTCATAGTCCAGCCCAACAAAGCTCTTTAAGAATTAGTTAGTTCTAAGACTTGCATGGTTAATTACTCTGTACACTAATACTTTTAGTGTTACTTCTAATTAATCAAACTTAACTGAGTATAAATAACAGGATGTATTCGGACTTGTATTTTGTCGACATTTCATTCCATCAATTCTAAAGATTGTTATTTACTCTCTGATTAGCCATGACATATATAAATTAACTAAGAAATAACATGCAATGACTTTTACAAATAGATAACTTCGTCACAAAGTTTCCCGTTATGATTTTTAGTTTGTCAAAAATAAGAATTAATTAGCTAAATTAGTAATAAGTTACTAGGAACAGAAAATAAAATAAAATTAAATAATAGAACCTCATTATTCATATGGAAAACTAACCAAAACACCCTCAAAGGTTTCATTTTAATCATCAGGACAAATTTTTTCAAAAATGCCGATCCTACCCTTCACACATATGTACAAGTTTGGGTCAGTATTTTGCAAAGTTTATGTGGATACCTCCAAAAGAAGAAAAAGGAGATTGACATTTTCAAAAAGCATTGGCATGCAAAAGAATATGTGGTAAACATTGCAACAGCCAAGACAACATGGATTCACATGCAAAAGAAAATGTGGCAAACATTGTAGCAACTAAGACAACATAAATTCACATGACATTCAAGCAAAGACAAGACAGCGAGCTTTCAGAAACATTGCTGACAGCTTTCAAAAACAGTGTGTTGTCATTATCCAAAAAGTTGTAAATATTGAAACGTTATTCTATTTTAGGATTTGTATATAAGGGAGCTTCTCCTCCCATGCAGAACACATCTAGCTCAACATCTCTCAACACACAACACACATCTCAGAACACTCTACTCTCACCATATACTCACAGCATCCTCAAGCATCCTTAGCCTTCATAGCATCCTTGTAAACACTTCCTTGTAAACAACTATCTTTGTCAACATTCCATATATCAATAAAATTTCAAGTGTACATATTCAAGCAATCTCCAAGTCTTAAGTAAGTTTTCTTTTCTTTCTTAAGTGTGTTTGTTTAAATAGACTTCTAGTCCAAAACTGAGAAACACTATTGTAGTTATATTATTAACCTGCTAAACTGACGATCATACTTTGTTCAATCATTCTGTTATAGTTGAATGCTTGCCATACAAATAACTGGACATTAACCAGGGTACCTCTGAGTTCTTCGTACCTCTGAGTTCAACCGTTAAGGCCTTATACTTGTATTGTGAGTGGTTGTCATGCTAAAACATGTCGAGTTCCATGTGCAAGGTTTTATGTCTAGTTGTTATAATGACCATCCGACTATATAATCGGGCTTGCTGTATGAATATGGTATTTGAGCCAAGTTTAGCATTTTAATAGTATAATTATAATGGTAAAGTACCTTGAGGACAGAAGTCATTGATACAACTAACATCACACTTGTTTGTTTTGTATGAACAACATATATTATTGTCCCTGTAAACCTTGTCAACCACAACCACCAAGTATTTATTGTCCCAGACATCCAACTATAACAAGCATAAAGAGAAGATTAGCAAATATATCCAAAAGAATTAGCAGAACTTTGAAGAAGCAAAATTTTTATCTTGGTTATCTTGAACATCCTTCATTTATTAGTAAATATAATAACACAGAAGTGCAGCATAAAGTTTTAGAAGCAAAAAGAGCAACAGATCAAACCTTAGAGACTTTGAGGGAAGAAAGAGAATTTCTAAGAAATTAGTTAGCCGTAACTTTAGAAAATGGCAAATTATAGTTTATGACAGATTATCTTAATTTAGAAATTAGCGAACCCCAAAAAAGAAAAATAACCTTAGACCAAAATAGTTTAGTTTGTTATTTTCCATTGAGAAAACATAATCATATTTTGCATAGTGAAGAAAATCCAGAAGCCAATAGTATTGTAGATCTTATTATTAGTCAAGCAGAAAATATAAAATTAGAAAATAATAAGCATAATCATTTGTTAAACCAGTTGTTAGAGCATTTCCAGAAAAATTCCATAAAAGCAATTAGCCAAAATTTAGATTATATTACATCTCAGTTAGAAGATAATAATAAAAATATTCAAAGGTTTCCTAGCAAAAGAGAAATAAAAGAACTTGTTGACCTCATAGATAGTAAGCCTAAGCAAGTAGAACTTAGATCATTGGAGATAGTTGAGCAGTTAAAATTAGAAGTTCAAAAAATTCAATTAGTGCAAAAAGAGTTGAGTGAACAAGTAGATAAGTTACATAATAAAATAGATAAGTTATTAGTTTAATGATCGATTCTAGAACTAGCAGAAAATACATCCAAGCTTTGAAAGAAATTAGTAAGTTAGATAAAGAACTAGTAGGTTTAACAGATTTTTCAGCACAAGTAGCTAGTAGTAATATTCCCATTAGGCAAAATAATTTAATTATTCAATTAGTTTTAAGTTTGGCTGAGAAATTAGATCAAGTTGAAGAACAAATAGTAGAAATAAATCAAGTTTTACATAATGCATCTTCATCACTTCCACCATCTTTACTAGAAAAATTAGAAAATTTAACTCTAAACACAAATAATCATATAAGAAGACCTAAGATAAATCCTTTTGATAACAGAAAATGGAACTCATTAGGAAAAAAGGAAAAGAAGTAGTTAGAGCTGAAGATATTTATCCAAATGAAGAAGAAGCACAAGAATTTATTAGAAGAGGATTTGAGAGAACACAGAAAAATAAATATAATTTATATCAATTAGGTTTATTTGAAAATAGAAGCAGAACTGTAAGTAGCATCAGTCAACATGAAGTTAGTTGTATTGATAATGAAGTCACACTTAATTTAATCAGTAAAGAAGCAGTTACTCATTTGAGAAAATAACATTTTAGTTAGATTCATATAGGAACAATATTAATTGGAATAGCATGATTAACCAGAGCACAAGTAGGCACAAAAGCTTTAGTATACATATATGACGATAGATGGGATAATCACCAACAAGCAGCAATAGCAACAGCTGAAGTAGACTTAAGTTCAAATTTAGCAATCATAGGTTGTATTCCAAATTATGTTATGATAATAAACGAATTTAGTAAATATATTAAAGTGAGCATAAGAATAAAAAATTATAATATGAAAGGAGAATATAAAAATTTATGTATTAGCTTAATGTATATTGGTAAAGTGTCTGATAGATATAATCATAAGTTTAATTTAGAATTTCAAAATTTAGTTCAAACATTTGGTAGTAAACATGTAAATATGATAGAAGCAAAACCCGTTGATAATAGTTTTTTAGAAGGAACTCAGTGGATATTACCTAATTTACAAGTAACAAGAAATAAACAACCAGATAAAGTACAAATATATGAAACTAGTACAAGTCAAGCAACAATTAGGTTTAGTAATTACAAGAAACTAGAAAATATAGAAGAGGATGAGAGTGAGATCGAAAATGAGGGTATTCACATGGCTTTTGATAATTTAGATATTAATTTAGTTGAGCAAAATTTTGATCATATTGTAGATAAGCTTATAGAAGATATTGATCATTTAGATGAAGAAGAGTACTTAGAAAAATATAAGACATATGATTTAGGACTACATAAAATTTCAGATGAAGAAATGAAAAAATTAATTTTAGAAATAGGAGTAGAACATATTTTATGATCAAAAGAATATAATAATTTATTTGAATTAAAAGAAGAATGTAATCCAGCAGAAGAAAGTAGTACATCAAGAGTAGAAAATCCAAGACATGCAAGTAGAACTGATCAACAATTTTTGAGACCAACAAATGAACAATATAAGGAAAAAGCACGAGTAGATTATATAGACGAAAGTATGATAAAACCAACTAGAAGAAATAGGATTCCATATTTGAGAGGGTTAGAACAAATTAATATAGCAGGTAATATATTAAATTTAGATAATGTAGATCCTCAAGATTGGGAGAAAACAATTGAGAGATGGGAAAAAGGTTGCACACATGCGCATTAATATTAGATTTTAGTAATTCTCAAAATATGTTAGATTATTTTGAGCATACCTTAGATGGTTTAGTTTTTGATTATTTTCAGTCATGGAAAGTTCAAAATCCAGAATAGCATCAGGCAGCTAAAACACATTTTAATATTGATGGTTTTGTTACTCTGATTAAACAAGAATTTTTAGATCATAATAGGTTAGATGGCAGAAGTGAACAAGAGCAGAAAAGTGCAATTAGAAATTTAGAACAATTACAAATTTGTGACTTACAATATATAGCTGAGTATACAACAGATTTCTTTAAATATTTAGGAAGAACATGTAGAATTAGTGATATTAATTTATTAGATACTTATATGACAAAAATAAAAGGACCAATAGGAGAAAAGACTTGGAATGAATGGCAAAAGCATCCAAAGAAAAATGATATTGCAATAGGACCTAGAATTCAACATGTATATGATATACTTAGACAAGAATGTAGTCAAATAAAAGCTAAGAGACAAATTAGGAAACAATTTTACATGAGCTATAAAAATATAGATTTACCACAACAGTATGGTTGCCATAAGAAATATAAGCATAAGAAAATATACAAAAAGAAATATAAGTCATACAAACCTTACAAATAGCATAAGAATTTCAACATAAGACCTTCAAGAACATATAGGAAAAGAAAATATATTCCAAAACAATTTAGAAAAAGAAGTGGCAGACCTTGGATTAGAAAATATAAAGCACCAAAAGAAAAGTAGTTCTAAATGATATTCATGTGGAGAGACTGGACATATTAGACCTAAATGTCCAAAATTAGGAAAACAGCCAAGAGAAAAAGTACGTTTGATAGAGTTGTTTACGTTAGAAGAGGATGAGGATATATAGTCAATATATAGTTTAGATGATTTAAGTGATAATGAGAGCATTTATAGTATAGAAAATATTAATATGATAGATTCAGACTCGGAAGATTCAAGTAGCACAAATAGTGATTTAGAAGAGTATATGTGTGTATTCATAGAAGAACAACATGATGAAGAATATAAATACATAAATTTAGGTTGGCCAGAAAAATGTCATAAGTGTAGCAAATTAGTTGCAAATAAATACTATAATTCATATTCAATATTATGTGAAAAGTGTTATAGTAATAGATTATTAGAAGTTAATTCAGCAGAATCACAAGAAAATACTGAAATATTAGGAAATACTGTTTATAGTATAGAAAAACAAAAAAATAGCTCTTTAATTACCATAAATTGTGAAATAGAATTGGCAAAAGAACATAAGATACAAACAACAACTATGACAAATACAGGGAGTACAAAGAGTGTCATAAGAGAAGAATTAGTATTAGAAAAATATAGGCAGAAACTAGCAAAACCAGTGAGAATAACACAGCTTGATGAAAGACCAATTTATTTAACACACTGTATTAATAATGAGTTCATTAAAGTAGAAAAACAACAATTCAATTTACCACTAACATTTGTTTCACCAGTAGGATCATACCCATTTATTTTAGGATTAAACTTTTTGAAAAGTTTGCAAGGTTTTTTATTCATGAATCCTAACATAACATTTTTCAAAAGAGATATCACAATAACTAATCAAAGTAATACTGTAGAAGCATACAAAAGCATAAGTATAGAAGAGTCTTGTGACCAAGATAGTCATTATTTAGAAAACTCAAAAGAAAATGGTGAGCATAATAATATAGAAAAATTTGATGAAGAAAAATTTGAACATGAATATCCGATTGTAGAAGAAGGAACCCGTATAGAAATATTATAGTTACACAGACCAAAGAGCTTAGAAGAATTATTACAATTAGCAGAATAAACTAGAATTATAGGAGAAGACCCATAGTTACATTGGAATAAAAATAAAATACTAGCAAAATTAGATATAATTAATCCCGATTTAACCATAAAGACAGCTGATATGCCTTGTAGTTTAATAGATAAACAAGAGTTTGAGCAACAAATAAAAGAGTTGTTAAATTTAAAAGTAATTGGACCCTCTAAGTCTAGACATAGATCAGCAACGTTTATTGTGAGAAAACATTCTGAACTAAAGAGAGGTAAGGCTAGAATAGTTTATAATTACAAGAGATTAAATGATAATACATATGAAGATAGTTATAAGTTACCAAATAAGGATGAGCTTATAAATAAAATTCAAGAGAGTAAATATTTTAGTAAATTTGATTGTAAATCAGGATTTTGGCAAATACGATTAGTAGAAGAATCAATTGAGTGGACAGCTTTTACTTGTCCAGAAGGACATTTTGAATGGCTAGTTTTGCCATTTGGACTTAAAAATGCTCCATCAATCTTTCAAAGAAAGATGGATAAATTTTTTAAGAAATATGACAATTTTTGTAGTGTTTATGTAGATGATATATTAGTACACAGTAAAAATAGAAATGAACATAGAAAGCACTTAGAAATAGTTTTACAAGAATTGATCAATAATGGAATTGTGATTAGCAAAAATAAAATAGCATTAGAAAAGCAAGATATAGAATTTTTAGGAATGTATATCAAGTCAGGTACAATACAATTACAAGATCATATAGCAAAGAAAGTTTTAGAATTTCCAGATAAGTTAGAGTATAAGAAACAGTTATGTCACATCCCGGCCCGGGGCGGATCACTTCCCGGGCCCGCTCCACCACCGTAGCACAATATTGTCCGCTTTGGGCCCCGACCACGCCCTCATGGTTTTGTTTCTGGGAACTCACGAGCAACTTCCCAATGGGTCACCCATCATGGGAGTGCTCTGGCCCCCTTCTCGCTTAACTTCGGAGTTCCTACGGAACCCGAAGCCAGTGAGCTCCCAAAAGGCCTCGTGCTAGGTAGGGATGAGAATATACATTTAAGGATTGTTGGAGATATGCCCTGAAAGTCAATCTTTGGAAGAAACCATTCAGGACAATGTCTGTATGTATAGATAACTCTAACACAGCAAAAGGCAAAGTCACGCAATATGACTATCTCAATAAACGATATACGTCCAAAATAGTGAATCCATGGACAATGGATCGATGGAAGAAGTAATCTAATGACGTTAGACTGCAGAGACCTTCTTCACATAACCATAATGTTCAAAAAGGTTCCTGGTCATAGGATTGTTAGAGGGACACTAACAATACATAGACCAGTACATACTATGTCCCCTTCCAATGGGAAGGATGGAAAGTCTCATACCATTCGTGTAGTGACACTAAGACAAGTATGTAGGTGCTCATTATGGGAATGAGTTCACTGAACACAATCAAACGAGAGTACTTGCATGGAGGTCTACTCACATGTCAAGCAAGTAACTAATGTAAGTAATCCTTTGACCTGAGACATCATAGTTGTCTTGGGGATACGTTGCTGATCATTTGATAATGAGGCGTGACCACATCTCATCTTGGATGTGTTCTATGCATTGTTGGGGTCAGTGATTTATTCTCAGAGGCATGTGAATGATCAACAAGGGATCTCTAATCCTCGTTATGAGATGATGAATACTCTTAGATATGATTCGGGAATCTTCGGCCGAAGTATCGAGCGTAATGATGGAAAGTGTTCCTATACGACTCAATAGAATCATATAACTTGGTATAATCACATTAGGGGTTTGACATTAAGTATCCATACCCTAGTAATGTGATTGTGAGTATTGTATTAGAGAATGATCGAATTACATTGTAATTCCAACTGAATAGGTTCTTCGAACAAATTCTACATTAGCTTGGGTAGCCATGATATATGATTAGATGTCACTCATGGCTTGTGGGTTCTTCTAGATGATTAAATAAGTAGTCATCAAAGAAGAAGGATTATTAAAAGTAAGTTTTAATTCACTAAGTGATTGGATTAATACTAATCAATTGGATTGGTACCAATCACCTCACTGCCTTGCTAATTATAACCTAAAATGATTGTACACTGAAACACTCTTGTGGTGAGACCACTAAAGGATGATGGAATTAATTAATTGGATTAATTAAGTGTTATGATTAATTAGAAAGTCTAAAGAAATCATAGAAGCAATGAAAGATGAGGACTTAAAGAAAAGTTCGGGTTCATTTGGGCCCATTGGGCCCAAACCCATTGGGTCATTTTATTCAAGCATGGAATGACTTGAGATGATAAAAGCCCAAAGTCTAAACCCACACTAAGGGGCCGGCCATTACTAAAGAAAGAAGAGAGAGAAGGAGTCAATTTGTTGACTCACTTCTTTGACATTTACAAAGAAAGTTTAATGAAAAAGTTTCATTAGGGTTTTTGTGTGTTCTTTTTCAACAAAAGAGAAAACAAGTCTCTCTCACTCTACACACATAAGGCCGGCCACCAAAAGGAGGGAAAGCTAATCATCTCTTATCCTTTTGGTTATTCCAAAATCCATCTCACTACACTAGTGGGTGTGGATCTTTAGAGGTCTTCTACTTTGGAGACTAGAGGAAAATCAAGGGAGCTCCAAATCTTTCAAGGTGGAGGAAACAAGGAGGAAGGCTAGATTCAAGGAGTTCCAAGAACAAAGAGCTTGGAGGTGGTCCATCCTTGGTCTAAAGTCTAGATCAAGAGGTATAAAACTCAACCTTCACTTTGTTCTTCAACTTTTGGTTTGATGCATCTTATATGAACCTATGCTTCTTGAAGGGGATTTGCATGACTATAGCTTTGATAATATGTGTTAATATGCTTCTGTTGCTTATGTATATAAATTTAGAATTGTATATGCATGCTAGTCACTAGTACTCCCACATAAATCTCATTATTTCCCTTCAAGGATCACTCCCCTGGGCGATGTGGGATGTCACAATCCACCCCCCTTAGGGGCCCGACGTCCTCGTCGGCACACTTCCGGCAAGGGATAGGCTTTGATACCAATTGTCACATCTCGGCCCGGGGCAGATCACTTCCCGGGCCCGCTCCACCACCGTAGCACGATATTATCCGCTTTGGGCCCCGACCATGCCCTCACAGTTTTGTTTCTGGGAACTCACGAGCAACTTCCCAATGGGTCACCCATCCTGGGAGTGCTCTGGCTCCCTTCTCGCTTAACTTCGGAGTTCCTACGGAACCTGAAGCCAGTGAGCTCCCAAAAGGCCTCGTGCTAGGTAGGGATGAGAATATACATTTAAGGATCACTCCCCTGTCACAATTACAAGCATTCTTAGGATTGTTAAATTATGCAATAAATTTTATCCCTGATTTAGGAAGAAAAATAGCAGTATTACATAGTAAAACTAGTAAGACAGGTCAAAAATATTTTAATAGTGAAGATATTAAATTAGTTCAAAATATAAAAGAAGAAATTACTAAACTTATGCCATTAAAATTACCATTGGATAATAGGTATAAAGTAGTAGAAACAGATGCTTCATCATTAGGATGGGCATGTATACTATACCAGAAAAAGCATAAGGAGTGTCCAAAGTCTAACGAACAAGTTTGTAGATATTCATCAGGAAAATTTAGTGATGTACAATCAAGATTACCATCAGATTTAGGAATTTTAGGAATAATTAACTCACTTGAAGCATTTTCTTTACTTTTACATAATGAAGTGTTTACGATTAGAACAGATTGTCAAAATATAGTTTCTCATTATAACAAAATACATGCTAATAAACAGGCAGCCCGAAGATGGGTTAATTTTGTTGATTCAATTACAGGAAATGGTTTTAAACCAATTTTTGAACATATAAAAGGTAATGACAATACATTAGCTGATATCTTATCACGATTAATTTGTTGAACATGAATGAAATATCGTGGACCATCATCATCAAATAGCACAAGACCACAAGGCAGAAGAGCACCCTTCAATAGCATAATGATGCACCATGGACCTCTACCATTGAATGGATTCCAAAATAGCATAAGCAGACCAGCATCAACACCAGTACCCACTGTCAACTTTAATGGCAATATTGTTGAAGGAATCAGAAATGCAACTCTGAGATATTGGCCAAGAGTACCAGGACTCTCTGATAGGCAACAGGTTTTCTTAGATAATTTTTGGAACATCCAAATCAAACAGCCAAGCATGAGGTTAGGTCATGAAAAATTAATTAGAGCCTTAGAGCAAGAGTTTGATAGCTTTAATTTTAATTTCCATCAAAGCCAGCAACATATTCATTCTCTTGAGCACAGCCTGCAAGTCATTTCTAGAGACCATGAGTCATTGCTCAATAAGTTTACCAAAATGAACCAAGAACTCTAAACTCTTAGAATGCAGCAAAAGGCAAGTGACACCTTAAAAAGAGAATTGAAAATAGGTTTGGAAACTGATCAGCATAAGAATAAAGAAAAAGAGGTTATTGAACCTATATAACAAGAGGCTAATGAGCCCGTAGAAGATATTAAAATTGAGCTCTTAGAAGAAGACATTGAAATAGAGTAGCATCAAAATTATGAGCAGCATCAGCAACTTAGTGACAAAGAAAAACATGAAAAATATGAAAGTTTTCTTAGGAATATATCTGTAGACTTAATATTAGATGATATTTTATTAGAAGAAATTTCAAAAAAAAAATTAAGAATAATGCCACCAGATATGCAAAATGAGATCATGAGCAGAGCATCACAGTCCATGAAAGAATTCCAATTACAATTACAATGTGCTTTGTATCAGTCCATCTTTGATCCAAAACCAGGGATGTATATTATTACAAAGAAGTATCCACCATGTCTTTGTGATAATACAGAAAGTTGTATTTGTAAACCAGATGTTAGCATAGCTGTGGCCAGGATTAACATGAGAGATTATAAACCATGGCATTTTAGTTATGAGCATCAGAAAAAGCATAATGTGGTAGAAGTTACCCCAGCCTTACTATTAGAGTTTGGCTATCTTGATAAAATATTCATCAACCATGTCTCCCAACTAGAATTATTTCCTGAAAAGCTTATAAAGTAGCAAAAGATTATCTAGAAAGGTGGAAAGAAATTTCATAAGCTTTATTAGTAGTACTCCAGATTGGTATGTACATATGCATAAGGAGAAAGCTAGGCATATAGCCCTGATTAATGAAGAGTCCTTTAGACTATCCCATATCTCTCCACACAAGTGGACTCCTTTATACAAAAATATTCTAAAATTTCGAGGGATCCAGATGTTTGCCTTAGATGAATCTGAAGATTTTAGGGATGATATGGTATTAGTAGCAGAAGAAGAAGAAATGTATATCTACAGTAAGACAAGGATCAATCATTAGCCTTATTGGAAGCCTCAAAATTTCAAAGAAGAAACAGCAGAGCTAATAGAAGGCGATGAACAATACTGGAACAATTTGACAGAAGAAGAGCTGCATAACATCGACAACATGATGGAGGCATGAAGAGTTGGCAGCAAATTAGCATAAGTTAAATAACATCATGTAAAATAATGTAATTCTAAACAGAAATGTCAACATCATTGTGGACCGCTTTTAATGGCATAAGAGTAAATAAACAAAAGAACTTGACCTATTAGATCACAATGAACAACGGAAGTTTCACAATGGTGATGGAGATAATTTAACGCAGAAGCAACATCAATTGCAATGTCCAATCTTTGTATAAAACTCAATCTCTTACTTTGAGATTGCTCTTCATCTTTTCTTGGACACAACCACGAGTCTAGCCTTTCATTTTCCATGAACTCGAAAACTAGACATTTGAAGGCCTTGCCTTGGTTATCAATGCTTGAGCATGCAGTTATGATCTTGAGAAGATTACGGTGCCTAACACTTCTTAAAGCTTTGCATTCATCAATGAAACTCTTAGAAGCTCCTTGTTTTCGAAGGTTTAATACCTTGACAGCAGCTATTGTTCCATCACTAGGAATTGCCCCTTTATAAATAGAATCAAAACTTTTCGAACCAAATAGATTATCCACAGAAAACCCATTAGTTGATTGAATGAGTTGCGAGTAGGAGATACCTGATTTTCAGTCCTGATAAGAACGTGAAGTTACAAGTCTATCTCTTGACATTTTCACCATTGAACAAGCAACAAAAAAGCATGATAAAGCAGTTATGAACGTAAGCGCACAGGCTATAGGGATCACTACTTTTGGGGAAAGTAGTCCTCGAGATGAATGGTGTTTTTTTGAGGGGCATGGAGGTAGATATAGTTATGGGATGCCACCATAGAGCCTATGATTTCCAAGAATAGAGACACTAGCGACTCCATTGGATAACCATGCTTGCTCAACAAGACACGATCTGATTCGAATATGGATAAACAATCAGATCCTATAAGTCTTGGAATCTCTACAATCTAGGGGTAGGCATGGGCCATAAATAATCACTACTCCTAAGATGATGTAGTATCTATTGACTGGATATCCTCTAGGATTCCCTTAGCTTAGAACGAGGATTCTATCTTAGAAAGGTCTTTTTCCCTCTAGGGTTCATCTATGGTAATGCAATCTATGCACTTCAATTCTCTTGCCCACTGCTTGAGTTTAAAAATCATTCACTAACTTGACCGTCGGAGAGCCTTTGGCCGGCACACTCCCCCCTCCCTCAGGTCCTAGGCTTGCTCACAGTTGTCTATTGTTTTGCAGGTTGCATAGGTTTGCTCGGATTTGCACGAATTTGGTTCCAATAGGCTGTGAGGACGGAAAAATCTTCACAACCAGGGTACAATTCTCGCTTAGCTTCCTTTAACATTTATCGTACTTATTAAGGTCAATGAACCCTTATCTTCCATATTCAGTGAAGCATTTGGAAAAGCATCATTCAATATGTCCATCACTTGGTCATCATCAACACGACCAGATGTAGAAAGTTCATGAGAAACTGTCCCACTGTCGGAAGATGCTGATATTGTAATGGGCAATTCCCCAAGATAAGTCCAATTGCAGTAAGTGTGTACTATCCCGTTCAAATACAAGTGATAGCGAGCCCAATGTCAGCCTCACGCAATTATTACATTTTACGCACAGACACCTAATACAGTTCTGAGCACGGACATGATTCCTTACAAAATTCCATAAAATAGTCATATCCATATATTGGACAAAACTTCGATTTTGTACATTGATCCACTTATTGTCCATAGCTCATGTATTCAGACAGTTTAGCCATCAAAATGATTTCAAAACACTTCATCGTCCCTTTATGCCTACGGTCAAGATCCTATCTCATTCGATAGTGCACTTTCTATGTTGCGGTTTGCAAATCACCCTATTGTTTCCGATTGTAAAAATTTCGGCAGCATCTCCCCAAGGTTCCCCAAGTGCACAACATGGATATTACAAACAAATATCTACTATGCACTCGAAGAACAGTATGAGGACACAACCCAATTTTCCACAAACAAAACTCAGCCAAGTTCATAGCAAAACCTAAACACATATTAGTGCACTCTCGAACTGTCCAAACTGGACAATTCAAGATTAAGTTAGATCGCAGAGCCGCATACTACGTCTATACACGTGTCCAACAAAATCTCAAGCGGGTCTAAGATATATTTTGATTTTATTATACGAATTTAATCAACATAATTAACTTCGTATAAACGAAATGAAATTTTAACATATTTCACACCACGAATTCCTACACTATGCTGCACAAATTAAATTTCCCCAATCCACATATAATTCAAAAACAACAATTAAAATTTTCACATCCTACAGAATTCAACATATACAAATATCACAAGTAAACAAATTCATGCTTCCTACTAAAAGCTAATCATAAATAACACATTCGAAGGAAAAAATAATGGCAAACTCAAAATCAACTAACCTACAAATATTTCAAAGAGTAAGAGAAGGAGGGGGATGCAACAGGGGATGCAACAGGGGATGGAGAGAGAGAGAGAGAGAGAGAGAGAGAGAGAGAGAGAGAAGCAGTGGGGGACGGGCGGGGGGTTGCAGAAAGCACAACAACGAAAGAGGGTGAGGGGAAATAGAGGAAGAAGGCAGCATACTCTAAGTTAAAAGGTAACCTATAGCTTACCTGATGGAAGCATTCGTCGCGATCTTTATCTTCCACTGGTTTTTTACACGTTATCGATAAACTTTTCTAAACGACCAAAAAACTATACGTGACAAAAATGTCCATTAGTTAAATTAAATTTACCCGACGAACACGATGTCCGCTCCATAAAGCACTATTAATTGAGCGCCAAAAATTTCCTTTGGAGCCAAATGTTTGCCCGACGAAATGTGGTTTACCCTACGAAATTGTGCCGTCTCAAAAGAATTTTCAGTAAACCTAAGATGTTGACTATATTGACCCTACAAACGTGTGATTTTGTCGGGTGAGAAGCTTTTAACCGACGAAATTTGTCCCTTCCCCCAAAATTTGGTAGGGCAAGCCGTATTTTCTGGAAGTGAAGGCCTGTTTGTTCACCAGCGAACATGATAGGTTATTGCATTTGAAATTGGTTAAGTTAGGATTGGAAATGATATGTTGGAAGACTCGTTTAATATTTAATGTAAATAACTCAATTGGATAAGTTGGGATAAGTAAAGCATTAAATAAATCAAAAAATTCTAAAAATCAAAAAATAAAAAGCTAGAAGTGTCTCTCTCTCTTCTCGTGATCCCGCAACACATGCGACCCACAACCACAAGCATTAACCCTTGACGCCTTCCGTGACCCGCCATTGCGCTCTCGACTCACGACCCACCACACAACTCATGATGTCAATTTAAATAATTTTTTTGTAGAAATGATCTTCAAACGAAGATTAATAAATTGAATGTTTTTTTATTAAGAAATGTATACGGTAAATATATGTTATAAGCAAAATTGGGGAATATGTGCATTCCCTATTGGAAAAAAATGGGACTCCCATTTTCTCTTTTAAGTTTTATTTATTTATTTTAACATATTGATTGAGTAAATTAAAAGAGAATAAATGTATAAAGACGTCACTTAGTACTATGGTCTAGTGATATTCTTCTTCACTTGGAAGTAAGAAATTTTAGGTTCAATTCTGGCCAAATGTGAACTTGCACCAAATTATTATGGATGTCTAGGTTTAGCCAACTCACTCATCCCTTGTTAGTGTAGATAATATCGAATGTATAAATAAAACATATAAAGACGAAGAAAGTGGTACGAAAAAAGAAACTAGGCATGGGAAAATCACTAACAAAGGAAAACTCTAATGATTTTGATTGTATAGTTTTTACTTTACGCAATATTTACCAATTATGTAGTGTTCTATGAGAAAGTTAATTGCGTAGATTAAATTCATCGTTACTATTGATTTTGCGGTTTAATAATGAATTTCAGGTGAATATGAACTTATACGTCACTTTATTATAGTCGGAATCATCACTGAAGTTCTAACCTATTCCATATAAATCATACTCCTCCTCTACATTGAGGCAAGGACAAACAAATTACAAATCGATCACCACCTACTTGATAGACGGACATGCTCTCTGTCTCTCGGAATTGCACTAAATTCATGCTCATGTTTTTCTTCTTGCGAAAATGATCGTACTACTTCAGGTAGGGTAAGTGGAAAACTTTTCGCATGAGTTAACAAGTCACATTGTAGAAATTGGAATTGTGAGATTACTTTTTGGGTTGACTAGATCGAGAAATTATCGTGTCCTATTTTTTAAAAAGTCTCGTTAGCATTTCTCTTTAACTTATATTTTTTTAAGTATATATTGAATACGAAATACTTCTATCCTTCCACTTCCTTTTTCCTATTTATCTTTCTCATTCAGATGTTAATACTAGAGTTTTAAGAGCATTTTCAATGGAGGTCCCTATTTAGGGATTTCCACCACCATTTTTGAGAACACATTTAAGGACTTAAAGGGAATCTTTGTGTTCCTAAAGGAATATTGCCTCCAATGATAGAGTCCTTATAGTAGAATCCCTAAATTTGAAGTTTTTATGATTTTATGTAATAATTTGATTAGGTGCACATTCCGTTTTCCACTCAAGGTGCACCATTTTTTTGTTTATGTTAACAATTTTTTTAATTAATAAAAAGTATTAAAATTAAAAGCATTAAAAACTTCAATCAAGATTGTGGGCTCTGTTTTCCACTCAAGGTTGCCCCTATACATTCCCTATATGTGAGGACATAGCCTATGTATCTGGTGAGTACCTATATTTTAGGGACTCGGTTTCCTATCTATTGGAACTTCATTTTATCCTAAATGTTGTGGCCTATATTTAACTGACAGGGGAAGGAGGCCGACGACATAGAGAGAGAATAGAGAGAGATGTGTTTGTAGAATTGTGTAGAGGAATGTGTGTGTTATTCCCCCCTACATAGTGCCTTTATTTATAGTAATAAGGGAGAGAAGAAATCCTTCATCCCCAAGGAATACAAGTCCATATAGGAAAGAATAACTAGAATCAAATCTAATCTAGGATTTACACAATCACACTTAAAATAGAAGTTTACAACACTCCCCCTTGAGTGTGTAAATTCTCAAGTAGATTCGGTATCATGTAGTAGTTGAGGAAGTCGACTCATCAACAATGATTATGAGAACACGTCACTACAAGCAAACATGGCTTAGGCGGCGACAGACATTCGTCACATAAACATGAAAATTCATCACATTTGATTATATGTGACGAAAATCCAGCGTCACTATGTGCGTCACCTATACAGCGTCACGTGTAGTTTAGTGACGAATTTTTTCATTCGCCACATATTTTTAGTATTAGTAACGCCGCATTTATCACTTAATAACTTTACGTGTGACGAAATAAGCGTCACAAAACATAAAAGTTAGTGGCCTATAAGTTCATCACATAACAAATGTATAAGTACGGAATTTATCATCACCCAATCTGATCGTAGAATGCTATGGCTGATGATAAGTGAGATTGAAAGCGTCACATATTCCTTTGGCATGTGGCGCAATTTGTGTCACATGTGTCAAATTCATATACCTATTAGGAACAATTCATACCTTGCTTCGTCATCTAGAATTAGCACTCATAACAATATGAGGTAATACTTTGGTTAATCACATTTCATTGATCAATAAGTTAGGTAACATCCAATACATACACCAAGTGTATATCCCAAAAGCTAACATAAACATCCTAACACCTCTAGACATATTGAGATGCTAACAAGATTCTAAGCCACTAATCGGTAATAAAACAAGTATACCATGTGCATGTTTGAAACCAACAACAAAATACATAAGTCATCAACCATATCATGGTCTTCAATTCAGCACAAGTATCATTGTCATTTGAAAGATCACCATCACTACCTCTGGTGCTTCTTGAATACTTTCTCCTTTAATTCCATCCTTCTTTTTCTTCATCTTATCCTTACATAAT
Organism: Heteromeles arbutifolia; assembly: GCA_024362995.1. NCBI lineage: Eukaryota > Viridiplantae > Streptophyta > Magnoliopsida > Rosales > Rosaceae > Heteromeles > Heteromeles arbutifolia. Next base: position 10,345,794 of record JANCRC010000019.1, read on the forward strand.
AAAAGAGAAGAAAACATTGGTGTATGTTTGTCTATACAATAGCAGGTGCATTGAGAATTTGAATAACATTAACAAAAGAGAAGAAAATAAGAATTGAAGAAATAGTTACAGTGAGAAGAATGAAACATAACAGATGAGCCTATCTAAATTACATAACGAATTTAATATGTGCTTTAATTTCATTACCGAGCCTTCATTGCATGTTGGATGAAATGGTTTTGCCCCCTTGTGGTAATACTTTAATTTGTTTCTTACGATTATATGAATTTTGCTTGAAAACATCCTAGATTAAAATTCCATTAATTAACAAGAAAAATATATCTAGTTTCATATCATAAACTACTTATTCACTGTCATTTTAAAGCATTCAACTTTTATAAAGATCAAATTGATATCACTACTAATGAAGGCTAAACTGATATCACTACCTCTGGAGATGCTGTTGGTCTGCCATTGGCTTGCAACCTCTCAGTTGTGCTATCATATCTTTATTCTCCTTTTGCGTATTTGATTTCACTAATTTATCGTAGCCTAGTAAGTTATCAAGACTCCAAATGTTAGGACTAGATAATCTACTAACAAAAGATAAAATTAACAAAAACTACTTAAATTATAATTAAACTTCCAAACTAATCTACGATTGCAAGAATACGAACATAAACAGGAACTCCATTTTTCTATAGAACTTTGGAACTCCATGATATTTCAATAATTTCATAAATAACCTACAAGATTTGAAAAAAAATAAAATGGATCAGTAGATGCTTATCTATGGAAAAAGACCAAAGCATCAGAACTTTTAACAGAGTCAATGATGATTAAGAGTCGATCATTTCTAGTGTCTCTAGTTAGATTGAAAATGGAGAGCTTTTAACAGAGTTAATGATGATTAATAGTTAGAAGGCTCATTCAAAAACTGCATCAACCTGGCCACCAAGATTCATTTGTTGTGTATTGGGAAAACCAAGTTTCAGTTCTTACGATAGTGTCATTGAATGACAGTCAATAATCAACATTCGCCTTGCATAATATCTTATGAACACACATGCAGTAAAAATGACTATATATTAATCATCAACACAGGCCTTGCATGGTACCACCAAAAACGACTATAAACCCCCATACCGGCTGTGTTTTGGTCCTCTAAATCGATCTCTTGACAAAGAGCAGCCTCCTCATTCTGAAGCTCGGTGGGTATCAGTTTCCCCTCTGCGTAGAAAAAGATGTCCCAAAATTGTTACTAATCGAATGACTCCAAAACAAAATTTCAAATAAGAAACAAAGTACACACATATATGTATTTAGAGATAGGAAACCTTCGAGAGCATCTTTGATTTTGCGCTTCTTTTCATAGGGCAGGCGACATTTGCCTCTCAAGCTCTTTCTATACAAGTACTCTTTTGTAGAAGATAAATAAAGGCCCTCTAAACACGCCAGTGAAAAATGTATCCAAATCACCAAATTGAAAGTGTGTCATTGCTAAACATTTCTATAGAGGCTGGGATTAGAATCTAACCAGTTAATGATGAAGGAACTTTCAATAGTTGATTACAACTTTACCTTGTTCTCGTGTGAATAGGCATGCCATCACAGTGTAGTAGAAAAGGAAAGCTGCTCAAATTGATGATCTCGGTCAGGAATTCATAAACTAGAAAATGAGCATTCCCAACTTAGTCCAAATGGACTCCACTGAAGCCAACTTATTAGACAATATGGGGTGACTGATACTGCATACTGATGATGTATAGGACTGATGCTGCATATGGTTTTAGGGTTATTAGACGATATGGGGTGACTGATGCAACATCAGTCATATGCAACATCAGTCACCCCATATCAGCATCAGTCACCCCATATCGTCTAATACAACTCAAAATTAAAAATACCACATATGCAAACTCAATTATTTAAAAAGCTTGTATTACATTTAACATAAACAAGAACACAAACATAGACAAGAGGGATAATATATGACATACTTTAATAAAAATTCACCATTACTAAGCACTTGAAAGTTATAAGTACTTAAAGTGACTTGTGTTATCAAGCTTGAAATTAAAAAGATTATATAGAAATTGAATAATAATGGACAAAAAATGAAAAGACTCACAATCAATTACACAAGGGTATTGCTTGATGTGGTGCAACATGTGAAATGCTTTGGTATTTATACAAGTAAGAAAATAAAATTAAGCTCCTATCACTCTTTAGATACATAAAGCATCTAGTGTGATATTTGTGTGCTTGAAAGATCAAATAACTTATAATGAATGGCTTGAAGCATTGAATAAATCATGGTTTGTGGTTTTTTGGCTTTTCTTGGGTATTGTTTTTTCTTCTTCTGGATTATCATCTTCTAATTTTTCTACTGTATACTTCTCACTTTTCATCTTATCGGAAGCTTGCAAGAATTTTTCACCTAGATGTAAACAAGTGAGTCAGTTGTGCTAGCTAAATTTTGAATAGTAGTGCTTACCATTTGTTTTGCCTCCTCTCCCTTAATGTTACTTTCTACCCGTTATTCTCTATATTTGGTCCTATAAAAAGAGGGGTTATCTCAATTCACTATGTTGCAATTGAAGGTTAAGAACATAAGACAGTTCTATACGTGCTTAGTTTCCATTAGAGTTTTGGACGTGTATTATTGTGCTGGACATGAACACACTTAGTAGTCAGCCCGTAGAATTTTAGGACAGAATGCTTGAACGCTCATGGTTACTTTATTCTTTTATATTCAGAAGAATATTCTCCCAAGACCTTGGCTATATTCATATCCTTTGTCAATAGTAAAGATCTTTTAAGTGTTTCTTCCTTCATTTTTCCTTATTCAAGTCAGTTTAAACGTTTGTGATGATGATGGGCTAGAAATGATGCGAGGTACATTCTAATACTAGTTTGTTTCATCTTTAGAGTTTGGGATATGTGCTGATGCGGTAAAGCTAAAGCTGCTAGATATGCTATATGTTTTTGGGATTTAGCAACTTATGACTTAAGTCTTAGGCTTGTTGAACAAAATGTGTGAGGGGTTCAGTACAGTAAATTAAAGTTCGAATGAATATTTGTAAAGTCGGAAAACAAGTTTGGATGTGAAAAGGGCAGCTTGCTGGAAACCACTTGCTGTCTATTTTCTTTGGGCTATGTGGCTATTTTAAAATTGGTGGACCAGAAACTGACCAAAATTCCTCTGGCCCTCATCTCACCACCCATGGTAAATGATTGAGAGAGTTTATTTTAGTTTAGTCAGTTTTCTTGGATTTAAAGACACAAAACATGATTGAAGCATTGAGGTGGAAGCTATTCTGTCTAAGCAAAATGTCCACATTTATAGATCTACCTCAGGATTCAGGACAAATAATATAATCTGGCAGTACATGTGAATCTTTTTGCAAACATTCTGTCATAGAAATTATGGAGATATAATCATGTATGGATTTTTGAAATTGCAGTTTCCCAAAAATCAAAGTTCAAAGTAATTAAAATTCAGAAAGTGGATTAATCATCCTCAATCCCAGGCAACCAAGAAAAAAATTACAAACCTAACTAAGATTCTCAACCAAATTCATTACCTAAAATAACTTAAAATTACAGTGATAAAACAAATCTAAGAAAAGCACCATAAAGTTGAGACTAACAAAAAGCTAAAGGGAAAAGGATACGATCTAGAGATTGAGAACATACCCAAAGTTTTGGAGAACGAAAGCAGAAAAGCCCTCTGTATTGGGGATTTCAGAGCTTGAATGCTTGAGCACTTCGACGATGACAGAAAGCAGACGGGCGGGTGGCTGAGGGAGGGAGACGAAGGAGAGGTTGAGGTCGCCGTCACTAGTAACCACCAGGTGGCTGGTCGTCGGAGTGAAGGCGAGGGAGTAGAACGAAGGCGTGCTGAAGATGGGATGGGTAAGAACAAAGTGAAATAGGTTTTACAATTTAGGGGTTTTGATAATTACTTTCAATATTTTTTAATTTTTTTAATTTAATGTTATATGTGAGGAATTGTAACATCCCACATCGCCCAGGGGAGTGATCCTTAAATGTATATTCTCATCCCTACCTAGCACGAGGCCTTTTGGGAGCTCACTGGCTTCGGATTCCGTAGGAACTTCGAGGTTAAGCGAGAAGGGGGCCTGAGCACTCCTATGATGGGTGACCCACTGGGAAGTTGCTCGTGAGTTCCCACAAACAAAACCGTGAGGGAATGGTAAGCCCAAGGCGGACAATATCGTGCTACGATGGTGGAGTGGGCCCGGGAAGTGATCCGCCCCGGGCCGGGATGTGACAATTGGTATCAGAGCCTAACCCTGGCCGTGTGTGTGCCGACGAGGACGTCGGGCCCCTAAGGGGGGTGGATTGTAACATCCCACATCGCCTAGGGGAGTGATCCTTAAATGTATATTCTCATCCTTACGTAGCACGAGGCCTTTTGGGAGCTCACTGGCTTCGGATTCCGTAGGAACTCCGAAGTTAAGTGAGAAGGGGGCCTGAGCACTCTCATGATGGGTGACCCACTGGGAAGTTGCTCGTGAGTTCCCAGAAACAAAACCGTGAGGGAATGGTAAGCCCAAAGCGGACAATATCGTGCTACGGTGGTGGAGCGAGCCCGGGAAGTGATCCGACTGATGTGAGAATTACTTGACACTCAAATTAAAACCCTATCGATGTAGTATATGAAAGTAGGGATCGTTTAAGGCCGGGGATTAGAAGGGATGCTAATCTATACAAATTAAACTCTAAAACACTAAAATTGGACTCTAGACAATGAAAACAGGTACTATGGGTCAATCTGAACGAATTTTAACTTCAAACAACTTAAAACAACCTAACTTGACTCAAACAAACCAAAACAAACTTAAAACAACAAATAAAACTCAACTAGACATATTCTAGACACTAGAGACTCAAAACAGGCTAAATAGACTCAAAACAACCAAACTAACTTAAACAGACTCAAAACAGGTTCTAAAGGGGTGAATTGGATGACTTTTAGACTAGTTAGACTCAAAACACTAAAAGGGGACAGATTTGGACGAATTTAAGCAGACTAAGACTCAATTAAGAACTAAGGGGGTTTTTGGACGAATTAAGCAAAACTAAGCAGATTTAAGCAAACAAAGTAAATTGAAAGAGATAAAGGTGAATTCAGTGGTGAAAACTAGTTAGAGGGTTCCTCTCCACACATGAACATATGCATACAAATTGATTTCCAGCTATTCTTTCGATAAATCATGGATGACAATGCTTCGAATTAATTGTATTGCACTAATCAATTCCCAGATTTCCCTAAGTTCATTGAATTGAATGGATAACGCATCACAACCAAATTATTCTTATCAAGTTCCCTAACTATGGAATACGCATGATAGAGATACATATCAAAGATCATTAAGTTCCATGGAAATCATGAACATTGACAAGGCATTCATAACTATGGAATACGCATGTTACTCTTGCCTAGGATTTACTTAACACAATTGTGACTAACAATCTTTACTACTTGTGAATATAAGTTCCTAACGATTAGGTGAAATTCCCTTATATCCTAGCATCAAATTCATGCATGTAAACTAAGTATGCATCCTTAATCAACACACAAGAACAAGTTCTTAATAAAACAGTTAAGCAAACCACATTCACAATTTATGAAACAATAACTGAAGGTAATCAATTCATATCAAACATATGTCCATGGCTTTGATTCCACCTCTAACTACAACGGAATTAGTTCCACATGTTCAACATAATTGAAAAGCAAGTTAAATTAAACATGAAGATCAAACAAGAGAAGAAAGAACTCCAAGAAACTCCAATGGTTGCACGGCAAGCCTTCTATTCTCTTCTCTGCGGCAAAGTATGGTTTTCTGAATGTATATGGGGGTGGTTGGATGGTATGGTGCGGCAGAGGGTGAATTAGGTCAGAAACTATGGAGAATGGTGAGGGAAAGGTGCAGCAGAGAGTGGTGGGTGATTTCTGGCGTGAATGATGTATATGGAGGGTGGTGAAACCTGCAGCAACCCTCTAAACTTGTATATATAGGCACCACAAACCCTAGGGTAATCAGATTAGGGCTAGGACTCAGCATAAACAAGGAATTAGGGCCCTAGGTGCGGCAAAAATTGTGAATCCATTAGGAAAAAGGATTGTGGCCCAATTGATTTCTGAAAAGGATTTGTAGAACCCAAATCCACAAGGAAAAGGCTTAATAAGTCAGAATCCAAGAGGGAATGGGAGTGAGAAGGCACGGCACAAAGGGATAAGGCAGGGAGCCTTGCAAGGCAAGGAAAAGACCTTCTAGAAAGGAGGGAGGCGCAAGATTTTTAGGCTTCTAGAAAGAATGTGTTTCTGGGCAGATTTTGGGGTTTCTAGAAGAGTTTGGGGCGCCACTTTTGTAGGGGAATGGATAGGACTTCTAGAAATCAGGTTTTAAGTCCCCTAAACTGAAGAAAACAGGTTAGGATAAGATTAGGATAAGATAAGGTAAGGATTGGATAAGATAAGATAAGATAAGGTTGTTTTGGATAATGTTTTGGATAATTCTCCTTCTTTTGAGCTGATTCCTTATCTTCTTATCTTTGACTTCTTTCTTCCATCTTCTTAGCTGATTTCAAGCCTTTATATCTTCAATTTCGTCCATCAACTTGCCTCCATGCTTGCACTACCCAATCTTGGCCCAAAAATGCTCTAGAATGCTCCAAATTGCTTCTTTTTGCCATTTTGACACTTAGAACCTACAAACACACGAAAATAGCTTAAAATACAAAATTAACTAAGAACTAACAACGTAAATGCATGAAAACAAGCTAACTAAGTCGCATAAATATGCTCCTATCAAATTCCCCCACACTTAGCTTTTGCTAGTCCTCAAGCAAAACGAAACCAAACAAACGAAACAAACACCAAACAAACTAGACCTTCCAACTTTCACCTCAGGGATTTTCAACATACATGACACATTTAAGATCATCATAACCATAGCTTTTAGTCTTCCCCACCCTTTAGTATATACTTAACCACAGTCACCATTCATTAGCTCTCATTTAACCAATTAAAACAATGTTTTGAACGTAGTAACATGCCTTAGAGAATTCACTCAATTCCTCACTAGGTACACTCTTATTTTCACTCAGATTTTCTAACTACACTCCCTATACTAAGTATATGTGAGAAGATTGATGTAAACATGAAAACGAACACTCACATATGTTTATGACAAAGAAAGCAATTTCTGGAGTTAATAAACATGTTTATATATGATCTCATGAATGGAATGCTACTACTTAGATGCGAGAATCAGGGATACCATATGCTCGTACCAATCCCAAACTCCACATATTGAAACACACAACACTCAAGATTGAAGTATAGGGTTGTAATGGGGCTTAGGGTATTGGCTAACAAAGAAAGGTAAGGAAAACAAACGTTCTTAAAGCAAAAGCAAGCAAAGTAATGAATATGACACTTAGAACTCCCTTTCTAAATGCAGCCGCACACTTTGATACATAAGGGGAAGATCACACATATTTTAGGGCCGAATTCAACTTTTTGGACCCTTTCTTCAACAATCAACACTTGTAAACTCTTTTTCACATTTTTCACAACTTCTCTTTTGTTCTTTCTATTTTTCACGAATTGTTCTTCTTCTTGTTTCTTTTTTTCTTCTCCACCCGTGCCTCTTTTGTGACTTTGGCACACATAAATGCACAACTTTCTTTCCCCCACACTTGTTTGCTGCCCAATAACGAACAAAAGGAATTCACTCTAAGTCATGCTTAGCTATGCCTTAAGAGCAAGGGTAAGGATGGTCCTAATCTAGGCTAGGAAGGGATATTGTGGGTAAACAAAAAAAAACATAGGCTAAACAAGGCTCAAAAGGGTTAAACCTACAAAATAAATAACATAGGGAGGTTCGGCTATTTGGCACTGGTTCACTACACAACTTCATCTTGTTTATGTGTTATGCTAATCAATTTCATGCTTTGAATGAAACGGGTATGAGTTCTAGTATTTGGAACTAAATGATGAAACGCCTTCTAAGTAGCAACCAAGCAAAGAATAATGAGATCATGCAACGACTTTAGAAAACAACAAATGCACAGATTTTAACTCTCCAAAGAACGTTTTAAGCTCAAGTCTCTCAAGGTTGTAGCGTTAGTTTGAGATTCTTCCTTCAAGCATGTTACAAAAACTGATTTTGTCCTTTGTGATTAAACATGAATTCATGAATTATAACCATAATCAAGCATAAACCAGAGAGCAATTCAAACCTCCATCCATGTTTATAACTTCCCTCAATAGTCATGCAATTAAAAACCGAATCCTCATCATTGTGTTGGAATGTACCTAAGACACAAACAAACACACAAAAACAACTCTTTTTGGGTTTTTCAAAACAATTTTTCAAATTTTTATGGTATTTTCGGATTTTCTTGTCAAAACACACTAAAAGACTCCAAAACAGCTTAAAAACACTTAAAAACACTGAAAACAACATTCAAAGTGATAGGTGATAAAAACCCATGAATTTCATGCAAAAACACTTTGTTACCCCCCCCCCACACTTAAATCAAACATTGTCCTCAATGTTTCAAACATAAACTCACACAAAAACAAGCAAATAACACAACTAACACACATAACAGAGATGGCAAAACAGAAGCAATAAAGAGAGAGAGTTTAAGAATGCAAATCTGGTTTTGGAGCTAGAATTCCATCTTTCTCTCGTTTGAACACATGGGTTGCCTCCCAAGAAGCGCTTGCTTTAACGTCTTCCAGCCGGACGATTCTTCCATTTATGCTCCCATGAAACCCACGGCATGGAGGGGTACATCCTCCACAACATGCTCCTCAAAAGTCTCATAATATGGCTTCAATCGATGTCCATTCACTTTAAACTCCTGATCCCTCTTCAAACTTTGGATTTGAACTGCACCATGAGGGAAAACATTAGTAACAACAAAAGGACCAATCCACTTAGAACGTAACTTACCCGGAAACAACCGAAGGCGAGAATTGAAAAGTAACACTTTCTGCCCCACAAAGAACACTTTGCTACGAATCATCTTGTCATAGGCAGCCTTTGTTTTCGCCTTGTAAATGTGAGCGTTCTCATAAGCTTCATTCCTTATCTCTTCAAGCTCATTCAATTGAAGCTTCCTATGAATCCCAGCAGCATCAATGTCCATGTTGAATGTCTTCACAGCCCAATGTGCCCGATGCTCTAACTCAACAGGTAAGTGACATGGTTTCCCATAAATCAGCCGAAATGGGGACATCCCAATTGGTGTTTTGTAGGCAGTACGATACGCCCACAATGCATCATTCAAGCGCAAGCTCCAATCCTTCCGAGTTGGTCCGACTGTCTTCTCCAAAAGCTCCTTGATTTCCCTATTAGAAACCTCGGCTTGCCCACTTGTTTGAGGATGATAAGGTGTTGAAACCTTATGCGTGACATTATACTTCTTGAGCAGCGCCTCAATGGTTCGATTGCAAAAATGGGAGCCCCCATCACTGATTAGTACTCTTGGCATTCCAAACCTTGCAAATATGTTAGTTTTAATGAAATCTGCAACCACTTTAGAATCATTAGCACGGGTGGCTTTTGCTTCCACCCATTTCGACACATAATCCACAGCAAGCAAAATATAAAGGAAACCATGTGAAGAAGGGAAAGGCCCCATGAAATCAATACCCCAAACGTCAAAGATTTCAACAGAATATATAGGGTGCTGCGGCATTTGGGTTCTTGCACTAATATTACCAGTTCTTTGACAACGATCACATGTCATACAAAAAGTTCTAGCATCTCTAAAGATAGTAGGCCAATAAAATCCACATTCTAAAACTTTATGTGCTGTTCTTTGAGTGCCAAAGTGACCTCCACATGCATAAGTGTGACAGAAAGTTAAAATTGAATTAAACTCAGAATTATGCACACACCTACTAAGAATCTGATCAGGGCAATGTTTCCACAAGTATGGGTCATCCCAAACATAAGAACGTGCATCCTTTTGAAATTTTTCACGTTGGTGTTTGTTTAGCTCTCTTGGAATGTGTTTAGACACCAAATAATTCACTAAATCAGCATACCATGGCTCACTTACCTTGATGGACAGCAGCTGCTCATCTGGGAATGTCTCTTGGATAGGCACGACCTCCTCCTCATGCACCATACGGCTCAAGTGGTCAGCCACCACGTTTTCACTCCCTTTCTTGTCCCGGATTTCAATATCGAACTCTTGGAGAAGAAGCATCCAGCGAATGAGTCTTGGTTTGGCCTCTTTCTTGGTGAACAAATACTTCAAAGCTGCATGGTCAGTGTAAATAATAACTTTAGTACCAAGTAAATAAGAACGAAACTTATCTAAAGCAAACACAACAGCAAGAAGTTCTTTTTCAGTGGTAGAGTAATTCAATTGTGCATCATTCAAGGTCCGAGATGCATAATAGATGACATGGGGCTTCTTGTCCTTCCTTTGTCCCAAAACAGCTCCTAATGCATAATCAGAAGCATCACACATAAGCTCAAAAGGAAGGCTCCAATCTGGTGGGACTATGATAGGGGCCGAAGTTAGCATCTCTTTGAGGTGTTTGAATGCCTTCTCACATTCCTCATCAAACACAAAAGTCACATCTTTCTGGATGAGACGACAAAGGGGGGTGGAGATCTTCGAAAAATCCTTGATGAATCGCCTATAGAAACCTGCATGTCCAAGAAAAGAACGAACCTCTCTAACCGAAGTAGGAGAGGGTAAGTAACGCACAAGGTCTATTTTTGATTTATCAACCTCAATTCCCCTTTCTGAAATGATATGACCTAAAACTATGCCTTGTTTTACCATAAAGTGACATTTTTCCCAATTCAAAACAAGGTTAGTTTCAATGCACCGTTTTAGAATCAAAGTGAGATTATCTAAGCACCCATCAAACGAATCCCCAAAAACACTAAAATCATCCATGAATACCTCAATAATCTTCTCCACAAAATCTGAAAAGATACTTACCATGCATCTTTGAAAGATGGCAGGTGCATTGCATAAACCGAATGGCATGCGACGATAGGCAAAGGTACCAAAGGGGCACGTGAAAGTGGTCTTTTCTTGGTCATCCAGAGCTATAACAATCTGATTATACCCAGAATAACCATCAAGAAAACAATAAAAAGAATGACCGGCTAACCTTTCAAGCATTTTATCAATGAATGGCAAAGGGAAGTGGTCCTTCCTCGTGGTGGCGTTTAGCTTTCTATAGTCGATACACATTCTCCAACCTGTTTGGACACGTGTGGGCACAAGTTCATTCTCCGCATTCTTCACCACAGTGACCCCAGATTTCTTTGGAACACATTGCACCGGTGAAACCCAACGGCTATCCGAGATTGGATAAATCACTCCACAATCAAGAAGCTTTATAATCTCCTTCTTCACAACTTCCATCATTGGAGGGTTGAGTCGGCGTTGAGCCTCTCGAGTTGGTTTAGCCCCCTCCTCTAGAAGTATGCGATGCATGCATGTTGTAGGGCTGAACCCCCTAATATCGGCCAATGTCCACCCAATGGCTGTTTTGTGCTCTTTCAACACCCGAATTAACTTTCCTTCCTCTGTTGCCGTAAGTGTGGAGGACACAATGACGGGCAACGTCTCGTTATCTCCCAAAAAGACGTACTTCAAATGATCCGGCAATGGTTTAAGCTCAAGTACAGGTGCCTGAATCACTGAGGGTAACAACTTGTTAGTAGAAATTGGAATTGAAATTGGTTTTGAAAGCTTACCACGGTGCTGAGGTAGTGACTCTAGGGCAGCCACCATCTCGGCCTCCTCTTCACTTCTAGGCACGGAAATATTGGGTTTTTGCCCAATTCCTTGTGCAATTGTTGATTCAAGGGGATCCCTCTCCAAGGAATCAAGGTAATCCTGCGCCAATTCATCAAATATATCAATAGCAAAACAAGAATGATTTTCTTTAGGAAATTTAATAGTTTCAGCAAGATTGAAATCAATAACTTCCCCATCAAATTCCATTGTCAACGTCCCTTTGAACACATCGATCTTGGTGCGGGCTGTTTTCATGAAAGGTCTCCCAAGGAGGATCGGCAATGGGGTAGAATGGGGTGTATCCTCCATGTCAAGCACATAAAAGTCCGCTGGAAAAATCAGATTTCCAACCTGCACCAAAACATCTTCCAAAACTCCTTTTGGATATGCATTAGAACGATCGGCTAATTGGATTATAACACCATCGTTTTTAAGCTCACCTAAGTTCATAGATGCATAAATAGAGTATGGCGTGACATTAATTGAAGCTCCTAAGTCTAACATAGCATGTTCAAACTTAGTACTACCAATAACGCAAGGAATTGTAAAACTACCCGGATCTTTGCATTTAGGGGGTAATTTCCTTTGTAGAACAGCAGAGACATTCTCACTTACTTGAACCACTTCTTTGTTAGAAATCCTTCTCCTTGTTGTACAAAGCTATTTCAAAAACTTAGCATACCTTGGGACTTGCTTTATTGCATCAAGGAGTGGGATATTGACTTGAACTTTCTGGAATGTCTCTAGAATGTCTTTTTCAGCATCCTCTTTCTTTGATTGCCGCAACCTGCCAGGAAAGGGCACAATTAGTGGAGTAAAGCTAGAAGAATTCATATTGGAACTTACCTTGATGGTTGGGGATGGTTTAGAAGTGGGAATTGGCTGCGGCAAGGATTGTGCATTCCTTGCCGTGGGTTTGGGTGATTCATCCTCCTCCAATTGCAGCTTTTTGTCCTCTTCTTGACTTGATCTAGATGGTAATGAATCAGTTCCAACCTGCTTACCACTTCTCAACGTGATTGCTTGGGCGGTTTCAAATCCTCCTTTAGGATTAACAACGGTTGAACTAGGCAATCTGCCTTGTTCTCGGAATTGGCCCATGAATTCAGCCATTTGCCCCATTTGTTTCTTCAATTCGTCCACCTCTTTAGCTTGATTTTTTATGCTCTGCACGTCCTGCGTCAAAGAGGTTAGTACTTGAAGAATTTTATCATTATTTAACGACGAACCTGAATTAGTTTGGGCCGAAGTTGGTTGAGGTTGTGGGGCTGCATACGGCCTTGGAAACATCCCAGGGGGCTGTCTAAATCCGCTTTGTGGCTGTGCTTGCTGAGAGTCCCTCCACTTGAAGTTTGGATGATCTCTCCATCCTGGATTGTATGTGTTTGAGTATGGGTCGTGTCTTTGTTGGGTTTGGCCTTGAAAACCCACGGCTTGGGCAGTTTCCCAGCCCCCATTCTCAATCAATTGAGGGCATTGATCGTTGAGATGTCCCTGCATAGAACACACTCCACGTATGGCCGGCCTTTGTGCTTTGGTTCCATCCACAACCTGTGACAAAAGAAGAGTGAGATTAGCCATTTGAGATTGTAATTCTGCAATTGCATTTACCTCATTCACTTGTTGTTGCCGTGGCCCTTCTCTCTGTCCAACTCCTTCGTATTGTTGCGCATTCAAGGCTCGATTTGCAATTAGAGTCTTGGCAGCCACGGGTGTTTTGTCAACCAAAGCTCCTCCCGCTGAAGCATCAAGCATTTGTCTCTCAATGGGGAGAAGTCATTCATAGAAATATTGGAGGAGAAGCTCTTCTTTCATTTGGTGTTGTGGACAAGAAGCAACAAGCGCCTTGAAACGCTCATAATAGGCTAGAAACGATTCCCCTTGGTTTTGTTGAATGCCACTTATCCTTTTCCTCAAGAGAATGACTCTTGAAGTTGGGAAAAATTTCTCTAAGAATGCGCGCTTCATGCTTTCCCACGAAGTAACGGTTCCAGGTGCTAGTTCGTAGAGCCAATCCTTAGCCTTTTCCAAAAGAAAGAATGGAAAGGCTTTCATCTTCAATATACTCCCATAAACATTGACAGGGGTCATGCTTGAACAAACCACTTCAAATTCCTTCAAGTGCTTGTTCGGATCTTCCATAGACAACCCGTGGAATTTGGGGATGTGGTGCAACAAGCTAGACTTCAATTCGAATTCGTCAGTCTTGCCCTCGGCTGCCCTAGGATACTGAATGCATAAAGGGGTTGCATTGTCCAATCCCGAGGCTGAAAGTTCTTTGATTGTTCGGTTATCTGCAGCCATGTCGTGCTCCTCTTCCAAATCCTCTTCAATTTCAACTTCAGATTCGGAATTAGAACTTGAACTAAGTAGACCAGGTTCTGGGTGCTTCCTCTTCCTTCTCAAATCTCGCTCAAAATCGTCGTTAAACTCCAAGATATGTGTGTGAACGGGTTGAGAACTTCGAGTCATACACTAGTACCTAAAACAAAGAAAACAAAACAAATCAGAAAACTAAGCAAAACAAAAACAAAAACAAGTTCAAATACACGGCAGAAACTAAGAAGATTAGCAAGTTTGCTAATCCCCGGCAACGGCGCCAAAATTTGATGTGAGAATTACTTGACACTCAAATTAAAACCCTATCGACGTAGTATATGAAAGTAGGGATCGTTTAAGGCCGGGGATTAGAAGGGATGCTAATTTATACAAATTAAACTCTAAAACACTAAAACTGGATTCTAGACAATGAAAACAGGTACTATGGGTCAATCTGAACGAATTTTAACTTCAAACAACTTAAAACAACCTAACTTGACTCAAACAAACCAAAACAAACTTAAAACAACAAATAAAACTCAACTAGACAGATTCTAGACACTAGAGACTCAAAACAGGCTAAATAGACTCAAAACAACCAAACTAACTTAAACAGACTCAAAACAGGTTCTAAGGGGTGAATTGGATGACTTTTGGACTAGTTAGACTCAAAACACTAAAAGGGGACAGATTTGGACGAATTTAAACAGACTAAGACTCAATTAAGAACTAGGGGGTTTTTGGACGAATTAAGCAAAACTAAGCAGATTTAAGCAAACAAAGTAAATTGAAAGAGATAAAGGTGAATTCAGTGGTGAAAACTAGTTAGAGGGTTCCTCTCCACACATGAACATATGCATACAAATTGATTTCCAGTTATTCTTTCGATAAATCATGAATGACAATGCTTCGAATTAATTGTATTGCACTAATCAATTCCCAGATTTCCCTAAGTTCATTGAATTGAATGGATAACGCATCACAACCAAATTATTCTTATCAAGTTCCCTAACTATGGAATACGCATGATAGAGATACATATCAAAGATCATTAAGTTCCATGGAAATCATGAACATTGACAAGGCATTCATAACTATGGAATACGCATGTTACTCTTGCCTAGGATTTACTTAACACAATTGTGACTAGCAATCTTTACTACTTATGAATATAAGTTCCTAACGATTAGGTGAAATTCCCTTATATCCTAGCATCAAATTCATGCATGTAAACTAAGTATGCATCCTTAATCAACACACAAGAACAAGTTCTTAATAAAACAGTTAAGCAAACCACATTCACAATTTATGAAACAATAACTGAAGGTAATCAATTCATATCAAACATATGTCCATGGCTTTGATTCCACCTCTAACTACAACGGAATTAGTTCCACATGTTCAACATAATTGAAAAGCAAGTTAAATTAAACATGAAGATCAAACAAGAGAAGAAAGAACTCCAAGAAACTCCAATGGTTGCACGGCAAGCCTTCTATTCTCTTCTCTGCGGCAAAGTATGGTTTTCTGAATGTATATGGGGGTGGTTGGATGGTATGGTGCAGCAGAGGGTGAATTAGTCAGAAACTATGGAGAATGGTGAGGGAAAGGTGCAGCAGAGAGTGGTGGGTGATTTCTGGCGTGAATGATGTATATGGAGGGTGGTGAAACCTGCAGCAACCCCCTAAACTTGTATATATAGGCACCACAAACCCTAGGGTAATCAGATTAGGGCTATGACTCAGCATAAACAAGGAATTAGGGCCCTAGGTGCGGCAGAAATTGTGAATCCATTAGGAAAAAGGATTGTGGCCCAATTGATTTCTGAAAAGGATTTGTAGAACCCAAATCCACAAGGAAAAGGCTTAATAAGTCAAAATCCAAGAGGGAATGGGAGTGAGAAGGCACGGCACAAAGGGATAAGGCAGGGAGCCTTGCAAGGCAAGGAAAAGACCTTCTAGAAAGGAGGGAGGCGCAAGATTTTTAGGCTTCTAGAAAGAATGTGTTTCTGGGCAGATTTTGGGGTTTCTAGAAGAGTTTGGGGCGCCACTTTTGTAGGGGAATGGATAGGACTTCTAGAAATCAGGTTTTAAGTCCCCTAAACTGAAGAAAACAGGTTAGGATAAGATTAGGATAAGATAAGGTAAGGATTGGATAAGATAAGATAAGATAAGGTTGTTTTGGATAATGTTTTGGATAATTCTCCTTCTTTTGAGCTGATTCCTTATCTTCTTATCTTTGACTTCTTTCTTCCATCTTCTTAGCTGATTTCAAACCTTTATATCTTCAATTTCGTCCATCAACTTGCCTCCATGCTTGCACTACCCAATCTTGGCCCAAAAATGCTCTAGAATGCTCCAAATTGCTTCTTTTTGCCATTTTGACACTTAGAACCTACAAACACACGAAAATAGCTTAAAATACAAAATTAACTAAGAACTAACAACGTAAATGCAGGAAAACAAGCTAACTAAGTCGCATAAATATGCTCCTATCACTGCCCCGGGCCGGGATGTGACAGGAATGGTCAGTGGCCTTCTCTTTTGTTATGTGATGAATGTTAAATTTCGTCGCATATTCACATTTCATTAGGCGGCAAACTTTCCTGCTCACTTATTAGTGACGAATCTAAAAGTATAAGTGAAGCAAAATATTTTGGTGTCCTACGAAAATCTTAATGTGACGATTTTCAAAAAAGCGTCACCTATTTTACCCAAATGTGATGAATCTGCACGCGCCACAAAAAATTCTATCACCTAGTGCGTTATTCTTAAATAAGGTAGGAACTTTCATAAGGAAGTAAGTCTCACAAAAAACCCTATGGCTATGGCAAAAACTCGAGTATGGACGAAATCCATAGTCTAAGGAAAAATGCGTGAGAAATGCAAAGTCAAAAGAAACATCTACGTGACATCATCAGGGATATGATCAACCCAAGGTGGGTGCCTTGTTAAAACCTAGTTAGGTAGCAAAAACCTAGTGGAAAAAATGTTCCTAATCATAGGGAAAAAGAGTACATTAAGATCAAGCAAGTATACTTCAGGATACTCCCCTTGAGTTTGACACAATTCCAAATAGAACTAGCAATGTTACAACTTAGAAAGTTTACGCATACCAACTCCTTGAACAAGCTTCTGAAATGTTGCCTTCGGTAGTGATTTGGTGAAGAGGTCGGCCAGATTGTCTTGTGAATGGATTTAAGTGACTTCAATCTTCTGATGCTATTGTTGTTGATGTGAGACGAAGAACTTAGGTGTAATGTGCTTGGTGTTGTCTCATTTGATGTAACCCTTCTTGAGCTGTGTTGTCGTCATAGATCATCGTCGAAATGTCAACGACAGGGTAAAGATCGTAGGAGCTCCGAATATGGCCCATAAAACCAAAAGCATTCCCGAGTTTCTTCATGTAAGGTAAAAATTTCAGCATGTTTAGATAAAGTGGCAACTAAGGTCTATTTAGTTGACCTCCAAGAGATTGCGGTGCCTCCAACGGTAAAGACATAATCCGTTTGAGAATGCGCCTTTTGTGGATCATATAAGTATCATGCTTCGGCATAACTAACAAGGTGAGAATCGACTCGAGGTAAGTGGGTGCGGCATCACTTGAGGATCCATAGGGATAGAACAAGCCCAAATTCGTAGTACCTGATAGGAGCATATTTATGCGACTTAGTTAGTTTGTTTTCTTGCATTTACATAGTTAGTTATTGTTTCTTATAGTGATTTAAGTTATTTTCGTGTGTTTGTAGGTTTAATTGGCAAAGTTAGCAAGAAAGTGCATTTTGGTGCATTTTAGAGCAAAATTGGGCTGGAATGAAGTGTATGCATATGAAGCACAAGGAATGGACGAATTTGAAGTTCAAGAGAGGCTAGGAATGTGCAAAAGAGTTGAAGAAATTAATTCAAGTCTTGGAAGATAAGGAATCAGCTAAAAAGAAGGAACATTATCCAAAACCTTATCCAACCTTATCTTATCCAAACTAACCTTATCTTATCCTATCATAATCTTATCCTAACTTAATTCCAGCTGCAAGGAATGGATTCTTTTCAGATTAGGACACCTAAAAACCTGGTTCTAGAAGCCAAGCCTTTCCCTAAAATCCTGCAGCAACATACATCCCTATTCCCTTTGGATTTCTGAATTCTAGAAGTCCTTTTCCTTGTTGAATTGGAGTCCAAATCCTTCTCCTATAAACCTTGCCGTGCCCTATGCCTATATATATGTAAAACATATTTTTCTGCAAGGTTACGCACCCATATACACATCCTTCTATTTCAGAGAGAGTTTTAGAGAGAGTGCCGCAGGTTTCTTGGAGAAGTCTTGGAGATTTGTGCGTGCTTAGCCATTCAAAGGGGGTTCGAAATATGCCATTGGAGGGCTGGGACGCTTCTGGTTCTTTCTATCCTTAGTTTTTGTTCAATGTTTAATTTAATTTGCTTTTCAATTATGTTAGACATGTGGAAGTAATTTCTTTTTAGTTAGAGGTGAATTTGAAGCCATGGACATATGTTTTATATGAATTGATTTCCTCCAGTTATGATTTCATGAATCGTGGATGTGGTTTACTTATCTGTTTTATTGAGAACTTGTTCTTGTGTGTTGATTGAGGGTGCACACTTAGTTTGCATGCATGAATTTGATGCTAGAGTATAAGGGAATTTCACCTAATCGTTATGAACTTATATTAATGAGTAGTAAAAGTCGCTCGTCACGATTGTGTTAAGTAAATCCTAGGCAAGAGTAACATTCTTTTCATAGTTATGAATGCCTTGTCAATGCTTATGGTTTTCACAAAGCTTAATGATCTTTGTTTCGTGTCTCTATCATGCTTTTCATAGTTAGGGAGCTTAATAAAGAATAATTTGGTTGTGATGCGTTATCCATTCAATTCAATGAATCTAGGGAAATCTGAGAATTAATTAGTTTAATACAATTAATTAGGGGCATTGTCATCCATGGTTTATCGAAATAATAACTGGAAATCGATTCGTATGCATATGCTTCATGTGTGGAGAAGGAACCCTCTAACTAGCCTTTCACCATTCTATTTCACCAATTTCCTGTCTTTTCAAAGTTGTTTTATAAGTTTCTGTTTTAAAGTTTCAATTTCGTCAAAATAAAATCCATTTTTCTTAAGTCTTGTTTATTAAATCAAAACCTGTTTTCTTTTAGTTGTTTGAGTCTTTTGAGTTCTATTTTCATCAAAACCAATTGTTAGGTCTAGATTTGAGTCTTTTTTATTGTTTCTTGCTGTTTTTAGTGTCTTAAGTTAGTTTTGAGTCAATAGAGTCTAGTTTAGTGTTTTTGAGTCTTATTTGTGTTGATTAGCATCCCTAGTTAATCCCCGGTTTAGAACAATCCCTACTTGCATCTCTACTACAATAATCATCAATAGGGTTTAATTTGTGTGTTAAGTTAATTCTCACATCAAATTTTGGCGACGTTGCCGGGGATTAGCAAAATTGCTAATCCCTTGTTTGCCGTGGGTTTTGTGTTTCTTTTACTTTGTTTTGTGTTTTTGTTTTGTTTTCTTTGTTTAGGTACTAGTTTATGACTCGAACTTCTCAACCTGTTCGTAGCATATCTTGGAGTTTAACGATGATTTTGGACGAGATTTGAGATGAAAAAGAGGCGTCCAGAACCTAGCGAACCTAGTTCAAGTTCAGAGGCCGAATTTGAATTTGAAGAAGAAGAAGAAGTCATGGCAGTGGATAATCGTACAATCAAAGAACTCTCGGCCTCGGGGTTGGCCAATGCCGCACCCCTTTGCATTCAATATCCGGCAGCTGCTTAAGGCAAGACCAATCAGTTCGAATTGAAATCAAGCTTGTTGCATCACATTCCCAAATACCATGAGCTGTCCATGGAAGATCCAAACAAGCATCTTAAGGAGTTCGAAGTGGTTTATTCGAGCATGACACCCATCAATGTCAATGGGAACATTTTGATGATGAAGGCATTTCCATTCTCTCTTTTGGAAAAAGGCTAAAGATTGGTTTTATGAATTAGCACCCGGAACGGTCACTTCTTGGGAAAACATGAAGAGGGCGTTTTTAGAGAAGTTCTTCCCTACTTCGAGAGTCATTCTCTTGAGGAAGAAGATTAGTGGCATTCAACAAAGCCAATGAGAGTCATTTCCAGCATACTATGATCATTTTAAGGCTCTTGTCACCTCATGTCCTCAACATCAAATGTAAGAAGAAATTTTACTTCAATACTTCTATGAATGACTTCTTCCAATTGAGCGACAAATGCTAGATGCTTCAACGGGAGGTGCATTGGTTGACAAAACACCAATGGCTGCAAAGACCCTAATTGCCAACCGAGCGTTGAATGCACAACAATACGAAGGCCTTGGACAAAGAGACCCCCCACGGCAGCAAGTTAATGAGGTAAGTAATATGTCCGACATTCAACCTTAATTAGCTAACCTCACTTGCATTATGTCTCAGATGGCCGAAGGGATGAAGATACAAGGACCAAGTGTTTGTGGCGTGTGTTCTATGTAAGGACACCTCATTGACCAATGCCCTCAATTGATTGAGAATAGAGGGTGGGAATCTGCCAATGTCGTGGGTTTTGGGAGCCAAAATTAGCCACGCAATGATCCATACTCCAACACTTACAATCCGGGTTGGAGAGATCATCCAAATTTCAAGTGGAGGGAGCCTCAACAACCTCAACAACAAAGTAGATTTAGGCAGCAACCTCTAGGCTTCTATCGAAAGCCATTCGCACCAACCCAATCCCAAACACAAACTGCCCTAACCAATTCAGGTTTTTTTTTTTATAATGATACGGTTATTAAATTACTCACTTCTTTATGTTAGGGACAAGAGATTCAAAACAAAGCAATGCTAAATCAAGCTAAAGAGGTGAACGATTTAAAGAAACAAATGGGGCAGATGGCAGAGTTCATGGGACAGTTTCAAGAACAAGGCAAATTGCCTAGTTCAACCATTGTGAATCCGAATGGAGGATTTGAAACCGCCAAAGCAATCATGTTGAGAAGTGGCAAGCAAGTTGGAACTGGCCCACAACCATCCACATCTAGTCAAGAGGAGGATGAAAAGTTAATGATCGAAGAGGAGGAGGGAACCAAACCCACGGCAAGGGTGAGCAACCTTTGCCGCAGCAACATTCCACTCCTAAATCGTCCCCAACCACCAAGGTAAGTCCAAATTCGAATTTTTCTAGTTCTATTCCACTAAATACACCCTTTTCTAGTAGGTTTAGGAAATCAAAGAAGGAAGAGAACGAGAAAGACATTCTAGAAACGTTTAGGAAAGTGCAAGTCAATATACCTCTCCTTGATGCAATTAAGAAAGTTCCAAGGTATGCTAAGTTTTTGAAAGAGCTTTGTACAACAAGGAGGAGGATTTTGAACAAAGAAGTTGTCCAGGTAAGTGAGAATGTCTCTGCTATTTTGCAAAGGAAATTACCCCCTAAATGCAAAGATCCGAGTAGTTTTACAATTCCTTGTGTTATTGGCAATACTAAGTTTGAACATGCTATGTTAGACTTAAGGGCTTTAATTAATGTCATGCCTTACTCAATTTATGCATCTATAAACTTAGGAGAGCTTAAAAACGATGGTGTTATAATTCAATTAGCCGATCGTTCTAATGCATTTCCGAAAGGAGTTTTGGAAGATGTTTTGGTGCAGGTGTATAACTTGATATTCCCAGCAGATTTCTATGTTTTAGAGATGGAGGATTCACCCAATGTCACCCCATTGCCGATCCTACTTAGGAAACCCTTCATGAAAACAGCACACACCAAGATCGACGTGTTCAATGGGACTTTAACAATGGAATTTGATGGGGAGATTATTGATTTTTATATTTCTGAAGCTATTAAATTCCCTAAAGATGATCATTCTTGCTTTTCTATTGATGCATTTGATTCATTGGCGCAGGAATTTCTTGACTCGTTGGACGAAGATCCCCTTGAAACAACAATTGTATAAGGAATTGGATTGAAGCCCAATCTGGCCGTACCTAATGAAGAACATGCCGAGGTTGTGGCTGCCTTTGAATCATTGCCACAACATCGTGGTAAGCCTTCTAACCCAATTCCAATTCCCGTTTCTACTAATACGTTGTTACCTTCTGTGATTCAGGCCCCTGTTCTTGAGCTCAAACCATTGCGGGATCATTTAGGGTACGTCTTCTTGGGAGATGAAGAGATGTTGCCCGTCATTGTCTCTTCATCACTCACGACAATAAAGGAGGAGAAGTTGATTCGGGTGTTGAAAGAGCACAAAACAACCATTAGATGGACATTGGCTGACATTAAAGGGATTAGCCCTACAACATGCATGCATCGCATACTTCTAGAGGAAAAGGCTAAACCAACTAGAGAGGCTCAACGACAACTCAACCCTCCAATGATGGAAGTTGTGAAGAAGGAAATTATCAAGCTTCTCGATTGTGGAGTGATTTATCCAATTTCGGATAGCTGTTGGGTTTCACCGATGTAAGTTGTTCCAAAGAAATTCGGAGTCACTGTGGTGAAGAATGCCGAGAATGAGCTTGTGCCAACCCATATCTAAACAGGTTGGAGAGTGTGCATCAATTATAGGAAGCTCAACACCACCACAAGGAAGGACCACTTCCCCTTGCCGTTCATTGATCAAATGCTTGAAAGGTTAACCGATCATTCTTTTTATTATTTTCTTGATGGTTATTCGGGATATAATCAGATTGTCATAGCTTCGGATGACCAAGAAAAGACCGCTTTCACTTGCCCCTTTGGTACCTTTGCCTATCGTCGCATGCCATTTGGTTTATGCAATGCACCTGCCACATTTCAAAGATGCATGGTAAGTATCTTTTCAGATTTTGTTGAGAAGATTATTGAGGTTTTCATGGATGACTTTAGTGTATTTGGTGATTCGTTTGATGGTTGTTTGGAAAATCTCACATTAATCTTGCAACGATGCGTTGAAACTAACCTTGTTTTAAATTGGGAAAAATGTCACTTTATGGTTAAACAAGGCATAGTTTTAGGGCATATCGTTTCAGAAATGGGAATTGAGGTTGATAAATCAAAAATAGATCTTGTACGCTACTTACCCTCTCTTACTTCGGTTAGAGAGATTCATTCTTTTCTTTGACATGCAGGATTCTATAGGCGATTCATCAAGGATTTTTTGAAGATTTCCACACCCCTATGCCGACTCCTGCAGAAAGATGTGTCCTTTGAATTCAACGAGGAGTGTGAAAAGGCATTCAAACACCTCAAAGAGATGCTAACTTCGACCCCTATCATAGTCTCACCATATTGGAGCCTTCCTTTTGAGCTTATGTGCGATGCTTCCGATTATGCATTAGGAGTTGTTTTGGGACAAATGAAGGACAAGCAGCCCCATGTCATTTATTATGCATCTCAGACCTTGAATGATGCTCAATTGAACTACTCCACCACTGAAAAAGAACTTCTTGCTGTCGTATTTACTTGGTACTAAAGTTATTATTTACACTGATCATACAGCTTTGAAGTACTTGATGACAAAGAAGGAGGCCAAACCAAGGCTTATTCGATGGATGCTTCTTCTCCAGAAGTTCGATATCGAAATCCGAGACAAGAAGGGAAATGAAAACGTGGTGGCTGACCACTTGAGTCATTTGGTCCATGATGAAGATGTCGTGCCTATCCTAGAAACATTCCCTGATAAGCAGCTGCTGTCCATGAAGGTAAGTGTGCCATGGTATGCCGATTTAGTTAACTATTTGGTTACTAAACAAGTTCCAAACACCCTAAACAAGCAACAAGGTGATAAATTGAAGAAAGATGCATGGTTTTATGTTTGGGATAACCCTTATTTATGGAAATATTGCCCTGATCAGATTCTACATAGGTGTGTGCATCATTCTGAGTTTAATTCAATTTTAACTTTTTTGTCACACGTATGCATGTGGGGGACACTTTGGCACTCAAAGAACAGCACTTAAAGTGTTAGAATGTGGTTTTTATTGGCCTACGATCTTTAAGGATGCTAGAACTTTTTGTATGACTTGTGATCCTTGTCAAGGAATGGGCAATATAGGTTCAAAAGATCAAATGCCGCAAACCCCCATCTTTTGTGTCGAAATTTTTGATGTTTGGGGCATGGATTTTATGGGTCCTTTTCCTTCATCTCATGCTTTCACTTATATTTCACTTGCGGTTGATTATGTTTCAAAATGGGAGGAAGCAAAAGCCACCCGTACTAATGATTCTAAAGTGGTTGCAGATTTTGTTAAAACTAACATATTTGCAAGGTTTGGAATACCAAGAGTGCTAATCAGTGATGGGGGTTCCCATTTTTGCAATCAAACCATTGAGGCGCTGCTCAAGAAGTACAATTTCATACATAAGGCTTTAACACCTTATCATCCGCAAACAAGTGGGCAAGCTGAGGTTTTGAATAGGGAAATCAAGTAGATTTTGGAGAAGACCGTTGGGCCAACTCGTAAAGATTGGAGCTTGCGTTTGAATGATGCATTGTGGGCGTATCGTACTGCCTGCAAAACACCAATTGGGATGTCCCCCTTTCGGCTCATCTATAGGGAACCATGTCATCTTCCCGTCGAGCTAGAGCATCGTGCACATTGGGCTGTCAAAACATTCAATATGGATCTTGATGCCGCAGGTCTTCATAGAAAGCTTCAATTGAATGAGCTTGATGAAATTAGGAATGAAGCTTGTGAGAATGCTTGTATTTACAAGGAGAAAACGAAGGCATTCCATGACAAGATGATTCGTAGCAAGACGTTCTCTATAGGGCAGAAAGTGTTACTTTTCAATTATCGCCTTCGTTTGTTTCTGGGTAAGTTGCATTCTAAGTGGATTGGTCCTTTTGTTGTTACTAATGTTTTTCCTCAAGGTGCAGTCCAAATTCAAAGTGTGAAGACGAAACAAGAATTCAAAGTGAATTGACATCGTTTGAAGCCATATTACGAGACATTCGAGGAGCATGTCGTGGAGGATGTACCCCTCCATGCCATGGGGCCTATTGAAGCTTAAACGAAGGTATCGTCCGGCTGGAAGACGTTAAAGCAAGCGCTTCTTGGGAGGCAACCCATGCAAATAAGAAGAACTAGGAAGCTCCGGCATTGCTTTCACAACCAGATTTGCGTTTCTAACCCTACTCTTTATTGCTTTTACTTTGCCATAATTGTCATGTTTGTTAGTTGTGTTGTTTGCTTGCTTGTGTGTGAGTCTATGTTTGAAACATTGAGGACAATTTTTTATTTAAGTGTTGGGGGGTGGGGGGTAAACAAGCTGTTTTTGCATGATTTTCGTTGGATTTTATCACCTATCACTTCTAAAGTTGGTTTTCACTGTTTTAAATGTTTTTAGTGTGTTTTGAAGTATTTTAATGTGTCTTGAACAGAAAATACGAAAATTTGAAAAAAAAAACATCAAAAAATTTTTGAAAAATACCAAAGAGAGTCATTTTTAGAGCCATTTTTATGTGTTTGTGTCTTAGGGTACCTTCCAACATAATGATGAGGATTTGGTTTTTAATTGCATGACTGTTAAAGAAAGTTACAAACATGGATTGAAGTTTGATATGCTCTTTGGTTTATGCTTGGTTATAGTTGACATTCATGAATTCACATGTAATCACAAAAAGAAAAAAAATCAGTTTTTGTAACATGCTTGAAGGAAGTAACTCAAACTAACGCTACAACCCTGAGAGACTTGAGCCTATACTTTGTTTGGAGAGTTATTAATCTTGACATTCTTGTTTTCTAAAGTCTTTGCATGATCTCATTATTTCTTTGCTTGGTTGCTACTTAGAATGCATTTTCATCACTATAGATCCAAATACTAGATCTCATATCCGTTTCATTCAAAACTAAAATTGATTGCATAACAAATAACAAGATGAAGTTGTTTAGTTAAACCAAAGCCAAAAAGCCGTATCCCTTTGCATATGTATTGTAGGTTTAACCCGTTGAGCCTTGTTTAGCCTAATTTTCTTTGTTAGCCACATTATCCTTACCTAGCCTCGTATAGGACTATCCACACCCTTGTTCTTAAAGGATAGTGAAGCATGACTTATAGGGAATTCCTTTTTATCGATATTATGCAGAAAAAGAAGTGTGGGGGAAGGGATTTTCGTGCAAAAGAAAAGAAAAAAAGAGAAAAAAAAAATATTCGTAGAAAAAGAGAAAAAAGAAAGAAAAAGTGTGTGAAAAAAGAAAGAAAAAGAGTTGAAAAATAAGTGAGGATGAGCTCACAAGCATTGGTTGCTGAAGAAAGGGTTCAAAAGTTTGAATTTGGCCCTAAAAGTTGTGTAAATCTCCCTTCGTGTTTAGAGTTTGATTTCTGCAATCAAAAGTGAATTCTAAGTGTTGATTTCATTGCTTTGCTACTATTTCTTTAAGAACCGTTGTTATCCTTTACCTTTCTTTGTTAGCCAATACCCTTAGCCCCGTTACAACCCTTGACTTCTATCTTGATTGTTATGTGTTTCAATATGTGGAGTTTGAGATTGGTATGAGCATATGGTATCCCTGGTATGAGCATATGTTATCCCTGGTTCTCGCGTCTAAGTAGTGGCATTCCATTCATGAGATCATATATATACATGCATTAATAATTCCAGAAAACTGCCTTCTTTGTTATAACATATGTGATGTTTAGTCTACATGTTTACATCAATCTTCTCACATATACCTAGTGTAGGGAGTGTAGTCAGAAAATCAGTGTGAAAATAGAGTGTATATCTTGTGAGGAATTGAGGGATTCTCTAAGGCATGTTACTACATTCAAAACATTGTTTTAATTGATTAAATGCGAGCTAGTAAGTGATGACTATGATTAAGTATGTGCTCGAGAGTAGGGATGGCTAAAATTATTAATACATGTATATGTTTAAAACAAGGAAGGCACTTTCTGGAATTATTAATACATGTATATGTATGATCTCATGAACAGAATGCTACTACTTAGACGCGAGAACCAGGGATACCATATGCTCATACCAATCCCAAACTCCAAATTATTGAAACACATAACAATCAAGATAGAAGTCAAGGGTTGTAACGGGGCTAAGGGTATTGGCTAACAAAGAAAGGTAAAGGATAACAAAGGTTCTTAAAGAAATAGTAGCAAAGCAATGAAATCAACACTTAGAATTCACTTTTGATTGCAGAAATCAAACTCTAAACACGAAAGGAGATTTACACAACTTTTAGGGCCAGATTCAAACATTTGAACCCTTTCTTCAGCAACCAATGCTTGTGAGCTCATCCTCACTTATTTTTCAACTCTTTTTCTTTCTTTTTTCACACACTTTTTCTTTTTTTTCTCTTTTTCTACGAATATTTTTTTTTCTCTTTTTTTCTTTTCTTTTGCACGAAAATCCCTTCCCCCACACTTCTTTTTCTGCATAATATCGATCAAAAGGAATTCCCTATAAGTCATGCTTCACTATCCTTTAAGAACAAGGGTGTGGATAGTCCTATACTAGGCTAGGTAAGGATAATGTGGCTAACAAAGAAAATTAGGCTAAACAAGGCTCAACGGGTTAAACCTACAATACATATGCAAAGGGATATGGCTTTTTGGCTTTGGTTTAACTAAACAACTTCATCTTGTTATTTGTTATGCAATCAATTTTAGTTTTGAATGAAACGGATATGAATTCTAGTATTTGGATCTATAGTGATGAAAATGCATTCTAAGTAGCAACCAAGCAAAGAAATAATGAGATCATGCAAAGACTTTAGAAAACAAGAATGTCAAGATTAATAACTCTCCAAACAAAGTATAGGTTCAAGTCTCTCAGGGTTGTAGCATTAGTTTGAGTTGCTTCCTTCAAGCATGTTACAAAAACTGATATTTTTTCTTTTTGTGATTACATGTGAATTCATGAATGTCAACTATAACCAAGCATAAACCAAAGAGCATATCAAACTTCAATCCATGTTTGTAACTTTCTTTAACAGTCATGCAATTAAAAACCAAATCCTCATCATTGTGTTGGAAGGTACCCTAAGACACAACACACAAAAACGACTTAAAAACGACTCTTTTTGGTATTTTTCAAAACTTTTTCGAATTTTTTTGTAGATTTTCGTGTTTTTCTTTCAAGACACATAAAAACACTTCAAAACACACTAAAAACACTCAAAAACAGTGAAAAACAACTTGACAAGTGATGGGTGATAAAATCCCACGAATTTGCAATGAAAACACTTTGTTTACCCCCCCACACTTAAACCAAACATTGTCCTCAATGTTTCAAACATAGACTCACACACAAGTAAGCAAACAACACAACTAACAAACATGACAAATATGGCAAAGTAAAAGCAATAAAGAGTAGGGTTTAGAAACGCAAATCTGTTGTGGAGCCGGAGCCTAGGTCTTCCTTATTTGAATGCATGGGTTGCCTCCCAAGAAGCGCTTGCTTTAACGTCTTCCAGTCGGACGATACCTCCAAGTAAGCATCATTGGAGGCCACAACATGGAATTGATCTTTGAATGGAAGGTGATACTTGAAATGATCCGGCAATGGTTTAAATTCTAGTGCGGGTGCCTGAATCATTAAAATCAGCAAGTTAGTAGAAAACAAAATTGAAATTCGGGGAGGTGGCTTACCTGTGTGCTCCGACAAGAACTCAATGACAAAGGAAAGAAAATTTGGGAAATAGGGGAGAAGGAACTTTGGGAATTTGGGTTCGGTGAAAAAAAAAAGGTTGGGAATTGTGGGGAAGAAGATGAGGAAGAGAGGAAATGAGGAGAGAAGGGTGCAAGTCCGAGATTTTAATGAATCCCGTAAACCCCTACGCAACGAAGTCTTTATCGCCTAAACTTCCATCTGTCGCCCTTTTTTTTTGCCATTATTGTCTCACCCACCTTTTTCAGATACTTTGCACGACGAAGCTTGAAGGTAATTCGTCGCATACTTCTTCAAGGGCAATAGAGTATTTCATCGCGCAAGAATTCATTTGCTGCGCAAAAAATGGCATCAAATCCTTATTTTACGGCGAATTTTTTCAGAGTTTGCGCCACAAATAGTTTTGGTTGTCAGGCAAACATCCGTTGCGCGACGAAATTCTTTGTCACACAAAGGTTTTGGTTTTTTCTGCCGTGGAAATTTGGCATGACAGCACACCTTGTTTTTCATGCAAAGCATACTTTAGTGACAATATTTGCTTTGTCGCTAAAAGATTTCTACTACAAACATTTTTTTCTACTAGTGTTTATCGTACTAGTTTCAAACTCTTCCATCCCTTTTCATAATAATAATAATAATTTTTAAAATAAATAAAATAAAAAACAACACAAATAAGTATTAAAAGGTCAAACAGGCTCAAAAGCCATCCCAACTAATAACATCTCGTTCGCTATAGCACAAAGGTAGCCACTTCATAGGTCGCTTTATTACAAGGATATGTAAGAGGCCAAAAAAGATGTGTAAAAATCATTTTCCATATTTAAAATTAATCTGCCCTTTAATAAACACGTCAACTACCATTGCATTCGTCTCAAACTCTGTCAACACAAGTAGTTAATCCCTGCCCTGATGGCTTCAGCTAAGCTAGAAAAATATAGAATCAACTCGAGCAATTCAATTTAGTTTTTTCATTAAACAAGTGTGCTCTTGAACCAAACCCAATCAAACCAAACTATAATTAGTTTAGCTCTCTTTACTCTTTCTTCATCTACATCTATAACAAGTTTTTGTTAACTATTTTCAAGTTCACTTTGTGATATGCCCTTCGACTTTTATTTATTTATTTTGAGTGCGATATTCTACGGGAAAGATGAAGGTTTGAACCCAAAAAAATTTATCTTCAACTTACTGTATCCCGAAGCCTAATTAAGTAATAGCATTAGGCTTACATCTCCCAGAAAAAAAATTAGGAGATATACTTCCTTTTTCTATATAGTTTTTTGTTTTTTTTTTGGTAAATAAAAACCATCCTTTTTTGTAATGTTGATTATTCCTTGCACCGAAAGCCACATAGCAAAGATCCTAGGTTTGTGTCTCTCTTGTTAGTTGTTACTCCTACCTACATACACCTAAATACCTAAACCCTCAAGTACCAGGTGGTGACTCTGCCATCATGGGTGAAAATTGCTTCTGCTGTAAAGTAAAGCAGTTGAGTGTTTGATAAACTGTACTTTTAAAAGTGTTGCGAGTATGAAAAGCAGTGTAAAAACGTTTGGTAAAATTTAACGTACATAATATAATTGTATATAATGAAAAAAATAATGGACATGGTAGTAGAGGTGGTGGCGAAGATAGCGATGGTAGGGGGAATAGTGGTGATGGCAGCAACAATGGTTGGGAATGGTGGTCGGGCCAGTAACAAGGTGTGGTGATTGAGGTGTAGAGGTAACAGTGATGGCATTGGTAGTAGTGGTGATTGTTGTGGTGGTGGTGGTGCTAATAACATGGTGTGTTGGTTAAGATGTAGAGGTAGTAGTGGTGGGGATTGGGGTGGCAATAGCGGCATTCGCTATAGCAGTGCCAACAATGACGGTGGTAGTGTAAGACTAGTGGTTGCAGTTGTGGATGCTGACGATGACTACAATGATGGTGCCAGTGCTGATGGGGGTGGTAATAGTGATGGCAGCGACAATGATGGGGGTATTATGGTGGGGTGATGGCAACGACAACGGTGGTCAGCCGGCGGCATCGGTGGTGGTGGCAGTTGTGATTGTGGTGGTGGTAATGGCAGGGGTAATGGTGGAAATGGAGGGGTTGGCTAGGTTGGCGACGACGGCGATGGTACTGGCAGTGGTGGTGTAAGGTTAGTGGTTGGAGTGATAGGTGGTGATAGTCACTTTGTTCTTCAAGGAAAAAATGTGCGTAGAAGAATAAATAATGTCCTTTTTTAAAGCTAATGAGGGTATAACCTACTCCGGCCGATTCAACCACCAGCACCATTCCAACTATCAACATCCAACACAAATGTTTTGCTCCTTCAATTGGTATCAAATTAAATGGTACAAACAACTATTTGATTTGGTCTCAACTTATCGAGAATCACATGGCTAGGCTCGACAAGTTTGGCTATCTGACAAGTGACATTCCTCAATCCGACACCAAGGACCCGAATTATGAGCGATGGAGCACTGACGAAGCTATGGTTAAAGATTGTTGATTAACTCTATGGAGCCTGATGTGAAGAGGCTAGTTACCGGACTCCCTCTCCCTACTGCAAAAGCTGCTTGGGATGCCGTTGCTCACATCTACTACAATGACAGAAATGACCAATCTAAGATTTATGAACTTAATCGTAAGGCGAACCAGATGAAACAAGATGGAAAACTGCTTGCAGCTTATTATACCGCTCTTTTAAGTAGTTGGCCGGAATTGGATTTCCGATGTCCAAATAAGATGAAGTGCCTTGAAGACACCTGATTCTCAAGACTCGGATTGAGAAAAAGTCTCTGTTTCTTGCTGGATCGGATGACGTATTTGACAAGGTACGGAATGATGTCCTCTAAATGGATCCCTTCGCTAATCCTGAGGACAGCTTTTATGTATATTGCTCAACAAAAAGTGGTGACGAAAAATTTCAAGAAAGTGCATGAATCAGTTGCAACGGCTTCAAAGAATCCTAAGTTGTGTGCTTGACACCCAAAATCTGTGGTTTCTGCCACTTAGTACTACAGTCTAGTGGTATTCCTCCACTTATAAGTGTGAGGTCTTTGGTTCTGGCGAGAATTTAACCACACATTATTGCTAGCCCATTGTGAGCTAAGCCCACCTCCTCCCTTAATGTAGATAATATCGTTTGTTCAAAAAAAATATATGTGGTTTCCTGACAATTTGTGACTTGTGCAACTCCGCCAAGGGAAAATTCCAAGCCCCAAAGGAAGACAACTGGATGTACACATTTTGGTAACCCCAAGCATAACGGTGATATGTGCTTCAAACTTCATGATGATGGGATGATCAAAATGCAAGGGTAAAGGGGAGAAAAACCTCCAGTTTGACCTGCCTTCACATCTCTTGCAATTCCTTGGTAACTCAACCGTTAAAGGATGGTTTAGGCAAGCCACTGGAATCGGCCCAATGGTGAGGATGGGCGTAGGGTAATGGATAAGAGTAGGTCAGTTTCAAAGTTTAAAACCTGTCATTGTGTTCGAAAAAAGATTGTATAGGTGACCACATGAGCAACATGGTTTTGTTAAAAAATAAATAAAAATAAGGGTTAATCTCTGTTTACTACCCTCATGTTTCGTGGTTTTCAACATTTAGTACATCAAGTTTTTTTCGTCTCAGAGTCATACCTAAAGTGTAAATTTTGAGACAGTCTCATACATCAGTTAGTCAAACTGTTACGTCTTCCGTTAACTGATGACGTGGTGCTCACATGGACAATGACTGGGCGCCACGTGTCAATAAAGGTCCCACGTGGATATTAAATAAAATAAAATAAAAATTACAAAAAAAAAAAAAATCACAAAATTACAAAAAAAAAAAAAAGAAAGAAAAAAAAAGAAAAAGAAAAACAAGAGGTTTTCTTGCTTAAAACCCCGACCATCCCTCCCTTCTCCCTCCCTTCTCGGCCTCCACTGCAAATCCAATGCTCTCCCTCCCTCAACTCCTGACCTCAACGCCTAACCCTCTCCCTCCCTCAACCCCCGACCCACTCAATTTAAAAAAAAAAAAAAAAAAAAAGTTTTCTGGGCGCCCTACATCCCTTCTCTTCCTTGAATCCATGGCGACGACTGCACTACGAGCTGAGGAAGTTCCAGACCCTCACGGTCCGCGGCGTCGAACTGATTGCTCTGGTTCAGGTCATGGTCATGAAGACGAAGGACGAAACGACGTCGTCGTTCTTTGCTACGCTGTCGGAGTACATCGAGAGCTCGAAGAAAAGCCAGGATTTCGAGATCCTGTCGGGTCGGCTGGCGATGGTGGTTTTCCCAGTGTCGGTGGTCCCGTGGAGATGGTGAACGGTAGGGGTGAGTGTAGAGGAAGTGGGGAGAATGAGGGAGGGGGTCGGTAAGGGTGAGTGCAGAGGAGGGGAATGGGTGGGTGTGCGGGGAAGAGAAGGGAGGGAGAAGGAGGGAGGAGGGAGGATGGAGGAGGGAGGGGGTCGGGAGGGGCGAACCCAGATTATTATTTTTTTTTTGTAATTTTGTGATTTTTTTTTAATATACACATGGCGTCCAGTCATTGTTCACGTGGACGTCACGTCATCCGTTAACAACAGACTTAACAGTTTGACTAACCGATGTATGAGACAGTTTGACTAACCGATGTATGAGACTGTCCCAAAATTTACACTTAGGTATGACTCTGGAACGAAAAAAACTTGATGTACTAAATATTGAAAACCAAATATGAGAGTAGTAAACAGAGATTAACCCTAAAAATAAATAAAACAAGGAGCAACTTCATGGGCATTATCATCTCATGTGTATAAGATTTAATTCGCACTTTTATGATAAAATAAAGCGTTTTTGGTGAGATTAAGTGTTGTTGGGATAAACGTAAATCAGTACAAGAGAGGAAAACAGAGGAAAAACAAAAGCCAAACTGGTATTTCCCTTTTTTTCCACGAAAGGCAGGATCCGCTTAGCAACAGAAGAAAGAACTTCATACATTTGGGGGTGGCCAAATCTTCTCAAACAACTCCTCAACGCGATTTGCTTGATTAGCATAACCGTCCAGTCCACTGGCCAGAAGTTCCATGGCCGCACGTCCCACAGCTGATGCAAAGCTTAATTGATCCCACTTGGTAAGCTGGACACAAGGAAAAGATTAGTTAATAAACGTAAAACTAAACGCACTTTGATAGTCTGTTCAAATTATATTTACCACCAGAGAGGCATGTAACTGATATAGATTATTCAAAACCCATTCCAGAACTTAAATTCTAATAACAGAAACCAAAATTTTGTTGAGCATTGAGAAATTATTCTTGAAAGTATGAGAAGCTTCTTATTCACCACTTTGCACTTTTTCAGAAAGGCTATAACAAGAAACGTGTCCATGCAAGCTGATCTAAGCTTAAGCAATCCAATCAACGATAATTACCTTCTACGTGAAAGCAGAAAGCATGCACCACACATATTGTCTTCAGCACAACAACTATGGTGGTGCTACTAAAGGGTCATCTGTATTCGGTGGTAACGTAGAAAACAAGGACATAGAATACAAAACATATGTTGAAGTGGTTCCAGTGGCAAAAGCGGTTTTACTAACGAGTAACCAGACGGTGACAGAAATAGTGGTCTGCCTGGTGGCAAACATGGATAATATATTTCATTCTATTGAGTAAATAAGTGCAGTAATTATAGAAGAAAATGCTCCACGTCATTTTTGCACCAGAAGGATATGATGAGAACACCAGTTGGTGCACTCAAAATATTTTCATTTGCTCACTTGTTCCCTATTAAAGGAGGAGAACACCAGGAGGAATGGAACCAAGAAGTAGAATCCAAAGAGTGAAGAGAATCACCAAACAGAAAACACACATGCAGAATCCTTCAACACCAAAGCTGAAGATTACTCACCACTTGACACTTCTCTTGGTCTTGACGTGTTCAAGGTCATGGCTTGACAGCTATTCGCCATACCCCAATTCCGATTCAAGAACAAGTGCTTGCCACCCTTGAATCAAACTCAAGACCGAAGATCACAAATCTGGCACGCCCGGCGGGACAGCTCTGCCTCTCTTCTCTTCCTCCAGTTCAAAATTGATGGGTCCCAAGAAAAGTCAAGCCATTCCCTCGACCATGGACAGGAACATGAGTGCCTCCACCACGAGCAGAGACTATGACGGTGTTATCACTCATAACAAGGCAAAGGCATTATCCTCAACTCAACATATCAACTCCTCACCAATTCCGCCTAAGTCATAATGCATGGACCAAAAGCACGGACCAGTCATCCATCGAGCTTTCTAGGGGGCAGATAAGCATGCCCTTGAAAAGAACTGGATGAGTTCCCAGAAAATAAGAAGGGTTTGAAGAACTCAACACAGTGATCACTCTCACCAATTTCAGAATCCAGACTTAAGCACAGGGTCGTACCATGAATCACTGACTGATGACCAAATTAGGGAGTTTCGCTTGATACCCCTGGTATCAATTGGAGGTTCAGATTCCAGGGCTATACAGCAGTTTATGTTGACAGGGTTCATTTCTGTTGAAGAACTAGCCAAGAAGAAGGAGGTGATTGCCAAATTAGTAAAGAAGCTCGAGGAAAAAGATATCAAGATCTAGAGAAGTGTGTGCTGCATTACTCTGAATCCAGTAAGACAGAGTCACACCAAGAAACTGAACCTAGCAAGAAATTGAAGTTAAAGGCCAAGACTTCCCCAGTGGGTTCCTTATCTGTCCAACAAATTCAGGACATGATTATGAACAACATTAAGGAGAACGGGGTTCCCTCTCAAGACATGGAGCCCAAGTCTAAATCTCGCTTCCATAGCACTCAAGGTACTGTAAGCATGATGGAGCATGTGAATACAAAACAGTGGGAGGATGAACTGGTCATGGATTGCATCTAACGATGGTACTCATTAAGCAATAAATGTAAACACAGGCTTTGCAAAGTGTCAGCGGTTGAGATGTGCAGGCAAGGTATGCATTGTGATTACTCAACATCCTCCAAGGGAATAAGCCCCAGACTTTGAAGAGCTGGCCGCTCATGTGCATGACATGGAGTTGAGCATCGCCATCCATGGCAGGAAGAAATACTGTATCACCAACCATGTAAAGAGACAAGGTTCTCAGACATGAAACGGACAAATACATGAAGAAGCTTACCAAAGAAGCACTGACTATCAATAGAGTTGTTTTCACAATTTTTATTTCTTGTAATCAAAACAAGAATGCTCTCTGTGGTTTATTCTTTTACAAGAAAACCAAAGAGGAAGGGGACCATGAAGTAGAAGTCAAAGAGAGAAAGAAGAGGGGCAAAATAAGAAAGAGAAGAACTTCAAAAGAAGGAAAACCCAAAGTGTACCCAAACCAAACACAAAACACCCAAAAAGAAACCCCTTGTATTGTGTTCTTCATCAAGCTTGCGGAGAATCACCAAGCACAAGACAGGGCTGCTATTTTCTTAACCACCAAAGCCGAATATTACTCTCCACTTGATGCTTCTCATGGTCCCAACGGGTTCAAAGTCAATCCTCAACGACCCCTGACCATACCCCAATTCCTATTGAAGAACAAGTGCTTCCCACACTTGAATAGAACTCAAGACTGGAGATCGAATCAAATAAGTATTCTTGTAAAATAATAGACCACAGAGGTTGTAACTCACAAATGATTTTAAATACACAAATTATTTTTGTACATGTGTTCCTGTTTGATTTGAAGTAGGAAAATCATGTCCACAATAGTGACATTCCTATCTATGGGAAAGACGATGATGGTGCAGCCATAAATTGGTGATTCTAGAGGTTTCAAGTTATTCCATCTCCACGTTCATTCTATTTCTAGGAATAACAATAATATTACCGTCCGAGCTGTAGAGCTTGCTTCCAAAATGAAAGACTTTAAAATTTCAAGATACTGTCATGGGTAACTAACTAAGCATTCTCTGTTGTGATTCTCTATTTTGATCTGGTGTTGTGATAAAATTGAAGAACAAGGAATTGAAGAGATTAACAATGGAGGAATTTCGAAAGCATTGTTGCTCTCTGCAAAATCTAGCAGGGCATATTCTATTGCTTCTCTCTCTTCAAAACTCACACTCGGTGCTTACATAACCGTTAGAATCCAAGGTGGATTCTCACTCATTACCAAAACAATCTCAGCCCTTCATCTAGCTAGTTGATAGAATTACGACACCTGCATTATTTGCCTTACTATCATATAACTTCTCACTTGGTATTTGAACTCAAGTGCATACACACATTAATACACAACTTATTCCTAATCAGCTATAGACTTATAATTCAACATTCTCATCATCAATTGGCAAGGTCAGCTCAAGAAGAAAAGAGGTTCAACAACAACAACAAAGCATTTTCCCACTAAGTGGGGCTGGCCGTATGAATATTTACTACTTTTGACACTCAACATCTACTTCTCAAGGAAATAGAGTCACTCATAATCTTAGCACTATTTAGTTTTTTCTATAGCTCTATCAAAAACGGCGCCATTTTGGCCTTGTCACATGAAATAAGAGACTGATATTGAATTACCAACAGGCAACAGCAATACACACAACACGCAGGTGAGCCTATTGACCTTATTCATCCTTTGCTTCACGTATATTATAGAGGAACCTTGTAAAATTCATTTAATTTTGTCATGTACTAACCCCCACCAATAGGTTAGAATGAGAAACTCCTGACGCAGAATTAATAAACCGAGCACAGGGAAAAAACATACCTCTTCTTCATTGAACTTGTAGGTGGCAGCGGTTTGTGGAGATAGCCTCCTGATGAAAGAGTACTTCTCTTCAGGGGTAGTAACTGATTCTTTGAGTGACTGCAATACCTTCAATGGTGCAATGATCTAGTCAAGCCTGAACACATAACAGACAACATGAGCAGGAAGTTCATGCCTTACGTTGATTTTTGTAAGACCTTGTAGCTACATAAAAATACAAAATTAAAAGGTGAGTATATAAATTACCCCAAGAGACTGAATCGATCCTGCTTATTCCGAACTGCTGCTGCCATCAACTTAGATTTATGTCCATATTTGTGAATGTAGTTATATGCCTTTGTCACCTGCAAAAAACCAGAAAACATCTTATTATTATATAGGAACAGTTTATATTCAATATCTTCCTTCACAAAAGCTCCATTGTCACATGAATAATTCTTGGCCAATATTCTTTAGGCTCATTGCTAATTGGGGAAAGAGAGTTCAATCAGTGATGCAGAAAGAGAGTTTGAATAAATTCTTTACGCTCAATGCTAATTGGTTATGACTTATGAGATATGAGGATATGAAACTATAACTTGAAAAACACAATAGTACACACCAGTTTATATTTGGTAATCATTTGTAACTGAGATGAATATAAAGGTCAAAAATGAGAGATCGAAATAAAAGTTTATTCCTTTAAGGACCATGACAAACAACAGTGCACAATAAAATATAAAAAAACCACAACATGAGAAGTTTCCAACTTACCAAGCTAACCTAGGATCCTCCCCTCTTTTGAGAGCAGCTTCTATCTCAGGGTCACCAGAATGGTTGCGAGACCAATCCTGAATGATAAATTCGACCTTTAGAAACTAAAAGTTGAACTAAAAAAAATTCCATTATGCAATTGTGATCGAACATTACCCTAAGACAACCAACAAAAATCTGGATAACAGAAGCACCAGCTTGGGCTGCAGCTGCTGTTTGAGCAAAGCTGATGAAAAATGACCCAAATCATCACCAAACACAACTTAAGAATTAAAATTGAATTCATCTTAGAAGACCATAATGTGTGTTTAAAGAGCAAGGGTAATGGCAAAGTCGCCTTACACAAAGTAACTTTAATAAACAAAATAACAAAGCAGCATTCTGAATTTGTTTTCATCATCAGAACCTAATAGCTTCTGCTATTGAATTTTAGATTGACATTCACGCAATTTTTATTGCCACAATCAGAAAACATGTCATCCACGTAATAACAATAATGGCACCTTTAGACATCACCAATGGTTTTGGACCATTTTCAACACATTGGCAAGCTATCTTGTCTCCCGACCAAAGAGGAAGAGGGAGAGGCAGAAAGGGAGGGACAAGGTAGCATGAAAAATTATATCCGCTAAAACTGTATAAAATCGTGCCTTTACAGAATTTGGTAACTTGGTACAACACCAAGCATAATATTTCAAACAGGTTCTTCAAGCTTACACCAGTTAATTGTAAGAAGCTTACCTGTACACAAATGTCAAATGTGTCTGTATGCCCGCAGATTCTAGTAATCTTGAAGCCTCTATTCCCTGTACAGAAACCCAACAACCAATGAGCAACAAAAAAATGCAAAACAATTGTGGCCTTATTGTATCATGTCAACACAGAATGTTCACTACAGGCATAATTTTATCTGACACTAACTTGCCAAGTTGAAGGAATTTTGAACAGCAAACACTCCGGAGGAACGTTAACTTGATTGTACAACTTCAGCAAGTCATGCACCTGCATATTATAGAAACCAATTGTAACAGACTGCAACGAAAGATACAACGTAGTCTAAACAGTGCTCTGAAATGAAAAAGTAATCTAGTTACAAACTATCAAATCTAAGCATTTTATAGGAGTTCTGAAACTTCAATGCAAAACAATTGCAACAACCATTATCACTAACAAGTCATAAAGCTGCTCTAGAAACAACTAAGAATGAGCTGAATGCATACACAATTAAGATAGAAACCAAAAAATTATACTTGAACATGCGCGACTAATTATACAATATGATTAATTTCCCAATAATGTGTTAGTTGAAAATAATAGATTGATCACCAGGAAGAACGAATACCTTTCGGATAATTCCATGCGTGTCATAAGCAAGACGTGCATCCACCTCAGTAGACACTCGGCCAGGAACTAGTTTTGCCAAATCACCACCAACATTCACTAAAGCCTACACACCCAGGACTAAAATTTAAACCCTATGATCAATCTAACAAGGCATATGCAAGTTAAATTGTTAACGAATAATATAGAGAAAACCAACCTTGTTGAAAAAACATGACAATCTCACTTTGGAGTTTTCATGCAGATTACACTCCGAATCTGCCAACGCCATATCCACAGCATTCTATAGCAAAGAAAAATTAATCAGAAAATACTACATGTCTAATGTCTTCCCATATTAGCGTTAAAAAGTAACTTGAAGTTTTCTAATTTTTCAATTGAATGCTTACTCTAAAGATGGTATCGGGGAGGCTACAAATACCCAAGAGTAGGGAAGAGCTCACTGTTGCAGCAATTGGAGGAAACCTATATACAAATAATCAGTAAACAGCCAAAAAATTCAAAAACACTAAATTAAAAAGAAGAAAATCCTTCATGTAATTCAGCTAGATGGAGATGATTCACATGTACCTCTCAAAATCATCGAAAATCACGGTGTCTGGAACGATCTCTCTGTAGCTAGAAACAGCGTCCAATTCAGTGGTTGAACCTGACAAGCCAATTAATTCAACAACAAATCATTGTCAAAACAATATCTGAAAAAAAAAAAAAAATTGGAAAGCTGAGGAGTGAGTGAGTGAGTGAGTGAGAGTTACCAGTGTCGAGAGTGGAGGCGCGCATGAGAGGAAAGGATCGCTGCGGGTTGAAGTGTAAATTGGAACGTGGGGATCCATTGGAGAACCTCAGCCTCGTCCGCTGCCGTGATTTAATTTACAGTTCGTGCAGTAGTTAGCTAGCAATAAGAAAATCTGAGAATCTAGAGAGAGAGAGAGAGTGGAGTTGGTGAAGCTTACCTGGAAGGAGGACGAGACGGCTGAGGAGGGCGGAGATTGCAAAGAGATTGACACTCTTTTTGTTTTGCTTTGGCAGAAAATCGGTTGCAGTTGGAAGTTAATTGGGCGGAGGTTCAACGAGGCTCTCCTTTTATAAAGACAGACACCTCGTTTTAGTCATTTATCGCAACTCTCAGCTTTAATGAATGTCTTTTATATGGGTACATTTTCACGAATTCTTCTCGTCTATTGATAACTAGAGAAATTTTTCATTGTGACCGGAATATGGATGGTACATAACATTACATATTTTTTATGTAAATGGTGAAAAATTTTATTTTTTAAGTTATTAACTTTTTAACACACAAATCCCACCATTTGTACAGTAACACGTGGTGTACCACCTCGTGTGCCGATCACATCGAAAAATCTGTCTGCTAACTGAGTATTTGTCCAAACTAAGGCCTGTTCTTCAATTCTTTTGTGATTAATTTCTTCTTTTAAGAAATTAATGTGTTGTGATTTATGTGTAATTAGAATGAGGGATTGTGAAACACTATTCTATAAGTAAGGGTGGGTTCGGCACAATTATCGTACTAAACTTTCGGTTTAACAAAATCTATTACCATTACCGTACCAAACTTTCGGTATTGCCAAATAGTTTGGTTGGCATGATATGGCAATGGTAATTGCCACTTTGTTTTGGAACAAAATCTATTTTTATTTTTTTAATCCAATTCAAGGGCAAAGCTTTTTTCTGTACCTTTATCTCATACATTGTAGCCTAAATTCATCTATTATTCATCATTCACAATTCACACACATAATAATTCAAATGATGCATCGAGATTCATGATGAAAATTAAGCTTATAATCCAAATAGAAGTTAAAGTTTCAAACACAAATGAAAATTGGAACTAAACTTCAAAAAGTAAAATTCATTGATCAATTCTTCAAGCTTGAGATGTCGAAGCTTTTGTAGAAGTTTACTTCATCCGCCCTAAGCCAATCACTAGTACACACTAGTGCCTCTACCATTTTAGGATTCAAGTATGCCCTAAAAGGATCCACAACCCTCCTCCCTAATCTAAATGCATTTTCACTAGCAACGGTAGGAGTGAGGATTGCAAAGATATCCTTGGCTATTTGTGAAAGAATTGAGAACTCTTTTGTATTTGATTTCCACCAACTCAAGAGATCAAAGTCACCAACAACAATACTAATATAAGTAGGGTTTTATTTCAAATTATTGGAATATTAAAAAAAAAAATATATATATATATATATATATATTACAAATATGTGTTATATAATTATATATTATATAATTTATGAATTATATTATATTTTTGGTACGGTACTGTACGGTAATACCGTGATAATGGTATTGATTACCAATACCACACCATGAAATTTTGGTACAGTACAATACCGTACCATTATTGATTGGTAC
The DNA here is from genome assembly GCA_024362995.1 of Heteromeles arbutifolia. Taxonomy (NCBI): domain Eukaryota; kingdom Viridiplantae; phylum Streptophyta; class Magnoliopsida; order Rosales; family Rosaceae; genus Heteromeles; species Heteromeles arbutifolia. Next base: position 10,387,719 of record JANCRC010000019.1, read on the forward strand.
AAAAAATTTGGCACAAAATTGGCATGACACGGTTGGTAATCCGGTTGACACGACAATTTGGCAAAAAAATATCCACCCCTAGTTATAAGACATTAGGCGATAGTCAAGCAGTGGACTGGGGTTTAGCGCTTAGGTGGCTCGACGGGACCTAGACGAACTAGGCGGGATCTAGGCTGATTTAAGTAAATTTATTATTTATTGTACAAATAAGTGCATGCTTATACTTAAAAATTACAAATAAGTGCAAAATAAAATGACATATGGATTATAAAGTATTAGAACATAATACACAAATAAAAGTTCTTTTTTTCTGTCTAAATGAGAGTCGCGACCTAGACGAGCCTAGGCGAGTGCCTAAGCAGGTCTAAGCGTTGGTTTTTAATTTTCAAACATCTAGGGACCACTTGAGGCGATGGCCAGCTGCTTAGTGGCTAAACGGCGCTAGACGGAGATTTTTAGAATATTGATCCAAACATTTTAAAACTATATATTTTTTTTGAAAAATATAAGACGCATTGAGAGATCGTGACATATGTTATGTTATAATTCACCCAAGTTGTAACATTTGTACTGTTAAATGTTTGAAAATATTATTATCCACATAACTTATACACAAATTATGACTGAATGTTTAGAAAGATCAATAACAAGTTAAAACTAGTGTTATAAGTTAGCGTTTCAAGTCAACTCTTTACAATAAACGTTCGAAAATCTCAATAATAATTCAAGTGATGAGATATTGCAACAATGGATCAACGTGTTAAATCGTCCTACACTATTATTTATTGGTAATAACTATTATTTGGAGATTTGAATCGGAGGTTTGAAGGAGAGTACACATTGACTACCATTGAATCTAGAAATCTCGATATGCTTTAGATCATAGTTTTAGAGATAACTAGAAATTGATGCCCGCACAGCGGGATTAGAAATTGTATGGAAGATTGATAAGCTGATTCTAAATCATCAAGTTTCCAACTGTTTTGCATCACAATCAATTGTGAAACAATTGAAACATTTTCTCTAAATTATTAAATAGCATTTAGCACAAACTGACTTGCAAATTCAAATGCAAGAATGCAAATGAAAATAAATTGTCAAATTCCATACATGTCAAACTTCATTTAGGAAACTGAAAACCATAAAAAATAAATTGATAAACACACAAAGATAGTTCACTTTTATAAATGTTGAATGCAGATAAAATATATAATACGATGATCTCGGTTTCTCTCATAATTATAGAATGTTGAATGCAAACAACATACCTAAATTACCAATCAAAATTTCCACTCCTTGGTTAATATCAGAGAATGCCAAATCCAAATCCATGAACCCTACACTGTCAACTAATTCCTTACCAAAATTATGGCAAGTATTGTTATACAATTCCAATAATATTGTTCTAGTACTCCTTGAACATGCATCATTTGGTATATCCGTCTCTCTCTCTCTAAAAGTCATTATTAACAGTAATTATAATAACAGGCTAAACTATGTTATCAAGGAAAAACAAATGTCAATGAGAAATGAAGATAAAGGACCTTTACTGGTGTACTCGAGAAACTAAGAATCATTAGCTGCAAACGGCCTCCGATCGGATCACCTCCAAAATTCTAAGGTGCTACAGCTACTTTAAGAATAGCTTATGTCCAATACAACTCTGCAAGAATAGTCATTCTTCAATATTTAAGTAGGATATGAAACAGGGCACTAAGATAAGGTTACAAATACAGTAAGCTCCCAATCGAGTATTTAAATGGAAGAGACATGTGAAGGCAGTCAAAGAACCCAAAAATATCAATGTTTCAAACTAATATCTGTCACAAAATTATTGCACTCGAACTACCCTAATAACACATCATGGGCATACTCCCTTGATTATCTGGAAAGATATCGTTGGTTACCGTTGAAAATATATGGCATTCTCTTAAATTGAAAGCATAAACAATGAAGAATGCACATGAACAACACACAATTTCTTTGCAAAACAGTTTTACAATGCAGTAGTTTTGATTTGGAAATTCAAAATGAACTTAGTTCAATCTACAAAATTCAATAATTTAATCAAATCAAGACAAATGAGCCAAATTGTCTTATATTAAACACACAGTTGGAGCTTGGAATGCATAAAATGAAAAAGAACATTAGACCATGCCTTCCCCAACTAATTTTCAAATGTATCTGTGTTAATTTGAAACCAATATTTATCCAATTAGAAACTGTAGAGTCGTTGGTATGTAAATTGTTTAACCTTGAGGCTTGTGATAACCACAAATGTTGGCGGCACTAATTGTTGCAACACAATGGAACTGAAGTTCTTTGCAACATGAATCCATAGTGTAACTCTTTTTTTTTCTTTTTTCTTTCTCTGGAATCAATAGACATAAACAAAAAAAAGTTAGTAAGAAGTATTGTATTTACAATATTTGGAGATGATTTGTCAACATGCTTTTACCTAATATTTTGAATGTAGATTTACACTTGTTTTCAAGCCTTCTAATCAGCCACTTTTTGTTCTAACTCTTGTATTGCAGTAATGTGTCCAAGAACATCTTGTAATCTCAAAGAAGCTTATGATAATTAATATAATAAAACCTAAACAAAATACCAAATTCAACTCCAATATTGTGAAAATCTAAATTAACTTGTGGTGAATTGATGGCTTACTTTTTATAGCAATTCTGTAATTACAAATACCATTTACAGTGCTATGTAAAACTCATATTTGAATGAGGGCCTTTACAAATTCTTTTTATAGCAATTCTGTAATTACAAATTATTTTGTTAAATTACGGTGACTGGGAGATGTTGAAGCTGCATAGGCTATTTGAATTATGCCTACTATAATCAACCAGGGAAGAATCCTTTGTAACCAAATAGAAGTATTGGAGGACTGATACCCATGAAAACTCATATGCATTCTATAAACAACATAAATCTACCAAGTTCACAATTCTGATAAATTCCATTAAAAAAATCTACCAAACGAAAAATTCAGTTGGAATTTACTGTTAAGCCAAACTACCAAGAAATTGGAACTTATTTTGTAAAATAATTAACCTTTTCAGGTTGAAGCAGCTCCAATCTTGGGGTTGGCGACCTCAAGCATTGTGGCAACTCCTATGTTCTCATCATCCAAAATCGCTCCTTTTTGATAGAGTATCCATCAATGCATTGCTGCTCAACACCCAAATCATCAAATGTGAGAAAAAACATATTCCAAGGTTTAAATGGAATTCCACAAATTCCCCAAATGGGCAACTCTAGAATTGTAAAGAAACAGCCTTTATCAAATCTTCAATTAATTATAGCAAAACCCAAAACTCAAAAGTTTTAATGAGCTTACATGACCACTCATCAGCAAGCTCAGAGCAACAAAACCCAACAAATAACTCACTACTTTTTCATACGAATTGGAACAGAGGTATAGAACATACCGATTTGAAGCAAGAAATCTCAGTGAAAATCCTCGAGGAAGCCATGTCGATCTCAAGCAGCAGAGAAAATTAGGGATTTTTTTTCTGGCTCCAAATCATCCTTAAGACGCCGTTATTCCGTCGAAAAAAAGCAAAAACCAAATTAGGGATTTTTTTTCAGCGAAGAAAAAGAGAAAATTAAAAGAAGAGAAAAGAACATTAGGTTTTTATTTCAACTTTGGGGTTTCCAATTTCCGATCTCTCTAGGCAGAGGAACAGAGATAAAGCAACAACAGTAAATTGAGTACGGGGAAGAGCAGCGGTGGTACTTGCAAAGCTCCAATGTTCGTGCATGCAATTTGAATAATTATTTATCATATGTTTTGATGATGATTATGTATAATTACTTGTTACCCCAGCGAGGGTGAAGCTCAAGAAGCAGAACCTGTTCTTCAAGGGTGATGTTGGCACGACGAAAATTGGGGAGGAGATAACTGAGCCACCGTAATCTGCAGTTCTTTTCTTTTCAGACCTAAAATTGAAAACACATGGTCAAATCGTTAGTCAATAATTGGTAGAGGCAAGAGGGATATGAAGAAATATAGAGATAAAAAATTACCCAGGAGAATAAAAAATTACCCAGGAGAATGAGCGGAGGAGATGCTGCCCAACGGAGGAGGGGGAATGAGGGAGGAGCCCGGAGGGGGAGATGTTGTCCAACGGAGGAGAAGGGAGGAGATGCCGTCGAACGGAGGAGGATGTTGTGGTTCGCAGTTCTGAGAGAGTGAACCGGAGAGGTTCATCTGGAATCAAATGGAAAAGCTTCGTTGTGGAAACAAATGGAAAAGCCGAGAACTTTTCCATTTCCACGATGACCAACACGAGTACAACAAGGGTAAATTAGTAAATGTACTGTACAACGTAAGGAAAAAAGGCTGAAGATGGTTAGCAACTGAAGGGTAAATCCGTCAAATCACTGTTAATGAACAGTGACTTCAAACTGAGTTTTAGTATATAAAAATATAATATTTAACAGGGACAAAATTGGTATCACACTGTTACTTTCACTGTTCATCAACAGTGTTCCACCCGTTTGGGTTTTAGTATATACTAGTCATAGTGCCCGCGCGTTGCTGCGAGTGTTATAAGTGTATAAAACATGTAAAAAGTTGGACATTAAAGTACAAAATAAGGAGCAAAATTACTGTCTTCAATATCTAAGTCTCTGCCAAAATGATCTTGGATCTTCAGCTCATGCTGTAAACCTGGGTACTAAAACAATGTAAATTATTGTTAACATCCTCTTCGGTTCTATAAAATTAGAAAAAGAAAATTTGCACAGAAAATCCATTTTGATATTCATATTTAATTATAAACTCACATCATGTGGCATTTTTCAGATGCAAGAAAAAAGAGGAACAAATGAATTCCCACGAATGTAACTCTTAAAAAAAAATAAAAAATTTAATTCTACAACAAAACCCAAAAGCAAGCAACCAAAGTTTCACCTTAAGCACAAATGTCTTCCAAAGCTGCAGACAAAAGTTCCAGAAAAATAAAAACCTGAATCCCTTGAAATTCAAAAGAAAACCTGATTATACACCCACATGCAAAACTCGATGACACACAAAAAAAAAAAAAAAAAAAAAAAAAACCAAAAATGAGAAGAGAAACAATTTCAACAGAAAATCCATTTACAAATCCATTTGTCAAGACCCATAACACAACCTAACTAAAAAACTCACGGATTAAAAGTTTCTCCCCAAAAACCCCATCTCTGTCATCAAACGAAAACTCCGAAAGCAACAACCCATTTAAAATTGAACCCAAAAAAATTAAAAGCTTCTAACATATAAAATTGAACAGAACACAATCCATACAATCGCATAAAAATGTTTTAGATGCAAGATTAGAAGAACTCACCACAAAACTATCCACTTTGAGACCAACAGAGGCGAAGAGTTGAGAGAGCAGACGGCTACGAAAGAAGAGAAGCAAAAGAAATGGGAAAAAAAAGGACCAAAAGTAGTGAAAGGGAATCACTGCAGAGAGCAGGTAAGAAAAGGAACCAGACAAAAATGTTGAAAGGCAAAGTTGAAATAACAAAAAAGAAGCAGGGGTGAAAATGGAATGACACTGTTACTTTCACTGTTCATGAACAGTGTTTTCTCGTTTGGGTTTTAGTATATATAGATAGATATAGAAAAGTTAGTTCATAAGAAATGAGATAATGGATGCAGGTGAGAATAACGAGGAAGAATCATTTTCTGGTACTTTAGGATGGGGACAAACTATTGTATTGTATTCTTCGCCACCCAAATATAGGATCGCTAAGGGCCTAAAACTCCATTTCATTGGGCGTTTTCAAGGTGCAGACCTTGCGTCCGGACCTCGTGTGGGAACCGAAATCTAATGGTCGTGATTTGCTGATCTTACGGTTGTAATTAATTTTTTATTTATTTATTGGGTATGTTTTTATCGGAGAGAAAGAGAGAGGCGTGAAGTTGAAGGATTATTCACCCGTTGAAGAAGGAAAGAGAGGCAAACAGAGGGAGCTGGGGTGAGAAATCGATTTCAAGTTGATTGAAGCTTCGTTGTGACTGTGACCTGGTAATCTTATACCTTTAATTTTTTTTAGTTCACTAGGTGTGCTTTTGTTGGCAAGAGGGAGAAAGATTAGGGTTGTCTTCGTGGGGAAAAAGAGGCAGAGATGGAGCTGGTGAGGGTAGGAGTGTTCGATTTCAGGTGGATTGATCACGACCTGATAAATCATATACCTTTAATTTTTTTTGTTCATTAGGTGTGTTTTGTCGAAAAGAGAGGGATAGATGATGGTTGTATTCACGGGGAAAGAAAGGCAGAGAGAAGAAGCTGATGAAGGGTGTGAACGCTCGATTTCATGGGGATTAAAGTTGTGCTTGGATTAGAGTTGACAATGGTGGTTTATCCAGAACCTCTGAAGAAACCCAGATTGTGAAGGTCAATTTCTGAAGAAATCCAAAACCTCTGTTATAATCCATTTCCATTCCATTTTGGTTTTTATAATTCTGGGAATTAAATCCATAACGGTGGGTGGTTGCCACTAGACTTGGTCGAAATCGTGAAATTGGATTTTAGATATATAGGTGTAAAACTTGTGCTGGGTTGTGATAAGTTGTGTTGTAGTTGAGTAGATTTGTGGTAGGTAGACATTGAAGTGTAATTCAATGGGGGATGAGTTAGAAATAGAAAAAATTATGGTGGGATGAGAGGATGTAGATGCAAGGGTTCAATTTGGTGCAGGGAAAGTTGAATTTGTGCTACCAACGATAAATGATGAGTTGAAACCCAAATTGAAAATGGTGTTTGATTCGTTAAGTGAAGGGTATACTTTTTACAACAATTATGCACTTGTAGCGGGGTTGGGGATTCAGAAGCATAGTAGTAAAAAGTCCAATGATGGTGATTGTTGGTTAAGGAAAGAATTTGTTTGTTGCAAACAAGGCAAAAAGAGGGTGGTTGCTAATCCCAAACCCAATCAGAATCATAGGAGGGGAGATGCTAAAACTGAGTGTAAGGCGAAACTTGTGCTGGATAAGGGAATTGGTTGTGAAAATTTGGTTGTAATAGTTTTCAACAAATGACACAACCACCATATGTCAAGTGCCTCACACTTAATTAGATTTCGGAGGTAAAGAAGGCGATTATTAATCAATGTATGCAGCCAAACATTTCCATAAATAAACAAGCGGGTTTATTATAGGCGCAAAATGGAGGAATTGGAAATATTGGTTGTAGCCCATGGATATGAACAATGCTGAACAACAATTACGAGTTCATCTAATCGGTCATGATGAGAAAGAGAAAAACGAATCATTCTATTTCAAATTGAAGATTGGCAAAGGTGGAATACTCGGCAATTTCATTTTGGTGGATGCTAAGTCACGACGTAGTTATGACCATTTTGGTCATGTGATTGTGTTTGACACCACTTTCAACACTAATATGTACGAGATTATGTTTTCTCTTTTGTTAAGAGTTAATAACCATAGTCAAACCACAGTATTGAGTTGTGTATACTTAAAAAATAAAAAAACCGAGAGCTTTGAGTGGTTGTTTGAAAAATTCTTTAAAGCTCTGTCAAGTGCGCCGCCCAAGGTTATATGACATATTATTAACAAATTCAATGACAAGGGATGGGTTGAGGGCCTTTTCAAGCATTTGCAGAAGTACATATGGGATATTGAAAATAAAGAAGAATTTGAGGCAAGGTGGAAAGAGTTGGTAGAAGAACATGAGTTAATTGATAAAGTGTGACTTGAGGACATTTATGACTTTCATGCAAATTGAGTTCAGACATTTTTTAAGCACGGTTTTTCCGCTGGAATGTCGAGCAGTCAACCTGCGGAGCGTTCCCATATCTTTTTCAAACAATATTTGCATAGAAAGCGCTTTTTGATTGAATTCATTATTTGGTTTAATCGAGCCCTTGGATGAAAACATCAAAAAGAGGTGGTTGCGACCGCAATAATGAAAATTGTGCGCCTCATTTGCAGCTTTGCACCCCAATGGAAGTTCAAATGGGCAAATTCTATGGTAAGCATTTTCTTACTAAACATAGTATGCATATTTTGGAAACTATACTTGTATTACGGCAAGGGGTTATTATGTTTTTGAAAAGATTTTTACAAAGCTTTATTTTTAGGCCTACTCACCTTGTTTTTCACCCCTCCAGGTTTTAGTGGCTAAGCTTTCATGTCGATGAGGATTTCTGGCAAACTGTTGTTGTGAGAATACTACCGACGGTATAATTCCTATTTTATCTTTATTGTACTTTACTTATGCTCTGACATCACGTATAAAATGGGTTCATTCCGGCTCACAAGTGCACTCTTATACTTAGGCACTTTTAGGTTTAAATTTATTCACATTTTCCACATCGCTACACTCTATGGCTTCGTCACCCTCTTGGTGTTGGCCAGCACAACTCGATTTAGAGTCCAGGTGGACATTCCGGTTCGGGGTGTGTCAACCAACCTCTTCATCTCTGTCACCCCTGCAGCCTTCTCAAATACTTCGTACATTGTCTCATTCCTATTCCCTGACTTCTCCCTCAACAAACAAGTCACACTCTTTAATTCCTCCACTTAAAACTTTTCGAAGATAAACCGAGTGTACCTGCATGTGACAACCCGTCCCTAATTTTACAATTTTATTCATTTTTAAAGGAGTGATGACCAAAATACCCTTAAAAGAAAGATTGTTGACTTTCTTTGACCGTCTCTTCATGACGCGTATAAGATATTATTTTACCGTATTCTCGAAGTACCCGACAGTACAAACGCATAGGCGCAAGCGAAACTGAATTTGGAGTTATGACGAAGATTTTACGGACTTGCGAACGTGAAGGACGATTTGGTAATTTCATATGAGAGATATTTTGTGGCTTGTTTTGTGAGCCACGTGGGGCCCCGGCCCCATTCCTCCACCTCTCTCCTGTGTCCCTTCCATCATTTCTGGGAGCTCTCTTTTGCTGACAGGACTCTCTTTTTCTGTCTCATTTCAAATCTCTTATCTCTCATTTCAAAGTCTCTCTCTCTCTGCACTCTATGTACAACACAAAACAGCCGATCTCCATCGCCATTTTCCTTCTTCTCCGACTAGCCCAGTTGAACTAGCTGTTACTGCAGACCTCGTAACAAGTCACCATTAGCGTAGATGCTCCCTCAACAGCTCATTCTTTCTCTATTCTTTAATCATCCCTTCTCTATAAACTAGCAAACTCTCCCTCTCTAAGCTCTGTGCATTGCCCAAAAGGTTTTTACAAAGCTTTGTTTTTCGGCCCACTCACCTTTATTTTTCGCCCCTCAAGGTTTTGGTGCTGAGCTTTTGTGTTGACGAGGACTCTTGGCAAATCTTTGTATAGGTGGCTATCTTTGATGGTATAATTCTTATCCTACCTTACTGTACTTTACTTATGCTCTGACATCACATGTGAAATGGGTTCATTCCCGCTCACAAGCGTACTCTTATATTTAGGCATTTTTAGGTTTAAATTTATTCACATTTTCCATATCACTACACTTTATGGCTCCGTTACCCTCTTGGTGTCGGCCAGCACACCTCGATTCGGAGTCCAGGTGGACATTTCAGGTCGGGGTGTGTCAGTTTGGTATCAGAGCATAAGTTTGGGCAGTATTGCGTTCATCACACGCATGATGTAGCATTCTTGGTTCTTGAGCCTAATTTTCGAATCTTGCCACCTAGTCGAGCATGAAAAATGTGTTAACTTTTTCTAAGTTTTGAGTGACTTAGACAACTTATCGACATTCTAGAACATCGTTTTGGTGGACGCCTTTAGACATTAAATGAAGAAATTGCATGTCGAGGAAAATCCTGATTTGGTATGAGTTGAAGGCCCCGAAGCAGGGCTAATGTATTGATAGTTGTGTACCACTGCAGATTTACTCGTCAATCCCACGACTATTATCTTGTCATCATTACCAACCCTTTAAAGATAGGAAACCAAAAGTAGTTTTGATTTCTTGACAGTATCCGTTAGTATACCATCTATCAGAATTCCTACGAAGTTTACTTTCGTCGAGATTCCAGAAATGTCTTGAGTGACAACTTGGTGCTAAAGTGGTAGTACTCGATGGAAGAACATCTGGGGGATAGCCACTTTTGGTCCCCGATAACACTAATCTTTTCAAACACACCAGTGATCATTACGGATCTTCAAGAGGAAGATCAACTTCCGTTTAAGCCTGTTCTAAAGTAGATTATTAACAAATTCCTTTTTCGGCCTTAGGACATTCCAACCAACACTAGTTTCGATGTTATACTCATCATTTCGATGAGTATAGGCTTGTGAGTATGAGTTGTTATACCTTTGGGTAGCAGAAATCCCAAAAGCAGTAATCAAATTCCCCTAGAATTAATGAAACCACCTCGTAGGACCAATTCCTTACCAATCATCCGAAACCATCCACCTGTTTCGGCTCTAACTTGTAATCAGCCTACAGTGCTACTAATTAACGATAATGTCCGATATCCAAGAATTGTCAACCAGTATTCAGGCGATATGATTTCTGATACCGGACATTGTCAACTAGTATTTGGGAGTGATACCTTTATGCCAGAACGCCAATTCACAGTTTCAGGGTAGCGAACAATATCAAAATAGCATACATGAGTTAATTAGCGGCGTGAGTGATAGATCGATTAACAATGACTATCTAAGCCGAATAAATTAAAATCGTGGAAACTTAGGAGCAAGCCTTGTTTTAGGACAATAAATTCATAGTTGTGTTAACCATATTACCTAGTTAGGTAACCCGAATATTCTCGACCAGACATCCTTGAGGTCGTTTTCATAGACAAACATTAGAATTGGAACACGAGTTAATTCCCGCTGTAAGAGCGAATTGAGCATTGAGAAAATTGTGAAGACCTTTTAGTACATGGTGTATAGAAAGGAAGTAGTATAGTACGTTTTGAGGACACATATCTTTGGCGTCACTTATCAAAACTTTATTAGGGATATCACCAAATTATGAAATGAAGTACACCATCGATCCATTTTCTCGTACTACACTAGTTTTTCTTGTGCATTTTCAAATGACTCCTACATTATTGAGAGAACTTAGTTACGAAAGCTTACCGATTAGGAATTTATCCAACCAAACCCCTTATCTAGGGAACCTCGAACCTATTCGTGAAGGCGAAAGACGGAATCTTAGGATCGTACCTACATTCTAGCAACACAATCAAGTGTTGATTAAAATTGTTAGCCCATACTTTGAATTGATGGTCCACCCGACCAACTTTTGGAACTCGAGTTTTCTTCCGTAGCTTGTCAAATTCGTAGTGGTCTTACCGATGACTTTCTCACTTACCCTAGCAACAAGAGCAAATTTTCTAAACACCGACAGTCAGTTTTATACCAAATTCCTCAAATATTACCTTTGTTTAGATTGATACTTTTCCTGGGAGATGTGATCTTAGTACACGATATTCTTTTCTTTTTCCCAAAAGGTTGTAGTGGAAGATAGTTGAAATTCCCACAAATTGTTGTGAAATATGCGATATCCTTGACCTTGTCAATTTTTGTTAGAAGTTTGTTAGCGACCTTTTAGATGTGGCGTTTTTTTTCCTTTCAAGGTGGCCGAGGAAAAATCTATTTAGTTGAGACGTGAAATATGATTAAAGTTGTGACAACTGAGGTGTTGTCTATTTTCCACCCTTGTTCGTACACTTTTTGATAACATCGATAGTTTCGATATACATGATGACATTTCTTCTGAATGATTTGGCTGCGTACTGATGCAACATGGTGGAGTTTCGCTTATTTTTCCAACGGTTGGAACTGTACGAAACGAACCATCTTATTCATGACTTAGAGTTAACAGTTATCATTTTCATTTGAAAATCGGATGACACTTCTTTGTGGAGAAACGTGTCCAAATCTTTACCAACCTTAGACTTCTCAAATACATCTTCATTTGAAGTGAGCTAAATTTTAGACAGCGACAATGGAAAAACTAAATCAACATCTACGATTGCACTATCGTGTATCACCTCGGTTAAGCAAACGTAGTTACTATTTATATATATATATATATATATATATACACACACCCTTGAACACCTTCAGCCTGTCCTACCTAATTCCAACTAGAAATTCATGAGTATTGATAGGGCATTACCTACAAATCGTCAAGAAATCGTTCGAGTGGTAATAATCACTTCCTATATTTAAATGTAGTTGGGAAATGTCACCATAGACTCGGTACGAGGTATCTTGCACATATCGAGATTATGGTGATGTTTCGGTGATTATTGATCGACTTGACAAATCAACCCACTTTCGTTAGTCTAGAGGGACTACAGTTTAGATCACTTGAGAAAATTTCTCTTTTTGAATTTATCAGATTTTTTGGCGTTTTGATCAATGTCTACTTTGACTGTGATTCTATATTCACCTTTTTGTGCTGGAAAGCATTTCAGTCAACCGTGGGTACGTGTTTACCCCACTTCACTTCGTATTAATTTTTGAAGCAGTTAAACCGTCTAAGAGAATCCCTCAGACCTTAGAATTTTAATTATGACCTTTAATTCCTCAATCACCTAACAAATACTCTGTTGAACAAATCTTTATCATTGGTGATTAAATATTCCGAAAAGCTACCGTTGTAGCGACATGTTATGCATTCAATCCAGTATCTTGTACTCTAGATTTGATGGACTTGCTTTGACTCTCAAATTCTTGAGTGTTCTTTAGGCCTTCTCAACATAATTTTTGGCTAACTTCGAGAGAAATTCAATATAAATATGCTCACTATGGCGTTGTGAACTGTATTGTCCGGCTACATGGTGTGTGTGTCACTGCTGCACCTCAGAGTGATACATGTTTCACTTCCAAGTCTTGGGAAATCTTCTTGAAGACTATGAGTACAAAGTTGTTGTCCAGTACCACACTTCACCCTCAGACTAACGACTAGTCTGAACGAACTATCCGGACCTTCATGGCATGGTGCATTTATCCGGTCTATAGTTTTAGCATGATTGTAGTAGACACTTATCTTTATTAGAGTTGCGTGTAACTACGCTTACAATTTTCAGTTTTCGGTATGGCACCATTTGAGACATTATATGGAGACTTTATGTACAATACAAGACTGGCAGAAGAGTATTGCAAACAGGTATTTGAATGATCGAGATTGTGATGTAGCAAATGGTGTGCTATTAACGATGTTGCCCAAGAAGGTAGTACATGAGCACGATCGAGGCGTTATTTGATTGATTTGTGCGTATTTCCCAATGGGGGGCATAATGGTAATATTGCACCCTCAGATATTTATTACTTACTTATCGAGAAAATAGTGAATTGTCAGTATTGGGGGCTGCAGACTGTAATATCAATAACTTATTCGTTGGATTCGTTAAGCAAGTGGATAAGTAGGCGCGTTTACGTTAATATTTTTATTTAAATAATTATTTATTTATTTATTTATTGTTTGGGCTTGACCCAAAGATACTACACAGTTATTCTTGGAGTACGTGATACTACAAGTGCGTAGGTGAAATTTTTCTATGTTCAATTTTAATTTCAGTACAACTATTTTAAATTCTACATTATATTATATACGTATTTTGACGATATGTTACTATATATCTATTTTTGACTTTATGTTTTCATAAAGGATTTGTATTTTAGTATTGTATTGAAGGAGGAGGAAAGTTTGAGTTTGGAGGCATGAAAGAGGAATCATTGCAATCCGATCGCGACAGAATGGCAATCTCTTTTATGCAACCACTTTAGCTTGATTTCTTCTTTATGTATTTTCTATCTATCTTTGAGAATTTTATGCCAAGCAATTTATTTCAAATTTAGGGGATGAAATTTTTTTAAGGTGGGTAGATTGTGACAATCCGTCCCAAATTTTACAATTTTATTCTTTTTACATGAGTGAATTGACCAAAATACCCTAAAAAGAAAGATTGTTAACTTTCTTTGACCGTCTCTTCGTGACGCGTATAAGCTATTATTTTATCGTATTCTCGAAGTACCCAATGGTACGAACGCATAGGCGCAAGCAGAACTAAATTTGGAGTTAAGACGAAGATTTTACGGATTTACCAACGTGAAGGGCGATTTGGTAATTTCATGTGAGATATTTTGTGGCTTGTTTTGTGAGCCATGTGGGGCCTACGCCCCATTTCTCCACCTCTCTCCCATGTCCCCTCCATCATTTCTAGGAGCTCTCTTTTGCTGCCAGGACTATCTCTTTCCCTCTCATCTCATATCTCTCATCTCTCATCTCTCATTTCAAACCCTCTATCTCTCTGCACTCTATGTACAACACAAAACAGCCAATCCCCATCGCCATTTCCCACCTCCTCTGACGAGCCTAGTTAAACCAATTGTTACTGCATACATCGTAACAAGTCACCATCAATGTGGATGTTCCATCAACAGCTCATTCTTTCTCTACTCTTTAACCCTCCATTCTCTGTAGACCAGTAAACTCTCCCTCTCTAAGCTCTATGCACTGTACAGAAGGTGAAGCAACACCGGTCCATCATCACCATCACCACCCCAGCGAGTTCAGGCCACCACCACTGCCATGTTTCCAGGCGAATTTCTTTAATTATTGACCATGGTAAGCCTCAAGGTTCTATAAATCACTTCCCATTTGTTGTTGGATCTGATGATGACCTTGAATACCTGTTTTGATGAAGCTTAACATGAATTTGACTCGGGGAAGAATTTTCCCATAACTCTGGAAATATAGACTGTGACCATCAAGCCACTTTTAGGCCGTTCTCCTGGCCAACTCCGGCCACGATTGGACCCCAAACTGGTATCAACCTCTTCCTCACATTCTTAGCTTCTAATTGGCTTTTGAATCATTGCATTTGGTTGTAAATCGAGCTTGAAATGAGCTCTGAAAGTCAAGGGAAAAACCTACAAAAATTTGGAAATCGTGGTGACGGCATGTGGACGCGCATGGTAGCCGGCGCATGTAGCGCGTGGTTGCCTGAGTAGTCACCTTGTGGGGGCGCATAGAGGAACCCGAGGTCTTTCCTTAGGTTTCTCGACGTGCCAAACCCTAATCCGCCCTTTGTTTTATGAAATTCGACCGTTTTAAAATAGTTCCTTTATTAGCCATACTTTGTACGGAAAATGTGTTTATACGTTAGTACGTTATATATTTACGTTAATGGTTTCGTTTCTAGGTGAAACGCATCGCAAGGATCTTCGAAGCCCGCGAGGCGGGTTCGACCCGACGACATGATTTGTGAGTGGGTCTTTGCTTTTAAATATTATATATTTATTTAGTTTCCATTTATACATTTGAAAAAGAATTTCCTACGTAAGCCTAGATTAGACTAATATTTATAAGAAATTATCCTAAATCCTACGAGATGCCCATGTATGCGTACTTTTATGGGATTTTAATTACGACCATGATTAATATTTTATTTATTACTATCATGTCGATGTGAATTATCGATTTACTGTTCCGTGATCATATTTACGTTATCTGCTCGTCGTTGCTGCACCGGTGTTAGTACTCGCCTGGGCCAGGGCTAGTTTTTCACATGTATGTGCACATCACACCGTACGCTGACTTTGGATCCATTGTAGGTGTCAGTCCTGTCCTAGATTGCTATTGGCAATTAGAATTCGTATGTGCTGCGCATAACATTAGTGTTCACGTGATTGTAGTACTAGATCGTATATTATTGTTACACCCAGTCGTGTTCATGTCAGAATATCTCTGCATGCACTCTTGTGTTAGCATGTGTCGATGAGCACTCGATATGATATGTTTGCTTATGGGAGATTATGTGATTACGGACATCATGTGCTTACTTACGAAATATTGTGCCGTATTGAATTCTTGAGATTTTGCAAGCTACGGTAAGTATTTTCTTACTATACGTAGTATGTATATTTTGGAAACTATACTTGTTTTACGGCGAGGGGTTATTATGTTTTCAAAAAAGTTTTTACAAAGCTTTGTTTTTATGCCCACTCACCCTTGTTTTTCGCCCCTCCAGGTTTTAGTGCTGAGCTTTTGTGTCGACGAGGATTCTTGGCAAATCTCAGTATAGGTGGCTATCTTTGATGGTATAATTCTTATCCTACCTTACTGTACTTTACTTATGCTCTGACATCATGTGTAAAATGGGTTCATTCCCGCTCACAAGCACACTCTTATATTTAGGCACTTTTAGGTTTAAATTTATTCACATTTTCCACATCACTACACTTTATGGCTCCGTCACCGTCCTGGTGTCGGCCAACACACCTCGATTCGAAGTCCAGGTGGACATTTCGGGTTGGAGTATGTCCTTTGCTATATAGAGGATACTACGGTCTTGTCTTTGGCTTTGTAAATATCATCAACGTGTGCAGAACTAAAAAAAAAAAAAAAAAACACTTTGAAAATGTTAATCTAGAGCACGAAAAGTACATATAGTGTATTATGTACGTATTTCCACATAAAGTTTAAATATTTAAAACTAAGTGAAACTTTTTTTTGGCGATGAGTTCCACAAATAATAATACTATCTTGCAATCTCCTTATAAAAATGCATCAAAATTACAAATGAAGTCCATAGAAGTTAAAATTCCTAAAAAATTTATATGGAATTTGTTATAGTTTTGAAGTCCTATCGAATCTTTTAGTTTTAAAATTCTAAAACTTTATCACTATGTTCTATCATCGTATCAGTGAATTTTATAAGATTTTTCATGTTAACAACATGTTGACAACTGAATTTATGTAAAGGCTTAAGATTCTACAGGTTTAAAAACAATATTAAAGTGAGAAAGAATCAAATCCAAAAATGAAGAAAAAATGGAAACAGCAAACTAAAAGTTGACAACAACAAACCAGTGGTGAAAAGTTTTGATCTGCATGCTGTCTTAACATTATAAATCCACCATGGGCGCTTGTATGAAAAGCAGTTAAGGTCTTGCAAAATGAATGTAGTTGAAACCGTAATGGCATAGGAGGGGAGGAGGGTCTATTCTACTGTGTTGTCATCTTGCTAAAATTTATAAGAACATCATACCATCAGAATCTCAACAGATAATGATTTTTACCTACCCACAATAAATTAGAACCTTCAAGCCAAGAACTTACATTTCATTGAGGAAGTAAAGTGACTTGTGCAAATACTTTATTAGTGTCTGGTTTAGTCTACAATTCAATAGAAAGAAACATATTATTGACTCACAAAATGAAATAATTTGAATATAAAAGATACAGCTAAACAATTAAATGCATAATTGACAAAAGAAGCTAGTAAAATTTGAAAATTAAAACTTGAAGACTATATTGTTTGGAAATTTTGAATAATACATGTGTACAATTTGTCAAGCTAAACTCCTTTTTTATCATACATTTGATAAACTTGTAAGATAATTAGTCTAATCACCTAGCCTTTTTTAAGATGCTGCACAGTTCGAGTAAAATGTTAAAAACCACGAACATGTAAAATTAAAGTCAAATCTGTAAGTTGTGTAACATTTTATCAATAACTGACGAACATAATATAGACAAAAAAGTAAATTACTTGAAATTGCAGCGGTGCTGGTAGCAAATTAAAACTGAACATGGTGTTTTTTTGTTTCTGATATACTTTTATGAGATGTAAATAAGACTAAAGTAGTTGAATCAAACCTGCGCAGGAAAATAGAAAAGAGTTAAGAGTTTATAAAACTAGAATACAAATAGAAACACATTTGTTAGCTTCTTTAAACTTGATTTTAACAGCCATGTGACACAATTTTGTTTTTGCTTGATAAATATAGGATTTCATTTATTTTTAATGAATGAATAAATATGTAAGCATGATTTAATAAAATTAAGAACTTTCTTGCAAATTTTGTAAGACATCTTTAAGCACAATATTTACAGTATAGTTCTTAGCATTGTTTCTCCATTTTCTATCAAAAAATTTAAACCCTCTCTTGATGTCAATCTAGACAATGCAACATACAACTGAACAGGTCCTGGAAGATATAAACCAACTTGTTTTTGAGATTGACCTTGGATTTTATTAATTGTCATTGCATAACCTGGTCTAACTAGATATTGGCGTCTTTTAAAAATGAAAGGCCACTTGCTCTCTACTGCTGTAAAAGTGATTCTTGGTATGAAAACTTTGTGACCAATATTGCTTCCAAAAAGAAATTTAGCTTCAATAATTCTATTAAATAATTGAGTAACAACTAATCTAGTTCCATTACATAAACCTAAAGACCTATTTAAATTTCATAGTAGCATAATGGGCATTCCTATTTTTAAAACCAAATTATGTGCAGGTAAACCATTGAAGTCAAGCTTGTTTAAAAATTCAGTATTATACATTATTTCAAGGTTTTCAACATTTGCATTTGAAGAGCATAAAGAATCATAACTTAAAAATGAGTAATGCTCTCCAGGTAATAAATTAATTATATAATTATTCACATATGAAACAGTTGTCTTTTGAGGTGTTATAATGGCTCGTTTTCTTAAATACACAAAATTGTCAAAAAAAAGTTCAAAATTGGGGTAAGTTGAAGATTGAATGTATAGGATTTGTAGAAGAATTGATTATTAAATCTTGAGGTATTTCAATCAAAGATGTATCTCTATCATTTGAAATATCCATATTATTTGTGTTGTTCATTTGTCCATCACCTACCAATTAGCAAAGGAACTTATTTTATTTTTTATTTTCAACGCTCAATCCATTTTTTGACAATCTCACATTTCCATTCAAATGAATTTTTTTGAAATGTGACTACAAATAAGAGCTATCCAACGAAGCATTTATTATATCTTCTTTACTTCCTTCAGGAATAGCATGTAATATTTGTCAAAAATCTCCACCTAATAAAAGAGTTTTACCACCAAATGGAGCATTGTTATCTAAAGTATTTGATAAAATGTCTAAAAGTGATTTATTCAATACTTCAAAACAATATTTATGAGTATAGGTGTCTCATCCCATATAATTAAACCTGTTTTTTTTTTATTGATCCTGCAAGATGAGTTTTTTTTTTCTTTATTGGACAAATTGACGAATTAGTGATGATTAAGAGAATTTTAAATTTGGAATGAGTTGTTCTCCCACCTGGTAATAATAATGATGTTATTCCTAATGATGCTACAACTAAAACAATTTTACCTTAAGATCTAAGTTTACTTGAGATTTATCCCATAAAAAAGTTTTTCTAGTACCTCCATGACCATAAACAAAAAATACACCTTCTTTTTTTCTACTTATAGCATCTATAAGACAATCATAGACATGTTTTTTACTTTCATTAAGTTGTGATTTTAAAACTGTGTGCTTTTTGTAAAGTTTTTAACAATTATAATTTAACTCCTCGCAAAAGTATGTTTTTAATTTCCAACATTTTTTGTGCATCAAGTAAAGGTAGATGATAGTTTTTCAAAGAGGTCGATGCATTATTAAAAAGTAACTCTAGTTCAAATAACACAAAGTTTTTCAATTCATCTTGTGGCACAATCATATTCAGGAATTATAAAATTTTTACGCAGTTTGTACAAAATGTCATCATACATGTTTTCCCATTGACTATCAAAAAGAATTTGAGGACTTGCTACATCACAAAATAAAATTATTGTTACAAACAATTATCTCAATTGAGCAGATGATGCCCCATTTGCAGCATTTGACAAAGCTTCAATTTATTCTTTATCATCACCTACGATTTACATGCAACATGGTATGAAGGATGTACAACACCGTTGACAGTTTTTATATCATCAAAACTCACTACACCTTCCTTAACATTGAAAAGCATTCTCAAATAATATAATTCACCAAAAGCAAGATGTACATATGCTATTCTACCAATTGATCCTTTATGTTTCCTTAGTTTCCAAGTTTTTTTTTCATGTGTCATACAAATTTTGTAGGAATTTGTGCATAAGTTAGTACACATACTTCATTAAAAAATTTGTTTATTTCAAACCAACTTGTTAACATTGTGTTTTTGAAAGCCTTTTGATTGATAATTGATTGCAATGATTGATCACCGCTGAAAATAATAGTTTGTTCCAATGGCAAATGCATTGGTAATCGTTCGACAGAAGGCTCTCTATGATGTATGAAATATCAAAACAATCTCCAAATAGCTTCATAAGGTGATATGTATCTACAATTGAGATATGCTAATATTTCATCATTTGGATTTTCTAGAAGAACTAAGCATGCTCTATCTGAACCTTGATTTATATATTTGAATAAAGATTTTATAAGCATGGATTGACAACAAGATTCAACATTTATATGTGCACTATATTTCAATAGCAATTTTGTATTATAAGGAACAACAAAACTGTTATCAATTTTTACTCCATTTTTCATCGCATAATTTCCATCATCTTCATGGCGCCTATAGACTGGAAAACCATTTGTCTAAAAAATTCTCACTTTTGTACGGTTTAGGAAAAAATTTAGAACATTTATTTTCCCACATCCAAGGAATTTTTTTATTAACATGGCCACATCGACCATGAATCATAAACTGATTAACAATTTCATAAAGTTGTGGATGAAGGATTTTATTTGGTAATTCAGTTGAAATGATGAAATCTATATCTGATGCTGAAAAACACTTGTAATTTGATTTCAACCATATCAAGATATGGGAATGAGACAAACGTCTTGTCACATCCCGGCCCGGGGCGGACCACTTCCCGGCCCCGCTCCACCACCGTAGCACGATATTGTCCGCTTTGGGCTTACCATTCCCTCACGGTTTTGTTTTTGGGAACTCACGAGCAACTTCCTAGTAGGTCACCCATCGTGGGAGTACTGGCCTCCTTCTCGCTTAACTTCGGAGTTCCTACGGAACCCGAAGCTAGTGAGCTCCCAAAAAGCCTCGTGCTAGGTAGGGATGAGAATATACATTTAAGGATCACTCCCTTGGGCGATGTGGGAAGTTACAATCCACCCCTCTTAGGGGCCCGACGTCCTCGTCGGCACACTTCCAGCCAGGGATTGGCTCTGATACCAATTGTCACATCCCGGCCTGGGGTAGATCACTTTCCGGGCCCGCTCCACCACCGTAGCACGATATTGTCCGCTTTGGGCTTACCATTTCCTCACGGTTTTGTTTCTGGGAACTCACGAGCAACTTCCCAGTGGGTCACCCATTCTGAGAGTGCTCTGGCCCCCTTCTCACTTAACTTCGGAGCTCCTACGGAACCCGAAGCCAGTGAGCTCCCAAAAGGCCTCGTGCTAATTGGAGGTAGGTATGTACATATAAAGGTTACATGATCCTCACCCCTGGGCGATGTGGGATCTTACACCTCTTTTCTGCAACTCAATTGTACAAACATCTGTTTGTGCCAAAAGATGAAAACAAATAAAAATAAAAATGTAAGTTTGATAACAATAACAAAATTGTAAAAATTGAAATAAGTAGGAAAATGAGTTTTGGGAACTTACTTGCCTCAACCTCTCCAAAAGGCTTTCGAGAATTGATAAATCAAGCATGTGATCAAGTTTCATTTTAAACACTCTAGAAATTATATCTGGTTTATCTTCAGGTATGAATCTTAGTTTGTTTTCAAATTCTGCTATGATTTCTGGCCACTTAACATTACATGTAAATGTTATGAATAAATCAGGATGTCCATATTCTCTACAAATAGCCACAGCACCTTGATAATAGTTAATCATATATCTAGGACTCCCTATATATGAAGAAGGTAATACAATTTTTTGTCCTAAATTATTTGCATCATTATCACCTTTTGACAGTGCATCGTAAATTCCTTTATAAACTTCACTTCTCAATTTTTTATTTATTTTGTTTGATATAATCTAATCTATCTTCTTCAAGAGTTGCAAAAGAGTCAACCAAATATTGTTGAAAAAATCTACCCTCTTTTAACAATGTAGTCAACATCGGTTCTCGTTCTTGAATTTGGTAAGCTATTAAAGCTCTCATAGGCACTCTTTGTCTCTTGATTTTTTGACTTTTATAATTTTCGTTCCATTTTAAGTCTGGTCTATTATACCCATCCTCACTATATGGAAAAAGAATAAAGTACTGTAGAGACATAAATTTTGGATTCAATTTGGTGACACGTTTTAATTCTTGACTTTTAGGCTCTATAATAATATCTCTATTAGAATAAAAAAGACCTATATCACCAACTATCAAACCATCTATTTCATTACTTGTTGGTTGCTCATATTTTTTGCCATCATTTATCTGCCTTCCCAACAATGTCATTTTTAGAGAAGAGAGGCCATCATTTTCAAATTTATCTCTTGCTGTTCGAAAAAGTTTGACTAATTCATTTGATGCATCAAACATTTTAATTAAACGTTCAACAATTGTTGGATCATGCCTTTCATTTTTTCCATTAGAGCTAAAAGCTTTAAGACAATTTTCTATCTCATTATACGTATCATAAACATACAATTGAGCAAATTTTGGAGACTCATTATCAGCAGGCAAAAGAGATCCCATTAAATGACAAACTTGACCACTAATTTTGAAAATGTAAGGAGTTGTTCCATTATTAATTGAGTGATCAACCTTGGCTCCCATTGAAGTAAATGAAAATATGGAATTGTAAGCTCTGATATTTTCTTGGAATGATAAAACTTGTTTGACCTTTTGTCGGATTAAGCAAGTAATCTAAAAAAGGCGGTGTTGGTTTTGGAGTTGGAAATTTTAATTTTCCTTATTGACAACTAAGGGTAAAAATGGGTTCCTCCTTTTTACACTGTTGTTTAAGAAACTCTTTTTACCAAAACTGAGCACCACAATGAATGCATTTATGACTTTTATCTCCTAAGTCCACATACTCGTTGGAAACTCCTACATAAAAAGATATGTAAAAAGAAAAGAAAAAGAAGATATGAGTATAATATCATGAAGCTAATCACCAAGTTAAAAAGATGTGTAAAACCTACCTTTTCTATTTCACTGAAAAAATACCTAACCCTTATTCATAAGATTATAATTCTGATAATCAAAAGGTTTTTTCAGTTGTGTTTGCTGGACTGTCTAACATATTAAAAAAAAAAAATTCCCTTTATCTCACCGATGTGAGAAAGTTTTTCAACAGAAGTTGTATGATCTGATTTATCAAAATTTACACAATTCACGTTTCCAACAGCATATTGCTCAATAGAAGACATGTTGTTGCTACATTGTTGTCCAATCTGTGAATTTTGATCAACAAATGCAACACTTCGAGACAAAACAGTGTTTGCACAATTTTCCATATAGTTTATTATGGACACTCTTTTCGACTGATGGTCATATTCATAGGGAACATTATATTTGTTGTGAACAAAGTCTTTTTCTTGTTGTATAGAATCATTTGTTATGACATTTATACGTCTTTTTGGCATGATGAAAAACAAATTGTTATAGCAATTTAAAAACAAATGGCTACAAACCAGATTGCCCAAAAAAAAGTGTATTAACAAAAATATAATAGACGCTGTTCTAAAAAGCGCTAGGCGGTTGGCCACCGCTCCTATTAGTCCCTAAGCATTTGAAAATTAAGAAAGTGCGCCTACACCCCCTTAGACATCTGCCTAGCCCACTTAGGCGCCCGCCTAGTCCGACTAAACCTGCCCAGGCACCTGCCTAGGTCGCGACTCTTATTTAGACATAAAATTGATAACTTTCATTTTACATTTTATTTTGTCAATAAAATGTAAGAGACTTGTTAAATACTTGGATGACACTCATTATATGCTTGTTCGATCCCCATGTTTTCAATATGTTCTAATACATTATAATTTATATGTCATTTTAGTTTGCAAGTGATGTATCACAATGCAATTATGTGTTTTCTAAGTATAAATAGGCAATTATTTACACAATATATAATAATAAATTAACTAAATTTGTCTAGTCCGCCTAGGTGCTAGGCCCCAACTCATCGCCCGACTAGCAAATAGCGTCTTTTAGAACCTTAATAATAGATATCTGAAAAGAAAATGTACATCAAGCATATAATAATGATTAAAAACAATAATTTACATGTATTAAAAAAGATTAGCCTAAACATCAAACCATTAGTTAATAAACACGTTTTCTTTCTAAACTCTCAAACACATATTAAAATTTTTAAAATAGGTCTAAGTTTTTGTCTTCTTTCCTAAATATAATCATGCGTTTCCCAAATCTAAATTCAGTTTATAAATTTTCACACTAAGCTTCAAAAGTGTACTTTTTTTAATATACTCATTCAACACACAGAGGATAGAACATATGCATCCCTACTAGTAAAGAAAATTTATAATGAAAAATAAACTAAACTTGATGCTTAAAATAAGTGTTCTTACCGAGTCAGTAAAGCCAAATTGATTCAAAAGCCATCCAACACTGCACTGTGGCAATACACTGCCAGCAACGGCTGTTTCAATTAAATTGTCCTGATCCAAACAGAAACATGAATCAACTAAAACCGTTAAAAATACAAAATAACAATTGAAACAAATGTATAGACAAAAGCAAGTGTTCAAAACAGGAAAAATTATATTAAAAATGAAAATTACATTAACCAAGATTTCTACAATGAAATAAACACAATTACTCTAGCAAACAACTTTATCAAGAATTTAAAAATAGAAAAGATGTTATTCATATCCATTTCACCACGTTCCTGTTATGACCGTTAAAAAAAAAAAAAATAAGAATTCAAACTATAACATAGTACATCATCCATATCAATACGTAAAATGGAAAACCCATTTAACTGTGACTTTATATAATGCTATTCAGAAAACAAAACACCATAATTCCATCCTTGACTATATTTGAGAGTTTACATAATAGACAAGTTCTATTTATAGTATTGATAAAATTTAGCATACCTAACACATGACACCTGAAAACATCTCCTCTCGTAAATACCATATACAAAGCATTAAAATGAGCCTTTTTTTTTTTTTTACTTACATGATTTGAAGATTTGTTAAGCTGCTGATGATTGATAATTTGAAAATTTATTCTTGCCCTGTAATATGTAGACATTAAGAAAAAAAACCCAAAAAATTAAAGTTCACAGTCTACATAAATATATATTTCAATTCCCAAACGACAAACAAAGTAGAATACAAAACTCAAAACTTTGAAGCCAAAATTGAACAAAAAATTTATACAAAACAATTAGAGATATTAAATCCTCAAACATTTCAAATTTGCGAAACTACAGTACACGTCTAAAGATAAATAAATATACTTCTTTTTCAATAGCACAGAAATATGAAATAGGCACATTCACTGCTGAAGTTGCTATGCCACAACTACATAAAAGTCATTTGAACCACATTTTAACAGATGCAATAAAACCAAACAATCTAGACAAAGAACAATTCAAAATTTATAGGTTCACTAAAACAATATATAAAACATATCTTTTAATGTAAATAAATTGGTGAGTTAAAAAAATTCAAAGGGTACGTTGATTCTCAATTACTTACATTACTGTGTTAAGTATAATCTAATGGATAATAAGTTCTTGACATTGCTTCTCTTCTATTTTCTTAATAAATGATAAAAACTTCTATTTTCCAACTCCCTTTCATCAATTAAGAAAAAGAAAATATTAGATAACCATAGAAGAAACAATTTACTCAAGAACCAAGAAAAAAACAGTTCCCAAAATCTACACATGGGCAGCTGTATTATGTTGTGCCAAAAGAAAAACTTTAGCAAAAGAATTAAATCACTTAGCGAGTTTTCAACCCAAAACAAAAACATACCCAACACATAGATACCGTCGGTTTACAATCCCTTCTACTTTGCTTCCTGCTATCACTTAGTTCCCACCCTCCATAATCATTCCTCCATTTCCAAACTCCTGTTAAATTATCCACATTTCCTCTAAAACCTATAAACCTTTTTCTCACTCTTCAAAATCCAAACCACTTAAAATATACAAAATCAAAATTAAATAAAGATCACAACGCATTAAATCACACTCACAACCACAATGTACTTAAACTAAAGATGAACTCAAAACCCTAAATAAATGTAAGTGTTCGTATTTAAATTTTATTTCCAGGGTAATTTTCTTGCCAGAAAACTTTGATCTACAAAACTAAAATACATTTTTCAGCAAAAAAAAAAAAAAATTAACAAACCAAATACAATATAGAAACACATCTATTAAATTAAGCTTGATTTACATTATACAAAGTCCATTCAAACAACTAAAATGGAATAAATGAAAATATTGAAAAACCAACCTCTTTCAAACACCACTAGTTCCACTCTTCTAACATTTGATTAGTTTAACAGGAATTGAATTAATGTAAAACAAAAATAAACCTCATTAACTAAATCAACCCAGAGAAAGCCAAATTCACACTCACACATGTATAACGCAATACACACATGTACAATAAATAATTAAATAAGATACCTTGACGGCCTGTGGATTTGCAACCGTGCTTGGAGAAGAATAGCACACAAAAAGGATTTTTAATGATGAGGGAGTGTTAGGATCCCAATGAGAGATGAAATTAGAATAACTAAATTTCAATTCATCTATAAATCTCAAATGACAAAAGTTACAAATTTGAAGGAAAAAAAAACCACCCAGATATACAACCTAAAAAGACTAACCAGAGAACCTTAACTTTGTGAATTTCGTTTTTACCCGAACCGACCCAACATTCTGCAAAGACTGGATCCCATGATCTCTCTTGGAGAATCAAGGACCATCACCAATGTGCCAACTCTCAACATTTGATATCACAATATAGAAATGCATTTATATTCTTACTAATTATTACTTACTCATACTAACATTTTTATTTAACCTTAGCCGCCAACCATCTTTCCATTTATGCTATTTCACCTCACTCTCCCATCTCCTTTCACTCACCTCTCTCTCGACTCTTCTTTCAGCCATATGGTAATGCTCTGTGCAGGTTCTGTCATGCCTTCCATATTATTCTACTAATTTAAAGAGTTGGAATTTTTGGTGCAACTACTGCAGACTGGGGATTTGGAGGAAGCTTAAGGACTAAGGGTATCTTGTTTTTGAATTAGGACTCGAATTAGGGATTAACTAACTTTAGAAGAGCCTAACTTTTCCGTGTAAGAAACACCCAAATGTACAACCCAAAACACTAATCAGAAAACCCTAATTTTTCTGTGTAAGAAATTCCTTTAAATCAAACCAAAAAACTGAACATCATTATCTGAATTAAAAAAAATATCAAAACACAATCATACTATTATATATGGTTTTTGCAGGAATTTGAAGAAATTTAAAATATCCCAAACCCTCCCAAACTTTCAAATTGCTTTAAACTAACTTACCTTCAATAATCTTCTACAAATCGGAAAGGAACAGACAGCACTAATAACTGAAATGTAATAAGATGACAGGTGGCAACTATTGAATGGTTAGAATATGATAAGGAGGAATAAGGAGAGATGTAGAGGATTGTCACCTAGACTAGTTAGTTAGAATTGTTGGGATATAGCTGATGTAATTCATTACAATTGATTGATTTTAATACAACTACTATTTCTTCTTTCGCTTGCTTTCTCTCTAGCCTTTCATACTTTCTTACTTTCATCTCTGTAATTTCTTCATACCCTCATGATTCTTGCATATCAGAGCTTCTGTTATCATGGTATCAAGAGCCAGCGATCTTCTGTGGGCTTAGATTGAGCTTGTTGGGTTCGCTGTTTGGCTTTGATTGTGTTGACGATTGGTGTTCTTGGCAATTTGAAATTTCTGCGATTGACGATTGGTGTTCTTCTTGGCGATTTGGGATCTCTATGTGATGACTTCTGCATTTGGAAGGTGGTCGTGTCAATTTCAGTGACTGGGTTGCTCATATCAGTGAAATTTTTTCAAGTTCTATGTTTAATGTTTTGCAGTTTATCGTATATTTCTTGAAAATTTGTTGGGAAAATCTTTTGATTCAATTCCGTGGCCTGTAGTCTGGTATCTTGATGTGTAGTTTGGTATATTTGTGTGTGAATTTGTGAAGGCCAATGCCAATATTCATTGATTAAATAGATAGATTTGCGCTGAGTATTTTGAGAAGGCCAATGCCATTTACTCTGTGCCAAAGGAGATTCACAAAAGGCCAATGCCAGTAACTCAAACATAGTTATATTTGTTGGAGTATCAGTTAGAAATTGAGTTATTTCTTGAAGATTGTTCAAAGATTGTTTCTTAAAGATTTTTTTGTTGAAGTGTAAAGATTTGTCGAAGATTGTTTCTTGCAGTTTATCAGCTATGACTTCTCATTTGTGAAAATTGAGGGTCTGTTGGGAATGTTGACTATTAAGTTGAGTGATCACAATTACACTAAGTGGTCATTTCAGTTCAAATCGGTGCTTAAAGGGTACAAACTGTTCGATCATTTTGATGGGTCTGCGATTTGTCTATCCAGATTTGTGGTGAGTCTTGAAACTGGAGTTACTAAAGAGGTGACAACTGCTTTTCAAGAATGGGAGACTACATATTTGGCTTTGTTAAGCTTGCTAATAGCTACTCTCTTAGATGATGCTATTGAGTATGTAATTGGATGTAAAACTGTTGTTGAGGCATAGGCTAATCTTGAAGACAGATATGCGTCGGTGTCTAAGACTAGTATTAATCATTTGAAGACCAAGTTACACACAGTGCAAAAAGGTGGTGATTCAATGGAGAAATACTTACTGAGGATCAAGTCTATAAAGGATCAATTGACTGCGGCTGGAGAATATGTATCAGATAATGATGTTATGATTGCTACTCTTGCTGGGCTACCAAAAGAATATGCTACGATACGAACGGTGATTCTTGCAAGAGAATCTACTGTTACTATGAAAGAATTCAGGGCGCTACTGTTAGGAGCTGAAAGGGAAAATGATGTTGTCTTGGGTTCTCTAGCATAAAATATGGCGACTTTGTACATGCAGAATACTAATCCAAGCACAAGTTCTCACTACAGTGGTGGGGCTTCTAGTTTTAATTCTTCTCCAAATAAGCAATCTAGTACTGGTGGTACTATTACTTCGACTCATTTACCACAGCAAGTGTCTTTCTTTCCACAATTTCACATGGGACATAATGTATATTTTCTAGATCCAAATTCATATGGTTCTAGTACTGGTTTTATGGGTCATATGGAACATCTATCAGATAATTCTAAATTACCGCAGTCTGCCTCACATTCTTATGGAGGCCAACAGAGATTCTACAATGGAGGATAACCAAAGGGCAATGGCAATTTCAGGTTTGGATATAAAGGCAAGGGGTCAAATAATTACAGGAATAATAGTGTCTGGAATGGCAATATTGAATCACGAATCACACTGCATCCTGAGTGTCAAATTTGTCTTAGAAGGGGGCATACTGCACCTACTTGTTTTTACAGAAATTCTCAGAGTAATTCACCACATTTCATGATAGAATGTCAAATCTGTGGGAAAATGGGCCACATTGCACTTGAGTGCTATCACAGGAGTAACTACTCCTATCAACCATATGGACCACCTGACTCTCTTGCTTCTGTGAATCAAGGACAACCTCATGTGATTCCACAGCAACAAAATTATACAACTCATTATTCTTATCAAGCTCCAGTACCTATATCTCATGGCTTTCAACAGCATGTGCTAGATTTGTCTTACCAAATGCAACCTCCAATGCAAGGCTTGTCTGCACAACCTTCAACATCATACTCTGATACTGCAAATTGGATTGTGGACACAAGGGTTTCTCATCATATGACTTCGGATCTTGCCAGTCTTAATAAAGTCTCTCCATTTGACGGATCACAGCAAATTAAGATTGGCAATGGTCAAGGTTTGCCAATTCAAAACATTGGGTCCACAATTGTCACAACACCATCTCATTCCATTATTTTAAAGAATGTGTTACATGTTCCATCAATTGCTGTCAATCTTCTGTTTGTAAAACAGTTATGCAAAGACAATAGGTGTTGGTTTATCTATGATGACACATATTTCTTTGTGCAGGACAAGGTAACAAGGGAGATCTTGTACAAAGGAAGGAGTAGGCCTCAAGAATTGTTTCAGATTCATATGTCATCATGGAAGGAACCACGTCCATTCATTGGGCAGTTAGTAAAGTCTTCACTATGGCGTCACAGGCTGGGACTTCCTACAAATGAAGTGTTGGCAGTTATGTTAGCTAAGTCTAATATTTTTGTTTCTGTAGATTGATAGGAGCATATTTATGCGACTTAGTTAGCTTGTTTCCTTGTATTTATGTTGTTAGTTGTTAGTGATTTTAGTATTTTAAGCGATTTTCGTGTGTTTGTAGGTCCAAAGGGCTAAAGTGGTAAGAAAATGCATTTTGGAGCAGTTTTAGGCTTGGAATGGATATCACATGCTTGGAGCAAGGTGGATGGACGAAATTGAAGACCAAAAGAGGCTAGAAGGGTGTTAAAAGTCAAGAGAAGTCAGAATGGAAGCTTGGAAGATAAGGAAAGACACAATTTGAACCATTCCTACAAAGGTGGCACCTTGTCCCCTTTATGTTTCCTCCTTGTCCCCTCCTTGTGCAGCATTTCCCCTTGCCATATTTCCCTATTCCCAAACTGTGTTAAACCTTTCCCTTCTTCTCTAGGACAAGGTTGGACCCTTTCCCTCTCCTTTTTGGCATGTGCCGTGTCCCCTTAACCCTTTTCCTTCCTTACCGCGCAAGGAAGGGCCTTTCCCTTTCCTTTTCCCCTCTGCCGCACCTTCCTTACCCTTTTCCCTAGGATTATGATTTTATTTCCCTTTTTCTAGTGGAATTGAATTAATTTCTGTAAACCAAATTAAGTTAGGGTTTTGATTTCCTAAAACCTTTAAATAAAGGTCTTTGCCACAACATATAGGGAACCATCTAGACACACACACATCCAGCCCCAACTATCCACTCCCATTCACTACCATACAAACTTCCAGCCATTCTTTCACACAATTCACCACTCATACCTTCACTCACACCTTGTGCCGCAGCAAAGAGGAAGAAAGAAGACCCTTGGGACGTGTTTGGCATTCAAGTTGGATTGCTGGAGCATTCTTAGGTGTAATCCATCTTTTGTTTTTCAATGTTTAAGTTTGTTTATCTTTGTTTTGCGAATATGAAGAACTAAACCCCTCTTAGCTAGGGGGGATTTCAAAGCCATGAACATATTTGCGATATGAATTAATTAAATCCAATTGTGATTTCATAAATTGTGAATTCAATTTACTTAACTGTTTGAATTAAAACTTGTTTGTGTATGTGGGTTAAGGGTGCGCACTTAATTTGCATGCATAAATTTGATGCTAGAATATAAGGGAGTTTCACCTAATCGTTATGAACTTATATTCACTAGTAGTAAAGGTTGCTAGTCACAATCATGTTAAATAGATTCTTGGCAGGAGTATCATGCGCTTTCATAGTTACGAATGCCTTGTCAATGCTTATGATTTCCATAGGTATCTCTATTATGCGCTTTCATGTAGGGAACTTTTGACGAATAATTTGATTGCGATGCGCTATTTCCGTCCAATACAATGATATAAGGAAAATGTGAGGGTTAATGCGTGCGCTTTCACGGTTAACTTGGGGCATTGAAATTCATGGTTTATTGAAAGAAACAACTGGAAATCGATTTGTATGCAAGTGTGTCATGTGTGGAGAAGAACCCTCTAGCTAGCCATCCATCCATTGAAACAACCCAATTTCGTGCATTGTCTTCAGTTTTTACAATTCACTTTGTTAGTTTTCAAATTCGTCAAAACGAAACCCCCTTTTACTGATTTTGTCAATTAGGTTAGAATCTGTCCAAACTTGTGTTTTTAAGTGTTTTGGGTCAAGTTAAAATCAATTTTCGTCCAAAATCATCCCTAGAGTCTGTTTTGAGTCTATTTGCTTGTTTTGTGCTGTTTTGAGTTATTCTAGTCAATTTTGAGTTATTTGAGTCTAATTAAGTGTCTTTAGCCTAGTTTTGTGTTTTTAAGTCTTGTTTAGTGTTTTTAAGTCAGTTTTGCATAGATTAGCAATCCCTCCTAATCCCCGATCTAGAACGATCCCTACTTGCATCTTTACTACAATTGTCAACAAGAGGGTTTAATTTGTGTGCTTATATACTTCGCATCATAGATAATAAGCATGCAATGTGCACTGATTGTATTCATGGGAAAATTACCAGGAAACCTTTCTCTAATGATAGTTCTAGGTGTGTTTTACCTTTTGATAGAATACATTTAGATGTATGGGGACCTTCTTCCGTAAAATCCATAGAAGGATATAGGTTCTATGTTGTATTTGTTGATGACTGTACAAGATACATGTGGATTTTCCCACTTTATAATAAATCTGAAGTGTTCTCAATCTTTGTCAAATTTTATAAGTATGTTGAAGTTCAGTTTAGTACTCATATCAAATGTTTACAATCAGATGGAGGTGGAGGGTTTATAAGTGGTCTGTTCAAGGAGTTTATGGAGTCAAAAGCGATGATACATAGGATTTCATGTCCCTATACCCCTCAACAAAATGGGTTAGTTGAGAGAAAACATCGGCATATAGTTGAAATAGCCATAACTTTAATGAATGCTGCAGGTTTATCTCAAGAATTCTGGTTTCATTTATGTGCACATGCAGTGTATTTGATTAAATGGATGGCTTGTCAAGCATTGCAGATGAACTCACATTTCTACTATCTGTTTGATAAACATCCATCTCTTCAAGATTTGAGGGTATATGGATAGGTAATTTATCCTTATTTGAGACATTATAATGACAACAAATTTCAGCCTAGAACATCAGTTTGTGTTTTCTTAGGCTATGCTTCAGGGTATAAAGGAGCTATATGTTACAACTTGCCGACTAAAAAGTTAATTCTCTCTAGACATGTTATTCATGATGAGTCTACTTTTCCAGCTAAATATTAGCCTTCTGCACTGTCAAGAAGTAGTAATGTACAGACTTCAACACAACCAGCTCCAGTCATAGTTCAGTTAAGGATTCCAAATATACAAGCCAGTCGAAGTAATGACACAGTTCCATCAGTTTTTGATGCTCCAACTATCTCTTCTGATTCTTCTGAAAGTTCACAGGTGGTAACCAACACATAGGAATCTAAACAAACGCCAACACTCTCACCTACTTCAGTACAAGATCTGCATCAACCCTTGTTACCTGTCCTAGAGCCGGCTCAACTTCATGTAGTACTTCCTATCTCTATGACTAATTGGGAATAATCTTCTCATCCTTCATCGAGTGATGTTTCTAGAACTCACTCTATGAATACCAAATTGCAAACTGGAGTACTTCAGAGAAAAGATTACACAACGTTTCATGTCAACTTACCTGAATTACAGTCTCTACAGCTTGATGATGGGGCTATATTTTGTGATGGTTTCTCATTCCTAGCTGAAATTATAGATTCTGAAGAACCAAAGACTTTTAAAGCAGCAGCAAGGAATTCCAATTGGCAACAAGCTATGCAAGATGAGTTTTATGCTCTTAAAGGGCAAGGTACATGGACACTGGTGCCTCAACCTTCTAACAGAACAATTATAGGCAGTAAATGGGTCTACAAATTGAAAAAGAATCCAGAAGGGAGCATATCCAGGTAGAAGGCGAGGTTGGTTGCACAAGGATTTACACAAGAACATGGGTTAGATTACTCTGAGACCTTCAGTCATGTGGTAAAGCATACTACAATCCGATTAATTCTTGCCTTAGCTACAAGTCACAAGTGGGAGCTTCGACAATTGGACATTAAAAATGCCTTTCTACACGGCGAATTGCAGGAGGAAATATACATGAAACAACCATAAGGTTTTGTGGACTCAAAGAATCCAGAGTATGTACGCAAACTTGTCAAATCACTATATGGTCTCAAACAAGCTCCACGAGCTTAAAATTCCAAGTTCACAGGTGTTCTACCATCTCTGGGGTTCACAGCATCTCAAGCAGATACTAGCCTATTTGTTAAAATGGATGGCAAGGATGTAATCATTCTACTTCTATATGTGGATGATATAATCCTCACAAGGTCTAACACTGCCAAAGTTCAAGCTGTTGTGACTACTCTAAGTGAAATATTCGATTTAAAAGATATAGGGAAGCTGACATACTTCTTGGGGTTACAAATACAATACAGAGATAATGGTGATGTGTTCATCAACCAAGCTAAATATGCAAAAGAACTTATGAAAAAGGCTGGAATGGAAACCTGTAAGCCAGCTCCAACTCCTTCGAAACCACATACCAAGTTGCTAATCTCTGAGGGTCAACCTTTACCTGATCCAAGTGTTTACAGAAGCATAATTGGTGCACTTCAGTATTTAACATTCACTAGGCTGGATATAGCTCATTCTGTGAATGTAGTATGCCAGTATATGACCAATCCGACTGACTCACATATGTTATTAGTAAAAAGGATACTCAGATACCTGCAGGGCACTATACATTGTGGTCTTACATATGTGACAGCTTCTAATACACAGATTTCAGCATATTCTGATGCAGATTGGGCTGCAGATATTAATACAAAAAGATCGATTACAGGTTATGTGGTCTTTCTTGGTCCTAATCCTATATCTTGGCAGTCTAAGAAACAATCATCAATCTCTCGAAGCTTCACAAAGGCTGAATATAAAGCATTAGCAAACTGTGTTGCGGATGTGTGCTGGATCCGATTACTTCTAAAAGATTTGCATCAGTTTTTTATTGCTCATCCAACTTTATATTGTGATAATCTTTTAGCTTTGGCACTTAGCACTAACCCGGTGTTTCATTCTCACATCAAACATCTTGGTACAGATTATCATTTTGTTAGAGAGAAAGTGCAAAAGAAGGATATAAGTGTCCATTATGTTTCCACAGATCATCAGGTAGCTGATATACTCACCAAAGGCTTGCATAGTCCACAGTTTGTCAAGCATTGTATCAATCTCAGTCTCAGACATCCTAGTTGAGATTGAGGGGAGGTAATAACTGAAATGTAACAAGATGATATGTGGCAACTATTGAATGGTTAGAATATGATAAGGAGGAATAAGGAGAGATGTAGAGGATTGTCACCTAGACTAGTTAGTTAGAATTGTTGGGATATAACTGATGTAATTCATTACAATTGATTGATTTTAATACAACTACCGTTTCTTCTTCCGCTTGCTTTCTCTCTAGACCTTCATACTTTCCTACTTTCATCTTTGTAATTTCTTCATAACTTCATGATTCTTGCATATCAGAGCTTCTGTTATCAGGCACACGGCGCTTTCGTGAAAACAACCAAAAAAATATGTAATGAAGGTAGACTAGTAGAAGCAAACAGAGAATGAAAAGATCTGGAATAGGCAATGAAAGCAAACAGAGAAAATAGAGGCTGAGAAATGAAAGCAAACAAAGAAAGTAAGGGTTGAGAAAAGTAATGCAAATGGAAACCAAAGGAAATTTGGAGAGACAGGATTGAAGAAGACCTATCCGATGATCAACGCCTGGCAAGACAGTGGAGAACGCGTGGGAACGCTATGCAAAAGAAGAAAAACAACGGGCAACCTAGGTATCACAAATAAGATAAGGGCATACACGTAATTTCACTGTGCAACAAAGAAAGGAACCTGAAAGCTAGGCAGCAAATGAGGGGTATATCCGCCATTTCATTGTTGATAAACAATGCTCTCTCTCTCACACGATGAACTGTTCTTTTCTGCTGGCTTTTAGTAGATAGTAATTACTCAAATATACAACACTTGTGATCTGGACTTTAATTCAGCACCATTCACATAAATAAGTCAGTAATAATACAAAGAGGGTTATGAATATACACCTCAAAAATATTTACTAGATATAGTCGCTATTAGTTTGTACTCAAGTGAGACGTATTCATAATCAAATGACGCCATAAGGACTAACATTAACTAAATCGTTATAGTTGCACCTCAGATGAATCCTAGGGCTTTGTCCTTTATGTGCAGTCCCTTGTTCGAATCTCGTTCTCCCGCATGAAAGCTTTTGAACAGCAGCTAGACTCTTGAAAGCAACAAGAAAGTACACCACCTTCTCATGTATCCGGACATTCTAATGTCCCAGGAGGATTCTAGTCATTGTATTCAACTTCTGTATGGCTCGTGTATCCTATAGTATACTAAGGTTCACTCTATTTCTCCTTTCCTTTTATTTGTTTCATTCTCTTTCCTCTTCACATCTTTCCTTCCGTTTCTCTATTTTCATTTTATTATATTCTCTTCTTAACTTCCTCTCCTTTAAGGGTGGGCACGGTTCGGTTTGATGCGGTTTTGAGTGAAACCGAAACCGAAAATTTTTACGGTTTGATTCGGTGCGATTTTAGAACCAAAACTGAAATCGGTTCGGTGTGGTTTCAAACGGTTTCGGTTTGGTATTGCTGTGCTTTGAAAAAAAAACTGTTTCTGCTGTGCTGTGAGAATAAGCGACTGTGAAATAAAGCAACAGAGTGTTTAGTAAACTTTTTTGTAAAGTGCTTTTGAAAAAAAAAAAAAAACAGTATGATACTATTTGGTAAACTTTTATGTAAAACAGTTGTGACTGTGTAAAATGACCAAAAATGGTATAATACTAGATGTGCTATTAATTTAATTTTCTTAACAAATAAAGGTGAATTACTAAATATACTTTATTTTTAAAAGAAAAATATTTATAAATTTTATCTTAAATATTAATTAGTATGACAAACTACTTCAATTGAAATATTTTAGACTGAATAGCTAGGAATAATTAGTACAATATTGTTAATGTACTTGAAAGTAGTCTAATTAGATGCATTCATCAAATTTGCCGCTGTTCTATTTTTTAATGCCTCTATCTCATGTGATCCTTCAACTTGATAATTTTGATATTCTTCATCATCATCATCACTACTATCGCTCTCTTCACAAAAGTCTCTAAGGTCATCAAAATGACGATCACGTTCAGAATATCTCTGTATTTCTCACAACTCAGAGTGCGAGTGAACGGAATTTGTAGTGTCTTCTGGTTAAAAAACTTTTAAACCATAACATACAAAACAACTCTAGATATTGGTTTTGCTTGGTGGGTGACCAATTG
Organism: Heteromeles arbutifolia; assembly: GCA_024362995.1. Classification (NCBI taxonomy): domain Eukaryota; kingdom Viridiplantae; phylum Streptophyta; class Magnoliopsida; order Rosales; family Rosaceae; genus Heteromeles; species Heteromeles arbutifolia. Next base: position 10,424,689 of record JANCRC010000019.1, read on the forward strand.
AACAAACTTTCATGCCTTTAATCTAATAAAAACTTTGAACAAAATCCATCACCAACATACAATCAAAAGAATGACATTAATCAATACTTCTTCCTAATCTCTCTATCTCTATCCACCTCTTTCATTGTTTGTACAAGCTAATGAATCGTAAATCACTGAGAAGCCTGCCTTTAGAACTTGATAAGAATACTCCATTCTCGGAAGTTGAGGTGATATTAACGAAGAGTAGGTTAGAGATTGAACCCTCCTTTGACTTTGAGTGTCGAGGACATGTGGTCACATAGATTGGCTCCGCTCTTCCCCACCAAGATTGATCATAGTATCTTGTGCTCATATTTATGTTTGAGAAGGTAATGTCACTCACATTTCCTGCACAGGTGAATAATTAGTAATCTTCTTGTCATATTGAGAGAGCTATGACAGCAAGCTCTGATCAGCCTTTATTTCATCAAAACATATGCAGGTAAAGGCAGAATAACAATAATGAAGCATCAAAACCCTCCCATTAAACCAGAATTATTCCGCAATGACAAGGTGCCTACTACAAAACATATGCAGGATTACGTGGGATAGCATTCTTCCATTTATTTTCTAAATTATAAGTATTACAAAGAATAATACTAAAAAAAAAGCAAATGAATGACAAAGTGGCTACTACAAAAGCATTTAAACTCGAGTGCAAGAGGCAAGACAAAAACTACCATGCCTATATGCACCTAAAGATTCTATTTTTTATCATCACAGACAATTTCGAATGTGGTGATAAACATTTATAAGTTAAAGTCAGGTTAGACACATACTTTTCTATCAATAGTTACCCATGTTTTTGTAGAAATTAAAATTAAAATATTCATTAGGTTGATGTCATCATAAATATACAATGACAATCATTCAGACACAAATTTTGGCAAGGAATAAAACATGCATTCCCACATTTCAATATGTTTAGAATCCTTACCCAAAAGAAACTGGATCAAGCTAAAGGAAAGGCAACACATTTTCTCCTACTAAACAAACAAAGAGATGATGATGATAAATGCTATGGTACATGATGAAATCGAAAATTACTAGTTAATGCTATTGAGAAATGACTTCATTAAGTGGAAGTTAGTTTGAACAGAAGAGAAAACTTATAATAAAAAGGACCAAAGAAACATGCAAGACCCTTTGTTAACTAGAACAAATTTGAAGAAGCGAGAGACTTTGCCATGGCTATTACGACAGAGAAAACACCGGTTATCATTCTCCAAGATGAAGGCACCGACAAGGGAAGTACCCAACGTTAGAAATAAAAGTTGGATGCAGTAACAAAGCATTCTGTGATTAAGAAATGTACAGAATTGCTCTAATGCGTAAACTAGTGCAGATCACCCATCGCTGTTAGATTAAAAAGAAGAACGACGTTTTATAAAACCATCAGGTCACACTTAAACAGACACCCAGTTTGTGCCCAATTATATTGAAAGGTCGGCTGAGATTTTTAAGTTCATTCAGTACCATGTGAGAGTGATGCAAAAGTAATACAAATTTCTCATCCACAAATCGACTCGGCGAAACAAATCTACCTTTATTAACATCAATTAAGCTATCTAACCATAAAAGGTAAACTTCCACCATCTACATCTTCTGTAGTAGTTATGCATTCCCACATAAAATGTACCGTACTAGCACCTTTGTGGTGAAAAAATATGCACGAACAAGATAACGTGTCTGAAACAGGGTTTAATTCGTAGTGGTCAAACAGATAAAGCCCAAACCAAACGAGAATCGCAAGAGACGTGGGAACGGCGCAAGACAAATCAGAAGCACAGTTCACATATCAGAAGCAGAGCAAAGCTTTATAAGAAATTATCCTTTACCTAAACCCAAATCAGAAGCAGACCTTCTAAAAAAAATGAATAGAGAAGTAATCAAACTTCTCTCTCAATTTTTCTTGTTTCCTCCACAAACCCTAATTTTTTTCCCCAATTAATATTTTCCCAATTAATTCCACAAACCATATCACCTTCCCCAATTAATTTTTTCCCCACCCTCCATCCCTAGTTGTTTTTCCCAACACCCATACCCTCATCCCTTTGCTCTTCCCACCCCTCTTTCCCTCTCAATCTCCCATCCCTAAATTTAGAAATCCAAACAAATAAATAACAAATTTTTACAAGAGAAGCTTACCAAACGAACCTGGAGAAACTTCGAGAACAAGAGAACGAGAGAGATCGTTGGTTTTCCTGGTTCGGGTATACGAGAGCTTCTGAAGGCGAGAGTTGAAGGCGAGAGGAAAGGAGGGCAATTTTGGGTTATTGAAAATTTCATTATACGCCCCACTGTTCACCCGTGTTTTTGAAAATAAGCTGTTTTTGGAAGCTGCTATTTGCAGCTTCAGATTTTGGGCTTATTTTCACCCCAAACTTTGAAATAAAGCTCATTTTCAAAGTTTACCAAACACTAAAACCCCTACCAGCTTTTTTTCATCCCAGCTTTTTTTTTTTAATCACCTCAATCCCAAACTGCACCTAAGTTGATAAGGATTGTGCAGTTACTTCCCAAATGTAAGTTTTAAACTTTGACTTGATCACTTCATTGGACTTCTTTGTAGCTTTACTCTTGCAATTATATTTTGCCGATTGAATGCTAAAGTTTGGTTTAACCAGAAACAATATTCATCTCGTCTGGCTATTTAATAAAATGTCTTTTAAATATTTGTGGTGCAGTTCGGTTTCGGTGCGGTTTTCAAAAGTCAAGACGAAACCAAACCGTTTTCTTACACTGCGGTTTGGTTTCAAACTGAAACCGTTTCAAAACTGTAAAACCAAACAGTTCAGTACGGTTTGATTTGGTTTGTTTTTCATTTTCGGTTTTTGATTCCAAGTGCCCACCCCTACTCTCCTCCATCTTCAATATCTTTTTTTTTTTTTGTCGTCAATATTGTTGCAGTCCTATTATATTAGGAATGTGATTGTCTAAATCCTAACATATCTAGGATTTCCTTATGAAATTCTACCATATCCCTAGGGTTAGATATTATCCTATTAGAGTTGTAATCCTATTAGGGTAAGGAATTTACCTTCCCTACTATTATAAATAAAGGCACAATGAGGTGAGATAACACACACCTCATAATTACATATCTCTCTTCTTTCTGTTGCCGCCGGCCCCTCTCCCTCTCTGTCCTAAATAGTGTTCAGTCAAATAGGCCTACAACACGTTATCAGCACGCTCTTGACGTTGTGCTAAAGAGAGTTTGATCTTTAATTAAGGGAGTATTACGTTTTAATCATTCTTTTTATGATTAATTTATTATTTTGAGTTGATCTACATGCTATTGATTCAATTTAATTTTTCTTAGTTGCACGTGAAACAACGTATTGGAGATGCAATTCTGGCTTTCAGAGAATGATCTTCTACAAATTCAAAGCTCAGTTGTTTTCTGCTCTTTTAAAATAAATTAAGATATTTGAAACAATCTTGAAGCATGAAAACATTCCCCATTATGCATGAACCCCCTATATTTATATTTTCCTTTCAATTATATATATTGTATATATGTTCATATATTTTGTCAACATATATATTTATTCATGCAATACGCAATTATGCTATGTGGAATTTGTGAGTCAAAGCATCGAAATTAATTTAGAAGCAATTAGGGTTTTACCCTAGAATTCGAAAAAATAAAGAAGAGAAATTTGGGATTCATACGGCACCATTGTGGCACCACCACAAGGACCACCGTGCTAGCCTGAAGCCCAGCTGCGTGGAGCATCCCTTGAGACAACGTCGTTTAACGTCTTGGACCTCCGCCGAAGCCCTTTAGGCTTCGCTGCATACTGTGGACAGCCAGGCCGAAGGCTTAGTTTGGTTACCACGGGCATGCAGCCCCGACCCACGCCAACAGCTTTGTTGCTGGGCTTAGCCCTTGCCACGGCCCGCAACTTCATCAACCAGCCTATGGGGTTGGGCTTGTCCTTGCAACCGAAACCCAGCTTCGGCTGGGGCCTACTCGCACCACCCGCAAGCCAGTCTTGGGCTGGGCTTGTCTCGTACGTTGGTCTCAGCCTAAAACGCCAGCAGCCTTGCTGCTAGGCTTCTGTCTCTCTGCCCGTGGCCTGCAGCCATGTGTGGGCTACTTTGCAGCCACCCTGAGGCCCACATGCCTTTAGGGCTTTGCCTTACTCACGGCATCCAAGCCCAAATGCTATTGGGCTATGGTTTTTCGAATCCAATGCTATTTTTGGCATTTTAAATAATTTTAACCCGAACGTTATTATTATTTTTTGCTTCTACAATCGACCATGTATGGTCCGATCTATTGAATTAATTAAAGTGACCAACAATCCATTAATCTGACAATTAATCCAAAATTATTGGCTTGAAGCCCGCTTTTGACAATTAACGAATCAATAAATTATTTCGTTTCTTTGAACCATTGACTCACTTTCGTAGTCCCGAAGCACTCACACTTGAGTTCCTAAAGCAACCCAAATCCACTACACTTAGTTGTATATTGTATTATGTGTTCTTACAAGTACCTTCTTTTATGAACCGGAAGTTCATAACTAAACTCGAACCTGTAGTTTCGAATTTAGTGCCTTTGAAACCCGAAGTTTTTCATAAAACAATACACCCATAAAAACCTGATATTTTTTATGTAAACCATGTCTTAGAACCCGAATGTTTTAACTTTGATGCTTATGGATATATTATTTTCTGTAACACCAATCACAATCTTGTTCCATCCATTCAGTGGATCGTCGAACCGTAACAAGTTCGATTTCATTGATTTGGACGTTTCTTAACCGAAACCACTTTAGGTGAGTACAAGACATGAATCTCCACTTGACTATTAAGAAGCTGAGAAACCATTGTAGCCAACAATTGGATGGAAGAGTTGAATAAGCCTCTACCATGATCTTCATTCGAAGACTTATGCTCGAAGCATTACAAACAGAAGTACCTCCCAAACGAAGATTCCATGGCTATTTGGCTCGTCCCTACGAACCGTCCAATCATGAAAGATATTGCCCTAAGCACACCATGATTATGTCCATGAATGAGTACGATTCTGAAGTTCATAAATCAGATCAAATTTTGATTGGAGAATACTTTTTCTCGTCCTTCCATGTTTCTAACTCGCTCCTGAAGCAGCAGTGTAGAAAACGGAAGTTTACCAAATTATCAGATCTGATTACTACCACAAACGTGAGAGAAAGGTATAGACCCAGCTTTGGCTAGAGTCTACCGAACGGTATAGACCTATATTGGCTGGAGTCTACCAAATGGCTCAACCCAGTTCAGTCAAAGCCTACCGAATGGTGATGCCCTGCTTTGGCAGGGATGCACCGAAAGGCATGCTCTGCTTCGGTAGAGATGGACCAAACGGTATTGCTTTGCTTCGGTAGAGGCCTACCAAACAGACCCCTCTAACTTCGATCGAAGCTTACCAAACCCAAGTTTGGGTCTGTCTCTCTCACGATCCAATTTTGAGTTTGTTTTTACAACATATGGTAGAATCAGGGCTTGCCAAGGTGTGGCATCATGCCCGAAGCATGATCTTTGGCACCTAAGACCTAAAACTTCAAGAATAAGGGATAATATTCCCAAACCTTAACCCTGCAGAATCTACTTCCGTCTTGATGGAATAGATCATTGCTTATGCACCTGTTTGTGCCCCTACCAATGTTGTTGAGGAGTACCATTCTAGTAGTCAATATGTGAGACAAATTTTGCTCCACCAAACACCATTGGAAAAGTAGAATTTTGACATGGATGGCCTTGTTGGATTCACATTTGGTGTTTGTTTTAGTATGGATAATCTTATTGATATTGTCCTCGAATATGAGTTAATTGAATCATGCTTCTTGTATACATGTGACCGAATTGAATTAAACACGTGATTAGGTACTAATGTGGGAAAGTTAGTTGTCTGGATGAATGCGATACTATGCACACTAACTTTATACCTAAATCACATTTCTAGCAATGACTTCAAGTCCATCCAACCTAATTAAGAGCAATGGCATGCTCCTCGTTGTATGAATGGTACTAAATTATCATTTAAGAGACCTTATATTCTCACCATTCCAGAAGAACGTTGTTGGGTTTTTAAGGATATTCCAGATGACAACAATCATAAATGAAACCGCTGAAGAAAATAGAGTTGCATATCTTTGCACCACCTCCAAAAATGAGTCTGAAGCTTTGCTTTGGGGCCAATAGGCTATCTCCCAACTGGTAACACGCCACATGTGGCCGGCTTAGAGCCTAGTGATTGAGCAGTTTACTTGCTTTGGCACGACCATTTGGGACACTTAGGTCAAACAATGATGCTCCAATGCATTTCCTTACCCGAAGTAAGGATCTTGTGCTTACAAGCACACTTTGCTAAGCCTGCTCGTTGTGGGAAATTGATTTTCTAAATCATTCCTAGCAAAGATATGAAATAACCCCCCTTTTTCACAGTGGATTCAAGGGAATATATGTGGACTAATCCAACCACAATGCGAACCATATAAATACTTATGGTTTTGGTTGATGAATCAACAAATTGGTCACATGTTTATCCATACACATTGCTGCTAAACCTCCTAGGCGATTCTAAGGGCTCACCCCATTACTTATCCCATAAAGTCCGAGAGACTAGATAATGCCAGAGTTTATACAGACGATTTTTCGATAAAGTATTGCACGTTTTTTGGGTTTATAATTGAACATCGAGCTCCAATGTTTGCCCTAAAACAACCTCACATAGTGATCATAAAGCACAATTTAAATGAACACACCAAGTTTTCGGTTTTTGCCTAGGGCTATGCAATCTTGTACGCAGCTATGTTGATCCGCCTTAAGGCACATTACCACCCAACCTATTTCACGTAACAGTTGGTTACTGGGTACAAACATGACGTTTTGTATTTACGCATTTTGGGTGTGCACTCCATGTGCCAGACGTACCAACATGGGTCTTCAAAGAAGGATGTGAATCTTTGTCAATTACGATTCTCCTTCGCACTAGCTCTCTTAAAGCCCTTGCAATCGATCTCTTTACAACGCATTTGTGGATTGTCACTTTAATGAGACAGTCTTCCCGCCGTTAGGGGTGAGATAAGAACGTCAACATTCCTGCAGAACGACGCGAATTTACGTGGATGTTGCCCACTATGTCTCATCTCGATCCCCATACCGCACAAGTGTGATAAGCAAGTGCGATGAATTCTAGCTTTCAGAATGTTACTCCAAATGCATTCCTCTGATCTAGCTAAAGTGACAAGATCATATACCAGCTGCAAACATACCTGCAAGGATAGACATACTTAACGGATGTCGAGTCAACATCCCTGAAGGGTGTGCCGCCCCTAAATGACGGTTTGGCCGCCCTTGTTGAACGACCCGGTACACCGACGGATAGCCAATCAATCTGTCTCGGCCTGAAGCCCGATATATCACTCGGTTCATAAGATTCACTTCCCTAGAAGAGGAAGGTCACGACATAACAATGAATCCATACTCGATCGCTGTCTCAAATCATTTCCATCTCATGAGATTAATCCGGATTACTCCCAAGACTTGAAGTTCTTGGTCCAGTATACTAGTTTGGATGAGATAATGGAATTGGAATGAGATTATCATCGATGATGTTTTCACTTATATGGTAGCTACCGACATAAATGAAAAGTGACAATATTGAACCGTGTTCCGTTGATTAGTGACAATGTAGAACTGATTAAACAACCGAAATTACAATCCAGGTTAAATTCCTTACCAAAGTGTGTTTGGACCTATCGCTCCTACATTGCCTAAGGTAACCCTACTGTGTTACAAGTGGAAAAGGAAGCGTAATGAGATGAATGAAATAATGCGATATGATGCACGCCTTACGGCACAAGGTTTCTCTCAAACGCCCTGTGATTGACTGCAGCATTATGAAATGTGGTTGGTATTTCTCCATGGGGATATAGATACGAAGATTTACATGTAAGTTCTCGAAGAATTACATGGACTGGTTCAAATAGTTTCAAACCACGGAACACCCTCTCAATTGGTTTGACGTGTTCACTTATGGATTGAAGCAATCTGACGGATGTGGTATACACGTCTAAGTGATTATTTGATCAGTTAGGGATATGAAGTATGCCCTTGCGTGTTAAACTATGAAGTCATATTCCAAATTGCTAGAGTTACAGTTTATGTCAATGACATGAGTCTCACTAAGACTCTAGAAGAGCTTGAGAAAATTGCCTCGCACTTGAAGACGAAATTTGAGATGAAGGATCTTTGGAAAACTCGTTTATGCCTGGACCTGAAGTTTAAGTGTTGTTCTGATGGTACTTTGGTCTACCAGTCGAACTACACCTCGAACATGTTACCCTTTGAGTATACCTATGATCCTCCATATGCTATATGCAAATGAGACCCTTGAAGAGGTTATGGAATCTAAAGTTCCATATCTGAGTTCAACTTTGCGCTTATTGTACCTAGCTCATTGCAATTAGACATGACATCTTCGTCACTGTTAATCTATTGGTAAAGATGCAGCACCGTGCCTACACGCAACCACTGTATTGGTATTGGTATTGAAGACGTACCCTGAAGATACTACGGATTTGGGCAAATCCCAACACATCTCGAGCGATCTGACCCCCTTGATCTTATTCGAAATACTTTATGTTTTCATCCATCGTTGAGTCCCAACGACGATCCATAAAGACTATGCCGCATGTATCAACCCGACCAAGACATGATACATCAACAAAGTCAACGCTAAGACATATTGCGTCTACATCTACATTAGCAAAGCATAAGGAGATTGAAGTCATGCAAGCCGATCCTAGACAACCTTGCAGACATCTACACGACATCACTGCTAAAGTCAACCTTCCAGAAGCTTGTCCGAGGAATTAGTATGCCCAACTATTCATATGCAATGCTTGTAGTTCTTATTTGGAAGTTCTGTCAAACTCAGGGGGAGTACCCAGAAGTATACTCACTTGATCTTAATGTACTCTTTTTCCTACGATTAGGAACATTTTTCCCATTGGGTTTTTGCTACCTAACTAGGTTTTGACGAGGCATCCATCCTGGGTTGGTCATACCCTTGTGAGCTCTTCTATTTGTGTCCAGAAGACGTATAGTTTTGACTTAATGCAACTTCTCACTTTTCTCCTTAGTTTATGGGTTTTACTCCCATCTTGGGTTTTACCATAGCGAGGTTTTGTGAGTTTTACCTTTTATGCATTCTTCCTTTATTTTGAGACTCGCATTCGCTCATTATGCTAATGATTTCATCAACTGTACTTACTTCATCGCTAAAGACCTGATACGCCATTTAGTTGAGTATTTACACACTCAAGGGGGTGTTGTAGTCCTATTAGACTAGAGATGTGATTGTGTAAATCCTAACATATCTAAGATTTCCTTATGGGATTCTACCATATCCCTAGGGTTAGATATTATCCTATTAGAGTTGTAATCCTATTAGGGTAAGGAATTTACCTTCCCTACTACTATAAATAAAGGCACAATGGGGGTGAGATAACACACATCTTAGAATTACATATCTCTCTCTCCCTCTCTGTCGCTGTCGGCCTCTTTCCCTCTCTATCCTAAATACAGTTCAGTCAAATAAACCTACAACAAATATCATTTTTAATCTTTAATGTTTATTCTCATGTTCGACTCTTTTTTCCTTTTCTCGGTTGCTTCCTTTCAACTCCTTTCATTTTTAGGAAAACTAACGAAAAGTTCAAAAAAAACTTTAGTTTTAATGAAAAAAGACAAATAAAGGTGTAGTGAATAGTGTGGAGCCAAAAATAATCAAGAAAATTATGGAGGCGACACGTGGACTTGTGTGTTAAAAAGACAAAATTACCCTTGAAGGCACACTAGGATTCCCACGTGCATGCAACGAACAATAATGGCTCAATCAAGGTCAAAGGTGATTAAAATGGTATTTATTCAAAACCCTCTCATCACTCCTCATCAAATCCTCACCCACAAGGTAACTCTCAATTATTCTTTCCAAATTGGGATTAATTACTAAATTAATTGATTAATTACCAAATTGATTGCAAGATATTATTTGACATAATATCTTGCAATTATATTCAAAATACCATCATAAGTGGCCGGTCCCTATTTCTTCAAATAGGGCCGGCCACACCCCTATATATAGCCCCATCTTCACACAAATCAAAAATTCTTCGGCCAAAGCCCCCCCCCCCCCCCCCCCCAAAATTCATCATGAGCGTGTGAAGCTTTTGACCTTAATGTTAGGGGTTATTATTTTGCAGGTGCGTTTTCGTCAAAGGAGAAGACGGCGAAAATTTGCTTCCACAAATAGTACTAGGGAAAGGTAAAAATGTGATTTTTCGTTAAAAATAAATTGTACCGGAAGTGTTTCGTTACAACTTCCTTATTATTTTCTTCACATTATTCTCAGTCAAGCACATCCTCTTGCTAATTTATTTATTAAAATATCTTCCTATACCTCTTTCTTTCTTTGTTTCTTTTCTTCTTTCTTTCCTTTTTTTCACCCGTTATCACTTTACTCTTTCTAGGGGTGGAAGGGAAAGTTTCTTTCTATATCACTCTCTCAAAGTTGCATACGTTCTCATTGACAAAAATCCAAACAAAGAGAGCATGAAGAACTTGAATGAAGATGAGCCCTACGACCATGAAGATAAAGTCCAACAATATGAAAAAAGATGAGTACAAGTGTCGGTATTAGATCTCTTGAATTGTCTTACTGATCATGTGTTTTTTATTATTATGATACCACTTACTCTTCTGCAAAAAAAGAAAAATGGAAAGCTTTGCAGAGTAAATATGACACCAAGGAGGCAGGGGCAAAGAAATATGCAGCAAGCCCTTTTTTCCGTTATCAAATAGTAGATGAGAAATCAGCTGTTAAGCAAGTTCCAGATTTTCAAATCATTGTAGAGGAAGTCTCTTTCGAATGTGTCAAAATTGGTGACAATCTCATTGTAGCATGTATCATAAACATTTCTACTCCCAGTTTATATGCTTTCTTCTTTAAATTTTTGGCATTCACATTAATGTCATATAAATAGCAAACATGTAGGAACCATGAGCAATTTAAATTTAATTCCAATGGTGAAAAAGGACTTTGAAAAATGTGAATGTTGTAGTAAGGCTAAAGTTAAAAAGCCTCATAAAAGTGTTGAAGAAAATTATGAATGTTTAGAATTAATTCATACTAACATTTGTCAATATAATGGAATTTTAATTCATGAAGGAAATAGATATTTTATCATTTTTGTGGGATCATTATATTTTTTTAGAAACTTATGAAGTTGAAATTGTAATTGCATATCAGGGCATATAAGTCATGTAATATTAAATTTTAGGGGTTTTTGTAAGCATGTACAATAATACCACCTAAACTTTCAATTTTTATACCTGCACAAAAAAAAAAAAAAAAAAAAAAAGAAAAAAGAAACTTTCAATTTTTATACTTTACCACCTGGACTCTCGTAACTGTTGTTGTCTACCACATATGTTACTTTCTATCAATTTTGCCAATAAAACGTATCACCTGTAGGGATATTTTTGACACGCCCCGACCCGGGATGTCTACTTGGACTCCGAATCGAACTATGTTGGTTGACACCAAGAAGGTAACGAAGCCATAAAGTGTAGTGATGTGGAAAATGTGAATAAATTCAACCCTAAAAGTGCCTAATATAAGAGTGCGCTTGTGAGCAGAAATGAACCCATTTCACACGTGATGTTAGAGCACAAGTAAAGTACAATAAAATTAGAATAAGAATTATACTAGTAGGAGTAGTCTACGATATCAATGTTTGCCTAAAATCTTCGTCGACACAAACACTGCCACTAAATCCTGGAGAGGCAAAAAACAAGGGTGAGTGGGCCTAAAAATAAAGCTTTGTAAAAACATTTTCGAAAATGTATAACCCGTCGTCATAAAACAAGTATAGTCTCCATACATATATACTACAAATAGTGTGAAAATACTTACCGTAAGCAGTAATATTTCGAGAATGCAATATTTCACAATATTTCGTAAATAAACACCTAACATCTAGTAATCACAATATCTCGTCTAAACAGACATCATATTGAGTGCTCATCAACATATGCTAACACGAGTTCATGTAGAGATATTCTAACATAAACAGGATTGGGTGTAAAGAAATGATTATGCTATAGTACTACAATCACATGAAGACTAGCGCTATGCACATCATATACGAGTCCTAATTGCCAATAGCAATCTAGGACTGGACTGGCACCTACAATGGATCCAAAGTGAGCATACTGTGCGATGTGAACATACACGTGAAGACTAGCCCTGGCCCGGGCGAGTACTAACACAAGTGTAGCACACGATGCGCAGATAATGTAAATATGATCATACAACGGTAAATCGATAATTCTAGTCGATAAATACTGTTCAATAAAATATCAATCATGGCCGTAAATAAATCCCATAATAATTCGCATACCTGTGCATCCCAAAGGATTTAGCATAATTTGGTAAATTCCATCATTTCGCTAATTCTTATAAACGTTAATCTAATCTAGGCATAACGTAGAAAATTCTTTATCAAATATATAAATAGAAACTTAATAAATATATAATATTTAAAAGCAAATGCCCACTTACAACTCATGTCGTCGTGTCAAACCCGCCTTGCGGGCATCGAAGATCCTTGCCATGGGTTTCACCTAGAAACGAAACCATTTAAGTAAATATATGACGTACTTATGTAAATTCGCGTATTCAGGCTAATAAAGGAACTATTTTAAAACAGTCAAATTTTGGAAAACAGACGACGGATTTAGGTTCGGCACGTCGAGAAACCTAAGGAGGGACATCGGGCTCCTCCACACTCCGCCACACACACCGCCACAAGGTGGTTGCACTGGCAGCCACACGCGGGCCTCACGTGCCCGCACGTACAACAGTACTCGTCTTCCTTACGAAGACAGGGCTTGGACAGATTTCTGGGCCGACTTTCAAAGCTAATTTCTAGCTCGATACTTAACCATTTTCAGAGTTCTACCTATGCATTTAAAGTTTGTAATGAGGAAAGTATGATCATACCATCACGGGGTCAAAAAATGGTCGGAGACGGCCGGAAAAAAGGTCTAAAAGTGGCTGGCCAGTCACTAGAAAAACTAGGAAAATTCCTCCCAACATGTTTTTTTGCACCAATCTTCCTCCAAATCAAGCATAGAAGTTATAAACAACACTAGATCATGATTAAAAGAACAATTTGAGGGATTTCGAAGTTTACCAACGTCAGGGATGGTGGCAGCCTCGTTGGATTCGTAGAGGAACAGCAACTCTCGCCGTCTGGGTTTAAGTTCGACGCCAGTGTTTTGTGGATTTGAAAATATGAAGAGGAGAAGAACCGAGATAGGTGCTCTGGTGTTGGTTCTTTGTGATTCCAGACCTATCAGCCATACTATGTTTGCAGGGGTGAAAGCACGACAGGTCGAGAGAGCTAGGTGCAGGACGAGTGACAGAGAGAATTGAGGTGGTGGCGAGTGACAGAGAGAGATGAGGTGGTGGTCTGAATTTCGCCGGAATGGCGAAGGTGTAGTGATGGCTTCGATTTGCAGAGAAAAAGAGTTTTAGTGAGAGATAGAGTTTGAAGAGGAAATAAGTTAGAAAGAGAGAGTGTTCTAGAAAAGAGGGAGACACGGAAGTGAGAGGAGGAGTGGTGTGGGCCCCACTTCACACAGCTCAAAGTTACCAATGAGAATCCAGGAAAAAATATCTCTTGTAACATGAATTTACCAAAACGCCCTTCACGCTCTATAATTTGTAAAATCTTTCGTAACTCTGAATTCAGTTCCGCTTGAACCAAAGCGTTCGTATCGTCGAGTACATCGAGAATACAATAAAATAATAGCTCATTCGAGTTACGAAATAACGGTCAACGACAATCAACCATCTCGCCTCAAGGGGCTTTTCGTCAATTCATTGCTTTAAAATTAATAAATCGTAAAATTAGGGACATGTTGTTACAATTTACCCACCTTAAAAAAAATTCGTCCCCAAATTTTGATATAAGTTGTTGTACATAAAAATACTCAAAGATAGAAAAAAAAATATATAAAGAAGAAATCAAGCTAGAGCGATTGCATAAAAGAGAATGTCATTCCGTCGCGATCGGATTACAATGATTCCTCTTTCATGCCTCCAACTCAGACTTTCTTCTTCTTCATCACAATACTATAATATAATACCTTTATAAAAACATAAAGTCAAAAATAGATATATAATAACATTACGCCAAAATACGTATATAATAACGTAAAATTAAAATAGTTGTATTGAAATCAAAACGGTACATAGAAATAATTTTCACCTATGCACTCCGAGGATATATGTGAAGTATCTTTGGGTCAAGCCCAAACAATAAATAAAATGCTAACGTAGATGGGCCTACTTGCCCATTTGCTTAATGAACCCAACAAATAAGTTATCGATATTATGGTCTGCAGCCGCAATACCGACAACTCATTGTTGTCCCAATAAGCATATAATAAATTCTAAAGAGTGCAATATTACCATCTTGCCCCTCATTGGGAAGTACACATAAATCATCCGATTAACGCCTCGATCGCGTTCACGTACTACCCTCTCGGGCGACATCGTCAATAGTACATAATTTCCTACCTCGAAATCTCGATCATTCGAATACTTGTTCGCAATATCTTCCGTCAATCATGTTACAACGCCTCAAACGGTACCTTACCCAAACCGGAATAATAATTGTCGTTATAAGCAACTCTAACAAAGATAAGCGTTTGTTACAACCATGCTAAAACAATAGAACGGATAAACGCAACATGTCCACTAAGGCCTGGATAGTTTGTTTAGATTGGCCATTACTCTAAGGGTGAAATGTGGTACATGACAAAACTTAGTACACATGGCCTTTAAGAAGGCTTCCCAACACTGGAAAGTAAAGCGCGCATCATGATGAAATAAAATAGTGATAGGCTGACACCATATAGCTGAACATTGTGATTCACACATGCCTCAGCAAGCAGATTCACTATGAATTTTTCTCTCGGGTTTAGTGAAAAACTATGTTGAGAAGGCTAAAAGAATACTCAAGAATTTGAGGGGTCAAAACAAGTCCATCAAATCTAGAGTACAAAATAACTAGATTGAATGCATAACATCTCTTTACAATGGTAGCTTCCAAGATATTCAATCACCAACGGCAAAGATTTATTCAACAGTGTTTGTTGGGTGATTAAGGAATTAATGGTCACGACTAAACTTTCAATATCCGAGCAATTCTCCTAGATGGTCTGTCTTCTTCGGAAATAATACAAAAATGCAATAAGGTAGACACGTGTCTAAAGTTGATTGGAAAGTCTTTCAACACAAGAGGTGAATAGGGGATCATGGTCAAAGTAGATGATTGAAACGCTATAAAATCTGATAAATTCAAGGATGAGAAGTTTTACTAAGTGATCTAAAATGTACTCCTTATAGGACCAACGGAAAATGAGCTGACTTATCAAGTCAGTCGATAATCACCAAATCATCATCTTAATCTCCACATGTACAAGATACCTTGTACTGGGAGCATATGGTGATCTCATTTCCATTCGGATACAGGAAGTGATCATAACCACTCGAATGATTTCTTGATGATTTGTAAGTAACGTCAAATCTATACTCGTGAATTCCAAATGAAATGGGATAGGACAGGCCGAAAGCATTCAAGGGTATATATGTCTTTTGTTGCAGTAAACAGTAATTAAATTTGCACAATCGGGGTAATACACGATAGTGCAATTGTAAACGTTGATTTGGTTTTTTCCATCGCCATTGTCAGAAATTTAGTTCCTTTCAAACATGATGGTAACCGTTGACTCTAGGTCATGAATAAGATGGTTCACTTCATACGATTTCAACCGTTGGGAAAACATAAGTGATACTCCATCATGCTGCATCTACACACAACCAATAAATCCAGAGAAAATGTTATCATGGATTTCAAAATATCGATGTTATCGAAAAGTGTATGAACAAAGGTAGGAAATAGACAACACCTCAGTTGTCACAACTTTAATGATATTTCACGTCTCAACTAAACTGATTTTCCTCGGCCAACTTGGAAGGAAAAATGCCACAATTGAAAAGTCGCTAACAAACTGCCGATAAAATTGACAAAGCCAAGGATATCACATGTTTCACAACAATTTGTGGGAATATCCAATTTTCTACATTTGCAACCTTTTTGGAAATTGACAAGAATGTCGTTTGCTGAGATCACACCTTATAAGAAGAGTACCAATCGACGGTGTACTCTACTTCCGCTTCGGTGGTATCCCAAATAAAATTTTGAGAAATGACGCCGAAGATAGGCATCATCGAAACCTATAACACTACTTTCTTTCTCTACGACATGTGCTAATAGGTCTTCACCGCTTTCTCGATACTCAAATCACTCCTACAACGGGAAATTAACTCGTGTTTCAAATCTAATATTTGTTTATGGATGTGACTGGTCGAGAATGTTCTGGTTACCTAGATGGGTAAAATGGTTAAAATAACTATGAGTTTACTGTCCTTCTACAAGGCTTCCTCCTAAGTTTCCACAATCATAATTTCTTCAGCCCAGGTTGTCACTGTTAATCAGTCTAACCGTTGTGCTGCTAATTAACGCATTTATAATATTTTGGTATTGTTCATTACCCTAAAATTGTGAACCAACGTTCTGGCACAAAGGTAACACTCCCATATACTAGCATATGTCTGGTATCAGAAATTATACCACCTGAATACTGGTGGATGACATCTAGATATTGGACAGTATCGTTAATGAGTAGCGCCACCGTAGGCTGGTTACAAGTTAAAGCCTGCTCAGGTGGATGGTTTCAGATGATTGGTAAGGAATTGATCATAAAAGTTGGTTTTGTTGGTTCTAGGGGAAATTAATTGATGCTCTGGGATTTCTGCTACCCGAAGGTATAACAACTCGTATTCTCATGCCTATACTCATCGAAATGACGAGTACAGCCTCGAAAGGAATTCTGGGAACTAGTGTTGGTTTGAAATGTCCTAAGGCCGAAAAAGGAATTTGCTAATAAACTACTTTAGAATGGACTTAAGTGGAAATCAATCTTTCTCCTGAAGATCCGAAATTATCACTACATTTGAAAAATTAGTATTGTCCGAGACCAAAGGTGATTGTCCCCTAGATGTTCTTCCGTTGAATGCTACCACTTTAGCACCACATTGTCATTCGAGACATTTCCAGAGATTTCGACGATAAGTAAAACTTCGTAGGAATTCTGATAGTTGGTATACTAATGGGTGCTGCCAAAGAATCAAAACTAATTGTTGTTTCCTATCTCGAAAGGTTTGGTAATGATGGCTGGAGAATAGTGATGGGATTGATTGGAAATTCTCTGGTGATGCACAATTATTGATACATTAGCTCGGCTTTAGGGCCAACAATTCATTCCAAATTGGGATTTTCCTTGGCAGGGAGGTTCTTTGTCTAAGTCTAGAGGCGGTCGCCAAAATGTTCTTCTAGAAGGTTGATAAGTCGTCTAAGTAACCCATAACTAAAAAAACTAATACATTTTTCATGCTCGACGAGGTGGCAAGATTCGAAAATTAGGCTCAAGAACCAAGAATGCTTACATCACACGTGTGATGAACGCAATACTACCCAAAACTTATGCTCTGATACCAAACTCACCACGACTTGGGATGTCCACGTAAACTCCGAATCGAGCTTTGTTGGCCGACACCAGGAAGGTGATGAAGCCATAAAGTGTAGTGATGTGGAAAATGTGAATAAATTTAACTCTAAAAGTGCCTAAATATAAGAGTGCGATTGTGAGGGGAATGAACCCATTTCACGCATGATGTCAGAGCACAAGTAATGTACAGTAAAATTAGAATAAAAATTATACCATCGAGAGTAGTCTACGATATCAACGTTTGCCTGAAATACTCGTCGATGCGAACACTGCCACTAAATCCTAGAAGGGCGAAAAATAAGGGTGAGTGGGCCTAAAAATAAAGCTTTGTAGAAACATTTTCGAAAACGTATAACCTTCGCCTTAAAAGAAGTATAGTCTCCATCTATATACACTACATATAGTGTGAAAATACTACCGTGAACAGCAATATCTCGAGAATGCAATATTTCAAAGTATTTCGTAAATAAACACCTAACATCTGGTAATCAAAATATCTCACCTAAACAAACATATCATATCGAGTGCTCATCGACATATACTGATACATGAGTTCATGCAGAGATATTCTGACATGAACAGTACTGGGTGTAAAAAAATGATTTACGCTCTAGTACTACAATCACGTGAAAACTGGAGCTATGCGCATCACATACGAGTCCTAATTGCCTATAGCAATGTAGGACAAGACTAGCATCTACAATGGATCAAAAGTGAGCGTACGGTGCGATGTGAAGATACACGTGAAGACTGGCCCTAGCCCGGGCGAGTACTAACACCACATGATGAGCAGATAATGTAAATATGATCACACAACGGTAAATCGATAATTCTAGTCGACATAATACTATTCAATAAAATATCAATCATGGCCGTAAATAAATCTCATAAAATTCGCATACATGTGCATCCCGTAGAATTTAGCATAATTTCGTAACTTCCATCATTTCGCTAAATTCTTATAAATGTTCATCCAATCCAAGCATAACGTAGAAAATACTTTATCCCCATTAATCTAATCCACCACACACGTCGCCACAAGGTGGCTGCACTTGCAGCCACGCGCCGGCCTCACGTGCCCGCACGTACAACAGTACTCGTCTTCCTTGCGAAGACAGGGCTTGGACAGATTTTTGGGCCGACTTTCAAAGCTAATTTCTAGCTCGATACTTAACCATTTTCAGAGTTCTACCTATGCATTTGAAGTTTGTAATGATAAGAGTATGATCATACCATCACTGGGTCAAAACATCGTCGGAGACGACCGAAAAAAGGGCCTAAAAATGGCTTGTCAGTCAGCAGAAAAACTGGGGAAATTCCTCCCAACACGTTTTTCTGCACCAATCTTCCTCCAAATCGAGCATAGAAGTTATAAATAGCACTAGATCATAATTAAAATAATAATTTGAGGGATTTCAAAGTTTACCAACGTCAGGGGTGGGGGCAGCCTCGTCGGATTCGTATAGGAACAGCAACTCCCGCCGTCTGGGTTTGAGTTCAACGCCAGTGTTTTTTGGGTTTGAAAATATGAAGAGGAGAAGAACCGAGATAGGTGATCTGGTGTTGGTTCTTCGTGAATCACCACGACGGCGGTGATGTGATTCCAGGCCTCTCGGCCGTACTATGTTTGCAGGGGTGAAAGCATGGCAGGTCGAGGGAGCTAGGTGCAGGACGAGTGACAGAGAGAGTTGAGGTGGTGGCAAGTGACAAAGAAAGATGAGGTGGTGGTATGAAGTTCGTCGGAATGGCGAATGTGCGGTGATGGCTTCGGTTTGCATAGAAGAAGAGTTTTAGTGAGAGACATAGTTTGAAAATGAGAGAGAGAGAGAGAGAGAGAGAGTTCCAGAAAAGAGGGAGACACGAGAGTGAGGGGAGTAGTGTGGGTCCCACTTGGCACACAGCTCAAAAGTCACCGATGAAAATACTGGAAAAAATACTTTTCATTGTGAATTTACCAAAATGCCTTCACACTCCGTGATTCATAAAATCTTTGTTGTAATTCTCATTTCAATTCCGCTTGCGCTTATGCGTTCATATCTTCGAGTACATTGAGAATACGAAAAAATAATAGCTCAAACGCTTGAAAAAATAAGGGTCAACGACAGTCAACCATCTCGCCTCAAGGGGCTTTTCATCAATTCACTGCTTTAAAATCAATAAATCGTAAAATTATGGACGAGTTGTTACATTTTCGTCATTAATTCCGTATGGCACTTGTGTAAAATCTCCTAAATTTTAATGTGGAGTATATCGAATACATGTAAAGTGCTAATAAAAAACACTAAATAAAGGGTAAATTACATTTTCATACCTCAGGTTTGGGGCCTATTTCAATTCCTTACAACATCTTCAAAACATTTCATTTTCATACCTTAAGTACTATTTTATTTCAAAATAATACATCCGTTACATTTTCCATCCATGGATCCGTTAAGTGCTGACGTGGCTGCCAACTGTGTGCCACGTGGCAAAAAAAAAAATTTAATTTTGTTTAGAAAAACTTGAATCTTCTAAATTAAAAAAAAAAAAAACTTGAACCCGCTGCAACCCAGAAGAAGAAGAAGAAAAGGAGAGGAAAAAAGGAGAAGAAGGAGGAAGAAGAAGAAGGAGGAAGAAGAGGAAGAGGAAGAAGAGAAAAAAAAAAAAAAACCAATCCAACCAACCAACCTGCAACCCAGAGGAGGAAGAAGAAGAAAAAAAAAAAAAAAAACCCCAATCCAACCCAGTTCGTCCCCCCTCCCCAACCTGCAACCCAGAAGAAGAAGAAGAGGAGAGGAAAAAAGTGTGCAAATTACATTTTCAAACTACCCATTAGGCCGAAGACAAATCTTTGGGTTTGGGATTGGGTTTTTTTTTTTTTTTTTCTTCCTCTTCCTCTTCTTCCTCCTTCTTCTTCTTCCTCTGGGTTGCAGGTTGCAGGTTGGGTGGGTGGGGGAATGGGGGACGAACTGGATTGGATTGGGGTATTTTTTTTTTTTTTTTTCTTCTTCCTCCTTCTTCTCCCTCCTCTAGTTGCAGGTTGGTGGGTTGGATTGGGTTTTTTTTTTTCTCTCTCTTCTTCCTCTTCCTCTTCTTCTTCTTGCTTCTTCTTTCTCCTTCTTCTTCTTCCTCCTTCTTCTTTCTTCCTCCTCCTTTTTTCCTCTCATTTTCTTCTTCTTCTTCTGGGTTGCAGCGGGTCCAGTTTTTTTTTTTTTTTTTTTTTCTCTTCTTCCTCCTCCTCTTCTTCCTCCTTCTTCTTCTTCCTCCTTCTTCTTTCTTCTTCCTCCTTTTTTCCTCTCCTTTTCTTCTTCTTCTTCTTCTTCTGGGTTGCAGCGGGTTCAGTGTTTTTTTTTTTTTTTTCCTCTTCTTCCTCCTTCTTCTCCTTCTTCTTCCTCCTTCTTCCTCCTTCTTCTTCTTCTTCCTCCTTCTTCTTCCTTCTTCTTCTTCCTCCTTCTTCTTTCTTCCTCCTTTTTTCCTCTCCTTTCCTTCTTCTTCTTCTTCTGGGTTGCAGCGGGTTCGGTGTTTTTTTTTTTTCCTCTTCTTCCTCTTCCTCTTCTTCCTCCTTCTTCTTCTTCCTCCTTCTTCCTCCTTCTTCTTCCTCCTTCTTTCTTCTTCCTCCTTTTTTCCTCTCCTTTTCTTCTTCTGTGTTGCAGCGGGTTCAGTTTCAGTTTTTTTTTTTTTTTTTTTTTTTTTAATTTTAAATTTAGAAGATTCAAGTTTTTTTAAAAAAAAATTAAAAAATTATTTTTTTTTGCCATGTGGCACACAGTTGGTAGCCACGTGGCACAAATGTGGCAGCCATGTCAGCACTTAACAGATCCATGAATGGAAAATGTAACGGATGTATTATTTTGAAATAAAATAGTACTTGAGGTATGAAAATGAAATGTTTTGAAGATGTTGTAAGGAATTGAAATAGACCCCAAACCTAAGGTATGAAAATGTAATTTACCCTTAAATAAATTAAAATTTTGGTTTGGTTAACCATTCAAATACATGTGACAACGCGCCGAAAAAATTTAAAAGTCTACGGTGCCACAAAACGTTGCTGTATTAGCCGAAGGTCCACCCCACCATCACAACCGCCACCGCCGCCCCAACTAACACCAACAAACCCCACCGACGTCAACGCGTCAAACCCCACGTCCCATGCACTCAAGCAGTTTAAAAAAAACAACCTCGTCAGTTTTTCTCTCTACACAACAACATTTTTGTTTTCTTGTTGAATTTCCATTTTCCAACCCAAAAAAAAAAATAAAACAAATAAAAAAATACGGTTTTAACAGACAAAACTAATCTTCCTCCCAAACTGGAAAGATAAACAGGAAAAGATAAAACAAACAAAATTACCATAACAAAACAGAAAAATACCCAAAACCCCCCTTAAACCATTTCAAAAGTTTAAAGAATTTAACTGTAAAAATATCCCCATAAATAACCCCATTTCTCTCTCTCCTCCCCACATCTCTCTCTCCTCCAATGGCCTCCTCCAAGTCCACTTTACTAATCACCACCTCCTTCCTCCTCTTCTTCTTCTCCTCCACCACCACCACCACCATTCGATTAAGCTCCGCCCAAGTACCCAGAAATAATCTCGACCCAAGTCAATCCGACTCCGACTGCACTGGCCTTTGGATCCACATCCGACGCCTCCCGCCGGCTTTCAACGTCGATCTCCTCTCCAACTGCTCCGGCTACCCTCTGTTCGACCACTTCTGCCCTTACTTGGCCAACCATGGCCTCGGCCAGAAAACCCATAATCTTTCTCACAGCTGGTACCGAACCGACCCCTTGATGCTCGAGCTTATTTTCCACCGTCGGATGCTCGAATACCCATGTCTCACCTCAGATCCCCAATCCGCCGACGCCGTCTACCTCCCCTACTACGCCGGCATCGACGCCCTCCGCTACCTCTACGGTCCCGATTACAATTCCAGCTCCGAGCAGGGCCTCAATTTGTTCGAATTTTTGACCCGGGACGACCCGGATTTGTGGAATCGGAATATGGGTCACGACCATTTCTTGGTTTTGGCCCGACCCGCTCTGGATTTCTCTCAGCCGCTTGGGAACGATCCGCGGCTGTGGGGAACTTCGCTGCTCGAATTGCCGCAGTTCTTTAATGTCACCGCTGTGACGGTGGAGGCGCGTGCCTGGCCGTGGCAGGAGCACGCTGTGCCTTATCCGTCGTCATTTCACCCGCCCAATTTGTCTTTATTAGAGGCGTGGGTGCAGCGGGCGAGGCGGTCCCGGCGGACAACGCTTATGATGTTCGCCGGCGGTGGCGGTGTCGGAAATAATCGGAACATTAGGAAGAGTATTAGGAACGAGTGTGAAAACAACACCATAGAAAACAATGTGACGTCAAACAACAACAATTTGGGGATGTTTGGAAGTGGGGTTGCTGAGTACACAAAGCTTTGTGACTTTGTGGATTGCTCCAATGGTGTATGTGAGCATGACCCAATTAGGTTCATGAGGCCAATGTTGCAAGCTAGTTTTTGCTTGCAACCGCCGGGCGACACCCCGACCAGGCGGTCCACATTCGACAGCATTGTGGCCGGCTGCATCCCCGTATTCTTCGAGTCCTCGTCCGCCAAAGTGCAGTACGGGTGGCACTTGCCGGAGGATCAGTACGGGGATTTCTCGGTGTTTATACCAAAGGAAGATGTGGTGTTCAAGGAGACTAGGGTTTCGGATGTGCTTAGGAGCATTCCTAGGGCTAGAGTGAGGAGGATGAGGGAGAGAGTGTTGGAGATGATACCAAGAGTTATGTATAGAAGGCATGGAAGCTCAATGGGATTGAGAGCCAAGAAAGATGCTTTTGATATTGCAATTGAGGGTGCTTTGAAGAAGATTAAATCTAGGGTTCAAGTTCAACCTAGAGGTCAAGCTTTTGCTCAATGACCTACTTTAATTTTTCTTTTCTTGGCATTTAAGTTACTGTAATTATTAATTACGTTGAATTTGTATTTATTTATCATAGTGCTCCGCCGTCTGTACCCAAGTTCAGATTTTTATTTTCGTGGTTTAGATTTATGTTATGTAATTATCTTATCACTACAAACAAAAATTTAGAAAAAATATCATTTCAAACATGAGATTCGGAGTATTAGAATTTTTTTAGCATTGACTTGTGGCTCAAGAAAAATAAAAATAAATAAATTATTAGGCAGGAGAAAAAGAAAACAATTTTACTGAGGGTGCCAAAAACTAAGAAAAAAGCAGAGACAAACAAACAAAAAGGGAGCTGATGGAGATTATGATGCAACAATGTCTAATACATTGAAATTTGAGGCAAGTAATGTAAAACTGCGCTTCAGTGTGCATCGCCTCCGGTTTCGGAGCAGGTCTTATTTTGTCTTGGCCGGAGGCGATGAGGTTTCAAGTGCAACCCCATCTGAAAATGGTAGAAGCCCAAGTAAGACCTTCTCCGAAACCAGCAGCTGCGATAGTATGGCCTGGTTTCACCTTCCCACACAGCCAAAGGTATGGAAGCAGGGCTCGTGTTTCCATAGTTTGCCAAGTTCGAAATCACCTGCTCTGAACAGATTTGCATGCGAGTAGAAACCGCATCGAGGATCCTCTGGTTTGCCTGCGTTATTGATTTGTTTTTGTTATAACCCATCACCATTATCAAAACAAGAAGTACCCCAGTCGCTTGTTTGCTAGGATAACCTTAAGTCGTTAAGAAGCTACCGTAAAGAGCTATTTTTGTTCAAACTTCCCATTACGAAGAATGACAGTAGAGCAGAGCAATCATTTTAATCAGTAAACCCGGGGTAAACTTTCTGAAAGATATCATTCGTCATACCTGATGGAGCAGTAACCAATCAATGCTAGATGGAGGGAGACTGGCTTTTGCAAGAGAAGACTCAAGTGACTGGCACGGCACGCACAGCAAAGCGAAAGACCTCTTTACCATTCATTTGAAGGCAGGAATATGAAGGGGGTCTTGGAGGGAAGCCTAGGACTGAACCATTAGAACCCAACTCATCATCTGTTTCATTTCCTTCTAAGGCGGCAGTGAGATGTCTGCAAAGAAAGTGATTGGTCAGTATCAGAAAAATGCTGTACTTGCTAAAAAGGTGCATAAAACAAACATAGAAATCGAGAAATCACAAACCTGTTTCCTTCACCATCACTATGCACATCAAAAGAAAGCAAAGCATCATCCTCACCATCGCAAGCCTACACAATTATGGAAATTTAAGCTGCGGACTGAAATGTTTAGAAAGAAATCCTTACTCATAATTCATTTGATCAATTCTGGAAATGACGAGATTAAGATAGTATTATGAGTTTCTAAAAAAAATGGGGACAAATTGCTGCCAAATAAAGCAAAGTCCAAAGTTAGAAGCTGAGAGGGACTTCAATGCCCTTATATAGAAAATTAGAGCTTAGAGATATGCCAAAAATATTCATTATGCAACATAAACGCACCTGAACTAATACAGCCCCAGCAGCATCCCCGAAGAGAATACACGTTCCTCTATCGGTCCAGTCAACAATCTGAGAAATAGCATCAGCCCCAATAACTAGAACATTTTTAAATCCACCAGCTGTAGTTTGCGCAATATAGTTAAATCAATTAAACATGGAAAATAACAGTGGCGTACTTAAGAGTATAGTTAGCAAGTCGTTACCTTTAATGTGACAAGAAGCTGATACAAGACCCAAAATAAATCCGCTACAAGCAGCTGTAATATCATAAGCTAAAGGGTTCCTTCGGCAGCCAAGTGCTTTCTGAACCTGAAATTACAATATAACACAAATTCAAAATGTAAGCATTTACTGTATTAATAAAACCGCATAAGCACTAAGAGAGTAATACTCAGTCGTTCTTTGATTATATTACGGGTGATCGATATAGTTCAGTATTTGGTCAAAGTTCGTGCCATGGAAAAAGCATAAAACTATATAAGCACAACAAACTTAATCAACAAAATAACCTACTAGAAATATAAAGACGTGACCTGAAAAACCCACAGTTTTCAAAAGTTGGTCAGCAGTAGTCTGACCAAATACCGAACAAAACAAAAAAACATGCCATATTTAGTACCAAACTCCAGTCCGGTCAAGATGAATCACGATAATGGGAACTCTTCTATAGTTCTTAGACATAGATGCCCCCAAGGAGGCAATAATCTACTTTTGTCTGAAATAGAACCCCTTTATAAATTAAGGAAGCTAGCAATGATCTGTTCCTTTTTACTTTTCTAATAAGAAATGGTCTTTTCATTATTCATAACAAATATATACACACCTAGATAGATGAAATTTTGTTCATCACTTAAAGATTTATAAACCCCTAAAAACATGAAGAATCAAATATAATAGAAATCAATATTGGCATAACAATCATATAATGCACACCACTGTGAAGCTCAATCCCTATTTCTTTTTTTAAATCCCCACGACTTAATCCAGATACCACCTAGTGACCTATATACCTGAGGAGCACAGCCAAAGACATCATCAGGCGTAGATGTGCACATCAAGATTAGGTCCACATCATCAACATCAACCTGTGCCATCTCAAGTGCTTTATGCGCTGCCTCAACTGCTAACGTTGTCAGGCTCTCTTTGCCTGTAATTTTACAAGGAAGTCATTCAAATATCCTGTAATTTTAGAAATGATAACATAAAATATCCAGTACACCTAGAAATGAGGACCAGAGAAGACACAGATAGTTGTATAAAATAAGTGTTCAAATAAAAGGTAGAAGCATTCAAATATCCAGTACAACTATAAGAAAGCCCCCCTTAGGCTCTTACACATCTTACACTACCAACATCAATGAGGTCAAACCCCGCCATATGCTTATCGTTTCGGTTGTCTGAATAGAATGGTGAAGCCACAGTGACTATGTAACAGATATTGTTCAATAGGGGCAGAGAAAAAGGGTCATATATAAGTAGCTAGCTGACAACATTAATCCTAGGTAAGATTCAAATCGTCAACCTGAGAGGTCCAACAGATAGTTTCCTCTTGTAATGCAGTGCATGAGACTATGAAGCTGAATTTCCCAAGTTAAACTCATTGCATGTGATTTAAAACATGAGGCTCAACACAGGCTAAGCTACATCAAATTGTTTACCAAATTTATGACATTATCATGCACAGAAAAGTATGAACTGACCTGAAAGAACACGTCGATTACGAATCCCAGTGCGAACAGCTATCCATTCATCATTAGTATCTACTACTTTTGCGAGATCGTCATTTGAAATCTTAAGACTGGGTATTGCTGAGCCACATCCATTTAACTTGCAGCCTTTACTGACAAGCCTGAAATAATAGAGATTAATTAAGATCAGTCAGATTATATTTTACCAGCTTGTATTCATACCCCTATTTAGCCAAAATGCAATCTCAGTACTGACAGTGGCTCGTGGCAAAGGGACTCTGTTTATTACATAAAACACACAGCACTAGCCACGGTCCAACCCGGGATAACTTTAAAAAAGAACAATTATAATTCGACGCAGGAGACAATTTTAAAAGATCCGTCCTAAGCCATGAGCCACTGGTAGGAATTGCATTTTAAATTTTATAAAAACACAAATAAAATAACCAACTCATTCAGGACAAAGTTCAATAACACACTAGGCATTTAATAAAGGGATACGGCAATTTGGTAATGTTCTACATTTAGCACCCTTTATCATAAAAAGGAAATCTAATGTTTTTGCCAAAAACTGATTCACCTAAGCTCATACCCGCAATCTGACTTACATCAATGAAAATGCTTCTAACTTAGTTGCATCCTCTAGTTAGTCCTAAAAATGGTTTGTTAGACGGTTACTTTACTGTGCCTTAAACATCTATGTATATGTATACTTCCCTCACTTTGAGGCTTAAATTGATTGTAATTACTAGAAAATTCGGCTTGATTGATTCGGATAGATTGTAGTCGGCTTCATTGCTTAAGCCTAGTAAATCCTACTCCAATGGAGATGAATAAGATCACCTAATTCTCAACTCCTAGTGATTATATCCAAACCGAAATTTAAAAACTTTGTGCAATAGAAGTTTAAATATGGGAATTTAAACTCCTTCCCTTTCATATACAGAAGCTGGCTATGCAATGACATGCCAACCATAACTACAATCATATTAAAACAAATCGAGCCGATCCAAGTAAATCCAGAAAACTAAACAACTTTATGACTAAATGCACATCATGAAGCTTTCTAACAAAGATAATAAATCAAATTCAAAATCCAACATACAAAATAATGAAGGGGCAAAAAAAAACCAAAACGAATGAAAGAACGGAATTTGAACTCACTTGGGTGCTCGAGATTCAGAAGCGGAAGCTCCAACATGCTTCTCTGCGCCTTCAAAAATGCTGGAGCTGAATACCCTCTTGGAGATTCCCTCCGGGGAACGGAACCCAGATCCAAAAATGCGTATTGAAGGTTGAATCTTCCTCCTCGGGGTCGGAATTGTAGGAGCAGTGAAGAACCCAGATGCATTGGTTGCCATTTATTTAAACCCACAAAGCAAAATTTCAGACCCAAAAAAAAATATCCAGAGCCCCAGAGAGATTGAATTCAGCTAATATTTGAAAATCAGAAGCATGCAATGAATGGCGTAAACGAAACCATGAGAGGGATAGATCAACAGCTATGGCGGAGGAGGCACCCTTCTTTCTTCGGAGGATCCAAAGCAAGACAGACAAAAAGAAAAAAGATGAAATTTTTACGAAATCAATAGGCTTTAGGCGATTACGTCAAACCCAAATGAGCAAACTCCAATGCCTTCAATTTCTCTCTCTCTAAAAGTTATTAGCAGGTGCAGCGGAGGAGAGAGATAGAGGCAGTCAGTCACGAGAGAGTTTTCTGTAGCTAAAAATTCATGTGGTCTCTCTGAGTTTTTGATTTTATTGAGCATGTTTTGGAATTCGGGATTTGAAGCTTGATTTGATTGGGTGTGACTGTTAACATGCTCAATAAAATCAAAGCATATAAAAGCCACATGAATTTTTGAGTGCAAAAGATTTGGACTCGTCAGTCACTCATATGCCATGCTATGCTCCTTTCCGAGATGCTATTGTTCTACAGCAAAATTCAAAGGGCAGTTCAGGTTTTTGACACAACCAAAGAAAGTGCTAGCAAGTTATAAAGAACTTTTGGAAAAAAAAAATTATTTATAGAGAATAACTTACATGAAATAAAATAGTTTCACTATTATTGTGACTTTTCGATTTAATAAAATTGATTTTTTTTAATGAATGATATTATCTATATTAAGGTGGTGGAAAGTGAGTTAAGTCTTACAATAGACTAATAATAATGTGATTCAAATTCGTTTTTGACGAAAATCAAACTAAGCCTCACATGATGTTATATATGAGTTTTTCTTAACGTAAAACTATTTTATATAAGTTGTTCTATAAAACTGATTTCTCTTGACATGATATTATAAGACGGAATTCAGACGCCACGTCACAGCATACTCATTTTATATAAATTGTTATCAAAATCTATAACATTGATTAGTCTTCATTGGTCCTGTGGCTTAATTTTGTTGGTCCATGTTTGACATTTTAATGCGTTGGATTGTAGGGGAGTGGGGAAGCTGTAAAGCCTCGTCATGTATTTTCATGTTTACGTTTCGTATTCTTCAAAGCTTTTTAACTCTTGAACTCCCAGCACCCAACTTAAACCCTCTTCCAAGTTCCACCTATAAAAAAAAGGATAATATTCTAAAATAGGATAATTTTTTAATCTTGGGACAAAAATAAGATAAACCGGCCATGCACAAGTCATGCACACCATGCACAAAACCGAAATTACTAAAATACCCACATATAAATATTAAAAATCATCAACCCATTCCATC
Organism: Heteromeles arbutifolia; assembly: GCA_024362995.1. Classification (NCBI taxonomy): domain Eukaryota; kingdom Viridiplantae; phylum Streptophyta; class Magnoliopsida; order Rosales; family Rosaceae; genus Heteromeles; species Heteromeles arbutifolia. Next base: position 10,454,237 of record JANCRC010000019.1, read on the forward strand.
ACTGTTTTCATTTGGAAGAGAGAGTTGTCGAGAAAGCTCTGTGAGCTCTGGATTTCTAGGTTGAGCTCAGATCTTTGAGCTCCCATTTCGAAAAGAAGGAAGTCCAAAGAGAGGCAAGAAGAGTGAGCTGGGTTTTGGGTTGATCTCATACCTCTGATTTCGAACAAAGGGATGCAAGAGAGAGGTGAGAAAAGTGAGCTGGGTTTTGTACCATATTTTCTGTTTTGGCCGGAAAGTTCCATTTTTTCCAGCAAATAAAGATTCGGCAGGCATAGTAATGTAAGGTGTTTAGTTCCAAGTTCCTTCATCAATGATTTATGGATAAACGGGTTGTTTGTAAGATGAATTAATACTTAGAAGTTAAATTAGAGTTTGTGTTTCATGTTGGGGCGTATGGGTTGTGGAATAAAATTCAAGGCTTGACGTGCTAGAAACTGGGATGAACAATTTCTGGTTCAAGTGTCCAATTGCAAAAATTTGTAAAAAAAAATTCCGTAATGTGCATGTTGTGTGCAAATGGTGTGCATGGCAACATCTTAAATATGAGAAGATGGAATGTTCACTAGTTATGATGCACGAATGTTGTGCCTCGGAATTTAGCGAGTATGACCACAACTTAGTTGGCCAAGGCGAAAAACAAAATTAAAAAAAAAGGGCTTAGGGGACGTTAAGAGTCATGCGTGTCCATGAAATAATGATAATGAGTATCATGTTTTCTACGTCCACGGTTAAGTGGTAGTTGATATACGTAACAAGACTTTTCAAACTACGTAACAATTATGTTTTAATTATATCCACTATACCAATATATTTCCATTAAAGTTTCTCCCGCTCTGTGCATATCATGTGCATGCGGTGTGCTTATAGTGTATATGGTGCATATTTACATCTTTGATACTCTTCGCATTTACGTAATTTACTACCTTTTCCATTGATTCAGAGGCAGACCCTACAAATACGAAAAAAGTGAACGAGTTCATGAAACAATTTTCTTTGATTCAATTGGGATCTTTCATGCCCATTCAAACTGCAATTTTCAAATCCTTGAAATATTTGAACCCAATCAAATTTGATACCAAATTCAAATAATGAATCTTCGATTCTTCATATAAAGTTTAGGGTCATTTATATGATTGCGTCATTTTTTCTGATTTTGAAGAGAGAGTTGTGAGTTATGGGTTTTTGGGTTGAGCTCAGATTTGTGAGCATAAGATGTGCATGTCATGTGCATGTCATGTACATACAGTGTATGAGCGAGCTTAATACAAAGAGAGCAAACGAGTATGCGAAACAATTGTGTCCATATCATTCTCTCTTCCTTCTTTCCACTATGATTTCTCTCTTTTCCCTCAAATTTATCTCTTCTCCAAAAGGCAACTGACCTTTAATATGTTTTTTTTTCATTTAATTGCAGCAAAAGCCAAACCATATTTTATTGCTTGTAAATTTGGATCGAGAGAGAGAGAGAGTGAGAGAACAGAGATGAGAGAAGACAGAAGAAATAAAAACCCACATATAAATTAGAGAAATAATAAAAAATAAAAAATCAGAATTGAAGGATTTGGGTCTCCTCCAAGAAACATCAAACCAATTACTTCAACTCCAAAAATCCATCAATCAAAAAGCAAAATTAAGTAAACCCAGTTCATAAAGCCTACAAATGAAAAGGTAAAAATCGAAGAAGATGGGTGGTTTAGAGAGAGCTCTTGTGCATATTCGAAATATAGAGAGATGAGAGAGAGAGAGTGAAAGAAAGAAAGAAATAGGGAAAGCTTGGATGAAAAAGATGGGTGGGTTAGAGAGAGCTCTTGGATGAAGAAGATGACTGGGTTAGGGTTCTTCGAATTGGAATTGTGCAAGAGAGATTTTCTCTCTCTCCTCTTTGTTTCTCTCTCTACAAAATGAGAAATGAAAGCTGGAATTTCTAGATAACTCATTTATATGTGAGGACAATTTGGTCCTGGTCATCTCCAAATAATAAGATATAACCATGCTGCATCATTTGCCCCACACTAAGAAGATTTTCATCCAGTCTTGGCACTAGCATTACTTCTTTAATGTGTCTGGTACCATTCTTGGTTTCAATCACCAAGGTTCATTTTGCACTAGGTTGAACAATCTATCCATTCCCCATTTTGATTCTTGTTGAAAAACTTCGGTCCAGATTAATCAACATAGACTCATGTGAAGTCATGTGGCTGCTGCATCCACTGTCAATATACTAAACATGCTCACTTTTGACTATTGCAGCATAATTACAAGCAAAGAACATAGAGGTTTCCTCCTCCACTCGTTGTGCCACTTGAACTCGTTGAACTGGTTTACTTCTGCAATCTTTGGCAAAGTGATTAAATCTGCCACAGTTGTGACACATTTGGCTTTCCCTTAAATCTGCATTCACCATAGTGTATATTCCCAGATATTTTACATGCCTCTCTTGTGTTCTCCTTGTTAAACCAGGGTTTGACAGCATATTGAGGCATATCATTAGCCTTAAACCTGCCCTTCTTATCTTTAAATTTGAAAGGTTTCTTCCCCTTGTACCCAATGGCATGTGAACCACTTTTGTTTGGAATACTAAGACTGCTAAATGCCTTATCACTCACTTCCTCATCTTCAATATGCCTTTTCAACCTCTGCTCAAATCCTTTTAGAGTTGCAACAACCTCATTTGGAATCTCATCTAATTTCTTAGTTCCCTCAATAACAGAAACAATGTTATCATGTGCAGGAGTTAGACTAATTAACATTTTCTCAACTAGTCTCTTGTTTGGCAAAGTTTCACCAAACATCTTCATCTTATTCACAAGACCAGATAATCTAGCTAGATAATTAGAGAGAGATTCATTATTTCTCATCCTAGCATATTCAAAATCACGGCGAATACCTTGTAATTTCACAACCGTGACTTGAGAATCACCCTTAAATTCTTGCTTAAGAACATCCCAAGCATCCTTTGTAGTTTCTTGATTTGCGATTCTGGGAAAGATCTCATCACTCACAGCTCCTTGTATCAATCCCAACGCCTTTGCATCTCTGGAGATGAGATCCTGATCAGTAAGGATTTGCTTCTCATCCGTTTTCTTCCCTTCCTTCGATAATGTGAAGCCATCTTCAATAAAGCTCCACAGATTGTGAAACTTGAATATTGCTTTCATTCTGATACACCAGAATTCATAATTGACGCCCATGAATACTGGTGCACGAAGAACGATGCTAGATCCAACCATTTTTATGCTTCTGAGTTCTTCGTTGAAAACCCAGACGAACACTCACAAATTCACTCCCAGACTCAAATCCAACCTGGCTTTGAGGCCATGTTAATGTTTGAGCTACTTTTGAGCTAAATTTATCTATGTATTTGTAATCAATTCAACAAGTAATTGAAATGGATTCAAAGATTGAATATCAGAGATGAAGTTTTGAGGAAGAATGAGTACATTGCTCCTCAAATCTACGTTGGATTCGATCCTCCAAAGTTGGCTTACATGGTGGGGTTTATAGTCGTTGCATACCCACATTTGCACACACTTGCAGTGTGACTACGATCACGTGCTCAACACATGTTTTCGTTTAACTTATAACAAACTAGACACATGGTAGAATATACACCCTAAAGATGATATAATCATGTCCGTTCATTACATTATTTGAACTTTAGCTATTCTAACTCTTAGAACCTTTCGAACTCCATTTCTTATTTCCATTCTTCAGCTGCAATGCTTGTGTGATCCAGCTTCCAGGCTTATCCACCAACAATTATAAAGCATTAGAACATATTGAAAATTAGGGAACAAGCATATAATGAGTGTTCATCCTAGTATTGAACAAGTCGCTTAGATTTTATTGAAAACATAAAATGCAAAATGAAAGTTTTGGCGAGTTTAGGCGGGTTAGGCGCACTTTCTTAATTTTCAAACGCCTAGGAACTAATCGGGGTGGTAGCCAGCCCCTTAGTGCCTAGGAGGGGATTTTTAGAACAGTACTTGTACTAGAATGATATGCTAATTTTAATGCCTCTAATTATTGCCTAAAAGGTTGAGTGTGATGTTTTTGTTTGATTCTCGTTTCAAGCCCAACTCGGGAAAGTTGTTAAATAACTCCCACTCAATGACAGTAAGGAGGCTGTGTACGGTCTCTTAATGGATGGGTTGCATGGGAGGAAGACTTTCCCATTGGAAAAATTAGGATGGGGTTGATTGCTCTTGAGAAGGAACAACAGTGGCATAGAATAGTTCAGGTATAATCAATTCTGTCTTTCTCAATAGCTTAAACAATTGCAAGGACACTTCTACACAAACTACTCGATTTGGGAATACATTTCCTAGAAAAAGTTTCCATCATGTATTGAAGTGCTTTCATAGGGATACGTGGAATAAGACTTTGTTGTTGTTATTGTTTAACCCCGTTAGGTAATCAAATGGATGCTAAGCAAGGGACAAGGAAACACAGTGGGAACATATGGGCAACTGATCTGAGCTTTAGATATAGACCAGAGACCCGAAGAAGCACACACGTTTTGGGAGAAGAAGATTGGCATGGATTTGCATGTAGTTCTATGGCAGTTATGCAAAAGTCTGATAGCTATATACAATCGAAACAACATGTTGATGAATCTTGTAAAGGTACGGTTTATTTCATCTAGACTTGGTTAATCAGTGTTCTAGAGTCGATTGATGCTTGGGCGTTTCAATTTTATGTCTTTTTGATTCAACTACTTTATATATTATACTAGGCTAACCTGCCATAATCATGCTTGCATTCCAAAGCTTTTTGAGGGCCTGGAAGCTTTTGATTGGAAGCCTCCAGAGAAGTCAATAGTCCGAAGAGTGGCAGATGCATATGAGAAGTTAGGTAGGCTTGAAGACAAAAAGAGGGTATTGCAGAAGTACAATTATCTTTTCACAGACAATGTAACACTCAAGAAATCCAGAATGGCCTTGTCTAAGAAAAAGAAGAAACTCGATTAGAACTTTCGATTATTGTTTAAACTAGTCGGCCAATCTGTATGCCAAATTGATACTACTGTATATGCGATTTTGAGAAAAAGGCAAACAAAACTGTGTAAGTTGTAGATGAAAAGCCCTTTTAGGAAATTGGGTGGTTGAACCTCTGTTGGTGTGATGATTCTATTTCTCTAAGCCAATCTCAATTCTCAACTCGCCAGTTTTAACTCGTTTGGTTTGATTTTTGTTCCAAATATGCGTTTCATTTGTAAAGTTTGATTGTGAATGCATCAGAAGATGTACGAATCAGTCATTTTACACCTTATTGCAAGTGAACTTTACACAGCACAACATTCGTGACTTGAATCTTTATGTTTCGGGCATGATCATGTCTTGAAGCACCTACTTGTTGGCCATGTTAATCAACTGCAGCCATTGCTTGCACTACACGGTGGGTATGTGCGTCTCTCTACCTTTTTCTTCGGCACATCTCCTTCTCCGTGCTTCATTCTCTCCCTCATGGAGAATGTAACACCCTCCTCATGTTAGACATTGAAAGAACTCATCTTTTTAAAATCCAAGAATTGAAGAGCAAAGAGGACAAAGATGATTGGTGTGAGTAGATGAGGTAGTTTTACGGGTTTTTATTGAGAAATCATATGAAATTAAAAATGCAAATAAGGACACATGGCTCCGTGACGAGATTGGTTGAAAATCTGAACAAAGATTCTTAATAAATAGTGTCACTATGAGATTTATGAACTGTTATGTTTTCATTGAATGAAATAATGTTTACAATTGAGTATATATACATCTGTCAATAATGATTAGCACCTAATCAAGTGTAACTAATTACATTAAGACAAAATTAGTTACACAAAACAAAAAGAAAAAATATTATGTTGAGCTGGAATGTGTGTTAATACTCCCATGCAAGCTGATAGGAGGAGACCCGAGTGAAAGCTTGGACTGCAAAAATTGGAACCGAGCTTTAGAGAGAGCCTTTGTGTGAATATCAGCAATTTGGTGTTGAGTAGACACATACTTGACATGAAGAAGATGAGACAGAACTAACTCTCGAATATAGTGATAATCTATTTCGACATGTTTAGTACGAGCATGAAAAACTGGATTCAAAGAGAGGAAGATGGCAGAGACATTATTACACCACAAAACAGGAACTTTGGATAAGGGAAAGCCAATGTCTCTGAAAATCTAGGGTTTAGTGCATACTTGACATAAAGAAGATGAGACAGAACTAACTCTCGAATATAGTGATAATCTATTTCGACATGTTTAGTACGAGCATGAAAAACTGGATTCGAAGAGAGGAAGGTGGCAAAGACATTATCACACCACAAAACATGAACTTTGGATAAGGGAAAGCCAATGTCTCTGAAAATCTTACAAACCTAGGTAATTTCTACTGCAGTATGTGCTAAGGAACGATACTCAGGTTCTATGGAAGATCGAGCAACGGTGCTTTGCTTTTTAGCACTTCAACTGATAAGGTTGCCACCCAAATACACACAATATCCACTAGTTGAGCGCCTGTCATAAACACATCCAGCCCAATCAGCATCAGAAAATGCAGTGAGATGCAATGGACTTTTTCGAAACCATAAACCTTGATCAACAGATCATTTGAGAAAATGGATGATTCTTTTCACAGCTTGATAATGTGTATCTCTTGGACAGTGAAGGAATCAATGAACTTGATTAACGGCAAAGGATAAGCCAGGGCGTGTCTATGTCAAATATTGGAGAGCACCCACAATGGACCTATACTCATGAGGATTAGATAACATAGAACCAACATGATCTAATTTCTGACTGCCAAGAGGTGTGGAACATGGTTTGCAGCTTTCCATCTTGGTTTTGAGGAGTAAATCAAGTGCATATTTCCCTTGGGAAAGGAAAATGCCTTATGAAGACCTGTAAACTTCCAGTCCTAAGAAATAATGAAGAGGACCTAAGTCCTTGACTGGAAATAGTTTGCCAAGTTTAGTAATAAAATCCTTGCAGATAGATGAATTGGGACCAGTAACCAAGATATCATCTACATACACCAAGACAATCATTAGTGATGGAGAAAATGTGACAAACAAATAGCAATCTGACTGTGAATTTGTGAATCTAAGAGATAACAAAGCTTGAAACAATTTATCATACCAAGCTCTAGGAGCTTGTTTGAGCCCATTGAGTGATTTTTGTAACTTGCAAACATGAGAGGGCTGAGAAGAGTCAATAAAACCTAGAGGTTGCTGCATGAATACCTCCTCTTTGAGAGAAACATAAAGAAAATCATTACTTATGTCCAGTTGGTTTAAAAACCAATCAAACTAAACAGCCAATGTTAATAAGATCCGAATAGTCACTAGCTTTGCAACAGGGCTAAAAGTTTATAAGCTTATATCTCATATAAGCTTACCATCAAGCTTATATGAGATATAAGGTTTTAGCCAGGGATAGCAACTACACCCAAAAACCTTCAACCTCGAATAATCTAGAGGTTTATTGAACATAAGTTCCCATGGAGATTTATCTAAACCAGAAATAGGTAATCTGTTGACTAGATACACTGGAGTGGAGAAAGCCTCAACCCAAAATTTATGAGGAACTTTAGATGCAATAAGTAATGTTCTAGTGGTCTCAGTTAAATGCCTATGTTTCCTTTCAACACACCAATTTTGATCGGGTGTATGAGGGCAGCTAAATTGATGCAGAATACCATGTTGAAGAAGAAATGAATTAAACTGAGAACTTGTGAACTTTCCCCCAGAATCAGAACGTAGAATTTTTATTTGATTTACAGTCAACTTCTCAACATAGGATTTGAAGTATACAAATATGGAGAAGACCTCAGACTTTGACTTCAAAAGGAAATAACCAACTATATTTTCTAAACTCATCAACAAACAAGACATAGAATTGATATCCACTAATAGAAGAGATGGGAGCAGGGCCCCAAACATCACAGTGGACAAGTTCGAGACTATGAGTAGTACTACTAGTGCTTACAGAGAATGGTAACTTGTGATTTTTGCCAATTGCATAATCCTGACAAAAGAACTTTACAAACTGTTTACCAGTATAAGTAAGTTTATTTCTAGATAAGATCTTCCTGAAAATTGCAGAAGGTGGATGACCAAGCCTCTTATGCCAGAGTTGTAAGGATGCTGGAGTACCAACATTAGCATAGGAAGATGTAGATACAGGATCACTGAAAATAACACGGGAAGTGCCTTGTACTGGATAAAAACCAGAGCTAACTGGTCCCTGAAAAAGCATCTTCCCCGCATAATGATCCTTGATTATGGAACCATCAGAATCAAGGATTAATTTGCAGTAATTATCCTTTAAAATTTGATAGGCAGAAAGAAGATTAAACTTCATTTGAGGAACATGAAGAAAATTATTCAACTTAAATGCAGCAGCTGGAGTTTTAAGAACAGAAGTACCAGTGTGGTGAATGGGCATACCTTAACCATCACCGATATAAACCCTGTCTTCACCATTATAAGGCATAGGAGAATGAATGATAGAGATATCATTCGTGATATGGGAGGTAGCGCCAGAGTCCAAAATCCAAGTGGGAAAAGAAGACTTAGCAGTGGTATGAGCACACATTACTGCCAATCTTGCCGGTGGAATTTTTCTAGCAAATGCATAATTCATGCGGTCAAAGCAATCAATAGCTTCATGGTCCAGAGAATGACATATTTGACAGGGAACTCGACCACCAGAGTGCTGGCGATAACCTCTTGAATAACGATTTTGATTGTAAGAGTTGCCTCGATAATTGCCAAAACCACGATAATTATTGAAATTGCGATTGTTGCCACGATTGTTACCGCAGTAATTCTTGGAGTTAGAGTACAGTGCAGCAAAGGCTTGTGGAAAAGATTGAATTGTGGCGTTGGAAGAAGATGAGCCTGAGAGCGCTGAGACTGAGCAGCAAGGACTTGAAAGGGTTCTGTAACTGCTGCAACAACATATTTCTTCTTTTGATTCATGAAAATTTCTTTGTTGATCAACAGGCCACGAAGTTCATCAAGAGATGTGGAGGAAATTCGCAGCATGATAGAGTCAATAAATGACTCGTACTCGTCAGAGAGACCATTGAGTGTAACTACAATGATATCATGATCGGAAACTGGCGCGCCGGCAGCCATTAAAGCGTCTGAGATACTCTTAATTTTCTGAAGGTATTCGGAGATTGCAAGATCACCTTTCTGGACCGAGTGAAGGCGAGTGTGGAGCTGGTGAATGTGCGTAGCCGAAACTCCACCAAAACGTTGTTCCGGATTCAACCAAAGTTCTCGAGAAAAGGAGACTCTAACGGTGAAAGGTATGATTTCTTCAGAAAGAGTCGAATTCAACCAGATGAGGACGTTTTGATCCTTCTCATACCAAGCTTCAAAAGCTGGATTCGGAACACCAGTACTTTGGCCAGAGATATCAAGCACATATGGCGGTGGACATGCTTCAGTGCCATCAAGAATTCCAATGAGCTTGTATAGATGAAAAATTGAAGCGAAAAACGCCTTCTAGACGAGATAATTATCTCGTTTAAGCTTTGTTGGAACCATACAGCTGATATTATGCACTGTAATCGAAGAAATTGATGAAATTGGGGGATTAGGGTTAGGGTTCATCGGAGAAGAATTGGGGGCGAGAATGTCAGGATTCATCAAAGACGAAGTTGAAGATGTCATCTGAGAAGCAGAGATCAAAGATCAAGAAGAACAAAGATCATAGAGCAAGAATTGAAAGAAAATCAATCAAGATTCAAAGAAAATCGATCAAGATTCGTAGGTCGGTGAAGTTACGAATCGCAGGAAGTCGGTGAAGAGGCGGTTAAGCAAAAGGTGGTTGATACCATATGAGATTTATGAACTATTATGTTTTCATTGAATGAAAGAATGTTTACAATTGAGTATATATACATCTATCAATAATGATTAGCACCTAATCAAGTGTAACTAATTACATTAAGACAAAATTAGTTACACAAAACAAACAGAAAAATATTATGCTGAGCTGGAATGTGTGTTAATAGTCACATGATGCGCCTAGAGTGGGTGAAAATTTTATAAAAATTCTAGGGCAATAATGATAAGTGGATGATAAGATCAAATAAAAAATATTAATGCCTCTAGACAGATAAATATTGTCATTGTTTAAAATTAATAAGCTTATTATAGATGAAGATAAAATATCACTAAACCGTAGTAATGACTACAAAACTTCAGAAAAATAGAGAATCAACTAAAACTTTAGTGAATTAGCTACATTCCTCAGGCAAAAACTAACAACAAACAATGCACCAAATGTATTCCAGATATTAACAACCATGAGCTCAATTACATTACAAGTTTACTACAGTAGATATTGACATACTTTCTGATTTCACACTGCTTATTACAAAGTAACATTTGCATTATAGTACAATACCTAAATACCTTTGGACATTGCCCAGAACTCGAACGACGTAAATCTGTGTGATTGTGATTTGATTTGAATGCCAACAACATTACTAAATTATATACATTTGTGATTTGAACCTTCTGAGGAACAGCAACAGGTCAAGGTTTCATCGTTTGTTTTCGCATGTTTCAACTCAATCTGGGCAGCACAGAGTTTGGATATCACTTATCCACGACCCCAACTCCATTTACGATGTAGTTTGTGAAGTCCTGATGCGCTTGCAATACTAAATGGTGATCTTCCAACTCATCCCGGTAGGTCTCTGGTTGTTTATGCAGGTTCTCTAGAGCTGCAACGTACATTTGTTTTCTCCATTCTTCAAAGCCTGGACACCCACACTGAGCTGCAAGCCACTCGTCATACCCAAACTGCAGGAAACAAAAAACAAATATTTCATCGGTTCATGACATAAAGATACAAGTGTGGAGACTAGCAAAATTTAATAGAAAAAATTTATTGAATAGTGAATGAGGACTACTGGCATTAGCTAAGAAATCATTGTTCATATATATACTACACATAAAGCAGATGTTTCAATCAGAGAAAACCATGTACCACACCTAGATAACGCAAGATGTATGCTTTTGAAAACGAGTGTGAGTGAACATCATGGTGTTTGATTAGCAAGAGTCCGCAAATAATGATAATACCAAAAAACAAAACCAGCAGCAACAGAGATTATATAATCCATTCCCAATAGACAGATGAAGTTGCATTCTGCTGAAGGCCAAGAACCACAATAATTGGTTGTTAAAGATCTCGAATATTATATTTAGACAGCATAGACACGCTTAAAGTACGTTATCTGCATAAATTTATCATGTGCGGATCCAGTCAAGAAAATATGAAACAAATCTTCTGTCATCAATTACCCCGACGCCAGTAGTGTCAGGTCTCAACCTCTATGATGAATGAACTTCTGGTAAGGTCATGAGGGTTGGGAGACTAGATAACAACTTAGGCAGGAAACAAAGATATTGAATTTACCTTATAACCAAAAACGTTGTGAGTGTAATGCTTAGGGATGCCAAAAGTTTCAAGTGAAGAGTAGAAAGCCTTGACATCCTCCATCATCTCCTCTTGTGATGGAAGTGCAATACGGTTAGACAAAACGCCTGCTATCCATTTGCTTTGAAATTCAAACATGGGGAAAGGCACAATCTGGCACATGATATTCAATGATTTACTAAAACCATCAATAGAAGAACGAACCAAAAGAAGTGCAAAAATATGGAAAATAATTTATAGAAGAGAAATACAATCCATGGTAACCCAACAAAGGAGAGTGATGGAGCCAAAGCAGGTGGGAAGATGTGCTTGTACAGTGGGCCAACACAGTTATCATCGACGGTCACAATGTCATTGGTTTTAAGGAAAGGGAAATGATATTTGTACCTTGAAAAGTAAAACAAATATTACCACTTGCTGCTCTTTCATTCAGTACAGAAATTTACATGATAGCTTGAAGTCCTAAAATTAAACAAAGTAAGTATACCCTGTGCAGTAAAGAATGATATCAGCAACGACAAAGCTCCCATCTCGGAAAACAACACTACCATCTTCATGGACACTTTTGATCTGCATTTGTTCAAATAATATCAGCAACTTAGGATATGGCGATCTCCAGCATCTGGCTTAAACAAAATTGAAAACTCCATTGATAAACTTCTCATCATAGCACCCAATTCTTACCCTGGGTGAAGTCTATTACCATAGAATGAAGCCACATGTTATCATAGCCGGGCTGCTTTTCATTGGTTTCATCAGAGAGAGATCTAGATGCAATGTGAACTTCTTTTGCTATTCCAGCTACTTCCCGTGAAATATCAATAGCACTAGTTGCGCTCCCAATCAAAACTACAACCTATGCAAAGCATGGAATGAATACGTTAAGCTAAAGGACTGTATAGAGTCTATAGACTCTAGATGTAATAGAAAACAAAAAACACATGTTTTATTGTTATGATTTCCTAAATAAGTTCTAGATGTTCCTACAGAGTTTACAGAATGTGACATCTACAGACCTGGTTTTGAAATGGTGCAGGGGTACGATAATTGTGGCTGTGAATTTGCCTCCCTTTCCATGTGTTGATGCCTGCAAATAATGTACACGACGTAAATGGAAAGGAGTTAACCAACGTTTTTTTTTACTTTCGATTTTTTAATCCTGCGATTTCATTCCATTAGCATAGACTCCGAATTTAGAGAAAATCCTTTACAAGTGGTTTTCGATTTTCCTCTACAAATACATATCGAGGCAGGAATTGTAATTTCTTCTCCACCTTTACCACCATTTCTATGCAAGGACTTTACAAATGCAATTCAAGTTTGGAACCTCGAAAACTCATTTCAAGACGACAATCTCAAATTGCACCTCTAGTAGTCTTTTGAAAGTATTTTTAGCTCGATGATCAAGAGCGTTTACCTTTACACCCGTATTCTCATTCCTTGGTTCGAAATTCGAAAACGCCCTCCCCAATCTTGATTCTTGTATCATAAAGGAAAATTCATCCCCTCAATCAATACAAGATATACAATGCAGAATCAACTTAGGTAACTAAACCAGCTCAAAATGTGCAAACTTTGTATAAATTCTAATTCGCCAAATACTACTTAAAAAAAGTAAAAATTTTAAAAATGAAAGTGGTCATTTACCACAATGGTGGAAATACGTTGAGTCCTTACATGATTGTGTGGGTTCAAATCTCGTCCGATGACTAATCTAACATGTAGACTCACAAAATCTATCATTTGACAAAAATAAAAAAAAATAAAAAATAAAAAAAATTGAAAGCCGTAGAAAAAGATAGTTCATACCTTGAATTTGGGGAAGACGAGGTTCAGTATGATGACCACAACACACAACCACGGCATCATAAATCTCATCTTCCACATCCCCACCTCCCTTACTCCTCGACTTCACCTTCCACTTCCCGCCCGCCGCCGCATCCACCAGCACCACCTCCGTCTCCAACCTCACAATCTCCGATATCCCAAACTCTCCGGCGAAGTCCTTCAAGTACATTAGCACCTCTCTGTGACCCGGAAACCTTCTCGGGTCTCTCTCTTCGTCTCCTTTTTTGGCCACAAATGGGTAGTCCCGAAACCCCATGGCCTCTCTCGGCAGGTTTGTCCTCAGCGACTCGTACATGCTTGAGTGGACCAGGGTCCGATTTGGGTTGACTCCGATTGGGTCGGACTCCACATTCGGATCGTACACCCACGTGCCTCCCAATTGGTCTCCTCGCTCGAAAACAATCACTTTGTGACCTTCTCTCCGGAGCTCACGTGCGGCGACCAGGCCGGCAGCGCCGGCTCCGATCACTGCCACCTGGCGGGAGGCCAGATGATGAGATTGGGGTTTGTGGAAAAATGAGTTTGAGTATCCATTCATTATCATTTATGTTTACTTGGATTCATGAGATTAATGGAGCCAAGCTTGCCAAGAAGATGCTAGAAGTGAGTAGTAGCCAAGGCCTTGATAAACAAATTAGCCAATTGATCATGGCTACGAGTAAAAACTATTTGAATAATCTTGGATTGAACTTGTACTCACACATAAGAGCAGTTCCATAGGGGAGAGGAGAGGCCCGCACCCAGCCAAAAAAATGGTCCGGCACCCAGGATTTGCACTACAGCCAAGCAGATAGGCTGGCACCTAGCCCAAGTTGGTCTCTAGGCCAGCCCAAAATCGACAAAGGCGTGGACCGGCCCGTATGACCTCATGCGCGCGACTTGGCGCGAGTAGCCGACAGGGAAATCAGACGGGGGCCCGCGTGCGCAGGCGCACTCAGCCATCAAATGATGGCCACGTGGCCCAGCCTGGGCCGTTGGATTTCCAACGACTAGTTTTTCTAGACCCTTGGATTTTCAAGGGTCAAAAAAATTTGAATTTGAATTTTGATTTGGATCGTTAGATCACAAATCAATGGTCCACGTTTTTTCCCCAAAAATTTAAATAAAAAAAAAGGCACAACGGTCAAAATTATGACCGTTGGCCACATAGGCTGTTGGATTTGAATATTTTTCAAATCCAACGGTCCAGATTAATTAACTAAATTAAAATTTATTAAAAATTATGATTTTTTTTTTAAAATACAGAAAAAATTTTAATTTTTTTTTTCTATAAATACCTAACCTTCATTTCAACACATTTCAATATTTTCTACACTTTGAGAGAAAAAAATGACTTCGTGGAAGCTCATTGAAGATGTTACGTTGTGTGAATGTTGGATTCACACTACTCATGACCCAATTACGGGTAATGAGATGGATAAGCGAGAAGCGGCTAGAGATGTGATGCGGCAAGCGGCTAGAGATGAGGAAAAAGTTGGTGCTATGGCAGCAATATGAGCAACTACTGAGAGATGTGATGCGGCGGCTGAGAGACAAAGAGAAATAGTTAATCGAGAGAACGAATTATTAGAGAAGCACTTAATCGAGAAAATGAGATGCTTAGAGAAGAAATGATGGCTTAAGCAGATCGTGACATTATGAACAAGCCTCTAGTAGGATTGTCTCCAAATTCAAAATATTTTTGGACATCAGAAAAAAGAGACGTCGTGGGGTTTATAGCTACACAAATCCTAGCAACGAAGGTCCTAGCGCCACATATCCTAGCTCCAAAGACTTTGTATAATTTCGTATTTATTTGTATTACTTTATTTAATTTCTTATGTAATTTCGTCTTTATTTTTAGTACTTTATGTAATTTCTTATTTATTTTTATTTATAGATGTATTTTCTCATTTATTATTAGTACTTTGTGTAATTTCTTATTTATTATTAGTACTTTATGTAATTTCTTATTTATTTTTAGAACTTTATGTAATTTCAAATTTATTTTTTGTACTTTATTTAAACACATCAAATAAGATTACTTAACCTCACCAAATAAACTTAAAAGAAAAACACACCAAATAAAATTACATAAACTTAAAAAAATACACTTTATTCTTCAACCACAAGCTCATTTTAATTATCTTCACCTTCTTGCAATCCCCACTAGTGTTTAATCAAGTCATTCTGGCAGGTTACGTGCCAGTATGGCTCTTGCAATGAAGTGTACCGATGAAGGATCAATTCATTGTAACGTACATCCCATTCCAACGGCTCTTGTTGCCCTGGATCTTTGGTCCAGTCATGAGCACAGTAGATACGTGTTCTTAAGTTGTTCATCGGATCCGGCTCGTATTCATCGATGACATCATAATCATACTCATCTTCCACAATCATGTTGTGGAGAATAATACAAGTCATCATGATGGATCGAAGAGCCTTGACATCAAACATTCTAGCAGCAGACTTGACAATCGCCCAACGAGCTTGCAGGATACCAAAACAATGCTCCATATCCTTCCTACACCCCTCTTAACATTTTGCAAAGTGTTTTTCTTTTTCACTCTGTGGATGTGGCACTGTTTTGACAAACGTTGACCACCTTAGGTAAATGCCGTCTGCAAGGTAGTATGGTCCGTCGTATTTATCGCCATTAACCCAATATGTGCATCTCGGCGATTTTCCTTGCAGCAGTTCGTCGAACACTAGAGATTGGGCAAGGACATTTAGGTCATTCTGAGCTCGTGGAACACCAAAAAAAGCATGCCAAATCCATGTATTAAATGAAGCCACCGCTTCCAAAATGATACTTTTGGCTCATTTTCTATTGCCATAAGCTCCTTGCCACACACTTGGGCAGTTTTTCCAAGTCTAGTGCATGCAATTAATGCTTCCAATCATGCCAAGGAAGCCTCGCATCTCACCCTTGCTCAGAAGCCTTCGCATGTCCCTTGGCGTGGGTGTCTGGAGGTACTAATTGGTGCAGAGGGCTTCAATTGCAGAGCAAAACCGCATCAGGGACTCCAGAACAGTTGTTTTTCCTATCTTCGTGATCTCATCCACTTGATCTGCAGATGCTCTATATGCAAGCATTCGCAAAGCAGCCGTAATTTTTTTGCTCAGGAAGAAGACCTAGAACATGAAAAGCATCATCTTTTTGCACAAAGTATGGATCATGGTTGCAAATAACACTCATGATTTTGTCAAACAAACTTCGTTGCCTTCTAAAACGATGTCTAAAAACATGATAAGGGAATACGCTGTTGGGAATAAAATAATCTTCCAAGAGATCTTTACCTCGTATTTCCCCTTTTCTATCGAAGTTTGCGGCACATCTGGGTTTGGTTATCTGACCCACAGCTTCCATGACATGGTAGGAATATGAGGCCCTCTGCCTTCTATGGTCATCATCATCATCCTCCTCCATTGCGAATATGAGATCCCACATCCCCCAGGGGAATGGATCATGTGAGCCTTATATGTATATTCACATCTCTACTTAGCGCGAGGCCTTTTGGGACCTCACTGGCTTCAGGTTCCATCGGAACTCCGAAGTTAAGCGAGTAACGTGCCAGAGCACTCTTATGATGGGTGACCCACTGGGAAGTTCTCGTGTGAGTTCCTAGAAACAAAACCGTGAAGGCGTGGTTGGGGTCCAAAGTGGACAATATCGTGCTATAGCTGAGGCGTGCCCGGGAAGTGGTCAAGCCCGGGCGGGGATGTGACAATTTGGTATCAGAGCCTAACCCTGGTCGCGTGTGTGCCGACGAGGACGTAGGGCCCCTAAGGGGGGTGGATTGTGAGATCCCACATCGCCCAGGGTAGTGGATCATGTGAGCCTTATATGTATATTCCCATCTTTACCTAGCGCGAGTCCTTTTGGGAGCTCACTGGCTTCGGGTTCCACCAGAACTCTGAAGTTAAGCGAGTAGCGCGTGAGAGCACTCCCATGATAGGTGACCCACTGGGAAGTTCTCGTGTGAGTTCCCAGAAACAAAATCGTGAGGGCGTGGTTGGGGCCCAAAGCGGACAATATTATGCTATGGTTGAGGCGTGCCCGAAAAGTGGTAAAGCCCGGGCCGGGATGTGACAACTCGGGCTCAACCACTTCCCGGGCCGTGATGTGACAGCGAAAGCCTCATCTCCACCTCCACCTTCCTCGAGATTGACCAATTCTTCCTGTTGTGCCAACAATCTTTTCTGTTGCTCCTCACATTGTTTATACACTCTCCTTGAAGAAGACATTGTAATTAGCACTCAAGATTTGAAAACGATGAAGAATGATTCTGAGCTAAAAAGAAGGATTGAGTTTGGTGTGAGGATGGATGTAGAGATGTAGGGTTTATATGGAAAAAAAAGAAAGGATGAGGTTCTGGATAATGCCACGTGGCACTACGTGATTGGTTGAAAATCTTATCGAAATCTTGGGTAAATTATTGCAAACAGGAAGTGACACATGGCGCTTCGGGATTGGTTGAAAATCTTATCGGAAATCTATCCACAAAATAGTACGTTCGGATAATGACACGTGGCGTGATAAGATTGGTTGAAAATCTTATCGTAATCTTGGCTAAATTATTGTAAACAGATAGTGACATGTGGCGCGTCGGGATTGGTTAAAAATCTTACCGAAAATCTATTCACAAAATAGTACGTTCGGATAATGACACGTGGCGTGACGAGATTGGTTAAAAATCCTATCCGAAATTAAAACTATTTTATTTATTTATTCTTTTATAAAAAAATTTAAAAAATTTTAAATGGGCTGGGTACCAGCGCATTTTGTAGGGATAGAGATCATTTGTGTCAGCGCATTTTTAGACTTTGTGCCAGTGCATTTTTTTTAGGGGTGGAGATGCATTTGGCCTATTACTGTTCATTAGGGTCTATCACTGTTCACTGAATGGATAAATGCATTGGGTGCTGGCGCATTTTTTTAGGGGTGAAACTACTCTAACAGTAATCCACCTCAATATGCTTGGTGCGTTCATGGAAGACCGGATTGGACGCAACGTGTATCGTTGCTTGGTTGTCACACATGAGAGACATCGGTGCTATATTAGTTCACCTCAATATGCCTGCTAGAGAACCCCAAATAAAAAAGAAGACTCTTGAGCCATATTAGTTCACAAGTGGTGGACATCATTACCCTATATCCCGCATTTGGCACTTGAGCGAGCAATGACATTCTGCTTATTGCATTTTTAAGTGACCAGATTGCTGCTAAAGAAAGTACAATAACCCATGGTTGACTTTCGATCAAGAGCTTTGCCGGCTCAGTTTGCATCCGTGTAGCCGTGAATTTGGGTTGAACCATTATTTCTCATGAGAATTCCACACCCAATGGACTCCTTGAGATACCATAGCATCCTCTTGACAACATGAAGATGTTTAACAATGGGCGCATGCATAAATTGACTAACAAGACTCACAGCATAAGTAATATCGGGCCTTGTAATAGTAAGACAAATGAGTTTGCCATCTAACCGTTGATAATAGGTTGCATGAATGAGAGATTCGTCGTCCATGTCTAGCTTTAGCTTGCAACCCAAGGAAGTAGTGATTGGTTTGTAATCAAGCATATCGACCTCTTTATGAAGGTCCAACACATACTTTCTTGGATTAAAAAATAGTCCCTTGTAAGAGGTTGCCATCTCAATACCAAGCAAGTAGTATAACTCACCAAGATCATTAATAGCAAACTTTTGATGGAGAGATCGTTTGAGGGAAGTGATCTCGTCCATATTATCCGGTAATGATGAGGTCATTAAATAAATCAACACCACTAATTTGCCCGTTGAACCAATTCGAATGAACAATGATGAATATGCATTACTCCTGGAGAACCGTACATCTTCCAAAACCGAGCTTCACTTAGCGTACCATATTGGAGGTGACTATTTTAAGCCATAAACATCTTGTGGAGCTTACACACTCGTTGTGGAAGGCTTGTGGACGCCCAAAGGCAATTGCATGTATACCTCTTCTTTAAGTTCCCCATGCAAGAAGGCGTTCACTACATCCATTTGAAACAAGGACCAACCTTGGTTAACTGCCACAGAAATGAGAACCCGAATAGTAGTCATCTTGGCCACGAGTGCAACAGTCTCTTTGCAGTCTACCCTGTACGTTTGAGTAAAGCCCTAAGCCACCAGTCGCACTTTGTGGTGCTTAATAGATCCTTCAAAATGAAATTTTAGCTTGTAGATCCACTTACTACCCACACATTTCTTTCCACGAGGAAGGTGGATAACACTCCAGGTATGGTTGTCTTTCAGGGCTTGCAACTCTTCCTCCTTAGCTTGTCTCCATTTTGGATAGAGATTAGCTTCATGAGAAGTACTAGGCCCACGCTGGTTTAAGAGTGCACTGAGAAAGCTGCATGAAAAGGTGAACAGTAGTGATATACAAGTGTGAAAGGTACCTTGCTGCATATGTGACATAATCCATCACTTTGAGCAGAGACTAGCATGCCTTAGGGGATTCTTTTAACTGGTAGCAGATTAATCTCATGGCGACTGAGAGGTACAGTGGTGGCTTCTTCATGTGGATGTGATGCATTGTAAGAACTTGAGGGATCAAGGGAAGGGTTAGAAGGTGTTGGAAGAAGCTTAGGGGAAGGAGCATGAGTTACACCACATGAAAGTGAATCCAAGTTAACGTCACTAGTAGGATTAGGTAGCATAATCAAATCAACTCCAAGTCTCCCCCTCACTTGAACTTACAAAACCCTTGTGAAAAAATGGAATGAACTCCTCAAATTTAATATCTCTGTTCACCATAATTTTGTTAGTAGCAAGGTTAAAGCACTTGTACCTTCTATGAATTGAAGAATATCCAACAAACACACTTAATCAATTTTTAAGAACTTTATAAGGTGATTTAAACTCCAAAACTCGACTTGGGAGTTGGTTTATCAAATACGTGGCAGTGAGCACTCCTTTAGACCAAAACTTCTTGGGAATGTTCATGTGAAGCATGAGTGAACATGTGTTCTTAAGGAATTCCTCTCAGCCATCCCATTTTGTTGGGGGGGGGGGGGAGGTGTTCCAACACATCTAGTTTGATGAAATATGAATGCCCAAATATTGTGACATGTTGTTAGACATGTATTTGGTGCCATTATTCGATCTTAGTGTTTGAAGTTTGGAGTCAGAGTGAGTTGTGACAAGGTTGTGGAAATGTTTGAACATGCTAACAACTTCTCTTTTGAATTTTAAGAGATATAACTAAGTGATTATCATGAAATCATCAACAAATGTCACAAAATATTTATAGTCATCAAATGATTCATTAATTGAACCCCAAATATCCGAGTGTACAATTTCACAAGGCTTACTAGTTCTAGACATAGAGGAATTAAATGGTAGTCTAATAGATTTGGAAAATTACACATCTCACTCTTGATGAGTGTTTTACTCATACTAGAAAATAACTTAGACAAAATAGGAGTGGACATATGTGCTAGGCGTTGGTGCCACAAATATGGGTCTTGGGGTTGTTTTGAACTTGAGATTGAACTAACTTGAAGGCCTTCGGATAGTGAGAAATCCCTTGGCAAATAATAAAAAACATTGAGGAAGAAACTTTCACCAATTATCTTCCTGGAAATTAGGTCCTGAAAAATCACATTATTGGATGAGAAAATTGCAATACATTTTAGTGTTTTGGTAATTTTTATTATGGAAAGAAGTTGAAAAGGGAAGGCATGGACATATAAGGTTGTGGACTCAACTTGGTTAGAAACCAACCTAATTTTTCCTTTACCCATAACTGGGACTCTTTTCCTATTGGCAACCGACACATGAGATGGCATTTTTTTAGAAATCATGCAAATTCGTTCTTTATTTTGTCAAGTGATCAGTGGCACCCGAATCAATAATCCAACAATCATGAACATGACTAGTATTTAGAGAAATCGAAAAGGCATTGAAGACATCTGGGGCTACTGCATATGGTACTCCCTCAACCTCCGCTAGAAACCCTGCAAATTTGCCAAGTACACTGTGGTTCTCGGGTCCAGTCCCCGTTGCCTTTTCACCCTTATCATTCCATTTTTTTTCCATTGAAGATGTGAAGCAAATTCATTGAGTATGGCAGTAGGATTTGAGGTAAAACCCAACAAGCCTTCAGTGGATGTTGATAAGATTTTTACCACACGTGCAAAAGGGTTAAAAAAACACATATAATACTTACAAAAGTAACAAGGATATTGTAGTATAGATGGCTCTAGCAAGGTCGTTCTCCACAAGGATTATTAAATAATTTGTGCTAAACCAAATCTCAATTAATTATTTAAAAGCAAAGTTTTGGGAAGATTGATTTATGACCTAATCTAATACAAACAAATTTAATTTTAAAGAGTAGAAAAATTTGCAATGTTAAGAGAAGGAGAAAGAAAATAGTTTTTAGAAATCAAATTGAGAAATCACTAGGGTTCTGCCGTCACTTTAACAATCCTATGTAATTTTACCAATTACTTATGAATTACACGTGCAACTTTGAAGGTTAGGTTTTCCTTATGCATATTATCCTTGTGATATTCAAGTAAGAACTTATATCTAACGTGCAACCCATCTGTGATATTCTGATCAAATATGAACATGCAAGACTCATTAAGTTTTGTGAAAACCCTTTGAAAAACCATGCAACCCCTAAAAGTGTGATATTCACCTCAAGGCTCATGGCCTCACCCTAGCAAAAGTGATTAGTTATGCATATTCATAATTAAAACCAAAAGGAATTGTATTGAAATAGAAAAAGATCGAAAACACTTTGAATGTAAAAGTCTGAAAATCTCTAAGCTTTGTCCAAATTCCTCCCTCAAATACCCCATAGAGAAGAAGAGAAAATAGGGCTGGCCAAAAGGCTTATTTATATTACTATAATTAAATCCTCCTAGTAAAAGGCCTTAGAATAAGACTAGAAAACCAAATAAATTAAAATAAATTAGGAAACATAATCCTAAATTGACTAGTAAAATTTGCCCAAAAGCTGCACAGCCACGTTTTGGACCCATAACTGCCCCAAAACTAGCCCATGATAGCTAGATTTAAAGCTTGAAATATTATGAACACTTATCCAGAAGGTCATCTGAGGCTCCAAAATGCAATTAAGCCCAAAAAAGGTCATTTTCCAGCACCGCGCACTGCTTCTTTATTTCGTCGCCAAAAAATAACATTTGGTACAAAAAGCCAACATTTTGACACGAACAAGCCAAGAAACACATGAATGTCCTCCAATTTGAATCACTCCAAATTTCGTTTGTTTGGTCATGTTTTTCAACAGAGGAAGTCGAATGTCCTATATTGAAAACATAAAGCAAAGTATCAAAATTCTACCAAAATAAATATACTAAGAATAGGGTAAAATATCTAGTATGAAATCAATTCATCAGATGTATGAATTGGAGTAGATGTTGTTGTGGATGTAAATTTTCGCCGTTTTCTCCTTTGACGAAAATGCACCTGCAAAATAATAACACCTAAGATTAAGGCCAAAAGCCTCACGTGCCCACGATGAATTTGGGGGGGGGGGGGGTGCTTTGGTCGAACAATCTCTGATGCCAAAGTTAGAATTTGAGAGAAAAAGTGTTTGAGAATTTTTGGGAGAGAATGAACTTAGGATTTTGGTGGAGAAATGAGGCTATTTATAGGGGTGTGGCCGGCCCTATTTGGAGAAACAGGGACCGACCACTTATGGTGGTATTTTGAATATAATTGCAAAATATTATGTCAAATAATATCTTGCAATTAATTTGGTAATTAATCCCAATTTGAAAAGAATAATTGGGAGTTACCTTGTGGGTGAGGATTTGATAAGGAGTGAGGAGAGGGTTTTGAATAAATACCATTTTGATCACCTTTGACCTTGATTGAGCCGTTATTGTCCGTTGCATGTGTGTGGGAATCCCGGTGTGCCTCAAGGGTAATTTTGTCTTTCTTACCCACAAGTTCATGTGTCACCTTCATAATTTTCTTGATTATTCTTGGCTCCACAAATGCCCCCATACCTGCTGCGCTGCTCGCAAGAAAAGGCAGCAAGTGTAGAAATCTCCAACTTTGTTGCTGATTCCCACTTGGACTTGGAATTAGATTATTCTACGAAAAGGAAATAAATCGCCTCCCAAGCCTATTTAAGCCTACCATAAGTAGGGGATTAAATCAACTTCGGAGGGCAATTATTTATCCCTACAAGAAAGAAAGAAAGCTAGAGGATATTTGTTCCCCTTCCCCTAGCACTTTTCTTTGCTTGACCGTGGAAAGAACCATATTTCGTTGATTTCTTTGTCTTTTCTGAGCCGCACCAATGTAAGAAAAACTTAATTTTCTTCGTGTTCTTCTTGGGTGGTGCTGCCGCAGGGCAACTGTTGGGGTGGTGCGGCACGTCGGCTGGCAAGGGCCAGGAGTCGGCTCAGCATGGATCGAGGAAATGGTGTGGTAAGGGCCACGGCTTGTGCTACTCAGCTTGACTGGAACTAAGGGCAAGCTCGGCAGGGGTTGAGGAAGTGTCATGGCATGGCCTATGGTTTGGGCTGCCTTGTTTGTGCTGCTTGCAAAGAATGAGGAAACTGCTTAAGTTTGATTTCTCAGCTGCTGTAGTTGGAGCAATCAAGGACGGAGCTGCCAAGATTGGAGCTGCGGAAGATGAAATGTCGAATGAGTAAACTGTTGAGTGCTAAGTGGCTACTGCCCCTGACTATTTGCTGTTTAGCTGGTCTTCGAGTATTCGATCTTTTAAGCTATGTGGCATTCTCATACTGGAGAGCATACCCAGTTGGGTGTAAGGAAATTAGTTTACCCTCTCGCATTGGAAAGCAATTAGTTTATCCTCTCGCACTGAAGAGTAGACCCAGATGGGTGTCGGGGAATTAGCTTACCATATCGCACTAGAGAGCAATTAGTTTATCCTCTCACACTGGAGAGCAGACCCAAATGGGTGTCGAAGAATTGGTTTACCCTCTTGCACCAGAGAGCAATTAGTTTATCCTCTCGTACTAGAGAGTAGATCCATATGGTTGTCGGGGAATTGGTTTACCCTCTCGCATTGGAGAACAATTAGTTTATCCTCTCACACTAGATAGCAGACCTTTATAGGTGTCGGAGAATTGATTTACCCTCTCGCATTGGAGAGCAATTAGTTTATCCTCTCGCACTGGAGAACAATTAGTTTATCCTCTCGCACTTGAAAGCTTACCCCGATGGGTGTCGGGGAATTAGTTTACCCTCTCGTACTGTGGAGCATAGAAGTCATAGTCGTGAGTGTAGTTGAGGAAAGCTGGACCACTGGACAACTAAAATAATCGTCAGCCTATGAGGTCTTGTTTGGCGATCTGCTTGAGAATTCGAACTGCTTGTGGAACCCGTGTAAGGGTGTAAATGGGAAGCGCATCGAGCTGCTTTGGACTTTCTTCAAGTATTGCGTCATCGTTAGATGTTTCATTGTGTGCCCTTCTAAGGCTTAGTGGTGATCAACTAAGAATCTGACTGGGTTGCAAGCTTCTCCACTGCTATGTTTTTCGCTAGCAGAGGTTGCGAGTAAGGCCTTGTATTCTGCTAAATCATTGGATGATTTGAAGTTTGAAGTGCTATGAGCTTGGTCGGCGCAAATAGAAGCCGCAAGATGGCATGACTCGGAGCCATGGTGCAAGATAGGCATTACTGGGAGCCATGGTGACATATCAAGAGTGGCCAGGACCCGTGGAGCAGGTAGGCACGGCTGTGAGCGTAGAGCTGGGGCTGGCTTGGGCCAGGTTGTGCGCAGCAAGATGAATTGGACTACTAGGTCCGTGATGCTTTGCTACTGGTGATGTGCTACTTCAGAATTGAATCGTTTGGAGCGGTGAGAACAAGACCTGCCCTCGATACTTGGTAGTTGAGCTAGTGTGTACTTTTGGTACTCGTTTGCCCCCGGCGCACCATTAGGCTAAGCTGTTGCATTTGTCGGAACATAAGTAATCTTTGTATTCGATAATCTATGAGGGATAGTCCCGTCTGCTCGATCTTGTCAATGAAATGTGACATGTTTATGTTGGTCATGTCTCGTCAAAATGCTTTATCAGTAGCTTTGTTGCGTTGGAAATCGCACAATCGCTCGGTCAAGAGCTTCTCTACTTCTTCCTGAATTTGTCTTTGTTAGGGTAGCGGAGCTCTCAGCTACCCCCGGTCGGGACTTGCTGGTCTAGGCTGTTCTTCCATGTGTTCGGCTCGTCTATGTCGCAGCTGCGGTGCATGTGGTACGTTCATAACAGGTGAGTAAATTTCTCGCAAGCTGTAGGTTGAACTTAAGCCGGATTGTATGATTGCTTCTCTCAATCCTTTGTGCTACCTACTCCGATATGAGGTGGATGATGCTCCTTACGGGCCTAGCCGCAAATGAACACTTCGCCTGGAAGGTTGCTCATGTTGATTATAGGAGTGTGGCCCTAACCGTGAATGTATGTTCATCCGTGGGCCTAACCGAGAATGCACACTCCTCCGCACGCTAAGACGAGAGTATATGCTATCACGGGGGTCTAGTCAGGAATGTACACTACCAGAATGCTCGGTTTGTGACTGGTCAAGTGGATGCTTGCTGGGACGTTACTGGAGAGGTTCGTCGTCTGCCGTTGTCCTACTTCAGGACACCTAGTCTGTACGCTACAATAGCTGATTCACCAAGGTAGTTTGATGCGCGAGGGAGCTTGTCAACTCTATGACTTATCGAGACAAGTGTTGTTCGCCATTTGGGGTGGAAAAGCATAGACGGTATACATCTCATTGAGTAGTGGAAGTGTAATGGACTATGGGCACGAGATTTGAGTTGGGATATATTAAATCTATAAAGAAATAGAGTGAAAATACTCCCCGTTTAATCGTCGGTTTAGAAATCTGAAGCCGAAACGATTGAACCGGTCTTAGACCGGTTGAGATTGATTGGTAGGCCACGGAAGTGGGTTGGGCCACGAAAGTGGGCTGGCCTTGGATTGGACCGTAAGAGTGAGTCGGATCGGGAACGCATTAAGCTCACGCTGACGTGGATTGCCCCGCGTGCGGTGCACATAGACGCTGGGCCTGGGCTAAGCTCGAGAGCGTATTAAGCTCACACTGGCCTTGGGCCCATGAGCCCTGGGCTGCTCTTCCTGCCACAACTGCTTGGGCTTGCACTGCTAAGGTAATGGCTCAGGCCGGCTCGCCTTAGGCCTGGTTTGGCTACATTGTAGCGTGGGCTGCATATTGGGTTATGCACCAAGTGGATGAAGCTTGGGCTGCGTTGCTGGGGCATCAGTTTGGGCTGCTTTTAGTGCCTGGGCTTGCTGCTGTAAAGTGGCATGGGCTACTTGGGCCGCCTCCTAGGCTGCTAGGGCAGTTGCTCTCTGCTCATCGTGGGCTGGCTGCCATAGAGCTGGCCCACTCCCTACTGCCACGGTGGTCCCCATGGCTGCCATGGTGGTGGTGCTCCGTGGTGGCAAAGTTGCTCATCTTGCCATTGTGTTGAGCCTCGTGGATCGTCATGGTGGGGCTACGTCTCGTCCTCCATCATTTGATCCAGATCTTTGAACACAGAAAGTTCCGTTCGTCGTGGTTTCTCTGCATTTTTCCTTACCACTATTCAAAGAATTAAAAAATTCTAGGAATAAGAAAGTACGAAAAATTTACGAACGAATAAGAAATGAGAAACTTTGAATGCGAGAGTTTTCTTCGAGCATATGATTCAAACTCTTAATGATAGCACTAATTTGTAGGTGCAAATTTCCGCCGTCTTCTCCTTTGACAGAAATGCACCTGCAAAATAATAACACCTAAGATTAAGGCCAAAAGCCTCACGCGCCCACGATGAATAGGGGGCTTTGGCCGAAAAATCTCCGATGCCAAAGTTAGAATTTGAGAGAAAAAGTGTTTGGGAATTTTTGGGAGAGAATGAACTTGAGATTTTGGTGGAGAAATGAGGCTATTTATAGGGGTGTGGCCGGCCCTATTTGAAGAAATAGGGACCGGCCACTTATGGTGGTATTTTGAATATAATTGCAAGATATTATGCCAAATAATATCTTGCCATTAATTTGGTAATTAATCAATTAACTTGGTAATTAATCCTAATTTGAAAAGAATAATTGGGAGTTACCTTGTGGGTGAGGATTTGATGAGGAGTGATGAGAAGGTTTTGAATAAATACCATTTTGATCACCTTTGACCTTGATTGAGCCGTTATTGTCCGTTGCATGCGTATGGGAATCTCGGTGTGCCTCGAAGGTAATTTTGTCTTTCTTACCCAAAAGTCCACATGTCACCTTCATAATTTTCTTGATTATTTTTGGCTCCACAGTTACGTGATTCACCATATGACTCACTTTGTATGGTAAGTTAGCAACAGCCTTGTACGATCCCTTGATGTCCTTGTTGAACTTTGGTTTCAACACGGGATGAAGTATCAGCACTGATCCTTGGTATGACCAATTTCAAGGTAGCCTATTCTAAAGTAGAGATCAAACTTCAAGTCATGATGTTTACCTTTGTAGACCTTCGCCGATGGCTTGTGACTCGAGACGTATGCTCGAGATTCTTGCGTGATGGCTTTAGTGTCTAATCCCATGGTCCATTTTTTGACTTCTTCATGTTGGATGGTGGCACACAAGCTAGAGAAAATGGGAATCTCCAAATTCATCAGAAAGTCACTTCTCAAGTCTTCATACTCTAAGCTTAAGCTTGCTAGTAGTTGGAAAATTTTGTCCTTCTCAGTGCTTTTTAATAACACCGTAGCCTGGTATGAGGTCGATAGACATCTGGCTTATTCCACACAGTGGTAAAATCACCGACAGGCTGCATGAAAGACCTGGTTTCTTGTTGAAGAGCTGTAACGTCGCTCTTAGGTTAGAAGACTCGAGCCGAGTTGTTTTGTTTGTTATACATTTTCTTCACTTGTTCTGTAGATGTTGTGAGGAATCTAAGTAGCTGAAAATTTCAACAGTTTTCCTCTTCATAGAATTAAGAAACCAATACATAACTAATTGATCTTGCACAACCATGTTTCATAATTTGGAGGCGTAACTTCAGGTGTGTGAATGACTCAATTGATGAAGCTGAGCTTGGCCCTTCCACCGAGAGCCAAATTATCAAGGAAGACAATTCAATTCATTCAACAAAATTGAACAGAGCCTTTGATTTGGGTTGATATCAACCTCAGAGAAATTTGTAGGAGGTGAGGCAATTGTGCTTTCAGCATCTTGGTTTACTGAATTTTCATCTGCCATATTGTTGGCTAAGAAGAGTGAAAAACCCACTGCAAAATGATGCAGAATCAGGCCTAAAAAGGATAATACTCTGATACCATGTGGAAAAATGAGTTTTAAGTATTCTTTCATTATCAGTTGTGTTTACATGAAGGACTCTATATGAAGCAGGGAATCAGGAGAGGTTACATGCAACCTTTTATTTTATTTAAGGCTTGGACTGATGACAATGACCGATAGAAAACAAAATTCCTTAATTTTAGAAGATTTACATCAAGCAGTCACATAAAACCTTAGTTTCTAAGAGCAGCATCATAAAACTGCAAGAAAACAGATGCTGACTTGCTACTACTGAAAACTAGGACGACTGCTTTAGACTTTAGAGTTTACTTGTTGCTTCTTATTCAAGAGGGTTGCATTGGATTTGGGGTTGTTCGTATTGATGTGTAGAAGTGTGAACAATGTGAGTGTTTAATTGCAATTTGAAAGTATAGGATTCATTGTTAATTTATTAAAATAGAGTGAGAGTGGGTTTAGCAGGAAAATGAAGAGTCTGTCTGATTTTTAACATTGGCGGGAGACATACTTGTACAGTACACCACAACACACGACAAATATTTATTCGATGATACTTTTTTGAATACGTATGAATGATTTATTAGATGACGTTACGTATTGATTGCAGGAAAGAATCTATCAAGTAACGATCGGTCATCTCATGTTAGTTGGTGAGTTGTCGAGATGGGTGATGGTAGTCGTCTCATTCTTATGCTACTTTAGTTATACCCCATGTACTCTGAAAACAAATTTACTTTATTCTCTGCACCTATTATGTCATATTTTACCTAACTGTATTCGTGTGTCCTACTTTACCCCATTTCTTCAATTAGATTGAAGTAGACAGTTTCATTGACATGACATGGACTGTTTGATCTTTTCAACTCAACTTCAAATTCATGAATTACCTACAACAAAAACCAACAATAATACAATTCATCAATGGCATGTTTACCAAACAAGGTAGCTGGGCAGAAATGGAATTCACTACAAAAGAACTGGTCTTTTACTGCACATAAAGGGCGATGTAAATAGTTACTCATGGCGTGAGCCCCCAAGCAATAAAAGCCCATGTCGTTAAAGAATTTTTGTCAACATACTCTAGTAGTCGTGAATAATTTAAGCAAAACACGCCGTAAATGCTCTTTAAGGCATGCCTTGTGCGCCTTAATTGCACATACTCCAAAGCATTCTAGCGTTTACTAATTCAGGGAATTAGAAACGAGTGGGGTATGTTGGAACTAAATCTGCACACTTCT
Source organism: Heteromeles arbutifolia (assembly GCA_024362995.1). Lineage (NCBI taxonomy): Eukaryota > Viridiplantae > Streptophyta > Magnoliopsida > Rosales > Rosaceae > Heteromeles > Heteromeles arbutifolia. The sequence continues at coordinate 10,484,035 of JANCRC010000019.1, forward strand.
GCAGACGGAGACCAAACTCAACGAAACTGTCCATGATCTCCAACGAGGGGATAATAGGGTTGAATGAGGGATGTCGTTGAATCCAAATCGGATTGCGTACTTATCTCTGAGGAAGGAGAATCAAACCACATGTGTAGTTCTAAGATAGAATGGTGTGATGTGCAATACATCGTCAATCATCTTTGACGAATAGCTTATGGCAGGGCGTTAAGGAGTTCCCCATGGACTTGTCTACACATAGATTGTGGCGTATATGAGAGATGAGCCTCTATTAGGCGTAAAGAGAATATGAGTATGATAGTTTTGTAAAGAAGATAAAGATTCGTCGAAAGTCCCCTGTTAAATACCCAGGCTAGAATATTTATAGAGATCTTAAGAGTCTATGTAGGGAAAGTAATCCAATTAAATTAAAGGACTATCTAAGAGGAAATATAGGATAATAAACTCAATCCTCATATGATTATGATTACATTGCCTAACCCCAAGATATCCAATTTGATTTGAATTAAGGTTTATTTACTTGGGAGACAAGTACTATCTTTATCGGCTTAGGCCTAGCCTATCAAACTAAGATTGTCGGACTACACTTCATGGGCTATGGGCATTCCAGTCCTTCTGGCCACCCGAACTATCACATGTCATGGGCTAAGAAAATCATGGTCCTGTAGGGTCTGCCTAATATCTGGAATCGAATTCTGAAACTACGCGAAATTGGATTACGTAGATAGCAGTGGTATTTAGATTTTTGGGAAAATGCTCCATCCGGAATCAAAACTTTTCTTCCCCAAATACGCATGTACTTTTACAATAATCCTAAAGCATCCTTCCATCTTCGTTTCTCCCTCCACCGACTGCCATACGACTTCATCCACCGACTCGATATCGTTGGTTGGTGACAACCAAATATTAATAAAATAGGAGTTCTAACGAAAAGGGCCTAGCACTATTCATTCTTAATCAAAAAGACATTTTGTGTATGAAAAGTCCATAATGGATCAAGCTCTTTTCTTTATTTACTCTTATGCCATTATTTTATTATTGTAGTGGGGTCCACAATGATGTTGACATTTCTGTCTGGAAATACATTATTTTACATGATGCTATTCAATTTATGCTAATTTGCTGCCAGCTCCTCATGCCTCCATCATGTTGTCGATGTTATGCAGCTCTTCTTCTGTCAAGTTGTTCCAGCATTGTTCATCGTCTTCCACTAGCTCTGCATCTCTTTCTCTATCTTCTTTTACTTTGTAGTGCATTTTTGCTGTTTCTTCTTTGAAATTTTGAGGCTTCCAATAGGGCTGATGACTGATCCTTGTCTTACTGTAAATATACATTTCTTCTTCTTCTGCTACTAATATCATATCATACCTAAAATCTTCAAACTCATTTAAGGCAAACATTTGGATCCCTCAAAATTTTAAGATATTTTTGTATGAAGGAGTCCACTTGTGTGGAGAGATAGGGGATAGTCTAAAGGACTCTTATATGCCTAGCGTTCTCCTTATACATATGTACATACCAATCTGGAGGACTACTAATAAAACTTATGCAAATTTCTTTCCATTTTTCTAGATAATCTTTTGCTACTTTTATAAGTTTTTCAGGAAAAGATTCTAGTTGGGAAATATGGTTAATGAATATTTTATCAAGATAGCCAAACTCGAACAGTAAAGCTGGGGTAACTTCTACTACATTATGCTTTTTCTAATGCTCATAATTAAAATGCCATGATCTAAAATCTCTCATGTTAATCTTGGCCACAACTATGCTAATCTCTGGTTTACAAATACAATTCTATGTACTATCACAAAGACATGGTGGATACATCTTTGTAATAATATCCATCCCTGGTTTTGGATCAAAGATGGACTGATACAAAGCACATTGTCATTGTAATTGTAATTCTTTCATGGACTGTAATGCTCTGCTCAGGATTTCATTTTGCATGTCTGGTGGCATTATTTTTAATTTTGCTTTTGAAATTTCTTCTAATAAAATATCATCTAATATTAAGTCTAAAGGTAAATTCTTAAGAAAATTTTCATATTTTTCTTGTTTTTCTCTGTCACTCAAATGCTGATGCTGCTCATTATTTTGATGTTGCTCCATTTCAATGTCTTCTTCTAAGGGTTTAATCTCTTCTATGGGCTCATTAGCCTTTTGTTCTATGGGTTCAATAACCTCTTCTTCTTTTTTATTCTTATGCTGATCAATTTCTAAACCTATTTTCAATTCTCTTTTCAAGGTGTCACTTGCCTTTTGCTGCATTTTAAGATATTGGAGTTCTTGGTTCATTTTGGTAAACTTACTAAGTAATGACTCATGGTCTCTCGAAATGACTTGAAGGTTGTGCTTAAGAGAATGAATATGATGCTGGCTTTGATGGAAATTAAAATTAAAACTATCAAACTCTTGTTCTAAGGCTCTAATTAGTTTTTCATGACCTAACCTCATGCTGGTCTGTTTGATTTACTATGAGAAAACAGGGCTTATGTGACGACAAATATTCGTCACGGAAAATAAAAATGCGTCACATTTGATAATATGTGACGCTTTCACAGCGTCACTGTGAGCGTCACCTATGATGCGTCACGGAAAGTATAAGTGACGAATTTTAAAAGCGCCACATAATGTTAGTATATGTGGCACTGCTTTCGTCACTTAATACTGGTTTAAATTTACGAAAATAGGAGATTGTGATGGATAAGGCGTCACAAAAGAATAAATTATGTGACCTATATAATTCGCCACGTATGAAATAGATAAGTGATGCTGAAATTGTCACATTTTTCTTCCATTTGTGGCATAGCCTGGGTCACTTATGTCAAAATAAAATATCTATTTTGGAAATATATGTGACAAACCAATACAATTCCCTATTTATAATCTGATATTATAATTCCTTGTTTATAAAAAAGAATAAATTATGTGACCTATATAATTCGTCACGTATCAAATAGATAAGTGACGCTGAAAGCGACACATTTTTCTTCCATTTATGGCACAGCCTGGGTCACTTATGTCAAAATAAAATATCTATTTTGGAAATATATGTGACAAACCAATACAATTCCCTATTTATAATCTGATATTACAATTCCTTGTTTATATAAAAGAATAAATTATGTGACCTATATAATTCGTCACGTATCAAATAGATAAGTGACGTTGAAAGCGTCACATTTTTCTTCCATTTATGGCACAGCCTAGGTCACTTATGTCAAAATAAAATATCTATTTTGGAAATATATGTGACAAACCAATACATATTCCCTGTTTATAATATGATATTACAATTCATTGTTTATAAAAAAGAAAAAATTATGTGCCTATATAATTCGTCACTTATGAAATAGATAAGTGACGCTGAAAGCGTCACATTTTTCTTCCATTTGTGGCGTAGCCTGGGTCACTTATGTCAAAATAAAATACCTATTTTGGAAATATATGTGATAGACCAATACATATTCCCTGTTTATAATCTGAAATTACAATTCCCTGTTTATAAAATAGAATTACAATTCATGTCAAATATAAGGTAATGCTTCAGTTAATTGCATTTTCATTAATAAACTACTTAGGCACATACATCAAGTACATTTCATATACTCACATAAAAATCCCAAAAAAAATCTAAATCTTAGTGTCCCATCTTAGCTCAATGGTAGTTCATCATGAAGGGCACCAACTCCTCTATACATGTTGGGATGCTAAAAAAAGAGAAATCTAAGACACTGAGGAGCTAACCAAAAAAGTTCTACCATGTGCATGACTAAAGCTAGATAACAGTAAGTTCATCATGAAGGGCACCAACTCCTCTATACATGTTGGGATATGCTAACAAAAGAGAAATCTAACACACTGAGGAGCTAACCAAAAAGTTTTGCCATGTGCATGACTAAAACTAGATAACAATAAAAGACTTTGTAATATAAACTTGATGCCTTGACACTTCTTTGCTAAAAGAGCTTTCACTTGTAATATGAGAATATCATTCTTCTTTTTCAACTCTTTATTCTCCTTTTCCAAGTTTACGAAACTAGTTGATAGAAGCCTTATTTGATCTTTAATCTATGTTAACTCAGAACTTGAAGGCATTGAAGAAACATAATCAGATGTATCCATACGAGGAAAAATACCTACACCATTAACAGATTTTCCCTTTCTCCCAAGGTTCTCAGCCATGATGCCAAACTCATCATCTAATGGAACTTGTAGAGAATCTGGTGGAGTACCATCTGGTACTTCTTGGATCAATTTCTCCATAACTTCATCCTTCTTTTTCATCTTATCCTTACATAACAAATAGCACCAAGAATACTAAAACAGTGAATTCAATATTCATCAATTGCTAAATAAGTAATATATAAACAATAGTACTATGTAAAGAATTCAACTGCTTTTGGTGCTTTTGCTTTCTAGGGGAAAAGATGGAGCGTTAATTGCTCAATGGCTGAAAAAAAACCAAATTGTAAACATAGTTCAAGTCAAAATTTGTCATACCTTATAGCTCTTAGAGTAGTAATATCACTTATAATTAACAATAATAATGTTAGTTTATGTCATATTTACTTGTCTCCTTGTAACATCATTTTTATAGCAATGAACATCATATACAAAAGTGAATTCAATATTGATCAATTGCTAAATACCACATTCATACACAAAAGTGACTTACATATTTCTCTTGAGCAATATCATTTATCCATTGGCCGTTCTTGTTTTTGTGGAGAGCCCCCCAATTGTCAATCACAGAAAATGGTTCTCCTTTCTACTCCTCATATTCAAAACAAAATATAACAAACATGAGCATATCAAAATTACACACTAAATTTTATATGTAATTTAATTTCATTACCTTGTGAGCATTCCTAGCATGTTGGATGAATGGCCTTGCCCCTCCCTTGTGATGATACTTTTGTTTCTTTCGATTATCAACATTTTTCTTGGAAACATCCTACATTAGAATGCCATTATGAGGACTACTTGTAGCAACATTATACGTAAGAGGAAAATGAAACACCTTCAATCCATGAGTGGTTCTAAAGTATTTATCATCACATCACACTTTTGGTCAGGTTCACGAATATATGGCATGATTTGCAACGTGTAAATTGTAATATAAAAATTTGATCTCAAACTAACATGGAGTTGAAAAGTCATTGAAATTACTAATAAGGCTCATAATATTCCTAGGTCACTTTCTAAGTACATTAAAAGAATTTAATTACCACAATGTGAATTTAAGGTAGTGGATTTCTTTTGTTTTTATTATTTTCTTTACATTTCTAAGAAGCTCATGTGTTGATCTCTTTCACTATAGTAAGAAATCATATTGTAGACTATGATTTGTAGGAAAAAAAAATTAAAATAAATAAATAAAGAAAATGTTCTACAGAAACATACCAAAAAGCATAAATAAGAAACATGGCAAAGTGTTGCAGCAAGATAGCATAAATAAGAAAATGTTCTACAGAAACATACCAAAAAGACTTCACTAGTGTAAATATTATCACACAGCCAGTGCTAATGACTCACTGGTCTCTCATTCCATAGTGACTTCTCAGGCAGCTTAGCTCGTCCTCTCGCAGGTGTTTCACATGATAAGTAGTGCTTATGCAACCAAAACCTAAACTGGGAGTACAACTTCCCCATCTTCTTATTCACATAAGCAAGAATCTTCGAATTGCACAAGTCTACCTCAAACAGTACCTAAAATCAAAATAAAATATAAATAGATGAGTGGTTGAAATTATTATGACTAACTTGAAGTAAAGTCAAACTCACTAGCAATGACTCCATCAATTTTTCCTTAGCCATAGCTAGAACCTTCATCCATCTCTTGTAGCACACCGGTGCATCACTTCGAACAAGAATCTCTATTTCAGATGTGAAAAAAGCTAACACACTTGCATCAATTGGTACTTTCTGCTTCAAATCAAGGATGACTAGCATCTTCTTCCCGTTATTGGCCTCTAAACTATCATGGAGGCGTTTCCTAGATGACTTTCCACGTGTCTTTTTTATTTTTATTTTTTGCAGAAAAATCAAACTCTGTTTCTAGAAACGAAAAACAAATATGTATAAAGTGTTGTCATGATAAGACATAAGAATCATTGTACAGTTGTATATATCATGTACAACTGTACAATCAAATATAACTAATTTTGAGAAATAAAAGTGGCCTTAATGCATTATGTATGCCTTACAACATCTGACCTATTCCTTTCTCTGATACAGGTTAGAATTTGTAGGGAGAAAGCAACTAGTCACGTATATGCAATGAAGAAGCTTAAGAAATTAGTGATGCTTCAGAGAGGCCAAGTATACATTCTCTCATACTTTTTTTTTAAATCTAATTTAATTTTTCTTCCCTGGGCTTAGTACAATTGGTGTTTTTTTGTTTAGGTGGAAGATGTGAAAGTTGAGAGGAGTCTACTTGCTGAGATTGACAGTAATTGTATTGTCAAGCTCTATTGTTTGTTCTAGAATGAAGAGTACTTGTATCTAATTATGGAATATCTTTCTGGTGGGGATATGATGACTTTATTGATGCACAAGGATACATTGACAAAAGATGAAGCTTGTTGAAATAGATCAAAATCACAAGTAAATCAAGTATGAGTTGTGTTAGTGATGCGGCATAAGTGATGATGCACAATGATGCTGCACAAGTGATGCTACATAATAAAAACAGGAACAATAGGTTGTAATTATCACTATAGCTAAGTTATGGGTAAAAGTGATGGCTACAACCTTCCAACTTGTCATCTCACTTCTTGTTCAACCATACTTCTCTTTTTTTGTCAATGTCTCTCCCTAAAATCTGGGATCTCCTTACTTGTAATTATTATTTGTTTAGCCCTTGTTGTGTCTGGTTTTGTAAGGCAGAAACCATGTGGTAGGTAGTGGCTGTTGTCCACTATTTTTTGTAATCTGTCCTCTAGCCCTTTATAAGGGCTTTGTTCTCTCTCTTGTAAAGATCATGATCAATATACAAACCTTGAAATTCAATCAAGTTAGATTTTATATTGGGGAAACCGTTCTACCTATTGAGTCCATTCATAAACATAATTACATACATAGGTACATTGATGTTAGTTTGATTATTTGATTGTACCCTCGTACATGATATATGCATATGTAGATGCCCTGTTATCTAATTCTTATGTCTTATCATGATGAATGATTGTACAATTGTACATGATATATACATATGTAGATGCCCTGTTATCTAATTCAAAGGAACATTACTTTGACCAGATTTACAACATTATTACTATAATAAATATTTATAAAGTGTTGTCATTTAGAATTTTATTACCTAGGTTATTGTTTGCTAGTTCTTCAGGTGATTGCGATGGTGATGAGGGTCGTGGTGGTAGTGGTTGAGCTGGTGGTACAGGTGCATCATTTGGAGGAGGTGGTGTGCGATCTCTCACCATTTTCACCCTCTTTCCTCGCTGCATTGGAGCTGATAATGAAGATAGTCGAACAAAAAATACATTACTTTGGCAAGATTTATGACAACTTTACTAAGATAAATATTTATAAAGAGTTGTCGTTTAGTATTTTTATACCTGGGTTATTGTTTACTAATTATTCAGGTGATGGTTGATGTGATGTAAAACAGCACACAAATTAAACCCTCTTGTTGTCAAATCGTAGTATAAATGCAAGTAGGGATCGTTCTAAACCGGGGATTAGGAGGGCTTGCTAAAACCTCTAAACTGACTCAAAAACATAAAAACAAAGTTAAAAACACTTAACAAGACTCACAAGACTCAAAACAAACTTAAAAGACTCAAAACAGCTTAAAACAATGAAATAGACTCAAAACTGACTCTAGGGAGTTATTTGGACGAAAATTAACTTGAACTTGACACAAAACACGTAAAAACACAAATTGGACCGATTCTAACCTAATTAACACAACAAAATAGAAGGGGATTGGATTTTGGACAAAAATAAAGTAAAACAAAACAGAAACTAGAACTGGACAGATTTGCACGAAATTACGTGTTTTGGATGGATGATGGACTAGCTAGGAGGTTCTTCTCCACACATGACATACTTGTAAACAAAACGATTTCCAGTTGCTTTTCAATAAACCAGAATTCTCAACGCCCTAGATTAACCGTGAATTGCACTAATTAACCCTCAGATTTTCCTAATTTTATTGAATTGGATGATTGCATACAACAACCCAAAGCATTCTCCACAAGTTCCCTACATGAATTGCATAATAGAGATACGAGCAAAGATCATTAAGTTCTATGAAAATCATAAGCATTGACAAGGCACTCGTAACTATGAATTGCATGATACTTATGCCAGGAATTTACTTAACACGATTGTGACTAGCAACCTTCACTACTTATGAATATAAGTTCATAACGATTAGGTGAAACTCCCTTATATCCTAGCATCAGATTTATGCATGAAAATTAAGCGTGCACTCTCAATCAACACACACAAATCAGTTTTAATTCAACAGATAAGTAAATTGAATTCACAACTTATGAATCACAACTGGATGTAATCAAATCATATTGCAAGCATATTCATGCCTTTGAATAGCCCCCTAGCCAAAAGGGCTTAGTTCCTCATGTTCATAGCAAAACAAAGAGAAATTAAATTAAACATTGAAAACAAAGATAGATTACACCTAGAAACGTTCCAGCAATCCAACGTCTTGAATGGCTAAGCACGGCTTCAAGTTAATCCTCTCCTTCTTCCTTTGTAAAGCTGCGGCACAAGGGGTTAAGGTGTGTAGAATGGGTGGTGATGGGTGGTAGAGGATGGATAGGTAGATTGGTGGATGGAATGGATGCAGAGAATCTGTCCACAGAGAGAGACTAAATGGTGCGGATGGCTTTATTTATAGGGCTAGGGTTGAAAGGCAATCAGAAAATAATAGGAAAGGTTCAATACTTAGCTATTATGGTTCCACAATTTAATAAGTAAGAAAGAATTAGAAAATCAAAGAGAATAAGAAAGTGAAATTCGGTAGAATATGTAAGACAGATTTAGGAATGTGTTTTGAGGCACAAAATAGGTAAGAAAAGCTCCTCCTTGTGCGGCAAGGCATAGAACACAAAGGGAATGTGATTTTGGGTCAGAAAATAGGAAAGAAAAGGATCCCTTGTGCGGCAATGTTGTGGAGAGAAAGGGAAAGGCACTTATGTGGCAGATTTTGGAAGAAAAGGGAAAGGAGATATGCGGCAAGGTTAGGGAAAGGTTCTAGGACTTCTAGAAACATGTAATGAGGCAACCTAACATGTTTTGGAACCCTTTTATGGCTGGAACATAGGTGAAGAAGGATTAGGAAACGTCTAAGCTAAGAATAGAAACTTTCAAGAATGGAAACCTCCAAGAATAGAAACTTCCAACTTTAGAAACTTTGGCTTCCAATTTTGAACTCTTCATTCTTCATTCAATCCTAAGCTCATTTGATCTTCAATTTCATCCATCCACTTAGCTCCAAGCATGTGCAATCCATTCCAAGCCCAAAACTGCTCCAAAAGGCACCAAAATGCACTTTCTTGCTCCTTTAGCCCTTAGAACCTGAAAACACACGAAAATGGCTTAAAAGACTAAAATAACTAAGAAATAACAACGTAAATGCACAAGACCAAGCCAACTAAGTCGCCTAAATATGCTCCTATCAAATTCGCCCACACTTAGCTTTTGCTAGTCCTCGAGCAAAACAAAACAAACAAATAAAACAAAACGAAACAAAACAAACAAAACACAACCTAAACCTTCCAACAATTGCCTCAGGGATTTCTAATGCACATGACATGTCAAAAATCATCATTCCCACATATTTTAGTCATCTTCACACTTGAGCACATACTTAATCACAGTCACCACTTACTAGTTCACATTTAACCAATTAAAACAACGTTTTAAATGTAGTAACATGCCTTAGAGAATTTGCTCAATTCCTTACTAGATATGCACTCAATTTTCACTCAAATTTTCTGACTACACACCCTACACTAGGTATATGTGAGAAGATTGATGTAAACATGAAAACTAATACTCACATATGTTGCAACAAAGAAAGCAATTTTTTGGAGTTATTAATACATATATGAATATGATCTCATGAACGGAATGCTACTACTTAGATGCGAGAACCAGTGACACCATATACTCATACCAATTCCAAACTCCACATATTGAAACACACAACACCCAAGAATGAAGTTAAAGGGTAGTAACGGGGCTTGGGGGTGTTGGGTAAGAAAGAAAGGATATGGAAACAAGGGTTCTTAAAGAATAGCAAGCAAAGCAATGAAATCAACACTTAGAATTCACTTTGGAATGCAGAAATTTAACTTTGAACAAAAAGGGGAGATTTACACATTTTAGGGCCAGATTTGATGTTTTGAACCCTTTCTTCAACAATCAACACTCTTAAACTCATTCTTTCTTCTTTTCAAACTCTTTTTCATTCTTTTCACAACTTTTTCTTTTTCTTTTCTTTTTTTTTCCACGAATTTTCTTTTCTTTTGAAACACAAAATGTAGAACTGAGCTTAAAACAACCAACCCTTCCCCCACACTTAATTTACTGCATACTGTAGATCAAAACGAATTCATTTTAAGTTATGCTTCACTATCCTTTAAGAACAAGGGTATGGTTAGTCCTACACTAGGCTAGGTAAGGATAATGGGGTTAACAAAGAACATAGGCTAAACAAGGCTCAAACGGGGTTTAAACCTACAAAACATATGACAAAGGGGGTACGGCTATTTGGCTATGGTGGTCACTACACAACTTCATCTTGATATGTGTTATGCAAATCAATGTCATGCTTTGAATGGAACGGGCATGAGTTCTAGTATTTGGAACTAAATGATGAAATTGCATTCTAAGTAGCAACCAAGCAAAGAATAATGAGATCATGCAACGACTTTAGAAAACAAGAAATCACAGATTAATAACTCTCCAAAAGAACGTTTAGGCTCAAGTCTCACAGGGATGTAGCATTAGTTTGAGTTCCTTCCTTCAAGCATGTCACAAAAACTGATTTTTCCTTTTTGTGATTACATGTGAATTCATAAATTATAACCACAACCAAGCATAAACCAGAGAGTAAATCAAACTTTCATCCATGTTTATAACTCTCTTTAACAGTCATGTAATTAAAAACCAAATCCTTATCATTGTGTTGGAAGGTACCTAAGACACAAACACACCAAAACAACACAAAAACAACTCTTTTTGGGTTTTTCAAAACAACTTTTTTCAAGTTTTTATCAAATTTTCGGATTTTTATGTCAAGACATACTAAAACACTCCAAAACAGCTTAAAAACACTTAAAAACAGCAAGGAACAACTTTTCAAGCAATGGGTGATAAAATCCCACGAATTTGCATAAAAAACACTTTGTTACCCCCCCCCCCCACACTTAAATCGAACATTGTCCTCAATGTTTCAAGCATAAACTCACAGAAACAAACAAACAAACAACTAACTCAGCAAAGCAAAATAAATGCAGTAAAGAAAAGGGTTTAGGAACGCAAATCTGGATATGGGTGATTCCTAGAACGTCCTTTGTCGAATGCATGGGTTGCCTCCCAAGAAGCGCTTGCTTTTACGTTGTGCAGCCCGACGATACCTCCAATTAAGTTTCATTGGAGGCCACGGTATGTAGGTGATCTTTAAATGGGAGGTGATACTTGAAATGATCCGGCAATGGTTTAAATTCTAGTGTGGGTGCCTGAATCATTAAAATCAGCAAGTGAGTAGAAAACAAAATCGAAATTGGAGAAGATGACTTACTTGCTTTTTCCGATAAGAACTCAATTACAAACACCACATATGTGAACGTTTCAGGAATGTTGCATTTGGCCAGATTTACTCTGATGGTTGGGACTTGTCTCGTGTCATAAAATTGAACTTCTTTGGGCTTTGTTGTTTCAAATACGTCCTCTTTGATGAATTCTTCATATGCTCTAGCCACTTCTTTCTCTTGAATCCTTCTTCTTGATGTACAAAGTTCTTTGAACACTTCAAGACAATCTGGAACTTGATTTGGTGTACCAAGAATTGAGATAGTACTTTGCACTTTTGGAAGGGTTTCCATGATGTCCTTTTCACTCTCTTCTTTCTTGGGAATTAAAAACCTGCAAGGAAAATATGCATTCGGAGGAATAACATTAGAATGAATTGAATTTGGGACGTCCTTACTTGTGGTGGGTGGTTGAGAGGGCTTAGGGGGCTGCGACAAGGGTTATTCTACCCTTGCTGTGTTTTTGTCTTCTTCCTCCTCCTCAATCAGTAGCTCTTCATCCACTTCTAGGCTATGTTTGGACGTTTTTAGGTCAGCTCCAACCTCCATAGCACTTCCCAAAGTGATAGCATCATGGATTTCAAAATCTTCCTTCGAATTTGCAATAGTTGAGTTGGAGAGTTCACTTTGCTCTTGAATCTGCACCATGAACTCCATAATCTGCCCAACTTGCTTCTCCAATTCGTCCACTCTTTTGACTTGGTCTTTCATCTCCTTATTTTGATTTTCTACTCCCCGTGTCAAAGAGGTGATTAATTGAATAATGTTATCATTACACAAAGACATACCTGAGTTTGTTTGGGCAGATTGTGGTGGAGGCTGTAATGGTGCATGTGGCCACTGATAAAACTCCTCAGATGGCTGCAATTGTTCTTCTTTTTGTGGGCCCTACGTCAAAGAGATTAGTCATTCAAGAATTTCATTATAACTCATGGGCATACTTGAATTCGATTGGAATTGTTGTGGTGGAGGCTGTGGTGGCTGCATAGGTCTTGAATAGAACTCCTCTTCTTGCTGCCAATATCCACCTTGTTGGAATTGTTGAGGTTCTCCCCACATGTAATCTGAATAATCTCTCCAATCCGAATTGTAAGCGTTGGAAAACATGTTGTTGCTTGGTTGATCACACCCTTGATAACCCCAAGCATCTTCATTCACAGTGTATTGAGGACGTTGATGAGTTTGAGCAGTGTGCATTGTGGTTCTTTCGGCAATCTGGGACAATTGAGAATTAAGATTTGCTAATTGAGCTTGAAAGGCAGCAAGTGCTATGTCTTACTTCTCTATGCACCTGAAATGAAAGAATTAAAACAAAATCAAATCAAATATCAAAAGTAAAAGACACAAACAAAAACAAAGGGGATTAGCTAAAGAAAACAAGAAAACCACAAAGTCAGAAACTAAAACAAAAACAAAATAAACGAAAAGAAAAGAACCAAGGGATTAGCAAAGTTGCTAATCCCCGGCAACGGCGCCAAAAATTTGATGCGATGTAAAACGCACACAAATTAAACCCTCCTGTTGTCAAATCGTAGTATAAATGCAAGTAGGGATCATTCTAAATCGGGGATTAGGAGGGCTTGCTAAAACCTCTAAACTGACTCAAAAACATAAAAACAAAGTTAAAAACACTTAACAAGACTCACAAGACTCAAAACAAACTTAAAAGACTCAAAACAGCTTAAAACAATGAAATAGACTCAAAACTGACTCTAGGGAGTTATTTGGACGAAAATTAACTTGAACTTGACTCAAAACACTTAAAAACACAAATTGGACAGATTCTAACCTAATTAACACAACAAAATAGAAGGGGATTGGATTTTGGACGAAAATAAAGTAAAACAAAATAGAAACTAGAACTGGACAGATTTGCACGAAATTAGGTGTTTTGGATGGATGATGGACTAGCTAGGAGGTTCTTCTCCACACATGACATACTTGCAAACAAAACGATTTCCAGTTGCTTTTCAATAAACCATGAATTCTCAACGCCCTAAATTAACCGTGAATTGCACTAAATAACCCTCAGATTTTCCTAATTTTATTGAATTGGATGATTGCATACAACAACCCAAAGCATTCTCCACAAGTTCCCTACATGAATTGCATTATAGAGATACGAGCAAAGATCATTAAGTTCTATGAAAATCATAAGCATTGACAAGGCACTCGTAACTATGAATTGCATGATACTTATGCCAGGAATTTACTTAACACGATTGTGACTAGCAACCTTCACTACTTATGAATATAAGTTTATAACGATTAGGTGAAACTCCCTTATATCCTAGCATCAGATTTATGCATGAAAATTAAGCGTGCACTCTCAATCAACACACACAAATCAGTTTTAATTCAACAGATAAGTAAATTGAATTCACAACTTATGAATCACAACTGGATGTAATCAAATCATATTGCAAGCATATTCATGGCTTTGAATAGCCCCCTAGCCAAAAGGGCTTAGTTCCTCATGTTCATAGCAAAACGAAGAGAAATTAAATTAAACATTGAAAACAAAGATAGATTACACCTAGAAACGTTCCAGCAATCCAACGTCTTGAATGGCTAGGCACGGCTTCAAGTTAATCCTCTTTTTCTTCCTTTGTAGAGCTGCAGCACAAGGTTTTAAGGTGTGTAGAATGGGTGATGATGGGTGGTAGAGGATGGATAGGTAGATAGGTGGATGGAATGGATGCAGAGAATCTGTCCACACAGAGAGAGAGACTAAATGGTGCGGATGGCTTTATTTATAGGGCTAGGGTTGAAAGGCAATCAGAAAATAATAGGAAATGTTCAATACTTAGCTATTATGGTTCCACAATTTAATAAGTAAGAAAGAATCAGAAAATCAAAGAGAATAACAAAGTGAAATTCGGCAGAATATGTAAGACAGATTTAGGAATGTGTTTTGAGGCACAAAATAGGTAAGAAAAGCTCCTCATTGTGCGGCAAGGCATAGAACACAAAGGGAATGTGATTTTGGGTCAGAAAATAGGAAAGAAAAGGATCCCTTGTGCGGCAAGGTTATGGAGAGAAAAGGAAAGGCACTTATGTGGCAGATTTTGGAAGAAAAGGGAAATGAGAGATGCGGCAAGGTTAGGGAAAGGTTCTAGGACTTCTAGAAACATGTAATGAGGCAACCTAACATGTTTTGGTACCCTTTTATGGCTGGAACATAGGTGAGGAAGGATTAGGAAATGTCTAAGCCAAGAATAGAAACTTTCAAGAATGGAAACCTCCAAGAATAGAAACTTTCAACTTTAGAAACTTTGGCTTCCAATTTTGAACTCTTCATTCTTCATTCAATCCTAAACTCATTTGATCTTCAATTTCATCCATCCACTTAGCTCCAAGCATGTGCAATCCATTCCAAGCCCAAAACTGCTCCAAAAGGCACCAAAATGCACTTTCTTGCTCCTTTAGCCCTTAGAACCTGAAAACACATGAAAATGGCTTAAAAGACTAAAATAACTAAGAAATAACAACGTAAATGCACAAGAACAAGCCAACTAAGTCGCCTAAATATGCTCCTATCAATGGTGGTCGTGATGGTGGAGCTAGTGGTACAGGTGCATCGTTTGGAGGAGGTGGTGTGCGATCCCTCACCATTTTCACCCTCTTTCCTCGCTGTATTGGAGCTGATAATGCAGATAGTCAAACAAAAAATACATTACTTTGGCAAGATTTGTGACAACTTTACTAAGATAAATATTTATAAAGAGTTGTCATTTAGTATTTTTATACCTAGGTTATTGTTTGCTAGTTCTTCAGGCGATTGTGATGGTGATAAGGGTCGTGGTCGTGGTGGTGGAGTTGGTGGGACAGGTGCATCATTTGGATGAGGTGGTGTGCGATCTGTCACCCTCTTCACCCTCTTTCCTCTTTGTGTTAGAGCTGCCATCTAAATAAAGAAAAGACACAAGTTAGAACGTAATAACATCACAAAATAATCTTACATTATAAGCATAGCATACAAACCTTTTTATTTTAGAAAATTAAAATTAACATATTATGCATGAATCTCACCAAAATCATTAAGCACAATCACTATATGTATCAGTTGTTTCACCATCTTCATTGTTTCCAAATAACAAGTCATCATCCTCCTCTTCCTCCTCCTCCTCATCTTTCTCCCATTCCTCCTCCTTATCTGTCTCCGCCTCTGCCTCCTCCTCATTCATTTGTTGCCCCATTACACCAAGCATTCTTCGAATCTCTTCGTCAACATCAATTGATTATGGATCAATGTCCTCTCTGCATAATAATACAGTACCTTCATCATTGTCATCTTGAATCGGCCGTATTGAATTATCACTTTCATGCTCATACTCATCATCATCTTCGTCGTCATTATCATCATCATCTTTCTCAAGAACATCTCAAACATGCCTATGTTGAATCTTCTGCACAACTTTCCAAGGATGACCCAACTTTAAATCGTCAATATAAAATACCTTGTGTAGCTAACACATATGGGTCACTATCATACCACCGATTGTTTACATTCACCGATGTAAGATTAAAATCTTGAATGATCTTTTTTCCTTTGGTATTTGTATTGTACCAATGACATTTGAAAAGAATTACCTTAAAACCTCTTGTAAATTGAACTTTAATGACATTAACTAAGCTGCCATAAAAGTTACACGGTTCACCATTATGTGATCCATACGTCATTAACCCACTATTCTGTGTTGTGCGGTTTTGATCAACAAGTGTGACCAAATATCGTATGCCGTTCACAATACACCATGTGTATTGGATAGTGCATCGATCAGGACCTTGGGCTAATGAAAAAATTTCTTCACTTACCAATCTAGGTTCTTGAAAATATAATGACTTGACTTGCTGCCTAAACCATTATGGAAACAACTGTCTATGCCTTTGTTCTACATTAGCATGATTCTCTCTTTCCAAAAGTTGGATATGCTCACTACAAGAATATAAAAAATATTAGTTAAAATAATGGAATTACAAATATCATAAGTGAATCTTGAACTATTAAAATCACATACTTTTTGAAGTCTTCAATTTCATCACAATTGTCTAAGATATACCATTAAGCCATTTCTATATCTTTCCTTGAAAGTTCAACCATTACATGACCTCCAATTGGACGTGCTTTTTGAGCAAAAACAGAAATGAGTGCATTGGTATCATCACCATCATTGTTTCTTTCTGGTCGAGTTAATTCCGTCTCAACATCACATAGATACATGGAGCAAAATGTTGAAGATTCATATGCCATGTGCGCTTCCACAATAGAGCCTTCAAGTCGAGCTTTGTTACGGACAGATTTCTTGTACATGCCTAACAATCTAAAAATTAAAGTATTGTTACTATGTAGAAAAACAAACTAAATTAAACTAAAGCAAACATGATGACACATTACCTTTCTATAGGATACATCCAGTGACATCCAACTGGTCCTGCTAATTTAGCTTCTCGTGGCAAATGCATAGTTAAATGAACCATGGGAATGAAGAAAGCAGGCAGGAAGATTTTTTCTAGTTTGCACAATATGAGCACAATGTCTTCTTCCAACTTATCAAGATCAGCAATAGAAATTGTCTTTGCACATATTTGTTGGAAGAAATTTAACAACTCAACAATTGGTTCATATATCTGCCTTTTCAAATGTTTCCGAATACCCACGGGAAGTACACGTTGCATCAGCACATGACAATCATGGCTTTTTAAACCCAAAACTTTTCCTTCATTTACACGCACATTTCGTGAAATACTAGATGCATAACCATCAGGAAATTTAATTGATTGCAACCATTGCAAAAAATCTTTACCCTCGGAAGGCTTGAATACATATTGAGCTGGTGGCTTATCCAATTTATTATTTTCATTCAATTCCAATTGCAAACTTTCCCTGATATTCATGTATTTTAAATCCATCCTCGCCTTGAGTGTGTCCTTTGATTTCTCTGTATTCAACAATGTCCCAATCAAAATATCAAATATGTTATTCTCAATGTGCATGACATCAAGATTATGCCTAATCTTCAATTTCGACCAATATTCCAACTTAAAAAAAATACTCTTCCTTGTCCAATTTAATTCTTCAGCATTCCGCTTCCTCTTGTTGTCTTTATTGTCACGATGCTTACCAAATGTGCGAGGAACAATATAATCTAATTGATCAAGTATGTCCTCGCCTGAGAAATCTCTCGGACGATTTCTCATCTCTCGACGACCATTAAGGAGTGCAGTATTCTTCCGCCATGAATGATTCATTGGTAAATAGCAACGGTGTCCAATATGACAATACTTACTTCTCAGCTTGGTGTACGATCCATCCTCATTACATACTGGACATGCCAACTTACCGTGAGTCCTCCAACCTGATAAATTTCCATAAGCAGGAAAATCATTGATGGTCTATATCATAGCTGCATGCAAATTAAAAGTACATGCAGCCATCTTATCATAAGTTTGAACGCCACTTTCCCATAATTCATTAAGCTCATCTATTAATGGATGCAAATATACATCAATCTCATTTCCAGGTGCATTGGGTTCAGGAATTAACAAGGTGAGAAAAGAGAATGGCTTTTTCATACATTTCCATGGGGGCAAATTATACGAAAACAAAACAACTGGCCACATACTATAAGGCTTGCTCATAATTAAAAAAGGATTAAACCCATCAGTTGCAAGGCCCAATCTAACATTTCGTGGGTCTCGAGCAAAATCAGGGTATATTTTGTCAAACTCTTTCCAAGCAATCGAGTATGTTGGATGGCTCATTATGTTCACATCATTGACTCTTTTATCCTTGTGGCACCTCATGTCTTTGCTCGTATGTCTTGACATGAACAACCTTTGCAACCTTGGTTTAAGTGGAAAATACCGCAATACTTTTCTCGGAACTTTCTTTCTTTGCTCACAAGCACTAGCCTTATACCTTGGCTCATTACACACTGGACATCTATCTTTCTTTTCATGTTCTTTATAAAACAATGCACAGTCGTAGTAACAAGCATGGATATTTTCATACCCCAATCCAAGACATCTCAATATCTTTTTGCACTCATAGAATGATTTAGGAACGTGGTTGGGTTGGGGACACATCTTCTTCATCATTACTAACATCTTATCAACTGCCCTGTCAGTCATATGGTTGTCAACTTTGTTGTGAATTAATTCCACAACATAGGTCAAAACTGTATATTCATTGCATCTAGGGTATAGTTCCATTTGAGCTTCATGAAGCAACTTCTCATAGTTATTAAAATCTACCCTATGAGCATTAGTCACCTCACCACTCCACAATGTATCTTGATAACCCATTGTATCTTGATCATTATCATTATCATCCAATATTTGAAATGCATCCTCAATCATATTGACCATGTTGCCATTAGGATTACTAGTCTGCTCGTCATTCGTAAATCCTGAAGTTTGTCCTTACACTTGATGGATCCGCTTACCATGATATATCTATGTATCATAATTCATATCCATACGGGAATTCAACAAATGAAGATGAACATCTTCAACAGAATGAAAAAATCTGTTATGGCAAACTTTACAAGGACATGATATCTGATTATTCTGGTTCACATGATGACGAGCAACGTCAATCAATGACTTGACCCCTTCTCTATATTCCAAACTAAGGAGATTCCGATTACAAATCCATTGTCTGTCCATGATGTCCAACTGTATTTTAACACAATATTAACTTACTAAGACTTATTTTTTAAACACTATATGTTTTAGATTAAAATAATTTCGAGTAGCTAGATATGGAATTTACATAAACGAGGAAAATATATATTAATTTCAACAAGATAAGATACATGTCTTCCGTAGGTGAGTGTGTGCATACATAAAAGCGATATGATATTATTAAAGTGACAGAATTAATAAAATTTGTATCCTAAAATTCCAAATATTGTATGCATTAATAAATAAATAAATAAAAAGTATATAGATTGGTACTTGATCGTTCTATTCTCCAAAGTATTGTAAAATGTATGTTCTCCTCCATGCTGATTCCCTGAAAACACACAGCAAAACACCACATAGGTCAAGGGTTTGTTTTGTTGCTAATGAGGAGAGTGAGAATTAAAATACTCTGATGCTAAAAAAAAATATGCAAAACTACACTCCTGCACATTGGAAACTTTAACAAAACTTAGAGTATTTCAATTTAAGTGGATCTGCCAACCTTAAATTTAGTAGAGCTCTAAAATTGTATTACAATTCTTTTGAGCTGGGTTTTCCTTAGCAGGAAATATAGTTGGAGGACGTTGTTGCAATAAAAACTTTGCCCTCACAGTCATAGTAATGGATGCATACTTCGCCAAAGCCTTCCATAATGGCTGAATGCATACAAGAATTTCTCACTTCAGATCGTCAAAACAATTAAGAATCAAGTTCCTTTGTGACAAAGATGTAGGAAAAATAAATGATTTTTTATGCAAGCATTTGTTAAAAAATACAACACCAACCCAAAGAATAAGGTCCATCTCATTATAGAAGTCTTGGTGTTCTAGAAGAATCATGCATGGGATTTTGCTAGAGAATTGTAGCAAGCAAGGTCGGTGCATCATGCATGTATATTAAGAAAATGCTACACAATCCTAGTAATATATCTTATTAGGTCGGCAAGGACCACCCATGTTAGTGATGTTGCACAAGTGATGCTGCACCAGTGATTCTTTTGCAGCTTTTGACAAAGATGATTGGTAATCTCGTACTCCAGCTAATTGGTTGAATCCTAACGAACTAACATGACGGAAACAATGGTAACAACCAATGAAATGAAGTACAACACTCAATTCAAAAGTAATTTTGGTTAATCTAAAACAACATACTCATAACAAAAGGAACACTACTATAGAAATGCCTCTAATTAAACATATATGTATATAATCATTCCCAGCACTAAATACATGCTTTACTTCATATATCATTGAAATCATATATAGCATAAATGTATGTAGCTTGATAACTAACATGGAAGCTCACAAATCTATGATAGATAAACTATTATATAAAACTAAAAGCAACACGATGGATAGACAAAAAAATAGCTATAGAAAATGTAAGGGAAAATTGGGGATATGTCATAAACTTATCAAGGGTATTATGTCAAAATAGATTTTCTTTTTAAAATGAATCAGTTCGTAGATCAACTGATATCACACAGACCTTTCAGCTTTCGTATGAAAACGGCCAACACAAATATGTAGTGCATAAAACCAAATGGATTAAGATTTCTGTCAATATACTTTTTAGCTTCTATAAATTGCCATAATTCATTCAAACAAAAGTTTATATGCATAACCTAAAACAAAATTAAGATGAGGTAAAACTTTACCCACTTACAGCCACCAAGTTAGATGCAAGTATCTGGGTGTTGAAGAGAGTGACTCAGGGCAGTGAGGCAAATCAAAGTGCAATGGGGGAAAAAAAGGTGCGATCTGTGGGAGATGAAGGGGAGATGGGTGGTCGCCGATGATGGCAACCACCGGAGTGCAAAAGAGGGAGATGAACGGGTAGGGTGAGAAGGGATGAAAGTGAGAGTGGGTACTCTCTGTTTAGAAAACCAAAGGAATATGAAGGTAGACTCTGTGGAAGAACTTTAATTATTTTATTCTTCAATTATTTTATTTTAAGTTTTCATAGTTGGCTTTTATGAATAATTTTTTATATATAATCAGTGAGGCATCTTTAGCCTCACATTTGATTATGTCATATTATTTAACATTATGTGACTTATTCTACAATTCGTCACCAATAAACTTTCATTTGGGCGGTAAAATTTCCCGCCCATTTATATGTGGCGAATCTGAAAGTTATATGTGACGCATACAATCTAAAAAATCATGCTGGTCCCGCGAAAGTTTTTATGTGACGCTTTCTAAATTCTCCTCACTTAATCTTGTTATATATGACGAATTTTTGGGTGCCACCATTAATTCTGTCACATATTCCCTGTTTTCTTGTAGTGTTTGGATAATCCAAAAATTATCTAAGAGAACCTGTTGCCCATCAGAGAGTTTTGGTACCCTTGTCCTTTACCTCGAAGTTGGATTTCTGATTCCTCCAATTATATTGCCATTAAAGTTGAAAGTGGGTACTGGTGGTGATGTTGGTCTGCTTATGCTATTTTGGAATCCATTGAATGGTGGAGGTCCATGGTGAATCATTATGCTATTGAAAGGTGCTCTTCTGCCTTGTGGTCTTGTGCTATTTGAGGATGATGGTCCACGATATTCCATACATGTTCAAAAAATTAATCTTGATAAGATATCAGCTAATGTATTGTCATTACCTTTTATATGTTCAAAAATTGGTTTAAAACTATTTCCTGTAATTGAATCAATAAAATTAACCCATCTTCAGGCTGCCTGTTTATTAGCATGTATTTTGTTATAATGAGAAACTATATTTTGACAATCTATTCTAATTGTAAATACTTCATTATGTAGAAATAAAGAGAATGCCTCAAGTGAATTAATTATCCCTAAAATTTCTAAATCTGTTTATGGTAATCTTGACTGTACATCACTAAATTTTCCTGATGAATATCTACAAACTTGTTCATTAGACTTTGGTGACTCTTTATGTTTTTTCTGGTATAGTATACATGCCCATCCTAATGATGAAGCATCTGTTTCAATTATTTTGTAACTATCATCTAATGTAATGTTAATGGCTTAAGTTGAGTAATTTTTTCCTTTATATTTTGAACTAGTTTAATATCTTCACTATTAAAATACTTTTGTCTAGTTTTGCTAGGTTTACTGTGTAATACTGCTATTTTTCTTCCTAAATTAGGGATAAAATTTCTTGCATAATTTAACAATCCTAAAAATACTTGTAACTGTTTTTTGTCTTCTAGCTTGTCTGGAAATTCTAAGACCTTTTTAAGTATATGATCTTGTAATTGTATTGTACTTGACTTATTATACATTCCTAAAAATTCTATATCTTGCTTTTCTAATGCTATTTTATTTTTGCTAATCACAATTCCATTATTGATAAATTCTTGTAAAACTATCTCTAAATGCTTCCTATGTTCATTTCTATTTTTCCTATGTACTAAAATATCATCTACATAAACACTACAAAAATTATCATATTTCTTAAAAATTTGGTCCATCTTTCTTTGAAAGATCGATTGAGCATTTTTAAGTCCAAATGGCATAACAAGCCACTCAAAATGTCCTTCTGGACAAGTAAAAGTTGTCCACTCAATTGATTCTTCTGCTAATCGTATTTGCCAAAATCCTGATTTACATTCAAATTTACTAAAATATTTACTCTCTTGAATTTTATTTATAAGCTCATCCTTATTTGGTAACTTATAACTATCTTCATATGTATTATCATTTAATCTCTTGTAATTATAAACTATTCTAGCCTTACCTCTTTCTCACAATAAATGCTGCTAACGTATGTCTAGACTTAGATGGTCTAATTACTTTTAAATTTAACAACTCTTTTATTTGTTGCTCAAACTCTTGTTTATCTAATAAACTACAAGGCATATCAGCTGTCTTAATGGTTAAATCTGGATTAATTATATCTAATTTTGCTAGTATTTTATTTTTACTCCAATGTAACTGTGGGTCTTCTCCTATAATCCTTTGTTATGCTAATTGTAATAATTCTTCTAAACTCTTTGGTCTATCTAACTGTAATATTTCTATACGGGTTCCTTCTTCAAAAATCAGATATTCATATTCAAATATTTCTTCATCAAACTCTTCTATATTATTATGGTCATCATTTTCTTTTGAGTTTTCTAAACAATAACTATCTTGACTACTAGATTCTTCTATACTTATGTTTTTGTATGGTTCTACATTATTACTTTGATCAGTTATTGTTATTCCTCTCTTAAAAAATGTTCTGTCAGGATTCATAAATAAAAAACCTTGCAAACTTTTCAAAAATTTCAAACCTAAAATAAATGGATATGATCCTACTGGTGAAACAAATGTGAGTGGTAAATTAAATTGTTGTTTTTCTACTTTAATAGACTCATTATTAATGCAATGTGTTAAATAAACTGGTCTTTCATCAAACTGTGTTATTCTCACTAGTTTTGCTAATTTTTGTCTATATTTTTCTAGTACTAACTCTTCTCTTATGACACTCTTTGTACTTCATGTATCTACCATAGTTGTTGTAACAGCCCGTCCCTGATTTTAAGAATTTTTAAAGTTTTAATAAAGGATTTTACAAAAATGCCCTTTGAGGCACGCGCATTGTTCGAGGTTAATCGTTGTGTTGTGCCATCTAAGATTTGTTTTCTTGACATATCCTCGTAGTACTCGTCACTACGGATGCGTGGGCGCAAGCGGTTTGTGATTTGGAATTATATCGAAAAAGATATTAAAGTTTGAAGTTTGGACATTTTAGGAATTATAATAATAAAATATGGAATTTCTTTTATGAAAATGGACGGCCCAGATTTAATGAAGAAATTAATGGATGGCTGGGATTGGAAGAAATGAGTTTTTGTGTGTGTGTGTGTGTGTGACTGGCGGAAGAGAAAAGAAGAAGAAGAAGATTGGGCAAAAACTGCCCAACCAGGAGGAAGAAGAAGAGAGCTTCGGGAGAGAAAGGAGAGAGCTGGCGAATGGGGAGAGGAGAGAGGAAGAAGCCCAGCCAATCGGAACAGGGAAAGGAAGAAAGGAGGGAGAGTGTGGCGCGGGGGATCGGCCGGATCCCCTTGACCCGTTTTCGACCCGGTTGGCACCCATGTTTATTTTCGTTGATTTCCACCCGTTTTTCCGGCGAATTGCTTCAAGAAACCTCTTGGGAAACACTCTAGGACCCTTCCTCTATCCATTCCATCTCAAATTTGGAGAGATTTGGCCTTGAAATTGGGTGAAACCGCAAAGAGGGGTGTGGCGGTCTTGGCTTCGAATCACCCAATCCCGAAGCAATTTCTTCCAACTACCACCACCCATGGCATCCTCTTGAGGCCTAGAACAAAGCCCAGGCAGTGGTTGAAGCGTTGGAACAAGTTTGGAGGTCGAATTGGAGCACACCAAATTCTAGGGTTTCGTACGGGTTTGCTGAAATTGGAGCCTTTCCAGGACGAATTGGCCTTGGTCACAGGTATGAAAGTTGTTCTACTCATTGAGATCTTCATTTCTGTAAATTTTGGTAATTTTTGGATAAAGTTGAATTTTCCGGCGAGCCGGGGCGGCCGACCGCCACCCACGGCGGCGCGTGCGGCGGCACGTGGCCAGTGGGCCGCCAATGTTATTTTTAAGCTATATTGGATGTCCTGAGTTCAGTTTTGATAGTGGCTTAACATTGGTTGATCATTTGGACTTAATTTCGATACGATGCATGGTTAGGCTAAAAAACGAATTGACGATCCGACCGTTGGATCGTCACCAAACTTTGATACGTTGTAATACGTAATATTTGAGGATTATAGGAACTTACAGATCGAGAATCCGATTTACGGATCTCTCGAAATTGGAGTTGTAAGTTCATAAAATATAATGTTAACCGTCACTTAGTTTGGCAATTGACGGAGATCCGACCGTTGGATGGTCATGAAATTTTAGGATGTTGTTCTAGAGATTTATTATGGACCTCCGGAGGTTATGGATTGGAAATCTGAGTTGCAGATCTTCCGGATCGAACTGCATAGTGACGTGTTTTATATAAGTTTATATTCTATCGATATGATTTCTGAGGCATGATTTGATGATTGTTCTAGGCGCCGATCGTCATGACGCCTTGATGGGTTGTGCTAGGGAGTTGTAGGGCGAACTCCAGGTGAGTGGGCAGTTATTTTTCGTATATACCTATATAAATGAATTTTGCCCAGAAAATCAGTTTAAATGAAATGTGTTATGAAATGCGATATGAAATGCCATGCAAAGTATCTATTTGTTTAATTCTGTATTATTGATTGTTTATATTAATGTCGGTGCTGAGGACGCCCAGGTAAGTGGCAGGTAAGTTTATATGCTAGTTATTGAGAACGAATGATGAAATGTGATGTGATATGATTAGAGCTCATAGACCTGCACACTGATATTAGTGCTCACGCCCAGAGAGGGGCTCAGTCTTTCACGTGTTGTTCACCTCCCGCACCGCATGCTCGCCTTGGATCCAAGTTAGGTGCTCAGTCCTGTCGAATAGGCCACTATAGGTGGGTTCGACTCGTAGGTGACCCGCGATTTATCGCTCAGTCTTCACGTGATTGTAGCACTAGAGCATATTAGTTTATTATCAGTGATGTTGTGCAGACCACTAGAGGTGGTATTGATGTGTGGGCAGGGTATATATATGATTTGATTATGATGATGATGAGATATATGAATTGATGAGTATGATATGAGCTATATACAGCTGAGGGCTGCGATGATATTTGATGATTCAATCACATTCACAGAGATGCTTTGGCATTAAGTTGATACTTTGGCATGGCATATGCATACTTTCATACATACTTGTTTTACAGCGGTTTTTGAGAAAGATATATATATGAGTATATACATTATTTCTGGGAAAATTATACAGGTTTTACGGC
The DNA here is from genome assembly GCA_024362995.1 of Heteromeles arbutifolia. NCBI lineage: Eukaryota > Viridiplantae > Streptophyta > Magnoliopsida > Rosales > Rosaceae > Heteromeles > Heteromeles arbutifolia. Next base: position 10,510,381 of record JANCRC010000019.1, read on the forward strand.
GAGGGGCTATTACTTTTGAAAGGAAAGGTTTTGAAAAGAATTGTTTTACTGACCCACTCAGTTTTATGTTTTTCGCCCCTCCAGGTTCGAGATAGAGCAGAGCTTTGGTGGCCACGAGGAAACTCAACGGTGTTCTGACAGAATTGAACAAATGTAGGTTTCACCTTCGGTGTTATATCTTAGTATTTGTATCTTTAAAGCTTCCGAACTGTGTAAATGGTTACGTCACTCTCACGTGACGGCCAGCATGCCCTCCTTCGGGACGGGGTGTGTCAGTTGTTGTTTATATGTTATGTTTTTTTTTGCTAATTCTATTTCACAATTTATGGTAATTAAAGAACTATTTTTTGGCTTTTCTATACTATAAACAATATTTCCTAATATTTCAGTATTTTCTTGTGATTCTGCTGAATTAATTTCTAATAACTTATTATTATAACACTTTTTGCACAATATTGAATATATATTATAGTATTTATTTGCAGCTAATTTACTACACTTACGACATTTTTCTGGCCAACCTAAATTGATGTATTTATATTCTTATTCATGTTGTTCTTCTATGAATGCACACATATACTCCTCTAAATCACTTTTTGTACTACTTGAATCTTTTGAGTCTGAATCTATCATGTTAATACTCTCTATACTATAAATACTCTCATTATCACTTAAATCATCTAAACTATATATTGACTGTATATCCTCATCCTCTTCTAACTTAAACAACTCCACCAAATGTATTTTATCTCTCGGCTATTTTCCTAATTTTGGACATTTAGGTCTAATATGTCTAGCTTCTCCACATGAATAACATTTACAACTACTCTTATCTTTTGATGCTTTATATTTTCTAATCCAAGGTCTGCCACTTCTTTTCTTAAATTGTTTCGAAATATATTTTCTCTTCTTATATGTTCTTGAAGGTCATATGCTGAAATTCTTATGCTGTTTGTATGGTTTATATGATTTATATTTCTTTTTGTATATTTTCGTATGCTTATTATTCTTACGACAACCATATTATTGTGGTAAATCTATATTTTTACAGCTCATGTAAAATCATTTCCTAATCTGTCTTTGCTTTTATTTGGCTACACTTCTGTCTAAGTATGTTATATACATGTTGAATTCTAGGTCCTATTGCAATATCATTTTTCTTTGGATGCTTTTGTCATTCATTCCAAATCTTTTCTCCTATTGGTCCTTTTATTTTTGTCATATAAGTATCCAATAAATTAATATCACTAATTCTACATGTTCTTCCTAAATATTTAAAGAAATATGTTGTATATTCAACTATATATCGCAAATCACAAATTTGTAATTGTTCTAAATTTCTAATTGCCCTTATTTGTTCTTGTTCACTTCTGTCATCTAACCTATTATGATCTAAAAATTCTTGTTTAATCAAAGTAACAAAACCATCAATATTAAAATGCGTTTTAGCTGCCTTATGCTATTCTGGATTTTGAACTTTCCATGACTGGAAATAATAAAAAACTAATCCATCTAAAGTATGCTTAAAGTAATCTAACATATTTTGTGAATTACTAAAATCTAACACTAATGCATCATGTACGCAACCTTTTTCCCATCTCTCAATCGTTCTCTCACAATCTTGTGGATCTACATTATCTAAGTTTAATATATTACTTGCTATATTAATTTGTTCTAACCCTCTCAAATATGGAATCCTATTTTTTCTAGGTGGTTTTATCATACTTTCTTCTATGTAATCTACTTTTGCTTTTTCATTATATTGTTCATTTGTTGGTTTCAAAAATTGTTGATCAGTTCTACTTGCGTGTCCTGGATTTTCTACTCCTGATGTACTACTTTCTTCTGCTGGATTACATTCTTCTTTCAATTCTAATAAATTATTATATTCTTTTGATCTTAAAATATGTTCTACTCATATTTCTAAAATTAATTTTTTTTTATCTCTTCATCTGAAATTCTATGTAGTCCTAAATCATATGTCCTATAATTTTCTAAGTATTGTTCTTCATCTAAATAATCAATATATTCTATAAGCTTATCTACAATATGATCAAAATTTTGCTCAACTAAATTAATATCTAAATTATCAAAAGCCATATGAATACTCTCATTTTCGATCTTACTCTCATCCTCTTCTATTTTTACTAGTTGCTTGTAATTACTAAGCCTAATTGTTGTTTTACCTGTACTAGTTTCATATATTTGTACTGTATCTGGTTGTCTATTTCTTGTTCCTTGTAAATTAGGCAATGTCCACTGAGTTCCTTCTAAAAAGCTATTATCTATGGGTTTTGCTTCTACCATATTTACATGTTTACTACCAAATGTTTGAACTAAATTTTGAAATTCTAAATTAAACTTATGATTATATTTATCAGACACTTTACCAATATAAATTGAGCTAATACACAAATTTTTATACTCTCCTTTCATATTATAATTTTTTGTTTTTATGCTCACTTTAATATATTTACTAAATTTGTTTATTGTCATAACATAATTTGGAATACAACCTATGACTGCTAAGTTTGAACTTAAATCTACTTCAACTGTTGTTATTGCTGCTTGTTGATGATTATCACATCTGTCATCATATATGTATACTAAAGTTTTTGTGCCTACTTGTGCTCTGGTTAATCATGCTATTCCAATTAATATTGTTCCTTTGTGAATCTGACTAAAATGTGATTTTCTCAAATGAGTAACTGCTTCTTTACTGAGTAAATTAAGTGTAACTTCTTTATCAATGCAGCTAACTTCATGTTGACTGATGCTACTTACAATTCTGCTGCTATTTTCAAATAAACCTAATCGATACAAATTATATTTATTTTTCTGTGTTATCTCAAAACCTCTTCTAATGAATTCTTGTGCTTCTTCTTCATTTGGGCAAATATCTTCAGCTCTAACTACTTCTTTTCCCTTTCTCCTAATGAGTTCCATTTTTTGTTATCAAAAGGATTTATCTTAGGTCTTCTAATATGATTATTTGTACTTAAAAGTTAAATTTTCTAATTTTTCTAACAAAGATGGTGGGAGTGATGAAGATGCGTTATGTAAAACTTGGTTTATTTCTGCTATTTGTTCTTCAACTTGATCTAATTTCTCAGCTAAACTTAAAACTAATTGAATAATTAAATTATTTTGCCTAATGGGAATATTATTACTAGCTACTTATGTTGAAAAATCTGTTCAACCTACTGGTTCTTTATCTAACTTACTAATTTCTTTCAAAGCTTGGATATATTTTCTACTACTTCTAGAATCGGTCATTAAACTAATAATTTATCTATTTTATTATGCAACTTATCTACTCGTTCACTCAACTCTTTTTGCACTAATTGAATTTTTTGAACTTCTAATTTTAACTGCTCAACTATTTCTAATGATCTAAGTTCTACTTGCTTCGGCTTACTATCTATAAGGTCAATAAGCTCTTTTATCTCTCTTTTGCTAGGAAACCTTTGAATATTTTTATTATTATCTTCTAACTGAGATGTAATATAATCTAAATTTTGTCTAATTGTTTTTATGGAATTTTTTTGAAAATGCTCTAACAACTGGTTTAACAAATGATTATGCTTATTATTTTCTAATTTTATTTTTTCTGCTTGACTAATAATAAGATCTACAATATTTATTGCTTTGGGGATTTTTTTCACTACGCAAAATATGATTATGCTTTCTCAATGGAAGATAACAAACTAAACTATTTTGGTCCAAAGTTATTTTTCTTTTTTGTGGTTCACTAATTTCTAAATTAAGGTAATCTATCATAAACTACAATGTACCTTTTTCTAAAGTTACAGCTAACTGGTTTCTTAGAAACTCTCTTTCTTCTCTCAAGGTTTCTAAAACTTGATCTGTTGCTCTTTTTGCTTCTAAAACTTTATGCTGCACTTCTATGTTATTATATTTACTAATAAATGAAGGATGTTCAAGATAACCAAGATAAAACTTTTGCTTCTTCAAAGTCCTGCTAATTCTTTTGGATATGTATGCTCATCTTCTCTTTATGCTAATTATAGTTGGGTGTCTAGGACAATAAGTACCTGGTGGTTGTGGTTGACAAGGTCTACAAGGACAATAATATATGTTGTTCATACAAAATAAACAAGTGTGATATCAGTTGTATCAATGACTTCCGTCCTCAAGGTACTTTACTATTATAATTATACTATTAAAATGCTAAACTTGGCTCTGATACCAGATTCACAAAGCAGGCCAGGTTCAATAGTCGGATGACCATTATAACAACTAGACATAAAACCTTGCACATGGAACTCGACATATTTCAGCATGACGGCCACTCACAATGCATGTATAAGGCCTTAACGGCTAAACTCAGAGGTATGAAGAACTTAGAGGTACCCTGGTTAATATCCAGTTATTTGTATGGCAAACATTCAACTATAACAAAGTGCTCGAACAAAGTATGATCGTCAGTTTAGCAGGTTAATAATATAACTACAATAGTATTTCCCTGTCTTGGACTAGAAGTCTATTTAAACAAACACACTAAAGAAAGAAAAGAAAACTTACTTAAGACTTGGAGATTGCTTGAATATGTACACTTGAACTTTTATTGATATATAAAATGTTTACAAAGAGAAATGTTTACAAAGAAGTGTTTACAAACGATGCTAGGAAGGTTTCGGATACTTGAATGTATAAGGATGGAAGTATGTATGGTGTGAGGTGTTGATATAACTACAATAGTGTTTCCCTGTTTTGGACTAGAAGTCTATTTAAACAAACACACTAAAGAAAGAAAAGAAAACTTACTTAAGACTTGGAGATTACTTGAATATGTACACTTGAACTTTTATTGATATATAGAATGTTTACAAAGAGAAATGTTTACAAAGAAGTGTTTACAAACGATGCTAGGAAGGTTTCAGATGCTTAAGTGTATAAGGATGGAAGTATGTATGGTGTGAGGTGTTGAGGTTAAGGTGTAGTGAGGTGTGTAGTGTGTTGTTTCGTGTGTTCTGCATGGGAGGAAAAGCTTCCTTATATAAAAAACCTAATTCTTAAAAGACAAAATTACTTTCAACTATTTACAACTTTTAAATAGTGACAGCACATTGTTTTTGGAATTTGTCAGCACTGTTTCTGAAAGCTGGCTGACTTGTCTTTGCTTTAATGAACGTCAAGTGAATCTATATTGGCTTGGCTGCTGCAATGTTTTCCACCTTATCTTTTGCATTCAAATGTTGTCTGAAAGTGTCAGTCCTCCTTTCTCTGCTTTTGGATGTTTTGATGAAGACCACGTGAACTTTGCTGAACATTGGGCCATTTTTGCACAGATATTTGAAGGGTAGCATTGGCATTTTTGAAAACTTTTGTCCTGGAGATTAAAAGGAAACCTTTTTAGGTGTTTCCATTAGTTTTCCCTAATAAAATCTAAGAGAGCGGAACTTATAGGGGGTGTGTGTCCGAGAGAGAGAGAGAGAGCGCATTAGTGGCGGCTGGTGGTGATAGATGAGGCGGTGGCTATGGAGTAAGGGGGTGGGGAAGATAGAAATAAGGCCAAGAAAGCGGTGGTCACTGAGTGGATTAAGGGCTGGTTTGGTATTGCTGTGCTTTGAAAAAAAGCTGCTTCTGCTGTGCTGTGAGAATAAGCAGCTGTGAAATAAAGCAGTAGAGTGTTTGGTAAACTTTTTTGTAAAAATGCTTTTGAAAAAAAAAAAAGCAGTATTATAGTGTTTGGTAAACTTTTATGTAAAACAGATGTGAAAAAAAGCCGGTTTTTCAAAGCTGGGTTTTGCAGCTTCTTGTTTTTGGCTTTTTTTCACCCAAAACTGTGAAAAAAAGCTGAAGCTGAACGTTTACCAAACACCAAAAACTGTCCCAGCTTTTTTTCACAGCAGCTTTTTTTAAAATCACCTCAACCCCAAATTGGGGCTAATACCATTGATTTTTATTCTCTTTACCATTTTACGTTTACAACAAATTCGTAGCTAACATTCATATTTGACCACCAATCCTCCCGAATTAAGGTAATTTCTTTAATTTGATTGTAATATCTTTCAATTCAAGAAGAAATTAGGGTTTTATAGATTTAGGGATTGTTTAACTCTAAATTAGGATTTGTAAAATTAGGTATTTCATAATTAGAATTTAGAATTTAGGGTTGTCAATTGAGACAAGCATTGTTATACGACTTTGGTATTTCAAAATTAGGTTGTAGATACTTGAAAGATAAATGTGTTTACATGTTTGAAGCAATATTTATATGAAAATGTGATATGTAGATACTAATTAATATGTTGTTTTTCATTTGATTATTTATTGAAATAAAATATACTTTCTTTAACGAGTGACGAGTCGGATTATATTAACCGTTAACTTTAACGGGTTGAGTTCTGGTTGAGTAATAATACCCGTTCATTTTGATAGGTTTGACATGACATGATTGGCTAAGATATCGATACGTCACAAAAATAACACGAACAAGATAGGATGACCAGGTCTACATTAGGCATCTCCATTGTTTGTGATACCCTTTTCACCAAAAAAGGAAAAGACCAATACATAAGATACCCTTTTCACCAAAAAAAGGAAAAGGCTCAACATAAGATTTCTTATGTATTAGTCTTTCTACTATTCTTCTTTGTACTATGTTTCTTCAGATGTGAATGATTTATATGGCACAGTACAGTCACACAACATATATGTAAGTTTTGTTCATGAGTTCTTATTTCGTTGGCACGGAATATTATATAACAGGTACTCGTGCTATGTAAGTTGTTCTCCATTCGAATGCATGAATTATTTCTTATATTACTTGCTCGAGAAATTTTTCATTGTAACGGGAACATAAGTGGTATACCACGTGTTTTTATATAAGTGGTGGTAAATTATATTTTTTTAAGTTATTAAATTTTTAGCACACATATTCCATCATTGATATAGTAACACATGATGTACCACTTCGTGTTCCAGTTACATTAAAAAATAGGAAAACTAATGAAAATGGTTTGAAAACTTTGAGTTTTAACGATAAGGACAAAATAAAGGGTAAAGTGAATAGTATCAGGATTGACTTTTTAATGTAAAAATATGATTTTTCGTTAAAATGAATAGTACCGTGAGCTTTTCGTTAAAGTTCCCTTGAAAAATATCTCTACTTGCAGGGCTTCGCTTTATGAAACCAAACTTCTGGATCTCCATGGTTTCGGAGTTATTTGGAAATCTAGCTGGACGATGGACTTTGCACTTGGAATCATGCTAGAAATCTCGAGTTGCAAGCAAGTGATGGATTTTTGTAGTGGATAGAGTCGGTTTTTTTCAACTAATTGCGCCATGGTTCCTATTCTCTTACCCCTAGCTCAAAATAGTAATGCCGGTTATCGTAAAACAAAAATGTTAATTGTTTAAATAATTAACTTAAAACTTAGTTTTTACGCAATATTAAGGAGATTAAATTTTGTAAATTAATATGAAAATTGATGATTTGATTATTAAGTTACTTCAGTATTAATTATTTTTTATTAGTGACATATAATTTAATTTGTAAATTTAGTCTACAAATTTAATCTACCTAGTAATGTTCTTAGTTTTTTTAACTAAAATGATAGTTTATGAAATATGAATACAGGATTTTCTCTAACAAAATAAAGATGGAGAATACTAGTTGTTAATGTGACCATCATACATGTGACAACCCGTCCTAAATTTTATGATTTTATAAATTTTAAACGAGTGAAAGGACTAAAATACCACTAGAAGTGAGGCTTTTGACGTTTGTTGACCGTCGTATCGTAACACTTATGAACCATCCTCTTAGTATATCGTCGTAGTACTCGTCGCTACGAATGTGTGCACGTAAGCAGAATCGAAATCGGAATTACGATGAAGATTTTACGAAACTTCGAAGTAAAAGGGCATTTTAATAAATACATTATTTCAGATTCACCCTTATTATTTTATTATTATTTTTCTGATGGGATATCTGTCCGTGGAACCCACTTACGTGGGTCTCCTCTCCTCTGTGTCCCCGTATCCCCTCCTTCCAGTCTTCCGGATGTCTCTCTCTCCCTCTCTCTCTCCCTCTCTCCCATTATAATCTTTTTCTTTCTTAGATTCAAACTTTCACTCTTCTTCTCTCGCGTAACTCTCTCTCAAACTCTCTTCTCTCTGTGAACCACAGAGAAGAGAGGATGAAACCCGAACCATCGCACCACACGAGTGGACCACCATCTCCTCCCTCCTGCTGTTTTGCTCAGGGCACCTTAACTTGAGGTCTACTTCCCATTCAGTGAGAACGATCACTGTTCACCCATTTATCCTACCATGGTGAGCCTCGAACTCTCAAATCCTTGTTATTTTGAAGTTTTGTATTGTTGTTCAACTTTGAAATGAGATTTGGGGGAAGGTTGGTGCAGATGAACCTCGGGGGAGATTCCCCATAAATTTGGAAGCTTGGAACCGTGACCATTTAGCCCATTTCAGAGGATTTTTCCGGCCATCTTGGGACGTTTGGCCCTCGAAACTGGTATAGCCTTGTTCATTACATTTCTAGCTTCAAGTTAGTTTTTTAATCACCGAGTTTGGTTAAGTATCGAACTAGAAATTAGCCTTCAAAGTTGGGATGAAATATCTTAGATTCTGGAAAGCTTAGACAGTGGCCATTTGGCCACTTTCAGGCCATTTTTCTGGCCACCATAGACCTTAACTCGTCCCTATTTTGATATAGACTTGTTCTCTACACTCCTAACTTCACGTAGGTTCTGGTATCATTGATTTTGGTGGAGAATCGAGCTTGTTATGGGCCTTGGAAATATGCTCTGCAATCTGCAAAAACTGCAGATTTCGTGAAGGAGGCAAGTACAGCCGTACTCGCAGCGCGTGGGGAGCCCAATATGGTCGGCGTTTGCGCTGCGAGCCCAGTATGGTCCGCGTGTGCAGCCACCTTGCGGCGGCGCTGGGAGGATCCTGAGGTCCCTCCTTAGGTTCCTCAACGTGCCGGACCCAAATCCATCCTCTGTTTTCCGAAATTTGATCATTTTAAAATAGTTCCTTTAATAGCCGTACTTTGTATGAAAACGCTTATTTACGTTAGTACGTTGTGTATTTACATAAATGGTTTCGTTTTTAGGCGAAACGCAGCGCAAGGACTCTTGATGATATGAGGCGAGTTCGACTCGACGACATGATCTGTGAGTGGGTTATTTCTTTTTATAGTATATGCATACTTGCTAGTTTCCAGTTATACTTTGAAAAATAATTTACTACGTATGCCTAGCTTAGACTAAAATTACATGAAGTAGCGAAATGACGGAATTTAGGAAATTATTCTAAACCCTATAGGTTCACAAGTATGCGTGAGATACCATGAATATATTTTACAGCTTTGATTAATTAATGTTACAAGAACTGTTGTGCTGTTGTGAAATGCTAAAACAATCCTACGGGATGCGCAAGTTAGTTACTTTGTTGACTAGAATTATTGAATTGTTATGGCATGATTATATTTATGTTATCTGCTCATCATTGCTGCACCCCAGTGTTAGTACTCGCCCCAGGGTGATGTGAAAATTAACTTGACACTCAAATTAAACCCTATTGATGACAATTGTAGTGGAGATGCAAGTAGGGATTGTTCTAGACCGGGGATTAACTAGGGATGCCAATCAACACAAATATGACTCAAAAACACTAAACTAGACTCTATAGACTCAAAACTGACTCAAAACAATAAAAACAGCAAGAAACAATAAAAAAGACTCAATTCTAGACCAAACAATTGGTTTTGACGAAAATAAAACTTAAAAGATTCAAAAGACTAAAAGAAAACAGGTTTTGACTCAATAAACAAGACTTAATGAAAAGGGATTTTATTTTGACGAAATTGAAAATTTAAAACAGAAACTTATAAAACGACTTTGAAATGACACGAAATTGGTGAAATAGAATGGTGAAAGGCTAGTTAGAGGGTTCCTTCTCCACACATGAAACTTATGCATACGAATCGATTTCCAGTTATTCTTTCGACAAACCATGAATGACTGGATTGCACTAATTAATTCTCAGATTTCCCTAGATTCATTGAATTGAATAGATAACGCATCACAACCAAATTATTCTTAATTAAGCTCTCTAACTATGAAAAGCATGATAGAGACACAAAACAAAGATCATTAAGCTTTGTGAAAACCATAAGCATTGATAAGACATTCATAACTATGAAAAGCATGTTACTCTTGCCTAGGATTTACTTAACACAATCGTGACTAGCGACTTTTACTACTCATGAATATAAGTTCATAACGATTAGGTGAAGTTTCCTTATACTCTAGCATCAAATTCATGCATGTAAACTAAGTATGCATCCTTAATCAACACACAAGAACAAGTTATCAATCAAACGGATAAGTAAACCACATCCACGATTCATGAAACAATAACTGGAGGAAATCAATTCATATAAAGCATAAGTCCATGGCTTCGAATTTGCCTCTAACAAAAAAGAAATTTTCCTCATGTTCGCAATTAAACAAAGATAATTAAATTTAAACATTGAAAACAAAGGATAGAATACACCTAGAAACGCTCCAACGATCCAACGTCTTGAATGGCAAGCACAGCTCTAGATGGCTCATTCCTTCTCATTCCTTGCAAAGCTGCGGCACAAGAGGTTGTGTGGTGGATGGATGTAGGTGAGTTATGGTAGAGGGTGGTGGTTTGAATGGTGCGGCAGATTGGGGTATATATAGGCCTAGGGATTACTTGGCCTAGGTTGTCAAGGAAAAGGATTTAGGACTCCAATCCAACAAGGAAAAGGCCTTCTAGAAAGGTTGGGGCGCCAAATTTTTAGGGCTTCTAGAAAGGAGTGTTGTGGCATGTTTCTAGAAGGAAAAGGCCTTCTAAAAACAGGTTTTAGGTGTCCTAATATGAAAATGAGTCCCCATTGCAACTGGAATTAAGGTAGGATAAGATTAGGATAGGATAAGATAAGATAAGGTAAGATAAGGTTAGTTTGGATAAGATAAGGTTGGATAATGTTCCTTCTTTTTAGCTGATTCCTTATCTTCAATGACTTGAATTAATTTCTTCAACTCTTTTGCACATTCCTAGCCTCTCTTGAACTTCAAATTCGTCCATCCACCTTGCTTCATACATGTGCTATCCATTCCAAGCCCAAAACTGCTGTAAAATGTTCCAAATTGCACTTTCTTGCCAACTTTGTCATTTGAACCTGAAAACACACGAAAATAGCTTAAAACACTCTAATAAGTAGATACTAACTAAATAAATGCAAGGAAACAAGCTAACTAAGTCGCATAAATATGCTCCTATCAAATTCCCCCACACTTAGCTTTTGCTAGTCCTCGAGCAAAACAAAAAAACAAAACAAACAAAACATAACCTAAACCTTCCAACGTTCGCCTCAAAGATTTCCAATGAAACATAACATGTTAAAAATCATTACTCACATAAATTTTAGTCATCCTTACCCTCGAGCATACTTAATCACAGTCACCATTCACTAGTTCGCATTTAATCCATTAAAACAACATTTTGAATGTTGTAACATGCCTTAGAGAATCCCTCAATTCCTCACCGGATATACTCTCTATTTTCACACAGATTTTCTAACTGCACTCCCTACACTAGGTATATGTGAGAAGATTGATGTAAACATGTAGACTAAACATCACATATGTTATAACAAAGAAGGCACTTTTTTGGAATTATTAATGCATGTATATATATGATCTCATGAATGGAATGCCACTACTTAGACGCGAGAACCAGGGATTCCATATGCACATACCAATCTCAAACTCCACATATTGAAACACATAACAATCAAGATAGAAGTCAAAGGGTTGTAACGGGGCTAAGGGTATTGGCTAACAAAGAAAGGTAAAGGATAACAAAGGTTCTTAAAGAAATAGTAGCAAAGCAATGAAATCAACACTTAGAATTCACTTTTGATTGTAGAAATCAACTCTAAACACAAAGGGAAGATTCAAACATCACTTAGGGTCGGATTCAAACTTTTGGACCCTTCCTTCAACAACCAATACATGTGAGCTCATTCTCACTTATTTTGAACTCTTTTTCTTTCTTTTTCACAACTTTTTCTTCTTCTTTTTTCTCTTTTTTTCTTCTTTTACCCGTGCTCTTCTTGTTTATTTTGGCACACAAAATCGTACAACCTTCCCCCATACTTGTTTTTTTGCAATACGTTGATCAAAAGGAATTCCCTCTAAGTCATGTTTCATTATCCTTTAAGAACAAGGGTATGGATAGTCCTATACTAGGCTAGGTAAGGATAATGTGGGCTAACAAAGAAAATAGGCTAACTAAGGCTCAAAGGGGTTAAACCTACAATACATATGCAAAGGGATAAGGCTTTTTGGCTCTGGTTTTAACTAACAACTTCATCTTGTTATTTGTTATGCACTCAATTTTATGCTTTGAATGAAATAGGCATAAGTTCTAGTATTTGGATCTATGATGATGAAAAACGCATTCTAAGTAACAACCAAGCAAAGAATGATGAGATCATGCAACGACTTTAGAAAACAAGAATTCATAGATTAATAACTCTCCAAATAAAGTATAGGCTCAAGTCTCTCAGGGTTGTAGCATTAGTTTGAGTTTCTTCCTTTAAGCATGTTACAAAAACTGATTTTTTTTTTTATGTGATTACATGTGAATTCGTAAACGACAACTACAACTAAGCATAAACAAAAGAGCATATCAAACTTCAATACATGTTTGTAACTTTCTTTAACAGGCATGCAATTAAAAACCAAATCCTCATCATTGTGTTGGAAGGTACCCTAAGACACAAACACACAAAAATGACTCTAAAAATGACTCTTTTTGGTATTTTTCAAAACTTTTTCGAATTGTTTTCAAATTTTCGTATTTTCTGTTATAGGACACATTAAAATACTTCAAAACACACTAAAAACGTTTAAAACAGTGAAAACCAACTTTAGAAGTGATAGGTGATAAAATCCCAACTTGTTTACCCCCACACACACACTTAAACCAAACATTGTCCTCAATGTTTCAAACATAGACTCACACACAAACAAGCAAATAACACAACTAACAAACATAACAAAGATGGCAAAGTAAAAGCAATAAAGAGTAGGGTTTAGGAACGTAAATCTGGTTGTAGGGCCGAAGCTTCCTAGCTCTTCTTTATTTGCATGGGTTGCCTTCCAAGAAGCGCTTGCTTTAACCTCCTCCAGCCGGACGATACCTCCGTTTAAGCTTGAATAGGCCCCACGGCATGGAGTTTATCTTTGAAGGGGATGTGATATTTGAAATGATCCGGCAATGGTTTAAATTCTAGTGTGGATGCCTGAATCATTAAAATCAGCAAGTTAGTAGAAAACAAAATTGAAATTGGAGAAGATGGCTTACTTGCTTGCTTCGACACAAACTCAATGACAAACACCACTTCTTTGAAAGTTTCAGGGACTTTGAACTTGGCCAGATTGAATGTGATGGTTGTGACTTGTCCCGTGTCATAAAATTCAACTTCTTTGGGCTTTGTTGTCTCATGAACATCCTCTTTGATGCATTCTACATATTCTCCAGCCACTTCTTCCTCTTAAATCATTCTTCTTAGTGTACAAAGTTCTTTGAACGATTCAACACAATCTGGAACTTGATTTGTTGTACCAAGAATTGGGATAGTACTTTGCACATTTAGAAGGGCTTCCACGATGTCTTTTTCACTTTCTTTGTCCTTGGAAATCATGAACCTGCGAGGGAAGGGTACATTTGGAGGAATAACATTAGATTGAACCGAATTTGAACCCAACTTACCTTGACTGGATGGCTTAGAAGCACTAGGGGCATGCGGCAATGGTGTTTCTTCTTCCTCATCCTCAATTAGCAACTGTTCATCCATGTTTTGGCTTGGTTCGGACGTCTTAGGTTCATCTTCAACCTCCATGCCACTTGCCAATGTGAGAGCTTCAGCAATTTCAAATTCTCCCATTGGATTTACAACGGTTGAATTGGAAAGTTCACTTTGTTCTTGAATTTGTACCACGAATTCCGCTATCTGTCCAATTTGCTTTTCCAAATGGTCCACCCTTTTATCTTGAATTTGCATCGCTTTGTTTTGATTTTCTTGTCCTTGAGACAAAGAAGTGAGTAATTGAATAATTTGATCATTATCCAAAGACATACCTGAATTTGTTTGGGCAGATTATGGTGGCGGCTGTGGTGGTGCATATGGCCATTGATAAAACTCCTCAGATGGCTGCGAATATTCTTCTTGTTGTGAGCCCTGCGTTAAAGAAATTAATTCATCAATAATTTGATTATAATTCATCGACATACTTGAATTCGATTGGAATTGTTGTGGGGAAGGCTGTGGTGGCTGCATAGGTCTTGAATAAAACTCCTCATATGGCTGCCAATATCCTTTGGGTTGAACTTGTTGAGATTCCCACCACATAGAGTTTGAATGATCACTCAAATTTGAATTGTACATGTTGGAAAACAAATTGTTCCCTGATTGATTATGATCTTGATACCCCCAGGTATTGACATTCTCCCAACCTTTTTGTGGACATTAATTTGCTTGATATTCTTGCCTATAAGACGCACCAAATGTAGGGACACTTTGCATTGTGGTCCTTTCGGCATACTGAGACAACTGAGAAGTAAGATTCGCCAATTGAGCTTGAATGTTAGCAATATCCATGTCTTGCTTCTCTAGTACCTAAAATTAAAGAAAGAAAACTAAATCAAATATCAAAAGTAAAAGACACGAACAGAAACAAATGGAGATTAGCAATTTTCCTAATCCCCGGCAACGACGCCAAAATTTGATGTGAAAATTAACTTGACACTCAAATTAAATCCTATTGATGACAATTGTAGTAGAGATGCAAGTAGGGATCGTTCTAGACCGAGGATTAACTAGGGATGCTAATCAACACAAATAAGACTCAAAAACACTAAACTAGACTCTATAGACTCAAAACAGACTCAAAACAATAAAAACAGCAAGAAACAATAAAAAAGACTCAATTCTAGACCTAACAATTGGTTTTGACGAAAATAAAACTTAAAAGACTCAAAAGACTAAAAGAAAACAGGTTTTGACTCAATAAACAAGACTTAATGAAAAGGGATTTTATTTTGACGAAATTGAAACTTTAAAATAGAAACTTATAAAACAACTTTGAAAAGACACGAAATTGGTGAAATAGAATGGTGAAAGGCTAGTTAGAGGGTTCCTTCTCCACACATGAAACTTATGCATACGAATCGATTTCCAGTTATTCTTTCGACAAACCATGAATGACAATACCCCGAATTAATTGGACTACACTAATTAATTCTCATATTTCCCTAGATTCATTGAATTGAATGGATAACGCATCACAACCAAATTATTCTTTATTAAGCTCCCTAACTTTGAAAAGCATGATAGAGACACGAAACAAAGATCATTAAGCTTTGTGAAAACCATAAGCATTGACAAGGCATTCATAACTATGAAAAGCATGTTACTCTTGCCTAGGATTTACTTAACACAATCGTGACTAGCGACTTTTACTACTCATGAATATAAGTTCATAACGATTAAGCGAAATTCCCTTATACTTTAGCATTAAATTCATGCATGTAAACTAAGTATGCATCCTTAATCAACACACAAGAACAAGTTATCAATCAAACGGATAAGTAAACCACATCCACGATTCATGAAACAATAACTGGAGGAAATTAATTCATATAAAACATAAGTCCATGGCTTCAAATTCGCCTCTAACAAAAAAGAAATTAGTTCCTCATGTTCGCAATTAAACAAAGATAATTAAATTTAAACATTGAAAACAAAGGATAGAATACACCTAGAAACGCTCCAACGATCCAACGTCTTGAATGGCAAGCACGGCTCCAGATGGCTCATTCCTTCTCCTTCCTTGCAAAGTTGCGGCACAAGAATTTGTGTGGTGGATGGTGTGGTGGATGGATGTAGGTGAGTTATGGTAAAGGGTGGTGGTTTGAATGGTGCAGCAGATTGGGGTATATATAGGCCTAGGGATTACTTGGCCTAGGTTGTCAAGGAAAAAGATTTAGGACTCCAATCCAACAAGGAAAAGGCCTTCTAGAAAGGTTGGGGTGCCAGATTTTTAGGGCGCCAGATTTTTAGGGCTTCTAGAAATGAGTATTGTGGCATGTTTCTACAAGGAAAAAGCCTTCTAAAAACAGGTTTTAGGTGTCCTAATATGAAAAGGAGTCTCTCTTGCAGCTGGAATTAAGGTAGGGTAAGATTAGGATGGGATAAGATAAGATAAGGTAAGATAAGGTTAGTTTGGATAAGATAAGGTTGGATAAGGTTTTGGATAATGTTCCTTCTTTTTAGCTGATTCCTTATCTTGAATGACTTGAATTAATTTCTTCAACTCTTTTGCACATTCCTAGCCTCTCTTGAACTTCAAATTTGTCCATCCACCTTGCTTCATACATGTGCTATCCATTCCAAGCCCAAAACTACTCTAAAATGCTCCAAATTGCACTTTCTTGCCAACTTTGTCATTTGAACCTAAAAACACACGAAAATAGCTTAAAACACTCTAATAAGTAGAAACTAACTAAATAAATGCAAGGAAACAAGCTAACTAAGTCGCATAAATATGCTCCTATCACAGGGCTAGGGCCAGTCCTTCACGTGTATGTTCATATCCGCATCGTTCGCTCGTCTTGGATCCAAATCGGTGCCAGTCATGTCGTACAAATTGCATTAGGCAATTCCGACTCGTATGTGACCGCGCTTCGGCGCCAGCCTTCACGTGATCGTAGTACTAGAGTGCATTGATTACACCCAGTCCTGTTTGTTTCAGAAATTATCTGTACAAACTCATGTGTCAGCATAGGTTGATGAGCATTCGTTATGAAGTGTTTACTATTTCGAGATTATGTGATTGTAATCACCTTGTGCTTACCTTGATAGCTGTACTTTATTGATTTTCTTGAGACTTTGAAGGCTACAGTAAGTATTTTCTTATTATATTGGAAACTATACTTGGTTTTACCGCGAGGGGTTATAATGTTTTTGAAAAGGTTTTTACAAAACGTTTTTTTTCTGACCCACTCACCTTTGTTTTTCGCCCGTCCAGGTTTAGTAGCTGTGCTTACGTGTAAATGGGGATTCTGGCAAATCTCAGGAGATGGTTATCTTCAGTGGTATAACCTTCATCCTATTTACTATATTGTCTTATGCTCTGACATCACGTGTGAAATGGGTTTAATCCCGCTCACCCGCGCACTCTTTTGATTAGGCACTTTTAGGTTTAAATTTATTCGCATCCCTTTTCCACTACACTACACTTTATGGCTTCGTTACCATCCAGGTGTCGGCCAACACAACTCGATTCGGAGTCTAAGTAGACATTTCGGGTCGGGGTGTGTCAATACACTACCCACTTCTGACCAACCAAATTTATCAACAACAAAAAAAACCTATATTTTCTCAATCACATTGTACATTCATCAATTTTTTTAGAAGAAAAAAAAATTTGGGTAAATTACATTTTGCTTCAAGTATGGGTGTAATTACAACCTCATACATCATCTTTAAAACATTACAATTTGATACACCAAATATGATTTGGTTGCAATTTCATACAATCCATTACATAATTTGTTAGATTGGCTGTTAAGTGATGATGTGGCAAATATGAGACCCATTTTTTAGTGAGGTGGATGTCCACTTGGTACCATGTGGATGAAAAAAATTATAAAATATAAAAATTATTTTTATTTAAAATATTTAATAAATAATTATTTAAAATATTTAATAAATAATTACAATATCCAAAAAAATATTAATCACCCCCCACCCTAACCCCACCCCACCGCACCCACACCCGCACTCGACCCCTTTTCCCTCTTTGATCCCTCCTCCAGCATCCCTACACCTCTTCTCCCTCTCATCGACCTCATCTTCCATAACCACCAACAACATGTCTCTACCCTCGACACCACACCTTCACCCACGACCAAATCGCAGCAATTGAAACCCAACAATTCAAATCTGGCGTGGTTTGAAATTGGGAATTTCTCGAAGTCGTCAAAATCGAAAGTCACCATTGTTGAAATCTAGCATGGTTGAAATAAGGAAACCTAAATGGACACGTGGGAGAGAGGACGGTGGGTCTGGTTGCGAATCGACGAAGGAGGTGGCGGAGGCTCATCCATGGTGACAACTCTGAGGTGGGTGGGTTCTTCCTGTTCTTCTTGTCCTTCAATGGCGAACCCATCTAGAACCAGATGGTCTTAGTTTTTTATTTCTTGAACCCCCACATGTACACATCCCACTCCAGATTCGTTGATCTCCATCCAGAAGCCCAAAAATGAAAATTTTTAGGGTGGGGCAGAGAGTGATGGGTTGTGAGTTGGTTTGGGGAGATGTTGCAGTGAGGGATTTAGATTTGGATTTGCTGGGTTTTATTAATACCAAGGATTTGCAGTGTGTTGGGTGAGGCGAGGGAGGGAGAAAGTTCAGGGAGTCGTGCAGTGCGAGAGATTTGCAGGGAGGAAGAAGGTTGGATGAGGAAGAAGGGGTTGAATATTCCCACTATTTTTTAGAAAGAAAAAAAAATCATATTTTAGTTTTTCTTTCTTAGAATTACATTTCTAAAAAAAATTACTTTTTGTTTGTCCCATGTGGCATATTATTGACTGCTAAGTTAGCAAAATAGTGGGACCTGCAATTGCCACACAGTTACTTAACGGTCAAACTAATAGTTTGACTAACAGATGTGTAATATTAAAATAAAATAATAAATAACGTATGAGATTGAAATATTTTAAAAATATTATATGAAGTTGTAGTTATACTAAAATTAAAGGGTGCAAACTGTAATTTAACCAAAAAAAAAAAAACATTCATATTGACCTAAAACAATAAATAAATTAAGCATGTGCCACACATTTAGTATGGGCAAATATTGTAACTGACTATTTTATTCTCTTGTTACAAAAAAGTTAGCTAACTGATTCTTTAATCCGACAGCTTTGAATGATCAACACCTACTTTTTGAATCAGGATCCTCGCCCGGATCCATTCCTATGAATCCCATAATCGTATCCGTTCATTGTATATCGTACGGTCAGAAATCATTTTAAATTTTAAATTTTAAATTCAAATATAAATAATACCTAACAAAAATTGACCGCACGATATACAATAAACGGACAGGATTACAAAATCCCGAGGATCCCTAAGGAATGGATCCTGGTTCCTACTTTTTCCCAATTGCACAAGAACATGGCTCATGCTGTACAAGTGAGGTCTATAAGGCTTCATAATATGTAACAACTTGGTGAACATAGGTGTGGTCCCACGTTCCCTTCCCTTCACAATGTTATTCTTGGTCATTTCCGGATCACACCTCTCCAAGACAATATAAAATGTTATTCATTTTGCAAACAAATAGAGGAGCTGAGCATAACCAACTTGACTTGTATTACAAAATTAATTATTACTTATATTAAGCGCTGCACTTTTTCGAAATATTCTTGTAAGTGCAATTTTTCAGCCGACCTATGCGGCTGACCGTAATTAAATTGGATGAAACAACGTTCTCCCTTTGCATTTAAACTAAGTCGAAGAATACAAAAATCTCCATATCGGAAAGTAACAAAATTCATTATGACTTATATTGAGTGGTTACATTTCTAATTACTCAAAAGTTTTTTATAAGGAACTTTAACGAAAAGCTCCCGGTATTATTTATTTTAACGAAAAATCACATTTTTATACTAAAAAGTCAATTTTGGTACTATTCATTTGCCCATTTATTTTGTCCTTATCGTTAAAACTCAAAATTTTCAAACCCTTTTCATTAGTTTTCCTTAAAATTTTCACAACAGAAGTACAGTGTTGTGCAGATAGCAAGATGCAAGTTGAGAGACAATATCATTGTGGCCAGTAAAAAATCTTGCTTTCGCGTTTGAATGACCTATATGTAATTCCTTCCTCTTATTTTAATTAGATTAGATCTTAAGAACATTATATACGGTGTATTAAAGTCACAAAAATACCTGAGTTCGGTGTCAATTTGTTAAGTTGTCTTTGTAAATGGCTAAAAGAACATATATGTTGTGGTTTGGTTGGTGAAATGGAATGAGATGTACATAAAATGAAGAAATTTATTGAGAAAAAATTGAACCTACTCTCCAATAACACGGAAGTGACTAAAATCTCACAAATATTTAGTATCATCATTTTCATCTGATGATTATATATACTAATTGGATGTCATTACATCATATATGACTGTCAAATAATGACAATAGTCTATACCTGTAAGATTGTAGTCAAATCTCAAATCTTAAATAACACATTCACCTCGCCTCCCACGTACTTCAAATTTACCGGTACTCTTATCTGCAATGCCTAATTCTTGTTTAGAAAGTGTTAAATTTAGGATGATGCTATCTACACACCCATTTTTACCTCTCACACACCTCTCTTAATTTTTGACCGTCAGATCGAATGATTTGAAGAATATTAATGGACAAAATTATTAGGATGCGTGTGAGGTAAAAAAGAGTGTGTGAATAGCACTACCCTAAATTTAAGATGTACCCTTCACTTTCACTCCGTCTTACCTTATGCATTGCAATGTCATATTTGTAGAGTAAATTTGATTTGGTTGGCTTTTAAGAGCATCTCCAGTGAGGGGCTATATATAGGGCTAAAAAAATTGTGGATATAGCTCATTTTAGAGCTCCGAGGAGAGGCTTTATAAAAGAATCTCTCCCAATGAGGGGTTTTTTCTTTCGAACTCTATATCAGGCTATATATATTTATTTATGTAGTAAATTGATTATGCGATAATTTTTTTGTGTTAACTTTTCTTAAGTTGATTTTTAAACGTTTTATCTTAAAAAAATTTATGAACCTTTCAACATAAAAAAGTTCAAACTCTAACAATGTTATATTTCATCACTTATGAACTGTTCGTTGGATTTGACTTTCTTATCTCAATCTCATTCGTTGAAAGATATAAACCCCCACTTCGCCGTTTGAAATAATTTGATTTTCACATACAACATAACAATTTACGTAGCACTAATTGGTAAATTAGTATCATACAATTTTGAAAAAAAATTATTTGAAAATTTCATCCACCAATGCCCATGAATGTTAAATCAATTTTAATTTTAATTCTTATGGAATTTAAAATAATAATTAATTAGCCAAATTGCAAGAAATTAGAAAGAGAAACGGTAGACATTGTCATAAGGCAATCAAGCTAACTCACTCTTCACCTGCTTGTATTTATCTCAACTTTATTAGGATATATGACACACCAGACCCGGAATGTCCACCTGAACTTCGAATCGAGCGGTGTTGGCCGCCACCAGAAGGGTGACGAAACCATAAAGTATAGTAATGTGGAAAATATGAATAAATTTAAACCAAAAGGTGCCTAAATATAAGAGTGCGCTTGTGAGCGGGAATGAACTCATTTCACACGTGATGTCGGAGCATAAGTAAAGTACAGTAAGGTAGGATGAGAATTATACCATCGAAGGTAACCACCTATACCAAGATTTGGCAAGAATCCTCGTCGACACGAAAGCTCAGAACTAGAACCTGGAGGGGCTAAAAAACAAGGGTGAGTGGGCCTAAAAATAAAGTTTTATCAAAAACCTTTTTGAAACATTATAACCCATCGCCATAAAACAAGTATAGTTTCCAAAATATACATACTACGTATAGTATGAAAATACTTACCGTAGCCTGCACTATCTCAAGAATTCAATACGTCACAATATATTTCGTAAGTAACCATCTAATGTTCGACAGTCACTTAATCTCACATAAACAAACGTATCATATTGAGTGCTCATCGACATATGCTGACACACGATTTCATGTAGAGGTATTCTGACATGAACATGACTGGGTGTAGTCAGTGGCGAAGCCAGGAATTGTTAAGGGGAGAGGCGAAATTTAGAAGGTTAAGAGGTCCCAATAAAACTTAAGTAAAAAGAAGTGTTCTTTACAACATGAGGAACAAGAAACACACAACAAAACCAAAACAAATCATTTTTGCATTTGACTACCACAGAACTCAACAGGTTTCACTGCCTAGAGAGAATTGACTAAGTAGAGAAAGGCATACCAGCTGAAAGATAGTTTTGGTTTTGCTACTAACCAAGACTTGAATGACAAACACATGAATACAGTTGAATAATAAACACATGAAACACGTTGAACCATACCTGCAGCATTCAACGCTAACTTAAGTTAGTGACTTACGCCAAAAGGGTATGGGCGTCTCCCTCCCTTAAGATGTCATCTTCAAGACCCTCGAATGTTGGAGTTTTCCTGAAATGTGAGCAGAAATTAGAAAATCATCTCCATATGACCTTTTCTAAAAAGGGGTGTGCTATCCACACACCCCTTTTTACTTCTCACACACCTCTTGTTGATTTCTGTCCCTTGATCTTCTTTAATTCATCCGATATGACGATTGAAAATTAAAAGGGTGTATGAGAAGTAAAAAAGGGTATGTGAATATCACACCCCTTCTAAAAATTGAAAATATTTTCTATGTTTCAAATAATCAATCGTCAAGGATAACTCTGCAAAATGCATTCTCCATCAACCAAGAGCTGAATGAGTTTCATAGATGTAGGAGGCCTTGAGATAAATAAAACCAACTGTTCAATACCATTCTCGAGTCTCAACCACCAATTATAATGTTAAATGAAAAATAATATCTTTCATATGTGAGTCAGTGAAGCAATAAAACCAAAACTATATTTCTCATCTTTCTTATCTGCCACAGAAAACCAGAACTATCAACTATAGGGTATTGATCAAATTGCTTCATTCTCGTAGACACATTTGGTTCTTATTCTTCAACAGATTCAGTTCCATAAATTTAACCAAAATAAAAACAAGAACAAAATTTGAACTTAGGAACAAATCCAATTCAACAGAAGATTTGGAATTAAAACATAACAGAGTTCAAGATTCAAGAACCCAACAAAATCTCTAAATCTAGAAAACAATTTATTTTTCAATCGTACATCCTACAACTTAATTTGGTTTGATTGAGACAGAGTAGATGATCAGATGATGGGTGAGGTGCTTATTTTGAGCCTTTGAGCATAAAAGAGAGACCGAGTGAAAAGGAGAGAGAGTAGATCAAGGACTAGAGAGAGGCTCAACGGTGGAGATCTAAACCAAGCTTCAAAACAAAACGAGCATTTCATTTATTTAGTTTTCCATCCCATGCCCAAAACGACGTAGTTTTGGCCCTGGTGTTTTGAAAAAAAGAAGAAGAAGAGAAACATAGCAGCTTCATCGTTGCAGCGCAACGCCCAAACCAGAACGAACCCAGATTTCGGCAGAGCAAAGGCGCAGAATTTTCACTTTCAATGGGGATTTACAACGAGTGGAAGGGCGGCTGACCCTCCTTGCCCCTATGTAGCTTCGTCACTGGGTGTAGTAATGAATTACGCTCTAGTAATACAATCACGTGAAGACTGGCGCTATGCGCATCACATACAAGTCCTAATTGCCTATAGCAATCTAGGACAGGACTGGCACCTACAATGGATCCAACGTGAGCATACCGTGCGATGTGAACATACATGTGAAAGACTGGCATTGGCCCCGGGCGAGTACTAACACTGGTGCAGCAACGATGAGCAGATAATGTAAATATGATCATGCCACAGTAATTCAACAATTCTAGTCAATATAATACTATTCCTGACCATAAATATAATTAAGGGAACCTCTTATAGTAAGCTTACATGTGCATCCCGTAGGATTACTTCATAATTTCCTAACAATAAGACATTTCTTATAAACGTTATTTTAATTATGGCAATCACGTAGAAAATTCATTAATATATATATATATATATATATGTGTGTGTGTGTGTGGAAACTAACCAATATATATATATATATATATATATATATATATATATATATATATATATATATATATATTATATAAGAGAAAAGACCCACCTACAAATCATGTCGTCGGGTCGAACCCTTCTTGCAGGCATCAAAGATCCTTGCGATGTGTTTCACCTATTGAAAGCCCAGTTGTGGTTGGTGTTGGCCAGAAGATTGATCTGAAAGTGGTCAGATGACCACGGTTTTCATTTCCCAGAAAACTGAAAAATTCTTCCCCGATGTTCGTGTGTTCCCAGCTTGGTCGTGGACGGAAGAAACTCGTCGAAAAAAGTCAAACTGATACAAACTCTTTCTCGGTCCGTACATGCCCAGGTGGTGTGGTAGTGTTATTGTTGCACCCTCTCGGTGCAAGTATATGAAGATGGAAAACTTTGAGATGAGAGAGTTTGGGAGTGTGAGGAGTAGGGTGAGGTGGTGATCTGGATTTTTGACGCTCGTCGGAGTGGCCACCATCGGAAGTGGCTGGTAGTGGTGGGTCGGTACTCGCCACTCTGGCGAATGTGGTATGGTGTGGCGTGGGCACTTTGCACTTGCAGAAAGAGAGAGATGAGAAGAAGCTGAGATAAAGGGAGAGTGTAAAGGTAAAGAGAGAGTGAGTGACAAATAAGAGATGGGCCGAGAATGTGGGAGACACGGAAGAGAGGAAGAAATTGAGTGTGGGCCCCACCGGCTTAAAAACAACACACACAAAATATCTCCCAATAAGAAGTTACCAAATTGCCTTTAACGTTTGTAAGTCCGTAAAATCTTCACCGTATCTCCAAATCTTATTCCGCTTGTACCCACACGTTCGTCTCATTGATACGTTAATGGGTCGTATGGCCCTTTAAACGATGGTCAACAAAAGTCAACAATCCTCGCCTCAAGGGCATTTTGGTAAATTCACATTTTAAAAATTCATAAGTTGCTATACATAAAATACTCAAGATAGAAAGAAAATATACAAAGAAGAAATCAAGCTAGAGCGGTTGCATAAAAGAGAGTGTCATTCCATCGCGATCGGATTGCAATGATTCCTCTTTCATGCCTCTAAACCCAAACTTTCATTCTCCTTCGATACAATACTAGAATATAAAATTCTTTATAAAAACATAAAGTCGAAAATAGATATATAATAACATAACATCAAAATACATATATAATAAAGCAAAGTTAAAATAGTTGTACTGAAATCAAAACCGAACATGGATAAATTTCACCTACGCACTCGTAGCATCACATACTATGAGAATAAGAGTGTAGTATCTTTGGTTCAAGCCCAACAATAGATAAATAAATAAATAAAAATACTAACGTAGATGGGCCTACTTATCCACTTGCTTAACAAATCTAACGAATAAGTTATCAATATTACAGTCTACAGCTTGCAATACCAACAACTCACTGTTGTCATGATAAGCAGGTAAAAAATTCCCGAGGGTTCATTATTACCATCTTGCCCCTCATTGGGAAATACACATAAATCGTCTGATTACTGCCTTAATCGCGCACACGTATTACCCCATCAGGTGATAACGTCACTAGCACACAAATTTGCTACATCGTAATTTCGATTCTTCAAATACCTGTTTGCAATACTCTTTCGTCAATTATGTACTATGCATAAAATCTCCATACAACGCTTTAAATGATATCACACCCAAATCGAAATAATAAGCGTCATTATGCGCTACTCAACAAATATAAGTGTCTACTACAA
Organism: Heteromeles arbutifolia; assembly: GCA_024362995.1. Taxonomy (NCBI): domain Eukaryota; kingdom Viridiplantae; phylum Streptophyta; class Magnoliopsida; order Rosales; family Rosaceae; genus Heteromeles; species Heteromeles arbutifolia. Next base: position 10,536,045 of record JANCRC010000019.1, read on the forward strand.
TCATCCTAAAACTATAGAACGGATAAACTCAACATGCCATGAAGGTCCAGATAATTCGTTTAGACTGGCTGTTAGTCTGAGGGTAAAGAGTGGTACCGGATAACAACTTTGTACTCATAGCCGTCAAGAAGACTTCCCAAGACTTGGAAGTGGAACACGTATCACGGTGAGATATAGTAGTGACATGCACACCATGTAGTCCGCAACGCCTTAGCAAGCAGATTCATAGTGAATTTCTCTTGAATTTAGTGAAAAACTATGTCAAGAAGGCTAAAAGAACACTCAAGAATTTGAGGGTCAAAGCAAGCATCAAATCTAGAGTACAAAATAACTTGATTGAATGCATAGCTTCCAGAATATTCAATCACCAACGGTAAAGATCCATTCAACAGAGTATTTGTTGGGTGATTGAGGAATTAAAGATCATGATTAAAATTCTAAGGTTCGAGTGATTCTCCTAGACGGTTTGACTGCTTAAAAAAAGAAGTACGTAGTGTAATAGGGTAGATATGTACTCACGGTTGACTGAAATCTTTTCCAGCACAAGAAGATGAATGTAGAATCACAGTCAGAGTAGATGTTGATCGAAACACCAGAAAATCTGAAAAATTCAAGAATGAGAAATTTTACTAAATGATATAAATGTAGTCTCCCTGGACCAACGGAAAATGAGTTGACTTGTCAGTCAGTCGATAATCACCGAGACATCATCATAATCTTTACATGTACAAGATACCTCGTATAGGGAGTTTATGGTGATTTTTCCCCATCTCCATTTGGATACAAGAATGGGACAGAATAGGCTAAAAATGTTCAAGTGTACATATATCGGTTGCCATGGTAAATAGTAACTACATTTGCATAACTATGGTGATACACGATAGTGCAATCGTAGGCATTGATTTGGTTTTTCCATCGTCGCTGTCGGAAATTTAGTTCCTTCCAAATAAAGATGTATTTGAGAGGTCTAAGGTTAGTAAAGATTTTGGACACGTTTCTCCACATAGAGGTGTCACCTAGTTGTCAAGTAAAGATGATAATTATTGACTCTAGGTCATAAGTAAGATGGTTCATTTCGTACGGTTCCAACTGTTGGGAAACATAAGCGATATCTCGTCATGCTGCATCTACGTAGCCAAAATGTCCAGAGAAAACGTCATCGTGGATTTCGAAATTATCGATGTTATCAAAAAGTGTACGAACAAGGTTAGGAAATAGACAACACCTCAGTTGTCACAACTTTAATCATATTCCACGTCTCAACTAAACTAATTTTTCTTCAACCAACTTGGGAAGAAAACGCTACAGTTGAAAAGTCGTTAACAAATTGCCAATAAAGTCGATAAGGCCAAGGATATCTCGTACTTCACAATAATTTATGGGAATGTCACATTTCTTTAGCTACAACCTTTTTGGGAAAAATGAAAAGAATATCGTTTGTTGAGATCACGTCTCCCAAAAGTACCAATTTAATCAAAACTAACATTTGAGGAATTTGGTATAAGGCTGATTGTCAGTGTTTAGAGGATTTGATCTTGTTGCTAGGATAGATGAGAAAGTCATCGGTAAGACTACTACAAATTCATCAAGCTATGGAAGCAAACTCGAACTCTAAAAGTTGGTTGGGTAGACCATCAATTTGCAGTATGGGTTAACGGTTTTAATCGTCACCTGATTGAGTTGCTAAAATCTAGGTATAATCCTAAGATTTAATCTTTTGCCTTATTGAATAGGTTCGAGGTTCCCAAAGGTAAAGTATTTGGTTGGGTAAATTCCTATTTGGTAAGTTTATGTAACTAAGTTTTCTCAGGTTGTCATTGTTAACCAGTCTATCAGTCGCACCACTAATTAACACATATATGATATTTTGATATCATTCACTACCCTGAAACTATGAACCGGCGTTTTGGCAAAAAGGTATTACTCATAGATACTAGTACATAAGTCTGGTATCAGAAATCATACCACCTAAATACTGGTTCACAGGTCTTGGATATCAGATAGTAGCATCAATTAGTAAAGCAATCTTAGGCTGATTACAGGTTAAAGCCTGCTCGGGTAGATGGTTTCAGATGATTGATAAGGAACTGGTCCAGTGAGGTGGTTTCGTTGATTCTAGGAGAAATTGATTACAGCTTTGGGATTTCTACTACCCGAAGGTATGACAACTCATACTCACCAGCCTATACTCATCGACATGATGAGTACAACATTGAAAGGAAATCTGGGAACCAGTGTTGGTTGGAATGTCCTAAGGCCGGAAAAAAAAGGAATTTGCTAATAATTTACTTTAGAACGGACTTAAATGGAAGTCAAACTTCCTCCTGAAGATCCAGAATGATCATTAGTGCGTTTGAAAATGTTAGTGCTATCGAGGACCAAAAGTGACTGTCCCCAGATGTTCTACCGTCGAGTGCTACCACTTTAGCACCAGGTTATCGCTCAAGACATTTCTGGAATCTCAACGAAAGTAAACTTCGTAGGAATTCTGATAGATGGTATACTAACGGATACTGCCAAGGAATCAAAACTATTATTGGTTTCCTAACTCGAAAGGGTTGGTAGAGATGACGAGATAATAATAGTGGGATAGGTTGATAAATCTACAGTGGTACACAATTACCGACATATTAGCCCTACTTCAGCGCCACAAACTCGTCTCCAAATCAGGATTTTCCTTGGCAAGGAATTTCTTTGTTTAATGTCTAGAGGCGATCGCCAAAATGTTCTTCTAGAAGGTCAATAAGTTGTCCAAGTCTATCACAACTTAGAAAAGCTAACACATTTTTCGTGCTTGACGAAATGGCAAGATTCAGAAATTAGGCTCAAGAACTGAGAATGCTTACATCACGCGTGCGATGTATGCAATACTGCCCAAACTTATGCTTTGATACCCAACTGACACACCCCGACCCAGAATGTCCACCTGGACTCCGAATCAAGTTGTGCTGGCCGTCACTAAGAGGGTGACGAAGCCATAAAGTGTAGTGATGACGAAAATATGAATAAATTTAAACCTAAAAGTGCCTAAATATAAGAGTGCGCTTGTGAGTGGGAATGAACCCATTTCACACGTGATGTCAGAGCTTAAGTAAAGTACAATAAGGTAGGATGAGAATTATATCATCGAAGGTAACCACCTATACCAAGATTTGGCAAGAATCGTCGTCGACACGAAAGCTCAGCACTAGAACCTGGAGGGGCGAAAAAACAAGGGTGAGTGGGCCTAAAAATAAAGTTTTATAAAAACCTTTTTGAAACATTATAACCCCTCGCCGTAAAATAAGTATAGTTTCCAAAATATACATACTACGTATAGTATGAAAATGCTTACCGTAGCCTACAATATCTCAAGAATTCAATACGTCACAATATATTTCGTAAGTAACCATCTAACGTTCGGCAGTCACATAATCTCAAATAAACAAACGTGTCATATCGAGTGCTCATCGACATTTACTAACACACGAGTTCATGTAGAGGTATTCTGACATGAACATGACTGGGTGTAATAATGAATTATGCTATAGTACTATAATCACGTGAAGACTGACGCTATGCGCATTACATACGAGTCTTAGTTGCCTATAGCAATCTAGGACAGGACCGGCACCTACAATGGATCCAAAGTCAGCGTACGGTGCGATGTAAACATACACGTGAAAGACTGGCCCTGGCCTTGGGCGAGTACTAACACTGGTGCAACAACGATGAGCAGATAATGTAAATATGATCATGCCACATTAATTCAACAATTCTAGTCAATATAATACTATTCTTGACCATAAATATAATTAAGGCATCCCCTTATAGTAAGCTTACCGATGCATCCCGTAGGATTACTTCATAATTTCCCAACAATAAGACATTTCTTATAAACGTTATTTTAATTATGGCAATCACGTAGAAAATTCATTTATATATATATATATATATATTATAAAAGAAAAGGCCCACTCACAAATCATGTTGTCGGGTCGAACCCGCCTTGCGGGCATCCAAGATCCTTGCGATGTGTGTCACCTATTGAAAGCCCAGTCGTGGACGATGTTGGCCGAGAGATTGGTCTGAAAGTGGTCAGATGACCACGGTTTTCATTTCCCAGAGAATTGTCCTCCCGATGTTCCTGCGTTCCCAGCTTGGTCATGGACGGAAGAAACTCGCCGGAAAAAGTCAAATCGATACAAACTCCTCCTCAGTCCGTACACGCCCAGAGAGCTCAGTTCTCGAATGGAGGTTGGTAACTGGTATTGTGGTGGTGGCTTAGTGGTCAGAGGGATTGCCAGGGTGATGAGGTGGTGTGGCAGTATTACTATTACACCCTCTCAGTGCAAGCAGATGAAGATGGAAGACTTAAAGATGAGAGAGTTTTTGGGAATGTAAGGAGTATGGTGATTTTTTGTCACATGACTATGTTTGGCCTATGGTCCTTTGGTCCCTTTGGTTGAAAATGGTATGAAATATGGCCTAACACTGTTTATTAAAATATAATTGTTTGGAGGACTATAGGATTAAAGAGAGCACTTTGGTCCTCCTTCAATTGGAAATGGCTTAATCTTAAAATATAAAAAATGTCCATTCTCCAAAAAGAACAAAGGTGGAATTTGAGAGATATTAGGAGGGACAAGAAGGTCAAGAAGGTCAAGACAAGTAATAGGGAAGATACATTGTCAATTACTTTTGCAGTTGAAACTGTTCACGTCTGACAAGTGACAGCTCCTCCTTAAAACAGAAATCCAAGTGCAGAGAGAGAAACAAGAGAGAGAAAGATAGAGAAAATAAAGAAACAAGAGAGAGAAATAAGAGAGAGAAAGAGAGAAAGAAAGGAATCCCAACGACCGAGAGAAAGATAGAGAGAGAAACTAGAAAGAGACATAAAGATAATAAAAATATCGGCAGAAAGAGAAAAGAGAGGATGAGTTAAAAATTAGGTTTTGGGAACAACTGGGATGTGATCCCGTACGCGCCCTTCCTGCGCGTGCTACTCGCTACTCTACCCCTCTCTCTCCTATCTCTCTGGGCAGAATTTTCTGTTCCGCCATCAGTCCTTTGATGACCGCAGCGTGATCCGATTCTCTCTCCTCTCTCCTCTCTCTCTCTCTCTCTCTCTCTCTCAAGTTGAATCATGGCAGCGGTTTTGGATCACAGTCCCTTGGATATGTTTGAGAAAATGAGAATTTAGTGAAGAATAAGAAGAAGAAGCAGATATATCTTCACCTTGGTACTCTCTCTCTCTCCTCTCTCTACATTTCCAATTTTTGCAGAAAGATGTGTTTTTGGAGATTGGGTTGCTATGTATAGAGAAATTGGTACATGGGATTTGTGTTGCTTGAATTATATTGCAGTAGTTGGGTGTGGAATGTGTTGTCTGATTGTTGTTTCCTGGTTCTTTGTTGTTTGAGTTGTTAAAAAGTAATGATTTTTTGGGTTTTCAATTTTATTTCAGGAGTTTGATGCATTAATAGTAATAGTACCTTTACTACGAAGTAGTTTGGTTGCATAACAATTTCCATGGGCCATGTGAGTAGATTATCCACAAAACCATTTTCTGGATTTCCCCAAATACCAGAAATGATAAAACATGATATTAACCTTTCTCACAACTAGGTTATCATCTCATCAAGAGTGATAAATTTGTCGACGTTGTGGTTGATGTGGGGAACGAATTCCAGACAAGCGTAGAAGAGAATTAGATGGGTTACCACAGTTGCATCTGAGTCCAAATCTTCTGCACCCAAAAATCCCTCTTTGTGTCTTTGTTAATTGAACCAAACATAATTAATGTTAATTTGATAATAATTAAAATAATAAAAAATAAACCAAATTATCAGCCAATTAACAAAGACACGGCACATGGGTTTTTGGGTGCAGAACATCTCATCTCGTTGCAACTAGGATGATAGAGGTCTCATTAATTGGTTACTCAGGTTCAATGGATGTTTTACATTTTGTTTTACATTTTTTGAACTTATTTGTGGATAGGCTTATTAATTAATTTGCCCCTGGAACTGCCATTTAGTCTCATTTTACCCTTTTAAACTTTTTTTTTTGGTCACTTTGCCATCTGAAACTGCCATTTTCATCCATTTCTTCAAGTAGACCTTACATTAAAGGGTAGTATGGACATTTCATTTGTTAAGCAGGCAGAAATAAGCCCCATGCTTGGCAACATGGCACTTACGTAGAGATTTTGGGTGATCATCACATATTTACCAAGCCAAATGTGAATTGTGGCGAGAAGAGTTGGAGAAACAAATTAGGGTTATGTGAAAGAGGAGAAAGGAATTTAGGCATGTGAATCCAGTCCTTAAGTTCAGTCAACAATTAATATCCATACTACCCTTTAATTTAAGGCCTATTTGACGGAATTGACAAAAATTTGGTGAACTGAGACTAAATGAAATGAAAATGGCAGTTTCAGGGGCAAAGTGAGGCAAAACAAGTTTTAGGGGGTAAAATTAGAAGGGGAAAATTAATTAAGAAGCCTTAATTATAATTAGTTCAATCACGAAGAATTGCATTTGGATTGATTACGGTGACGTTACTTTTAATTGCGGTAAATTTAGTTGTTGGTCAAACTATGGAGGAAAGGAGAGGGAAGGATAGGTGGTTTAAAATAGATTATCACTAGAAAAAGTCGGTGGGGGTGAGATCATAGCTAAAAAGCTAGTGAGAGAATACAACAGATATTTTTACAAACTCTTCCTTCAAACGGCAAAGAACAAGATTTTAGTTGCCAGTTTGAATGGTTACTTAATGGTTTCTGTACAGTGATTTCTATAGAAACCACTTCTTATTACTTGCAATTAGACAGAGATTCGTAGGGACTAGGCATGAAGTACATTGTGGAAATTGTTTATAAATTCTGTCATGCTCAAAGATGCAAATCTGATTTGATGTAATTACATAAACAGAAAAAATGTTGATGCGCGGAGATCGTGATCTGAATTCAGTGCAAGCATACACTGGTTCTCTAAACGACGTTTTGAGGAAGACTATGCTCAGCCAGGAGATTGTGTTTAAAAAGCAGGTATTAGGATACTCTAAATCACGGGATAAAAGTTGAGTCATGCCCTGACATAATTTAGGACCACAGTTTTTTGTTCATCTGCATGATTCGTTATCGTATAAAAAAAGCTTTGCAATGGGAAAACCTTGTTGTCTATTGATGTTATGTAAGGCATGAGAAAACAGAAATCCAAGTGCAGAGAGAGAAACAAGAGAGAGAAAGATAGAGAAAATAAAGAAACAAGAGAGAGAAATAAGAGAGAGAAAGAGAGAAAGAAAGGAATCCCAACGACCGAGAGAAAGATAGAGAGAGAAACTAGAAAGAGACATAAAGATAATAAAAATATCGGCAGAAAGAGAAAAGAGAGGATGAGTTAAAAATTAGGTTTTGGGAACAACTGGGATGTGATCCCGTACGCGCCCTTCCTGCGCGTGCTACTCGCTACTCTACCCCTCTCTCTCCTATCTCTCTGGGCAGAATTTTCTGTTCCGCCATCGGTCCTTCGATGACCGCAGCGTGATCCGATTCTCTCTCCTCTCTCCTCTCTCTCTCTCTCTCTCTCTCTCTCACAAGTTGAATCATGGCAGCGGTTTTGGATCACAGTCCCTTGGATATGTTTGAGAAAATGAGAATTTAGTGAAGGATAAGAAGAAGAAGCAGATATATCTTCACCTTGGTACTCTCTCTCTCTCCTCTCTCTACATTTCCAATTTTTGCAGAAAGATGTGTTTTTGGAGATTGGGTTGCTATGTATAGAGAAATTGGTACATGGGATTTGTGTTGCTTGAATTATATTGCAGTAGTTGGGTGTGGAATGTGTTGTCTGATTGTTGTTTCCTGGTTCTTTGTTGTTTGAGTTGTTAAAAAGTAATGATTTTTTGGGTTTTCAATTTTATTTCAGGAGTTTGATGCATTAATAGTAATAGTACCTTTACTACGAAGTAGTTTGGTTGCATAACAATTTCCATGGGCCATGTGAGTAGATTATCCACAAAACCATTTTCTGGATTTCCCCAAATACCAGAAATGATAAAATTTCCCCAAATACCAGAAATGATAAAACATGATATTAACCTTTCTCACAACTAGGTTATCATCTCATCAAGAGTGATAAATTTGTCGACGTTGTGGTTGATGTGGGGAACGAATTCCAGACAAGCGTAGAAGAGAATTAGATGGTTTACCACAGTTGCATCTGAGTCCAAATCTTCTGCACCCAAAAATCCCTCTTTGTGTTTTTGTTAATTGAACCAAACATAATTAATGTTAATTTGATAATAATTAAAATAATAAAAAATAAACCAAATTATCAGCCAATTAACAAAGACACGGAGAGGGCACATGGGTTTTTGGGTGCAGAACATCTCATCTCGTTGCAACTAGGATGATAGAGGTCTCATTAATTGGTTACTCAGGTTCAATGGATGTTTTACATTTTGTTTTACATTTTTTGAACTTATTTGTGGATAGGCTTATTAATTAATTTGCCCCTGGAACTGCCATTTAGTCTCATTTTACCCTTTTAAACTTTTTTTTTTGGTCACTTTGCCATCTGAAACTGCCATTTTCATCCATTTCTTCAAGTAGACCTTACATTAAAGGGTAGTATGGACATTTCATTTGTTAAGCAGGCAGAAATAAGCCCCATGCTTGGCAACATGGCACTTACGTAGAGATTTTGGGTGATCATCACATATTTACCAAGCCAAATGTGAATTGTGGCGAGAAGAGTTGGAGAAACAAATTAGGGTTATGTGAAAGAGGAGAAAGGAATTTAGGCATGTGAATCCAGTCCTTAAGTTCAGTCAACAATTAATATCCATACTACCCTTTAATTTAAGGCCTATTTGACGGAATTGACAAAAATTTGGTGAACTGAGACTAAATGAAATGAAAATGGCAGTTTCAGGGGCAAAGTGAGGCAAAACAAGTTTTAGGGGGTAAAATTAGAAGGGGAAAATTAATTAAGAAGCCTTAATTATAATTAGTTCAATCACGAAGAATTGCATTTGGATTGATTACGGTGACGTTACTTTTAATTGCGGTAAATTTAGTTGTTGGTCAAACTATGGAGGAAAGGAGAGGGAAGGATAGGTGGTTTAAAATAGATTATCACTAGAAAAAGTCGGTGGGGGTGAGATCATAGCTAAAAAGCTAGTGAGAGAATACAACAGATATTTTTACAAACTCTTCCTTCAAACGGCAAAGAACAAGATTTTAGTTGCCAGTTTGAATGGTTACTTAATGGTTTCTGTACAGTGATTTCTATAGAAACCACTTCTTATTACTTGCAATTAGACAGAGATTCGTAGGGACTAGGCATGAAGTACATTGTGGAAATTGTTTATAAATTCTGTCATGCTCAAAGATGCAAATCTGATTTGATGTAATTACATAAACAGAAAAAATGTTGATGCGCGGAGATCGTGATCTGAATTCAGTGCAAGCATACACTGGTTCTCTAAACGACGTTTTGAGGAAGACTATGCTCAGCCAGGAGATTGTGTTTAAAAAGCAGGTATTAGGATACTCTAAATCACGGGATAAAAGTTGAGTCATGCCCTGACATAATTTAGGACCACAGTTTTTTGTTCATCTGCATGATTCGTTATCGTATAAAAAAAGCTTTGCAATGGGAAAACCTTGTTGTCTATTGATGTTATGTAAGGCATGAGAAAAACAGAATTGTATCATTTCCGCTTTTCTGCTTCATTTTGGAAGATTGTAAACTTTGGGTTTCACTCTAAAGTAGGCTTCACTGAAGTGGCCTTACATGTGTTTAAGATGCATATTGGGAAACATGTGAAAAAATAAGATAGATTCCACTGTATATAATTTTCGCTACTGATTTTCATACAGGTTCATCAACTCCATCATCTATATAGGATACAGAAGACGCTGATGCAGAACCTTGGCTGGATGGAGTTTGGTAGATACAATTATAACATAGCTGGAGCTGAGTCGAATCTTTTACCTCTGAAAAATTATGCTAGAGATGAACCTATGGTAAGTGAATCTTTCACTTCCTACATGTCGTGAAGAGTGGTTTGATGATAAAGAGGAGTGGAAGCAGCCACCGCTTGTGCTCCCATTTGGCCCTTGTTTGTTTTGTTGCAGTGTATTTGGTCTTTTCAAACTGACAGCAGTAGGTCTAATAAAGAATATATGGACCGAAATTTGGTTTTGCCTATGTAACAAACTTATCATCTAATGGAAGACGTGACACATAACCGAGCGCAATGGCGTTCTAGGATTCATATAGCCGACCCCACTGAGTGGGAAAAGGCTTTGTTGTTGTTGTTGTATGTAACAAACTTATCAACTAATTTTGTCAGGATCTATCTGCATTTACTGTGGCCAGCGGCAGAGATAAATGAAACATCTTGTCTCTAGAGATGGGTCGATGACTAACCTAGTTTCATTTGTACTACTTATAATTTGTGGTGTTATTGTGATGAGCTGGTGCTTGTCTTTGAAGTTCGCTTTACACAGTTCAAATTTCAGGACTTGTTAGAAGGGTGCAAGGGTGTAGATGATAAGATCCAGCCGAGGACTCAGCTTAAACTTCCCTCAGACCAATTTCTTAGCTATATTGGTAAGAATCTCCAGAAGGATAATAATATTGCTTGAAAGTAACTCTGGAACTTAGGTGATCTGTGTTGTGATAATTTCGCAGATCCAGCTGAGGTGAAGTTTTCCCTGAGCATTCAAGAGGACAATAGGATAGAGGGAGGTACTATGAGGACTTGGTTTGATTTAGAAACTCATTCCGGCTTGCAACACGTGATTGATTTAGAAGAATCGATTGAAAGGACATCAAATGAGGGTTTGGAACAGTCACCTTCATTCAGCAGTACTGCTCCAATTACAAGCGTCGGGGGCACCCACAATTTAGAAGTTTCTGTCCTTTTTGATCCGATCATCTCAAGTAGTGTGAAGAAAAATCTATTGTTTCATGCTGCCGAGAGTTACCCTCATTTAGATGGCGGGGAGAGGAATCCTTTCAATCAAGGTACGGGTTCAGTCATCTGTGCACAACTGTTTACATGGCATTGAGTTTCTGAAATTTCAGTCTTGTCAAATTTTAAAATTTGTGTTGGTCTCTTTTTCAGGATTAGAAAAGTGTTCCGGTGGCATTGCCATTAACAATTCTTCCACCAGGAGGGAGCTGTTCGGTTCATATGAAACATGGGTTCTGGACCTCAACAAAATTCAGCATGATGATTCATCTTGTCTCTCAAATGATCGTACAGTAGCCCATCTTTCAACCGCTAGCTCGTCACATTTACGCGGATTAGTTGGCAAGGTAGAGGAGGGTACTCATTGTTTCGGGACTGGGAAAAAGCAAAATAGTAATAGCTCAATTGAAAGTTCTGAAAGGTTTCAAAAATACAATGCTGGAAATTTCAAAGTTGATGGATCGAGCATAAGCGGAATGGGCAATGAAAGCTTGGAGGCTGCGTCTAGATCAAAGATAGACCTCTGTGAAGCGGTTGGTTTCCGCAGTAGTGACCCCAGTAATGGAAACAATGGGTTCATCATGAAACTCCTAAACAGTCGAAGTAGTTCGTGTACTTCTGCTAAACAAGTGAATTGTGAGAACAACAAAATAGAAGACCCCGTATTTCCATATACTGATAATTGTCAAAACACTGATCAAGATGGACATGGCAATATATCTTCTGCTTCATGTAAACCATGCTGCATTGCCGAAGATGATTCCAGCAGCGGAAAGACTATGCAGTCTGAGATTGAATACGGAAACTCAAATCCCCTTTCCGTTGATCAGTTTTCAGGAACACATGTAGGGTCTCAAGTTTCAGAAACCTTAATGGGTGAGCAGGACCGAAGATCTTCTGACAACAATGAATTAAAACACAAAGACCTCAACAAGGGAGGAGATTCAGCTGAACTGGATGTTTTGATCAGAGCAGCAGCTGAAGCACTTGTCGGAATCTCATTGGAGAGTTCATCCTGTTATCAAGATTGCGCTTACGAAGTAGGAGGTTCAACAAAGATGGAAACGAAGGAGAGTGAACAACCCCAGTGTTCTTCTGATTCTTATGAGTTACTCACACTAAATCTAACAGGGAGCACTGAAGATAACTATTGCGTGTCATCAAAGCCTTCTGAAGTAAATTACAATGACAGTAAGGAATTTGGCGTTAAGTTGAGAAGGGGGAGGAGAATGAAAGATTTTCAGAGGGACATTCTTCCTGGTCTGGCTTCTCTTTCCAGACATGAAATCCGTGAAGATATTACCATTATGGAGACAGTTTTAAGATCAAGGGAGTACAAAAAATTAAGAGGCAAGGTGGTTGATGGTCAGAGCTGGTGTACTCCTGTCAAGAACAAACGTTCGCGACTCAACTATTTTCCGCGGAGGAAAAGAAATTTACGAGAAGCTTGAAGTTGAGAATGATTAGAGATTGTGGAAGTATCTATTTGTACCAGTGGCTGCATATAACCGTAAGCTAATTTTCGGGCTTTAGAATCATTCAATTACCTTTCTGATTCATGTTCTGATCTCAGTATTGGTTGCCGGATAAGTGTTCATTCAGAAATTAAAAAATAATGGTTGAGAATTGTTATCATTTATTGTTGTGCTTTCGGGTGAATTATGAAAAATGTAAAATTTTTCCTGTCACATTCCTGCAATCTGAAATGAAGTGAAAAGGTTTGTGCCGGATGAGTTCACCAGGATAGTGTGTGCCAACTTTTCTGATTGAACCACAAAATTAATGTCTTCTTCATATAAAATACATTTTTTTTGGTCAAATGATGGATTTTGTTAGATTAGTCACCGACGAGGTTTGAAAATACCATGTAATGAAGAGACTTTGTAAGAAAAATAATAGTGGAATTGGGAAAAATTTGTTCAAGTAGGGAATATGTAACATGTTCTAAATACATGTTTGTGCGACTTTTGTTCACTTCGCTTCGATTTTTCGTTTGTTTTGTTTTAGCATTCAAGTTGGCCGAAGTTATAGTTGAATGCCTCGTCCGAAGCTTAACCAAACCAAATGAGGAGTTCTATGGATACAATAATTTGCGAAAATTCTATTATGTATCAATGTATGACATGAACCAGAGCAATGGATTCAATAAAAATCCCGTTATACTTGAGATCCCCATGATTTGATTATACACAATCCCAGGAAATTAATAAACTATCAAGTAAAGTGATGAGTGGAAGCAAAGCGACTGATTGCCACCCTTTGGGAGCAAGCATGCTTCAATCATGAACACATGAGGATAAAGTGGCGAGGGTCCAACCAAGCCTTGATCAGTGAGAGAGACTGCTAGCTATGTTGTTTGGTTGGCTGGTTAATTAGTTGGATTAGATTCATGGATAAGTGGAATAATGCTACATAAAAACCCAAGTCATCACTAAAGTCTTCTAATCCTTATGTTTCTTCTTCTTTGCTTGTGCATGCCCCACAATATTCTTTAGGTCATTGCATTAGACATGACATCTTCTTCGCTGTTGATCTGTTGGTAAGGGTACAATATTGTACATGCAGCCACTGAATTGACATTAAAGACGTTTTTCCATTACCCTGAAGGTATTACGAATTTGGTCTTATCACTACGCATCCTGAGTGGATCCAACCCTTTGATCCTTAGAATGATGCTTGCCTTATTTGTTATGCTGGCACTAGTTACTTATCAAACTCGCGCAAGGCATGTTCCCAAATGGTTATGTCTTTACTGTTAGGGAATACCACTATATCTTGAAAGTTCACAAAATAAACCATAATTGCGAATTTTTCGAATCGTTCCAAGACTCACTACACCTCATTATGCTACACGTTAGAGACATGGCTGAGAGCTCTTATTGAGCACATTTGAAGTACTTATGGTTTTTTATCCATCATTGAGTCTCAATGACGATCCATGAAGAAAATAAGCATGTATCAACTAGACCAAATACATGATACTTCAACAAAGACAACACTAAACATATTGCACCCTCATCACATTAGCAAAGCACAAAGTCAAGCAGATCTGATCCAAGATAACGTTGCTGACCTCTTCTCGAAGTCACTGCTGAGGTCAACATTCCAGAAGCTTGTCTAAGGAATTGGTATGCGCAAACTATCTCATGTGCAATGCTTGTAGTTCTCATTTGGAATTTTTGTCCAACTCAGGGGGGAGTATTCAAAAGTATACTCACTTGACCTTAATGTACTCTTTTTCCCTAAAATTAAGAGCATTTTTCCCCTTTGGATTTTTGCTACCTGCTAAGGTTTTTAACAAGGCACCCATCCTAAGCTGGTCATACCCTTTTGTGCGTTCTACTTGTGTCTTGAAGGTGTTTAGTGTTGACTTAATGCAACTTCTCATTTTTCTCTTTATACTATGGGTTTTATCCTACCTTAGGTTTTATTATAGTGAGGTTTTGTGAGTTTTACTACCTATGCATTCTTCCGTTTCACTCATCGTGCCAACTAGATGAGACGACTTCATCAATTGTTCTTGTTTCATCGTTGAAGACCTGATGCGACATTTGTTTGGGTATTTATTACAAACTGGGGAACTATTGCAGTCCTAAATTAGTCAAGAATGTAGTTTTGTAAATCTTTATAGGATTCTATAATATCTTTGAGATGGTTTCTTAGTTGTAATGTATTACTTAAAAGGTCAGGATTGTCAATTTTTTACGACTATAAATAAAGATATGATGGGGTGAAAAACCGTCTCTAGAGAATCACCAAATTCTCTTTTCTCTCCGTTGGCCGCCAGCCCTTTCCTTTTTTTCCCTTAGTAAAATTAGGCCTACAACAATGACATTATATTACAATTATGTGCCTCGCTGTCAAGCTGAGGCTCGATTTGGTAGCCATATCACTCACAAATCTTTTGTAAACAATCCTAAAGACCCACTAATTTGTCTGAAGTAATTTCTAGCCTGGATATACCTACCATCTTGGAATCATTGAAGATAAACATACACTAGAGAAACATTAGAAGATCTCACGGGCTTGACACTTGAGATATGTAAATAACATTCTGTCCGAGGCATAAGACAGCCATTATTTATTCAAGCATACCAACCACCATGTAATGATTTTCGTATGGTTTACAAATATGGTATAAATAAATGGTCTCCCTTGCATTATCGTTTTTCTTTTAACAAGTGAATCAATGTATATTAGAATTTTCACTTAAAGACAACACATATTCAATAATAGTATCCCTTTTTTTGTTTGTAATAGTGTCCCTTTCTCTATAGAAGCGATATTGGAGGATGAGGGAATCCGAACTTTCCTCTTGTATCGTCAAACCGTCCATTTTTGCTCCATTTTCGTATTGTCCCACTTCACATTATTCATTAGACCTTAGGCAAAGGAGTGAATGTTTTCAACCATATGAGTTATAAATTATTTGTCATTTTAGTGCCCGTTGAGTTTATCTTTATTGTCTCCTTGAGAGGAATAAAAAAATCGTCTTTCATTGAACATTTATAAAACGTTCTATTCCTTACTCGGACTTTTCATACATCTAATTATGGCTTTTCTCTTTTCTACAAGTTGCATTCGTTTACACTTTCTCGACATTGGATACTCCTTTCTGAGCGATGTAGGATTTTAATCTTTCATTTCAATAGTGTATATCCTTACAGAAATATATATCGAAGAATGAATCATTAAGGTACTTTGAGAAATACGATGTATTACTTATTTTTTTCACCAAAACTGTGCTCCAACCAATGCTTATATTGAAGGGAACTTTAACGAAAAGCTTCCGGTACTGTTCACTTTAACGAAAAATCATATTTTTACACTAAAAAGTCATTCCTGGTACTATTCACTTTGTCATTTATTTTGTCCTTATCATTAAAACTCAAAGTTTTCAAGCCATTTTCATTAGTTTTCCTTATATTGAATGATGGGTGTAGATTGTTGCATGAATGGGGTGATGAGTGCTAGCAGAAGAAGGTGTGGTATAAAGTTGGGCACCATCCTATGTTATTTATTCTCAACCATTGGTGATGCCTAATTTGCTCAAGTGGGAGGGCCCGATATCAGTCTTTGACATCGATAATAAGCATAAGCCGCATGAAAATCCATCGAATTATGGTCGATGTAGAAAAACAAGTTTGAAGGTTATTGCAGTCAACCGTTTTACATGATTTGTCCCCTTGAGACTGCATCTGCATGCTCCCTTTTCTTCTCGATTATTCTTACCAAAAGCAGAATTTATGATTACTTAGTCTTGGATAAATGTATAGAACGAGATTGATGTCGACATAAGTTGGTGATTTTATATTTTTTATGTGATTCGACAAGCAAGTCCTCTATTTTGGTCCTCACTAGAATGTTATCGATTTGACGGTGTTCTAATGAGAGCAAAGTGGAAGATATGTATATACTTGGACGGGCAAAAATATTGAGATCAATGTTACTAAAACCTGAACTATCAAAAAGTAGGTCAATAATGTAGATACGCTTGAACAATATGTCATAATATATCTTCCACGAGATGATCAATTTGGTAAAATCTACGTCTAAAGACAAAATTTTCTCTTTTACATTAAACAAACAAATGTGCACATATGCATTCAACAAGCTAGAAGTTACTCAAGGATCAACGTTGTTATCGTATACTTAATTACCTGTCCATTCTAGGTAACTCATGTATACAACTTACAAGTATACTCCTATATTAATTTGTGTAGTTAATATGATAAATTGTTGTATGAGAAAATTGATCAACCATCTAGTACAAGCTAGCAATTTCTAAAAACAATCATTTTTCAATAGACGTGAAGAAGAATCTTTGTTTTCAATCTTCCATCATTTTGGTAGAAAAACTTGTCCTCATAAAAAGTGAATTGTATGTCCCTCAAATGTTTTTGGCCAAAAAGGAAGCACATTTGTCACCATAATTATCTCTCTTTTTAGTCAATCCGCTTCCTTTCTCCTCGCCATCATAGCCATCATAGACAAGAGGACTATAAGAATATATATGTATATATATATAATATAGCTAGGTCACACGTCCTATGAAACTGATGGAGTTGAAACCACCAGAACCATAGACTTACGAAGATAAAGAAAAACCTGTGAGATATAAGACTTTGGTTATAGAAAGTCTCTTGAAAATTTTGAGTAAGAACTCAGTTATGTTTGTTCTCTTTAATTTTTTGTGTGCATGTTAATCTTTAAATTTGGCCAAAACGTCCTCATTTTGGAGCTCAAGGGTTAATCATATTGGACCCTTAATTCCAATATTAATTTGATCCACATGCGTGGTGCAATTTGGATTTCGTAGACACATTGGATTTTTTATAAGAACTCGGCGTTTCTAATCCTCAGGAGTCAGGACCACTAACGTTATTGTAACTCAGTATCTACAGACATTCAAACAGTGGGACATATATATTTAACTAATAAATGGCATAGCGCCATAACATGCATGGTGCATTCATTTGCCGCAAAAATTTGAATGCGAGTGTAGGGTTGCTTGCACAATATGATGAAATGTGGAAACATGGGCGCAGAAATCTCTCCAGTGGATTAATATAATAACAGTATATATACTGCATAGTTAAAACTTTCAGGAGTAGCATGTTAGAGAGTTAATTTGACAATTCCACAAACACTTTAAACTAATTAAAACGGTATTATAAACTATTATTAGTAATATTTTTCAACAATTAAAGTGGCAAACCTTAAAATTTAACAATATTTTACTTCAACAACATAACAAATATTAAGTTCAATTCTCATAATAAATGAGAATTCGATACCTAGTAAAATACAATAATATCTTATTGCATCACTGTAGCTGTTGATGATCACACAATATTTAACATCACCGTGCAAATGTCAAAGTTTAATGCAGATTGCAGAACGACGGGTCCGATGCTCTATGAGTATTATTCATATTTGTCTAAAAACATAGTGAACAAGTGCAGTTTTACTACAGTATTAATAGAAACCTCATAATATTAATGCACAAGTAAGAATACAAATAAGCTAAAGCAATGCTGACAGCATTTATTTTGTTTTCCGCCTAAACCCTTGCCAAAGTTCCCAGTTGGTGCTGCGCAGGGAACTGCATTGATAGGTGATCGAGTGCCAACAGGATCCTCTCCGGATCCTTTTGGTGAAGATCTTAGAGATCTGTAAATTGTGTTCGTTTATCGTACATCGTGCGGTCAATTTTTGTCAGATATTGTTTGTATTTAATTTTAAATAAAAATATTTAAAATACTTTATGACGGCACGATGTACGATTTACGAACTTCCAAAATCGTCACAAAATGAATCCAACGAGAATCCAAATTCGATCGAATGGGGAGAACATGGAGAAAGTGGGGACAACAAGATCTTTGGGCTATCTTCCAAGAAGATCTCCCATTTATGTACCTAACAACAAACAGAACTTCTTTGTGCTGCCTTTTGGTTTATAGGTTAGCCCTACCCTACTTCCCCACTGCCCCATACTGACTTACCTCCACCGTCCGAGAGAGTAATGGCTCATTTTGTTGGGAGTGAGTTGCAGTATGCGAAAGCCTTTGTTCGAAACTTGTTTCTTATGGTTCTTCACGTTAAATTGATTAGGGAACACTTACACTTAACAAGTTGTTGTAACTGCTATACTTATGCATGTCAATTATGTAATGAGTGTCGTAATTCACATTACTCTAATGAATGTAAGTTTTTTTCTACATGATAAGTACAATTATTATAGAAAACTTGATTTTATCATTAGTTTGCTCACACACCATACGTATAAAATGGAATGGAATCTAAGTAACGGATTATATAAAATATGTTTGTATATTCTCTTCTGTATATTTGCAGTTTACTTTCTTCATTCTCCTTTCCGCTTCACAATTTGGTATTGTAACAATTACCTTTCTAAAAAAATTTGTCAAATAAAAAATAGTTCATTTAATTCGTGTTAAAAAAAACTGTAGTACAAAAGTAGGATATGTATTGAGTTTTTATGGGAAATATCCTTGGTTGTGACCTAGAAAATGAAAAACGTTGAAAGGTGACTCAAACAATGGACAATTTCAATCATGAGACGACATCACAAGATGTAAAAAAGAAGATACATGTCTCGCATTTATCTTGTAGGATAATCTAAAAAAACCATTTGAAGAAAGAAACTAAAGTAGGAAAGCAGGATATAACTAGATTGAAATGCATAATTTTGTGACGAAAACACTTAAATATAAATTTTCATATGTGATGAGTAATAAGAGAGCCTTGATAATATTGGTAGACCGATTACGCACCCATGATGTGTGTGCAATGTACTAGGGTTAAGGTAAGAGAAAAGATGAGGCACGTCCAAGAGAAACACCAATGAATTTTCTTGGAATAACTTGAGAAACACGATAGAAATGGATGAGTGATTCTCCCCTACTGTTCATGCAAAACACCAAAAGATAAGAACATGGTTCAAGTTTGCTTTTCAATTTTTTTTTTCGTCAAGGAAATTATTATTAACTATGAAGAAGCATATTTACATATGAAAGGCCTAAAAACAGAAAAACATAAACAAGCAAAAATGCTAGTGTTGATCCTAAAAACTACCAAACCTACGTGGCGCGCAGACCGAGTAACTAATAAGCTAACTACGTCATTCGGTTGTGTGCGGGGCGTGCCAACTCGTCGGCCGAGCTCGGCCGAGGAGTAAAATTTGTTGATGTTGCGTTGAGCGCGCAGCTGACTTCTGCGTCATGCGATTGCGACCGAGGAAGGAACTTGACTCGGCTCTTGGATTCTAAAGCCTGAAGACAAGGCTACTAAATATGCGAAGTTCACAGATCGTTGTCGTCAGATTTGGTCACAGTGATGGTGTTCGTCACAGTAAACTCATGCCGAATTGACACTAAAGTGTAAGGGCACAAATACTCAAAAAGGACGTACGTCTTGATGGTGAATGTGGTTCGGCCGTCAGAATGCCGAACTCTAAAGCTCACTTGTGAGTATCCAATCATACGACAACTCGGCGTCCAATATGCCGAGCCTTAGTAAATTGTAACACCTCACTTTGCCGAGAAGGCTGATGAGATGACCTCTGCCAATAAGGATTCGAAAATCCTTCTCGACTGAGACTTGGATAGGTAACCAGTTGGCCCCCTCGCAGTGCTGTTTATCCAAACTGAAGGTGCTCCGCGGTCGGCTGATTCTACGGCGATAGTGCTGTTTATCCAAACTGAAGATACCACCGGTTGCCTTCATAGTGTTGTTTATCCAAACTGAAGATGTGTTGGCGAAAAGGAAAATAAAAATCTCAAAGTTGTTGAGAGGTTTTGCGTAGAGCGAGGGTTTGCGCAGGGCAGATTTGTGTGTTGAGTTGGAGAAGCTTTGAACGGTGCCACTGCTTCTGTATTTATAGGAGCAGATGTCTCTTCAATCAAGTTCAAATCATACTCGGATTAGGATTCCTTATTCTGACCCGTCCCTATCTCGACCAATCCCACTTCTATCAGGACTTTGAACCTAGTCTCCTATCAAGTCGCATTCATTTCCAGGTTGTCAGCGTCCTCATCCTGCCGAGACTCCTTATTGTACCAGGATTCGACCTCCTTGCCTTTATCCAAATCACTCCTCCTCCCAATAGGATTCGGCCAACCTGACTTGGCGGCCTATGACGACTGGACCTGGCCGATCTCGGCCCATGGACTAAATAACCCATAAGCCTCCAAATAGAACCTTCTGGGCCAAGAACAATTCTAATTCGGCCCAAACTAATATTTTGGGCCTAAACATTGCCCCCTCGCTTCTGAGGTCTTCGGCCTAGAGAACTACCAGCCGAGCCCTGACCTTGAAGAAGAGAATCTTCTCTCTTCATAATCCGAATCCTCGATTTCCAAGGCGCATTTATAAAACACGATTGTACGATCTTCTTTTTGCTAACCGTACCACTACGTGGCGTCTTCTGCCATAACTGCCCCTAGTAATGACGTCTGAAGCGTGCGGTTCGCTGAATCGTCGAATCTCTTACTAAGTGCAATCATCGCACCTCGATCCACGAATTTTTAAATAACCTGGCGATCGTGCGAGCACCGAAACGTCATTTCCCATAATACTCGCCGCCATACGTAATCGTGCATCCTCAAAATACGAAAACCTCGGTCTTTTCACCTGGATTCTCCGGATATTCATAATGATTAGAGATCTTTCGACTAATTTCCCCTTTTATTTTGAACTCTGGACCGATTAATCTTTCATTTGCACCTTTACGCTTTCTAATTTTCAGAATTCTTTCATTTGCACCTTTACGCTTTCTAATTTTCTGAAGTCCAACCCTTGCTCTTACTCCCAGAACAACCCAGAATCATTTCTCCTCCATATTTCTGTTCTCAAACCCCAAACCAAAAAACCTCCTTTCCAGAAGCCTTCCAAACATTAGCGATGACCTCCTTCACTTCCCAGCTTTCCAAGGAATGCAAGAAATGCGAGAAGATCGTCGACCACTGCACCATCAAAACCATTCGCTTTGAATGCGACATGAACACCCCCCATCAGATCCTCGGTCTTCTTTTCAAAGCGGCCGTGCCATCCCCGATCACTGAAATTTCCAAAGCCGAGTGCCTGAAACACCTGCTGCAAGGCTTCGAGTGGTCAAAATGGAGTTCGGCCAAACCTCAAGGCTCCTAGCCCTCGACCACTACAACCTGGGTAGCCTGGGTCAAGCGAATGAAGAAGGTTGTCGGCGAGCAGTGGAAAACGCTTGGCATCTACGATGCCATTCGCCTTTCATCACTGGAGATAGCTATGGATAAGGAGCTTCTCATAGCCGCCACAAGCCTCTGGTGCTCGGCTACCAACACCCTGGTCCTACCTCTCAGCCCCGTCAGTCCCACCATTCTCGACGTCACGGCCCTTCTAGGGACTTCCCCGTATGGCATTCCAATCGATGCTGCCCTCTCTGGGTATCCATCAAACCTCGACTTGAAAGCGCTTTTCGATAAGCGGGCCCTCGAGATACTGAGCGGCGAAGGTCAAACACCTTCGAAGGAAGAGGTTCAGAAACTTCACAAGAATTTCTTCAACTACAACACCCTCTATCTCCATTTCGCCGGCCGAGGGGACGAGGATCTGCGAGAAGGAGAACACGAGGCTTTTCTTTTCTATTGGTACAACAAATACATCTGTTGTACCAAGTCGAACAAATATCTGGTCGAGAACATGCCAGTGGCCGAAGCTCTGGCTAGCGGCCACATTTTGGCTCTTAGCCCGACGATCCTCGCTCACCTCCTTCTTTGTTTGGCCGAGATGACCCTTCACAAGGTCGACCAGCACCAGAGCGGCCTTCTCTGGGTCTTCCAACTCTGGTTGTAGGTTTACTTCGTCCCCCTTCGGCCAGAAATCACTATCTTCTTGCCCACCGAGGTGATTGGTCCTCAATTGGCTTCTCGACCAGTGCCCCCGCACAAGGCCGAGGAAGTATTCAAATACTTTTTCACCCTCGATGCTTTCTCCGACGACGAATTTTTGATCTGCCGTCGTCGGGAATATCCTTTGTCGGTTATGCTCCCCTCGTTAGCGTGGAGCGCCGATCTCCGTCAAACCTGGGGGTCGTTCGTGCTCGCTCGTGACTTTCCTCTTGGCTATGACACCGGCCGAGCAAGCTAGGAGGTCTACCATCCAAACTTCTCCGCCCGGCAACTCGGCTACCTCCAAGGCTGCCCGGTCATTCTTCTCACTTCGCGCACTCTTTTGAGCCGAGGACACCTCTCTGGTTCCTCGGAAAAGGAATGCACAGACGTGAAAAGGGAGTTTCAAGAACAGTGCCAGAAGCTTCGCCTTCGACCGGTCGTCCATAAACCTCTCAGCACCGATACCTTTGGTGATTGGTGGGAAGAGTGCACCCAGAACTTCTTTGGCGCACCGGTTGAAGATATCATAAGCAGACTCTTCGATGACCGTTCGAATAAGACCCCTGCTCTCCCGCCTAAAGAAGCGGCCCAAGGTATACAGCTATTTTTACTTTGCTTATGAGAGAAAAATCGTCATAATTTTACTGACTCGCTCATTTTTCCAGGCAGCCGAATGCTAAAGAAGGTAAAGGTGGTGGCCGCCGTTGCGGCCAAAAA
Source organism: Heteromeles arbutifolia (assembly GCA_024362995.1). NCBI lineage: Eukaryota > Viridiplantae > Streptophyta > Magnoliopsida > Rosales > Rosaceae > Heteromeles > Heteromeles arbutifolia. The sequence goes on from JANCRC010000019.1 coordinate 10,559,123, forward strand.
GAAATCGATTCCCTCCTCTAGGCCGAGCAAACGACCTCGACAGGAAACCGAGACAGCAACAGTGGCCCCTTGACCCTCCAAGCGTGTCAAGAAACTGGCAAAGAAAGGGGAACAGGAAATTCATGTCGTTTCTAGCCAAACGACAGGATCAGCCACAGCTGACGTCTCTTTCTCCATCGGCACAGAAACGGTCGTGCGGCAGGCCCAAACTGGCCAAGCACTTGAGGCTCGATCCGTGCCTCAAGTCACGGCTGAGCCGGCAGCTGCTTTGCTAGCTGAGGACACTGCACCTCTGGCCCTGGCCGAACCGGCTGCTTCTCCACCGGTTGAGAGAACGGCCACTTCTGAACCGATCGTGGCCCCTGTCTTAGAAGAGGTGACCACAGCGACGAGAAGAACTCCTTCCAAGGCACCACGACAGTCAGCAATCATCATGGAGGTATAATGGTGCGGTTGTTAATTCCTTCTTTCTCAAACAACTTCGAACAATTTTAACAACCTCTATTTCAGGATGATGAGAGCGACAACAACCCCGACAACCCTCCTGTGATGGTCGAAGCAGCCGACCGGGTCGACCCACCTGCAATAGCCAAAAAGGTCGGTCAGGTCGATCCTCCCGCGATCGCTCATGGGAAAGGCCTTGCCGCCGAGCCTGAAGCAACGGCGGAAACACCGATCCACCCGCAGGATCAAGACCTCGGTATCCCTCCTCAGAAAGCCACCTCCGCCTATGTAAGCACCCTTCTTATTGTTCTTTTTAATCAATCTTCTGCCTTAGAATGCTAAAACAGAAAATATCAAATGTTAGGTGCCCGCGTTCTCTTTTCACCGAAATTTTTATGCGCCGAAGGGCGTTATCTATATCTTTTGGCCACCTCAGTGGCCTTCAAATGTAGATAACCTTCATCGACCGCGTGAATTGAGAAGTAGTCTAAAATACTAGGCTCGGCCATTGAGCTCTCTGGGTTCGAGCAATGATCCAGCAGACATGGCCGAAGCCTCTTCTCGGCAGGTCTAAAATTTTCCTCTTGCTTATTGTCTGATGATTCAACATATTCTAACCATTCTTTTTCGCGCAGCCTTTGTGGGAGGTCAAATTCGATGCCCTTCTCTCAGCTGCGTCAGGAACTGCTGGTCCTTCGGCGGCCACGACTGGGTCCTCGGCTGACTCCTCTACTGTTGTCAAGCTACAAGAACTTCTGTCACTTTCGGCCTCCCAAATTCTCAAACGCAAGGGCCTCGACTCCGTCGGCGAATGTCTCAATGACCTCGCGGTTAATGGTCAGTTGAGCCCTGAAGCTATTACCCGGGCATCTTTGACCTTGGAGCAGACTCGAGAATTTTTTGGTATTTTTGAGAAAGCTTTTAGGGCCGAAGATGACTTGAAGGTTGCGTCAAGCGTTCTCGAAGCTCTCCACCCAAAAGTTGAAGCCATGAAAGCAAAGAAAGATGCTCTGGCCGACCTGGATCGTCAGATCGTTGAACTTCAAAATCGAAGATCGGGCGTGGCTTCTGAACTTGCGAAGGACTTCGAGTTGGGTGGCAAATCCTGCCTAACCGATTATGCGGCTAGCGTGAAGCGGGTCGAACGGCTTAAAATGGATAAGAGGATTCGTTAAGCCGAGGTCACAATGGGCGAAGTGAGGTGGCTGGAGCTGAAGGCCGTGCTTGAAATTCTTCTTCCTCCTTCACCTCAGATTTACTTATGCACTGACTGACCGGCTCAAGTTGTACTTTTTTGACAATCTTTAATAAGATGAAACCTTTATTCCCGCATTTCCCAAGTAGTCGGATAGTATTTCTTTAAAAATTTCCCATTGATTGGTAACTTGTGAACTGCGCCGGTTCGATCTTTAAGGTGATATGCCCCCTTGCTGAGGACTTTATGAACGATGAACGGTCCTTCCCAATTTGGCGACCATTTGCCGAACCTAGGATCTTTAATTCCCATAGGCAACACAGTTTGCCAAACCAAATCTCCTTCACCGAATGTTTTTTGTCTAACCCGTTGGTTATAAGCTCGTTCGGCAATCTTTTTCTGCGCTACCAATAAATTATATGCATCAAGCCGCGCTTCTTCCAAATCCTCTAACTCTTGCCTCATAGACTGACCATATTCGGCACTGAACAAACTACTTTGCTCGATTATTCGCAACGAATTTATGCTCAATTCGACTGGTAGCATTGCGTCATGTCCGTAGGTTAGTGCGTACGGGGTTGTCCCAGTCGCCGTCCGGAGTGATGTTCGATATGCCCATAAAGCCTCATTCAACTTCAAATGCCACATGCCAGGCCTTTCCCCTATTATTTTCTCAAGGATATCGATCATCACCTTATTACTTGCTTCGGCCTGTCCGTTTGCTTGTGGATAGTACGGCGTGGACTGTTCAAGCCGAATTTTTAGATTCGTAGCGTACTCTTTGAATCTCTCGGCTGTAAAGATTGTGCCATTGTCAATTATGATTGTTTCTGGTACCCCGAATCTGGTCACGATGTGTTCCTATACAAAGTCGCAAACCTCTTTAGACGTTAGCTCAGCATACGATTTCGCTTCGACCCACTTGGTAAAGTAATCGGTGGCCACAAGTATTCATGCATGCTTGGTAGCCCCGGAGGACGGCGTGATTTTGCCAATTACGTCCATAGCCCATCCTTTAAATGGCCATGGTTTAGTGACCGAGTGCAGTGATTTGACCGAGACTCTTTGTATAGGACCATGAATTTGGCATTGCACACATCCCCATGCAAACTCAATGCAATCTTTTAATATACTTGGCCAAAAATAACCATGCCGTCGAAGCAACCGTCGCATTTTCCGGCCCGATTGATGAGATCTACACATTCCTTCATGAACTTCTGTGATTGCTCGAGCAGCCTATTGGGGGCCGAGACATAACAATAGTAGTTCATCTTCGCCTTTTCAATATAATTCATTTTGATACATGACATAATTCGTGGCGTGAACCCTTATCTTGCGGTCGTCTTTGCTAGTAGGATTATCGAGATACCGCATAATGGGCTTCCTCCAATCATCTGGCGTTGCCTCAACTGCGCAAACATTTATAGGGTCTTGTCAGTCTAACAACGAAGGTAATGACATGACTCTTGTGCGTATCACGTTATCGCGTCGGAGGACTTGCTGATTAACCAAGGCCGGGTATGGTCGTTGTAACACAGGTACTTCCCGGCCTAGCTTGCCCCCCAGAAGTTGTGCTCCAGAAGCGATTTGGGCCAGTTCGTCTACATCGGTATTATGGACCCGGGAAATGTGCTCAAATGTAATGTCGTCGAATGACTCGGCCAAATAGCTAGCAATCATGTGGTAAGGTGCCAGAGTATAACTCATGCATCGAAAAGAACCATTGAGTTGGTTAATCACAAGCTCGGAATCACCGAGGACGAGGACACGGGCCGCTCGTAAGTCATGGAGGACATGAAGGCCGATGACAAGAGCTTCATATTCGGCCTGATTATTCGTACAATCGAAATCGAGCCGGAGAGAAAAATACCATCGGCAGTGGCTAGGCGATTGAATGACGATGCCAACACCAGCCGAGGCTAAGGTACTAGAGCCATCAAAGTACATGGTCCAGTAGTTATCGCGTGCTTCAACCATACCGATTTCGACGTCATTGCCCCCGACATTATATGGGGAGGGATGTTGGGCCAAAAAATCGGCTAAAGCTTGGCCTTTAACGGCTTTCTGAGGCACGTACTGCAAACTAAACTCGGATAATGCCATTGTCCATTTCCCGATTCGACCTTTTACTATAGGCCACATTAGCATGTAACGGATGACATCGGTTTGGGCGATGACTTGCGTGACTGATGGAAGCATGTAATGGTGAAGTTTTGTGGTGGCGAAAAACAAAGCCAAGAAAAGTTTCTCGACAGGTGAATAATTGATCTCAGGTGAATGCAGACCCCGACTTAGATAAAAGATAGCTTATTCGCTGCAGGCATCGTTGTCTTGCGCGAAGAGGCAGCCAATAGACTCTTCGGCTGCTGAAATATACAACTTTAAAGGCTTACCGTGCCGAGGTGGTACGAGAACCGACGACGTGGTAAGGGAAACCTTGATCTGTGTAAAAGCCGCTTAATGCTCTTCGCCCCACTCAAACCGATCTGAGTCCTTCAATTTCAAAAGCGTAGAGAACGCCTTCATTTTTCCCGCCGAATTAGATATAAAACAGCGGAGAAAATTTATCTTGCCGAGCAAGGACTGCAATTGTTTCTTTGTCGTTGGGGGTGGCACAGCGATGATTGCGCGTGCCTTGTTTTCGTCCACCTCAATTCCTCGATGATGCACAAGGAATCCTAAGAAATTACCGGCCGATACGCCAAAGGCACACTTAGCCGGGTTCATCTTGAGATTATGTCATCGCATGCGAAGGAAAGCTTGCCAAAGATCGTCTAGATGTGTTCGGCGGCTTTTTGATTTAACCACCACGTCGTCAATGTACACCTCGACGATGGTGCCAATCAGGTCATGAAAGATGGCGTTCATAATGCGCTGGTATGTGGCACCAGCGTTTTTGAGGCCGAATGGCATAACTACCCACTCGAATGTTCCAAGTGCCCCCGGGCAACAAAAGGCAGTTTTATGAACATCGGCCTCGACGATAAAGATCTGGTTATAACCGGCATGGCCATCCATGAAAGACATCATGTCATGAGTAGTTGCGGCGTCAATCAACAAATCTGAGATCGGCATGAGATATTCATCATTGGGAGTTGTCAGATTCAAATTACGAAAATCAACACAAATGCGTAAGGCACCGCTTTTCTTTAGTATCGGCACGATATTCGCCAACCATTTGACATATCGGGCAGTTCGAATAAACCCGGCGTTTAAAAGTCGAACCAGCTCTTCTTTTATGCCGAGTTGAACTTCGTTGGAGAACCTTCGAGGAGGTTGGAGAAAGGGCTTGCAACGAAGTTTGATGCGCAACTCATGTTCAATGAGAGTTCGGTCAAGACCAGGCATCTCATGATAACTTCAAGCAAAACAATCTTTAAATTTGCCAAGCAACTTACAGAGTTCAGTCTTGGTATGTTGGGGGTAACAAAGCGCTAATGAATAATGGTCAAGGATTATCGGTCGTCCCTACATTTATTTCGTCTAATGGGTCTTTGACTTGGGGCCGGCTATCCTTGAGTTCGGCTGGGACAACCTGGATTTTGTCGAAAGAGAGGACATGGCCATTGTCGCATTCGGCGAGGAACTCCACGAGGTTGATGCCCGAATCCGGCTGTTGGGAGATAGCGTACCAATGAGCCAGCAACTGTTCCATGGTCGATGAAACTGCGGCTCGACGTTTGGTCTGACTGGCATCAGACATTAAGATCAGTGATGAAGTTGGCCAACCCGAGTCTCGTCGAATCCTGGTGAATAGTTTCGACGCCAACCTCGATGGCATTCTGAACAGAAATCTACGTTGATCGACCTTCTTCGTTAAGGCCGTGTAAAGTGATGTACCTGACATAATCGTCGTAGTATCATGCTTAGATCATGTTAGCTTCGAATGGCTGAGGATCGGCTGGGTGAACCACGACTGTCTTGCCATCCCAAAAGATGAGAACTTGATACAGCGATGAAGGGATACAACTTGTTTGGTGAATCCAATCCCGTCCGAGCAACGCATTATATTCTATTTTGGAGTCGACTATAAAGAAAATAGTCATGTGACTACGACCGGCGACGGTCACCTCTAACGGGAAGACTCCCTTGGTTTGAGATTTGTCACCAACGAAACTACTCATGGTGATCCCTGATGGAATAAGCTCGTCGTTAGAGCGACGTAACGCTTTCGTGATCATTACAGGCATGATATTGACCGTCGCTCCACAGTCAATGAAAATTTTGGATACTGGGTATCCCTCGATATGATCCATAACATACAACGGCTTCAGGTGATGGAGATTAGCCGATGACGAACGAGGAAATAATTCGGCGAGAACTGCCTTGAGGTTGTCTTCTTTTGTCGCCAACTCAACTTCGGCAGGGAGTACGAAGTCGGCTTGAGTAGCCTCCTCGGCCATTACGTCGCTGTCTAGGAAGTTTGGTTGGGACGTGCGTGGTTGAAAATCTGTAGGCAGAACGTGGACCATACTGATTTCCATGTTGTCGATGACCGAAGGAACCATCGGCTCGGTATCTCCCACCTCTGACGGTCCTTCGTTTACCGGGCTTTTCTCCTCCGGACTCCTGTCATGGAGAGTATTTGGGTCGACCTCATCGACCGTTGCCGGGGTATGTTCTTGCAAGGCGTCTTGGAGGATTTCCTTCTATTGGTCAAGGGGCTCAGGCTCATTGGGAACCAAAACAGGGTCTAGGACTTGCGTTGTGCCGCGAGCCTACTCTTGATACATAATACGGGCGTCCCTGATGTCTAGGTAGGCATCTAAGTGTTCCACGGGCTTCGTTTCATCGGCCGTAAGGCCGAAAAGAGAAACGGCTGAAAAAACTTCGAAATGATATCGCAAGTGTTGAAGATCTTTAAGAGAGAATGAAAGCTCACTCGTCTTGATGTCGGTATATGGGTCTACGCCAAAGCCGAGGACTCGAGCCTCTCGTATGTGCTGGAACCCAGCTTTCAACCCTAGGTCCGAATTCTTTTGAATAATTCGCTCGGCATCAGGACAGGCCAGAACGAGATCAATCGTATCTTGGCATGCTTTCGGCAATCCGTATAGATCGTTAGTCGAATGCTTTTTGTGGAACTCTCGCATATACTCCAGTGCCTCTCCGAGGAATGGTAGATGTAGGTTCCGTCTAACCCTGATCAAAGGCTCCTAAATGGGTAACGGGGAAAGTTTGCTCTCGGCTTCCTTCTTGAAATGTTCAAAGCGCGCCTTCATCTCTCAGGGTCGAAGGAGAAGTTTGATTCGCTTATCAGCCTCCTCAAATATGGTTTCCACATCTGGACTGATCACTTGTCTTTCTTGAAGCAACTCAGTCATGATGGTCGGAGGTTGTCGCTCAACGTCACTGCTAGTTTTGTTCTTCGGCTGCCACTTGGGGGCCGAAGTTTCCTGAGCTGCTTGTCGGCGAGCCATGCAGTCCATTCTTTGGCGCCGACGCTTCTGTGATTTGGATAGTGCAGTGTATACACCTTTAGGGGAATGATAGGTGTACCAACGTTGATTGCGCGGTTCCGGAGGTTTGAAGGTTTTCTGCTTTGTCGATGAGTTCGAGCTGCTAGACCTTCGTGCATAATAATCCTCGTTATAGAATAGTGCATCGAAGTCGAGGCACCGTCTAACTGGGGGTAGTTCGGTCGGCCGCGTGTCCTATGAGGTGTTGCGGCCAAGTCTGTCTTAACTTGAAGCAGCCTTCTGCTTGGCGCTGTGTCGACGTTTGTCTTACACCGACTGTAAAGAATTGCTGATTTATCTTCTTCCTCGGTGCTGGAGTTTGTCATAGGTTCGATGATGGCCGGTCCTAAAAGAACCTCATGTGGCTCGTTCGAAAATAAATCTATCTTGAGTCGTGGCTGAGAACTCTTCGTTCGAATGTGTTGTATTGGGACGGGCTCGGCCTTCTCTTTCCCTTTGTCTCTAGGTAGACGGGCATCTACCATATTAACCGTTGCCGTAGAAAACAGGTCGGTATCAACGCTCATTTTCTTTTCTGGAAACTTGAGTTTGCCGTTGTCGATCTAGCTTTGGACGGCATCTCGAAATATGACACAGTTGTTTGTCGTATGTTTATACAAGTTATGGTACTTGCAATATGTTCTTCCCTTCAATTCTTCAGCCTGAGGAATATTATGTCTAGGCCGAAGCTTGATGATCTTGGCAAGCAGCAGTTGGTCGAAGATGGCGTCGACCTTAGTGATGTCGAAAGTTTAAACCTTTGATGTTTTGGTGGTAGATTCTTCGGTGGCCGAGCGAGTTTTTACATCCTTGGGATTGGCGTACGTCAATGCTTTGCAAACATACGGTTTACCGATGACTATCTCAGCCGCATCAATACTAGCATACTCTTCAGGTTCAGTCGAGGCATAGCTAACCGTGGGGTTTTTATAGATGGTTCCTCGAGATGGAGACCTTGAGACTTTTTCTTCTCGGAGTAGGTAGTCATATTGCTCAACGTGTTGAGCTAGTTCGTACATGTCTTGGAAGTTTGCTCCCAGGAATTTCTTCTTGTACTCCACGTCCAGCCCATTCAAAGCTAGTCTAACAAATTCGACTTCGGGAAGGGGTACTCGGCACCAATTTCTCGCCGACCTAAACCTGGTAAGATAATTGATTGGCGACTCGTCTGATGCTTGAGCCATCCTGGCTAATGATGAGACCGACATTTCCATCCCCGGCCGATATATTTGCTCATGAAATTTTTCGGCCAACTCCTCCCAACTCTAGATGGAGTTTGGTGGGAGATTGATGTACCACGCAAAAGCCGAGCCTGTCAATGAGAAGTTAAATAGCCACAGTTTATGGAAATCGCTATTAACATCTCCACATTGAGCGGTGAGCCGGGCCACATGTTCTAACGAGGACAAAGATGATTCTCTAGCAAACAGACTGAAATCTGGGATTTTAAAACCTTTGGGATATTCAAATTTTTCAACGTAGGCAGGGTATGGGTGGATGAATTTTGGGAATTTCGACCTCTTTTTCAAGGCCGAATCAATCATCCTCTGGATCTCGGTCGCATCGATGGATGTCGTTTCTACTTTTTGGTCGGATTTATCCGCTCTACTGCTTGATCCTCCTTTCTTCTCCAGGTCAATTGACTTGAGCCGAGCAGGCACTGGCTTGGCCCGTACTATTGGTAAAGGATCATTCCTTAGTGGCAATTGCCGAAAATGATCGGAGGGTTTATCTTCACAGATCTTATGTACCAGCATTTCAAGCAATCTGGTGTGTGTCTCATTAGTACTGCATATTACTTCGCGCAGACTATTTATTCCTCGGCTGAATACCTGTTCGACTTGCCGAGATTGTTCATCCAGTTGTCTTCGGAGAAACGACCTTGTTGGTGGATCAGCGCCTTCACCACCATCTTCATCGCAGTCCTCCACTAGCACCTCATTGAAAATGCATGCGGTTCTGGTAAGGGCCTCTGCATTGCGAGGCTGACCGCCGATATCAGCTTACTTTTCTCGGCGTGTCGTGCTCGCGGACTCTGGTGTCGCGGTAACAATGGGGTTTTGTGTCTGCGGTACTGACAAATCAGTCGTTGATTTTCCCATAACTGCTTTCTTCTTGACTGATCGTGTCTCAATTGGCATGAACTTCGTAGTTTTAGCACTATATCCCACTGGGCATGCCAAAATGTTGACCCTAAAAACTACCAAACCTACTTGGCGCGCAGGCCGAGTAACTAATAAGCTAACTACGTCTTTCGGTTGTGTACGGGGAGTGCCAACTTGTCGGCCGAGCTCGGCCGAGCTCGGCCGAGGAGTAAAATTTGTTGATGTTGCGTTGAGCGTGCAGCTGACTTCTGCGTCTTGCGATTGCGACCGAGGAAGGAACTTGACTCGGCTCTTGGATTCTAAAGCCTGAAGACAAGGCTACTAAATATGCGAAGTTCACAGATCTTTGTCGTCAGATTCGGTCACAGTGATGGTGTTCGTCAGAGTAAACTCACGCCGAATTGACACTAAAGTGTAAGGGCACAAATACTCAAAACGGACGTACGTCTTGATGGTGAATATGGTTCGGCCGTCAGAATACCGAACTCTAAAGCCCACTTGTGAGTATCCAATCATACGACAACTTGGCATCCAATGTACCGAGCCCTAGTAAATTGTAACACCTCACTTTGCCGAGAAGGCTGATGAGATGACCTCTGCCAATAAGGATTCCAAAATCCTTTTCGACCGAGACTTGGATAGGTAACCAGTTGGCCCCCTCGCAGTGCTGTTTATCCAAACTAAAGGTGCTCCGCGGTCGGCTGATTCTACGGCGATAGTGCTGTTTATCCAAACTGAAGATACCACCGGTTGCCTTCACAGTGCTGTTTATCCAAACTGAAGATGTGTTGGCGAAAAGGAAAATAAAAATCTCAAAGTTGTTGAGAGGTTTCACGTAGAGCGAGGGTTTGCGCAGGGCAGATTTGTGTGTTGAGTTGGAGAGCCTTTGAACGGTGCCACTGTTTCTGTATTTATAGGAGCAGATGTCTCTTCAATCAAGTTCAAATTATACTCGGATTAGGATTCCTTATTCTGACCCGTCCCTATCTCGACCAATCCCACTTCTATCAGGACTTTGAACCTAGTGTCCTATCAAGTCGCATTCATTTCCAGGTTGTCAGTGTCCTCATCCTGCCGAGACTCCTTATTGTACCAGGATTCGACCTCCTTGCCTTTATCCAAATCACTCATCCTCCCAATAGGATTCGGCCAACCTGACTTGGCAGCCTATGGCGACTGGACCTGGCCAATCTCGGCCTATAGACTAAATAACCCATAAGCCTCCAAATAGAACCTTCTGGGCCGAGAACAATTCTAATTCTGCCCAAACTAATATTTTGGGCCTAAACAGTTGGCCAAACACCGAACTAACAAGAGCCCAACCAAACAGCTGAGGCCCAAAAATAGAAAAAACAAAAAATCGGGAAGTCCACTGCTACCGCCTCTGCTACAACAGTGCATCTTGACCCGCACAAATCCTTGTCCACCACCGAACATCACGTCGCCGATCTCATCATCCAACCCCGATTTGCTCTCCAAGCACAGCCACATAGTAAAGACAACCAGCAACTGAAGGAAATCAACCGACTATCAAGAAAAAGAAGCCCATGGAACACCATGAGCAACATTGCCAAATACGGTAGAGGACAGAGAGAAGGTGGTGGTGTTAGGAACACCCGATCGGTCGAAGCATCAAAACTTTACACACCATCTCCAAGGCAAGTATGGCTGAAGATCGAAACTCAAATGAAGGAGGAAAATGGGTGTCGATAAGTAAGAATAGGAGGGCAAATCAAGATGAGAAGGAGGGGAAAAAGCAACAAAAAAAGGAAAAATAGGAGACAAGAAAAGAAAGGGGAAATTGGCAACCGACCCCAGCCGAAGCTAGAGTCGGCACCACTGATTTTGAGCAAGATTGAAACCCTCACACCAAAAAGGAGGAAGAAATCTAAGAAGGCATGCAAAACGGGAATTAAATCAGGTTTTCCTAATGTGGAACGTAGTTTCACCAGTTGTAAGACACACAAACGTGTCATGTGATAATTAGCTGTTAAACCAGATTATTGTTAACAAACCAATCATGCACAGTATATGACACACCCCGACCCAGTATGTCTACCAGGACTCCGAATCGAGCTATGCTGGACGACACCTAGAAGGTGACGAAACCATAAAGTGTAGTGATGTGGAAAATGTGAATAAATTTAAACCTAAATGTGTCTAAATATAAAAGTGCACTGGTGAGGGGGAATGAACCCATTTCATACGTGACGTTAGAGCATAAGTAAAGTACAATAGAGTGGATAAGGATTATACCTTCAGAGGTAGCCACGTATACTGAGATTCGTCAAGAATCCTCGTCGATAAGATAGTTCAGCTGCTAAAACCTGGAAGGGTGAAAAATAAGGGTGAGTGGACCTGAAAATAAAGTTTTAATAAAAACCATTTGAAAACATTATAACCCCTCGCTATAAAACATGTATAGTTTCCAGAAAATCATACTACATATAAGTATGAAATTAAATGCAAATCAACAGTCAATCCAAAAGCATGCCACATTACAATATCGCAACATATGAGTGAAATTAGGTGCTCAACAACCTATGCAAGCACAACTGTCGAAGTCACCTAATGTGACCTGTACGACTGCACCTATGGCTCATTAATCTATGCTAGCAGACGAGTCAGAGTCGCCTAATGCGACCTGTACGACAAGCTAGGTGTAATAATATACGCTCGAGTGTTACGATCCCGTGAAGGCTAGCGCTATGTGCGGTCACCTACGAATCGGAGTCGCCTAATGCGACCTGTACAACAGGCTAGCACCTACTTGGATCCAAGGCAAGCGTGTGGTACGGAAGGTGAATATACACGTGAAGGACTGGCCTTGGCCCGGGGCGGGAGCACTAACATCGGGGTGCAGCAATGACAAGCACTACATGAATATATGCATGCCATAATGATTCAATAACTGTAACTAATATAATAAACTTACCTTATCTTACTTGCACATCCCGTAGGATAATTTTGGCATTTCACCACAGTGCAACATTTCACATAACATAATTTATCGTGGCATGAAATGCATAAATCAATTCAAAAGCATTTGTGGAAACTGACTTGAGGTCCGTGCTAACTCCCTAGCACAAATATCGAGACGTCATGAACGATCGACGCCTAGAACAATTATCAAATCACGTCTCAGAATTCTTATCGATAAAACACATAACTTACATAAAACACATCCCCAAGGACGTTCTAGAATGATTTGAAACGCATTGACCAAAAGTCAACCATCGGTCAAGGGTCAACGGTAGGGTCCACAACCTTACTTAACTCGATCTGGAAGATCAGCACCTCGGATTTCTGATCCGTAACTTCTCAAGAGTTTCAATAAGATTCTAGAACAACATCCTAAAGTTTCGAAACGATCCAACGGTCGGATCTCCGCCAATTGCTAAAATTAAGTGACGGCCGACGTTTTATTTTACGAACTTACAAATTCAATTCGGGAAGATCTGTACGTCGGATTCCTGATCTGTAAATTCCTGTTGTTCTATTAAGTACTATAATGTATTAAGGTTTGGTGACGATCTAATGGTTGGATGTCGATTCATATAAGGATCAAGTGGCGGTCTCTATCAAAACTACGTTCAAATGATGAGATTTCATCAATCGGACTACACATATAGAATTGGAGTATCAAATTTAGCCTAGGAAGGTCAGCGGGTGCCTCAGCCCACGCGCCGCCCCGCACGATGGTCGGTCGCTCCTACTCGCTGGAAAAATCAACTATTTCTTAAAATGCTCAAATTTTACAGAAATGAAGATCTCAATGAGTAGACCAAATTTTATACCTGTGGCCAAGTCCAATTTGGCCAGGAAAAGCTTCAAATCGCCACGAACCCGCCAGAAACCCTAGAAAAGGGTGGTTGTCGATTCGCCGTCTCCGAAGCTCCGCCAGGCCAACCAAAGCTTGGGACTTGTTCCTGGGTTCAAGAGAAGTTGAACCATGGTGGTGGTCGTCAGTGGTAGTTGCAGAAACGGCGGAACGCCGCCAAGACACTCACGGAACACACGGGTTCGTTCTCCGAGAATCTGAGCTTAAACACAGTCGAGTTTGGGTGGAAAATGGAGGGGAACTGACGGTTTGGTGAATGGTGGTGATAGATCGACTTAATTCGTGGGAAAACAGCCCAAAAGGGTGTCGGAAAACATGGTGGAAGTCGGTCGGGTCACGCACGGGAAACGGGTCAAGGTGGATCTAGGTTAGCTACGTCTCCCACTCTCTCCTTTCCCTCCTGTCCCTTCTCCTGATTGGTCCCTTCCGTTTTTCTCCTCTCTTCCTAATAGGGCAGCAGCCCTCTCTGCTTCTCTCCTCCGATTGGGCAACTCTGCCCAATCCCATCCTTCTTCCTGTTTCTCCTTCTCCCGGATTTCTTTCTTTTCCCCACTCAGCCACACACATGTGGCATAACAATTTATATAAAATAGTGATTTCTTCAAAAAATACTTTCGGATTCATTGTAAAACTTTAACCGTAGTTCTAATTTCGATTCCGCTTGCGTATATACGTTTGTATCTTTGAGTACTTCAAGGATACACTAAAATAATATTTCGTACATCTCACTATGCATTGGTCAATGAAAGTCAATACCCTCGCCTCTAAAGTATTTTAGTAAATTCACTTTTTTTTCAAAAATTAATGAAATCGTGAAAGTAGAGACTCGTTGTCACAGTATATATGATGCATGTTTTACTACTAATGTGTTTGTGGATAGGTTAAACAAACCCTATAGTTTAGTTTATTCAGTTTGACCCCACATGGAAACCGTCTGAACCTCCTCCACTTATTCTGTTGGACACTTGGCATTCTTATGAATCTTATCAGTTGTCACCATTTATTATTATGTTTCATTCAGGATTTAAGTCAACTTTTTTATGTTATGTTTCTTCATTTCTCTCCAACGCCTTATATGTTCTTGAAATTATTAAAAATGCTAGGTTGAAGATATTGAGTTCATAACATTAAAAGAAGTGAGACGTATTTGTATGTTTGTTTCGATTCTCAAGTATAAACTTGCTAAAAGTTCTTGAAAATAAAACACTAAAAATAAAAGATATAATGTTGTATCACCAATAAGAAAGGGTAATACTAAGTAGACTAAATTTGCAAACTAAATGATGTATTATAAATAAGATATAAATACGTTAATCAACACTTAAGTAATAATTAAATCATCAACTTTTATGTTATTTGGTTTACAAAATTTAGTCTCCTTAACATTACTCTAGAAAAAAAAACCGATTCTCAAGTATAAACTTGCTAAAAGTTCTTGAAAATAAAACACTAAAAATAAAAGATATAATGTTGTATCACCAATAAGAAAGGGTAATACTAAGTAGACTAAATTTGTAAACTAAATGATGTATTATAAATAAGATATAAATACGTTAATCAACACTTAAGTAATAATTAAATCATCAACTTTTATGTTATTTGGTTTACAAAATTTAGTCTCCTTAACATTACTCTAGAAAAAAAAACTGTAAATAGCAACAACGATTACAAGACCCCAATGAGTGATAGTGATCATCACTTTTTTTTTTAGAACGTAAATTGTGGTTGCAAATTCCACTCAAGATTCTTACACCCTTTTAAGCAAGAGGAAATTGTGTGGTCTTGAGTTCATTGTCTTGATCAAACCCTTTTGTGGAGCTTTCTCACCATTAATTACAAACCCTTTATACAGCAGATTTTCTGTAAGTGCACATGTTACCAAAGGTGGTCATTTCGCAACGGTTAAGATACAAAAGGCCTACTTTAATAGAAAAGAGAAAAAGTTAGGGATAATATCATGGAATTTCCTATGTTTACTTCAGAGTATCCGATACTTTGAATTTTTTGCCGCTAAATCATCATAAATTTTTTGTAATATCATTTGCATGTCTGAAGTTTGTATATATATTTAATTTTTTTTAAGAAGAGTACGCTATTTGATTTATTGAAAAAAAGATATTATAAATATACATCATGAAGAACTCAACCTCTAAAGGGTTCCTGCAAACTAGATCTAAAAGTCTTGCAATAAAGTATCACCAATCGCAAAACAATCAGTAGACTTCAAGCACCTCGTTGAAAGCTGAGCTCATCGAAAACTGCAAGATTACATGCATGAATAAAACTGTTAAACCTCATGTTATATGCAGGTCATGTGAGCACAAAAATCTCAAATCATATTGGGACATGGAGTACGATGCCCATGGGTCTAACCACATCACCTAATCACCATCACGATCGCAGAATACCAAGTGAAGTAGATCCAGCAAATCAAACAACTTCACCCTGTGCACATAGATCCAAAAGAGAGGTTGCATCCCAAAACAAAAAATTAAAATGAAGCAACTCTCCTTCAAAGAGAAATCAAACTAGCAAACTCTTAGGCCATCTCCAACCGAAGGGTCCAGAGGGCCGAAAGTAGCCCGAAAACCGTCTTCAACCGAGGGCTAGGCCAGAGGGCTCTGGAATCTAAGAGGGCCCCACGGAATCGGAAAGGGCTGGAGGGCTGGCCACTTCCAGCCAGCCAGCCAGCCAGCCAGCCCCGGGATGGCCATTTTTTTTTTAAAGTGTTGTTATTCCTGTCGGTTATAACCGACAGGAATAATGTATATTATGTTAATAGTGTCGGTTATAACCGACACTAATTGTGATTTAAACATAACGGCTAGTAGGAATAATTTTTATTATTTACTATTTGTGTTGGTTATAACCGACAGTAATACATTTATACTTAATAATATAAATGTATTCCTATCGATTTTAACCGACAGGAATTCTTACGAAAAAATTCAAATGCAACGGCTAGCTGACTAGCTGACTAGCTGACACACCCCGACCTAAATTGAAGCATGCTGACCATCATGTGAGCGTGACGTAACCATGTGCACAGTGCGGAAGCAAGATTAATAAGGAAATTACGAACAAATTAAAAACCTAATGAAGATAGCACGCTAAGGTGAGAATAAGTGTGAATTACACAACCAGAGTATAAGCAGTCTAAGTGTAGTTCGATTGGACAAGTACTAATTATACAACACCCGAAGGTAATCATACATGAATGATGGTCTGTCAGAACCTCCGGGAAATCCTCGTATGCCACCAAAGAAACCTTCTCCTAAAACTTGGAGGGGCATAAAACAAAGCGTGAGTGGGCAAAAACAAAGTTTTTCAAAACCATTTCATTCCTCAAAAGTTATATCCCCTCGCCGTAAAACCTGTATAGTTTCCCAGAAAATAGAGTACATATATATGTATAAATCTCAAAATCATGCTCAATATAACCAAATCCACATATATGTATGCCATGCCTATGCCATGCCCAATATCACTATATAACAAATGTAAGCCAAGTGATGCAATGTATTATAAATCATCTGCTAGCTGAAGTCACCTCACTCGATCTATACGGTGAAATCTAGAGCTCATATCCATCACATCTCAATCTCATATCTCATAAAGTATATACATCTCTCAATCTCATATCTCATCATGTATATACATCTGCACACGAGTCAGAACCACCTCATGTGGTATGTCCGACAGAACTGGGTGTAAATAATACGCTCTAGTGCTACGATCACATGAAGACTGTCCGAATATTCGCGGGTCACCTACGAGTCGAACCCACTTATAGTGGTCTATACGATAGGACTGTGCACCTAACTTGGATCCAAGATGAGCGTGTGGTGCGGGAGGTGAACATCACGTGAAGGACTATGCCCCTAACTCTGGCCAGGAACACTAACACCGGGGTGCAGATTAATGAGCTCAATATACATCTCAACATCACCATCTATCTCATAACCATTACCAGTATAATATACTCACCTGTAGCTTACCTGGGCCTCCGCAACACCATGCAACAATATGCATAATTATGGTAATGCATATGCTAAAATATGATGCGAGTATGACATGGCATTTAAATCTCATTTCCTTTAAATACGTTTTATGGGAAAAACGTCAAGTATATATATACTGAAAACAAAATGACACACCCCGTCCCAAGGAGGGCGTGCTAGCCGTCACGTGAGAGTGACGTAACCATGTGCACAGCGCGGAAGCTAATAAGATAAATTTAAATACACATTCAGAGCAAGAGGAACGTCTAGTTGCAGTCAAGGACAATTGCTAGAATATAACACCCGAAGGTGAATCCTACTTTTGTGAATTCTGTCAGAACTCCGCTGCATCCCTCGTGGCCACCAAAACTCTGCTACTTAGAACCTGGAGGGGCGAAAAACAAAGTTGAGTGGGTCAGAAACAAATCCTTTTCAAAACCTTTTCTTTTCTCAAAAGTTATAACCCCTCGCCGTAAAACCTGTAATAATTTCTTAGAAATAAATATATATACATATATACTCATCTAAAAACCATGCTCAGAAGTGGTGATATGCAAGGTATATGCCATGCTAAATATATCTCATCAAATCACATAACTATATCAGGTGACATCTCATCATATCTCATAACATGTTCACCGAGTGATTAGCTTAGCTGAATTATAGCTCATAATCAATCTCATCATCACATATAAAAATATATCCTGCACACGAGTCGGAACCACCTCACGTGGTCTCACCGACAAGACTGGGTGTAAATAAATACGCTTTAGTGCTACGATCACGTGAAGACTGAGCGCTAATCGCGGGTCACCTACGAGTCGATCCCACCTATTGTGGTCTATTCGACAGGATTGAGCACCTAACTTGGATCCAAGGTAAGCGTACGGTGCGAGAGGTGAACATCACGTGAAGGACTGAGCCCTGGCCCTGGGCGGGAGCACTAACATCGGGGTGCAGGTTTAGGAGCTTTCAATACATCTCACATAATCATCAAATCATATAATCATTCTCCATCATCAATATATACTCATCTGATACTTACCTGTGCGTCCACAACACCAATTACCATTATATGCAACTACTAATGCGTGAATAAATAGATATATATACTTTGCATGGCATATCATATCACATTTCGCTTAATTGATTTTCTGGGAAAAATCTCATTTATAAAGGTATATACGGAAAACAACTGCCCACTCACAGATATGTCGAAGCTTCGCAACCCCCGAGCCTCAACTGATGGCGCTCGTCCTCTGAATAGGCCTCGCCTATACGAGAATTAACTGAAATAACGTTATTTAATAGCACATAACCAACTTTAGCTAATAACTTCTCATATACTGCTAAATTTGGGTATATGAATATACCACAGTGATCTACACAACCTTAGGATCATCCCCATATTTTTAAAATAATTTTCTGACCATCCACGCCCCGCACGCGCCGGCCAAGGCAGGGCCAGACGCGCCGCCCACGCGCGGGCACGTGCCAGGCACACTGACGGCGTCAATTAACGCCATCAGGAATATTCCGTCCAAAAAGAGAATATTCTGTTAAAACTAACCTGACGCCGTTAGTCACCGTTAGGAATATTCCGTCAAAGTTGACGGAATATTTTGTCGTCTCCTACCTTCGGAATCCGGCGACCGTCACCGTCGCCCGAAACAGGGAAAATGTTCCAAACGTTATATCTTCCTCATTTCTTCATCAAATTCCATGAAACAAAAGCCAAAATGAAGCTTATGACAAGAAGAACAACGTTATACCTGTTTTGAACCTTGAAATCCACTAGATTTTCATTGAGGAAGTTCGATAATCCGGCCAACCTTGACATGTTTCGATCTCAGTCCTCCGACGACCAATTCACTCTATTTTTCTTCTCCGAACCTCGCAAGGACGTCCTAAAGCTTCCTATGTCCTTAAAATCCCCTGAAAAGCCCACATTTACGTGTGCATGAACAGTGCACCAAATCTGGGGTTACGGTTTCATGTAAAAACGAAGGTCTCAGGTCCTGAAAATTGTATATATAAATTCACAAGCTTACAAGGATTCCAAAACTCACCTTTGAATCCTCGATCCGTGACTGGAAAGGTTGTTTCAAGCTTCGTCCGTACACTTGTACGCAAAAGTGCTGAAAATCTGAGAGGGAGAAGAGAGAGAGAAGGCACGGATGTGTGTATGTGTTTGTATGGTCCAAAGTTGTCCACTCCAACCAACCAAAACAACAAAACAACTTAATTCAAATTAGTTTTAAATACTTAGGAATAATAGTGAATTAATCCAACTTAATATAAGTCACACACACAACATAACTTGACGACCAAGGGCATATTCGTCTTTTCACGTCCTCGAAATTAAAATATTCCAACTTTTCGGGACAGGCTGTGACACAAAAGGCCACTCACTGATATGTAGACGGGTCGTAACCCCCGTGCCTAGCCTGGCTACGCTCTTCCTCCGGATAGGCCTCGCCTATATGAGAAATAACTGAAATAACGTTAATTAACGCACATAAACGAAACTCGCTAATAACTTCTGATATATTGCTCAATTTGGGTATATGAATATACAACTGAGACCTACTCATCCTCATAAACATCCCCATAATTTTAAAATATTTTTCTGACGTCCCACGCGCAGCCACGTGCCGGCCAAGGCACGGCTAGACGCGCCCCTATGGGCGGCCACGTGCCTGGCACACTGACGGCGTCAGGAATATTCCGTCAAATCCCAGCATATTTCGTTTGTAATCTAACGGCGTCACCTAACGCCGTTAGCATATTCCATCAAAACTGACGAAATATTCCCCTATCTTCTCCGACGAGTCGCTGGATGCCGGCGACTGTTCGCTGGTTTCTGGAAAAACTTCCAAACATGGTTTCTTCTTCATTTTTGCACCATTTTCAATGAAATTTGTACCATTTTAAAGATCTCAACAAGACGAACAAAACCATACCTGCCTCGACCTTCAACTTGCCGGAAATTCGCCTGAAAAAGCCTCGATATTCCGACCAAATTTTAAAACTCGTCGATCTCGCTATTCTGACGTCCAAATTCTTCCAACGAAGCACTCCGAGCTTCGTAAGGATCTCCTTAAGTTCCCTATGAGCTTGAAATCCCCTAAAAATCAAGCATGAAAAATTGCATGAACAGTGCATGTACGGAGGTTAAGGTTTCTATGTGAAAACGAGACTATTCGTACCTGAAAATGGTACCTTTGAACTCACCACACCACGAGGAACACAATGGTGTCCTTAAATCTTACGATCTGTGAGGTTTGGGGAGGTTTTGGGTGTTTGCCGTACAAAATGGAAGAGAGAGAGAAAGAGAGAGTCCGAGAGTGAGAGATATAGTGAGTCTGAAAGAGATAGAGCACAGGAGGGTGAGAGAGAGAAGTGACGTGGATACGTGTGTGTGGTCCAAAACTCACCACCCAATCGCAACTAAGAAAATATCTTAGTTCCAAAAGCTTCGGGAAATAATGAATGTGTCCATTTCCAACTTAACACACCCCAACCAAAAACATCTAATGGTATTATCATCTTTTCACACCAATAAAAATGAAAATCCGGGATGGGTTGTTACACTAGCTGTTGCATTTGAATTTTTTTATTTTTATTTTTTACAGTTTTATTATTATTTTTTATTTACAAAATTTTTCATATAAATTCTATTTTTTCCTATAACTTTTATTTTACAAAATTTGTTTCATATTTTTTTAGAATTCCATTTTTTCCTATAACTTCTATTTCACAAAATTTGTTTCATTTTATTTTAAATTCTTTTTTTCTTCCTATAACTTCTATTGCACAAAATTTGTTTCATATTTTTTTTCCTATAACTTCCTAAGCCATTATACAACATTAAATTAAATTAAGTAACATGAAACAACATTAAACAGTATGAAACAACATTAAATAACATTAACCAACATACAAATTATACAACATAAAAAAACATTTAACAACATGAAACTTAAACAACATTTTTAAAAACATTTAACAACATAAAATTTAAACGCCTACTCCATGCTTCTTTTGGCCCAAAGATGTGTAACAAGATCCTGTTGTAGGTACTTATTTGTGGCACGAGAACGTACCATTCTATAGCGCCTCATGTACTCATTTATAGAGATACTCCCAATTCTTGGATTGAAAGGCAAATTAAGCCCATCATATATTTTTGCTAGAGCCCTTCTTGACCTGTTTGGATCTTCTTGGTCGTCATCGGACTCTCCATCAATATACCCATCTCGCTCATCCTCCACTATCATATTGTGTAATATGATGCAAGACATCATGATGGAGTCCAAATTTTCTCGACTCCACCCTCTTGCCGGTTCGCTGATGATCTTCCACCGTACTTGTAGAATACCGAAAGCTCTTTCAACATCTTTCCGGTATGCCTCTTGGTGTAAGGTAAACAACTTTGCTGCATCATTCCTAGTGTTTGGAATTGCTTGGACAAGTGTTGCCCACTTTGGCTAGATGCCATCTGCCAAGTAATACCCCATATTGTATTGATGGTCGTTGATGTAGTAGTCAAGTTAAGGTGTTTTACCTTCCGTCAAGTTATTGAAGAGGGGTGAACACCCAAGAACTATAATGTCATTTTGGGATCTAGGGACTCCAAAGAAAGCATGCCAGATCCATATGTCATATGAGGCAACCGCCTCTAACACAACAGTTGGTTTTCTCGACCTTCCGCTAAAGCCTCATTGCCATCTAGTGGGACAGTTCTTCCACTCCCAATGCATGCAGTCTAATGACCCTATCATACCAGGAAACCCACGGTCTTCAGCTTTGCGAAGAAGCCGATTCAGATCTTCTTGATTTGGCTCTCGGAGGTACTCGTCTTTATAAACCTAAACAATTGTGTCACAAAATTCTTCAAGAGTATTAAGGCATGTAGACTTAGACATACCATGGGTTTCATCCATTGAATCAACTAGGGAGCCATAGGCCATCATTCGAAGTGCAACAGTAACCTTCAGATGATGTGAGAAACCAGAGCGGCCTGGTCTATCCTGCTTCTGTCGAAAGTATGGATTGACCTGCTGGACATTACGAAGTAAACGTTCGAAGACATGACGCCTCATCTGGAAGCGACGTCTGAAATCCTCTTCTGTGTACACCAAGTTAGGGTTGAAGTAGTTGTTTATCAGATTGGCATGCGTCATCGCTCTGTTGCTGGTCTCTCTTACAAACCACAAATTGACAAAAATTGAATTAAAAGAGATTGAATTGAAAGAGATTGAATTGCAAGAGATTGAATTAAAATAGATTGAATTCAAAGTTGTGTGAATTATAGCCTACTATCCACCCTATTTATAGAGAAAAAAAAATTCAAACCCAACGGCTAGGTGACGTCAGCATAATGTCAGCTACCAACGGCTAGTTGACATCACTTAGCCGTTGGATTTGAATTTAAATTGTAGTTTTTAAATAATAAATTATGTTTGGCCCTTGGTTGGAGACAGTTTTTTGTGACAGGGCTAAAACGAGCCATCTAGCCCTTTGGCCCTCGGTTGGAGACGGAGGCAAATATGGCCATGTACTGTTCATTAAAATATTAATATCTTGGAGGATCTTGGAGGGCCAGAGGGCTAAAACAAGCCCTCTAGCCAGCCCTCGGTTAAAGATGGCCTTATAAAGAGAAAAAACAAAACCAAACTCCAAGCCAATTCCTGAAAATTATTAAACAAAAACAAATAAAAAGACCTCCGGACATCCGAGAGCGAGCCATAACACCACATCGACTAAACCCATAGTGTCGTGCTAGTTAAACCCGATCTGACGCAATCCAACATTTTCCATAGCTTCTAGCTTCAACCTCATTTCAAAGGTGATAACTGGATCCAAAATCTTGTTTTTACTGTGTATGTGGGCCAAATGACGACGACTACTGTGACAGCCCGTCCCTGATTTTACAATTGTATAAAATTTTTAATAAGTGATTTTACGAAATTGCCCTTCGAAGCACGTGTGTTGACTGAGATTTATTACGGTGTCGTGTCACCTAAGTTTTGTTTTCTTGGCATATTCTCGTAGTACTTGTCACTACAAACGCGTGGACGTAGACGGTTCGTGATTTCGAGCTATACCGCAGAAGTTGTTGATGTTTGAAGTTTGGGACATTTTAGTAATTTAATTATTTTTAGAGAGTTTCAGATTTTGTGGAGAAATCTGGGGTGCCACATGTGTGGCCTAGATTTAAAGATAAAATGGGATGGATGGTGGAGATGAAAGGAAAGGAAAAAAAAAAAAAAAAAGGATAAGAAGAAGGTTGCCTGATGGCAGCGAAGGAGAGGGGAGGAAGAGAGCAGAAGGGAGATGGCCGAATGAGGAGAAGAGAGAAAAGAGACCGGCCAATAGGAGGAAGAGGAAAGGAGAGAAAGAAAGGAGGAAAGAAGGAGGGGAACGGACGGGTCATTCCTTGACCTGCAACCCGTTCTCGACCCGGTCGGCTCCTACCTCCATTTTCGACGATTTTCACCCATTTTTCCGGCGAACTGAACCACCTAACCACTTGGAAAATCCTCCATGACCTTCCCTCTATCCATTCCATCTCAAATTTGGAGAGATTTGGCCTTGAAAATAGAAGAAACCGCAATGAGGGGTGCGGCGGCTTTGGCTTCGAATCACCCAATCCCGAAGCAATTTCTTCCAATTACCACCACCCATGGCATCCTCTTGAGGCCTAGAACAAAGCCCAGGCAGTGGTGGAGGCGTTGGAGCAAGTTTGGAGGTCGAATTGGAGCACACCAAGTTCAAGGGTTCAGTACGGTTTTCGAGAAATTGGAGCTCTTATTGATCGAATTGGCCTTGATCACAGGTATGAAAGTTGTTCTACTCTTTGAGATCTTCAATTCTGCAAATTTTGAGAATTTTTGGAGAAAGTTGAATTTTCCGGCGAGCCGGGGCGGCCGACCGCCACCCACGGCGGCGCAGCGAGGCCAGTGGGCCGTCAATGTTATTTTTAGGCTATGTTTGATATCTTGAATTCAGTTTTGATAGTGGTTTGACATAAGTGGATCATTGAGCCAGATTCTTTACGATTCGTCGTTAGGTGAAAATGTGAATCGCCGATCCAACCGTCGGATCGTCACCAAACTTTGATACATTGTAGTACTTAATAGTTGAAGAATTTAGAAACTTACGGATTCGGAATTTGACGTATGGATCTTCCCAAAATGGATTTGTAATTTCATAAAATAAAAGGTTAATCGCCACACGGTTTTGGAAATTAGCGGAGATCCAACCGTTGGATCATAACGAAACTTTAGTATGTTGTTCTATAAGCATAATGTGAATCATAAGAAGTTATGAATGGGAAATCTGATAAGTGGATCTTCCGGATTGAGTTATGTAGGGTTGTGGACCCTACCGTCAACCTTTGATCGACGGTTGACTTATGTTCAATGAGTTTTGAATCACTCTTGAATGCCCTTGAGGATATGTTTTATGTGAGTTATGTGTTCTATTGACAAGTATTCTAAGATGTGATTTAATAATTGTTCTAGGCACCGATCGTTCGGGACACCTCGGTACTCGTTCTAGGGAGTTATAGCGTGGACTCCAGGTGAGTGGGTAGTTGTTTTCGTTATATACCTATATACTTACGGATTTTCCCAGAAATCAAATTTGAATGAAAGTATGTTTTAAAATGCCATGCATAGAATTGACATGAAATGTATGAATTGGTATATGATGCATATGTATGAAATGATGCGGTGGACGCACATATAAGTATCAGGTGAGTTATATTGTGTTGATGATGTGAATTGTGTTGAGAGCTCATAACCTCCACCTCGGTGTTAGTGCTTATGTTGATATTCACCTCCCGCGCCACACGCTCCCTTGGATCCAAGTAGGTGTAAGTCCTGTCGTACAGACCACTTATGTGGTTCCGACTCATAGGTGACCTGCGATTATTCGTACAGCTGTTTAATGAGAATTGTACTAGAGCGTATCATTACACCAAGTCCTGTCGTACATACCATTTTAATGGTTCCGACTCGTGTGCAGGCATAGGTATTGAGCTATATAATCAACCGTACAGGACCACTGCAGGGTCTCTGGTTGATTTATTATTTCACCTGTTATATATTTATGTATCTTCATTATGTTATTGATGCATATAGCATGGCATACTTTCATAATACTGATTTTGAACATGATTTGAGAATATGATGATATACATATGTTTATATACTATTTTCTGGGAAATTATACAGGTTTTCCAGCAAGGGGTTAGAACTTTTGATATCGAAATGATTTTGTAAAACTTTGTTTCTGACCCACTCAGCTTTTTGTTTTGCGCCCCTCCAGGTTCTTGTAGCATAATTTCTTTATCGACAAAGACTCGTGGCATATCTCAATTCAGGTGGCTACTTCTGAGGGTATGATCTTTACCCACACTACTATACTTTACTTATGCTCTGACAACGCGTGTGAAATGGGTCCATACCCACTGACAGCGCACTCTGATAGTTAGGCATCTTTAGGTTTAAATCTATTCGCATTCTTCCATATCATCACTTTTTGGCTTCGTCACCTTCCAGGTGTCAACCAGCACAGCTCGATTCGGAGTCTTAGTGGACATTCCGGGTCGGGTGTGTCAACTACAATGTCCCACAATTCTACACCAAAACAAAGTACACAGAAAGGGAAATATAAAAGAGACCAAGAATGATTGTCAAAAAGGTTGTCATCGACCCAAAAGCCAAAGACAGTGGCTGGGACAGAAAAAAATTTCTTTAGTTTTTGCTCGACGCCTAGAATTTGTTTACTTTTTTAGCATATATATCTATACCAATATATAATGCCAGCAACCCATTTGGGGTCACGGGCTTCACCAAAAACAAGGGGACAAAAATGCACCCCAAATAAAAAAGTTCAAAAGTAGCCCAAAATAATGCAGGGGCAATTTTTTCGTGAAAAAAGTTTTTTATTTGGTTTTATTGTCCTATTCCTAAGTTTGGAAATTAATTTGGGAAATAATTGTTATTGTTTTGTGTGGCTAGGATTGTAGACCACACACACACAAACTACCCTCACTCTCCCTCTCTTTCCCGTGAGCTCTCTCTCCCTCTAACTTTGACTCTCCTCGTGTACTATTCATGTACGAACGGAGTTGGAACTCGTCCATTTCTTCACAAATCAACGCCAAAAAGGTAAGATTCTTGACCCTTGTAACCCTTTGAGCATGTTGGTACCAATTTTGGAACTTGTAACCCTTGGAATAGTCGAGAAACCCTAACCCCGAAAATGTGCACTGTTCATGCACACGTAAAATCTTGCATTTCAGGGAATTTCAAGCTCATAGTGAGCTTAAGGAGGTCCTCTCGAGTCTCGGGGTACTTCGTTGGTAGAGTTTGGACGTCGGAGGACCGAGATCGATGATTTTTAAAGTGTGCCGAGCTATCGAGCTTTCTTAGGTAAAATCTAGTGATTTTCAAGCCTTGAAACTTGTTTAGATGTGTTCTACATGCTTAGAGCTTCATTTTGGTACCAATTTCATGAAAAATGGGTGAAAAATGAGTGAGAAACCATAGTTGGAAAAATACCCAGAATCCGGCAAACCCACCGGCGGCAGGCGAGTCGCCGGAGAAGATGACGGAATATTCTGTCAGTTTGGACAGAATATTCCTGACGCCGTTAGTTAAATCTAACGGAAGCCGTTAGAAGTTAACGAAATATTCCTGGAATATTCCTGACGGCGTTAACTGACGCCGTCAGTGTGCCTGGCACGTGGCCGCGCGTGGGGGCGCATCTGGCCGTGCCTTGGCAGCTCGTGCGACGTCGGAAAATTATTTTAAAAATATGGGGATGTTCGTGAGGTTGTGTAGATCACGTTGGCATATTCAAACACCCCAATTGAGCATCGTATGAGAAGTTATTTTGGATTGTTGGTTATGTGCTCTAAATAACGTTATTATAGTTGTTTCGCATATAGGTGAGACTTATCCCGAGGACGAGCGCAATCAAAGGCGTCACGGGGGTTACGACCCTTCGACATACTAGTGAGTGGGCAGTTGCTTTCTTATTATACCTATATACTTACTGATTTTTCCCAGAAATCGAATTTAAATGAAAGTATGTTTTTAAATGCCATGCATATAATTGATATGAATTATATGAATTGATATATGATGCATATGTATGAAATGGTACGGTGGACGCACAGGTAAGTATCAAGTGAGTTATATTGTGTTGATGATGTGATTTGTGATGAGAGCTCATATCTTGCACCACCGGTGTTAGTGCTTATGTTGATATTCACCTCCCGCACCGCACGCTCCCTTGGATCCAAGTAGGTGTAAGTCCTGTTGTACATACCACTTTTGTGGTTCCGACTCGTGTGCAGGCATAGGTATTGAGCTATATGATTAGCCGTACAAGACCACTGCAGGGTCTCCGGCTGTTTTGTTATTCTACCTGATATATATTTGCATATCCTCACTATGATTTGATACATATGGCATGGCATACTTTCATACTATTGATTTTGAACGATGATTTGAGAAAATGTTGAGATATATATGCTATATGCTATTTTCTGGGAAAGTATACAGGTTTTACAATGAGGGGTTATATATGTTGATAAAGGAAATGTTTTGGAAAACTTTGTTTTACTGACCCACTCATTTTGTTTTACGTCCCTCCAGGTTATAGTTAGGAGTGTTTGGTAGCTCACGAGGATCCCCACGGCTATTCTGACGGACTTCACTTATGTAGGACTCACCTTCAGGTGTTGTAATTTAGTAATTGTCCTACTTGACTGCATTTAGAACCTTATGCTCTGATTATGTGTAATTCACACTTAAACTCTCGCTAGCATGTCATTTGGATTGTACTGCTAGTATTCGGCTTTTAGTCATTCATAACTCTTTTATCTTATCGCTTCCGCATTGCGTAATGGTTACGTCACGTTGGTGATGGCCAGCACGCCCTGATTTTCGGGTCGGGGTGTGTCATGGAATATCCACAGGTTTCTTCTAGCATGGTTTAATATTAAACATTTAGTCCAAATATTTGACTTTCTTTTTCTTGGTTGAATTTATAAGAGCTATCAACTATGACCTATTATGTAAAGTTGCAATTATTGTATCGAATCATCATACAATCAGCTGTTTATTAAATATTATTTTTTTCTATTTTTAAACACGTTTAAATCATCTTAAGAGGCGCATAGTGCTGGTGATAAAAAAAAATTTCGCACACATATTGTATCGAATCATCATACAATCAGATTTTTTTTTTATAATTAGTATCTCACTATTACGTGGAATATTCACGGGTTTCTTCTAGCATAGTCTAATATTATTCATTTAGTCCAAATATTTGATTTTCCTTTTCTTGGTTGAATTTATAAGAGCTATGACTTATTATGTAAAATTGCAATTGTTCTATCGAATCTGATAAGTCGATATTATACCATATATTTTACCCTATTCTTAGTTATAGTTTATTGGTTATTTTGGTAGAATTTTGATACTTTGTTATGTATTTTCAATGTAGGGCATGCGACAAGGGATGGCAACGGTTCGGTTTGGGGACGGAAATGCTATATCCATCCTCATAACCACGAAAATTAACCATATCCATAACCGCAAATTAACCATCGGGTATTATCCATAACCATACCCACCGGGTAACAGATTCCCCTTCAGTTAACAGGTATATCCATCTTCGTCAATACAAAAAATATATTCGTTCAATTGAGAAATTATAAGTTAGTAGATATCAAATTCGTCATTAAACATTTGATGTATAAAATGATCCAATGAATGGATCCTGTTGAGTATAAAAATTAAAACACTGATGATGTTGGCTTATCTTCATTATGTCCTAAAAGGATCATTGAGTTCGCATTGATTTTGATTCAAAACTTTACTTTCCTACAAAATGCAATTTTTGTATTCTCAAACTAATGGTTTGGTGAATAATAGATATACAAATACATATATATATATATATGTATTATACTATTATATTGTATATAAATTATATTATTTACTAATCGGATCGGATTCAGTTATGGATACGGTTTGGGAATCTCTATAACCATATCCAAAACCATAACCGAATAATATAAACGGTTTTTCCCCATATCTAAACCATACCCGAATTTTCATATCCAAATCCAATCCATTCGGGCGGTTATCCACGGTTATCGGGTTTAATGGTTAGAATTGTCATCCCTACATGCGACTTTTTGAGTAAAAAGTGATCAAATGGATGATTTTTGGAGTGATTCCAATTTAAGGATGTTCGTGAGTCTTTCAAGATGATTGTGTCAAGATTCTAGATTTTTCTACCAAGCTGTTTGACTGTGGCGAAGAAGAGGATGTTTGTGAGTCTTTCAAGATGATTCGGTCAAGATTCTAGATTTTTCTACGAAGCCGTTTGACCGTGGCGAAGAGAAGAAGGCCCAACGCACAGCTTTCCTAGATTGACGTTTCAGGACGTTTTGGATATTTTGAAGGTCAAGATGACATATTTTGAGGAAGATTTCTTCTAAAGATTTGTTAGGGACGCCTCAACCTTTAAAAAGAGATCATTAGGGACTAAATCGGTGTTGATTTGGTTAGTCAAAAGTCTATCTTTCTGAGAAGTTCGAACTTCAGTTCAAATAGGAAACCTTTTATTTGCTAGTTTATTATTTTATTATGTTTCCTAGTTTTATTCTAAGACCTTTTCTAGGTGGGGTTTTATTTTGTAGTAGTATAAATAAGGCTATTAAGCCTTTGATTGGAGAATTTCAATTTTTTTTTACCTAAAAGGCGTTTTTCTATCCATGCTCTTAATAATATTTTGTTTTATGATTGTTTGTATCTAATTTCCGTTTGCTAGGGCGAAACCATGAGCCTTATCATGAATATGTAGTCTTTACTTAATTGCTTATGATATTATGCATGCATACTTTGAATTATTAATCACTGTGTTTAAACAGTCTCTATGTCTTAATGCTTAGCTACCATTAGGATATTTAGATAAGTAATCAGATGGGGATTTCTATTGGAATGTCACCCTGAAATTGAGGAATGCTTCTTGTGGTTAATAATTGTAAGTTCACCTAGGGCGAATGCCACGTCTTAGGGGTTGCATGGTTTTTCAAAGAGTTTTCACAAAGCGTAATGAGTCATGCATGTTTATATTTGATCTGAATGCCACAGACGGATTGCATGTTTGATATACGTTCTAACTTGAATGCCACAAGTAGAATATGCATTAGGAAAACCTAACCTTCAAAGTTGCATGTGTAATTTATAAGTAATTGGTAAAACTACATAGGATTTCTAATGGTGACTGGGGAACCCTAGTTGTAATACCCTGATTATTTTAAATATGTGGTTGGATTATGAAATTCAAATGGGGGAAAATGTGAAATCCCATTCTTGGATGTTATCATTAGATTAAGTATTTTGTTGTCGTATTCGTAGTTATGACACATTTATATTTATGGCGAATAATTTTTTTTCGATAAGTGAAATGACAAAAATGCTCCTAGTTGGCTAAACAAAATTATAAGAAGACGTATTTTATCCTTATATGATTTGTTGTATTTTTGGCATATTTGGATAGAGCTTGATCCCACGAGCGCGTAGGCAAAAACCGTTCGTGAAACGAAGTTATAAAGAATGAGATATAAACAAGCAAAGGTAAGGGCAAAATGGTCATTTAATCATTAATCTGGAAGGCTCCAGATTTGCTGGAGCAGTGATCTGGGTGCCACATGTATGGCTAGGATGGAGAGATGAGATGAGAGAGAAGGAAAATGAGGGAGGAGAGGAACCGGCCAATCTGGATCCTCCTCGACCCGCCAACTCGACCCAAAAAAATCTCCCTATTTCGGCCACCGTTGACAACGGGACTAGTGCCATAATGATCCTTACTTCGAGCCCAGTCAATCCCTCTTCAATCTCTAACCAAAATTGATGAGTTTTGGCCTTGGTTTTGTGAGAAACCCACCGACGGGTTCGAGTGATTCTCGGCGGTGATCCACCATTTGTGAAATGTTTTCTTTCGTCCACCATTACCTTTGGCCTCCTCTTGAGCCCAGGAACAAAGCTAAACAAGTTTGGGACGGCGGAGTGGTGAATTCGACGAATTGAGGAATACCCATTTCTAGGGTTTCCGACATATCAATGAAAATTTCAAGTGTTTCCCGGCCTAATTGGCCTTCAGCCCATGTATGAAAATTATTCCCCTGGTTGTGCTCTACATTTCTGTAAAATTTGGTAATTTTGGAGTTCGTCCGAAAATTGGGTTTCCGTTCACCAAAAACCACCGTGTAAGACGGCGCGTGGCCAAGGGGCCGACGCTGCCTTTTTACACCAAGTTCGATTTTCTAATTCCATATTTGATATCCCTTTAATGCAATTAAATTGTTTGAGTTTCATATCGTAAATGATTGCCATTTGAATATTTTAGAAAATGGTTAATTTTGACGGCGGACTACGAATGGCTTAATCCCTTTGTAGGGTACGTAGACAGTCTAACGAGAAGGTTAGATGCGGCCATAAAATAATCGAAATTAGCATATTTTAATAATTGTTAAGAAAAGAATTTTATTTTGGTTAATAGCGTAAAGATTAACCATGACTTGTATTTTTGGCCTATCACCATAATTAGCTTCTGAGTTAATTTTTGGGTCGTTTCACTAGTGCTTAAATAGATTTTCAAACAATTTTCTTTTGTTTTATTAACTTTGTCAATTTATTTAATTATTTTTAATTAAATTCGTTTTTAATATTTTAGGTCATTAAATCAACTTTTTCGGAACTTTGTTTTCAAATAATTAATTAAGATTTGGTTTTAACATAAATTATTCATTTAATCCATATGGAGAATGACCTTGCTTGAGCCGCTATACTTCGATAACCTTGTACTCTTGCAAATATTTTAAAGTGTTTTCATCCTTACTTT
This sequence comes from Heteromeles arbutifolia, assembly GCA_024362995.1. Lineage (NCBI taxonomy): Eukaryota > Viridiplantae > Streptophyta > Magnoliopsida > Rosales > Rosaceae > Heteromeles > Heteromeles arbutifolia. The sequence continues at coordinate 10,591,108 of JANCRC010000019.1, forward strand.
TGTAGGTGGTAAAAATCCTATTAGAATCATCATACAATCAGTTGTTTATGAAATATTATTTTCTCTATTTTTAAACACGCTCAATGTCACATCCTGGCCCGGGCTCGACCACATCCTGGGCACGACTCCATTGTAGCACAATATTGTCCGCTTTGGGCCCCGACCATACCCTCACAGTTTTGTTTATGGGAACTCACACGAGAACTTCCCAGTGGGTCACCCATCATGGGAGTGCTCTCGCGCGCTACTCGCTTAACTTCGGAGTTCCGATGAAACCCAAAGCCAATGAGCTCCCAAAAGGCCTTGCGCTAGATAAAGATGGGAATATACGTATAAAGCTCATAGGATCCACTCCCCTGGGCAATGTGGGAACTCACATTCAAAGCATCTTAAGAGGCGCGTAGCGCTGGTGATAAAAAAAAAAAGGCTTTCACATGCACATTGTATTGAATCATCATACAATTAGTTGTTTATTAAATATTATTTTCTCTATTTGTAAACACGTTCCTCCCCCAAATTTTACTTTAGAAATCATAATAAATAGAAGAAGAAAAAATTTAGAAAAAAAACCTGATCGTGGAGGGACTTGAAATGAAGAATGTAAAGGTGTGAGTAATCCTTTTCAGATCAAGTTCTAAATTTTACTTTAGAAATCCTAATTGTTTATAGAAATTTCACTTTTTCGCTCTGCGGAAATGGGTATTTTGAGTAGATAGGAGACAAGAGTTGAACAAAAAGCCTTGATTTGTGTATGTTGTGGTCGTTTCAAATGTTGGAATAAAGTGTTTACCACTATTAAAAGTAAAAATACTTCTCTCAGACCTCTTTGCTTTTTCATCCGTTTACTGGGTTAACTCATTTTGTTACTGTCAAACAGGTATTGGATTGATTGAAACCTGGTCCTTTGTGTCAATCGAAGTAATTGCTACTAGGTTAGCAGAAGTATTTGTGTCAATCGAAGTCATTGTTACTAGGTTAGCAGAAGTATGACATATAGCAACCTTTCTATCTTGGTGCAATTTAAAATGTACTAAGTTGTTAATGATGATGATCGCGTTTCTTTTATGTTTCTAATTTGACACATAAAAAAATAATGAAATAAAAAAATATTGAAGCAATTCACGCATATTAATGCATTTAAAATGTATGAATCCCGTGTAACGCACCGTAATTCAAAAAATATTCACGTGCATAGGAAGGCTAGTAATTAATTATGTTTAAGAAATCTTAATCTTTTGTCTTACAAAACCCAAGTAAGATCTTCTCTGAATATATGTGAAAACATGATTTGGGCACCTTTAAGTTTGGGCTAATAAGAGTGAACTTGAATCGGATAGAATAGCCTAGGTACGTATGCTTTATTACGGTTCCAAAAATCTACTGTTCCCTTCTGCTTTTTAATTTTTACAGCTACGCATAGGGGTGGATTCGGTACGGTTATCGTACCAAAACCCTTGTACCAATTATCATACCAAACTTTCGGCTTGGTAAAATCTATTACCATTACCATACCAAACTTTCGGTATACCGAAGTTTGGTATTGCCAAATGTTGGGTTGGCATGGTATGACAATGATAATTGCCACTTTATTTTGGGACAAAATATGTTTTTGCTTTGTTCAACACTTCATATTTTGTGCCTCTGTAATAAGACAAAGATATATAAACCAAATGCATAGACGGAAGAAAATTCTCATAACAAGTGCCCAAATGGATTTACAGCTGCATGAAATGTTGATGAATTACTTGAAAATTATAAGCCTGAAACAAAGAATGGAAACATAAAGCAGTACCATAGGTCTACAAGGACAATGCGTAGCCTAAATTCCTCACCTTAGCAGTACCGGTTGATTATTCAACGGAAACATAAAGCAGTACCACAAGACTCACCTCTTTAACTTAAACCTCACCTTAGCTGCTGATATCTCATACATTGTAAATACATAAATATATATTATAAATATATATATATATATATATATTATAATTTATAAATATGTGTTATATTATAATTATATATTATATAATTTATATAAATTATATAGTATATTATATTATATTATATTTTCGGTACGGTATGGTAATACCGTGGTAATGGTATCCATTACCAATACCGTACCACGAAATTTCGGTACGGTACAATACCGTACCATTACCGTTGGCACAAAAAATTTGGCACAGAATCGGTATGGCAGGTTTGGTAATTCGGTTGACACGGCAATTTGGCAAAAAAATCCACTGCTAGTTACGCATGTGCCGTGCGGCTGTTGCTTTCAAGTTTGAACATTGCATTGCACGGACCGAGAAAATGATATCTGGGTTAATGTGAAAGGGATGAGAATTGCCCACAGAATATTACGGAACCAGATCTCCTTCGGATGCAAAGGAACTGAGCCCATTAATCAATACATTCGAGCCATTGAAATTTGATCCAATAGCTACAAACATGGGCTCCCTCTAAAAGCTATAATAATTGTACCGTTAGATCAAATTTTAATAGCCTGGATTCATTGATTAATGGGCTAAATTCCCTTGGATTCAGAAGGGATCCGGTACCGAATATTACAACGTAGATTTGAAAGCAACCTCTGATACACAGGGATAGAGATGGGGCAATTTGTCAAGGAGTTGTAATTTGGGTTTTGTTTCTTCTGACTTGAATATTTTAGTTACATGTACTGTAGATTCCAGCTTCACGTAAGGTTGGTTGCTTTGAGTTTTATGGTTTCCTCTTCCTATTCATAAATCATCTCCCTATTCTTAAACGAACATTATTCTTATATTCTATGTTTCAAGATTTGACTCGTTACATTTGAGTTTTTAATTTCGGTACATGCATTTGAGATGGTTAAGAGTCCCATCTAAGTTTTTTTTTTTTGTTCAATAATATTTTTTTCGTGTTAGCATGTGCTCCAGTTTGAACTCCAGTTTTATATTGAAACCCAAAATTTAAGTGTCACTTTTAGAGGTGGACTCGAAAAACCCAAAAAAAAACTAATCGAATTGATTGAAAATCGAACCAATAGTTTTTACTCTCTTTCGATTTTAATTTGGGGGTTTCGGAAACCAAACTGAATAGAATGAGATATAAATCAATATTTTTTATTTATATATTTTGGGTACCCATTTTTCAAGTCCAATTCTAAATCAACTATGGGCATTTCTAAGGTGCGGACCATCCATGCAGACAAGGATATAACGGCTGAGAATGGACGAGCTCACGCATAGAACCGGATTGTTGTGACCTGGTGGATTTAGAAAATTTTCAACTTGTTAATTTAGTTGGTATCTTTTGTCTGACGGACGGAAACAGGAGCAAGCGGGAAAGAGGGGTTGTGCGTGTTGAAGAGGGAAAAAGAGGGGAAGAGAGGAACATATTTGAGGTGGATTGAAGTTGGGTTGCGATTGCGGCCTAGTAATCCAATAACCTTAATTTTGTTTTTGTTTAGTTTTTTACAACGAGGGAGGGAAGAGTAGGGTTGTCTCTGCCGGGTGTGTTTTTCATAAACATTCACAAGCTTTCATAACACATAATGGTTGGTTGCTAGAACTGTTACAGCTTCTTAAGAATTAAGTTCCTAATTCATAAACGTTCACAAACGTTCATGACACATAGGTGATAGTTTCATATATTGTGACAAACCTTCATTACCTATAAGGTTCGATTGAGCAATTGTGACACCACAATAAAACATCAGGGACGATTTTAGATATCCCAAACATTGTTTCAATATATAAAAGTGCGAGGGATGTCACTTAAGTCATCCAAAACGAGTAACAATATGGAAGGAGGTAATGAAGAAGTAATAATATAGAGAAATCAGTTACAAACATCCACAATGAACCAGTTGTCGAACAAATGTAATTCATATGAACAAACTACAAACTGTCTCAAGAAATTAAAAAATTATCCAACACCATATACAAACAATGTAATACTTATTTATGGACTACCATTATTCTTCAATGGTAAATGTACAGAAAATACTTTCTGAACCATAATTTTCAATCATGCACGACTCACTACACATTGTGAAGGTTGTGCAAAATGTCGATTGCCATCCTCAGTTGGTTTTCGGGGACGTTGGCAGCCATAATTCTATCCAAAGGAAAGTCACAGGACAAGAACTCAATCACTTTTAAAGTAAAATACCGCAATCCCCCATGTCGCACACAACAATTCAACAAGTTTGAAAACCAATTCACAGACAATTCAGTTTAAATTGGTCAACAATTTAATTAAATTTGAACTCACTCGTTGGCTTGCTTTAGGGACTTTGGACATATGATGATGGGCCAAGGTTCGTTTTTCACCTCATTCGATAGGCTTTGGAGGAAATCCGACAATACGGAAGCGAGGGGAGCCAATTTGGCAGTTGCTTTACGTGCGTTGGTTTTAGACATCAAAGAGTTGTACACCATTATTCTCCTAACTGCAAGATTTATCTCAACGACAACCCAATGGTGATCAAGGTTGGGAGGCATGTACACCTTCTCCACATCCACCAACCATGATGTAGAAAACGGCTACCCCTTCCCCTTCATCGTCTTTAATAGCACCAGTAAGAATTCTTTGGGCACATCGGTTTTGCAGCCTTTAATTGTTCTTTTAGCTATCATCGCATTATAGGAGCGCTCACAATAAGTCTGTCCACAATTGGAAAATGAATAAAAAAAATGTACAACACTTAAAGCATTCGAAAACACACCCAACATCAAAATTTCCAAACTCTAGAATATTAGCAGAAATGGTTGGTTACTTTACCAGAAACCAGTTGGTTGTGTTCGTGGTCAACACTTTCCCTACCTTTCGAGCCTCATTGGTATGTGATGAGTCGATACAGCTACAAGTGAATGTGCTGCAATACACAAATTGTAATTAAACTATGACACCAACGCAATCCAAAAACATTTATGTAACTCCAAACCAAATAGCGTTTAGTCACTAACACTAGTTGACAGCCACCCTGCCTTTTCAAAGAGCCACCTCCAAAAATCGTTGTTTCCAACATCTGCATTCTCCAACTCGACAACCAGACTAACGATGTAACCAAAAAAATAATAGGCTCATCATTGTAGTAGTTTAATCAATATAATTTCCAGTGCATAAAATCCAAACGTCAATTATTGCTTACTTTTTCTGATTCTCCTTCACATTCTTGAATTTATAGAAATACTTCATGGCCTCAACCACATAGTTTCCGCCGCATTCTTTACTTCTTCTTTTTCTTCTTATTCTTCTGTTGTTTCTTCTCATTCTTCTGTTTGTTTTTCTCCTTCATCATCTTCTTCTTTTTCGTCTTTTTCTTCTTCATCCTGATCTTCATCGTCTTCTTTTTCTTTTTCTTCTTATTCTTCTTTTCCCTCATCTTCTGTTTCTTCTTTTCCATATTTTCCTTCTTCTTCTTCATCCTCATCCTCTTCCTTTTCCACATCTTTGTGTTCGTCCTCTTCTTCCTTATTCTTCTGTTGCATATGTTTTACTTTAACTTTCCTCCTCAATTCCTTGACCTCTTTGGTCAACTCTTCCACCTTTTTCAAGACGTTCCTTTCCGAAATATCCTTGTCATGCACCAAATGTGCCAAAGCCACCTTCAACTCCCTTATTTGTATTTTCAACTCCCTTACATCATTTGTATCGGGAGTGTAGGTATCAGGCATCACCACATTGGTATCATTGCCCTATGTCCAGTAGCTTCTGTTCATTTTTGGTACAGTGGGCACAATCTCCCAAATCCCCACTGGCTACTATTTAATGCAACTTGTCAGACTACCATTTAATGCAACTTGTCAGAATTATATTTGTAAACATTTATAAATATTCACACATATTCACCACCATTCATCTAGTTCATAAACTTTCAAATTAAGTCATACCTTCCAGGTCTCAGTTATGTACAGTTACAGCTGCTTATGGACGAGCTGCTTTTTCGTCATCGCCCACAGGAGAATTCTTAGGATGGCTGCCGGATCAGTCATCTTGCAATACTGTAATGGCTTCTCCAGTTGGATAATTATTTCATATGGCCACACCTACATGTAAACTGAATTAGTAATCGATCACAAAAATGTAAACAATATTACTGCTCAATGAAACTAACAAAACCTGAAAAGCATAACTAAACTCCTTCCAACTCCATCAAGATCTTTGTCGCCTCTTACTTCCTCTCCCTTCATCTTCTTCCTCCTCATCATATTCTACCACAACACCCTCCACTCTTCATCTTCATCTCCTAGAAGTAGCAAAAGAGAGGTTCTCTTATAATTGTTCAAACGAAATTGCACCTCATGAATAACTGTTGAACTTATCCATGATGTCTACGAGCTCAAATTACTCTAGGTTGACAGCCACACTCTTTGCCCCTATCAAGGCACCCTCGGCGAAGTATAGTAGCCCCAGCTTGAATGCATCGTCTTTATTTTTGCATTCTTGAAAAGCCCTTTCAAGCTCCGCACAAGTCACTGAAACCTTTTTACTACCTTTATGCTCTACTTTACCCTTGCCCTTCATACCCTTACCCTTTCTACACACTCCATCAAACCCAAATTTGTGAGGAAAATAGTCATAAGCCTAATTTTGGAAGGCTCAACCTCTATATCACAGGGTTCGTCACAACGAATCCCTGTAATGAGGCAAAATTCCTTCTTCGTGAACCGCGTCGCTTCGTAGCCTATTAAATATGTTAGTCCCTCTAAATCTTTCACCCCTTGATTAGCCACTCTACGGAGCGACAATTCATAGATCAATTGCCCACTAAAGGTTAGTCGATCAACACTCTCTACGTGTCCAAAACAAGATGCCCTAAAACGAGCAAGTTATGCGTCATTAAACTTTTCTCACATGACACTTAGCACATGACTTGCTTGCGAAAGGTTGTTAACCCTTCCCCTATATTGTTCTTCCTCTTTTGTTGCTAGTTCAACCCTCTGAGCAGCCATCTCCTGTACATATAATAATACAAGCATTCAACACAACCAAATTGAACAATATATACCATGATAACAACCAAATTCATCAATCCATCACAACAGCACAACAAGTTAACAAGTCTTCATAACCCTACATCTAAGGTGAACAGACCTTAATGACTAAAGTAAGATCAACTCAATTCATATGATTGACAATGATTCATCAACACAAATCATTCACAACTAAACAATAAAACTAAAAGAAATAAAAAAAATGACCTACCCCTTGTACATAACCTGTCAGCAATATTTCATAAACCCACATCCCACAAACAATTTCCAAAAATTCCACAAATATCCCGTACTTTCATATAATTTCACCCACGCTGAACCCAAATTCAACTAGTTTCATCAACCAACTTCCATAATTAATCAAATTAACATAAATAACCAAATTTATTTCTAAGGTTCGATATTTCGAAACTCACCAAATTGGAAATTAGTTTGAGGAATGAAGTATGCCGTAGACTATTTTGGAAGCAATGACTCTGAAGCCAATGCAAATAAAGAAAGCACCACGTACTATTACACAAATGATGAGAAGCAAAACAAAACAATGACTAGAATGATGTTTGAGGGCTGGCAGGAGATGGAGGATTTTGGGAGGAGAAGGCAACTTTATGATGTAACTGTTGATGTGGGAGAGGGCGGGGACATTTTGTATTCTCGAAATTTTGAAATGATGCTGGGTACCATTTTCAATAAGTGACGGGTCATTTATGACCCAATTTCACAGGTTGGACATGGTGGTTGTGCGCCGGCGTCATTAAGGCAGACAGATGACGTATACTTTCGCTCATTGAAAAGGAAACAAATAGAGGGGTGGGGGAGTGATCTTATAATTTTAAATTTTTTTGTTCACTGGGGGTGTTTTTGCCCGCTAGAGAGAGGGGTATAGTGGTCTTATAATTTTAATTTTCTTTAGTTCACTGGGGGTGTTTTTGCCCACTAGAGAGAGGGGTACAATGGTCTTATAATTTTAATTTTTTTCTTACTTCACTGGGGGTGTTTTTGCCCGCTAGAGAGAGGGTACATTGGTCTTATACCTTTATTTTTTATTTTTTTTAGTTTACTAGGTGTGTTTTTGCCTGCTAGAGAGAGGGTTACAATGATCTTGTAATTTTATTTTCTTTTAGTTCATTGGGGGTCCTTTTGCCCGCTAGAGAGAAGGGTACAATGGTCTTATACCTTTAATTTTTTTCAGTTCACTGTGGGTGTTTTTACCCATTAGAAAGAGGGGTACAGTGGTCATATACCTTTAATTTTTTTTTTTTAATTCACTGGGAGTGTTTTTACCAGCTAGAGATAGGGGTACAGTGGTCTTATACTTTTATTTTATTTTTTTTAGTTCACTAGGGTGTTTTTGCCTGCTTGAGAAAGGGGTACAATGGTCTTATACCTTTAATTTCTTTTAGTTTACTGGGGGTGTTTTTGTTGGTGCAATACGTGTAAAAGTTGTGCTGGGTTCTAATGCATTGTGTTGCATTTGTGAAGTCATTTACCAGGTACACAATGATGTGTATTAGGATAGGTGATCAACTACTATTTATTTGTGCCATGGTTGTTTTATAAAGTTTAAGTGTAACACTAATGTTTGGAATTGGCTTACAAGAAATGTGACGCATGATGCATGTTTATGAGTGTTTGTGATACGAACTGTGACACATGATGCATTTTTATGAGTTTTGTGACACCTTATGCAGTTATATGGTTATAACATTATACTCGGTTACTAAAGCTTGGCGTTACGATATACTTAAAAAAAGTGCGCAAAATGTACATAAGAACGAGTAGTAAATATATAAGATAAGAGATTATATCCCTTGCAGTTACGATGGAGATAGGAAAAAATTTTGTCAAACCCATCAAACTAATGGGAGTCACATTGTTGCCTTGTATCTATAGGAGATTTATTTAATGGGGTGTGACATTTCACGGTTTTAGTTGTGTGTGGGTTTATGAGCTGTTATGAGTATTTGTGTCTGTTGTGCCGCCACTAACCCGTTTGTGCATAGCGTGTTTCTTCAAGTATTTCATGTGGCGGATGAAGGCAAGAATCCCTGTTGCCTCTGTTTTTAATTCTTGGTTTGCTTTTTCAACAGATCTCAACTAACAGCGAATGCGTTTGTTTTCCCCAACCAACTGTATGTGGTTCCTCTTGCAAAACATAACAGTGTGTTTTGACCAATGTATACCTGAAAACACACGGTTGTAATGACGTCTACCACCACTGCGCTCTAACTGTGGCCGCTTGTTGCCACACTTTAGTTCTTTGTCAAGGGCTATATTAACGGTGACTGTTTTCTCAGATTTGGAATTTGGAATAAAACAAGCAGATGTGGGAGAAGGACAATGAAATAGGACTGCACTGGTCTTCTGAGGTCGGGTATTAACGCTCAAATGAGGATGAGTTATGGCTGTTGGTGTATTGAAAAGGAATCTGCAAGAAGTTTTGGGTGTTGGTGTATTGGATAGGGTTAGAGGAGGTGATTTGGGTGGTATTAGCATGATTGAGTGGAGTTACTGATTCAGCACATATGTAAGGAGAGTTGGGAATTAAAGATGCAAGGAGAGGTGGGAATTAAAAAGAGATGGGAGATGGGAGTTAATGAATTGTGTTGAGAGCAATTAGGGGGATTTAGGCGAAAACTTGGGATTAAATTCCCCTTTTTCTGGCTTCTACAAAGACCTAAGGATTTGGAGAGAAAATGATCCCTAAAAACTCCATTTCCTGCCAGTTGATGGTGCTTGAAGTATCCACGTGGTGTGTGATCAGATAATGCCACGTGGAAATATGCTAGAAGTATTGGACTTTTATGGGAAAAAATGATAAAAAATAAAAAAAATGTAAAAATCCCTAAAAATTGTGGGAGATGCATGGGATTACATCCTCTACATGATGGACACGGTCATATGGCGATGTGAAATTTTGGAATGATCGAAACGGTGGTGAATAGTGTTTTCACTAGATTGGCAAAGTAAAAAATGAAGTAATTTTTTCATAAGTGGAAAAAATGGGGAAAAGTAACAAAAACGCTTGTATAGACAAGGGCTACAACTTTCATGAAGGACGGAAGTCCAGCCCACGTACTGATAATGCAGAATCCGTTACAGCCAATAGTAACCGCCGGATTGTCGTTTACGCTTGCGGCTTCTTTGGTCATCGCCTTTAGGGTTTTTCAGTCAATATTTTTTTTCAAAGTATCATCTTTTAGTGGATTGGAACGGATGAACGGTTTCGATCATTCACATTACATTAGAAAATTTACGGGTTGGTGAAATATTGGTCGATGTTTTCTATGTTTTACAAACTTAGTAAACATTGAGCAATATTTCATCAAACTACAAAACTTCAAATGTGATGTGAATGATCCGAACCATTCATCTGTCCCAATCCACTAAAAGATGATACTTCGAAAAAAAAATTTACCGATAAACCCTAAAGGTGATGACCAAATAAGGCGCAAACGTAAATGACAATTCGGTGATTACTATTGGTCGTAACAGATTCTGCAATATCGGTACATGGATTTGACTTCCATCATTCACAAAAGTTGTAGCCCTTGTCCATACGAGCATTGCTGTTATTTTTCCCTATTTTTTACAAATTTATGGCCAATCTAGTGAAAACACTATTCACCACCATTTCGATCGTTCCAAAATTTCCACATCGCCATATGATCGTGTCCATCATGTAGAGGATGTGATCCTAAGCGTCTCCATAAATTTTGGGGATTTTAAATATTTTTTTATGTTTTATTATCATTTTTTTCATAAAAATTCAATACTCCTAGCATATTTCCACGCGGCATTATCTGATCATGCCACGTGGATACTTCATATGCCATCAACTGGCGGGAAATGGAGTTTTTTACGGGGCAACTGTTTATGACGAGAATAAATCTCGACCACCCACGTGGTAAATCTGGTGGTGGAGAGGAGCTTTGATTGTAACCTTTGCTATTGGCTTAAACATCCAATCATACTCTACCACGTGTCCAAACCAGGTGGTTTATTCGTCAGGGTTTAATTTCTAGGCTTTAGTGTTACAAAATGTCATAAACCATCATCCCATGCATAATAAAGTTACGGTTTTGATTTAACACCCACGTTGGCAAATGAAGGGGTAAGAATAACTGCAGAGACATCTCATCTTGCCATGCAAAGTATTGGTGAGGAGGTCATGCTCTCTATGTGCCACATTTGGGCAGCCACTATCAAATATAAAGGCCTTTCATTTCCCCTATGCACCTTGGGGGCGCGATGTTTGCATGCACAGATGACTTCACTATGCACAGATAACTACTATATTGGTCGTCATTATTTGGTTGTTGGTTATGTTATGCACGACACCTTAATCCTCTATTTAAGGGTGGTGGTGTTAAGTTTGCTTGCCATAATCCCCTTGCTATCTTATCATTCAAACCCCCAACCTGAAAACTGCCTCTTAGTCTTTAACTTTTCCGATGGCTACTAAGTTACAAGTTCCTGGACCTTCCTTCCGCCGTAGGAGATCAATCTCCTTGCCCAATCTTCCTTTATAGGCAAACCCATTCTTGGTCCCTAACTGTGGTCAACCCCCAATTGTCGTGGACAAAGACAACTGTAAGTTCACATAGGAGAGGGGTGTCACAAGGGTTGACACCAACAAGGTCTCCACCGTGAACGTGACCCTTATGAAGTCAAGGCTGTTTATGGGCAAAATGTTCAGGAAATTTAAGGAAGCAGAGTTCATCCACAAGGAACTCGCTCTGTGTTGGAAAGAATGTATTTAAAACACCTTCTTTGTGGACCACTTCGGCAGCAAGTGGTTTGTGGTGCAGTTCACTGACGAGGACGAAGTTGATTATGTCCTTGAAAACCATCATTGGTATGTGAAAGGGTAGATTTTCCATTTGGAAATGTGGATGGAATAGTTCAGGGAATTAGACCAAATAACATACTTAAGGGTATGGTTTAAAATCCCTCGGATACCAATGCAGTTTAGGACCGAGAAATCATGACGACCATCACTCAACCGATTGGGCACCTTGTAAAGATGGATGATGGGTCTATTAATTCTCCTAATGCAATGGTCATCAGGGTTTTAATAAAAATCGACATTCGTCTGCCGCTGAAGTGAGTGCTAGTCCTGAATGGGGATGATGACCTACCAACTTTTCTCAGTTATAAAAACCTGTTTAAGGTATGCTTCTATTGTGGGAGAATGACAGACGAGAAATGTGGATGTGATATGGAAGACCTGGAAGTTGGTTTCTTATGAATAAGATGTTCGAGGATGAGCCGAACGTGCTACCACCGGGTGTTAAGGATGACTGTATGACATTGGCAAACTTAGAAGACGATCTCATCCTTTGCCTCCCGTAACCAGCAAGTAGCAAGGAAGATGGTCCAGGGGATGATTTAAGAAAGGTCCAAAGAGGGAGGACAGGGAGAGGATCAATGCGTCAGTTGCAGTTCGTCCGACAAAAAGAAAAAAAAGATGCGAAGGTTGAAGGTGCAGGGAGTAGAAAGATGGTTGATGCCAACAACTAATGCCGGAGTTTAACAGTGTACAAGTGCAGCTAGTTTAATTTAATGTTTTAATTTATGTTGTCGTACTTTATGGTTTAATTTCATGTTTAGGACATTTTAATTTATGTTTCATGTCTTAGCTAGTACCTATATTTTGCAATTCCTAGGTTATTTAATCCTTGTTCAGGTTATCTCAACTTTCGTTTCAATGTAGGGAACTTAACAATCCAGGCTCCAACTCAGTAGCCTTATTATATTTAATTCTTTCTACGCTATATGTCTTTATTTCATCGTTGCGATAACTGGAAATGTCACTTACACATTAATCTTTCATAACTTGTTACATAAATTCATTCATTATACAAGTACCAATCTGGAAGGATATTAAGAAATAATGGTAGGTATCATAAACTGTTACAAACGTTCATTCATCATAATAGTGAATTCACAAATTCTCACAAACGTTCATCCAGCATATAAAGTTGCAAAGGGTGCCACTTAAGTCATCCAAAACAAATAACAGCTCATCACACAGTTGTCCAACATATTAAATTCATCCCACAAAATTACAAACTCATGAGCTAATTGAAAAAGATCTCCAACTGAATATATGAACAATAAAACATTTGTTTCTGGACTAACATTGTTCATCACATTGCCTTCCTACACTAACACTACACTAAAATTCTTAATTTTAACTTACTCTACACGTTGTGAACCCCGTGCAACATGTTAATTGCCATCCTCAGTCAAAATGTAGGGATGTTGGACGACATAATTACATATAAAGGAAAGCCAGTGAACAACAACTCAATCACTTTTAAGGTGAAAACACCGTAATCCCCCATGTGCAATACAACAAGTCATCAAGTTTCATAAAGAATAAATAATTTAACTAAACTGAGTAACAAATAACTGAAATTTCAGCTCACCCATTATCTTGTTATGGGGACCTTAGACTTATGTCGATCGGCCAAGGTCCCTTCTTGACATCCCTTGACAAGCTAAGGAAGAGATCCAGCAAGACGTAAGCGATGGGACCAATTTCACAGTCACTTGCCACGTGTGGGTGGCCGTATTCACACAACCCATTTCCGCCCTCTACTTTTCACTTCAACATTCCTCTCATCATAGCTTCCTTGACAGTAGGACTGTCCATAAGTGTAAAATATATGAAAAAAAAAAAAACATGTACAACAGTTCATCGAAACGAAAACACACTCAACATCACAATTGCCAAATTTTCAATGTTAGGAGAAATTAAGTGGGATACATTACCAAAAACCAATATGTTGTGTTGGTAGTCACCATTTTACGAATCCTCCATGCCTCATCCTCATGCTTTTTCATGAGATAAAGCTGCAAGTGAATGTGATGCAATAAATAAAATATAATTCAACTATCACACAAACCCAATGACAACACATTTATATTAGTCTATACCACATAAGGTTTACTCACTTACATTTGTTGGCAGCCAACCTTCGTGGTCCAGAAGCCGCCTCCATAAATCAATGTCTCCAACAATCATGAACTCCAATTAGGCAACCAGACTAATAATGTAAACAAAAAATTGTTAGCCTCATTGTTGTACTCATTTCATCAATTGTTTTGAAGCATACACAAAATTGTAATGTTAATGAGTTACTTACTTCTTCTTTTTCTCCTTCAACTTATTGAAGCCATAGAAATATTGCATTACCTCAACCACACATTTCTGCATCCATAACTTTAATTAACGCTTCTTTTTGCACAATATCCTCGTCCCCTCTCGATCTCCTCTCGATCCCTTGCCTTCCCCTTTTTGCCTTCGTCCCTTTATTCCTCCTCCTAATCCCCCTCCTCACCCACTGATTTTTCCTCCCTTACCTCAAAGCCACTATTTTCATCAACCCCATTTTCACCACCATCATCTTCTTCTTCTTTTGGTTTTTCTTCTTCTTCCATAACGGTTTGTATATTGCCACCAATTTGACCACCCTGGTCTTTTTTTTTTCCTTTTTACCTCCTTCCTCTTCTTTTGCCTAATTGTCTTTTGACTTTTCATTTTTTTCTTCTTCTCCCTCTTCTTCATCTTCTCCATCCTCTTCAACTTTTTCTCCCACGTCTTTTTTCCCTTCATCTTCTTCGTTGGCATTCTCCTCCACAGGTTTTTCAATCACTACCCTCCTTAATTCCTCCACCACGTTCGACAGCTCTTCCACTGTTTTCACCAAATTCTTGTTTGATATCTCTTTCTCGTGGGCCAACCACTCAAATGACACCTTTAACTCCTTCAGCTGCATTTTCAACTCACATACATCATTTGTGTCGAGAGTCAGGTTCTCATCAATCATAACATCTGCATCGTCCCCCGACGCCCAATATGCTTTCTTCCTTACCGCTTCAGTCAGAACAATTTCTTTAATCTCTACAGCCTACCATTTAAAGGTACGCATCATAACATTTCTCATGCATACAATATTCATACACATGCACTTTCAGTCATAAAATTCAAAAGTGTTGCAATACATTTATACCTCTCGGCTCCCGATTATATACAATTGCAACTACTCGTGGATCGGCTGCTTTTTTGTTGTCTTCCACCGCAAAATTCTCTGCGTAGCTGTTGGATCTACCATCTTGCAGTAACGTAGGGGCTTTTCAAGTTTGGGAATTTTTTCGTATGCCCACACATGCATGTATTCATCAATAATTGAAACTCACTCATATTAATAAAGCCAATATTACCAATGAAAGCAACACATATTACCTAAAAGCATATGAAAATCCTTTGCAGCCTCATCCAGACCGTTGCGCCTTCTTTGTTCCCCTAACTTCTTCTTCTTCCTCCTCCTCATCTCCCTCGCCATCCACCTCAACTCTACCTTTACCGCTCCTTAAAGTAGTAAACAAGAGGCTGTCATGAAGTTGTTCAAATGAGATGGAACCCCATGCAAAGTTGTTAAACCTATCGATCTCCTCCACGAGGTCGAGGTAGTCTAGATTCATAGCAACGTTGTTCTTCGCCCTTATCAATACAGCCTCAACAAAGTATACCATCCCTAGCTTGAGGCGTCGTCCCTGTTCTTGCATTCCTTAAACGCCATTTCAAGATCGGCGCAAGTCACGAATATTTTTTTGCTGACTTTCTTAGGGACGGCCTTCGCTTTACCTTTCCCCTTTTCTTTCCTCCCCTTACTACTTTCACCTATCAACCCTACTTTCTCTGGAAAATACTCCATCAGCAGCCTAATCCTTTGTGGCTCTACCTCTATGTCATGGGGTTCGTCACTTCGTAGTCCGGTAATGAGACAAAAGTCCTGCTTTGTGAACCGGGTTAATTCATAACCTATTAAATGGGTTAGCCCCTTTTGGATCTTTAACTCCTTGATTTCCCACTCTATGGAGCGACAACTCATGCACCAATTACCCACTGAAGGTCAACTCATCCACACCCTGAAGGTGGTTAAAGCAGGTTGCCTCAAAGGCACGAAGCTCTGCCTCATTAAATTTCTCCCTAATCAATCCTAACACATGGGGACCTTGGGATAGGTTGTTAACCCTTCCCCTATACGCTTCTTCTTCTCTTGTTGCTAGTTGAACACTCTGGGCTACCATAGCATGTGCACATAACAATACACACACGTCAACAATCAATGGTACATAACCTAAACCAATGCTTCATAGCTCTACATCTGCTGTTAACAGAGCATCATTACTTAAGCAATTTCAATTCCCACCATAAAATTAACAATAATTCAGATACAAAAATCAATCCCCACCACCATAAAATTAACAAACTCAAAATTCAATCCCTACTCAAAACTACAACTTTACCAAAACAACAGATAACGCCCCCGTATCTACACAATCCATCAACATAGCTTCATAAGTTCACAACTCACCCTAATTTGCAAAAAAAAAAAAAAAAAAAAACAAACACACATTTGACATAGATCAACAAATTGCACCTAATTACATCCACGAACATGCATAATTAACCTTACACCAAACTTAATTTATAATGCTTAACAGAAATAGCTAAATGAAATTCTAGCGTTCCATTTTGAAAACTCACCAAATTTGAAATTCATTGGGGGAATAAAATATAACCACACTTATTACGGAAGCAGTATGACTCCAGCTCGAATGAAGTGAAAAGCACATCCTTTCTTTGGAACCCACTGCACAGCCTCCAACCAAAGTCCCCTGATTTTCTTCACTGCTGTCTGGGAATTATGTGAGGCCAAACAACACAACCACAAACCAACTATTACTGGGTTTGGAACAGGAAGCAAGTTTTTGAACGGGAAGGATATTTTCGACGACAACGATGTTTGAGCAAACATAGGAGAGGGAGTGTTTTTGTAGGAGGACAAGACTTACTTAAGGCGGAAAGTGTTGATGTCGCGGTACAGTTTAAATCCCAAGAAATTTTGAATTCATCCCAATTATCTTTTTAATTAACTGATGGATCATTTAGGACCCGGTTTCATCCTAAGCTCATTCCAATGGAAATCGTTTTCACCCGTTCAATTTTCATCAAACGGACTACATTCTGTCCACACGCATGGTTTGCAAAGTTCTGTCTGTAGCTTTGAAATCGCGATCAACCATTAGCCAAATTTCAATTCAAGGCTAGGTAAACCCAACTTAAGGTCCAAAATATGTTGAAAGCCTTATTCACTAAATTTGTTTTCTTCA
This sequence comes from Heteromeles arbutifolia, assembly GCA_024362995.1. Lineage (NCBI taxonomy): Eukaryota > Viridiplantae > Streptophyta > Magnoliopsida > Rosales > Rosaceae > Heteromeles > Heteromeles arbutifolia. Next base: position 10,608,276 of record JANCRC010000019.1, read on the forward strand.
TTTCTCTCCAATTTCTAGGTTTTTTTTTTTTTTTTTTTTAAAAAAAAAAAAAAAGTGAAAATACTGAAATCGAACCAAATCGTAATTTTGGTTTTGAAAAGAAAAAAAAAAACCCGAACCGAATGAAACCGAACCCACCTCTAGTCACTTTGGCTAGAAATTTATATATATGAGTTTTATGTCTCCAGTGCATTAACAATGGCCTAACAATATCAGTATAGTTACTCGAAAGGATCGAACATGCAATCATGTGGTAGAAGTTAGTAGAGGAAGTTACTGCAAAATGATAGAATAAAAGATGTGAGGGAGAGCAAATATGCGAGTGAATAATGAAGTGAAGTACTAAATACACTTGAGCTTGTAATCAGGTTTTTGGGTTTTGAATTTGCAGTTGGTTTTAGACTAAGCTACACAATGAATGAGCAATTTGAGACCTTCTACCTACAAGTGGAGAGACAAACCAACTAATTAAGAAGCATGATGCGTTGCCTGCATCTTCAAAGCTTAGAGAGGACAATGACATTCACATGCTGCTTAAGAAGCAACTAGACTGGGGATGATATTACTGCAAAACACATACATACACATAAAAATATATGTATATATATTTATATATATAATAGCTAGCTAATGACAGATCAAGTTGCCCATTTGCCGTTGAAGTTATGGCTGTAACAAATGCAAATTGTAGTTGGGTGTTGAAATAACATTCATCAAAATGGACTAATGAAATCGACCCGTAAGTATACAATCTGTGCTACTCAAGTGTCGTTGTAAAAACTATTTCTGCGATGCAGTAGCATTGGTTTCAAGGAGCTAGAATATGGAGCTAGCGAGACTTTTTACATACAAAATTTTGGTGTGGCTTTGATCTTTGGTAAAACCAATGTACAAATTACGACGGTCATCGATCACCAGTTGCGGCTGTCTTTATACTCAACAGCTACGTTTTTTTTTTTAGGGTTTAAGAGTTACAGGGGCGTAATATTTTTTAGGTTTATGTAACATTGCAACTAGAACTTAATATTTTATAGGGTTTATCTGTGTCCAATGATAAAGACGGTTGATTCCCCATATATATTTGTGGATACAAATTTCTTCCTCCTTGATCTTGGACAAAATTACACCTACAAAACAATTAACACCTTAGGTCAAGGCCAAAAGCCTCACGCGCCCACGATGAATGGGGGGGTTTTGGCTGAAGAACCTCCGATGCCAAAGTTAGAATTTAGAGAGAAAATGTTTGAGAATTTTTAGAGAATTTTAGTAAGAGAATTGTGAGTGAACTTTGAGGAGAATGATGGGGTTTAAATAGGAGAGTGGCCGGCCTCCTTGGGTGAGAGAGGACCGGCCACCTAGCCTTGTTTGTGGGTTAGGTTCTTGATTTGTGTTAATTTGTGAGTTATGGAATAATTACCTAATCAATTAGCTAATCAATAAAATAATTACCTAATTGATTAGCTAATCAATATAATAAAAAAGGGAAGATTTTGAGAGTTACCTTGTGAAGTAGATTGGATGAGGATCGATGAAATAGATTTTGAATTGTTACCTATTTTGGGCACTTTTGACTACATAGGAATATTGGTATGCCTCAAGGGTATTTTTGTTCTCTTTTACCCAAAAATTCACGTGTCGCCTTGTGATTATTTTTTGCTTCACAATATTGACATTCCAATTATCATTCCAAAATTTATTATCAAAAGATAAAAAATTCAGTTACTTTAACTGCAAGAATACATCAATTTTATATGGTATAACACAACAGAAAAATAAAAACAAGCTGCTTAAAGGACAAAAACTAACACGTAGAAAAGCAGCAATAAAACCTAAACCCTAGAGCACCATGAGAATGGCTATCACCACCTCACTGAATGTCGCGATCAAACCAACTACAACTTGCTAGAAAACAATTGTAGAGTAGATTTGTTCTTGGGAAGACTCGGTCTCAATGATGCAACTGCATATAATAACAAATAACAAATAACAAAGGCTCTTATATAAACGCACTTACCAAAACCTCTTTTCGTTTTATATGACACTAGTTTCTTACGACACGCTAATGCGTATGACAATTGATTCTTTTATATTTTATTTTTATTAAAAAAACTGAATTTATAATTAATGATTTAAAATAATTTTTTGAAAAAGAAGTCAGTAACTACTTCTCTACGTGAGGTGGTTTCTTTTGAATGTTTTTCATTTCAAATTATTTTATTATTTCACCCCTTCTTCATTAAGTTGTCTTGTTTCAGTGCTACAAGTAAAGAGGGACATTTTTTGATATTATGAATGTTTCACTATTTTTACTATATGGCTCTATATATATGTATGTACTATTGCAAACTTTAATGTGTAAAAAAGTATGTAAATTAGGGTGTGAATTTAAAAGAGTACATAAAATAAAGGGTGAAGTGCCGATTTAGTCCCTGAACTATTACCTCAGTGAAAATTAGGTCTCTGAATTATTTTTTCGGTAAAATAAGTCCCTAAATTCATTACAAATTGCTAATTTCATCCCTACTATTATATTCAAAGCTATTTTATCCAATTTTTCGTCAACTTAAGTCACTTGACACACTTTAGAGTGTAATACCATCATTTTCTTGTCTATAAGCCCTTAACATTTCATATAGGTTGCGAATTTAATGTCTAATTTACCCTCAAGAGTTAACGTACACTTTTTTTTATGAAAAACTATCAATTTATCCTCCAAAGTTAACTCCATACACTATTTCTTTATGAAAAAATACCAATCTACCCTCCAATGTGTATCATATGCAAGTAACGTGACTTAAATTGACGAAAAACTGAATATAGTAACTTCGAATATAACATTAGGGATGTAATTGGCAGATTTTTATAATTTAGGGACTAATTTTTCTGAAAAAATAGTTTAGGGACCTAATTTTCACTAAGGTGATAATTCAGGGACTAAATTGGCTGTTTACCCTAAAATAAAATTAGACTCAAAGAACCACCCTTTACAAAAAAAAATACAAATCAAGCTTGAACTTCAGTTGGTTAAAAATATCTATATCCAAACACAATATCTTAAAGTTCAATTAATTAAGAACTATATCTAAATGTGAGATTTTGAGTCCCACTAGCTTTCTCTCTCTGACACACCCCGACTGAGATCGAGACGTGCTGGCCATCACGTGAGCGTGAAGTAACCATAAGCACAGTGCGGAAGCAAGATTAATAAGGGAAATATGAACAAATTAAAACCGAACAACTAGCAATCCTAGTTAAGATAGCATGCTAGTGCGAGAATAAGTGTGAATTACACAACCAGAGTTTGACTAGCCTAAGTGCAGTCAAGCATAAAAGTACTAATTAAACAACACCCGAAGGTGGTCCTACATGAAGGATGTCTGTCAGAACCTCCGTTGAATCCTGGTAAGCCACCAACAAACGCTACCTAATACCTGGAGGGGCACAAAACAAATACGTGAGTGGGCAAAAACAAAGGTTTTCTAAAATCATACGATATCAAAAGTGCTATCCCCTCACTAGAAAACCTGTATAATTCCCAGAAAATAGGATACATATATATGTATATAAATATAATTCAAAACCATGCTCAATGTATCCAAAACCACATAAATATATGTATGCCATGCCCAATGCCTCATAATATCACAAATGTAAGCCAAGTGATGCAATTCAATATAACTCATATACTAGCCGAAGTCACCTGACGTGATCTATACGGCAAAATCTAGAGCTCATTTCAATCATATCTCAATCTCATATCTCATCACATAATTCATCATGTATATACGTCACATATCTCATCATATCTCATCATGTATATACATATCTGCACACGAGTCGGAACCACCTCATGTGGTCTAACCGACAAGACTGGGTATAAATAATAATACGCTCTAGTGTTACGATCACATAAAGACCGTGCGAATATTCGCGGGTCACCTGCGATTCGAACCCACTCATAGTGGTTTTTACGACAGGACTGTGCACCTAGCTTAGATCCAAGATGAACGTGTGGTGCGGGAGGTGAACATCACGTGAAGGACTATGTCCCTAACTCTGGGCGGGAGCACTAATACCAGGGTGCATATTAATGAGCTCAATATGCATCACAACATCACCATTCATCTCATAACTATTACCAGCATGATATACTCACCTGTAGCTTACCTGGGCCACCGCAGCACCATGCAACAATATGCATAATTATGATAATGCATATGCTAATATATAATACGAGCACGACAAGGCATTTTAAATCACATTTCCTTTAAAACACGCTTTCTGGGAAAAACATCAAGTATATATATATACTGAAAACAAAAGCCCACTCACTGATGCGTAGCTGGGTCGTAACCCCCGTGCCTAGCCTGGTTACGCTCGTCCTCCGGATAAGTCTTGCCTATATGAGAAACAACTATATAGACGTTAATTTAAAGCACATAAACAAAACTAGGTAATAACTTCTCATAAAATGCTCAAATTGGGTATATGAATATACCACCATGATCTACACGACCTCACGAACATCCCCATATTTTTAGAAAAAAATTTCGACCACCCACGCGCCGGCCAGGGCACGGCCAGACGCGCCCCCACGCACGGCCATGTGCCAGGCACACTGACGGCGTCAGTTAACGCCGTTAGGTATATTCCTTGGAATATTCCGTTAAAACCCAACGGTAACCGTTAAAGATGACTGACGGCGTTGGAATATTCCGTCAAAATTGACGGGATATTCCGTCGTCTTCAACCTCCGAACTCCGACGACCGTTGCCGTCTCCGGAAAATGGGGATTTTGTATTTTCGTCCTAACTTCTTCTTTTTTAACCCAAATTGCACAAAATTTACACCAATGGGAAGCTGGAGATGAGTAGAACAACGTTATACCTGTTTTGGGACCCCAAACTCACGGGATCTCGCCGTGAAATTTTGAGGAAAACCGGCCAAGCTTGAAACTCACGATCATGACGTCTAAAACCCTCAAACGAACTACTCTAAGCTTCGTAAGGACTTCACTAAGCTTCCTATAAGCTTCAAATTCCCTGAAAATCAATATTTCACGTATGCATGAATAGTGACAAAATCGGTGGTTCATGGTTCAACGTGAAATCGGAGGATTCCTTACCTGTAATTGGTATGGTTGAACTCGTAAGGTCTTCACGAACACAAAGGTACCATTTTCCACTTCAATCCATCACGTTTGCAAGGGTTTTGGGTCTCGTCCGTACAAGAGAGAAGAGAGAGAGAGTGTGAGTAATTCTGAGAAAGGGTACGGGAGAGAAAAGAGAGAAAAGTTTGGTGTGTAAGTGTGGTCCTCACATTTCCACCTAAGCCTCAACATAACCATGGTTACTCCAAAAATCCAAATCTTCAACTAGTGTTACCAAATAAAACTCCAATATGAAATTCCCATGCAACGCTTATGGGCAATTTCGTCAATTCACGTCAACGAAAATTATTTTCCGGGACGGGCTGTCACAACCTACCCTCCTTATAGAAATTTCATCCTTGAAATTTACTCCACAAATCCAAATCCACTAGTAATCAAGAAACAACCTTGGATACGTCTCTCTCATCCGTTCCTCTGTTTCCTACGTAGCTTCTTCCACTGAATGGTTCCTCCACAAAACTTTCACCAAGTGCGCTGTCTTATTTCTCAAAACCTTTTCTTTCCAATCCAGAATAGTCACTGGTTCCTCACCATACATCAAATCAGGATTAATTTCCAAAGGTTGAGGAGGTATCACATGTGAAAGATCTGCAACATAATGTCGAAGCATCGAAACATGAAACATGTTATGTACCTTAGACAATTCAGAAGGCAACTCAAGCCTATAAGCAACTTCACCAACTCATTCAATGATCTTTTAAGGTCCGATGTACCTAGGGCTCAGCTTACCCTTCTTCCCGAACCTTACTACTCATTTCCATGGTGATAGCTTTAGAAATACCCAATCATCAACTTGATACATTCTGTCAGTGGCATAACTGTCTGCTAAACTTTCAGGTTAGACTTAATTACCTGAAGGTTCTGAGTAGTCTCCTTCACAATCTCAGGGCCCACTAGCACTCTTTCGCCAACCTTTGACCAACACAAGGGTGTACGACAAGCTCTGCCAAAAAGCGCCTCAAATGGTGCCATCCCGATGCTAGAATGATAACTGTTGTTGTAGGCGAATTCCATTAAATCCAACTTCGCATGCCAATCATCACCAAACTGCAAAACCGAAGATCTTAGCATATCTTCCAAGGTCTGAATTGTCCTATCAAATTGACCATCTATTTGAGGATGATATGTTGTACTAAACAGTAATCTCGTACCAAGAGTCTCCTGAAAAGCTATCCAAAACTTAAAAGTAAACCTAGGGTCTCGATCAGAAATAATACTCACAGGAACTCCATGATACTTCACAATCTTCGTGATGAACAATTCAGCTAACTTGTTCAGAGAATACTTTTCCCTTACTGGAATGAAGTGCGCTGACTTGGTAAGCCGATCTACAACCACCCAAATGCCATCATAACCGTCTGTGTACGAGGAAACTTGTACACAAAATCCATAATAATATTTTCCCATTTCCACTGTGGAACGGGAAGTGGCTACATTAATCCAAACGGCTTCTTCCTTTCAGCTTTAACCTACTGACAAACTACACATCTACGGACATACTCTGCAATTTCCCTTCTCATACCTGGCCAATAATAAAATGGCCTAATAGTATGATACATTTTAGTTCCTCCTAGCTGCATGGCATATGCTGAAATGTGTGCTTCATCAACAATTGCCTTCTTTAACTCCTCATTATTTGGCACGTACATCCTATTCTCCTGCATAAGCATGCCATCCGTCTCTCTAACTCTGAGATCTATCTTTTTCCCTTGATTCCTCAAATGAATTAGCTCTTGAATCTCTTCATTATTCATATGAGTCTCGAGTATACGATCAATCAGAATAGGCCTAACTTGGAAACTAGCAAGTAAGGCTTCTTCTCGTTCTACCACAGCTTCTTCTTGTTCTTCTAATTCCAATTTCACTCCAGTAGACCTCAAATCTGCAAGAAGAGGAACACGAGAAGCATATAAAGCATTGATCCATTTTCTACTCAAAGCATCAGCCACTACATTAACACGTCCAGGGTGATACTCAATTGTGCAATCATAATCACTAAGCAATTCTAACCACCTTCGCTGCCTAAGATTAAGCTCATTCTGGGTGAAAAGATACTGAAGACTCTTGTGATATGTAAATATCTTACACCTTTCACCATAAAGATAATGTCTCCAGATCTTCAAAGGAAAGATGATAGTTGCTAACTCCAAATCCTGAGTAGGGTAGTTCATCTCATGAGACTTCAACTGCTTCGAAGCATAAGCAATTACTCTACCATGTTGCATCAGAACACAACCCAGGCCATTCAAAGAAGCATCGCTATAAATCTCAAAGTTACCACTATCATCAAGAAGTGCCAAAACCAGAGCATGAGTGAGACAATGCTTAAGCTGCTAAAAACTCTGCTCACAATTCCCATCCTACTCAAATTTAACTTCATTCCTAGTCAACCTTGTAAGTGGTAAAGCAATAGCTGAAAAGTCCTTAACAAACCGTCGATAGTAACCTGCTAAGCCAAGGAAACTCTGTACCTCGGTGATGGTTCTTGGCTGCTCCCAATTCTCTACAGTTGCTGCCTTCTGAGGGTCTACCATACCTTGAGCTGAAATTACATGTCCCAAGAATGCCACTTCATTTAACCAAAACTGGCACTTGCTAAATTTAGTATACAGCTGATGTTCCCTCAATTTCTTCAGCACTAGAGTGAGATGCCGAACATGATCTGATTTCGTCTTAGAATACACCAGAATGTCATCAATAAAGACAATGACAAATCTATCTAAGTATTGCTAAAATACCTTATTCATCAAACCCATGAAAGCTGCTGGTGCATTCGTTAATCCAAATGGCATCACACAAAACTCATAGTGACCATAACGAGTTCTGAATGCCGTCTTAAGGAGATCTTCATTCTTAATCTTCAACTGATAGTATCCCGACCTTAAGTCAATCTTTGAGAACACACAGGCATCTCTGAGTTGATCAAATAGATCGTCTATACGCGGCAATGGATAACGGTTTTTAATCTTTACCTGATTCAATTGCCTATAATCAATACACAACCTTAAGGTACCATCTTTCTTCCGAACAAATAACACTGGGGCTCCCCAAGGTGACGAACTAGGCTGAATGAAACCTTTATCAACCAACTCTTGTAACTGAATCTTCAATTCTCTTAACTCCGCAGAAGCCATTCTATATAGAGTTAAGGAAATAGGATCCGTACCTGGAAGTAAATCAATGGTGGACTCCACATCTGTGTCTGGCGATAATCTAGGTAAATCATCAGGAAAGACGTCCGGAAAATGTCTAACCACCTTTACATTCTCCACACTAATAAGAGCAACATCATTCAATACTAAGTGAGCCAAGTACCCCTGACAACCTTTCGTTAACAACTTTTTGGCTCTCACAGCTAAAATAATACCATGCCTCAATCCACTAAACTCACCAAAGAATGTAACCTCATGCAATCCAAGACGATGGAAGGTCACTGATTTCCCGTAATAGTCAATCTTGGCACGATTGTAATGCAACCAATATGTGCCTAGAATAACATCAAAATCCACAATGTCTAAAGGAGTAAGGTTAGCTGGCATAACCACATCCTCCACTAATACGGGACAACCTGGGTAAACATAATATACATAACATTTCTCCCCTCTAGGCATTGCAAACTCTAACTCATACCCAAGGGGTGTAGATTGAGGTTGAGTCAACTGAGTAAATGTATGAAAAATCACAGAATGTGTAGCACCACAATCAATCAACATTTTGGTATAATAACCAAGAATATTTAATGTACCTATGATTAAGTCAGGATTGTTCTGAGCATCCTGAAGAGAAATGTTATGGATACGTCCCTGAGCTTGTTGTCTTCCTCCTCGACCTCTGCTGGCATGAACACCTCTGCTCTTTGAACTACGTCCCTGACCGGACTGATTGTGATGCCTTGATGATCCAGCACTACTAGCAGCAACATCCACCTGCTGAGGTTGTACTCCAGACTGCCACTACGATCCACCAACTGAAAATTACTGACCGTAACCACTCTGCTGATAAGGCATATAACCCCCTGAAAACTGGCCATAACCACCTTACTGATAAGGATCCTAAGGGTACTGATATTGTCCTGAAGGATAAGGAATTGGATCCCCCTGAAAATCATAAGTGCTACCACGACCTGCCTGCACATAATCACTAGGTCCTAAAAACTGCTGGGTCGGAGCTGGCGGTGGCATAAGAGGTTGCTGAGGCTGTTGGGGCCTTTGCTGATTCTGAGGGCAATACCTAGACAAATGTCCCATTTGTCCACAAGTATAGCACCCACTACTACCTCGACAACACTCTCCAAAATGTCGATTATTGCATCTACGGCACAAAGGAGCACTAACACCACCCAAATCTCTCTGCCTTTAAAATCTCGGGCCTCCAGTAAATCTACCTCATCGCCTTTGGCCCGTGGCACTAAAACCTCCATTGGAAGAACTCGAGCTTGTGCCACTTTTCTTAAAACTCTGAGTTTGGCGAGGCCCTTGAGATGAATGTCCTTTACCTTTATCACCCCTTCTCTTACTCTTATCATTTTCTTCCTCTTCCTCACTATCACTGGGCAACTTCTCTGAGTCTTCAACCCTCAACAAAATCTCATAGAACTCCTGGTAAGTATTACAGTAAGTAGTAGTCGCCATAGTACGCCATTTCTTTTTAGTACCCAAAATAAAACGGCGTAACATCTCAACCGAATTAGCAGCAACCTCTGGATGATAACGAGACAAGTCAGTGAACTTCCTGTAATACTCATTCGCTGACATCTTCCCCTGTTTTAGACTGGTAAACTCTTGCTTCTTACTGTCAATGTAGGCTGGAGGAATAAATCTTTTCATAAATAAACTCTTGAAAACTTCCTGATCAGCTGTTTCCTCTCGAGTTAACGCTCGAGCCTCCAGTTCCCACCAGGATGCAGTTTCTTTACCTAAGAACCAAGTAGTCTTCTCAACCCATCTATCAGGAAGAAGATTCCCCTGACTTTGCATTACCCGGAAGGTCTTCTCCACATGATTAAACCATTTCTTTGAGCCTTCAGGCCCTTCATTTCCCAAAAAATTATACAACTTCAAATTGTATACAGCCTCAAGATGAGTCCTCTGAGCAGGACGTAACACAAACTGTATAACATTGGTTATAACTTCCCCTAACTGAGAAATATCGAGGAAACTAGGTTCAGCTGAACGACGTGGCTCTCTACGAGGCGGCATAGTTCTAACAGAAGACACCATAAACAATTAGGGAATTCACAAGATATGCAGGACTGCAACCTAGAGCTCTAATACCAAACTGACACACCCCGACCGAGATCGAGGCGTGCTGGCCGTCACGTGAACATGACGTAACCACAAGCACAGTGCAGAAGCAAGACTAATAAGGGAAATACGAACAAATTAAAACCGAGCAACTAGCAATGCATGCTAGTGCAAGAATAAGTGTGAATTACACAACCAGAGCTTAACTAGCCTAAGTGCAGTAAAGCATAAAAGTACTAATTAAACAACACCCGAAGGTGGTCCTACATGAAGGATGTCTGTCAGAACCTTCGTTGAATACTCGTAAGCCACCAACAAATGCTACCTAATACCTGGAGGGGCGCAAAACAAATACGTAAGTGGGCAAAAACAAAGGTTTTCTAAAATCATACAATATCAAAAGCGTTATCCCCTCGCTGGAAAACCTGTACAATTCCCAGAAAATAGGATATATATAATATAGTTCAAAACCATGCTCAATGTATCCAAAACCACTTAAATATATGTATGACATGCTTATGCCATGCCTAATGCCTCATAATATCACAAATGTAAGCCAGGTGATGCAATTCAATATAACTCATATACTAGCCGAAGTCACCTGACGTGATCTATACGGCGAAATCTAGAGCTTATTTCAATCATATCTCAATCCTTTATCTCATCACATAATTCATCATGTATATACGTCACATATCTCATCATGTATATACATATATGCACACGAGTCGAAACCACCTCACGTGGTTTGACCGACAAGACTGGATATAAATAATAATACACTCTAGTGCTACGATCACATGAAGACTGTGCGAATATTCGCCGGTCACCTACGAGTCGAACCCAGTTATAGTGGTCTATACGACAAGACTGTGCACCTAACTTGGATCCAAGATGAGCGTGTGGTGCGGGAGGTGAACATCACGTGAAGGACTATGCCCCTAACTCTGGGCTGGAGCACTAATACCAGGGTGCAGATTAATGAGCTCAATATGTATCACAACATCACCATTCATCTCATAACTATTACCAGCATGATATACTCACCTGTAGCTTACCTGGGCCACCGCAGCACCATGCAACAATATGCATAATTATGATAATGCATATGCTAATATATAATACAAGCATGACATGGCATTTCAAATCACATTTCCTTTAAAACACGTTTTCTGGGAAAAACGTCAAGTATATATATATACACACGCTGAAAACAAAAGCCCACTCACTGGTGCGTAGCTGGGTCGTAACCCCCGTGCCTAGCCTGGTTACGCTCGTCCTCCGGATAAGTCTTGCCTATATGAGAAACAATTATATAGACGTTAATTTAAAGCACATAAACAAAACTAGGTAATAACTTCTCATAAAATGCTCAAATTGGGTATATGAATATACCACCATGATCTACACAACCTCACGAACATCCCCATATTTTTAGAAAAAATTTTCGATTACCCACGCGCTGGCCAAGGCACGATCAGATGCGCCGCTATGTGCCAGGCACACTGACAGCGTCAGTTAACGTCGTCAGGTATATTCCGTTAAAATCCAACGGTAACCGTTAAAGATGACTGACGGCATTGGAATATTCCGTCGTCTTCAACCTCCGAACTCTGGGGACGGCAAAACTGGGGATTTCGTATTTTCATCCTAACTTCTTCATTTTTAACCCAAATTGCACGAAATTTACACCAATGGAAAGCTGGAGATGAGTAGAACAACGTTATACCTGTTTTTGGACCCCAAACTCATGGGATCTCGCCGTGAAATTTCGAGGAAAACCGGCCAAGCTTGAAACTCACGATCCCGACGTCTAAAACCCTCAAACGAACTACTCCGAGCTTCGTAAGGACCTCACTAAGCTTCCTATAAGCTTTAAATTCCCTGAAAATCAATATTTCACGTATGCATGAATAGTGACAAAATCGGTGGTTCATGGTTCAACGTGAAATCGGAGGATTCCTTACCTATAATTGGTATGGTTGAACTCGTAAGGTCTTCACGAACACAAAGGTACCATTTTCCACTTCGATCAGTCACGTTTCCAAGGGTTTTGGGTCTCGTCCGTACAAGAGAGAAGAGAGAGAGAAAGAGAGTGATTCTGAGAGAGGGTACGGAAGAGAAGAGAGCGAGAGTTTGGTGTGTAAGTGTGGTCCTCACACTTCCACCTTAGCCTTAACATAACCATGGTTACTCCAAAAATCCAAATCTTCAACTAGGGTTACCAAATAAAACTCCAATATGAAATTCCCATGCAATGCTCACGGGCAATTTCGTCAATTCACGTCAACGAAAATTATTTTCCGAGACGGGCTGTCACACACACACTCTCTCTCTCTCTCTAAAGAACAAATTACAAATTAACTAGAAACTGGAAAAGAGGACAATATGGGAATAAAATTGAAAGAAGAGGAGCTGAATGTCCTCACATCATAAGTCAGATGCTCAAAGAACGTGCCCAAATTGCCACAATATTACGGTCTAATAGTATTTCTCTTTACTGATAAGTGAGAAGTCTTAAATTAGATTCTCACCTTAGACGAATTTGAACCAAATTATTGCAACCATATTATGAAGCTAAATTTATTCCATCTCTTAGTGTAAATAGTACGTTTATTAAAATATAAAAAAACGCGCGAAAGCTTTAGCCGCGCGCCCTATTTAGGAGATAAGGGCATAAGAGCAACTCTAGCGTTGCTGGTTGCTCGGGGGACAGTGGAGAGGAAAGGGCCCGAGACCCTGTGAAGTCGGTCCAGCGTTGGAGGAGCCCGAGCAACGGTGGAGGCCCGAGCAACTGGCCTGTGAACTGCTGCTAGCCCGAGAGCCCGATGGGTGTGACGCCAACGCTGGCGTCTGTCCCTTTTTTTATTTTTTTCTGTCAGGCGCGTGCACCCCACTCGCCCGTGGGGGCGCGTCGCCCGACCAAAAAATCAGAAAAGTCAGCCCACTTTTCAGATTCAAATGTTACCGTTGGGAAGCCACGTGGCTTCCCACGGTTCGTTCGATCCCAACGGCTCTTTAATACGAACCGTTCGATTTCCAACGGTAATAAAAAAAAAAGCTGATTTAATATCAACCGTTCGATCTGAGATCAACGGTTGATGTTAATCTGCTTTATAAATTAAAAAAAAAAGAAAAAATAGTTTTAAAATTAAGAAAAGCTACCGTTGTGACACGTGGCACAATCTGGAGTGTTGGAATTCAATTTTTTTTAAATCCAACGGCAGAGATTAATTATTTGAATAAAAAAATTTAAAAATTGTAAAAAATCCAAAAAAAATATCTGAAAATTTAAAAAAATATTTGTTTCTACTTTTCTATAAATACCTTCTCATTATCATCTACCTTACACCACAATTTCATATTTTCTCAATTACTTTCAACCACATTCCTATATTTCTCTCAAAGTTTCAATCCAAAATTTTTCAACAAAATGACTACTGCTGCAGGTACGAATTGGACGCTTCTTGAAGATGTTGCGTTGTGTAGTTGTTGGGTTGAAGTTACTCATTGTTCGCTTACGGGTAATGAGATGCAGTTGCGAGAAATGTGGAGTCTTATTCATACCAAGTATCTTGAGAAAATGGGTGGGGAAAGAACCAAAGAATCGATGTCCAGCCGTTGGAAATTACTTAGCCAATCGTTTGGTTTGTGGAGAGACGCCTTGGCACAAGCTAGTAATAATCTTCGAAGTGGGGAAAATTACACGGATCAGGTAACAATATATTATTTATTTGTTTGTACTATACCCAAATTTACATTGTAATTATTTGTTTGTATTATTTATTTGTTACCTACTTTAATTATAATTATTTGTTTGTATTATTTATTTGTTACCTACTTTAATTATAATTATTTGTTTGTATTATTTATTTGTTACCTACTTTGATTAATTATTTCTTCTCCCCCATTGTGTAGCTAATTCAAGCACAAGCTTGGTATGGTGCCAAAACCAAAAGCAAAAATAAATCATTCAACCGGTGGGAATGTTGGAATATTGTCAAAGATTGTCCTAAATTCAGAGTTGTGCCTGTCGGTCCAGAAGTTGTCATGAACAGCACCCCTCTACACTCTACACCTGATATTGGCTCGCATGATGATGATACAGAAGAAGTGCCCGAAACGCCTATCCCTGAACAAGCGTCGGGTTCGACCCGTTATCCAATTAGGCCTCAAGGTAAGAAGGCTTCAAAGAGAAAAGGAAGTGCTTCCAAGCATGATTATGCAAAGTACATGGAAGAACTTACTCGCCATAGTGAATTGACTTTGGCGCGGGAAATGGCGAAATTTGAGGCTGATAAGGCTAGAGAAGAGGCAAAAGCTGCAGCTGTTGAGAGAGAATTTCAAGCAAATGAGAGAGAAAGAAAGCTACTTAGGCAAGAAAGGGAACTGGTTAGAGAAGAAAGAATGGCTCAACGAGATCGTGAGATTATGAAGGAGCCTTTAGAAGGGAAGTCTCCAAACTCTAAATTTTTTTGGAAGTCGGGGAAAGCGGAAGTGGTGTGAAGGAGGCTTGCAAGAGAAGCGAGAGCAAGAGGAGATGGTCCTAGCACGAGAAGAGAAGATCTTCCTACCACCACAGATTTTATAAGTGATAGTGAATAGAGTATTTGTTTGTAATCGGAGCCTATAGTTTTCCAATCACCTTGGGTTGTAATTTATTATTTATTGAATAGAGTATTTTATGTTGTTTCCAATTTATTGAATTTAGTACTTTATTTAAAGTAAGAGTAAATTTATTTAATATGGTAATATATTTATACTATAAGAGAATCTTTATTCAAACTTCCATAAACACACCAAATAAAAAACTCACGAAATGAACTAAAATAAAACTCACCAAATAAAATTACATAAACATACCAAATAATAAAAAAAACACACTAAATGAACTAAAATAAAACACACCAAATAAAATTACATAAACATACCAAATAATAAAAAACACACTAAATGAACTAAAATAAAACACACCAAATTAAATTACATAAACATACCAAATAATAAAAAACACACTAAATGAACTTAATTATCTTCAGCTTGTTTCAATGCCCACTGGTGCTCTATCAAGTCTTTTTGCCGGGCATTGTGCATTTCTGGCCTTTGAAATGCAGTATATCGTTGAATGACCCTTTCATTGTAACGTCCATCCCTTTCTAATGGCTCATGTTGCACGGGCTCATCGGTGGCGTCATGAGCACAATATATACGTGTTCTTGAATTGTTCATTGTGTCTGGCTCATATTCATCAACGGCTTCATAATCGTACTCATCTTCCACAATCATGTTGTGAAGAATGATGCACGTCATCATGATGGAGCGAATCGACTCTACATCAAACAATCTGGCAGCACCCCTAACGATCGCCCAACGAGCTTGGAGGATACCGAAACAACACTCCACATCCTTCCTGCACCCTTCTTGACAGCTTGCAAAATGTTTTTCCTTTGGACTTCGCGGACGTGGCACTGTTTTGACAAATGTTGACCACCTTGGGTAAATGCCGTCAGCTAGGTAGTATGACCCGTCGTACATACGTCCGTTCACCTCATACGTGACTTTTGGTGCCTTTCCTTGCAGGACATCGTTGAACACTGGGGATTGGGCAAGGACGTTGAGGTCATTTTGAGCTCCCGGAACCCCGAAAAAGGCATGCCAAATTCATGTATCAAAAGATGCCACCGCCTCCAAACTAATACTTTTTGCTCCTTTTCTGTCTCCATAAGCGCCTTTCCATGCACTTGGACAATTTTTCCACGTCCAATGCATACAATCAATGCTCCCAATCATCCCAGGAAAACCTCGCATCTCGGCCTTCTTCAGAAGCCTTTCCAAGTCCATGTGAGTAGGTTGCCGGAGGTACTCTGCGGTGTAGATAGATTCAATTGCTCCACAAAACCTCATCAGGGACTCAAGAATGGTTGATTTCCCCATCCTCGCTATCTCATCCACTTGGTCTGCAGATGCTCCATACGCAAGCATCCGCAGCGCAGCAGTAAGTTTTTGCTGGGGAAGAAGACCCATAGCACCACAAGCATCCTTCTTTTGCAAAAAGTAAGAATCATGGTTGCAAACATCAGTCATGATTCTTTTAAACAAATGTCGTTCCATTCTAAAACGACGTCTGAAGTACGTATCAGGAAATGCACTGTTATGGACAAAGTAATCGTCCAACAGCTCTTCACCCCGTCGTTGCCTGCTTCTATCAAGGTTTCTGGAACGGCTGGGCATGCAGATCTGACCCACAGCTTGGATGACTCGACGGGAATGTGAGGCTCTGGCCATTCTTGCTTCGTCATCTCTCCTTCTACGCTCGTCATCCTCTTCCCTCTCATTTCGGGCCACTTGGAGATTGAACATTCTTTCAGATTGGTTAAACAATTCTTCCTCTTGCTGATCGATTTCCCACATCATCCTTGATGAAGAAGAAGGCATTGTAAAAAGGAAGCAGAAACTATGAATAATTATACAGATTTTGGTGATGAAGGAAGCAGAAACTATGAATAATGATGGAGATCTTGAGAAAATTGGTGTGAGATTTGTGAGGCTGGATGGTGGATTATATGGACGATTCAGAAATGATTGGCTTGTAGATAGGGCCACGTGGCATGCCGTCATTCGTTAAAAATCTGATCGAAATCTATCCTCAAAGATTATGAAAAGATAACGACATGTGGCACGATGACATTGGATAAAAATCTTATCGAAATCGATCTCCAATAATTATCTTTTCGGATAATGACACGTGGCGCAACGAGAACGATTTAAAATCTGATTGAAATCTATCGTCAAATATTCTGAAAATATAACGACACGTGGCACGATGACATTGGATAAAAATCTTATCAAAATCCATCGCTAAATTTTATTTTTTTTATAAAATGACACGTGGCGCAACGAGAACGATTTAAAAAATCTTATCCGAAATTACAAATAATTTTATTTTGTATTATTTAAACAAACAAAAAAAGTAATATTTTATTGCCTATTGCCAAGGGAGGGCTCCAAGGGTGGAGATGCAAATGCTAATTACTGTTCATTAATGGCAGTTACTATTTATTAAAGGCTGTTCAATAGGATGAATTGAATAGTAGATTGCCGGGAGAAGTCTCCAAGGGTGGAGTTGCTCTAAATAATGCCCTCGTGATTCCTCTGTATTATTTTTGTTTTTTCACCTTTTAACTTCTCATCTCTCTCGAGAAGTGAAAACTGAAAAGACGCTGCACACTTTGGCTTCTCTCTCTCTCTCTATAAATACAAAATTTTCTCTGATCTCTGTGTACCTTGCGCCCCTTCTCTCTCTCTGTTCTGTCGAAGAAGTACACTCTATCTCGCAGGGTTCTCAGAAGGAACTGAGTTTTTGTGAAGGAAACTTGCATAAACAGAAAGCAAGTTCTTCTGAGTCTCCTGCATACACAACAATGTTGGTTTTGAAAGACGAAGATCCTCGCATCCATGGCATTAAAACCAAGATTCGTGTCGTCCCAAATTTCCCCAAACCTGGTTTGTTCTTCTTTTTTCTCTCTATTTTTTCGTCCTATTTAAACTTTTTTTTTTGTAATTTTTTTGCTCATCAAGCTGTTTAAATTTTATGAGTGTTTGTTTAAAACTTTGATTAGCTGAAGTGGGTTTCAATTTGTAGTGTAGAAAGTGGTGAACTTTGTATAGAAAAATGAAAATTTACATTTTTTTTGGTTCCTTTCACTTACAACCTATTGTTCTTACCAAATAATTAAAGGGGTTGTTTATTTTTGCTTCTTCTTGGGTCTGTTCTGCTGAAACAAAATTTGGGTTTGGTTTGGTTGATTTACTGGAACTCGCATATGCTGTGCAGGAATTATGTTCCAAGATATCACAACTTTATTACTTGACCCAAAAGCCTTTAAGGACACAATCGATTTGTTCGTTGAGAGATACAAAGGCAAAAACATTTCAGTGGTTGCAGGTAAAAAACATAAAGACCAGTTTTTTTTAATAGTAATTTTTTTTTTCTTTAAGAACTTATAAACGCAAATTGTGGATTGCTGATTCGGATAGTGTATTTCTCTTCGACTCACTGCGTCGTGAGTTTAAATCCTACCCTTTCTCTTACTATTATTTAGAGCAGCAATAACGCTTGTAAGAAAAATAAACGTATAAACAACCAAAGGCCTAAAGCTTGTTAAACTTTTGATAACAGTGATTAACTTGAAGGTGGTGGGGTCCATGGTTTGAAGAAAAAGTAGGTGTGAGTGATGTAGAAACGCTCTCTACTCTAATATTGCTTAGTTTCTCTTTGCCCCTTAGAATGCTTCAGACATTATGGGAAGGAAATTTTTATTCACGTGCTTAGTTTTCCTTGTCACACATAATGTTTACCTATTAATTTTTCTCAATTCATTCATTCTGACTGCAGAAAATTAAGTGAAGTGTATAAGAAGTAAAAATAGGTGCATGGAAATGGAAGTCACAATGGGTTTTGGGAGTATTTTTTGTTTGACCCTAAGCCTTGTTAGTGGGTTATGCCACTGATGATAGTTCTCCAACTTCTTTTCTTTATTCTCCTTCTACACTGATGATAGTTTTCTTTTTAAATTTCTTCACATTTACTCTCTCTCTCTCTCTCTGGGGCATATGGTTGGGTCCAATATGGTGGTTGGTGATGCTGCCCACCTTGTTAAAAGTGGACCCCCATCTCAATTGGGCCGAATTTTTTGGCTTCATTTGCCCAACGTCACTGTTGGATGACCCTAATTTATTCTCCTTTCATGTTCCCTTTGTTTATTTCCTTGAGGCTGCGTTTGATGCATCGTACTATTCTGACTATTTCAGCTATATATACTAATTTGCGCCGTGCATTGCTGGAGTTTATTATCATGATGTGATTAGTTTACTGTAATAAGGTATGCATGTTTTGCTGTCTTGGCTTGTTTTTTGTAGATAGATTTTCTTTTGGTCCTTCAAAGATTGATAAAAGGAACCTTTGAGGGTTCCCTTAATAGATTGGAGATCCTTTTGCTTGGCCCTACATATTTTGGAAAATATTACATTGTGGAAGTTTATGAAGAAAAATACACTTTGTGTATATGGAGTTGTAAAGTCGCATTGATGTCTCAAGGAATCTAATCGCGATTGACTTCATTACATTCATAGCTAATATATTACTATAGGTCCTACAGAGTTGAAAATCGAATGTCATCTCATTATTGATGGGCCTTGATTCTCAGTTATTATATTCATCTCCCAAATGATTTGGTTTATTTATGTATGTTTTGTCATGATTTATCTACAGTGGGATTTCTCTATTTGGGCGCTTATGTGGACTTATGCTGTCTTGTTGTGCTAGTGAAAGCCTTTTTACCTATTGTTGAATCGGAAATAATAATCACAAACTCTTTTTCTCCTTCTACGCTCTAATGTTTAATCTCGCCCATTGTTTCTGTTTGATATATACAATCTGACGGCCAGAAATAAAGAGGAGTGTGTAGGGGAAAAAGAGTGGTTATCATTACGCTTTTGGAATCTTCCTCAAAATTACACTCTGGCGTGGACAAGAAGTGGAGTTTCTTATTGAAGTGATAAGGATTAGCATGCCTTCTTTATTATCATATGAATTGATGTTACCTAGTTGAACAATTGTTTGTGCTTGATTTTGCTACTAGAAGAACCAGTATTCCGTAGGTTTATGTTTCCCTCAATTACCATTGAAACCAAAGCCTTGATGATCCCATATCGGTAGTAGTCTTGTAATTTGTTAAGGATTTTTCTCCTGGTTATGTGTTCGTAATTGAATAAAAAAACATTTTGATTCTTGTTTTTGCATCAGTGGGAATTCTTTTGAAAATAACTTTCCTTTTCAGTTGACATCTTTCTTTACCCTGATACTGTTTCTGTGAAGCCAGGGACCTGAATACGGTTGGACCATTGAGAGGTAATCATATTCTAAGGGAAAAGTCAGAAAACTGTCAATTACTGGTTCTTTTGAGCCGGGGACCTGTATATGCTTTGGACCTTTTTCTAGAGTTCGTTGTATTCTTGTGGAAACTTGAAAACTTGCCAATGAAAAATGTGGTTGGACCATTGACAGATCATTGCATTCTAGCAGAAACTTATAAATCCGTCCTTTTCTGTTTCTTTTGAGCTCGGGACCTGATATGCTTGGCCCTGGTGGAAACATAAAACCTGGAAATCAAAATGCAGTCAAACGGGTTGGGGACCTGAAGATGGCTGGAAATTCAAAAACTGACAATAAAGATGCTTTCAAATGGGTTTTAACTTTCTTGCATTCTCCGGTACATTGTGAATTATTTGTGCTGGTGCACATCTATTACTCTGTTATCAAAGCTAGTTATTATCAACACAGAAGTTGTGTTTTTCGGGCCTTTTTCTAAGTTAGTAGTTGTATTCTTTGAAGTCTCGAGTTTTGTATTAGCATGACAATTTGCCATACCTATGTGATGTTCTGAAATATGATGTTTCGTTTTTTGTTTATTCCAGGAATTGAGGCACGAGGCTTTATCTTTGGTCCTCCAGTAGCATTGGCAATAGGAGCAAAGTTCGTTCCCCTGAGAAAACCAAAGAAGCTGCCTGGTAACTTTATCCTCTTAGATATTTTGTGTACATCTCTTGGTATAATTGACTGTATGTTTTTGTTCGATATGTAGAGTATGTTCATATAATAAGCAGTATATAAGTTTGTCAATACATCAAAGTTTGTTGATGCGCTGCAATATTTCAGTTTATCTTGTTATGCCTTGTTCCGGGTATCTTAGACTAAACGGAGTTTGGTAGTTTGTGGTTCTTTTCATTTTATCAATCTTGCTCAAAGTGCCGCTGCATCACAGATGTTCCATTCCATAAGTTCAGATACCACATAATGATATATTTTCTGATCACTTTGAGATCAAGTGCAATACGTCTTAACATTTTCTGATCAAGTGCAAGATAGTCTGCTTCGTTAGCACTTAGCATATTATAGACCTCCCATTTAAAGGGACGTTTTTTAATTCTCCAGTTGATCCTTTGAAGACACTGCTTCTGCATTTTGAGCAACTCAGAATCCTTGATGGTTAATGATGTTCCGTGTTTCTTTTGTGATTTTGTTGTCTAATTCTTGCACTAAACATATCTATTTTGTTTTCTCCCGTCTAGCCCTTGCCGGTCTTCCATTACACCATGTGTATAACACTAATGTCCCTCTGATTAATTTTTGTTGTTAAAAGGTCAAGGATTTATCTAGGCAGTTTTGCTTCGATGGACTATAGAGTTGGTTACATATGCCTAGATTGCATCTCTTTTTCCTCTTGAGATGAAGTTGTGGGTAATATTAGGATTGTTGTAAAACTTTTCCGTGGTGGCAGGTGATGTTATTTTTGAAGAATACACTCTGGAATATGGAAGGGACCGTCTTGAGATGCATGTTGGAGCAGTAGAACTTGGCGAGCGTGCTCTGGTGGTAGATGATTTAATAGCCACTGGGGGCACACTGTGTGCTGCAATGAATTTATTGGGTAATCACTCTTTTGATATTATAAACAAGGTGTTGGTTAAGTTATTGGAACAGTTGACAGTTTATAGGACGATTGACTGGTGTATCCGTTGGTAATCTGCTTCTAACTTTCGTATTTCAATCGATGTTCCAGTTGTGTTAACGTATCCATTTGTTATCTCTGGTTGACTCTCTAGACCTTTGGGCTGATTCTGTATGTTTGGTTTTAATAAATGAAATGTTTATCTCAGAACGCGTTGGAGCAGAAGTGGTCGAATGTGCATGCTTAATTGAATTGCCAGATTTACAAGTGAGTTGATTTGGCTCTTGGCTTTCCTCAGTTTGCAGTGCTATGTTTTGAGCCGCTATTATCACTTCAGTGACTTCATGTTTGGATGTTGCAGGGACGTGAGAGGTTGAACGGAAAGCCACTGTATGTACTAGTTGAATACCAATGACTGGCGAGACTATATAATTCATCTGCATCTGTGCTGCATGACAAACATGTACATTAGAGGCACATTATGGGCTCTCCCATCTCCGGAATCTGATTTGATTCACTCCATCCATCCCCCTTTTTTCCAAGTTTCAACGATTAATGAATTTTGATGAAAACTTCGGTTATTGAGACTCGTTTTAGCTAGTACTAGTAGCATTAGAGCATCAAATTATGGAAAGCGCTTCGTTTGAAAACTGCTGTAAGACTCAGTTTCTTTGTTTTTCGTCGAACTAAATTTATGTAGGAGGAGGATTCTCACTCCTTTTAATCTCTCGTCTTCCCTCCTCTCCTCAACCCTCGTCCTATGTTTCTCGCTGTTCGGAACTGTGTACATAGGGAGTTCCGTTGTTAACCACCACCACTAGAGGGAGTTTGGGCTTTGATTTCAGATATCAGTTGGGTGAAAACAGTGAAATGTCTGATTCATGATTCAATGCTATTTCTGAATTTTTAACCCAAACATCAAACTCTCAAGACTCGCTACGGTACATGTCCCAATTTGACTTCTAAGCATTAAGTAAACACATGTACCGTACCCAAGTTTCAAACTCTCGTGTCCTAATCTAACTTGTACTTTATATTAACCAGGTGAACTAATGCTGATTGACTCACAAGGCGTCTTGTATTTTATGTCTCTACCATTTGTAAAAGGGTTAGTCGCATACTCAAATTGGTCCCCGTCGTTTAAAAATTGTCAAAAAAGAACTTTAAAAATCTTTATTTTAACTTCATTAAGAATAAGAATAAAGAAGCACTGCTTTGCGTCACTTTCAACCACTGTTCTAAAAATTCCTACCTACTGTTACCTAGGCGGCTGGCCACCGTCCCGATAATCCTAGACGTTTGAAAACTAAGAAAGGATGCATAGACCTGTTTATGCACCCACCCTAGACTACCTAGGTGCCTGTTAGCCTGCCCAAACCCGCCTAGGTCGAGACTCTCACTTTGACAAAAAATAGATATTGTAAGAGACTTGTTGAATACTTAGATGAACAAACATCATATGATTGTTTCTCATGCTTTCATTATATTCAAATACTTTATAATCTGTATATCGTTTTATTTTACAATTTATGTATCACAATGCAATTATGTATTTTTTTAAGTATAAGCTGACACTTATTTATATGATATATAATAAATTTACTTAAATTCATTTAGTCCGCTAGGCACTAGGCCCTAGCATGCCGCATGACTAGCGTCTAACGTCTTTTAGAACCTTGTTTTCAGCAAATGTTGAGTTTCATCCTCATAGTTCTTTGTCAAGCGTACAAACCACACAAAAAACCAACAACCTTAACCGCTCTAGATCTGAGGTTGAGCAGTATGCGATTGCCACTACAAAAGGCACTTCTCAATTGAAAGTGATCAACCCCAGGAGATAGCTAATACAATTGACTTGCTCGTTAGATTGTAAAAAGTACCAATTGTGTAACAATTCGTACCTTTATGCTTATTTTAGTCAACTTTTAAAAGATAGCTCAGAATATCACCCACTTCAATTAAAAGAAAACAAATTTAAACAAGAAAAACTCCTGCTTGATCTTAGGAAATGAGCATGTGTGCCTCTAGTCTTCTTTGATAGAGAATTTTCAATTTGTTTAGTTGTCGAATGAAAGCATTTAGCAGATGCAGATGGAATAATATTTTACTTTTTGCTTGACTTGAAAAACATGCATGGAAATGGATTGGAATTAAATTTTTATAGGGCACAAGGTGCACATCAAAGATTGTGATTTGTGACCAATGTACCTTTCATTTTCTCTTAAGCCATGTAATGGTTTGGGCAGCAAAACAATTGCGTGACTTGCGCTCTACTTTCCCACATTCAACCAAAATACGCTTAGTCAGCACCTCCAGCAGCTGCTCAGACTAGTCACTGAGAGGGATGCCAGTGGACCATGGCAAATCTCAGAAAATGAAAGGGACGTCTATCTCACCAAAACGATTCACATAGAACGAGTTTGTTGTCATGTGGAATGTGTGGAGCCAAAAAATAATCACAAGACAATACGTGGATTTTTGGGTAAAAACGATAAAATTACCCTCAAGGCACACCAGGATTCCTACGCGCGAGCAGTGGGCAATCATTCCTCAACCAAGTCAAAAGTGCCCAAAATAGGTAATAATTCAAAACCTATTTCATCCATCCTCATCAAATCCTCTCCACAAGGTAACTCCCAAATCATTCCTCTTTTATTATAATCAATTAGGAAATTATTCTATTAATTAGCTAATTAATTGATTTATTATTCAATTATTCCTAATTAGCTACAAATCATCATGAACCTCGCCCAAAATACCAAGTGGCCGGTCCTCCTCCTCCTAAAGGGGCCGGGTACACTTGTCACATCCAGGCCAGGGCGCAGCCACCTCCCGGGCTCGACTCCACCGTAGCACGATATTGTCCGTTTTGGGCCTTCCCCACGCCCTCACGGTTTTGTTACTAGGAAGTTAGAATGGTAAGCCCAAAGCGGACAATACCGTGCTACTGTGGTGGAGCGAGCCCGGGAAGTGATCCGCCCCAGGCTGAGATGTGACAATTGGTATTAGAGCCAATCCCTGGCCGGAAGTGTGTCGACGAGGACGTCGGGCCCCTAAGGGGGGTGGATTGTAACATCCCACATCGCCCAGGGGAGTGATCCTTAAATGTATATTCACATCCCTATCTAGCACGAGGCCTTTTGGGAGCTCACTGGCTTCGGGTTCTGTAGGAACTCCGAAGTTGAGCGAGAAGGGGGTCAGGGCACTCCCATGATGGGTGAACCACTGGGAAGTTGCTCGTGAGTTCCCAAAAACAAAACCGTGAGGGAATGGTAAGCCCAAAGCGGACAATATCGTGCTATGGTGGTGGAGCGGGCCCGGGAAGTGATCCATCCCGGGCCGGGATGTGACAACACCCCTATAAATACTACCTCATTTTCTCCAAAACTCAATTCCAACTCTCTTGCAAAATTCTCTAAATTCTCAAAACACTTTTCTCTCAAAATTCTAACTTTGACATCGGAGGTTCTTCGGTCAAAGCCCCCCATTCATCGTGGGCGCTTGAGGCTCTTGGCCTAGACCTAAGGTGTTATTTATTTTATAGGTGCAATTTTGTCCAAGAACAAGGAGAAAGAAATTTGCATCCACATAATGTACATATCTCACTCCTTGTGAATAACGTACATATCTTACTCCTTGTGAATAATGTATCTTAAATGTATAAAGTTTATAATTAAATTCGTTTAATTTCTTTATCTTCATTTGAAGATCAACTATACAAAAAATCATTTGAATAAAAAATCGTTTAGTCAAATAAATGGACGGTTCATCGTGAGTATTACTAATACTCACACACCATTGAGTTGTTTTATATATTTGAATGACTAAATGATTTTTTATTCAAATGATATTTTTTGTGTGGATGTAATCCTCAAATGAAGATTAAGAAGTTGAAACACTTTGAAAATATGGGATATGGAGGGCCATATGGAACAGTGATGTTATATAACAGTGAACCTGTTACTTATAAATTGCTTTCCTAGTGCAGGTATGGACCCAGAAAGAGAAACCTTACGCACTACGGATCCTCCTAACCATATCCTAAATTTATTTTAATGCATCTCTCTTCAGTCTTCAACAACAGCAGAAAATGTAAAGCCGTTTTACCCGAAAACAGAAAATTCAAAACCTAACTAACATAACCAACTACCACTACTTATATTGGAAAAACATCTATGCTTTTCATTTTCTATCCCTTTAACAAAATCTGGAGCACTCGTCTATGTTGTTTAAGTATCGATGATATTAATATTGGGTCATGACGCTATGAAATCTCGACAATTCTACCAAGAAAAATAGCCATAGAGGTGTACAGGTTTTTTTCTTTCTTTTTTAAGATTGTACTTTTGAGTTGCACAAGTAATTCCTTCAACAGCAGAAAGAAATCCTTGTTGTGTAGGTTTTGAGTCTTGTATTCATGCCATGCTCATAGCATACTGTTCGTGTAGGTTTTGAGTATCCGAAATTACCATTCCGAATAATAACTCCAAAATAAGTATCCATATATTATAATTGACTAATGAAATTAGTTGGTGGCGACTTAATTTAGCTGCTGAATTAACAACCAAAATTATAATTGCTCAGAATTAATACTTTGTTCTGAAGTTGTAATCAATTATATATATGTTACAATATCCCGGTCAAGATACAGTACTGACTCTAAAATTGCATGCTTTGTCTAATAACTGATTGATTAGGATCGAAATAAATATTATTATCACTTAGTACTACGGTCTAGTTGTATTCATCTTCACTTGTAAATGAGAGGTCTTAGATTCGATTATCGTCAAATGCAAAGTTGAACTACATTATTATGGCAAACCCATTGTAAAGCTTAGCTCGTTTGTTCAAAATAAATAATAGGGGTTGGAGGGATGGGGCATGCTCTATCATGGATTTAGTTCTTTCTAATTGATCTAAGCATTAAGGAACTAGGCTACAATAGTAGTTTGACGATTAAATCCCATGAATCTTGGTTCTTTCTAACCCGATTTAATTAAGAGTGGAGAGCAAGACTGCAATAGTAGTTCAACGACCAAACATTTATGTGTTAGTCATAATCTGACCAGCCCATCTGGGCTCTTGAAATTTGATCAAACGGCTACAATAATTATAACTTTTAGTGAATCCCCTGTTTGTAGTCGTTTGATCAAATTTCAAAGACCCAGATAAGCTGATCATGAGGATCCCACCCTATGCTTAGGAGGGGATCCGGTTCCGTCATAATCCTTCGTCAACTTCATCACCTTCATGTACTCTTGTATTCAACTGTAATTATGTCTCATAAATATATTGTTGCTTAAAGTTATTTTTTAATGAATGTAATGAGAAAAAGAATTATACAGTTAATGATTAATTATAGAGTGGAGGTTATACTCTCCATTATCCCACAATTTTCATCATTATGTTTGTTGGTTATGTTTGTTGGTGACTGTTATAATACCAGTTTAAATTCTATATTGTGATCATGAAAAACATAATAACAACAGATTAATGCTAATTACTATCAAAAAAATAAAATTCAAATTTTCCCAGCCCTAGCGTTTTGAACCTTCAACTAAACCTACTCCTGCGTTTAAAATTTCTTTGATACAGTCGATATTTCTATGAAAATTACCAAAAAATAAAAAAAATATATGGAAATGTGGGGTGAAACTCTTAAGTTTGAGCTAAAATCGACAAATATTGTCGATATTTCTAACACAGTTGTTAAATATCAGAGAAATTCTTATATTTCGTCTACATATCCGTCAATATTTTCATAAATTTACATATCGATATTTTCATCGATTCTAATATTTTAAACACTACTCCTAATCACCATCTAAGCTAAGTTTCTACCAACAAGTTCAATATCCAAACAAAAAAAATCAGGTGGAATGTCATAACGGAAACAAAATCATGCGATAGAAACCCATTAATTACATTAGTAATACAGAAAAAAATGTGAACATGACCGTAATCACAGAGGAATAAAAACGGCAAACTGGTTAATTAATCATTTATCAACTCAATTTTTTTTCCATAAATCACACCCAAAATATCCAAATAACCGATAAAAAAGTAAAAGAAAAAAAAATTGAGTTGATAAATGCAAGAACAAGGTGTGATAGAAACCTCACAAAAATATATAGAAAAACGACATTGTATTTTTACAGTTTATAGATGATAAGAAAGCACGGCAACACGGCGCGTGAATCAAACACCAGCAACTCGCCGTTGCCTCCGCCTACCGAGTCGAACCCGACCCGGCCATCCAACAACGACTCAAGCTCCAGCTGCTTCGAAACCCGACCCGCCACGACCCGACAAACCATCATCGCTCTCCGGCCCCTGGCCCCACCCGCACCCGCGCTCTCGTGGGCCACGCCGCTACCGGAAAACGTGCAAATCGCTTTACCCTTTCCGCCGTGAAACCCCCACACGCCGCTGCACGCATCGTACACCCCGACGCCGGAGCTGGCGGGCCCGAGGCAGTGGAAGCGCATCACCTCGTTTCCGTCCGCCACGCAGCGGGCATTCTCCTCCTCGCACTGTGCCCCGCCTTTGGACCCGGCCCGGGACCGCGCCTTCACGACCTCCCTGTGCTCCTCAAACCGGGCCACGGTCTTGGACCCGTTCTGGACCTTAAAAATCATCTCGATCCGACCAGAAAACGCCTTGGGGCCCCAGCTGCTGTGGAAGATAATCTCGACGACATTGCGCGACGGGTGGCCCTCCGGGAGCTCCGTCAAGGACGGTAAAAACGGATCATGGGGTCGCGGTTGCCGGGTTCGGAGTTGATGGGTTGGGCTCGATACGGGTTCGGGTTTTGTGGGTCGCCCTAGGTGTTTGGGTTTGGACCGCTTGGGCGGCGGCAACGGGTTCGGTATTCTGGATTTTGTGGTGTCGATGACGTCCTTGATGTTTTGAACGCTCTTCCTGCAACTCGCGCTGTTCATCAGACTTTTGGGGTTTGGATGGTAAACGTCTTCGAAGGCTCTCGACTTGCATTGCAGCGACTTCACCCACCCACTCGCCATTAACGGAGCTCTCGACAAGACACCGTTTCGTTCAATACCTCGTCGTCGTCTTCTTCTCCTCTCTGAGCCAGGTTTTTCAGAGTCTTGGGAGAAAAGAAAAGAATGAATTTTGCAGAGACAGAGAGATGGCGCGTTTATTAAATGGGGGTGTTTCCAACTTTCCACCGGAGAGGGTGTGTAATTACGGGCATGCCCCTCTGAGGTATTTGGAATTACCCACGTGGATTTCTGTCTTTCTTTTCATGGGATATGGGGAGTGGAGGAGGAGGAGGCACGTTGCTAAAATAAAACAAATTTCATCATTAAATGGGTTTAATTTGTTGGGACAAAAGAGAGCGAGAAGCGTGTGTGGGATGAGAATCTTGACGGATTCTCTTTATATCTTATTAATTTATGTTTATTATATATATTGTGCAGTTAAAAATTATTTTATATTTTTTTATTAAAAATTAAATATAAATAGTAAAATGTCCCATGAACTGATAAAATGTAAAGGAGTAAATTGTAGCAATGGTCCTTCAATTTTAATTAAATTGGAGCAATGGTCCCTCAACTAAAAATCTATTACCATTGGTCCCTCAATTTATCAAAATATGTAGCTATAGTCATTTTCATCAATTTTGTCAAAATAAGTTATGTTGGAATAACCATTTATATAATTAGGGTCCCTCAACTCATCAAAGTGTGTAATTATGGTCATTTTTGTCAACTACGTCAAAATTTTTGTCAAAACGAGTTATGTTGGAAGGACCTTTGCTATAATTGGATTAAAGTTAAGGGACCATTTCTCTAGTTGAATTAAAATTGAGGGACCAATGGTAATGGTTTTTTAGTTGAGGGACCATAGCTGCATGTTTTGATGAGTTGAGAGACCAATGGTAATGGATTTTTAGTTGAGGGACCATTGCTCCAATTGAGTTAAAGTTAAGGGACCATAGCTACAATTTACTCAATGTAAAGATATTGTGTGTGAGAGTGGTCACTCTGGAATCTGGATACTTTGCCCCATCTCTGGTTGTGGTATTATTGGGATTTTATATGGAATTGCAGTTGAAATTGGATGGAGTTAAATATTGTTTTTTTATTCAGTAATATTGTCGATGCTGAAATATTTGAAGTCAAATTCTGTTCCAACCTTCGTATATATTAATACTTTGTTATCTTAATTTTTCTGGAGTTAAAATTCATTCATCATATTTGATATTTTTTTTTTTTTGTTTATCATGATTTCAGTTTTTTTTCATCATTTGTTGCTCTTATTAAGTATAGAAAAAGTGGTTGAAAACCTAGTTAACGGTTGAATTTGCAATTGTAAAGCATTATGGCTCATTTAGAAGTAATTTTAAAAAATTAAAAATGTTTTTAGAGAATATAGTTTTGAGTTTCAAAAGCACTTAAAGTGTTTCCTGCTAAAAACACAAGTTAGATGTTTCTTATATAGAACACTTAAAGTGCTTTTCAAAGATTCACTTCATTTTTTTTTAACAAATGATATTATCTACACTAGGAGGGAGGGATTGGCTTAGCCTCACAATGAGCTAGCAATAATATGGTGCAAATTCGCCTTTGACGAAAATCGAACCTAAGACCTTTCACTTATAAGTGAAGATGAATATCACTAAACCGTAGTACTAAACGGCAACTCAACGGTACTTAAGTCATCTGGGAAACCAAAATTTGAATGCAAAACTAAGTGAAAGAATGTGATTATGGTTACCTGGACAGTGTTAGTGTGGAAGTCATCAAGTTATGTCCGGAAGCAGGGAACTTTATTTGCATTCATTTGAAAATAGACATTTCAGTTGGTAGTACTACCCAACCTAGTCAAGTCAGGTCATTTTCCAGTCGGAGGGGGATTCTCTCCTCCTTTTTTCTCGTACACTTCCATCATTCTCTTGTTTGTGTGGTCACGGTTAAATCATGTCCTTTTGTCTTATTATCTCTATAAAAAAATCAATATAAAATGTTGGCGTGGCTTAACCGTGACCACACAGACAAGAAGAGAATTGAGGTGTATGGAAAAAAAGGAGGAGAGAATCCTCCTCCTTTCCAATAAAGCCTCTCACATATAACCCTGTTCATGAGATTAGTGCTTAATTTATGACCTTTTTTTTTTGGTCGAGCTTAATTTATGACTTTCTTTCACTTTCAAATGTAACAAAAACAATGCTACTTAGTAGTTTCCGAAAAAAAAAACGCTACTTTGTACCACATTAAGTTCGATTCTCGTCAAATGTGAATTTGAACCACATTATTATGGGTAACTCATTGTGAGATTTAGCACACCCTTTTAGTGTAGATAATATCGTGTACTCAAAAAAAAAAAAGTAACAAACACAATATAGTAATGCTACACTCACCATATTTCATAGAGTAGGATTCTCTCGATCCTCTTCTAATCTCTCCCCTCCTCCATTTTTATTTAAACGATTATGATTAAGTCAGGTCAACATCTTGTTTCAATTTTTTATATAGAGAAAATGACAAAAAGGAAAGTGTGAGAGGAGGGAAGAGAAGAGAATGGTAATAGGAAAAAAGAGAATGATAATAGGAGAGAAGAAAAGAATAGGAAAAAAGAGAATGATAATAGGAGAGAAGAAAAGCATACTTCAATTTTCATACTACATTTATACAATCTCTAATAGAGATAGGATCTACAAACACATGTGTGTCTATTAGAAAATAGTACAAATGTGATATAAAAAAATGTGGTAAAAACACCATTAAACAATAACTTTTTTTTACATTTGGTGTGTAGGTTTAATTCCACATATACATAAAAACTATTTAAAACCCAAAGCTAATTCATTTCTCCTAGCCGCATGATTACTTTAACCCAGAGACACCAATCATTTAGTTCAAGGATGTCTTAAGTTCAACTTGCACCGGATGCAAGCAGGATATATATAGTTGTAGTAGTGAGTTTGATATTAAGTTATTCCTAATGGAGGATTGCTGATCATACAAAAATTATCCATCTTCTCCAACGAACAAAGGAGGTATTGCTTACAACAAAATTTCCAAATCAGCAGCCAAGAAAAATTGAGGGTTCCCGGAAGGTCCTTCGCAAGTGTTCGTCTTGGTCTCTAGAGGGTCCTGGGACCATTCAAAATCCCTATATTGATCAACCCTTGGTTGTTACTCATCATTTTGATATGAGTAAATTAATAATCTGTTATGTCACTCAGTACTACGGTCTGGTAGTATTTATCTTCAGGTCTTAAGTTCGAATCTCGTAAATGGTGAATTCGATACCAAATTAGGTTGTCCATTGTGTGGTTTAGCCGAACTCTCCATCCCCTTAGTGTAAAAATACTGATGTACCAAAAAAAAAATTAATAATCCATTATATGAGTATCTATAACTATCCTTTTATTTGCACACACGAAAAAAAAGTCATTTCTCATTTCCTTGGGTTTTTCTCTTATGTTACCAAAGAATGGGTTGTGATTTATAAAAAGAACTTAATACTATGTTTAGACAAGGGAAATGAACTTGGAATTTAAATAAAATTTTCGTGTGAAAAAAAAATTGGAATTTGGAATTTCCAATTCTCAAGTTTAAATTCCATGTAAATAAGTGTCATTTCCCAATTTCTATGTTAGATTAACAAAACAAGAAAATTCACAAATTCTAGAAAATAAAATCTCATTTTAATTTCTGTTATTTTAAAATTCCTTAGTAAATTTAAATTTTTTCATCCAAATATAATGTAAATTTTTCTAAATAATTGAACATTGACTTAAACTGTTAGAATCGTATAATTGCAAGTGCTGATAATATTTTTATTCAACAATTTGAGATATTTGCATATGGGATTTATATTTTATATTTTCTAAATTCCATAATTAAGGAGACAGAATGAGATGGAATCTCTTATAGGAGTTTGAACTTTGAAGTGGGAATAGAATAGAAGAATAGAAACTACAGAAAGAGAATGGAAACTGGCTCACTGAGAGTATGAGAGGGAGGGAGAGGCAGTGCATTACAATTTACATCTGAAAAAGCTCTGAAATTTAAAACCATGCTAAACGACAATATGGCCAGAGAAAAAGCTACTAAAACGACAAGCTCTCTACTACTAGTTTTATCCTTTTCGTACTATAGCTGGCTAATTAAAACTTAATTAAGGCGTTAATTAATCGGGTTTAACATTGCACAAAGTTTGGTGCTCATTGGGACAATGCATTTTTTGTAGTTACACAGGGGGACAATGTTACTGAGATAATCAAAACTTAATCAACAAAAACAAGATTAAATTATGGCATACCAAACACCAAAAATGGTCCAGACTCCAAACCTTGAGGAAAATGGGTAAAATTCAAATTAAAGGGGATGTTATATTAATATTATTCTTATCATCTAGTTGTACCATCATTTCAATCATCTCTTTAAAAGAGATGAGAACCACATGTGTTGACGGATCATATCTCTATTACGAAGATGATATAAGTAGGTGGTAAGTGTAGTATTACTCAGGATGTTAATGTAGTAATTATGAGATTATGTATGGGGTTTAGTTAAACGAAGTGCATTGCATGGTGTATTAGGGTTTAGGGAGTCCAAAAAGCAGCAACCATGCATGTTTGCAGTGGCTGGCTGGTGGAGTTTTGACAGCCTTTGCTCTCACGCTTGCTCAATCTGTTTGAGCGGTCCCCGGGAACTGCGTTATATATGCGAAGCGTGCTACATTTGGTTTCCACCTCCAAAATGTCCACTTTACTTTTCTCCTACCTTTTAAATTCACTAGTGTTCTCATGGTCACTACGTGTTTGATTGAGAAACGTATAGTCACTCATCATTAAAGTTGATGTCAACGGTAAAGAATACATTAAGAGTAATGCTAGTGAAATTAAATTTGTAGACTAAATTAACAAACCAAATGAGGTGTCATCAATAGAAAATGAGCACGTTTATCAATGATTAAGTAATAATTCAATCACCAACATCCATGTCATTTAGTTTATAAAATTTAGTCTACAAATTTAGTCTTCCTAGCATTATTCATACATGAATATGTTTTCAATGTTTTAATATTAACCTTGTAAATCAAATCTAATGATAAGTGTCCATGAATTCTTGGTTACTACATATTATGGTCCTTTTTACAACATCATTTGTTTTTTTTTTTTTTTTTGATAATTTGATGCAGAACATATGACATAACGCATTGAAAAACAGTTTGAGAAGCACAAATCCTACCAGGCTAGCAGGCTCAAACATTATGGATATGGCTACGGTGTCCGATTTGGGCCATGACCCGTTGAAGAGAACTATGTCACCATGAAGACTTCGTGACTAACAAGCATTTAGATCACAAAAACAACATTCTAAGATGTTTTTTTTTTTTTTTTGCTATATACGTATTTTGTTTCCTAGCAAGTCTAAGGTTGTGATACATTATAAAAGAATCCTTTTGTTTGACCAAAAAATAAAAAACAAAAGCATCCTTTCGTGGTGCTAGAGTTTGTTATCTAATAATCAATAAATTTGAGGTTTTCTCAATTCTTGGTAGATTTCAAATTGCTAGTGGATTGCTAATTGTGGTTTAATGTTTCATTTAATTTAAGCTTCTTTTTAGTTATGCCTATGTACTCTACAAAAAATTTGATTTTGACCCCTATGCTTTATTATGTATCACTTTATTACCCCTTATACTCGTCCGTAGATACCAAGTTACCTCATTTCGTCTACTCAGTTAAGAGAAATGTTATTATTGCTAATGCCTAAAATACAAAAACTCTGGTCTTTTCATCAACGAATATAAACATAGGTTAAATAAATTGTGAGATCTTAAGCCATTTGGGGATGCCAATGAAGGAATTTAAGGTATTTTTTTGGGTTGGGGAGGTTGGTTTTTTGTAATTTTTTAATTTCCTTTCCTTCTTGTCTGAATATATATATATATATATATATATATATATATATATATTTTATTTTTTTTTATGTTTCAGATGTCACAAATGTGAAAACGGAATGAAAAGAGACTAAAGTTCTCATGTCACTCCAGCTAAACTAATGTCTCCTTCAACACTTTGCTGTGTTGTGTCACAATTACTTTAATTTCCAATGACAGAAATTCAAACTTGAGTATAAAGATAAATGCACACACACAGCTTTAAGCAACTACCCTAATCTCCATATATGGTCATACATATTATGGTTGAGTTTTTCACTTATTTAATTCCAATGCACATAAGTTTTATAACTAAGCAAGGTGCTGAGGTGGTTGAGACAATTAATAGAAAGTCATCAAGAGCAAGCAAGATAGAGCTTCTATGGAAACTAAAGAAAGAAAACAATGATGGGAAGAAAAGAAAACTAAAGAAAACAAAGACGTTGGCTTTTCAAAGGGAGATATGTGCCTTTTCATTCTCAAACCCTAATTTACGGGGCCGGGGTTTACTGGCATATCTTTTGACCGACTTTGGGTCATGGAGTGGAAACATCAATGCTATGTTGGTTTGAGATGATGGATAAAGAATTCAACTCTCCCGCTGCTTTATTTAATAGGAAAACTAATGAAAATAACTTGAAAACTTTGAATTTTAACGATAAATACAAAATAAAAGGTAAAGTGAATAGTACAAAGTTTGATTTTTTAGTGTAAAAATATGATTTTTCGTTAAAATAAACAGTACTGTGAGTTTTTCGTTAAAACTCCCTTATTTAATACATGCACAAATTCTTATACACCTTCATCTCCAGCATCATTTAAGGCACCTTCTATTTCTCTATCCCCATTTTTATAGTGCTTGGAAGTAAGACCAACAACGGAAAATATCAAATTATTATAGTCAAATTATAATTAATGATTGATGTGTTAATTTGAAATCTTATGCCAAATTGTGTACTTCTCCAACCGAATTGTTAAATGTTATTTTATTATTAAATAGAGCTTTAGATGCTTGTAATTATTAAAAAACTGTTGAAACAAATTTTTTATTGGTTTAAATGTTAGTGGAATAAGGGATCCACCATTAAAATGAATTAAAGATAAATTTGATATTAATGTCAAATTTGACTTCAAATCACAAAGCCTTCAAATCCAGTTAGCAAATAACACTTCGGTTGGATTGGTTTCTAATGTTAAATATGCACAATGACATTTTACCTAAGATTTTCACATCTCCCTTAAAGATGTTCTAAGATACTTCAAAATTTTCAACCATTAGATCTTCTTTATTAAAAATATAATAATAAAAATTTAGTAGTTAAAAAAAGTAATCTAATATAGTATTGTCTCGGGTTAGCCTCGATTAATAGCATAACCAAGACAACCCATGGATTTCAAATGATTCATTGTTTTTTGTTATTTCAAATTCAAGACATTATATTGTATCCTAGTATGACTTTCAAGAAATTGAAGACAAACATGGATTTCAAGCATGAAATGGTCATTTTAAACGCATTGTATGTCTCTTTCAACAAATGTTGCCCAACTGTGACTACCCAAATTCATCCTTCTAAATCCTTAATAACATGAATTTTACCCACTCATAATCGTATTGATTTGTGTTTAAATTAACAATCTATAAGAAAACTTGTATTTGCATGAGAAGAAACCAAAGAAAACCATGAATTTCAAGTGATTCATTTTATACACATGTGATACAGAACTCTAGTGGAACACATTTCTACCCATGCTTCATAAGTTTGAAATTTCCTCCTCTCTTAATAATAATAATTTTTTTTTTTTTTTTCTAAAAGTTGTTCATATTCAAGGTATCATGTTGTACAAATTTTCTAGGCTAAATCTCAGTTTACTACCCTCAAGTTTCGTGGTTTTCAGAATTTAGTACATGAAGTTTTTTTGTTCCAGAATTATACCTAAAGTGTTAATTTTGAGACAGTCTCATACATCCGTTAGTCTGGCTGTTAATTCTCTCGTCAACAAATGACATGGTGCCCATGTGGACAATGACTAGACGCCACCACGTGTCATTAAAGGTTACACGTGGAAATTAAAAATTAAAAAAAAAACCCTGATCACCCTACACCCCAACTGAACTCGCCGCCCCCAACCCACTGCATTCGAACTCCCTAACGCGCGGCAGCCACGGCGGGGAATAAACTCGTTGGTCCTCCGAGTCCACAAACACGAACGCGCTTCTCAACTCAGTCGACTGCAACTCAGACTCGACAACTCGACGATCTCGCTCAGCTCATCCGACTTGGACGACAAGTTGTCTATGGCCGAGACGAGCGAGGACAGCGACGAGGAGGAGAGGATGGACGGCGACATTGACAGGATGGAGTCGAATTGGTGCATTTGGGCGGCTTTGCTGGCGGCTCCCTGGACAACTTCAATCTGCCCTTTCTTGGCAACATTGGACCAGTCCTTAGCAACAACACCAGTTTTCCAGTCAAAATCAGTCGTCACCGTGGTCGAGGGCTTATGATCCGACACCCAAAAGCAAGCTGAATAATCACCAGTCTCTGCAGCAGTAAACGCAAAATTTCCCGACTCCACATGATCCCCATAGTGATAGTTACTTCCATAAGGTAAGGTCACCTGTTACAAACCCACAGCATCACCAGATCAAATCTCCAAACTGTTCCAAAAAATCCAACCTTACAATGCAAATCATTATAATACCCAATTTACAGAAATAAATGCTTTGCCTAAACATTAAACTCCACTCTGAAAAATTCAATCTTTTTGCCACAGTTGACTCCGAAAGCAGATTCGAAACAGGATTGAACAAAAAACCCAATTGTAAAATTGTTAATAAAGAAAACCCAGATCATATTTTCAGATATAGAAACAGACCTACATACAAAAATGGTTTGGGGATTACCCTGACAGTGAGCTTATGGGAATCAGGTACAGGAGATCCCTCATTAGGGTTGACGACGACGTACTTGCCGACGGTCATGGCGCTGCTCTTTATGTCGTCGGAAATGCACTTGGTGGGTGAGGGGTGGAGGTGATGGAGGGCTGGAGTCGTGGAGGGGTGTCGGGTGGGGAAGCCCAAGGGGTTCTGGGTTTTTTTCTTATAATTTTTTTTTAATTTTTAATTTTCACGTGAAGCCCTTAATGACACATAGCGTCCAGTCTTCTACATAGATGCTATGTCATCAGTTAACGGAAAACTTAACAGTCAGACTAACACATGTATAAGACTGTTCCAAAATTAACACTTTAGGTATGACTTTGGGACGAAAAAAACTTCATGTACTAAATGTTGAAAACCACGAAACTTGAGGATGGTAAACTGAGATTTACCCGATTTTCTACGTTAAGTATATCCATACCTTTCTTAAGCTGTGAACATCAATCTTTAGGTCTTCAATTAGTGGTCATTCCTACAATGGATCATTCAAATCCAAAACTATTTGGTCATCTAAAATGACAAAAAAATGCAGCTTGTGAAATAAAGTTGAAATGAAAATGTGGATGTTAGGATAAGTTTTGAAAGAGAATCTCGAAATGGAATCATTCTGATCCTTGATTAGAAATCGGATGCCCATAATTTTAGAAAGATACGGACAACCTTAATGTAAAAAGCTTGCATATTGTAGCGAGTCATTTCAAACACATTGTATGTAGCATTTCTGTGATTCTTTCGACAAATGTAACCCAATTATGAAAAATCAAGTGGATCCTTCTAAATCCTTAAACATACCCAAATGTACAACACTAGAGCCTTAGCATATGACTCATCCCACTCCCAATCTTAATTGATCTCTTTCAATCATTACATGTTAGGTTATATATTTCATCATAATGTAAGTTATAATTGCTTAGCCGTAAAAAACTTAAAAAAAAAACTAACATAGAATACAAAAAATGAGAAAAGTTAGGACATGTAGAGTGGGTGGGGGAAAGAACATGATGATTCAAGATCACAAGTCCTTAATCAGGTGGAGAGTGATTCTCGGATCATTATTGAATCCAAACAAATCTAACATTTGGCTTGGACTGCCCCAATGCCAAAAGACTATTATGAATTGGATGATCAATATATACATATAGTATTGTTGCTTGTTGGTATATAAATATGGACGGCAGAAGTTGGACCCAGAATTGGTGGTCCTCTCCCGGCCGGTCCAGTTCTGCTGTTTCGAGTAACTTCCTTGATATTCACCTTTGATCTACCTCCAATGTCAAAGACTCGTTTGTTGGAGAATAGAGTCTTACGTTGGAGAGATAATAAGATAAAGTACAGTTTATATGTGGGAGATTTGCTTTTAATATCACCGAGACTTTTTGTGAAACCTTACACTTAGTTATAAGTGATTAACGTAGGAACAATATCGGTGATGTTGGTCATGAACTACACTAGTTGTAAAAAGTTTACCGTCAATGTGTTTGATTTTCCTGATGAGAATAACAAAAAATCTTGACAAAAACTTATCAGCCCGTGAGCCTTGAAAACGGCCTCAGATACCAATCTTGTAATCTGCAGAATAGGACCAGGACTTGGCCTTTGAGTTGTACAGACTCAGACATATCACCAACAAGTTTTAATTTGTTTAGTTTGACTTGTGATTCTTCTATTGGGTGCTCGTTTAGAAGTAGTATTTCTTCGTTAGTTTTAAAAATTTTAATTTCTATGTAGCTCTCTGGAGTGTTGTCACTCCCCAGCAACCTCTTACACTCTTTCTAACTTTAGGGTTTTTTCTGCTTTATGTCTGGGAAAGAAGATTCGAACATGGAACTTTCGTGCGCAACCTCTTGCAGCAAAGAAGGACGCAACCTCTTGCGGCAAAGAAGGACATCTTCAAATTCCTAACGACTTCCTTACATTCATGGTTCTCGCTGTTTTTGTGTGGGTATGTTTGAAATGTTGCATATCCATGAAGATGCATGCGATCATACACTCTTATTCCGAAATTGCAAACGAATTTGTGTAACATAATGATTTATATATAACAGTGCCATTTGCACTCATATGTTGGAGTGCACGAGTGCAGATTGCAGACGGATTAGTGCTCGTTTTTCTCAGTTGAGGTTTTGCACCCAGAAATTTAGGGTTTTTCCTTTGATCAAAAGGACTCGTTAGGGGTTAATTTCTTTCTTGTTTATGAGAGGTGATATTTGACTTTATAACACATTTCAACAAAGTGAAAACAGAAGACAGATAAAATACAACTTTAAGTTTAGGTTAGTTATACAGAGTTCATTGACAATCATACACTTCGAAGACGATTATTACCTATGAATAATGTTTTTCTTATATTTGTTGAGGGAGGAAGTATCCGAACTTGAGACCTCTTCCGACATTACGAAGAGAAGTATCACTAACTCAATGTAATTTGTATAATGATGCACGATTTTTGTATACAAACTTTGGTGATATACAATGTTTTAAAACACTCGCCCTAAGGCGCGCCTAGGCGGCCTTGGAGGCAGGGCGTGAGGAAAATCGCCTATGTTTTGTGGTAGTGGGCGAAAACTTGCCTACGCTTCGTCAGGGGCACCTGGGCGGCCGGAGCGCACCTGAGGCATTCACTGGGCGTCCGTTTTTTATTTTTTTTGAGTTGCCCAGATCTGAAATAATCTGATCAGGGGGCCGTCTGTCTGAAAAAAAAGATGAAGAAGATGAAGTCGCTCGTGCCTTTCCTTTTCCTTTTTTTAATGTTTTTTTTTCTTTTTAAGTTTAAAATGACCCTACTTTGCTGACATTTATTTTCCCACTATCTTCCTTTATGTTCACTTTTTGTTTTTTATATTATTTTTTTTCTCATATTCAAAATAGATAAGCATCTTTTAGTTTTAGTTTTTATTATTTTTTTAAAATAAAGAACCATATTTTCCTGGATATAAAAAAGATAAACATTTGTTTGTTTTTAATTTTTTTAATGTTATATTATTTAAAAGATACA
This sequence comes from Heteromeles arbutifolia, assembly GCA_024362995.1. Classification (NCBI taxonomy): domain Eukaryota; kingdom Viridiplantae; phylum Streptophyta; class Magnoliopsida; order Rosales; family Rosaceae; genus Heteromeles; species Heteromeles arbutifolia. Next base: position 10,649,053 of record JANCRC010000019.1, read on the forward strand.
TTATCTTATCCTTATTTTGTAACAGCCCGTCCTGAAATAAAGTATCGATATTGTGAATTGACGTTTTTACCCTTACATGATTGTGGTTGTGCGTGAGTTACGTCGAACCCATTTGAGAGGGTTCCCATATTTTTGGACCAATAAGAACTTGGGTTTGGTAAGTGTGTGATTGGATGAGAACAAAACACAAACACACACACACACACACACACACACACACACACACACACACTCATATACACGTGTGCATCCTTTCCATTTTCGCCCGTCTCTCTCTCTCTCCTCCTTCTCGACCCTTCTTCCTTTTTCCTGCAAACTGTACGGACGACACCACATCCTTTGATCTGGCCACGGATCGAGGTCCTAACTATCATATTCATGACCCTTGTGAACCCAACCATACTCTTAGTTTGATCTGAAACCCTTGAAACCCTTGGAACCCGAGAGCACCTTTGGAGGTACTGTTCATGTGCTCGTAAACTGATGCGATGTAAAACAGCACACAAATTAAACCCTCTTTTGACAATTGTAGTATATGTATAAGTAGGGATCGTTCTGGACCGGGGATTAGGAAGGATTGCTAATCTAAACTAAACTGACTTTAAAACACAAAAACAAACTTAAAAAAACTTCACAAGACTCTATAGACTCAATACAAACTTAAAAGACTCAAAACTAACTAGAAAGACTCAAAACAGCACAAAACAATGAAATAGACTCAAAACTAACTCTAGGGAGTTATTTGGACGAATTCTAGACTAGTAAGACTGAAAACACTAAATTGGACAGATTTAAACACACTTCTAACTAATCTAACACACTTAATTAAAGGGGGATTGAGGTTTGGACGAAAACAAAGTAAAACAAAACAGAAACTAGAACTAGACAGATTTGCACGAAATTAGGTATTTTGGATGGATGATGGACTAACTAGAGGGTTCTTCTCCACACATGACACACTTGCAAACAAAACGATTTCCAATTGCTTTTCAATAAACCATGAATTCTTAATGCCCCAGATTAACCGTGAATTGCACTAATTAACCCTCAGATTTTCCTAATTTCATTGAATTGGATGATTGCATACAACAACCCAAAGCATTCTCCACAATTTCCCTACATGAATTGCATAATAGAGATACGAGCAAAGATCATTAAGTTCTATGAAAATCATAAGCATTGACAAGGCACTCGTAACTATGAATTGCATGACACTTATGCCAGGAATTTACTTAACACGATTGTGACTAGCAACCTCCACTACTTATGAATATAAGTTCATAACGATTAGGTGAAACTTCCTTATATTCTAGCATCAAATTCATGCATGCAAACTAAGTTGGCCACCTCAATCAACATACAAGAATAAGTTTTGAATCAAACAGTTAAGTAAATTGCATTCACAATTTATGAAATCACAACTGAAGGTAATCAATTCATATTGCAAGTATGTTCATGGCTTTGAATTTCCCCCTAGCCAAAAGGGCTTAGTTCCTCATAATCGCAAAACAAAGGTAAACAGATTTATACATTGAAAACAAAAGAAAGAAAACACCTAGAATGCTCCAACAATCCAAACTTGAATGCCAGAACGTCCAAAAGCTCTCATTCTTCTCCTTTGCTGTGGCACAAGGTTTGTTTGAAGGTTTTAGTGATGAATTGTGGTCGTGGATGGGTATAGGTGAGTTATGGTGAAGGGTGGATGGTGGATTTTCGGCAGAAATTCTGTAGAGAGATTTAGATGGTGCAACAAGCTTTATGTAAAGGGCTAGGGTACTCAGAAAATAATAGGAAATGTTCAATACTTAGCTATTTTGGTTCCACAATTTAATAGGTAAGAAAGAATCAGAAAATCAAAGAGAATAAGAATGTGAAATTCGGCAGAATATGTAGGAGAGAAAATGAATGTGTTTTAAAGGTCAGAAATTAAGAAAGAAAGGGAAAGAAGGTGTGGCATTGATTTGTAAGAGAAAGGGGAAGTATTTTTTGGCAGAAAATAGGCAAGAAAACCTCTCGCTTGTGCAGCAAGGATTAGAATAAAAGAGGAATGTGTTTTATGACAGAAAATAGGCAAGAAAACCTCTCCCTTGTGCAGCAAGGATTGAAACAAAAAGGGAATGTGTTAGGCACGGTTTTGGGCTTCTAGAATGAGTAATTAGGCAACCTACATGTTTTGGAAACCCCAAAAATGGAAACTTGCAGAAATGGAAACCTTCACAAATAGAAACTTTCAACTTTAGAAACCTTGGCGTCCAATTTTGAACTCTTCATTCTTCATTTGATCCTAAGCTCATTTGATCTTCAATTTCATCTATCCACTTAGCTCCAAGCATGTGCAATCCATTTAGTAACCAAAACTGCTCCAAAATGCACCAAAATGCACTTTCTTGCATACTTTGCACATTAGACCTACAAACACACGAAAACAGCTTAAAATACTAAAATAACTAAGAACTAACAATGTAAATGCAAGGAAACAAGCTAACTAAGTGATGTAAATATGCTCCTATCAAACTCCCCCACACTTAGCTTTTGCTAGTCCTCGAGCAAAACAAAACAAACAAAAGAAACAAAACACAATCTAAACCTTCCAACATTTGCCTTAGGGATTTCCAATGCACATGACATATTAAAAATCATCACTTACACAGATTTTGGTCATCCTTACCCTTAAGCACATACTTAATTACGTTCACCATTCATTAGCTCGCATTTAATCAATTAAAACAACATTTTGAATGTAGTAACATGCCTTAGAGAATCCCTCAATTCCTTACTAGATAATCACTCAATTTTCACTTAGATTTTCTGACTACACACCCTACACTAGGTATATGTGAGAAGATCGATGTAAACATGAAAACTAATACTCACATATGTTGTAACAAAGAAAGCACTTTTATGGAGTTATTAATGCATATATGAATATGATCTCATGAACGGAATGCTACTACTTAGATGCGAGAACCAGTGATGCCATATGCTCATACCAATTCCAAACTCCACATATTGAAACACACAACACCCAAGATCGAAGTTAAAGGGTTGAAACGGGGCTAAGGGTGTTGGGTAAGAAAGAAAGGTAAGGAAAAACAAAGGTTCTTAAAGAAATAGTAAGCAAAGTAATGAAATTGACACTTAGAATTCACTTTTGAATGCAGAAATTAGCTTTGAACAAAAAGGGAAGATTCACACATTCTAGGGCCAGATTTCAATGTTTTGGACCCTTTCTTCAACAATCAACACTCTTAAACTCATTCTTTCTTCTTTTCAAACTCTTTTTCATTCTTTTCACAACTTTGTCTTTTTCTTTTTTCTTTTTCTTTTTTCTTTTTCTTTTTCTTGGCACACAAACACACACAAATCCCTTCCCCCACACTTGATTTACTGCATAATGTAGATCAAAAGGAATTCATTCTAAGTCATGCTTCACTATCCTTTAAGAACAAGGGTATGGATAATCCTAAACTAGGCTAGGTAAGGATAATGTGGTTAACAAAGAACATAGGCTAAACAAGGCTCAACGGGGTTAAACCTACAAAACATATGACAAAGGGGTTCGGCTTTTTGGCTTTGGTGGTCACTACACAACTTCATCTTGAATATGTGTTATGCAATTCAATGTCATGCTTTGAATCGAACGGGCATGAGTTCTAGTATTTGGAACTAAATGATGAAACGCCTTCTAAGTAGCAACCAAGCAAAGAATAATGAGATCATGCAACGACTTTAGAAAACAAAGAATCACAGCTCCAAAAGAACGTTTTAGGCTCAAGTCTCTCAAGGATGTAGTGTTAATTTGAGTTTCTTACTTCAAGCATGTTACAAAAACTGATTTTTCCTTTATGATTGCATGTGAATTCATAAATTATAACCACAACCAAGCATAAACCAAAGAGTAAATTAAACTTTCATCCATGTTTATAACTCTCTTTAACAGTCATGTAATTAAAAACCAAATCCTCATCATTGTGTTGGAAGATACCTAAGACACAAACACACCAAAACAACACAAAAACAACTCTTTTTGGGTTTTTCAAAACAATTTTTCAAATTTTTATGAGATTTTCGGATTTTTATGTCAAGACATAGTAAAACACTCCAAAACAGCTTAAAAACACTTAAAAACAGCAAGGAACAACTTTTGAAGTAATGGGTGATAAAATCCCACGAATTTGCATCAAAAACACTTTGTTACCCCCCCCCCCCCCCCCCACACTTAAATCAAACATTGTCCTCAATGTTTGAAGCATAAACTCAGAAAACAAACAAACAACCAACAAAGCAAAATGAAAGCAGTAAAGAGAAGGGTTTAGGAACGCAAATCTGATTGTTGGGCAATTCCTAGGTCTCCCTTCTTATTCGAATGCATGGGTTTATCTTTGAATGGACGGTGATACTTGAAATGATCCGGCAATGGTCTAAATTCTAGTGTGTGTGCCTGAATCATTAAAATCAGCAAGTTAGTAGAAAACAAAATTGAAATTGAAATAGATGACTTACTTGCTTTGTCCAACAATAACCCAATGACAAACACCACGTCCGTGAACGTTTCAGGAATGTTGCATTTGGCCAGATTTACTATGATGGTTGTGACTTGTCCCGTGTCATCAAACTCAACTTCTTTGGGCTTTGTTGTCTCATGAACATCCTCTTTGATGAATTCTTGGTATTCTCCAGCCACTTTCTTCTCTTGAATCCTTCTTCTTGATTTACAAAGTTCTTTGAACACTTCAATACAATGTGGAACTTGATTTGGTGTGCCAAGAATTGGGATAGTACCTTGCACATTTGGAAAGGTTTCCATGATGTCCTTTTCACTCTCTTCTTTCTTGGGAATCAAAAACCTGCGAGGAAAAGGGACATTTGGAGGAATAACATTAGAATTAAATGAATATGGGACGTCCTTACTTGTGGTGGGTGGTTTAGAGGGCTTAGGGGGCTGTGGCAAGGGTTGCCGTGTGTATGTCTTCTTCCTCCTCCTCAATCAGCAGCTCCTCATCCACTTCTAGGCTATGTTTGGACGTTTTTAGGTCAGCTCCAACCTCCATAGCACTTCCCAAAGTGATAGCATCATGGATTTCAAAATCTTCCTTCGAATTTGTAATAGTTGAGTTGGAGAGTTCACTTTGCTCTTGAATCTGCACCATAAACTCCATAATCTGCCCAACTTGCTTCTCCAATTCGTCCACTCTTTTGACTCGGTCTTTCATCTCCTTATTTTGATTTTCTACTCCCTGTGTCAAAGAGGTGATTAATTGAATAATGTTATCATTACACAAAGACATACCTGAGTTTGTTTGGGCAGATTGTGGTGGAGGCTGTAATGGTGCATGTGGCCATTGATAAAACTCCTCAGATGGCTGCAATTGTTATTCTTTTTGTGAGCCTTGCGTCAAGGAGATTAGTCCTTCAAGAATTTCATTATAACTCATGGGCATACTTGAATTTGATTGGAATTGTTGTGGGGGAGGCTGTGGTGGCTGCATAGATCTTGAATAGAACTCCTCTTCTTGCTGCCAATTTCCACCATGTTGGAATTGTTGAGGTTCCTTCCACATATAATTTGAATAATCTCTCCAATCCGAATTGTAAGCGTTGGAAAACATGTTGTCTCTTGATTGGTTATGGCTTTGATAACCCCAAGCACCTCCGTTTGCAGTGAATTGAGCACATTGATGAGTTTGAGCAGTGTGCATTGTGGTTGTTTCGGCAATCTGGGACAATTGAGAAGTAAGATTTGCTAATTGAGCTTGAATGATAGCAAGTGCCATGGCTTACTTCTCTATGTACCTGAAATCAAAGAAATAAAACTAAATCAAATATCAAAAGTAAAAGACACAAACAGAAACACAAACAAAATCAGCAACTAAAACAAGTCACGAAAAAGAAACAAAGGGGGATTAGCTAAAGAAAACAAGAAAACAAAACAAAGTCAGAAACTAAGAAAAAAATACACGACAAAGAAACAAGGGATTAGCAAAGTTGCTAATCCCCGGCAACGGCTCCAAAAATTTGATGCGATGTAAAACAACACACGAATTAAACCCTCTTTTGACAATTGTACTATATGTATAAGTAGGGATCGTTTTGGACCGGGGATTAGGAGGGATTGCTAATCTAAACTAATCTGACTTTAAAACACAAAAAGAAACTTAAAAACACTTAACAAGACTCTATAGACTCAATACAAACTTAAAAGACTCAAAACTAACTAGAAAGACTCAAAACAGCACAAAACAATGAAATAGACTCAAAACTGACTCTAGGGAGTTATTTGGACGAATTCTAGACTAGTAAGACTCAAAACACTAAATTGGACAAATTTAAACACACTTCTGACGAATCTAACACACTTAATTAAAGGGGGATTGGGGTTTGGACGAAAATAAAGTAAAACAAAACAGAAACTAGAACTAGACAGATTTGCACGAAATTAGGTATTTTGGATGGATGATGGACTAGCTATTGGGTTCTTCTCCACACATGACACACTTGCAAACAAAACGATTTCCAGTTGCTTTTCAATAAACCATGAATTCTCAATGCCCCAGATTAACCGTGAATCGCACTAATTAACCCTCAGATTTTCCTAATTTCATTGAATTGGATGATTGCATACAACAACCCAAAGCATTCTCCACAAGTTCCCTACATGAATTGCATAATAGAGATACGAGCAAAGATCATTAAGTTCTATGAAAATCATAAGCATTGACAAGGCACTCGTAACTATGAATTGCATGATACTTATGCCAGGAATTTACTTAACACGATTGTGACTAGCAACCTCCACTACTTATGAATATAAGTTCATAACGATTAAGTGAAACTCCCTTATATTCTAGCATCAAATTCATGCATGCAAACTAAGTTGGCCACCTCAATCAACATACAAGAATAAGTTTTGAATCAAACAGTTAAGTAAATTGCATTCACAATTTATGGAATCACAACTGAAGGTAATCAATTCATATTGCAAGTATGTTCATGGCTTTGAATTTCCCCCTAGCCAAAAGGGCTTAGTTCCTCATAATCGTAAAACAAAGGTAAACAGATTTATACATTGAAAACAAAAGAAAGAAAACACCTAGAATGCTCCAGCAATCCAAACTTGAATGCCATAACATCCAAAAGTTCTCCTTCTTCTCCTTTGTTGCGGCACAAGGTTTGTTTGAAGGTTTTAGTGATGAATTGTGGTGGTGAATGGGTATAGGTGAGTTATTGTGAAGGGTGGATGGTGAATTTTCGGCAGAAATTCTGTAGAGAGATTTAAATGGTGCAACAAGCTTTATTTAAAGGGCTAAGGTACTCAGAAAATATTAGGAAAGGTTCAATACTTAGCTATTTTGGTTCCACAATTTAATAGGTAAGAAAGAATCAGAAAATCAAAGAGAATAAGAATGTGAAATTCGGCAGAATATGTAGGAGAGAAAAGGAATGTGTTTTAAAGGTCAGAAATTAAGAAAGAAAGGGAAAGAAGGTGTGGCATTGATTTGTAAGAGAAAGGGGAAGTATTTTTGGGCAGAAAATAGGCAAGAAAACCTCTCCCTTGTGCAGCAAGGATTAGAATAAAAGAGGAATGTGTTTTATGACAGAAAATAGGCAAGAAAACCTCTCCCTTGTGCAGCAAGGATTGAAACAAAAAAGGAATGTGTTAGGCACGGTTTTGGGCTTCTAGAATGAGTAATTAGGCAACCTACATGTTTTGGAAACCCCAAAAATGGAAACTTGCAGAAATGGAAACCTTCACAAATAGAAACTTCCAACTTTAGAAACCTTGGCGTCCAATTTTGAACTCTTCATTCTTCATTTGATCCTAAGCTCATTTGATCTTCAATTTCGTCCATCCACTTAGCTCCAAGCATGTGCAATCCATTTAGTGCCCAAAACTGCTCCAAAATGCACCAAAATGCACTTTCTGGCATACTTTGCACGTTAGACCTACAAACACACGAAAATAGCTTAAAATACTAAAATAACTAAGAACTAACAATGTAAATGCAAGGAAACAAGCTAACTAAGTGATGTAAATATGCTCCTATCATAAACCAAGACGTTTTAGGACATTCTAAGATCACAGGGAGTCTTAGAATGTTCTTGTGAAGCTCGGAGGATAAAATTGAGGCTTTTGGACGTCGGGATCACAAGTTCCGAGGTTGGCCAGATTTCATGGTTTTGCTCCGGCGAGTATCAGTAGAGTTTTGAGTTTTTAAAAGGTACAAAACTCTTCTCCTTGTTCTAAGGTTCATTTTGGTGTAAATTTTGTGAAATTTGGTTGAGAATTGAGCTAGAAACTAGGGTTAGAAGTTTTACCCAGTTTCCGGCGACGCAGCGACGCCGGCGCCGGTCGCCGGTGTATTGGTGAAGAAGGTGGCAGAATATTCCGTCAAAGTTGACGGAATATTCCTAATGGAAGGTAACGGCGTCAGTTAACCTTAACGGAATATTCTAGGGAGTTAACGGAATATTCCCTAACGGCGTTAGGGTTTCCGTCAGCATGCACGGCACGTGGCCGCGAGTGGGCGGCGCGTGTTGCCGTGCCTTGGCCGGCGCGTGAGGGCGCGTGGGGCTTCAAAAAATTAATTTAAAAATATGGGGGTGTTCGTGGGATTGAGTAGAGCATGTTGGTATATTCAAACACCCCAATTGAGCAATGTATGAGAAGTTATTACCTAAATTGGGTTATGTGCGTAATTAACGGTTGTATAGTTGTTTCACATATAGGTGAGACTTATCCTGAGGCGAGCGCAGGCACGCGAGGCTCAGGGGCTACGATCCATCTACTTATCAGTGAGTGGGCTTTTGATTTCAGTATACACACACACACACACACACACACACACACTTGGTTGATTTCCAGAAATACGTTTTAAAATGATTTTGTGAAATTGAATGCCATGTCGAATGCCATATATATATTCATTGCTATGTTATGTGATTATATGTGGAGGCACTGTGGGCGCTAAGTAAGCCAGGTAAGTATGTACTTTCGATATGGTGATTATGGTGATATCGATGAGATTAGAATATGGTTCATTTACCTGCACATCGGGGTTTGTGCTCCGCCAGAGTAGGACTTAGCTGTCATGTGATCGTTCACTTTCCGCACCGTACGCTCACCTTGGATCCAAGGCAGGTGCCAGCCTGTCGTATAGACCACTATAGGTGGTTCCGACTTGTAGGTGACCCGCGATTCGTCGGCAGCCTTCACGTGACCGTAGCACAGAGCGTTTATATATATATATATGTATATGTATATACCCAGCTTGTCGTACAAACTACTACAGGTGGTTCCGACATTGGTACAAGTTATTGATTGAGAGTTGAATTGAGGATTTGGTTGAAGAGCCATAGATTTAGCCGTACAGGTCACTATAGGTGACTCCGGCTGATTTATATGCATTGCCGACTCATACTTTTGTTTTGCGCCCCTCCAGGTATTAGATAGAGTTGGTGGCAAGCGAGGTTTCAAGGCAAATCTGACAGTGCACTATCCATGTAAATATTCTGGCTATCCTATTATATCTTTCTGGACTGCACCTAGGATGCTCGAACTTTGTAAATTATGTTTCTGTCCTTCACACCCTTCTATGATCTTGTATCTCTAGTTGCGTTATTCTAGTGCTTATTATATATATATATATATACACACACACATATCATTCCACACTACGACATGGCTATGTCACGCTCACGTGACGGCCAGCACATCCCGATGTTCGAGTCGGGGTGTGTCAGTTTGGTATCAGAGCCTAGGTTTGGTAGTCCTGTATATTTAGTGAATATTCTAACTATCTTGGTGTCTTCTGTCAGAATTATGTCGCCTCGACGAGAGCGACGTCCAATTTCTGAGCCTAGTTTCCCTGATATAGCTCAATTAGGGGAAGCTATTGCTAATGCCATTCAGTCGACGTTTCGACCTCCTCAGATGACCCCTCTGGAAACTGTTTATAATTTGAAATTGAATACTTTTGTGGGTAATGAAGGGCACAAGGGTGCTGAGAAATGGTTGAATTAAGTTGATAAGACCTTTAGACTGATGCAGAGTCAGGGGAGTTTACCTGCAAATAGGTGGGTTGAGACAGCCTCATGGTTTTTAGGTAAAGAACCAGCGTCTTGGTGTGAACAGTCGGCTGATGAGTTGCCTCGAGAGGAAGTTGTAGATTAGGAAATATTTAAGCAGTTGTTCCATAAGAGATTTATTACTCTTGCGTACATCGACAGTAAGAAACAGGAGTTTACAAGTTTAAAACAGAAGAAGATATATGCAAACGAGTATTACAGGAAGTTTACAGACTTGTCTAGATATCACCTTGAGGTGGCAATGAATCCAGTGGAGATGCTTCGTTGATTCAAGTTGGGTACTAGTAAGAAGTGGCGTACTTTGGCTATCGGGATTCCCTGTTCGACCTATCATGGGTTTTATGAGATTTTGCTGCAGATTGAAGATTCTGAGAACTTGCCTAGTGACAGCGATGAAGAAGAAAAAGATGATTCTAAGAAGAATGATAAAGGCAAAGGTTTAGTATCGTAGGGGCCCAGAAAGACGCAAAGTTTTAAGAAGAGTGAGACTAGTTCGAGTTCATCCAGTGGAGGATTTAGTTCCACAGGCCAGCGCAGAGGTGGTAGATTTGCTGGTGGGCCACGTTTTCAGAGGCAACGGGATGTTGGTGGTTCTGGTGGTTCAAGATTACCTTTTTGTCGGAGGTGTAATAGCCGACATACCGGCGAGCGTATGCAGGGTACTCCAGGATGTTTTACTTATGGACAGGTTGGTCATCGAGCAGCTAATTGTCCACAGAGTCCGCAGAGGCCACAGATGCCTTCCTTTCCAGTACCAGTGTCGAGTCAGCAAGCTCTAGCATCGAATGGTTATGGTCAGCCGAGTCGATGGAGCACTTATCATTATCAGGGTGATGTGGTGCCAAATCCAGCAGCGCCATATCCCTATTCCCATGATCCATATTATTCGAATGGCTATCAGGGTGGATATCCTTAGTATTCTGGAGGATATGCTTCGTATCCATCCTATCCAGCAGGTGGATCACAGTGGTACTCGGGAGTACAGCCACAGCAAGGTGAGGTTTCCTCGAGCAGCGCAGGTATTTCAAGACAACCTAACCATTTTGGACAGAGTCGTGGTGCACCTTGGCGTAGTGGTCAGTCTAGCAGAGGACGAGGAAGACGTTAGCAGAACCAGGGACGTATTCATAATCTTTCAGTGCAGGACGCTCAGAACAACCCTGATTTGATAATGGGTACGTTAAATGTTCTTGGACATTTTGCTAAAGTATTGATTGACTATGGTGCTACCCATTCGATTATTTCTCATACATTTGCTCAATTGACGCAACCTAATCCCACACCTCTTGGATATGAGATAGAGTTTTCTATGCCTAAAGGTGAGACGTGCCAGGTATGGTGGATGTATCTAGGATGCCCTGTGTTAGTGGAGGGTGTAGTTATGCCCGCTAACCTTATTCCGTTAGATCTTGCTGAATTTGATGTCATTTTAGGCACTGATTGGTTACATTATAATCGAGCTAATATTGATTGTTATGAGAAGAAAGTTACGTTTCTACGACCGGATTTACCGGTGGTTATATTTGTTGGTAAGCCTAGTGGCGTGAGGCATGGTATTATTTTAGCTGTGAGAGCCAAGAAATTATTACATAAGGGTTGTCAGGGGTATCTGGCACATGTGATACTGAATGACGATGTTTCTAGTAGGGTGGAGGAGGTCAGAGTGGTTAGACATTTTCCAGATGTTTTTCCTGATGACTTACCAGGTTTGCCACCGAATCGAGACGTTGAGTTCACCATTGATTTGTTGCCAGGTGTCAACCCTATATCTTTGACTCCCTATTGAATGGCTCCTGCAAAATTAAAAGAATTGAAAATTCAGCTGCAAGAATTGTTAGATAAAGGTTTTATTCAGCCTAGTACTTCACCTTGGGGAGCTCCGGTTTTATTTGTGCGGAAGAATGATGGTACTTTAAGGCTGTGTATAGATTATCGGCAACTGAATCGGGTAACGATTAAAAATCATTATCCATTGCCGCGTATCGATGATTTGTTTGATCAGCTGTGATAAGCTTATGTGTTTTCGAAGATTGACTTGAGGTCTGGGTATTATCAGCTGAAGATTAGGAATGATGATGTCCCTAAGACGGCGTTTCGAACCCGTTATGGTCATTATGAGTTTTTAGTAATGCCATTTGGGTTGACTAACGCACCTGCTGCTTTCATGGATATGATGAATAGAGTGTTCAAGCAGTACTTAGATCGATTTGTCATTGTTTTTATCGATGACATTTTGGTTTATTCTAAATCTAAAGCAGATCACGTGCGACATCTTAGTTTGGTGCTGAAAAGGTTGAGGGAGTTTAGACTTTATGCTAAATTTAGTAAATGCCAATTTTGGTTGAATCAGGTGACATTTTTTGGACACGTCATTTCAGCTCAGGGTATTCAAGTGGATCCCCATAAAGTGGCAACAGTAGAGAATTGGGAGCAACCATGAACCGTCTCTAAGGTATGTAGTTTCTTGGGTTTAGCAGGATACTACAGACGGTTTGTGCAGGATTTTTCAGAGATTGCATTGCCACTTGCTAAGTTAACCAGGAACAATGTTAAATTTGAGTGGGATGATAGTTGTGAGCGGAGTTTCCAACAGCTGAAATATTGTCTTACTCAGGCACCAGTGTTGGCACTTCCTGACGACAGTGGTAACTTCGAGATTTATAGTGATGCATCATTAAATGGTTTGGGCTGTGTGTTGATGCAGCATGGCAGGGTGATTGCATATGCTTCGAGACAATTAAAACAGCATGAAAGGAATTATCCTACTCATGATTTGGAGTTGGCGGCGATTGTTTTTGCATTGAAAATTTGGAGGCATTATCTTTATGGTGAGAAATGTAAGATTTTCACGAACCATAAAAGTCTCCAGTATTTGTTTACCCAGAAAGATTTGAATCTTCGTCAGCGGAGGTGGATAGAGCTGCTGAGTGATTATGATTGCACAATTGAATATCATCCAGGGCGTGCGAATGTAGTAGCTGATGCACTTAGCCGGAAATCTCAGGGCAGGATTAATGCTATTCATACGAGCCATGTTCCTTTTTTGGCAGAGTTGAGATCGACTGGAGTGAAGCTAGTCATGGAGAAATCAGAGACTAATGATCGAGAAGATGCTTTACTTGCTCATTTTCAAGTTAGGCCAATCTTGATTGATCGGATACTCGAGGCACAGATGGAAGATGACGAGATTCAAGAATTAATTCAATTAAGAAATAATGGGAAAAAGAAAGACCTTCGGATTCGGGAAGCTGATGGCATGCTCATGCAAGAAGGTAGGATGTAAGTGCCGAATAATGCGGAATTAAAGAAGGTTATTCTCGATGTGGCGCACATTTCAGCTTACGCTATGCATCTGGGAAGCATAAAAATGTATCATACCATTCGACCATTTTATTATTGGCTAGGTATGAAAAGAGAAATTGCTGAATATATGAGTAGATGTATTGTTTGTCAGCAAGTTAAAGCCGAAAGGAAGAAGCCATTTGGACGGATGCAGCCCCTTCCTATTCCACAATGGAAATGGGAAGATATTACCATGGATTTCGTGTATAAACTTTCTCGTACAAGGAATGGTTATGATGGAGTTTGGGTAATTGTTGATCGACTTACTAAGTCAGCACATTTCATTCCAGTTCGAGAGAAGTTTTCTTTAAATCGGTTAGCTAAACTTTTTATCTTGAAGATTGTGAAGTATCATGGTGTGCAGTCAGCATTGTTTCATATCGAGATCCGAGGTTTACTTCCAAGTTCTAAACGGCATTCCAAGAAGCTCTGGGTTCGAAATTATTGTATAGTACTGCATACCATCCTCAAACTGATGGACAGTCTAAGAGGACTATTCAGACATTAGAGGATATGTTAAGGTCTTCTGTTTTGCAGTTTGGTGATGCATGGCATACACGTTTAGACCTGATGGAATTTGCCTACAATGACAGTTATCGCTCGAGTATTGGTATGTCACCATTCGAGGCATTGTATGGTAAATCGTGCTGGACACCATTGTGTTGGTTTGAGGTCGGAGAAAGAATTTTAGAGGGCCCAAAGATAGTGGACAAGACTACAGGAAATATTCAGGTGATTAAATCTAACCTGAAAGCGGCCCAAGATCGTTAAAAGAGTTTAGCTGATTGACATGCTACTGATCGGACATATAATGTAGGTGATTGCGTTTTCTTGAAGTTATCACCATGGAAATGCGTTGTAAGGTTCGAGAAGAAAGGGAAATTGAGTCCCAGGTATATCGGACCGTATCAGGTTTCGGAGCGGATTGGCGAAGTAGCTTATAGACTTGATTTGCCTCCGGAGTTGTCTAGAGTGCATAATGTGTTTCATGTGTCAATGCTTCGCCATTATATTTCAGACCCATCGCATGTTTTGCCTCCGCAGCAGTTAGAGATTAATCCTGATTTGTCTTACGAGGATGAGCCAGTCACTATCCTGGATTGGAAATATAAGATTCTAAGGAACAAGTCAATGTGTTTGGTGAAAGTTTTATGGAGGAATCACTCCGTAGAGGAAGCAACCTGGGAGGCCGAAAAGATGATGAAAGAGTTGTATCCGCGATTATTTTATGAGTTTTAGTGGATTGTACTTGTTATGTAAATTTCAGGGACGAAATTTTATTAAGGTGGGTAGATTGTAACAGCCGGTCCCGAAATAAAGTATCGATATTGTGAATTGACGTTTTTACCCTTACGTGATTGTGGTTGTGTGTGAGTTACGTTGAGCCCATTTGAGAGGGTTCCCATATTTTTGGACCAATAAGAACTTGGGCTTGGTAAGTGTGTGATTGGATGAGAACAAAACACACACACACTCACATACACGTGTGCATCCTTTCCATTTTCGCCCGCCTCTCTCTCTCTCACATCTTTCTCGACCCTTCTTCCTTCTTCCTGCAAACTGTACAGACAACACCACATCCCTTGATCTGGTCACGGATCGAGGTCCTAACTGTTATATTCATGACCCTTGTGACCTTGTGAACCCAACCATATCCTTAGTTTGATCTGAAACCCTTGAAAACCCTTGGAACCCGAGAGCACCTATGGAGGTACTGTTCATGTGCTCGTAAACCAGGACGTTTTAGGACATTCTAAGATCACAGGGAGCCTTAGAATGTTCTTGTGAAGCTCGGAGGATAAAATTGGAGGCTTTTGGACGTCGGGATCACAAGTTCTGAGGTTTGCCAGATTTCATGGTTTTGCTCCGGCGAGTTTCAGTCGAGTTTTGAGTTTTTAAAAGGTATAGAACTCTTCTCCTTGTTCTAAGGTTCATTTTGGTGTAAATTTTGTGAAATTTGGTTGAGAATTGAGCTAGAAACTAGGGTTAGAAGTTTTACCCAGTTTCCGACGACGCAGTGGCGCCGGTGCCGGTCGCCGGTGAACTGGTGAAGAAGGTGACGGAATATTCCGTCAAAGTTGATGGAATATTCCTAAAGGAAGGTAACGGCGTCAGTTAACCTTAACGAAATATTCTAGGGAGTTAACGGAATATTCCCTAACGGCGTTATGGTTTCCGTCAGCATGCATGGCACGTGCGGCGCGTGTTGCTTTGCCTTGGCCGGCGCGTGAGGGCGCGTGGGGCTTCAAAAAATTAATTTAAAAATATAGGGGTGTTCGTGGGATTAAGTAGAGCATGTTGGTATATTCAAACACCCCAATTGAGCAATGTATGAGAAGTTATTACCTAAATTGGGTTATGTGCGTAATTAACGGTTGTATAGTTGTTTCACATATAGGTGAGACTTATCCTGAGGACGAGCCCAGCCACGCGAGGCTCAGGGGCTACGATCCATCTACTTATCAGTGAGTGGGCTTTTGATTTCAGTATACACACACACACACACACACACACACACACACACACACACACTTGGTTGATTCCCAGAAATACGTTTTAAAATGATTTTGTGAAATTGAATGCCATGTCGAATGCCATATATATATTCATTGCTATGTTATGTGATTATATGTGGAGGCACTACGAGCCCCACGTAAGTTAGGTAAGTATGTACTTTCAATATGGTGATTATGGTGATATCGATGAGATTAGAATATGGCTTATTTACCTGCACATCGGGGTTTGTGCTCCGCCAGAGTAGGGCTTAGCTTTCACGTGATCGTTCACTTCCCGCACCGTACGCTCACCTTGGATCCAAGGCAGGTGCCAACCTGTCGTACAGACCACTATAGGTGGTTCCGACTTGTAGGTGACCCGCAATTCGTCGCCAGCCTTCACGTGACCGTAGCACAGAGCGTTTATATATATATATATATATATATATATATATATATATATATATACCCAGCTTGTCGTACAGACTACTACAGGTGATTCCGACATGGGTGCAGGTTATTGATTGAGAGTTGAATTGAGGATTTGGTTGAGGAGCCATAGATTCAGCCGTACAAGTCACTATAGGTGACTTCGGCTGATTTATATGCATTGCCGGCATGTTATGCATTGAGATATCACCTGATTGACTTTGATGATATTTGTTGCATGTTTGATCTTGAATATGGTTCATTCGGACATGGCAATATTTGAATGATGGTTTTCAATATCAGTATGTACTTATATATTTTTCTGGGAAGTATATTTGTTTTTACGGAGAGGGGTTATAACTTTTAAGTCAAAGTGATTTTGGTAAAGCTTTGTTTTTGCCCATTCACACTTTTGTTTTGCGCCCCTCCAGGTATTAGATAGAGTTGGTGGCAAGTGAGGTTTCAAGGCAAATCTGACAGTGCACTATCCATGTAAATATTCTGGCTATCCTGTTATATCTTTCTGGACTGCACCTAGGATGCTCGAACTTTGTAAATTATGTTTCTGTCCTTCACACCCTTCTATGATCTTGTATCTCTAGTTGCGTTATTCTAGTGCTTATTATTATTATTATATATATATATATCATTCCGCATTGCGCACATGGCTACGTCACGCTCACGTGACGGCCAGCACATCCCGATGTTCGAGTCGGGGTGTGTCATATTTCTTTTTTTTAAGACTACATATCTTACTCAAATATTACTCAAAACTCTCATAATTCATATAAATATGCACTTACTTAAGACTAAATGTATAATTTCACTCTATTTGTTTGATTGTTGGTTAATTTGATTGCTTGGTTAAACTTGTTTGTGATGTGAGTTCAATTTGTTTGTGACATGTACACTTTTGAATAACAATGAATATTTATTTTACAAAGTATTATATTTTTATATATTATATATAATTGTGTATAATATATATTAATAAAATTTAGGTTTCATAAAGCTTCGCCTCACACTCAGGGCTTTTGTTTAGACGGGGCTATCCATGAGACGCCTCGCTCAAGCCTCTGCTTTTTAAAACATTGGTGATATAAATACTAGTAAAATCAAAACTCGAATGAGACGCTATGCCATCCAGCTATAACATTATTGTTTTTAAGAATCAAGTCAAAGACAGCCAAATTTATTGGCCATAGCGTAGCATTAGCATAGCACAGCATGGGTTTAAACATTTAAATCAAGAATTCAGAGGCAATGGTTAAAGCTCAATAATTAAGCTTTTTTTTTTTCTTTTGAATTCCATGTGCCGCACTTTCTCCATGTTTGAAGGTCCCGACTCTTTGACACTTGATTCGGCCGAGGGTCATATTCTCATGCAAAGGAAGTGTTTTCTAAGGTGCGGATCGAGCTTTGCGAATTGCATGCGGACCGAATGTAGGCTGTTGGATGAAATCTAAACAGTTGAAAAATAGTACCCGAAATCAAATCCTTTTAGATAATAAACAATAGCAAAAATATCTCTCTTAATGTAAACAACCATGCTACTACTAAACCGTTGATCTCACATTTTGTTACGCAATGATGTTTTCATAATATTCATAGCAAAAAACCCTCTCTCTACTTAAGCAGTTGCAACTGGTAACTCGGTGTTTACCTCATTAAAGCAACCATTCAATTATTTTAGTTGCATACCAAGGACTTGAAAATAGAGATCCACACAATAGTAATGTAAGTTTGTGAGTCTTTGAGCTTTGGGTTTTGATTTTCCGAGTGTGAAATGCAAATCCTCTATGTTAGGAACATTAATATCATTTTCCTCACAAAGTTTTTAGACATTATGAAACAAGTCCTCAAAGTCACATCAGAAATTCGTTAAAAGTAGTGATGACTAGAAAAAGATATTCAAATTTGAGTATGAATGTAAGGCTTAAATCACTCACTCATCCCCTTATTGTGAAATTATCGTTTGTGATAAAAGAAAAAATAACATTAAGGTAATTTTAAGTATTGAAAGTCTTAATATCACGTCCAAAACAATTAATTAGGGACCAATCAAAAGATCCAACGAAAAAGAACGAGGGACCAAGACAAACCATTAAAAAAAGGAAAACTAATTAAAAGGGCTTGAAAACTTTGAGTTTTAACGATAAGGACAAAATAAAGGGTAAAGTGAATAGTACCAGGTTTGACTTTTTAGTGAAAAAATGTGGTTTTTCGTTAAAATAAACAGTACTGCGGGCTTTTCGTTAAAACTCCCTTTAAAAAAAAACAAAGGGACCAAGTCCAACAAAAGAAAAGATAGAAGAAGAAAAAAGGAAAGAAAAAATGGAGAAAAGCAACAAAAGAAAGAAGAAAAAGTAAAACGCTACGTTTCATTTAAAAGGAATGGAGAATACGACATCGTTCGGTCCAATGTTTTCCTTTTAAAACACACCTTTTCTTTTCTTTTCTTCCTCCTCGCACATGAGCAACCTCTTCTGCAACGGGCAGCCTACCGACGCCATGGCTTTTCATGTGGCCTTCGACGACAGGATGGGCGGATTCTTCGCTCTTTATATGGATTTTTGACAACCGGTGCATCTCCTTGCGCTGTTGTGGCTTCGCCCTTGCAGGTTTTTTGACAAAAGCAGAGGGTCAGGCCATCGCTCCTAGGTTACATTTCCGGCAAGGCACACCGCTGATTCTTCCTCATGGGAATTTCATCCATGCCTCGTCAACGTCTTTCTTCCCCACCAAAGAATAGAATAGCTTCACCTGCAACAGTTACCATCATAAATTTGCCTTCTCTCACAATACTCTCCATCTCCCAAAACCAATGAAGCAAACTTGATCCGTATGCGGTGCAATGTGTTTTCCTTGGCTTTAGTCCCAATAAAAAGGTTGTCGGTGTTATCATCCACCTACTCAACATATATATGTCATCATGGAGGCGGATCCAGGATTTCAACATTGGGTGATCCTAATTGTAAAAGTTTCAAAAAAACTTAAATGAAAATAACATTGAAAAATTTTACAATGATGTTAGAGAGAAACATTCCAAGATCAGATTGTTTGATCTAATCAAAATAAAAAATCATATGAACTAACAAAGACATAATATATATATATATATA
Organism: Heteromeles arbutifolia; assembly: GCA_024362995.1. Lineage (NCBI taxonomy): Eukaryota > Viridiplantae > Streptophyta > Magnoliopsida > Rosales > Rosaceae > Heteromeles > Heteromeles arbutifolia. Next base: position 10,668,527 of record JANCRC010000019.1, read on the forward strand.
TATATATATATATATATTAGAAATTATTATTTGCATTCTAAAAATATCACTTTGTATTTCAAACTTTCTAAAATGAGAAAGAAATCTACACTTACGAGGAGTGCAAAATGTGATTTTTAAAGTATAGATAAAAGTTCCCTATAAATTAACCAAGAATGATCAAATTGTTAGAAAAAAATCATAAACTACATCACAATAATCATATGAATATTTTCATCTAATACACATAAGACCAAAATCATAAAATTTATTTCAAATTCAATATTGTAATGAGGTGATGATGGAAAGATAGAGGTGGAATAATTGTGGTGGGGTTCCGGGTAAGGTTTGTATTGGATAGGTGGATTTAGGGCTTTGTGCTAATTAAAAGAGGGAATTGCATGAGAAGTAGTTGGGCCTTGGGTTTGTAGATGAAAAAGAGTTTTAATTTTTTGAATGCTCAAAACGGCACGATCTAGGCCAGGTCATTAAAAACAATATTAAACTTTCTTCTTCTTCGCTAAATTATGCTGGGTGCTGCGCTGCAAATTCATAGAGTTCCAAAACCAGCATGGGACCGGACAGTCGGGTGGTCTTCAACGATCTTCACAGATGCTTCTCCGATCTTTCGGAGGTTCCTGGGACCACCCAGGTCCTGTAATGGATCCACCCCTGGATGTCACATTCTCCAAAGATGAGTTATTTTTCCTTCCCAGCCATACTCCTTGGACAAACTCCAACCCTTGGATTAAGTCCTAAATTTTCCCTTTTGTTCTCCTCCAACCCCCCCCCCCCCCCCCCCCCCCCCCCAATTTCTCTCCAACCCTTGTTCTAAAATTGAGTTAAGTGGTAAACCAACCATTGGAGTAAGTCCTAAATTTTCCTTTTGTTCCCACCCCCCCACCCCTATTTCTCTCAAACCCTTGTTCTAAAATTGAGTTAAGTGTTAAAATTTAAAAAGAAAAAATTCAAATTCCCTCCGATATTTAGCCCAAAAAACTTGGTGGAGCCCAGAGAATGTGGTCCACCCACATGGGGTTGTCTGCCTGATGTCTGATGGGTAACTATGCCCAACGGCTCTTTTATGATCTAGCGGCCACAATCAGTTGGTCCGTTGGTTCATCCAACGGTCCACATTCAAACTTTTTTTTTTTTTATATTTATATATTTATTGAATCCAACGGTTAAGATCGAATATAATCAAATCTAATGGTAAAAAAAAAGATCTAACTACCTAAATTTAAATCCAACGGCTAAAATAATTTAAAAAAATTATTTAATTCAAAATTCACCCAAAAACTCTATAAATACCTATGTATTTGTTGAAACATCTACACAAAACTTACTTTTCTCCTACAATTCTTCCAATTTTTTTTTTCCTACCATCTTCCAAAACCATTTCTTCCCATTTCCATTTCTTCCCATTTACAATTCTATCAATCTCTATCATGTGTTTCATATTCTTCCATAGTGTTTCATGAGTTTCATGTGTCGATTTAGTGATTTTTTAGTATTTATCGAAATTTAAATATTTTTGGGTCAAAATGTTCGTAAAATTAATTTAGAATAGTCTACATAATTTTTTTTTTTAAGGTTAAGTTAAAAAAAAAGTTAGTCTAAATTCATTCTTTAATAATATGAGGCTAAAATTTTAAGCCAAAAGGGTTGGAGCATAAAAGTTGTTTCTGAGTTAAAACCTAAATTTTTTGGGCTAAAAATTTTAGATCTTACTCGAAGGTTGGAAATGGTCTTAATGGGAGACAACCATAAGGAAGACTATGGTTGGTTTGATGTGCCAACTATAGACAACATAGAAGCAAGGTATATTGCCTCAGACATCAGCGACACATGCCCACAGCTAAAAAGATTCAAAATTCCTTTTAGTTTGCTCAAAACGGGGTAAAACACGGTTGAAAATGTTTAAAACTGGGCTCGTTCCCCGCCACGCGCGAGCCACGCGTGGTCGTGCGCCTGCATGCCTGGGCCAGGCTGACTGGATTAGAATGGAATATCTTATCACAGTGACGGAATATTCCGTTAAACTTAATGAAAAACCTAATGTCGTTACATGACACCGTTAGTATAACCCATCAAAATTGACCAAATATTCTCCTTCTTCTAGGGTGCGTCGATCGCTGGCATCGCAGAAAACTGAGAAAGCTCGCTGAAAAAAATTCTAGAAAGCGTCGAACTTGGCCGGAGAAATCTCGGCCCGAATTTGAAAGTCTCGAACCCGCGTAGATCCGAGCACGGGTTGCTTGAATCTGAGCCTAAGGACATTGGAAGAGTTGTTTGGTAGTCACGATCTTGTCCAAAACGACGAGATCAAACTGGAAAACTTGCCGAGTTTCACCGAAGTTCTATAGACGACTTTGCCTTCGTCGATCTACATTCAGTGTTCACCAAACTCATCCAATAGACTACAAACTTGATCCACTCAACAAAAAGAAACGATCTTTGGTGGTTAAAGTCACCTTCATCGGGGAAGTGACGGGAAGCTTGCCAGGAAGTTTGGCCTCATCAGAGTTATGAGTTAGAGCCTCTAGGCCCGGTGGTTCTCGAAATAAAGCACATGGATAAGTTCGTGTTAAGACTAGTGTGATTGTGGTATTTTGGACGTCGATCCGCCTTAGATGGCGGTTCTATGAGGTTGCAAAAAGAAGAGATAACGAGTGAGAGAGAGAGAAGGAAAAAAAAAAGGTTTGAGAGAGAGAGATTCAGATTAGGTAAAAGAAGGTGGGAAGCCTTTTGATTGAAGCGACAAAGAGGCTTTGATTGGTAGGGAGTGGCTTTCCCCAAAGGAAAAGCTTTATTTTATAGGAAATACAATCCGACAAACCAACAAACCAATCAGATATTTTCTTTCCCAAAACAATACCCACCGACACTTCCTCACGTGTCACTTGTGTGAGTTTCAATCAATTCCGTGCACAAATTTACCAGTTTGTTATTGAATTTTAAACGAGCATAAAAACTTCGTTACAAGTCTGATTTGGGCCCAAACATCAACATAGAATTTCACTTGGCTGAACATGGGCATTTTCATCATTTTACAACTTTGGGGAGAAAAATACAACAAAATAACGGACTAGTCATCACAAGGTGGACATCTTGAATTGGGATGTGTCAATTTGTATCATAACTAATGTCTTTATCATTACTATGATTAACTAAAACTTTCAAAATAATCACACCTCTATTTAAATAATCTAATAAATGAATTCCATTGTTTCGTACTTATCTCAATACATTAGCAATATCAGTGTGCAATCCATTAAATTTTTTTTTGGGTACAAGGTAAACATTTCCATTACCAACAACCCAAGTTTACACAACAAAGGTCAACAACCCAAGTTTACACAACAAAGGTTCAAAGTCAGCTAAGTACAAGCAAAATTGGACCAACAAAGTTAAACAAAAAAGTGCCCAAAAAAGAATTCGGGCCCAAACCAGAAATTAGCAAAAGAAACCATAGTCTTCTGCTTCCACCGCCTCTACTACAGTGAACCAACACGATCTGCAAGCTTTCACGCCTCCAACCGACGAACGCCTCTCTAATCGCATTAACCAGCCGCAAGTAACTTTTCGAACCCAGCCACAAAGGAAAAAACTAGTCACAAAGTGGAAGAAGCCCATGGCAATACCCGAGCAACGCTGCCGACAAAGGCAACAACTAGTGAGAAAATGGTGGTGTTGTGAAAACCCGAGCCGGTGAGAACACTAGAGCTCTACATACTCTCCCGATAAGCAGTAACAAATCACGGTAAAAAGTGACTACAGATCGAAGTGGAGATGGTCGAAGATGACGAACGTCGTTGTGGTGTGAGGGACTATTGACCCTAAAAACTACTAAGCCTACGTGGCGCGCAGGCTGAGTAACTAATAAGCTAACTACGTTATTCAATTGTGTGTGTGGCGTGCCAACTTGGCGGCCGAGCTCGGCCGGGGAGTAAAATGTGTTGATGTTGCGTCGAATGCACTGCTGACTTCTGCGTCTTGCGATTACGACCGAGGAAATAACACGTCTCGGCCTTCGAGTTCTAGAGCCTGAAAACAAGGCTGCTAGTTCTGCGAAGTTCACGGATCGTCGACGCCGGGCTCGATCACGGTGATTATATTCGTAAGAGTATAAGCACGCCGAATCGGCACCAAGCTATACAGACACAAGTACTCTGAATAGATGTATGTCTTGATGGTGAATGTGGTTCGGCCGTCAGAATGCCGAACTCGAAAACTTACTTGTGAATATCCAATCATAAACAACTCAGCGTTCAATGTGCCGAGCCTAATAATCTGTAACACCTCACTTCACCGAGAAGGCTAATGAGATGACCTCTGCCAATAAAGATTCGAAAATCCTTCCGGACCGAGACTTGGATAGATAACCAGTCGGCCTCGACGCAGTGCTGTTTATCCAAACTGAAGGTGCTCTACGGTCGGCTGATTCTACGGCTCCAATGCCGTTTATCCAAACTGAAGATGTCGCTGGTTGCCTTCACAGTGCTGTTTATCCAAACTGAAGGTATGTTGGCGAGAAAGGGGGTAAGAATAGAGTTCTCAAGGTTATTGAGAGGTTTCGCATAGAGCGAGGGTTTGCGCAGGGCATATTTGTGTGTTGAATTAGAGGGCTTTTTCCGTTACCATTGCATCTGTATTTATAGGACTGCTGTACTTGCTTGGCATGGCTAGATAATTATGTAGAGTTCGACTGCAACTCTAACTCGCTGAATAAAATCTGATTATCATATCAGAAGCCTAGACCACCTAGACTTCTGATTTCATAATAAAACATCCATCAGAAACCTTTAAACCCATTTGATCACTTCCATCACCATGCAAAAACAAAAAGCCTAGCCTACCTAGGTTTCCTATGTCTTCATAACACCACCATAAAAAACCTAGCTTCTCTAGGCTTGTCTTATCATCATCACCCAAAGTCACCATTTTCTTACCTTATTGTTGCATGCATCCTGACCCCATGAATATTAAATTCATTTTTAATTATCACCATATTTTAAATGGATAATAATCTTTTCAGAATCCAATCCCATTAGCAGTTTCCAAGTGACATCATAGTATCATCCTTTTCTACATGCTTCATTATCTGATGTCGTGCATAGCTATTAACCAAAACTGATCCAAACCACACACCCATATGGCAAACATCCACACCAACTTGAATCAGGCCACCTGTTTCCTTTTAATATTAATAAAATTATCTTCATTTTTTCATCGACGGTGTGGAAGTATGCTTACTCAACGGTCTCGATTACTCAGGCCGATGGTGTAATTTTGGGTCCAAACAAGGACAAGCTAAATCGGGGTGGGGAGCAAGGGAAAAAGCAAAATCAGGGAAGAAAAGAGGAGACAAAGGGCAGGAGGAAGATACTGCCACCGCCCCAACCATAGCTAGGGACGACGTCTCTGGAATTTGTCGAGATTGGGTACACTCACACAACCGATGAGAAAGGACTCTCAGATAAAGAGAAAGTCTCTCATGAGGGAGAGAAGCCACTAGTAGAAAAAACACTTTGCGAAACGTAGGTACCTTCGTCGCGCAAAGTAAAAAATTGTTGCCTGAAAAATAACGCAACGAAACCTTCGTCGCGCGCAACCGTCGTGCCAAGACAATGATAGAAGAGTTTGTGCGACGAAGAAGAAACATACGTCGCGCAACACGACGCACATCTCTACGTCGCACAAAGAGGCTTTGCACGATCTTTGCACGACGTAGGGACATGCGTCGCACAAAGCCTAATTACGAGACGTAGAGATGTGCATCGCACAAAGTGACTTTGCAGGACATAGGTTTCTTATTCGTCTTGCAATCTTTTTTTTTTTTTTTTTTGTTTTGGTCAAAAATATTTTTTTTTAATTTTAATAAATACTGTAATTAAATTCTAAACAATAATTAATTAACCAAGGAAAAATATTTAATTATAAAATTTATGAAAATGTACATACAAGATGTCCGAACAAAAAAGAAAAAACTACAAGTAGTCTTCTAGATTTGACACATCAGACTACTAGGTATCGGCAGGGCGAAGTGGCTCGGAGGTCAAAGGTGGAGCAAGATCAGGTGCTGGTAGCGAGATTTGGAGGCTGGACATCTGTATGGCTCGTACAAGGTCTCTCACCTGCTCAGCATAGGCCCTCATCTCCTCGCCCTAGGCCTTCATCTCCTCGCCCTGGGCCCTTATCTGCTCGTCCTGGATCGCAAGCTAACCCTTTAGGGTTGTCACTTCCTCCTTCAATGCATCGACCTTTGCTGTGTTTGATCTGGAAGAAGAGGCACTCGTCTCACGAACCCAAGCTTTCCCCATACACCGAACAACCTTGCCATGACGACGATCAAAGTTCTGATCTAAGACATCAGTCAGGATCTGAAAACCTGCATCCTCGAGTACCGTGACGTCCTCGATCGGGGTCTCCGGGGGAAGCTGCGATGTTGCTTCTTGGAGAACATCAGTGCGCTTTTCCACCATAGCAACATGTAATAATAAAGAAAAAACATATAATGTTTAATAACAAAATATAAATAGTATTTGAACGATTCATACATGTAAGAATAATAACAATTACATATACTTACATGAAGCTGCTCAGTGGTTTCATCACCAGGTCAAACATAAACGTCCTTGAACATGTCGATCTCTGGGAACTTAAAACCCTCCTAGAACCCTCCTGAAGAAAAAAAACATTAAGAAAATTTTATTAATCAATAATAATAAATAAATTGTATAAAATTTAAAAATTAATATACTTTTACATAACGTCGTGCCTCACGCCTATACGAAAAGGGCTTCGAACCGGAATGGTGGAGAAGTGTCTTTGACTCCCGAGCTTTCTTGCCAGCAGCAGATTTCTTCTGTTAAACACACAATATACATTTTAGTGCGACTATTTGAAATAAATTAATAAAAAAAAGCTTAAAAAAATAACTAAAACAATATTAAATTATTATTAAAATATTATGTACATACCACAAATTTGGGGTCCGTAAAATGTTTTTGCAGAGCCACTCCCAATCCTCCGGACGGTCCTTCAACTCGATTGGGCAACCATGTAGGCGAGCAATCTCTGGATCATCCCATAGCTTAAAATGCGTGTGAAGATTGTTCTTCCAATGTTTGTACAGGGTTGCTAAGGTCTCCTCTAAGTAGGCCATGGCCTCAGGGTATATGTCCTGAAGATCGTAAATGACCTACGAATATGAAAAACAATAAAATAATAGTAAGAAATTTAATAATATTAAGATAATATATTTTGGTTTTTAATATTTGTAAACAAACTAAAAAAATGATAAAGGCTAAAAATTAATATACTAACCAACAACTTGTCCTGCACCAGTTTCTTCGTCTCCTCGGGAATTTCTGCCCAAGACTCCCACTGCACAGGACAATTTTGTCGAATAACAACACCACAGCTACTAACGACGCTGCTATGCTGCTGTGAGGTAGTTGCTCCACGTTGTTGCAGGTCATACTCCATCTTGATCTTGGAGGCGGTCAGACGTACGCTCTGTGCCGGCTTCAGCATTTGACTAGGCCCCCGATGTTTTTTTTAGCTGGCCAAAAATGCTTAAATTTGTAAAGAAAATTCGACACAACCTCCCTTAATAGTATAACATTTCCCAAAACCTTAAAACAGTAAAATAACAATAATTCACAACCCACAACACATTTTCACAATCCAACAAATTTTCACCATCATAAAAATAATAGTTTTAAAATGAAAAAAAAAATACTAGTGAGAATTAGAAAAAAACTACCTGGCTGGGAGGCCTCATCCTCGACTCTGGATGCCGAGGAAGTGTGATTAGAAGGCTCCGGCTCGCGACGGCGTCGGTGAGGCTGCCGTGCATTGAGTGGTTGAACCAACACTGATGACGTCGATGAGACGGGCACCTGGGACGCCGTAGGAGTAGCCTCAGTAAGGGGTGTAGGCTCCCCAATCAATGGAGCACTCACGCCTGGAGCAGTAGATGCTGATAATACGGGAGGCGCATTGGTCACTCTAACGATGAGTGATCAACCGCAACATCTATACACTTTTTGAACCATAAAATTATAACATTAGAAACTAATCCTTTCTTGCATTTGAAACTAATCAATTAGCAGCCAAAGTAATAAGTAGGTAGGTTACCAACATTCTTAATTTCAAAACAAGAGGAACTACCTATCCATTTTCATAACCAACAAAAAAAAGTGCATCAAGTGAAACAAAAAAGAATGGATAATCCGACACTGGGAATCTGTGATAAATTGTAAAGATTTATCAAAATCAATATTTATAACAACTAAAACATGTTTCAGGATGCCCAGTAAACACTCTAGTAAGCAAACATTGTAATCAATCAAGGGTACCAAAACTTCATTAGACTAATTGATATGATCAAAGTACCGTACAAAAACAGTTTACTTCGTACAAGCCATTCAACCAAACACATGACCATAGAGACTAACTAGTAAACAGGTAGGAAGGTAAGAGAAGCAACTCCAAATATATAGAACTCCAAATATTGGTAAAAACCAAACTAGTTTCGATCTAACTTAAACCTATAACTGGATTAACTGCAAAATTGAACTTGAAAAAGCTGGATAAGCTTGAATTAACTTGAGGTATCGTAGAGCTATTTTAGCACATAATAAATGAAAAGAACTGCAAATTTTCTTAAAAGAATCTCGAGAATGTTAGAATATGGACAATATTGTATCTTGCATGTACATTGTTAAGTTTGGGGAAAGGATGCCATCCCCAGCAGCCATTCATCTGATAGTTTCCGTTGTAACACACACACACACCCACACACCCCCATCCCGCATATTGATATTCATTAAATGATTGGCTAATTGATTTGCATTTTGCAATGATCTAGGATCAACACAACCACCAAGGTAACAGTTACGATCCAAAGAAGAATGCTGAAGGCTAGAAAAGGGACCAAATAGGATGTAATGTTCCTAGAAAGGATAAAGTTAACTTTCTTGTAAAAACTGTAAGGATACATATCTCAAGCTTACACTTCATGAATTGCAGGGTGTGATAAAGAGATTACATTAATGTACAATACTGTCAATATCTTAAGCATTTCATAGCATCATATTTCAATATTACATAGAACAGGTAGCACCGATACTTCAGTACGTGATTATTATCCAAGTACTACAAGGTGACAAAATAGAAGCTGAGAATCACTTGAATGAACTTACCAGTGCGATCAGTTGTCCTTTCTTCTTGTCTGTAAGCCTTAGAGCTTTTATTCAGTTGATAAGATTCTTCAACAAAGTAGAGGGTATGCACCAAAACCTAACAAAGTTAGACCTTAATTATTAGATACATACGAACAAGCATCAACTGTATACTTAACCTATAAAAGAAAGGGCATTCGAAATAAAGAAAACACTCGAGCAGAAAATTCCACCTTCCACAATTGCTAAATTAATGTATGAGTAATTACAGCAATATTGGCTTCTAAACAATGTGACATAAACCTCAAAACTAGCAAGAAGACTGAAACTACGAAAACCGCTATGTAAAATTGACTCAACCATACTAAACCATTGTTCATGATAAGTTTGAGTCAAGCTAACACTGCCTTCTCATTTACACAGCGATGCAAAGAGATTACAGAGGCACCCTTGTAAACAACATGCGACAAACACTTAAAGCGCAGAGTAACGAGTACGCAAAAAAATGATTCAATCCCCATTTCAAAATTAAAACCCTAAATCCCATTCACAAATTTTTAAACCCTGAAATCCATCCCATGCCATAGTAATTTATCCCAAATTAAAACCCTAATTTCTAAAATTCATCTCAATTCACAATCAAAATCCTTAATTTCACAATTTCATAATTTGTAATAACACTTACTTTCAAGGAGAGAGACGAGCATGACGAAGTGGTGGTGGCTGCCCGTCGTTTAGAACGAGAGGGAGAGAGAGAACTGACATAGTAGTGGTGGTGGTTGGATTCGAGATTGTGAAGAGGAAAGAGAGGTCTGGGTTCAAGATTTGGGGTTCGAGCGTGATGAGCGTGATGAGCGAAGAGTAGGAAGGCTACGGGAGAGAGAGGGCGTGATGAGCGAGAGGGAAGAGAGAGACCGAGTGAGGGAGAGTCCGGGTCTGGGAAGATTTTGTCCAGACTTGGAAAATAAAAAAAATGAGATCTCAAAAAAAAGGGCCTATTTTTTACGCCTTAATTTGGTCGTCGCACAAAAACACTTTGCATGACGTCAAATCGTATACCTACGTCGCGTTAGTTGTGATAATTTTGGCGTGGAACATGTTGATCTGTAAAATATATTATTGTGAGTTTTATGTAAAAACAAAGTATTTTTTATTTAAAAAAGTTATTATAAAAATTATTGAAAATGTGATTTTACTCATTTCAAATTCAATTTTTTCTAACAAAAACATGACTAATAAATTGGTAGCTACTTAATAAATATACATATCATTTAATTTCTTAAGTGTTATACGTAAAAAATAAATAAATTTAAATCTACTTAATAAATATATATACCATTGAACTTGATGCGATACACATTGTACGAAACTAATTTCAACGATCCAACTGTCAAACTTGTTTGTATATGCTTCGAGATCGCATACGCAAAAAACATACATTCAGAGATCAAGTAAAGGGACAAAACATTTCGACGGTTATAAACGAAAAGTCATGATTTAACGGTAGTTTAAACTCCGATTTTGATGATTTTTTACAGCTACACTCCTTGATCCTATATGAATACAATGAATTAATTCGATCGTCAATTTAAAATATACCACAAAATTTTATGTTATACTTCATGAAAGTATAAATAAACTCTAAGTGTTAGTGAACCAATCGTTTTGATGGGATACACATTGTACGAAATTAGTTTCAACGATCCAACCGTCAAATTTGTTTGTATATGCTTCGAGAACGCATACGCAAAAAATCGCAAAAAACAAACATTCAGAGATCAAGTAACGGGACAAAACTTTTCGACAGTTATGAACGAAAAATCACAATTTAACGATAATTTTAACTCCGATTTTGACGATTTTTTACAGCGATCGTCAATTTAAAATATTTTATACAAGTGGATACCACAAAATCTTATGTTATACTGAATGAAAGTATAAATAAACTCTAATTGTTAGTGAATCAATCGTTTTGATGGGATACACATTATACGAAACTAGTTTCAATGATCCAACCGTCAAACTTGTTTGTATATGCTTCGAGATTACATACGCAAGAAATTGCAAAAAACAAACATTCAGAGATCAAGTAACGGGACAAAACATTTCGACGGTTATAAATGAAAAATCAAGAAACGATAGTTTTAACTCTGATTTTGATGATTTTTACAGATACACTCCTTGATCCTATATGAATACAATAAACTAATTCGATCTTCAATTTAAAATATTTACACAAGTGGATACCACAAAATCTTATGTTATACTTAATGAAAGTATAAATAAACTCTAAGTGTTAGTGAATCAATCGTTTTGATGGGATACGCATTGTACGAAACTAGTTTCAACAATCCAACCGTCAAACTTGTTTGTATATGCTTCGAGATCGCATACGCAAAAAATCGCAAAAAACAAACGTTCAGAGATCAAGTAAGGGACAAAACTTTTCGACGGTTATGAACGAAAAATCAAGATTTAACGGTTATTTTAACTCCGATTTTAATGATTTTTTTTATAGCTACACACCCTGACCCTGTATGAATACAACGAACTGATTCGATCATCAATTTAAAATATTTACACAAGTGGATACCACAAAATCTTATGTTATACTTAATGAAAGTATAAATAAAGTGTTGGGGAATCTATCGTTTTGATGAGATACGCATTATACGAAACTAATTTCAACGATCCAACCATCAAACTTGGTTGTATATGCTTCGAGATTGCATACGCCAAAAATCGCAAAAAACAAACATTCAGAGATCAAGTAACAGGACAAAACTTTTTTACAATTATAAATGAAAAATCACGATTTAACGGTTATTTTAACTCCGATTTTGATGATTTTTTACAACCGCACTCCTTGACCCTATATGAATAGAATGAACTAATTCGATCTTCAATTTAATATATTTACACTAGTGGATACCACAAAATCTTATGTTATACTTGATGAAAGTATTAAAAACACTTTGCGCAACTCGGCTGTAAGTCGCACAAACAGCCTTTGCGTGACGCATTGGCTGGTACGTCGCGCAAAGTTATATTTTAAAAATCCATATGACATTCAAAATCCAAACCTAACCCCTTTGATTTTCTTTTCAATTCTTCCAAACTTTGAATTTTTTTTATTTGCGTTGTATGTTTTGAAAATGAACTTGTGGTTGTTGATTGAAACGGGAATCACAATATATCTTTGTTTTGTGACTCTCTGCTTTTCCAGTTTCGCTTTTGGTTTCTCCATTATATTTATAAAGAGAGAGTATAGACTTCAAACTTTTAAATGAAGGAAAAAAAATATACATTGCAATTTGCAAGGTTTGTGTTTGTGTAGCACAACATTTAAAGTTCCAATTGAAAATAGAAACAGAAAATAACTCTGTAACAATTAGGCTAATAGTTCAACATCACTGAGTTGTTGCACTGGTACATTCCATATTTCTCTATGGGTCAAATGATTTTGCTCAAGATAAAAAAATTTGGCATAGTTTAAATTGCCCTGAGCAAAAACCAATAGATTGACTCCCCAAAACCAAACCATCATAGTCTGCACATGTCAAAAACAAACGAATAGGTTTCAATAGGATAAAGAATGCAGCAGTACTCCTTGGTATGCTTGGCATGCTTCCACGCTTCATATCGTTTCCCTCTATCAGACGCAACAAACCCTCATCTGCACCATTTTCGAGCTCACTAGTACCTGAAAGATTTTTTTCTATAGCTATAAAATCGTGACAAGAAGAAAAAAAAAAGCCCCCCCATGGTAGATATATATATCAATCAGAACTCATAAGTCATAACTGAAACACTTAATTGTACCCAGATCAGAGACAACAGGTCTGCTACCCGACTTTCTTAAGTGAGGACTATTGGAAGGCACTGTGGCAACACCTCCAAACATAGATAAAGCTAGCAAGTAGGAATTTTTCCTCCGCTAAGCTAGCCAAGAAACTGCAGCAAATGAAATCACAGAGAAATTTAAAATTTCGTTATAAAGTGACCAAAAGAATTTGGAAAACCATTGTCTTAAAGTTTGGGAAGGTGGGATATCAAGCATAACATCTTTCAAACTAATGATTCATAAATGCAATAACTTCATTCTAAGATCCCGGACGCCGTCTAAACTGCATAGCTCTGATATGTACCGTAACTAGTCTAGCTGAACAAAAATCAAAATTCAAAGCCATGCATCTGAGCAACACCATTAGGATGTAAAATAAAATTATGGACTTCCAACGCCCAGCATTGATGGGCAACTAAAAATCCTATCTTTATGAATAACAAGCACCAAAGTCACCATTTAATTAGATGCTAACAAAAATTATACCAATCCCATTTAACCAACTAAACAATCAATGAAAGAGGAAATAGCATACTGAATCGTAAGAGTGAATCAATGAAAGAGGAAAGAAAGAGAAGAAGAAAAACAGTTTGAATGTCATATATGTCTAAAGTAGTTAACCAACAGCATTCCACAAAGAAAACATGCAATCTCCTGTTAAGAGGAACATCTAAGATGCAATATGGTCCTCACACCATTAGTTTTCTCCATATGCATTACATATAAATATATTAATAAGGAAAAAAACATACTTACTGAAACATACTAGTCACTATAGAATTTCACAATTATTCAGCAAAAGTCAAAGCAGATGAAAAATATAATTCCATTTATTGTTTCCATGAGAAACAAATATACACTGCAATTTGCAAGGCTTATGTTTGTGTAGCATAACCTTTTAAAGTTCCAGATGACAACAACAACAAAGAATAACTCATAACAATTAGGCAAATAGTTTAAGATGACTGAGTTGTTGCACTGGTACCTGCCATATTTCTCTGTGGGTCAAATGATTGTGATCAAGATCAAACCTGCAAGGAATTCAAGCCATGAATAAGGATTTCATCCAACCTGCAAGGAATTCAAGCCATGAACAAGAAAATGAGACAAAGCATATAATTTCTATGTAGAGAAGAAGAATTTGAGGGGAGCAGATAACAACGTACTTCCAGCATTGTTTTGAACTCATCCTGTGCCTTTTTTAGTTTGACTTTGCCTCTCATCAGCCTCCTGCTTTTTCCTTTACAAGTTTATATTGATCCTCATCCGAACTACAATAATAACTCTCGCTATCCTCACTACTATCATTTCCGGATTCCCATTCGTCCTCATCTTCGTTTGCCTCTTCCGGTGCATTGTATTGAGGCAAATCACTAAGGTCAATTGATATTTCGAATTCGGGAACTCTAGGTATGTCAAACTATTCTTGGACAATATTAGTATCCCGAAGTGTTTCTTCACCAATTTCTATTGAAGATGATAACTGTTGGTCAACGACATTGTCGTTGTTGTCATCATGATCTAGTTCCCGAATATCATATAACCATATTCAATCAATCTTCTGAACAACTTTCCAACTACTACCGGCTTTAGAGTCGTCTAGATAGAATATTTGTTTCGCCATAGTTGCCAAAATGTATGGGTCTTCATTGTACCAATGTCTCGTAGTGTTTACTGATAGTAAACCATGGTCTCGCTTAACACTCGTTCGATTATGTGGGTTTGTATCAAACCAAAGACACTTAAACAGTATCACTTGACACCTGTTTTTGTAAAGCAATTGTACTACACTAGTTAGTTTGCCATAAAAATCAATGTCTTCACTGTCGCTCACACCCGGGACATGGACACCACTATTTTGAGTAGACGACTTGTTATCACGTGTTGCCCCCAAGAACTTGATCCCGTTGACATGACAACATGAAAACAATTCAGCGTGAACCAAGTTATATAATTCTTCATCGTAAGAGGGTGAATTCAATTCCTTCAATTTGTTCATCTAATATAACATATACAAAAAGTTAACTTGTTAGTGTAACCAAATTTAAAGACGGGCACGTACAAGTTGGAAAATATGCTCAATTCAAACCACATACAACTTACATGTGCGTGAAACCACAAAGGAAACAAGTCACGGTGCTTATTGGCATATAAATGTGAAGGATGTTCCCGTTTCATCAATTGTTCATGCTCTTCAAGGTATGTCAAAGTCTCGTCACAATTGTTGAGTATAAACCAATGCGCTACCTCAATGTCCTTTTTGGTAAATGATTCGCTTTTTACAGGATCGCCAAATGGTCGCGCAATTTGGGCAAAAATAGACAGTTTCTCTTTTCTAACACCACCATCATTATTACGTTGAAGACGATTGAAAGCTGTCTCAACATCTTGAAGATACATTGCATAAAAATTAAGTGACTCATATGCGACCCATGCCTCCACAAGTGATCATTCGGGCTTTGCCCTATTTCGGACACACTTTTTCAACTTACCAAGATATCTGCACAAATAAAAGGTATGCTATAAATGATTCAAAGCATTCGTTGATCATGAATCTGTTATATATATGTGTGTATATATATATATATGTATATATATATATGTATATATACACACATATATATATATATTAAGTACCTTTCTATTGGATACATCCATCGACAGTTCACTAGTCCGGCAAGCAATGCCTCGTTTGACAAGTGAATCATACTTATAAAGAAAGCTGGGGGAAATATCTGTTCGAACTTGCATAAGACGTTCACAATGTCGTCTTGCAATTGTTTAACATCCGACTTCCGCAAACACCTTGTAGTCAACTGCAAAAAAAATCTCGACAACAACACAATTAGTTTCACCACATCAAGAGGCAATAAGTGTCGAATACCAACCGGAAGAAGGTGTTTGAGTATTACATGACAGTCATGACTCTTCATGTTTGAAAATTTACACCCCCTCACGTTCACGCAATGCGAGATATTGGAAGCATACCCATCTGGAAACTTTATAGAAGAAATAAAGTTGAAAAACTCTTTCTTCCCATTTGGCTTAACTATAAAAAAGGGATGGCCTTTCTTCAATGTAACACCGACTCTCTTTATCCACAAGGATGACCTAATGCCCATTCGTTCCAAATTGAGGTGAACTTTGATCGTGTCTTTTGTTTTTCTTTCAATATTTAGAATTGTCCCGACCAAAGTATCGAACACATTTTTCTCAATATGCATAACATCAAGGTTGTGTCTCAATTTTAACTTTGACTAGTACGGGAACTCAAATAACATACTATTATGTGTCCAATTCAGATGTGTAGTTGGTCTAGGCTTACTGACCCCTTTGCCGAAATAACCAAATTCCAAACGGTTTAACTAATCCAAAATCTCATCTCCGGACCATTCTCTTGGTCTTGGCTGAGTCTCTTTTGTGCCGTGGAAGGCTTTATCGTTCTGACGTCATTCGTTGTCCCAAGGGAGCCATCTATGATGACCAAGATAACAAAATTTTCTCGCATGCCAAGACGATGTTACGTTCTCCTTGCATATTGGACATGCCAAATAACCCTTAGTCACCCACCCATAAACCATTGCATACGCAGGAAAATCGTTTACTGTCCACATCATTGCGGCTGGCATGATGAACATCTGCCCAGTATACTTATCGTATATATGAACACCATTTTCCCATAAATCTTTTAGCTCATCAACCAACGGCCGTAAATAAACATCAATGGACTTTCTTGGATCTTCGGTAATTAATAGAGTCAACATCATGTATTCTTTTTTCATGCACTTCCAAGGCGGAAGATTATAAGGAAACACGACGACCGGCCAAGTGCTGTGGTTTTGGTTTAGAACCTCGAACGAATTAAATCCGTCGGTGGCAAGTCCCAATCTGACATTTCGCGGGTCAGCTGCAAAATTAGGGTACATCTGATTGAATTCTTTCCATGCCTCTCCGTCTGCATGATGCTTTATAACATCGTCATTTACTCGTCCTTCTTTATGCCATCTCATATCGGTTGCGGTATGCATCGACATGTACAATCGCTGCAACCTAGGCTTCAATGGAAGATAACGCATTACTTTTTGTGGAATCTTGGTCTTTCTATTATGTGATGTCATTTTAAACCTCGGCTCATTGCATACAAAGCATTTATCCAATTATTTATTCTCCTTATAGAACAATATACAATTATTTACACATGCTTGAATTTTTTCATACCCCAATCCGAGACCCTTCAACACTTTTTGGGCACTTTTATGATCTTCAGGTAAACAATTGTCCTTTGGAAGCATCCTCTTGATAACTCCCAAAAAGTAATCAAAACACTTGTTTGACAAACAAAACTTGATCTTGCCATGCATCAACTCCACAATTGCCGTGAGCACCGAAGAGTTCTTACAACCTAGATATAATTCTTGCTTGGCATTTTTCAATGGTTTTTCCTAGTTTTTGAATGCCTCACTGTCCATGGTTGGACGACCATCATCTCCCCCTTCTTGATTGGTGTTGGTCAAGGCGTATGGATAAACGTCATTTAGAATATCCATAACTTGTTTATTAGGATCCACATTAGATTCAACAGTCTCCACTCGTGTCACGTATGAAGACGAAGCTTGGTCTAATCGTTCTCCATGATGATACCAAGTAGTATAGGTATTCATCATCCCATTTCTTACTAAATGAAATCGAACATTTTCGAATGTCTCCCTCATTGAGTTGTTACACCTCTTACACGGACATCAGATATGAGTTGAACCTAGGTTGTGTCTAGTTGCGAATTCAATCAACTCATCTATTCCATCAAAGTACTCAATAACACATCTATTATGATTTTGTATCCACTGTTTGTCCATTTTGTCTGCAATCCCAATAAAAGTACAAGAATTACAACAACTTCAACTATTGTCTTGTCACCTTATTCCTCCGGTAAGGGCCCTATCCCATTCAGGAATGCACATTTATGTGCCGTAATTTACGATTCTATTGGATTAAATTTCAGCAGCATCTCCTTACAGTTCTTCAAGTGCACGTCGTAGATACATAATATCCACTGTGTACTCGAAGAACATTAGGAAATGTTACCGAAATTTCCATTATCGAAACCTAATCCGTGAACCGCAAACTACAACACATAACTATGCATTCCCAAACTGTCCAAAAATGGGACAATTCAAGAATTAATTGGACCACAGTCATGCTTTTGCATCCATGCACGAAATCCAACTAATTCTCAAACGGGAAACTAAGCTTTTCTTGAAAAAAGTGTACGAAGTTAAATAGTATTAACTTCGTACAACACAAAACAATTTTGTACTTAATGTACAAAAATATGTGCATACAAATAAATTAAATCACAATAATTACCGAAACTAAATAAAATAGATACAAAATATTAATACTTCTAAACTATAATGTTGATGGCCTTAGTTTTTATTTGTTTATACTAATTATATCATAGAATATACATATTCTAGTTAGTTACATTTGAGTAATTTTGGTGGTGAGATAAATGTAGTGTTAGAATATGAACACAAGTGTACGCGTATTTTGGCTAGATATTGGTTTTAAAAAATCTTATTGAAAGATGTTTTGGTTGTCTTCAAGTTTACAAAGGATTGAGACTGAAAATGAATCATGAATTACTTACTTGTATTAAAATTGGAAGACGATATTGATTTTCTACAAGGATTTAATAGGAGAATCGTAGCCATTGTTTATCTACATAAATATGGCATATGCTCACAAAAATCAACCCGCTCATTATTGAACTAAAACCTATTGTCTTAGCATTGAGAATTTAATAGTGAGGATAAGATTAGCTTGGAAGATCATCGCTTTTGTAGGTTTTCTATATAATTCTTAATTACATGCGGTGCATTGGATTTACCCTCAGTTTAACCGTATAGCACAAATCAAGAAAATTTCAAGGGGAAACCAACATTTCTTACAATTTCTTCCGTGTAAATATATAAGTTAACCCCGATAAAGTATTCAAATGCTAATTCCAAATGAAGCCCAAACAAGTCTTCAACACTATATCTATAGTCTCACTCCTTTTAATAGGTAAAATTAATAAAGATTACTTCAAAATTCAATCTCACAAAACTCCACCATTACCAAAAAAGGGCATAGCAAGTAGGCAAAGGTACATATACAAAAATCTCATATGCAATATGAAGAAAATACCTTCAAATTCGTATACAAAAATCCTGTACAAAACAAATTTATTAGTTTTAGTTTGAATTCTCAATTCAAAGTTACATATACAAAATCAAATCGCTTACCAGATAGGAATAGATCGAGGAAGGGAGAGGATTGTAGAAGGTTTTGAAGAAAGATGGGGGAGGGAGGTAGCTGCTGCAATTGGTTTGCAGTTTCTGCCTCCCAAACTGATTAAGTGATTTTAAAAAAGTCGTTTGACTTTGCGCGACGCAGGTACACCTACGTCGCGCAAAGCTGTGTACACCTACATCGCGCAAAGCTGTTTTGTGCGACGTAGGTGCACCTGCATCGAGCAAAGTTGGGAAAAAAAGGGTAAAACATTCTTGGTTTGGCGACAAAATCTTGCGCGACGCGTAAAACGTCGCGTAAACGGCCTTTGTGTAACGGCACTTTGTGCGACAAATACTGGCGTCGCGCAAAACAGCTTTGCGCGACGTAGGTACACCTGCGTCGCGCGACGCTTGTCTCCGTCGGGCAAAGTACCATTGTGCATAGGCCGTTTGCGCGACATTTTGTGTTTTGCATCGTGCAAACATACTTTGTGCCACAAAATTTGCTCCATCGCGCAAGTTGTCGTCGTGCAAATATGTTTTTGTACTAGTGAGAAGTCATTATTGCATTACCTGTGCAATCCATTAATTAGGTTCATTGCAAGACAATGTGGTGATTAATGCTACTTCAATCATTTAGTGAATTAAAATCATCTTTTAATTTCTCCGTTCATCGATGATAGTAAGGTTAGTCATCGAAGGGGTCCACAAGCCATGAGTGATGCCTAGTTTATGTCATGGTTATCCAAGCCAATATAGAATATAGAAGAGAACCTATTTAGTTCATTGTTCTAAAAATCCCCGCCTAGCACCGCCTAGGCGCTAGGTGGTTGGCCACTACCTTGATTAGTCCTTAGGTGTTTGAAAATTTAGAAAGTATGTCTAAACCCACTTAGGCGTCTACCTAGCCCGCCTAGGCGCCCACTTAAACCGCCTAGCTCATGACTCTCACTGTGACAAAAAATCTATAACTTTCAATTTGCATTTTACTTTTTTCAATAAAATGTAAGAGATTTGTTGAATACTTGGATGAACACTCATGATATACTTGTTCCCCCTTCAATATGTTCTAATACTTTATAATTTATATGTCATTTTATTTTGCACCTTATCTATCGCGAAACAATTATGTGTGTTTTTTTAAGTATAACTTGACACTTATTTATACAAAATATAATAAATTTACTTAAATCCGCTTAGTCCGCCTAGGCCTTTGCTTAGCCGCTAAGCACCAACCCGCCGCCCGACTAGTGCGTAGCATATTTTAGAATCTTGATTTAGTTAGAATTACAACGAAATGATCTTTCTCTAATTTAATACTCTTAATCAGATCATTAGCATATATTTATATCAGATCATTAGCATATATTTATTCATGTCAAACCCCTAATATAAAAAGCCAATGCAATCTCAATTTGAATTACATGCAACTTTGGAAGATTGTTACATTGGAGGACACATATAAAGTTATCTCTAGAGTAAACCCTACTGATAAACCTACTAGTTATCAATAAACCTATTAATGATCCTATTTTTTGGTTGTTAAATGTACATGTGACAAGATGAGACTTGGAAGGTATTTTGTGACCTTGTTGTCCACCTTTATTTGTAACTTTTGGATGAATTTAACCTTGGCGAAACCTATGCTGGATTTTTTTATTGGATTAAACATGTATACAAGATTTAATTTTGATTAAGAGGAGGGGATGAGTTTAGCCTCACAATAAGAAAAAAATTCAACCTTGCTAGAATGATTCCAAGAAAGCATCTATGTGGAAACATTTTTCCGGTCAAGTTCGTCAAGTCATTACTAATCAAGATAACACTACCTATATCTGGGAATTTGGATCCCATCCGGATTCTCTTTGTGAAGATCTTAGGGATCCTTACATTCTATCTGTTTATCAGAATCTGTGCATCGTATATCGTGCGGCTAGAAATCATTTTGAATTTTTTACAAACCGTACTTAATGAAAGCTGGCCGCACAATGTACGATAAACGGATAAGATGTGAGGATCCTAGAGATCCTCACAAAGAGAATCTGGAGAGTATCCTCATCTTATATTTGGTGTTCCATTCTGTGTGCTGCAGTACATGATGGAGCGGTACAAGATTTTCCTCTTTATCAAAATAATAATAGTAATAACAACTAATAGACCACAACATAAAAAGTACCAAACTTGACAGAACAATACTTGGCTGCTGAAAATTCAGCAGCCATTCCTGTTTACCCCCAATCCCGGGTGGACACGTGTGAAAGTTTTGATTAAAAAAATCAAAACTTGGACACGTGTCCATCTGCGATTGGGTGTAAGCAGGAGCTCGTGCTGAAATGTTCAGCAGCCAAGTATTTTTCAACTTGACAATGCATTTTATATTCACAACACTATTACATATATAATTTATGAAACATAACATTTTCTTCTTTCAACTGATTATTCCTTACAACACCGGAAAAACATTTTTTAAAAGCACAACAATACCAAGTAATTCTGTTTTTAGCTTAGTTAGTTAAGAGTATTCGATTTTATATCTGAGATCCTGTGTTCGAATTTCCTCTCTACAGAAAAAAAAAAAAAGTAATTTGAATTCTATTTTTGAGCCGTGAATTGAGAAAAGAGCCTTCTTTCAATCTGTATTTGGGCCTCCAAACTAAAATTCACTAGATTTTAGTCCAGTATAAACTAACTCCTTGATTGGTTATCAACTGTCTAACCCAACGGCTAACCATCTCACACTCACGGACTGAGATTCAACCATGGAGGCAGCAGCACCACCACCAGCGAAACACACCACCACAACAGCGCCACCGCCACCGCCACCGCCACCGCCACCGCCACCGCCACCGCCACCAATCCTCGGCAGCTTAGTAGCTCTAGATACGACCGTCTCCCGACACCTCCACATCCTCGCCAAACCCTTCCTCCCCCATTCCCTCCTCCTCCTCCTCGAACTCTCCGCCGACTTCCGCTTCTTCTTCCCTCTCTCCCTCTCCCTCCTCCTTGCCCCAACCCTAACCCTAACCCCTATCCCGATCCCATCCCCAAGCCCAACCCAAATCCTCCGTCCACTCCTCTGCCCACTCATCCTCGGCCTCCTCCTCGACCTCGCCGTCGTCGGCCTAATCAAACTCCTCTTCCGCCGCTCCCGCCCTCTCTACAACAAGAACATGAGCGTCGCCGTTTCGGTGGACCACTTCTCCTTCCCCAGTGGGCACGCCTCTCGGGTTTGCTTCGTTGCCTCCCTCTTACACCTCTCCGCCGTCGCCCTCGCCGATGCCCTCGCCAACTTACGGTCATCGTCTCCCTTCGTTGATCGTTGGATCGGCACGGACCAGGTCAATGCCGTGAGTATTTTGGTCTCGGTTGCTTGGGCCTGGGCCGCCGGCACCTCCGTCTCTAGGGTTTTGCTGGGCAGGCATTTCGTCACCGACGTTTTCGCCGGGGCGTGTTTGGGAGTGCTTGAGGCTCTCGTTTCTTTTCACTTCCTGAGGTTCTAAGGTATGAATTGTTTAGCACTGAAAATTGAACTGCTAATTATCGTTTATGCATTGATTTCTGAGTTAATCATGTTAACAATGTTGGGTATAATCACAGAGAGTTTTAGTGACGTGTTATTAGGAGTGACAACAATTGTGGCGGTTTCGATGATTGTGGAATCAAATGTTGAAGTATTACCACTAACATTACGAATGTAGAAACTTATAACCACAAGACTAGAAACTAAGCGAAAATTTCGTTAATAGCTGTAGTGAGGTATTCTCGTCAAAAGTCCAGGTTGCTAGATATTAGTGATACAAGTTGTGTGGTGGTGGTTGTGTTGGTAATGATGATCGGTGTTGGCTTGTTTACTTCCAGTGTGGTTTTGAGGGTAATGCTAGTTTCAGTGGTTTTTGTCATGGTAACACTAGTAGACAGGGCAGAATTATGGTGCTTGACAATGGTGACAGTTGCAAGTATGGTGGTGTGAGGGTGGGGGCAGTGTTTCTGTTGTCAATGCTGATAATGACATAGTTTTGTTGGCGACATTGGTATCGACATTGGAGTTGATGGCAGCGTGGTGGTATTGATGAAGGTTCAAATGGCAGTGGTGGTTTTTCCGTGGAAACCTTTTATTGAGATGCCCAGTTTTGTATCCAAGCTTTCGAATGAGTTTAGGGAGGGAGGGATGGAGGAGTGCTTAATCCTTTAATTTCACATATATGATCACTAATTGGACTGCATGTGGTACCATGGTTATCTATAATAGACCTATAATAGACCTGTATTGAAATGGTAAAGAAAAAACTTAAATAGATTAAATTTCAGTCTCTCTTCACCTACAAAATCATGTATGGTCCTAGTTCTATATCCTACGGGGCACATGGTTATGCAGCAACGAAACAAGATCATATCATTGTTTGGAAAGCATTTAGCATTCTACTTCATAGTATACTGCCTTATTCAATTCTCGAATCTGGAATACTTGTCATTTGCTTGGAAAGAAGATAATAGAGCATATCAGATTCTTAGTTTTATAACCTGAATGCAAACAACAACAACAAGAAGGCCTTATCCCACTAAGTGGGTTGGCTAAATGAATCCTAGAACGCCACTGCACTTGGTTTTGTGCCATGTCTTCTGTTAGATCCAAGTAGTCCAAGTCTTTTCTTAGTGTCTCTTTCCAAGTCTTCGTAGGTCTTCCTCTACCCCTCTACCCCTCTGGCCTGAGTCTCTGTCTCGTAATCGCATCTTTTAACCAGGGTGTCTGTAGGTCTTCGTTTCACATGTCCAAACCACCTTAATTGATTTTGTCGCATCTTATCTTCAATTTTGGCTACTCCTAGTTTACCTCGGATATCCTCGTTCCTAATCTTGTCCTTTCTCGTGTGCCCACACATCCAACGAAGCATTCTCATCTCCGCTACACTCATTTTGTGTACTTGTTGATGCTTCACCGTCCAATATTCTGTGTCATAAAGTATTGCTGACCTTATTGCCATCCTATAAAATTTTCCCTTGAGCTTTAGTGGCATACAACGGTTGCACAAGACACTCGATGCACTCTTCCTCTTCATCCATCCAACTTGTATTCCACGATTGAGGTCTCCATCCAACTCTCCGTTCTTTTGCAAGATAGATCCAAGATAGCGAAAGTGTTTGCTCTTTGGTACTTCTTGATCTCCAATCCTCACCCTTAACTCATTTTAACCTCCGTTCCCACTGAACTTGTACTCCATGTACTCTGTGTTTGGCCTACTTAGGCAAAAACCTTTAGATTCCAACACTTCCCCCCAAAGGTTAAGCTTTGCATTTATTCCCTCCTGAGTTTCATCGATCAACACTAATGTCTGCAAAAAGCATACACTAAGGAATATCATCTTGGATATGTCCCGTTAACTCATCCATTACCAATACAAAAAGGTAAGGACTTAAAGGCACACTAACGTCTGCGAAAAGCATACACCAAGGAATATCATCTTGGATATGTCCGTTAACTCATCCATTACCAATGCAAAAAGGTAAGAACTTAAAGATGAGCCTTGATGTAACCCTACAATGTAACCAAAATACAAAAAGAGGAATAATTGTATTTATTGGCTCTTCAAATTTACTGCTTATCATGCTCCCCAAAAGTTCAAAGCTTCTTATGAATTACCTGATAGTGAAAGCACACTTAGTATGGCAAATCCCAAGCCAATACTCTAAGGGCTTGTTCGATAACCATTTTGTTATTAGTTTTTATTTTTCAATTGATTTGCTATAGATAGAGGAAAGTATGTCGGAGAAAGGGGGAATGAAAGAAGGGTGAAGGAAGGATGGTGGAAATGTGAATGGATACAAGGACACACAAATGAAAACTAAAAACAAAAAAAATGAAATAAAAAATTAAATGAAAACTTGAAACTAAAGAGAAATTGTTATCAAACAGGCCAGAAGGTGCTACTATCTTGAAGGAAAATGTAATTTACAATCTTATGATGGGTAGAACACTATGCCTTATTTATTTGTAGTACCCATTTTCAAAATTGCCATATTTTCTTTCTCCCAAGCCTCCACCCCAAAGAAAAAAAAAAAATATATCCTGTTCATTTTTTCTGTCTATTGAAATACATTCACTGTCGGTTTAGTACTTTTGAGATTTAGATGTTTTCTTGCAACATTGAGAAGAGATATACCACTAGAACGAGAAGATGTTGGTGGATTTGGAAGTTCTGCCTTTGATGTAGACAAAGATTAACCTGAAGGGCTAAAAGCAGCCTCTGATGAATATAATTAGGGGATTGAGAGTTAATACTTAATGCTTATGATGGACATATTAAATTTATATGGGTGGAATGAGGGGAAAATTAGCGGAGTTCTGTAGCCGATACTAATGTGTAGTGGAAAAAGTGAATTTAGAAATTCTCGACAGCAGTTGCACTATAGGATGTGAAGAATAAGCATTTAAAGGTGGAAAAAAGTATGTAGGAATGTAGATTAGGGACGGGGTGAGGTAGTTTTCTGTTCAGTTCATAGTGATTGGACTACAAAACTTGCAAAAGGAAATTACAAAGTGTTGTGGTAGTGGGCACGCTTTATACTGACTTGTACCAGGTATCAATTAGTTATCTTTCTCTGGCTGAATATGAGTATGTTGTTCCCAGGTCGTTAGGACTTACATGTAGCACCTAAAGTTAGTCTTTACAATTCAATGTCTGATGGAGATGACTTCTGACTGGAGGATAGCTTCCAACTATAAATTGTAGGACGGTTCCAGACTGGAGCAACCTGGATATCATTGATTCCATGTGCAAATCTGCTGCTGTCAGATATTCTGTTTCACGGTGGTTCTGGCTCGAAGGCAATGTGGTGAAAATACTTTGTCAAGGTTTGGGGTACTCCTTTTCATTTCTGATGACCCCTGTAGAATACGGAACTGGTTATGTTTTATGCTGCACGGCTGGAATGTTCTTCCGTATAACGTTGTTTTGATTATGGGAAGCAGATGAAAGTAAAGATATCGTTGCGAAGTATAAAGAAACTTTTAAGGGGCAGTAGCATCCAGATGTAATGAGAATTATATTGAGTTCAGCTGGTGAAAGAGATGCTGGCAAATTATGTGCTTCAGTGGTACCTTCCATGCTTTCACTGGCTCCCATTACTCTTTCACTGGATTTATTGAAAGGAAAAATGATAGTTAGCTCAATCATCGACAAAACATTTTTTGATAAGCTTTATTCAATGGACGGATTGTTTGATTCACTGCTTAGAAACTCGAGAGACAAGTGTTGAATACTATGAACATTGCTTGGGTTCTTACACGTGAAGACTCATTCCTCAATCCTTATCACCAGCAAATAGGGATGGGGCAAAATACCCAGGGGTATGGGTAAATTGTGGTTACCCGCTCATGTAAAACTCACGGTTGCGGTTATGAGTAACCGTTTAAAAAAATAAATGGTTTTGGGTATAACCGTTTATCTGAGAAATTTAAATGAGTGGTTATGAGTATTACTGCGGTTATAAACGGGTACCCATTTAACCGTTTATATTAATATATGAAAATTAAAAAGGAAAAAAAAAACTAAAAACCGTAAAATTGTTCGACCCCTTTAGACTCCTCCTGTTCATATCTCTCCTCGTTGCCCACTCTCTCTCATCTCCGCCACATTTTGCATTGCTTGTTAATGGGCATAGTGGTGTTGTACTGCAAAGTGCTGGATTATTTCCTACCTTGGAGCTTATGTATATGTATTGACGTTTACTCCCAGAATGCGGCCTTTCCCAAATACTGGTTGGTTTTCATTTGATCATTTCTATTGCTCTCTTTAAATGCTTGCATACAACCAATTTAGCTCTGGCTGCTCGTTGAAACCAAAGATATAAATGATTTCAGAATGGTGGGGTCAATCCAAGTGCATTTGAACTTTTTAGGTGATATGTTTTGAGTTGAACCCAAGATTGCTCATTCTGTGTTTGCTATGAGTCTATAACAACTTAAAACGGAACTAAAATTGCCGTTTAACGGAGAATAAATTTGATTGTTGACGGTCTATGTAACTGAATTTTAATCCTCTTGATTAATGATACGTATAATTACAGACCCTTTTCTTCTCCTACGTGTTGACATGATCATTTTTTTAGAGAGTGCCAATACAAAAAATTCTACAAGCTTACGAATTATCACCTCTACATCTCGGTAAACAGTTTTAAAAAGGTGAACACGTTAAAAAATGGGTAAAAGGGTTAAAAACGGGTAAATGGGTTAACAAGCGGTGAATGGGTTAAAACGGTAAATGGGTTAAAAAAGGTAAATTGGTATACAGGTATGAGGTTATGGGTATGTGATTATAGATACGGTTAATGATTTATAAACAGTTATAAGTATGGGTATAACCATTCTTGCAATTATCAAATAGGTAAACGGTTATACGGATAATGGCTTAAACGGTTATGGGTAATAACGGCAGTTACCCGCCCACTATAACTGTTGCCCATACTTACTTGCAAATCATAATTTCATACGTAAGCTACAACTCATTGTAAGTACAAAAAGGAAAACTTTCCACACACATGTTAAGCAGTGATTTATTTATAAGAAGAAATAACTCCTTACATGTAAAGCCCAAAGTATTTTTTTTGTCGATTATTATTGTCATGCTTTGGTGAATGCATCATTGCAATTGTAAGTATTAACATGGAAATGGTGGAAAGAATCTTCATATAAGAATCGTTTGAATACTCCACCATTTTTTGTTGACTTGAAAGGATGTCATATTTGTAGAAGGGGGGTACAAAACCTTTTTTTGTTGGTCTCTTTCCTTAGTGTTGTAAAAGATATGCATATGCCTGTTGAGGAAATTTAATTTGTGGAATTCAATGGATGATTGTCCTATCTTTTTGTTTTACGTCCCTCCCTACAGTTCGAGGGCCCCCGTGTCCTAAATGCTTACTTGATTGAACTCATTTAGGGCACCACATGATGGGAGGTGTCCTACATTTGATATTAATCTTTGAAATCAAGGGCTTTTTTCCTGAGAGACCTTGAGATTGTTCTGTGAACAATGTGGAAATGTGGTTGGATCTTTTCTCTGTGGGTCACTTGCATGTGTTCTTTTCGCTTTTCCTTTTCCATGATTGCTGTTTGAATTGAATCCACAGACATTGGCCCTTTTTTTTTCTTTTTTTTTTTATTGTTGTTTGAATTACTTAGAAGTACATTTTGTGCAACAACCCTTCCTATCTGATAGAAAAGGATCCCATGATCCTGAACCGATCTTACTTGGGATTGTAAATCTAAGTTTGTCTATGAAGCGCATATCTAATTATATTAATTTTTTTTATCCAAACTAATTATATTAATTGATAGAGCCTCATTGGTAAGTGCTACAAGATCTCGTGCATTAGAACCCATGGTTATGTACCCGTATCCATTAGTATGGAACATTTTCCGTATTATTTTGTGATTCAATACAACAGTTAGTCCTTAAATTTAGAAAGAATACAGAATATATAATAAGAAAGAGCACTCTTCAAATTAATAGTAGTCGGATTTCGAGACGAAAGAACTCCGGTTCTATCAAAATATCAAATTTTTCAAAAATTCTTTTTAAAATTTGTGATAAAAACTAACAGAAGTTTTTCTGTGAAAAAAAGTGGTTCAAAGAGGAAGAGGTTCTTGTTGATTGATCATTGATGCATTGTGAGATGGAGAATGTGAATTGGATACTGAATATTGGAAGATGAGAAACAAGTTGAAAGATATATTTTACTTTAGCTTGTATTCAAACTTCTCCATCGCTGCTTGTATCATTTGATCAACTTGAAAATTTTAGTGGGTTATCCATTCAAGCACCCCAACACAAACAAAACTGCAATTTTCTGAGGTCTCATGTGCAATTCTCACCACTTTTAAGACATGCTAACTAGGTCTGCTTAACCTCTAGGCCTCATATGGTGTTTTAAAAAAAAAAAAAAAAAAAATTTTAAAAATCTAGAACATCCAATGTGTTTGGTAAAACAAAAAAATTTACTTTTTAAAAAGCAAGATCTACCATGCTTCTAAATTTTTTTTTTCTTTTCAAAGTATACTAATCAGTGCTCATTTCAATAAATTTCAAATAGCAAATACACCCCCACGTATGTTACAAAATTACAATCATTGCCCTTACATTATTCTCTTTGACAATTATTATATCACATTAAATACCATATCATTTTTAATCATTTAACACATTCATAGTAATTTATATAAAAGTTTACCAAATATTCATACACTATTTTTTTTTTGTTAAAAGCACTTTTACAAAAAAAAAAAAAGTGTATCAAACACTCAAGAACTTTATTTTACAGCTGTTTATTCTCACAGCACAACAGAATAAATTTTTATTTTTTTAAAAGTACATCAATACCAAACTAGTCGTAAAACTGGGGGGTTGTGGCACTGTAGACAAGCTACAGTAAAATTGTGTTAATTTCAGTTTATGCACGACTTTGCCATTCTTTTAAAAAAGAATATATGTATCCGGAGACCTGCCTTTATGCGTTTGGGCCCCGTGTGGACTTCTGGCGTTGCCTGAGCAGGGCCTCCTTTCCGAAGGAGGATTGTCTACCCTCCCAGTTCATGTGTCCTTCCATGCCCTTCTATTTTGTGTGGTCACGGTTAAGCTACATCAACATTTTATATATTTTTTTTATAGAAATAATAAGATAAAAATGAATAGTAATATAATATATTGACGTAACTTAACCATGATCACATAAATAAGAG
The DNA here is from genome assembly GCA_024362995.1 of Heteromeles arbutifolia. Taxonomy (NCBI): domain Eukaryota; kingdom Viridiplantae; phylum Streptophyta; class Magnoliopsida; order Rosales; family Rosaceae; genus Heteromeles; species Heteromeles arbutifolia. The sequence continues at coordinate 10,698,545 of JANCRC010000019.1, forward strand.
GGCATAAGAGGGGCAGACAGTCATCCTCCCTCCTTTCCACTGGCAAAGGACTGTGTTGCCTAATTTTTTATTTTTTATTTTCCAGGTCCAACGGGTGGAGGTAAGAGATTCGTACTTTTGTCATTTTCAATTTGAAAAGGGGCAACAAATTTGGTTTTTTTTTTGTGTGTGTGTGTGCATGGACATGGTGGAACTAGCAAGATTTTTGTGGACCATGATCATAGCTAAAATTAGACCACAAAACAAAATTGTTTTGGTGGTTGCTTCATTTGGAATTGCCACCCTTTTGCTTTCTGGTGGAAGAACTGCACCTGTGAATCGTAAATGATGTTTTGAAAATTTGGATAATCTCCGTGATGTTAAAGGGTGTTTTGACGATTTTCCATTTGGAGAAGCCAATTCTATTTGGAGGTGATTTTAGGCAAAATTTTGCCTATTGTTCCAAACTAAAGTACGACAGACAGACAGACGTTGAAGCTTCATTGACAAATTCTTATCTTTGGCCTTATTTAACTGTTTTTTTTCCTAAAAAAAAAAACATGAGGCTTTCAACAACATGCTTGAATGACCATGAAAAACAAGACAAGTGATTTTGAGAATTGGATATTGGAAATTGGAAATGGTAATACTGCTAGATCTATATTTTCAACTGATAAAGAAAGTTCTTGGGTTGAAATACAAAAAGACTTTCTCATTACCTATGATGAAAATCCCACCAATAGCGTGATTTTAGTAGTGTACACAAATTTTGAAACTAATTTTTGAGACGTGTCATATTTGTTGAGTATGGTGCCTGGCAAAAGTCACACCTATCTAAATTTGATTCGTTGTCTTCGTTGACGGAAACTGTTAAGGATTTTGATATTCTTTATCCGATTGAATTTTTGAACCAACTTAAATTAGCTGGTCTGCCCACCACAAGCTGGCGTTGAAACTTGGTATGCCGGTAATGTTGCTTAGGAATTTAAACCAAAGTTGTGAGTTATGTGATGGAATACAGTTGGTGGTGATGCAATTAACTGATAGAATTGTGCAAGCAAAGATCATATTGGGTACCAACATTGTTGAAGAAGTTTACATCCCAAGAATTATTACTGAGACATCTCAAAATAAATATCTGTTTACTTTACAAATGCGACAGTTTCCTTTAAAAATTTGCTATGCAATGACAACCAGTAAGAGCCAGGGACAATCCTTGAAAATTGTGGGGTTATTTCTATCTCAGATAGTTTTTTTTTTTTTTTTCTTTCTCAGGGACAGCTATATGTTTCCTTGTCCAAAGTTCCCTAAAAAAAGGTCTTAAAATTGTCTTTGCTCTCGATAGTGATATGGCTTGCGGATACACAAAAAACATTATTTATAAACATGTTTTGAGTCGCTTACATGAATGTGTGTTGGTTTGTGTTATCCATTTCATTTTCCTTTCTCTTTCCATTTATTTTTTCAATGTCAATCCATCTTTTCTTTCATATATAAGCATATACAATTTTTAATATTTGATTTACTTCTGAATTCCTACACTGTCTAGATTAATGGTCTCTATGGTGATTCGATTTTTGGAGCCATACCAGCCATAAAGCAAACTATAAATCAGGGTGTGCACAATCTGGGTGACAAAGACCATTGGAGCTGATCCTCAGCCAGCAAGTCTGGACTGTGTCTTTGTTGAAAAGAAGTAAGACCTTTACACCTATTTTCCTCATTATTAAATAGGGCCTTTTTTTATACGGGTCCAAATGTATGCAGTATGTTGTTCGCGTTTGTCCAATTATTCATTTTCCTTGATTCAACATTCATGTCCAATTGGATTTTTTATGCCAATTTTACCCTTTCATACAAATGGAAAATAGACCAAAAAATTCATGATTTGACCCTTTGATACAAATGAGAAATGTATAAAAAAAAAATCCATCATTTTATGCATGTTTTGCTCTTGATTCCAAATGTTGAATGTTTAAATTTGCCAAATATCTAATTCCATTGCTTTGCGGACTTGTCCTAGATATTGTGAACCTAATTCTCAAATTGTGTTAGATGTTGTCTTAGATATGGTCTCAGGTGCTGTCTTAGACACTGTGGATTTGTTTTAGATAATGTGAACCCGATTCTTAAACCATCTCCATTAAATACTGTAAAGCGGATTTAATTACTTATCTAATTTTGTTCTTTTCCCCTTTGAAAAGAGATGCAATTCACGCAATGATGAACCCTAGGGACATCTAATTTTTTTTTTATAGCCTAAAAGTTGAGTTCGCATATGACATCAACAAATTTCGTGTTGTCCACAACAGAACATCAAACAAGTTTATCCCTTATGCTACCATGGTTGAATTGAACAAGAGAACAACCATAGTCCCTTTTGAGGAAATGAACTAAGAGATCCCAATGCATTAGTTTAATTTAATTGAACTTGATCACCTTCACAAGAAAATTGGCAGAGACGTTGAGCTTACAGGTATAACCATATAAAAAATATTTAGAGAACTCTAACTCTTTCTTTTTTTTTTTTAATTGCAGAGGAGAACAAATTAGGGTTACCTTATAGGCAGAAACTGTGACGGGTTTTCAGGATGGCGCACTAGGATCACTTCACTGCCTGTTGTCGTTGCTTTGACTGCACTCAAAGCCAAGCGGCACCAAGGTTATACACAGACATACTTTATGTGTGATCACTTTAAATTTCAGTTTACTCATTGTTATATTTATATTTATTGGAAAACTTGTTTTAGGGAGCACATGGTCAACGATTTGCTTTTTCAATCCCGATATCCCACAGTTTCCTGAATACAAACATTGGCAAACTAACAGGTCTTCTTTGATATTTTTTACATTTACCCTTTTTTTCAATCTACATTCCTAATCCTAAACATGTGCAAACCAGGTTTGAATAACTAAAATCGCCCATTGAAATCCTCTTATACTCAAATGTATGGAAAATGTCATGTTACCGCTGATTCTGAATTGAAGACAATTGAACAATTGTTTTTGCTTGATCCTGCATTGAACAAGGTTAGTCCATCATCATTAGCCTATTAAGAAAAATTATTCCTCTTGTTCAAATTGAAAAACGGCATATTATTTGTTGGTGTGCGCTATGTTGTGCCTGCAAAATGTTGTTTTGTTTGTTTATTCATAGATGAGTTTGAATATTCGTCTGCTTTCTTCACAAAAATTTCACTTTCATTGTGATAAGTCACACCTCCGATATACATTTTCTAATGTCCAAGTCTTCATATGGAAATACATGTCGAACCTTTGAGTGCATTGAACAGGGTTTGCTAAAAAAAATTCTGGGCCATGGTAATGTCCTTATGCATTTATTTTTCATTCTTTGTAACTTTCTGCAATGGATGTGTTTTTGCTGCAAGTATGGTTTATCAAAATGCCCAACGCAATAATATATTTGTCTCTTATTTACGTTCAAGATCATTTTTATTGTGGAAGATACCACAAATCAGCTCAAATTCTTAATGATAGGAAAGCATGCAGAAAAACTACTAAGTGTTTCTTGCCACAATCTGATCATAGAAGGGGGCCATGATGATTCTTTTGTGCTGTCACCACACCTTCAAAAATTGGTTGGTAGCACAAAAATGTTTCATGTCTGTTTGCGAAATCAAAACAATGACTTTGGTAAGACAGGTTTTGTTGTTCATGGACTGCTTGAGGACGAACCACCAACTAACCTAAAAATTGGCTCGATTAAACCATGCACGCCTACTAGCAACACTGGGAAACAAGTCCTTACTACGTCAACTCTCGTGCCTTTTACGCCTTCATAATCACAGAATCAAGAAACCCAATCAGTTGCGTCGAACAAGGGTGTCAAAAGAACATAATCCATTGAAGAAGAAGAACATGCAAAATCTAACATGTTATTTTTCTCTTTCTAATAATGTTGTTATATGTGACCCTTAAAAAGAAGGTGGGTTGTGCTGACTATAATAAATATACTTAACCACTGATGAAAAAGACTTCAACAATGTTTTAATGAATATATTTAGCCACGGTCTGCTAATTCAAATAGGATATATGGGGAATTCTCCAAGTTGGTGGTACCCAAAATTGAACCTTCAGACAAAATTCCTATCAATGCACTAAGTAGCAGATCACAAACAAAGAAAATCAAAGAGAGGTAAATTACAATGCATCGTTAAGGTGATTAGCTGAATCCCATCTATGGCACCAACAATCCTTCAATTCTGGTTGTTGGTTTTTATTGTAGTGTTGAAGATGTTTATTTCCAAAAGAAATGAGTTGTGAAGAACTTCATGATGGATTGGTGCAAAGGATTAAACATATGTATTTTGTGTTGGGCATTTCACTTCAATATTCAGCTGATGCACAAACCATAAGATTTTTTTTTTAAATTTTTTTGCAACAGCTTGAACAACAACAGAGCTTGCAAGACATGTATTTTATCATGTTGCATGCACAGACAATATATGTGAATTGCATGTTGTTTCTGTTCCTTATGCAAATAGACTATTTTGTGACCACAACTTTTGTAATCAAAAACTTTTATTGGAAACCTTTTTTTAATATATATTGATTCTTGAGGCCAGCGGAATAGAATATAAATGCAAACAAAATTGCTTATTTTACCATCTCAGTCACCCATCTCCTGGTTATTTCAATTATTTGAAGATGACTGTTAATTTGTGGATTTGTGAGATTTACTCAAGTCAAATGTGCGTTATCTAGAATGCGCTTGTGTTCCTGTTGCTTTTTTAGTGTATCATTGTGTGGAAATTATTCACTGCTGTTGTGCATTATGGTTTCAAAATCCGCAGCAGAGTGTGGGCAGTTTTTCTAGTAACTTATAAATTCAAGGGTTTTTGACAAACAATAACATTAGTAGGTTAATTGTCAGTTGTTAAGGCGATGGGGATCAGTGGGGATCAAACTCGCAACAGAGTGCATAGGTATGATTGTTTTTCGCGCAATTGCGGTCAAGCGCCATTTGCTAAATTCAAGGGATATTGAAGGTAGAGAAGAATGATTTCTTCATTTTATGGGGATAAGAAAAGGATTAGACATCAAAAAAAATTTCTCCCTCATAATTGTACCATTTTGGAGAGGATTGGAATGGATAAGTTTTCTTCTTGAGTAATCCATCTCATACCTTCAAATTGATCACTGTTTATTCATTCTTAATTCATCATACCTTTAAAATATTGTATTATCCATCATACTATAAGATTTGAACCTAGAATTTATTTTCTTGATATACGAGCACTGTTTAAACTGTTGGATCAACAGAAGACAGTGTTCATTCGAAAAAATGCATTTGTATGACATAACTTCCTTTTAATCTCTTTGGCATGGTAAGTGCAAAGCGTTTCTTATAATTATTCACTTTAATTGTTTATCAAGTCGTTCAACAATCGCAAACAATAAGGAAAGATCCAAAATCTCTATTTTCTTTTTTCACTTTCTAATTGAATTATTTCGTTCAGAAATTGGCTGAAATTTTTATTTTTTATAAAATTCTAATATCGTCAATATCTAATAGATATGTTGTCAATGTTTGATCGATATGCTATCAATGTTTGATTATTTTAATTGCTCAACAATTGAAATTTGAAAATTCATCATTTCAATTTGTTTCTTTAATTTGTTTTTGTGATAATTTGAATCTCTGCTTTGAAATTATTAACCAAATTTAGTTGTATGGTTGGTTTTTCATGTTATGGGTGTCAGAAATTATACCTGATCCATGTGGTGCTTCTATCTGTCTAATCTACTACCATGGACCTTGCACCAGCGTCCCTCAGAAATCTTGATCATCTTCTGAAACGTGGAATGGTCAAGTCTAATTGAAAACGACCCAACTTAGGATACAAATATATGGCTGAGAAGAAGTCTTCTCTGGTATAAGAATATAAATGATGAATTATGAATCATGTGCTCAACGTTCACAAGTTGTAGTCCGTATATGCATATGTATGTATGTATGTATGTATATGTATACATGTGTGTGTGTGTGAAGTGATGTATGTAAAACAAACATGTGAGGGCTACCTGATTTTTCTGCACAAATATGTATGTATTTTTGGAGGCCCTGGCATGCATGCTATCATTGAACTGATTTGGCCACATGCTCATGAGCTCCAATTTTGGTTTCTTTCTTTAAGAAAGATACAAAAAGGACCACCGAGCCAAAAAAAAAAAAAAAAAACTGGTCAGGATCAGAGCAGATAGATTTCTTTAACATGAATTTCTGTAGACCAGTGTGAGTTAGTCAGTCCATAAGCAGGAGAGGACCTGGGCTCTGAGAGAGAGAGAGAGAGAGAGAGAGAGAGAGAGATTCATCCATTTATTACATTGTTGGAAAGGAGCTGTAGAGATGGAGACAATACAAAATCATTTTAATTTTTGTCCTCTAATCCACGAACAGCGTTTTTGTATTTAGGTTCTTGATTTTACCCTTTTGGCTTGTCCTTTTTACCCAGCCTAGCTCTCAAAAAGGTCATTGGCATTTAACTGGTTCTGGCTGTGTAGTTTTCTGTGTAATGATAGGGTTTCAAGCCTTTTTATGAGCAGACACAAGTAACAGTTCGGGATCAATGTACCTTTCCGAGTAAGTTATGGGTCCAATATCTGGTTGATAATTGCTTCTGTTAAGAAAATGCAAATAGGTAATGCCAAGCAAATTAAGCAACATGATATTAAGTTGTGGAATGGAATAGCTAATGTAAATTACTTGTGTTGATGCCAAAAGTTGGACCAACGAGAGAGGACAAAAATAGATAAAAGATGAAAAAGTAGACACACTAGTGGCGAAGCTAAAATTTTATTCATATGGAGGGGTAAAAAAGGATTGCAATGGCAAAAAGTTGATAACATTTCGATAAGTTTAATACTTAACAAACATCATGTCAAAAGAAAAGAGGAAAAGATAGCCTAATTTCTAATAAAGATAATCTGAACTCAATATCGAATTTAATGTATATGAAAATATAATAGGACTAAGCGACTAACCTCACATAATAATTACTTGAGAATGATTTTTTTGCCTTTACACAGATCTCAGACCCTAAAAACATTCTGACTATTGTATTCTTGAATCTTGTGACGTGCTACATATACGATGCATACTTGTTTTAGCTAACGATATTATTATAACTTATTTGTCTTATAACCTAGTTCTTTCTGTCTTTTTAGAATTGGGTTTTGGGTTTGTTCTTGAGTGGGTCAATCAAATCACACGGGCTTTAACTTGTGGGGCTTTATTACGCTAACAATTTGCCTTCGCAAATTAACAGAACAACAGCCTGCACTTTTTCTTTAAGTGGGCGCAGCTGCCCATACTATGCATGGTGTAGCTCCGCCAGTGAGACACACGACACGATGTATGTGGTTTACTCAAAGTTGCACAGCTATCATGTTTGTAGTTCTCATCAAGATAAATTCCTGTTTCATAATATAATGGATTGGTTTAAGCACCAGTCTCTTCTTAAGTGGGCGAGTGATATTCCTTTTTACTGGTGAGGGAGTGTTCCCTATTATTGTATCTCCCACTACGATGTAGGACTCTCCAAAATTGTTGTGGTGATTTGCATGTTTGTGCTCCCTGTAAAGTGTTGTCAGCTTCTCATTGGCTATGATTGGAGCCTATCAACATGTGACACAACTTCTCGTCTGAGCTTGTTGCTTGGTCGGTCACACTACAGACAACTTAGTTTAGCAACAATGAAACACTATATATATTACCAATTACCTACAAGTATTTACATATTTAAGGCTCGTTTGTGACTGCTTATGTTGAAAACACTTAGATCATCTCTAATGTAGATGGCTAAAAGGCTATATGCTAAAAGATAACCCGTTTTGATAAAAAAAAAACTCATCACCAATGGCAGGCTAGGCCAAAATGTGTGGAACCCATCAAGCCAAAAGTTGGCCGAAGAGCTAATGGGCTTGCTACTTCTAGCCACCCTCCAAGCCCGGTTCTTGGGGCTCATCAACCATCCTCCAGCTCACTAACATCAGCATGCAATGAGTAGCTGATGTCATCTAACTGTTGGATTATTTTTTTTTTCAGATGAAAGTTAAAAAACAATATTTAAAAATTCTAATTTTTTTTTTTATAAATACCTATGACATTTCCACACACCATTTCTCACATCCTTTTCACCCTTACATATTATCTTACCTCATTTCATTCCAATTTTTCACATTCTATTCACCTCAAACACTCTTTCCTACACACCCCAAGCACTCTTTTCAAATGGCCACATCTTCAACCAAAGGAAATGGATGAACTCCAAAAGAAGATGAAGCTCTTTGCAAGACTTATAGATGAGTCTCTGAAGATAATATCAAGGGTATTTGTCAATCAAGTGAAGGCATTTGGACTCGTATGTCCAAAAAATATTATGAGTTTTACGCAGGAACCACTCCACCGAACCCTAGAAACCACGAGAGTTGTTCTTCCCGATGGAAAAAGCAACTTCATCCAAGGTTGAACAAATGGCATCAAGTCTTGATAAAGGCTTAAGTGAGACATGCTAGCAGAGCCAATCTATACCACGAAGTAAGTGTTTTCACAAGTTCTGTGAATGATTAATTACGTTTAATTTAATTCCATAAATTAATTTCCTTTAATTTTTGTAATTATATTTTCTAGCAATGTTAAGATGAGCAATTGTATATAGATGACATGAAAAAATCCCTTACTTATCATGGTTGTTGGGAAATTTGTAAAAAGTGGGTGATATTTCAAGATCCACCTCAAGGAAAATTTGGTCTTACGCCCGTGATTGGAAATGTTTTCGCTAATACAATTAGGGATCAAGAAGCATATCCTGTCATTGAAGAAAATCTTTCTCCGGGTCAATCTTCCAAGCCTAGGGCTATTGGACAAAATAAGGGTAGAAAGTTGAAGGAAAATGGTAAGGAAAATGAGGAGTTAGCCTTTCGGGAGGCAATGGTCGCCTCATTGCACGAGTAATGGTTGTCGATGCAAATTTTTGCAGTTTCTTTATTTGACGAAAAAATTTGATCAAAGTTCTAAGCCTCACGTGCCCACGAGGTGGGGGGCGCGGGTTTTGGCCAAGGGATCTTCGATGCCTAAGTTAGTTTATCTGAAAAGAGTAAGTGTTTAGGGCTTTTAGGGTAGCCAAGGCTTACCAAAATTTGGTAGAGATGGATGTATATATAGGAGGAGAGGCCCGCCATGGTGTTAGGGTTTTACCCTACACATGGCAGCATCCTATTGGCCAAAGTTTATGGAGAGAATATTCTCAAGATATTAAATAGGAAATAATATCTTGAGATAATGGTGTAAATATCCTTAATTGATTTAAATATGGATTACTTACTTACATGGAGTCAATCTTCAATTAGAAATGTATTAAAGATAGAATTTGGGTAATTAATCCTTATCTTTAATGCTTTGACTTTTCCTTGCCATGGGTAGGTGAGTTGTGGGCAAGTATTCAGCTGTATGGACTTTCAGGGGTGCTGAGCTGCGCGTGTGAGTATCTGAGAAGTCTGCCCATTTAATGAGGGCAATCTTGTCTTTCTTGAGCAAAAATCCACGTGTCACCTCTAGAATTTTTGGGATTATTTTAGGCTCCACAATGGCGGAACAAAAATCCTTTGTTGCGGAAGGAAAGAAGCAGAAACATGAATAACGTTCAAAACAAACATAAGAAGAGATAGATGATAGGAACATGGCTAGGGACAAAGAGATGACACGACAAGAGTTGTTTTCAAGGGAAAAAGAGGGAAAAAGAGGGAAATTATAGCCCGACAAGAGTTGTTTTCATTTTATTAATTGTTGTAGCCTTTATATTTAAGTTGTTAGAGTCTTTAATATTTAAGTTGTTGTAGTCTTTAATATCGTCTTTAATATTTTAGTTGTTGTATTCAATTAAGTTGTGGTCTTTGAATTAATGTCTAACTTGGTAACACGCAAATATTATTAAAATATTTAATAAAATATGTAACAAAACCAAATAAACAAATACCAACACAATTTCGACCCTAAAAATACTCCGGGGAGTTATTGAAACTTAAACAACATTTAACATATACCAACACAATTTCAACCCTAAGAATACTCCGGGGAGTTAATGAAACGTAAACAACATTTCACATATAGCAGTACAATTTCGACCCCAGTACTACTCCAGGGAGTTATTGAAACTTAAACAACATTTAATAGATAACAAGACAATTCAGACCCTAGGACTACTTCAGGGAGTTATTGAAATTTAAACAACATTTAACAGATACCAACACAATCCTGCTACGTTGTTTTCCATATTTTGGTACATTAGGCCTACTCCATTGTTCTTTTGGCCCAAAGATGTGTAACAAGATCCTATTGTAGGTACTTGTTTCTGGTATGCGAACGTATCATCCTATGACGACTCATGTGAGATGTTACCAATTCTTAGATCCAGAGGCAAATTAGGCCCATGATATATTCTCGCACAAGCCTTTATTGACTTATTTGGATCATCTTGAGCGTCATTAGACTCTCCTTCAATATAGTCATCTTGCTCATCCTCCACAATCAAGTTGTGTAATATGATGCACGACATCATGATAGAGTTTAATTTTTGGGTAAATTACACTTTCATACCTCTGGTTTGGGGTCTATTTCAATTCCTTACAACATCTTCAAAACATTTCACTTTCACACCTTGAGTACTATTTTATTTCAAAATAATACCTTCGTTACATTTTTCATCCATTGATTCGTTAAGTGCTGACGTGGCTGCCAAATGTATTACACGTGGCAAAAAAAATATTTTTTAAATATTTTTTAAAAAAACCTTAATCTTCAAAAAAAAAAAAAAACGTTCAAAAGCTGCAACACATCCCTGCAACCCACCCCGCCCATTATTCCTTCCCCCCCGGGGGCCCCGCGCGAACGACCCACTCAAACCCACCTTCCTCCATGACCCACCTCACCCAGAAACCCACCATCTTCCACATCCCGCTCCTTAAATCCACATCTGGGTTGCAGGGAAAGAGATGGGTTTTTTTTTTTTTTTTTTTTTTCCCTTTTCTTTTTTGGGTTGCAGGGGTAGTGGGTGCGGAGGAGGAGGTGGAGGATGGGTGCACAGTGGGTTTGGGGAAGACGAGAGGGAGAAGAAAGGGGTGGTTGCAGGGAGGGGGGTCGTGGAAGATGAAGATGGGGTTTTTTTTTTTCTTCTTTTGGGTTGCAGGTTGGGCTCGGGTTGGGGGGGGGACGGGAAGATGGGTGCGCGGAGGATGGGTGCAGAGGAGGATGATAGGTGCATTATTTATCATATTATCATATTAATTATCCCTAATGTAACAGCCCGTCCCGGGATTTACGTACGGTGAACGTGAGATGACGAAAATGCCCTAGGCATTTAATTAAGAGTAAATTGTACGAATGGTCCCTCAACTTTAATCAAATTGGAGCAATGGTCCCTCAACTAAAAATCCATTACCATTGATCCCTCAACTTATCAAAATGTGTAGCTATAGTCCTTCTCATCAATTTTGTCAAAATTTTGTCAAAATAAGCTATGTTGGAATGACCATTTATACAATTAGGATCCTTCAACTCATCAAAGGGTATAATTATGGTTCTTTTCGTCAACTATGTCAAAGTTTTTGTCAAAACGAGTTATATTGGAAGGACCATTGCTACAATTAGGTTAAAGTTAAGGGACTATTTCTCCAGTTGAATTAAAGTTGAGGGACCAATGGTAATGGATTTTTAGTTGAGGGACCATTGCTCCAATTGAGTTAAAGTTAAGGGACCATAGCTACAATTTACTCTTTAATTAAAGTATGTGTGCATTGTACTTGGATATTTTGGATATGTATTCGGAATCAACACACACCCCACAACACACACACACCTCACACTCACTCTCTTTCCTCCTCCCCATCATTCTCTCTCCCTCGAACTCGTCACGCTCTCTCTCTCCAACACTCTCTCTCTCTCTCTCTCTTCACCATTCGTACGGACCACACCCAAAGGATACCAAAACTTCACAGATCGACGCAGAAAATGGCTCAATTGTATTCCTGAGGTCCATACCAACACGTCGACATCAATTTTAGGTAAAAACTCGTACGATTTCACGTCGAAAACCCGAGGTCCGATTTGGGCACTATTCATCAACTTTTTATTGGCTTAGTTTCAGGACAAACCAAGCTCACAGGGAGCTTTGTGAGACCCTCACGAACCTCGGAGTGCATCGTTGACTCGAGTTGGACGTCGGGAAACCTCAGTTCGAAAGTGGCCGATTTTTGAAATTTTGATCCGTCGTGATTCGAAGGTTTTTCAAGGTTTTTTAAGGTATAGCCCTCTTCCTCTCTTAATTTAGAGCACGTAGGAAGAAAAATGAGATGAAATGGTGAAGAAATGGCCGAGATATGGCGAGTTGCAGGTTTCCGGCGACCGGTGGCCGGCGCCGGCGACCCAAGGTTGAAGACGACATGCGCCAGGCGCGTGCCATGCGCGTGGGGGCGCGTTTCACAAGTTCCTATTAGGCGTGTTGGGGCGCGTGAGCTACAGGAAAATTATTTTAAAAATATCACGACGTTCGTGACGTCGTGTAGGTCTCAATGGTATATTCATATACCCAAATTGAGCAATATATGAGAAGTTATTAGCTAGAGTTGGTTATGTGCTTAAATAACGTTATTTCGGTTACTTCTCATATAGGCGAGGCTTATGCGGAAGATGAGCACAGTTAAGGGAGACTCGGGGGCTACGACCCTTCGACATAGCTGTGAGTGGGCAGTTTTGTTTTCCGTATATATCTATACAAAATGAGATTTTTCTCAGAAAATCAATTAAGTGAAATGTGATATGAAATGCGATATGAAATGCCATGCAAAGTATATGTCTATTTATTTATGCATTAGTAATTGCATACATGCATGATTGGTGCTGTGGACGCACAGGTAAGTTCATACATTTAAATTATGTAATTGTTGAGATGATATGATAGAGAGCTCATAAACCTGCACTAAGGTGATGTGATTTAGTAGAGATGATTTAGGCCTGTACATAGATAGTCACCCCCGCACCATATGCTCACAATTGGATCCAATTTAGGTGCCTAGTCTTGTCGTACAGACCATTTAGTGGTTCCGACTCGTAGGTGACTAGCGATTATCGCATAGCTATCAGGGGAGGATAGCGTGAGCATAACTCACCCAATTCTGTCGTACAGACCTTTTCAGAGGTTCCGACTCGTGTGTAGTGTAGTGCCATACAGGTCACTTGTGGTGACTCCGGCTAGATTGATTGATGAGATTGATTATGAGCTATAGTTTCAACCGGGTTGATCACTCGGTTAACCTGTTATTATTTATGATGAGATATATATTTTGGCATGGCATATGATTCACATATCACTACTTCTGATTATGGTTTTGAGACAAGTATACGTATTACATATTTCTGGGAAACTATACAGGTTTTACAGCGAGGGGTTAACGCTTTAATATTGAGATGATTTTCGAGAAAAACTTTGTTTTACTGACCCACTCAATTTTGTATTGCGCCCCTCCAGGTTCGAGATAGCAGAGCTTTGGTGGCCACGAGGAATCCAACAGTGTTCTGACAGAATTCACATTTGTATTTTTAAGCTTCCGAACTGTGTAAATGGTTACGTCACTCTCACGTGACGGCCAGCACGCCCTCCTTCGGGACGGGGTGTGTCAGTTGGTATCAGAGCCTAGGTTGCAATCCTGTGTATCTTGAGAATTTCCTAGTGTCTTATGTCAGAACTATACCGCCTCGTAGGGAGCCACGTTGTTCAGTTGAGTCTAGTTTCCCCGATTTAGCTCAGTTATGGGAAGCTAGTACTAATGTGATTCAGTTTATTTCCTAAAGGATTTTTCTCTTAGAACTGGTTATAAGTTGATGCTGAATCACTTTATGGAAATGAAAGACCTGAGGGAACAAGTCTATGGCTTAATCATTTGGAAAAGGTGTTTCGAATTATGCAAAGTCAATGGAATCCTTCTTTTGCAGGGTAGGTCGAGATGACTACCTGGTTTCTGAGTATTGAATTTGCATCCTTGTGGAGACCGTAGTTTTTATGACGTCACCGGAGGAAACAGCTGTTTGAGAATGGTTTAAGAAAAGGTTTAGTCATCGGGCATATATTGATGGTAAGAAGTGAGAGTTTGCAATTTGAGATAAGGAAAGATGACGACGAATGAGTATTATAGAAAGTAACGGAGTTGTCTCATTATCATACGGATGTTGTTGTTAATCCGGTCGAGGTGTTATGTTGTTTTAAGCTGAATAATAAGAAGAAGTGGCGTTCTTTGGCGACCACTATCCATTGTACTTCTTACCAAGAGTTTACGAGATGTTGTCGAGAATTGAGGACTCTAAGATTATGTCCAGCGATAGTGATGAAGAAGAGGAAAAGATTGTGAATCAGAGGAAAGACGATAAAGGTCAAGATCCGTCATCTCAAGGACCTCGAAAGACTCAGAGCTTTAAGAGAAGTGAAGCTAGTTCTAGTTCTCCCAGCGGAGGTTTTAGTACCACTGATTAGAGGCGAAGTGGTAGACTTACTGGTGATTCTAGATTTCAGAGACAAGGTGTTTCGGATAGAGGGAATGTACCTTTGTGCCGTAGGTACAATAGCAGACACTCTGGAGAGTATAGACAAGAAAGCAGTGGATGCTTTACTTGTGGATAAATGGGACATAGAGCTGCAAATTGTCCCCAGAATCAGTAAATGCTCCAGCAGTCTTCTTTGCCACCACTAGCGTTGATCCCGCAGGTACCTGGATCTAGTAATTATGGTTAGATAAGCCGTGGTGTGCAGGATTAGAGTCGTACATGTCACAAGAGGTGACTCTGACTTATATACTAGCATTGATCGATGAGTTATGAGTACAGCCGCACAGGTCACATTAGATGACTCCGGCTGGTATATTTCTTGTTATTGATGATGTTGCCAAAGAGAGTAATGATGAAGCACGATCGAGGCGTGCATATGTATTTCTAATGAAGGGCAAGATGGTAATGTTGCACCCTTGAGGATTGTTGCTTACTTATCGAGACAACGGTGAGTTATCGTTATTGCGGGCTGCAGACCGTAATATCCATAACTCATTGTTGGATTCGTTAAACAAGTAAACAGGTAGGTCATCCTACTTTAGTATGGTGTCATTCAGGGTGTCCAGTGATGGTGAAAGAGGTAGTTATGCCAGTGAATCTTATCCCGTTGGATATTGTGGATTTGGATGTGATTTTAGGCACAGGCTAGTTTATTATAATCGTGCCAAGATAGATTACTACGGGAAATCAGTTACTTTACATCGACCTGGATGACCAGAGGTTACTTTTGGGGGTATGCAAAGTGGAGTGAGGTATGCCGTTATTTCTGCTGTGAGAGCAAAGAGATCGTCATCGAAAGGCTGCCAAGGATATTTAGTTCATGCCGTACTAAGAGATATTGCTCTGAGTAGTGTGGAAGAGGTCAAGGTGGTTAGACATTTTCTTGACGTTTTCCCTGAGAATTTACCTGGATTGCCACCAGGCAAAGATGTGGAGTTCCCTATTGATTTGTTCCCAGGTACGGACCTTATATTAGAGATTGGTTCATGATGAGTTAAGGGAATTGAAAAGTTAGTTGCAAGAATTGGTTGATAAAGGTTCCATTCAACCTAGTATGTCGTCGTGGAGAGCCCAGTTTATTTATGAGGAAGAATGTGGACATTAAGGCTATACATTGAATATGGGCAATTGAATCGGGTAACGATGGAGAACCGTTATCCATTGTTGGGCATTGATGATTGTTTGATCAGCCTAGAGGTGCCTGTGTATTTTCAAAGATTGAATTAAGGTCTGGTTATTAACCAATTGAAGATTTCAGTGAGGATGTCCCTAAGATAACTTCCAGGACTCGTTATGGTCTTTATGAGTTTTTGGTAATGTCATTCGGATTGACGGATGCGCCTGCTGCTTTCCTGAGTTTGGTGAATGAAGTATTCCGGGAATATCTCGACAGGTTTGTTATTGTTTTCATTGACGATATTCTGGTATACTCTAAGACTAGAGCAGGACATGCTAGACATTTTAAATTGGTATTACAAAGATTGATGGGATATCGATTGTATGCTAAGTTTAGCAATTGCCAATGTTGGATGAATCAAGTGGCATTTCTGGGACATGTTATATCTACTTAACGTATTCAAGTGGATTCTTAAAAGGTAGCAAATGTTGAGAATTTGGAACAATCGCGAACCGTGACTAAGATTCGGAGTTTTCTTAGCTTAGCAGGCTATTATGGACGGTTTGTGAAAGATTTTTCAGTCATTGCCTTGCCATTGACGAGATAGACGAGAAAAGAGGTTAAGTTTGAGTGGGATGAAAATGGTGAGCAAAGTTTTCAACAGTTGAAGTATTTCTTCACTCATGCACTTGTGTTAGCACTCTCAGATGATAACGGGAATTATGAGGTCTATAAGGATGCTTCTTTGAATGATTTGGGATGTGTATTGATACAAAGGGTAGGGTAATTGCTTATTCTTCACGGCAATTGGAACCTCATGAGATGAATTGCCCTAGTTGTGATTTGGAATTAACAGCTATCATCTTGGCTTTGAAGATTTGGAGACATTATTTTTATGCAAAAAAGTGTAAGATTTGTATGGATCATAAAAGTCCCCAATATCTGTTTACTCAGAAAGATCTTAATCTTAGGCAACAAAGGTGGATTGAGTTGCTTAGTGATTATGATGGCACGACCAGGGTGATCGTGCAAATGTTTGGGCTGATGTACTTAATACGAAGACTCTCGTGAGAATAAATGCTTTGTATGCTTGTTATATTCCTCTTCTTGCAAATTTGAG
Organism: Heteromeles arbutifolia; assembly: GCA_024362995.1. Classification (NCBI taxonomy): domain Eukaryota; kingdom Viridiplantae; phylum Streptophyta; class Magnoliopsida; order Rosales; family Rosaceae; genus Heteromeles; species Heteromeles arbutifolia. The sequence goes on from JANCRC010000019.1 coordinate 10,715,375, forward strand.
ATCTACTGAAGTAAAGTTGGAAATAGAAGAATGAGAAGAAGCCTTGCTTGCTAGTATCCAAGTTAGGCTTATTTTAATTAATCGTATACTCGATACCCAGAGGATTGATGAAGAAACCAGGAATTAATTAAGGTAAGGAATATCGAGAAAAAAGAAAGACCTCAGAGTTAGAGAATCAGATGGCATGCTTATGCAAGAGAACAAGATGTATGTGCTTAATGATGTGGAATTAAAGAAAACAATTTTGGACGAAGCGCACTGTTCAGCCTGTGCAATGCACCCTGAAGATACTAAAATGTGTCATACCATTTGATCATGTACTATTGGCCGGGTATGAAAAGAGAAATTTTGAGTATGTAAGTAAATGTATCATATGTCAACAAGTTAAAACAGAAAGAAAGAAGCCTTTTGGATTGATGCAGTTACTTCCTGTTTCACGGTGGAAATGGAAAAATATTACTATGGATTATGTGTACAAGCTTCCTCGTTCATGAGATGGTTATGATGGAAATTGAGGTGATAGTTGATCGGCGTACTAAGTAACGCATTTTACTCCAGTGAAGAGCAGCAACCTTTCCAGACAAGTGCAACAGTTATTTATTTGTTTTATGGAAAAGAGATTTGGACTTACGGATCTGTTGAGCTTTTTGGGTATGTTGGTCACTTCTAAGTTCTGGGTAATTTTTCAAGAAACTTTGGATACAAGATTACTTTATAGTGCAACATATCATCCTCAAACAGATAGATGATTAGAGAGGACCATACAGACTTTGGAGGAGATGATGAGATCTTTAGTATGGCAGTTTGGTGACGCTTGGATTAAGCGGTTGGATTTGATGGAAATTGCCTACAACGACAGCTTTCATTCGAGTATTGGTAGGACACCATTTGAGGCACTTTATGAGGAAGCTTACCGTACATCTTTGTGTTGGTCAGAGTTGGCAAAAGTATTTGGTGAAACCTGAGATTATAGATGAGTCTACCCTAAATGTTCAAGTGATTAAGTCTAACTTGAAAGCGGCCCAAGATCGCCAAAAGAGTTTGGCAGACAGACATGCCACTGATAGAGTGTACAAGGTCGGTGATTGGGTATTTTTGAAGTTATCGCCGTGGCGAGGTGTAATACGATTCGGGAAGAAAGGCAAGCTAAGTCCTAGATTCATCGGACCTTACCAGATCACCGAGCGAGTTGGTGGAGTTGCTTATAGACTCGAGTTGCCGTCAGAGCTGTCTAAGGTACATAATGTGTTTCATGTGTCGATGCTTCGACACTATGTCTCAGATCCTTCACATGTGATACCTCATCAACCCTTGGAGATTAGTTCAGATTTGACTTATGATGAGGAGCCAGTGACTATATTGGATTGGAAGGAAAATGTTTTGAGGAATAAGATGGTGCAATTGGTTAAAGTGTTGTGGAGGAACCATTCAGTGGAAGAAGCTACTTGGGAGACAGAAGATCGGATGAGAGAGATGTATCCCAGATTATTTTACAATTACTAGTGGATTGTATTGGTTATGTAAATTTCGGGGATGAAATTTTTATAAGGTGGGTAGATTGTAACAGCCCGTCCCGGGATTTACGTACAGTGGACGTGAGATGACGAAAATGCCCTAGGCATTTAATTAAAGTATGTGTGCATTGTACTTGGATATTTTGGATATGTATTCGGAATGCACACACACCTCACAACACACACACACACCTCACACTCACTCTATCTCCTCCTCCCCGTCACTCTCTCTCCCTCGAACTCGTCACTCTCTCTCTCTCAAACACACTCTCTCTCTCTCTCTTCACCATTCGTACGGACCACACCCAAAGGATACCAAAACTTCACGGATCGACGCAGAAAATGGCTCAATTGTATTCCTGAGGTCCATACCAACACGTCGACATCAATTTCAGGTAAAAACTCGTATGATTTCACGTCGAAAACCCGAGGTCCGATTTGGGCACTATTCATCAACTTTTTATTGGCTCAGTTTCAGGACAAACCAAGCTCACATGGAGCTTTGTGAGACCCTCATGAACCTCGGAGTGCATCGTTGACTCGAGTTGGACGTTGGGAAACCTCAGTTCGAAAGTGGCTGATTTTTGAGATTTTGATCCATCGTGATTCGAAGGTTTTTCAAGGTTTTTTAAGGTATAGCCCTCTTCCTCTCTTAATTTAGAGCACGTAGGAAGAAAAATGAGATGAAATGGTGAAGAAATGGCCGAGATATGGCGAGTTGCAGGTTTCCGGCGACCGGTGGCCGGCGCCGGCGACCCAAGGTTGAAGACGACACGCGCCAGGCGCGTGCCATGCGCGTGGGGGCACGTTTCACAGGTTCCTATTAGGCGTGTTGGGGCGCGTGAGCTACAGGAAAATTATTTTAAAAATATCACGACGTTCGTGACGTCGTGTAGGTCTCAATGGTATATTCATATACCCAAATTGAGCAATATATGAGAAGTTATTAGCTAGAGTTGGTTATGTGCTTAAATAACGTTATTTCGGTTACTTCTCATATAGGCGAGGCTTATGCGGAAGATGAGCACAGTTAAGGGAGACTCGGGGGCTACGACCCTTCGACATATCTGTGAGTGGGCAGTTTTGTTTTCCGTATATATCTATACAAAATGAGATTTTTCTCAGAAAATCAATTAAGTGAAATGTGATATGAAATGCGATATGAAATGCCATGCAAAGTATATGTCTATTTATTTATGCATTAGTAATTGCATACATGCATGATTGGTGCTGCGGACGCACAGGTAAGTGCCAGGTAAGTTCATACATTTAAATTATGTAATTGTTGAGATGATATGATAGAGAGCTCATAAACCTGCACTAGGGTGATGTGATTTAGTAGAGATGATTCAGGCCTGTATATAGATAGTCACCCCCGCACCATATGCTCACAATTGGATCCAATTTAGGTGCCCAGTCTTGTCGTACAGACCATTTAGTGGTTCCAACTCGTAGGTGACTAGCGATTATCGCATAGCTATCAGGGGAGGATAGCGTGAGCATAACTCACCCAATTCTGTCGTACAGACCTTTTCAGAGGTTCCGACTCGTGCAGGTCACTTGTGGTGACTCCAGCTAGATTGATTGATGAGATTGATTATGAGCTATAGTTTCAGCCAGGTTGATCACTCGGTTGACCTGTTATTATTTATGATGAGATATATATTTTGGCATGGCATATGATTCACATATCACTACTTCTGATTATGGTTTTGAGACAAGTATACGTATTACATATTTCTGGGAAACTATACAGGTTTTACAGCGAGGGGTTAGCGCTTTAACATTGAGATGATTTTCGAGAAAAACTTTGTTTTACTAACCCACTCAATTTTGTTTTGCGCCCCTCCAGGTTCGAGATAGCAGAGCTTTGGTGGCCACGAGGAATCCAATGGTGTTCTGACAGAATTCACATTTGTATTTTTAAGCTTCCGAACTGTGTAAATGGTTACATCACTCTCACGTGACGGCCAGCACGCCCTCCTTCGGGACGGGGTGTGTCACCTAAGTTTTGTTAAGGAATTGGTCTTAAAAGAGCCTTATTACTTTCCTTTTCTCTGTTTCAGCTAATCTGCGCACTAAGGACGTTTTTGGTGATAACTTGACTTTCAGGAGGAGTTTTGATGCAAGGTAAATTGGAGAAGGAATCTAAGAGGCTGAAGATCACTGTATTCTAATTTCATAATTTTCCATGAAGCCAAACGTTCCAGTTTTACAAATCAATCCCGCTGAAGTAACTTTCCCGTCAGAACTGCGTAGCTGTAGGAGAATGAAGATTTGAAGGCTTTCCCGATTTTTCCTAGTGATGTGCGATATATGCCTGGAAAGATAAGAGATCAAGCTACTTTTCCCATATTTTTACAGAATTTTCCAGAAGGGAAATCGACCCCAAATCCGGCATGCAAGTCAGATGCTGTGTTTCCCTAGTCAAGAAGGATTCTTTCCTAGTTTCTCTCATTGATTAATTAGGAATTTGTTTTCTTTTAGGATAGTTTTTATCAGACTTTTGAGGGTTTTACTAGAATAAATAGAGGACCCTAGGTTATCTCAAAAGGGGAACGGAATAGAGAGGATTCTTTGAAAGTGAAGGAGAAAAGTTTAGCGTGCTCTTACCATTCTTTTCCGGGTTCTATCATCTTCCATAACTTCTTTTGTAATTTTTATTATGATTATATGTAACTAAACTACTTTTCTAAGGTTTATGATGAAGCCATGACATGATTATTTCCGAAGTATCTTGTTGATTATTATTCAATTACATGCCATGTTTAGTTCTTAATCTTTGTGCTTAATCTATTCTAGTTTCGAATGTTCTTGTGACTGGCCTTCATTGTGAACTTGTTTCTAGATATTTAGATAAATTTGAGAGGATAACCAATATCAATTAGGTTTATTGGAACTAAGATTAGGAAGAGTAGACAAACTAGTGAGGATGACCAATATCAAACTAGTCCTACTTGATTGACATTATTCTTCAGTGCTTAATGGGTTTTTATGTGTTTAACTGTATACCTAACCAATAGGATATAGTTATCACGTATAGACACAGTAGTTGATGCCTGACCAAGGATTAATTCATATTTTAGAAAGAACAACCTTAAATATTGGCATGGTAATTGGATAGTGATTGGCTTGAAGAAAAGGGAATATGATTGTTATTGGTGGATTCATGACCTTAGGCTTTCATCACATTAATTTCTTTTAAACTTACATTCGTTGTGTGTTTTTGGTTATTCATATTCTTGGTTTAAATTTAAGTTGGAGTTTTAATTATTTTTCATAATCAATTAATTGGTCATTTGTTTCTTGGCTAAGTATCACATAATCAACTGGTTGAATTGGTATTAAGAGCAATCCCTGTGGGATCGACCTCGTATTTGCATATATTACTACAATTGATTCGTGCCCTTGCGAATTTAATTTGGTTTAGATTAATCTAGTATTTAGGTTAGTTTAAATTTACATTAAGTTTTTGGCGCCGTTGCCGGGGATTGCCCCTTAATCCCAACTCAGCTTGTTGATTACACTTTACTTTATTTTATTTTATTTTTACCTTTTGTTTTTGTTTTTTTTTTTTTTTATCTTGTTTTCGTTCTCATATTAAAAAAAAAAAAAACAAACAAACAAATATATAAAAAATTGGTCAGTTGCATTCCTGTAATTGAATTGTCAAATTGACTTTCTCTTTATCTGACTATTCGTATTCGGTTACCATATTCTATTTGGGTGTCTGCTTTGGTCTTTTCATTCTTCTATATCACTCCAAGTCTCACTAGTTTGTCCGAGTCCTTTCATTCTCCTTCTTCCAGTTGGAGTTTTTTGTGGTGTAATCCGCGTTATTAGGAATTGGATTTCTCTGGTTCACCTTTTCTTTGTGTTCATTCAAATTAATCGCTGTTTGTATTAATCCTCACCAGGTTCTCTGCGACACATCTGCAAGCATATTATTGAAATCGTCCTTTGATTCCTTGCAGGTGAATGATCGAAACTCGTTCCTCAGAGAGTCAGCTTGTGGAATTTGAACCAGAAATTGAACAAAAGCTCAGGCAAATTCGCAAGGAACAAAGAGAACAAAGAGAAGCGAAGGCAAAGGAGAAGCAAGAACAGGAAGAGATGGCTGCGAAAGGCAATAACGGTGGTGCGCCTCGAACCATTCAAGAATTCTCTATGCCGCAATTTTCTTCTCGCCAATCATGCATAGTTTATCCTAAACTTGATGCTACTGCCTCTTATGGGATCAAAGATTATGTTATTAACATGCTGCCCAAGTTTTCTGGTGATGAGAATCAAGATGCTAGTGAACATGTAGATAATTTTCTGTCTCTGTGGGACACAAAATATTAAAGGCGTCTCCGATGAGTTCATTCGCCTAAAGCTTTTCCCATTTTCTCTCACGGGTGATGCTAGAATCTGGTTCAAAACTCTGCCCGAGAGATCAATTACCTATTGGACTCAACTTTCTAGTAAGTTCATTCAAAAGTTTTACACTCAGTCTAGAACTCAGAGGTTGAGGGATCACATATTTCACTTTAGGCAGAACAAGGGAGAGCCACTTTTTCAAGCATGGCGGAGATTCAAGGCTTTGATAATTAGTTGTCCTCACCATCAGTTTCTACCATGGCAACTAATTTTATACTTCTACCAACACTTGAGTGATGAATGTCGACATAGATTGGATGCTGCAGCGATGGAAATATATTGGGTAAAGAACCAGAGCAAGCTACTGCTATCATTGAGAATGTTGTTGCAAATTCATCTCAATGGGATAGTAGAGAGTTAACTCGGAATTCTGCATATGAAGTAAGTTCATCTAATAAGGTGGCTGCATTATCAAGGAAATTAGATGCTGTGGTGAATATGTTTTCAAAGAATGCAGAACCGTGTGGGATTTGTGCTGATCATACCCATCTTACTCATCTTTGTCCTCAAAGTGGTACTTGTCCAGAAGTTGAAGCGGCTAATCAAGTCAATGCGTTTAACCGTCAAAGAAACGACCCCTTCTCAAATACTTTTAATCCAGGGTGGAGAGAGCATCCTAATTTGGCTTGGAAGAATAATTTAAGAATAATTTTAACCAAGGATCCAAGCCATGGCAACAAGGAGCAGCACCTATAGAAACCAAGAAACCTTCTTGGGAAGAAGCTTTCGCTCAGATGGTTCAAGCTAATACGCAATATCAACAAACCACCTCTCAAGTTCTATAAGCTCTTCAACAAACGGAGCAGGCTCTCCAACAAGGGATGCAAGTAAATAGTCAAGCCATCTGTAAATTGGAAGCACAAGTCGGTCAAATAACTGCTGCAATGAGTGAAAGAGCACCGGGGCGTTTTCCAAGTCAACCCGAAGCTAATCCACGAGGCAAGGAGCAAGTTAATGCCATTAGAACATTGAGGAGTGGTAAACCTTATGATAGAAGAGAAGAAATTGCTCTGAAGGACCAAGAAGAGAATGCTAACGAAGCAGTTCCACTACCTTCTTCACCACTCGCTGCCCCTACTCCTGCTCCAAAGTTGAAGAATTATGATCCTCCTATGCCTTTCCCGCGGAGATTTCAGAGGCAAAGAAAGGACAAGCTTATGTTAGATATATTGGAGCAATTTAAAAAGGTTCAAATCAACATTCCATTACTCGATGCTATAGCGCAAATTCCATTGTATGCGAAGTTTTTGAAGGGTCTTTGCACGAACAAGAGGAAATTTACAGACCATGAAAAGATTGAGCTTACAAATTGTTGCAGCGAGGTTTTGATCACGAAGATGCCTCCAAAATTACAAGATCCAGGGAGTTTCACTATCCCATGTGTCATTGGTGATTTTACATTTAATAAAGCTTTCTTAGACCTTGGTTCCAGTGTTAATCTCATGCCATTTTCTATTTATGAACAGCTAGGTATTGGAGAACTACGAAGAACATCTGTCTCTTTACAATTGGCTGATCAATCAGTGACTTATCCCAAAGGCCTTGTTGAGGACGTTTTGATCAAAGTAGACCAATTCATCTTGCCAGCAGATTTCCTTGTGCTTGACATGAAGGAAGACCAAAACATTCCTATTTTACTTGGTCGTCCTTTCCTTGCAACCGCTGGAGCTTTAATTGATGTCAAAGCAGGCGCACTCAAGCTGCAAGTTCAAGGAGAATCCATAGAATTCAAGATGTTTGAAGCTCTCAAGTTACCAGCCGACATAGAAGAATGCAGCTGCATCGATATTTTTGATCCCATTGTCAATGCCAACTTCTTGGAGAACGTCTCTACAGATTTGGTGAAGACATGCATTGAGTATCCAGATTTAAATATGGAAGGAGAAGCAGCCATGGACATAATTGCAACCCTAAACTCGTCCCCCATTCATTCACCAAAGTGGAGGCAAGCATGGGAGCCTTTAGGACCAGCAGTGCCTCATTGTCTTGTGTCGACACCAAATTTCAAATCTGCAAGGTGGAAGAAAGGGAAAACGAAGAAGATGCATGGAGTGTTTCCTCATTTCAATGATCCACCATCCTCGACTTAATTTCGACATAGTCTAGCTCATGACTATAAAGAAGCGCTTCTTGGGAGGCAACCCAAGCTTTCTAAACTTTTCCTTTGTTTTCGTAGTTTTTCATTTTAGTTTATTTTTTTTTGTTGGAGTTAGTTTTTAATTTCCTTCATGATTTCAGGAATTGTGGTCTGCAACACTTCTTGTTTGGGGGAGTACGTTACATGGCATGTCGTATCCAGTTCATCATTGCTCATGCATACTCCTATGGAAAAATCCCGGGAAGTTTTCATACCCTACCTTTAACTGTGTTATTTGTTCTGTTTTCTTTATTTTATACATTGAGGACAATGTTTGTTTCTAGTTTGGGGGAGGATTTTGATCTCTGTTTCTGTGTTCTGTTTTCGTTGAGTTTTCATGCTGTCTATGTTTGTGTAAAATTGTTTTAACTGGGAAAGAATTTGAACATTGTTCGCGATATCTTCTTCAATTTTTTGTCTTCTTTCCAGCCATACAAAGACCATGAAAATCGGATTTTCCTTTCAAAAGTTATGATCAAATCTCTGTCTGAAGGTCGTAACTGCCTGTGGTACTGTCATGTTGCAATGTGCTGTTTGAAATCTGTCTGTTTCAAAAGTTATTTGTTTTATGTTTTGTTATTTTATTCAAGTCTTAATGTTAAAAAAAAATTCAAAAAGATTTTCTTTTTCTTGAGCCGTTTTCTTTTTGTTAGACCTTCCATAAGCCAATGATAATAAGTTGCTTTCTTTTAGGTCACAAACTTATTTGAATTTGTTCTTTTTATGTGAAAATTTAATTGCTTGATATGGTTAATCTAATTCTTACATGATCATTCTCAAGTTTATTTTATACCAAGTACCAATGTTAGTATGATTATCTCTTACTTAGAGAATTATATGCGGATTTTAAGTGAAAACTTATTGAACCTTTGTGAGATTTTGAGCCTCTTGCATATTCTTTCTTGTGAGTTTCATGATTGCATTATCATTCACTAGAACTTGCTTCAATATCTCTTGAGGCGAAATCCTAAGTCATGCAACACTAGGGAGATGATAAAGGCCATGTTTGGATCGTTTGAGCCTTTCTAACCAACCTTTTATGTTATATTATCCCTAGTTACCCTTTTGAAGCCAAACACTTAAGCCTTTTCTTTCATCACCCACATTCATCCCTACCTATTTAACCTATATTAGCCATACCTTATAGCTTAAGGGATACCAAGGGGACATCAATGAAGATAAAGGTTGGGTTCTACAATAAAGAAGTGGCGTGTACCAAGGTACCATGTACAGTATTATTTTTATTTTATTTCCGGAAAAAAAAAAAGAATTAGAAAAGAAAAGTTTGAAATTGTTCCATCTATACATCATGAGTCCTGGACGCCAATAATAGAAGACCCAAGTTTCAAAAGAGGACCAACCAAATTACATAATAAAGATTCTTGGTATTTCTTAAGTGTTAGTTTTTCCATATCCTTTCTTTGATAGCCCATACCCTGGCCTGATGTTACAACCCTTGTAAAGACCTTTGATCTTTGGTGTTGCATTGATTTACATTAGTGAAGAGTTGATGTGAAGAGCAAGCTTATGGGGTTTTATATTGCATATTATGATTTGAGTGAAACACTTTGCCCTTTAATGTGTGATCCCTTTGTGAGTGATATTCATGGTAGAGGATTTGAAGTGGAAGCTTTGGTTTGCATATACCTATCCGGGTTGAGTAAGTTGTATTGATATTGGTTATTTCACTCACTACACTTGAGAATGTTGTGTAAGGCTTGGTTAATTTGATTTTGAAAAATGTTTAATTCTCTTAAGTTTGGTGATCGTTTCTAGATTGCTTTGAGACTAATGTATGGAAGGTCTATTGTTTTCCTTGTCTTTTATTTTTATTTTGCTCGAGGACTAGCAAAAGCTTAGTTTGGGGGTATTTGATAGGTGCATTATTTATCATATTATCATATTAATTATCCCTAAGTTTTGTTAAGGAATTGGTCTTAAAAGAGCCTTATTACTTTCCTTTTCTCTGTTTCAGCTAATCTGCGCACTTATGACCTTTTTGGTGATGACTTGACTTTCAGGAGGAGTTTTGATGCAAGGTCAATTGGAGAAGTAATCTAAGAGGCTGAAGATCATTGTATTCTAATTTCATAATTTTCCATGAAGCCAAACGTTCCAGTTTTACAAATCAATCCCGCAGAAGTAACTTTCCCGTCAGAACTGCGCAGCTGTAGGAGAATGAATATTTGAAGGCTTTCCCGATTTTTCCTAGTGGTGTGCGATATATGCCTGGAAAGATAAGAGATCAAGCTACGTTTCCCATATTTTTACAGAATTTTCCAGAAGGGAAATCAACCCCAAATCCTGCATGCAAGTCAGATGCTGTGTTTCGCAAGTCAATAAGGATTCTTTCCTAGTTTCTCTCATTGATTAATTAGGAATTTGTTTTCTTTTAGGATAGTTTTTATCAGACTTTTGAGGGTTTTACTAGAATAAATAGAGGACCCTACGCTATCTAAAAAGGGGAACGGAATAGAGAGGATTCTTTGAAAGTGAAGGAGAAAAGTTTAGCGTGCTCTTACAATTCTTTTCCGGGTTCTGTCATCTTCCATGACTTCTTTTGTAATTTTTATTATGATTATGTGTAACTAAACTACTTTTCTAAGGTTTATGATGAAGCCATGACATGATTATTTCCGAAGTATCTTGTTGATTATTATTCGATTACATGCCATGTTTAGTTCTTAATCTTTGTGCTTAATCTATTCTAGTTTCGAATGTTCTTGTGGCCATATTTAGATAAATTTGAGAGGATAACCAATATCAATTAGGCTTATTGGAACTAAGATTAGGAAGAGTAGACAAACTAGTGAGGATGACCAATATCAAACTAGTCCTACTTGGTTGACATTATTCTTCAGTGCTTAATGGGTTTTTATGTGTTTAACTGTATACCTAACCAATAGGATATAGTATAGACACACGAGTTGATGCCTGACCAAGAATTCATATTTTAGAAAGAAAGAACAACCTTAAATATTGGCATGGTAATTGGATAGTAATTGGCTTGAAGAAAAGGCCTACTTGGTTGACATTATTCTTCAGTGCTTAATGGGTTTTTATGTGTTTAACTGTATACCTAACCAATAGGATATAGTATAGACACATGAGTTGATGCCTGACCAAGAATTCATATTTTAGAAAGAAAGAACAACCTTAAATATTGGCATGGTAATTGGATAGTAATTGGCTTGAAGAAAAGGGAATATGATTGTTATTTGTGGATTCATGACCTTAGGCTTTCATCACATTAATTTCTTTTAAACTTATATTCGTTGTGTGTTTTTGGTTATTCATATTCTTGGTTTAAATATAAGTTGGAATTTTAATTATTTTTCATAATCAATTAATTGGTCATTTGTTTCTTAGCTAAGTATCACATAATCAACTAGTTGAATTGGTATTAAGAGCAATCCCTGTGGGATCGACCTCGTATTTGTATATATTACTACAATTAATTCGTGCGCTTGCGAGTTTAATCTAGTATTTAGGTTGGTTTAAATTTACATCAGAGGATGTGGAGGATGGGTGGGAGTGGTTTTGGATTTGGGTTTGCAGGGAGGGACAACGAATGGGGAAGATGATGAAGGGGATGGGGTTTCGGCAGGGGGCGGGGGGTGTGGATTAATGGGGATTAATGGGTTTTGTTTTTTGGGGGGAAGGAATAATAGGCGGGGGTGGGTTGCAGGGATGTATTGCAGCTTTTGATTTTTTTTTTTTTTTTCTTTTTTAAAGATTAAGGTTTTTTTTAAAATTTTTTTTTGCCACATGTAATATATTTGGCAGCCACGTCAGCACTTAACGGATCAATGGATGGAAAATGTAACGGAGGTATTATTTTGAAATAAAATAGTACTTAAGGTATGAAAGTGAAATGTTTTGAAGATGTTGTAAGAAATTGAAATAGACTCCAAACCTGAGGTATGAAAGTGTAATTTACCCTTAATTTTCTATACTCTACCCTTTTGTTGGTTCCTTAATGATTTTCCACTGTGCTTATAGAATACCAAAAACTCTCTCCACATCTTTCGGTACGCATCTTGATGCAAGGTAAACCACATTTCATCGTCAGCCACAGGGTTCACAAATCGCTTGGACAAGATTCACCCACTTCGGATAGATGCCATTTGTTAGGTAATACCCCATATTGTAATAGAGCTCATTGATGTAGTAATTCAGTTGAGGTGATTTACCCTATGTTAGATTAGTAAAGAGGGGTCAACGCCCGAGTACTGAAATATCATTTTAGGCTTATGAGACTCCAAAGAAAGCATGCCATATCAATGTGACAAATGAAGGAACCGTCTAAAATCAGATACTAGGCAGAATCTCTTGCAAATAAAAATTTAACTGTGCATAGTAGACTAGTCAAATGAGCTAGTCAACTAGTTACAAGTTAGTCAGTGATAAAAAGTGCAGTTGTAGGAGCAAAACCTAACTGACCAATATGTTCAACTAATCAGAGACTACCCAGATTAGTTTCACGACAATAATCCCTAACCTTGAACACATTTACATATCAGTTTATTATGCAAACAACAATGACATAGCAGTTAAGAATTAAAGCATGCTGGATTGACTAGTCAAACTCACCAGTCAACTAAGTACAAATTCATCTCAATTAAACAAACACAAATCTACGAATCAAATTTAGTTCACTACAAGTTATCCTAGTCAACAACAATTCGGTTCTTGCTCATAATATGCAGTGTAAATTTTGAATTTAATTGTACTGACTAGTCAAACATACTAGTCAACAGAGTACAAATTGTTAGGTGCCCATAAACATATAATCCAAGCAAACTTATAAAGCTAAAACACAAATTGTTAGGTGCCCATAAACATATAATCCAAGCAAACTTATAAAGCTAAAACAAGACAGTGTGATCATCAGTTATGTTTTAGCCTTGATTCTTGAGTTATGTTTACTTGGTTAACAACGTGTCAATACTAGCAAACACTACAAAGTTTATCTCTAGCAATGGTTATTTGGTCATAAAGAATGTTATGTATAGTATTGAAAACAAGGAAGTTTTTGGTCGGAAAAAACCCACCTCTGGGTTAAAAAATCGAGGACTCTCCACTTAGTCCAATCCACTAGTATAATCAAGGTTCATACAAAGACCACACAAGCTGAATTCCCAAATCCCTATCTATGGAGCAGCTTTACCTTTGTGCAACCATGCCTTACACGAGATGGATTCCTTCGGTCTTCACAAGATGACAGCTCCTTCTGAACTCTTTACCTTGTGGCACCGAGGTCGACACACAAACTATACATATGATGATATGGCAATGATATCCAAATCTGGATTCGATGTCTAGTCAGATTCACCAGTCAAACACTTGAAAGATGAAACTGACAAGAATCCAAAAAACAAGTCAGTTCACTGATTTGAAACTTGGAAAAACTTGACCTAAAACATAAATCAAAATAAAAAAAATAGTGCTACCCTAATATGCAATGATGTGGGTATTTAGTGCATGAGTGTGATTTTGTGGCTAGGGTTTTCAAGTAAGAACAAAAGAGGTAGCTCAAAGCTAAAATCAACTCTTTTCTAAAAATGTAAAACTCTTAGCCAAAACAAATGAGCATATAAAACGAATTTAAGCAAACAATTTCAAAGATAGATTTAGAAATATTTGATGAAGAACATTACCCATAAAATCTGCTTGATGCTAGATTTGAGATGGAGATGAAAATAAAACTCTCAAAGACTTTTCAATCTCAAACCCCAATAACAAATGAACCCTAGAATGGCTTTATAAAGAGGGCTGAGTTTTAGACAAAGATGAGGGGATGAAAAGCCATGTGTCATGTGTAAAATCAATCTGGCAAGATCTAGGGCTAAAAATCCATTTTCGGGAAAAAGTGTCAGATGGCCCATATGGGCTAATTTGCATGCCTAGACAGCTGGATAACAGACAAAATTTCTAACTAGACAATTGCACTAAACAAAAGGAATTTGGAAAAATAAGCTTGATATGCAAATGCAAATGTATGATTCAAACCTTTTGTAGTGTATAAGGCTTGTGCTTTGACAAGTTCAATCCCAGTTGAAATTTCAGATCAGCATTGTATCCCAACTCTAAATTATGAGCATGTGTGGTAACATTTACAATTTTTGACAAAGGAAGTCAAACATTAAACCTAGTACTTAACACCGTCTCTAACAAAATAGTTAGCTTTCTCGATCTTCCACTAAATCCTCTTTGCCATCTGGTTGGACAATTCTTCCACTGCAAATGCATGCAATCTAATGACCCTATCATGCCTGGAAAGCCATATTCTTCAGCTTTGTGAAGGAGTCAAGCAAGGTACTTTTGATTTGGTTCACCGTGTTGGAGATGAAGGAGTCAAGGAGGTATGTATCTTTGTAAATCTGAACAGTTGTGTGAAAAAATTGAGCAAGACTCTCAAGGCCTGTAAACTCAGACATATGGGTTGACATGTTAGACATCATGAAGTAAACGCTCGAAAATGTGACGCCTCATCCAGAAACGACATCTGAAATCTTCTTTTGGGTGCACCGTGTTGGAGTTGAAGTAGTTGTTCATCAAAGTTTCACGTGCAACCTCTTTTTGTCGTGGTTTGTAAAAACGACCAACAATAGAGCTATTGCATTGAGGTTGTTGTTGAGTTTTCCTCACACGCCATGGTCGCGGTCATTACTGCCTTAAATGTTGTGTTGGCACCATGCCTCATCTTCTTCATCGAACTCCTCTTGTTCTCGTCTCCACTCCACCCATTTATCTTCCAATTTGGAATTGGATGAGGACCCCCAGTTGGAATTCGTTGCAAACTTCAATTAAAATGGCAAATTTTAGACAATGATAAGAGATATTGGAGAGGGCAGAGATGAAGGTGTGGGAGTTCTACCCCAATATCCAGTCAATTTATTAACATTAGAAGGTGACGATAAGAAGTGCAACATAGATGAGAATCCTATCTGAAATTTGGATAACCAATTACATCTAGACACATGTCACTCGAAAATCCTATCCGAAAAACTATTAAGATTACATAAAGATAAGAAATATGGACAATTTCTCATTTAGCGACACGTGTAATTCGAAAATCCTATCTGAAAAATTATTAAGATTATATAATTATTAGAAATCTGAAGGCTTATTCATTTAGCGACAAATGATACTCAAGATATGTCCGGATAATTTTATTTTAATATGGTAATTTAATTCAATTAACCAATAAGGTTAAAGAACAAACTTAAAAATAATAAACTATTGAAGGGCTATATTTTAGCCCCTTTGGTTGGAGATTGTATAAATATGGCCTTGCACTATTCATTTAAAAATAATTTCTTATAGAGCTATAATTCTAGATGAGACTATGTTTAGCCCATTCGATTGGAGATGACCTTATGTTCATAAGCGCTTCTATTAAATGTGCTTTTATTATACAAAAGTAGAAGTATTTATCAAAAAGCACTTAGAATTGCTTCTTCAAGAAGAAGCATATATTCTCAAAAGTGTTTTTAAATTTTTCTGTTAAATTGTAGCTAGCAGCGTTTTTTATTGTTAGAAAACACTTTTAACCATTCTTAAAAGTGTCATAGACATGCCCTTATATGTAGTTATTCTCTCATCCAAACATTAATTTATGAACTTTAAGTTGCCAATAACAGCATGATTCCACCAATACCAATTTTCATCAATCTATTCCACCGTTTTTATCGCATCTTAACATGGTTGCTTCTTTTAGAGTATTCGTTTGATTGGAACAATATATTGTGAGAATGGGGAGTATGTTGTTCCGCATCGAAAAGATAAGGAACTTTGCAAGGAATTATAAGGAGTAATCATTCCACTTGTTGCCAATTAATTTTAGGTTTCAACCTAATTTCTTTGATAGTATCATTGCAGATCAACATTAACCTCCAGAAGAGACCCTCTATCATTTATTCAATCTTGCTATCTTAAGGTCCTTATTTTAAGGACCTGACACACCCCGACCCCGAATGTCCACTTGGACTCTGAATCGAGCTGTGCTGGCCAACACCTGGAAGGTGATGAAGCCATAAAGTGTAGTGTAGTGGAATATGTGCATGAATTTAAACCTAAAAGTGCCTAAAAATAAGAGTGTGCTGGTGAGCGGGAATGAACCCATTTCACACGTGATGTCAGAGCCTAAGTAAAGTACAGTAGAGTGGATTGAGAATTATACCATCAAAGGTAGCCACCTATACCGATATTTGCCAAGAATCCTCGTCGATACGAAAACTCAGCTGCTAAAACCTGGAGAGGCGCAAAACAAGGGTGAGTGGGCCTAAAAATAAAGTTTTATAAAAACCTTTTTAAAAACGTTATAACCCCTCGCCGTAAAACAAGTATAGTTTCCAAAATATACATACTACGTATAGTATGAAAATACTTACCATAGCCTGCAAAATCATATAATGCCATACGTCGCAATATTGCGTAAATAAACACACAATAGCCAATATCATATAATCTCGCATAAACAAACATGTCATATCGAGTGCTCATCGACACATTTTGACACACGAGTTCATGCAGAGGTATTCTGACATGAACATGACTGGGTGTAATAATGATATACGCTCTAGTACTACAATCACGTGAAGACTGGAGCTATGTGCAGCACATACGAGTTGAAGTTACGTATGGCAACCTGTACGACAGGACCGTCACCTACAATGGAACCAAAGTGAGCGTACGGTGCAATGTGCACATACACGTGAAAGACTGGCCCTGGCTCGGCCAAGTACCAACACCAGTGCAGCAAACGATGAGCAAATACCATAAATATAATCATGTCACAACCATTCAACAATTCTAGTTAATATCATACTATTCATGACCATAAATATAATCAAGGCATCCCCTTATAGTAAGCTTACATGTGCATTCCGTAGGATTATTTCATCATTTCCCAACATTAAGGTATTTCTTATAAACGTTAATTTAATCATGGCAATCGCATAGAGAATTTATTAATGATTGTATATATGGAAACTAACCTATATATATATATATATATATATATATATATATATAAAGAAAAGACCAACTCACATATCATGTCTTTGAGTCGAAACCGCCTCGTAGCATCAACAGTCCTTGCAATGCATTTCGCCTAGAAACGAAACCATTTACGTAAATACGTAACGTACTAACATATAAACGCGTTTTCATACAAAATGCGGCTAATAAAGGAACTATCTTAAAATGGTCGAATTTCAGAAAACGGACGGCGGATTCGGAATCAGCGCGTCGAAATACGCTACGAAGGATCCCCATCATATTTTACAAAACGTCAACGGTTAACCCTAAATGTCAACCGAGACGCCCCAGTGATCAACTATGTTAAAACTTTGAAATTTCACCAAATGGATATCAAATACGAAATCGGGGCATCAAAATTAGCCTCAGATGGTCAGGTGGGGACTCGGCCCACGCGCCGCCTCACGTAGCGGCCGGCAGCCCCGGCTCGTCGGAAAAATCAACTATTTCCAAAAATTACCAAATTTCACAAAAATGAATATCTTAATGAGTAGAGCAAGTTTTATACTTGTGGACAAGTCCAATTTGGCCGGGAAGAGCTCCAATTTCCCTCGAACTCGCCAAAAACCCTAGAAATGGGTGGCTTCAATCCGTCAGCTCCGATGCTCCGCCGCCCCTACAATTGTTTGGGCTTTGTTCCAGGTCTTAAGTTGAGTGTTTTGGTTGTGGTGGTGGTGGTGGTCGACCTAGCTTTCCTGATTGGTGGATTTCAGCCGTGGCACCCTCGGAATCGACGAGTTCTGTTTTTCACGAATTCAAGGCTAAACTCAGTAAAAATTGGTTGGAAATTGAAGAGGGTAAGATAATGGTTCATTTGCAGGTGGTGGCGACGGACGGGAAAGTCGCTGGGTCGCGCGGGTCCGGTGGGGGAGAAACGGGTCAACCCGATTTGGGTTCCTTCCTGTTCTTCTTCTCTCATTTCCCTTATGTGCTATTTTCTGATTCGTCCCTTCCTTTTCTCATTCTCCCCTCCATTGGCCCAACCTCCCTCTTTTTTCCTCCTTTTCTCCCATTCTCTTCCGTCCATCTTCCCCTTTCCCTTTCGTCACTCCCGCTACCTCTTCTTCCTTCTTTTTTTTCTCTCTTTCCAATCTTCATCACAACTATCCACGTGGCTTAATCAGATTGCTCCAGAAAATCTGGAGCCTTCTAGAGTGAAGGTTAAATTTACTAAAATGCCCCTAACTTTAAACGTTAATAACTCTTTCGTTATAGCTCCAAATTACGTTCCGTTTACGCTCACACACTCATATCTTCGTGTACTACGCAAATACACTAAAAGAATAATTCATACGTCTCTCTAAACGATGGTCAACAGAAATCAAAATCCTTGCCTCTAGGGGCATTTTCGTCAATTCACTCAATCAAAATTTATGAAAAGGTAAAATGAGGGATGGGTTGTCACAACCTGTGAGAACCAAATGCATATTGGCCACAAGATTATAATAGTTTAGTTCGAAAGACTTTATTAAATTGTTAAATATTTTAAGTCTTTGGATCTAAACAAATATAATATTATGGCTAATATGTATTTGATCCTCATAAGTTTTCAAAATGAGGAGAAAAACTTGTGGAGGGCTCGGCTTGCCACTAGACTTTACTGAGTGACACTACTAACCACTCAAAATTTGCCATATGGTAAGTTTAAATAACTTTTTATTATTTTTTTATATTTAAATCACACGTAATGATTTTTTCCACTAATTAATATACACATGAGATTCATCTAATGGTTTATTTTGTTTTCCTATTTCTCGTCCCTCTCTTTTTTCTTCCCAAACTCTTTGCCGTACGCAATCTTCTTCGCCAAACCGTCTTTCCCTTCTTCATATCCAACTATCATGAAACGGAAAAAAAAGAAAAATCCAATAGAGATTTCATTGTGTGAAAAAAGTTATGTTCCTTTTTTTAATTATGAACAACATTTCGTTGAAATTTGTTATATATTAGAGAAGAAGTAATTGTTTGCTTCTTCGAATTTTGTATATGGGTTCTTTGTGATATCCAACACATACTCCATTGCAATTCCAATCCATTATTTCAAATTATATTTTCTTCTCAAATTTTCCGATGACTCAATCTTAGAGAGTGGCCAATATGTTCTCACCCTTTACACATAGAACTCTTTTCAATTATCACCAAGTTTGAAACACCCATGAACTAATGATGAGTTGGGTGGCGGAGAAAATTTGGTGCCTTGCAACTTATGACCGAGAGTTGTTGGGAAGGTGGAACGAAATTAACTTACGGCCGAGAGTTGTTGGAACAAGAAGCCTAGTTGAGGAAGAACGACTGCTACACGGTGAAGGGAGAGTATGAGAAGAAGAAAAAAAAAAGGGAAGAAAACAGAGAAACATATGGGTCATTACATGAATCTACCGTGTACTTTAATTAGAAGAAAAATTAGCTGTGATGATTTTAAAGATAAATACGTGGTAAAATATTACACTCAAGCTTTTCACGTGGCAAATTTAAAGTGGTTAATATTGTCATTCAGCAAAGTCTAGTGACAAGCAGAAACCCACACAAATTTTTCTCCAAAATGAGAACATAAAGAGAGCATAACTCTATTATTATTGTTATTATTATTATTATTATTATTAAGGAAGTGTTATTGGCACTCCAAAAATCTCATTCTATACTCCTCACAAGTGTATTTTTCTTTCCTAATATGGAAAGTTTGGAGTGTAGAATAAGATTTTTGGAATGCTAATAATAATTCCCTATTTGTTGCAGTCATATTTAGAATAGGAATGTGATTGTGTAAATCCTAGAGAATATGGGAAAATATCTTATATTCCTATTAGGAGTAGATTACCGATTAAATGTTGTAATCCTAAAGGGAAAGGTTTTTACCTATCCTACTACCATAAATAAAGGCACAATGGGATGAATCAAACACACCTCACAATTAAATCAATATCTCTTCTCTCTAACTATAGTCGGCCCCCTCTCTCTCTCTCTAAACCCTAGATTGTTCAATCAAATAGGCCCCCAACACGTTATCAGCACGCTCTTGCCAGAAGCTGAGGAACTGACGCATCGTATGAGGAGGCTATCATCTACCAAATTCAAAGGCTTATTTGTTTTCTGCTAATCAAGTACGCTTAAAATAAAAGAAGATATTTGAAACGTCCACAAAGCATGAAAACATTCCCCATGATGCATGAACCCCTCTATGTTTATATTTTCCTTATGATATATATATATATATATATATATATATATATATATTGTATATGTTTATATATTTGTCAGTATATATATTTGTTTCATGCATCGCACAATTAAATTGTTATGTGGAATATGTATAAAATTAAATTATAAGCAATTTTTGGGTTTCCTAAACCCTAAGGGATTCTTGAAAAAAAAAGGGGAATGGATATGATGCGGCACACCACTGCACCATCACTATGGACACAGCAACCAGGCCACAGCCTGGACTTCACCTCAGCAGGGCCTGAAGCCCCGAGCCCAAAACGCTGAAACCAGTCCTGTTTGGCTGGGTCCACTCACCCGTATGCCGCAACCTTATGGTTGATGGGCTTGTGCAGCAGCAAAGGGCTTGCAGCCCCGGCCTTCAGTTCACGCCAGCAAGCCGCAAAGCTTGCTGGGCCTTGCAACGCCCCGGCTCGCCTTACATGACAGCCAGCCCATTGTGGCTGGGCTTCCTCGCGCCAAACCCAAGGCCAGCTCATGCTGGGCCTTGTCATGTGCCCTCCCTTGGTCCAAAAATTGAAACCCAGTTGCAGTTGGGGTTTCTCCCTCACCCCGTGACCTGAAGTTCCCACCTGAGGCTCTTTTTGGGCCATGCCTTTTACTCAAAGCACCCAACACGAGCCCAATTATTTTTGGGGCTATATTTTTGACCCAATAATATTATTCTAATATTATTTAGCTTCTACAATCGACCCCGTATGGCCCAATTTATTGAATTAATTATAAGTATCCTGCAGTCTATTAATCTGATAATGAATCCAAAATTATAGACCTAAAAATCACTTTTGGACATTAAGGATTCAATAATTTATTTTTATACTTTGAACAGTAACATACTTTCATAGTAACGAAGCTCTCACACTTGAGTTCCCGAAAAACCTCAAATCCACTATATTCAAATTAGTATATTGCATTCTGTGTTTCTTGCATGAACCTCTCATTATGAACTAATTGTTCATAAAAACTAAATTGATCATGTAGTTTCAAATTTAGTGCCTTTGAAACTCGAAGTTTTCATTCAAAACGTACCACATGAAACATGTAGTTTTCATGCATAAATTAAACCAATACATGTATATAGAACATGTATGTTCTACGATATATGTCTATGGCTTACCATATGACTACTCACGTTTTTTCCCCTCCATTTTAGGGACATGTCGAACTTGAACAAGCTCGATTTCTCCGCTCTAGAAGTCTCTAGAAGAAACTATCTAAAGTGGGCTCAAGACGTGAAGCTCCATCTAACTGCAAAGGGCATTAGAGCCACCATCGAGGCACATGTCGCCGACAAACCTGTTGACGAAGCTCAAAAGGCTACTGTAATGATCTTCATTCAAAGCCACAGCCATCATGCACTGTAGACTGAGTATCTCGCTGAGGAGGACTCACACAACATCTGGCTTGCTCTGGCCAATCGTTTCGATCACCAAAAAGACATATACTTGCTTGAAGCAAGACACGACTGGCAGCATCTTCGCTTCCAGGACTTTAAGTCCGTGAATGAATACAACTTTAAAGTTTTTAGAATCTGTTCTTTAGTGAAATCCTGCAAAGTGGAACTCACCGAATCAGATCTCCTGGAGAAGACCTATTCGACCTTCCATGCCACCAATATTGTCCTGCAGCAATAATATATGGCACATAAATTCACCAAGTTTTCGGATTTGATCTCTGTTTTACTTCTTGCTGAAAAGCAGAACCAGCTTTTAATGAAGAATCATCAAGCTCGACCCACTGGCTCGAACGCCGCGCCTGAAGCGCATGCGATTAATTCTAGCGGTTATAAACGACGAAAGAACTGTCGTGGCCGTGGCAATGAGCGGCAAGCCCCACCATGGGCCTAAGGTTAACAGAGTGCCTCACCTAAGGGAAAAATTGTGACCCAGTAGCGTTCACCACTTGCCCTTAAGGCCCCAAACTTCAAGAACAAGGGCAAAGCTCACGTTCAGCCCGCTTCTACTGAATTGGACATGTGTTACCGCTGTGGATCAAAGGATCATTGGTCATGCATATACCGAGCTTCCCTTAAGGCTATTGCCAAGTATCATTCCCGTCGTGAGTCTAACTTTGCACATATGGATCATCCGGAAGATGCAACTACATCAATGGAGATATCGGATTTTCAAAAGGCGTCAGCGCCTATGGATGAATAAATTAGACATGTTTTTACGGCGTTTACCCCTAGTGGCCGAACCCACTAGGAGTGGCCGGCCCTACCCCCTATTTTGCTAGGTTTAATTTTGGACAATTTTTCTAAGTATTTGGAATAATTTGTTTGGTTATGGTTTGTTTTGAATTATGGATTATTATTTGAATGGATAATTTTCTCGAATTGCGTCTAGTGGGGAAATTAGTTGTCTGGCAGATAGTGCAACCACGCACACCATCTTGCGTGAACGACACTATTTTACTAACTTAATTCCCAAGAAAGCTCATTTGACAACTCTCTCAGGCCCATCTAACCTGATTGAACAATATGGAAAGCCACGTATCATGTTGTATAATGGTACAATCTTGACCATTAAGGAGGCACTTTATTCTCCACGTTCCGGAAGAACGTTGTTGAGTTTTAGAGATATTCGAGATAATAAATGTCATCTTGAAACCACTGAAGATAATGGTTCTGAATTTCTTTGTATCACTTCATAGGAATATGGCCAGAAGCATATTCACGAGAAGTTGGAACGTCTGCCGAGTGGGTTGTACATCACAACCATTCGCGGCATAGAAGCCCACAGTGTGGCCGACCCTATGCCTGAGTTCCAAGACACTTTGTTGCTTTGGCATGATCGTTTAGGACATCTTGGACGTGACATGATGCGCCGTATCCTCAAATCTTCTCACAGGCATAAGTTACATCCCAATGTTGGACTCCCGCCATGCAAAGCGTGTTCTTTAGGGAAGTTGAATACTCAACCCTCTCAAACAAAGATTATTCACGACCCGCCTAAATTTCTTCAAGGAATTCAAGGGGACATTTGTGGACCTATCCAACCAACCTGTAAACCATTTAGATACTTTATGGTGTTGCTTGATGCATCGACAAGATGGTCACATGTTTGCTTGTTGTCCACACGCAACGTTGCGTTTGCTAAACTCCTAGCTCAAATCATTAAGCTAAGGGCTCACCACCCTGATTATCCAATTAAGTCGATTCGACTGGATAACGCTGGAGAGTTTATGACACAAACTTTTGATGATTATTGCATGTCAGTAGGGATTGATGTGGAACATCATGTGCCCCATGTTCACACCCAAAACGACCTGGGAGAAGCTTTCATAAAGCACCTTCAAATGATAGCTCAGACTTTGGTTATGAGAACCAAACTGCCGATATTTTCCTGGGGCTATGCAATATTGCACGCAGCTATGTTGGTCTGCCTGAGGCCCACTGCTACCCAACCATATTCATCGTTACAGTTGGTCATTGGATACGAGCCTAACATCTCACATTTACGAGTGTTTGGGTACGCCATTTATGTGCCAATAGCGTCGTCGCTACGTACCAAAATGGGTCCTTAGAGAAAAATAGGAATCTATGTCGATTATGATTCGCCATCAATCGTTCGCTACTTAGAACCCTTGACAGAAGATCTTTTTACTACACGTTTTGCGGATTGTCACTTTGATGAGACAGTATTCCCGTCATTAGGGGAGATAAACATGCTAACGTTCTCGTAGAACGCTGCGAATTGTCGTGGTATGCTCCCACTGTGTCTCATTTAGATCCCTGCACTACCCAATTTGAAACTGAGGTGCGTCAAATTATAGATCTTCAGAGCATTGTTCAAAGCATGCCGGATGCTTTTAATGATCTAGCAAAGGTGACAAGATCACATATACCCATTGCAAACATACATGCAAGGATAGATGTATCCTGCGTACGTCAACAACCCGCCTGGGAAGGCCGAACCGTCCCTGAAGGTGGGGAGGCCACACCTTCCATGCGGCAAGGTACATTGGCGGCTAGCTAATCATCTGCTCCGACCCTGAAGCGTGGCAGACCCATTGGTTCAAAGGATTCACAACCTCGGAAGAGGAAAATGGCACCAACTAGTGACCCTAGTTTGAATCTGACCATCACTCACTCATCCGTTCCAACATATGAGGTTATTCTAGATTATGGTGATGCTTCAGACGAAACATGCTGACCTCTCGAGAATCGCGAAATTTCGATCCACTACGCAGTATTGGATGGGGTTTGGAATAGGAATGAGATGATCGTCGACGATGCATTCGCGTACTAAGTAGCTACTGACATCATACTTAGCGATGACATTGAATTACGTTCCGTCGATGAATGCCAACGTAGAACCAATTGGTCAAACTGGAAACAAGCAATCCAGGTAGAACTCGATTCGCTCGTGAAACGTAAAGTGTTTGGACCTATCGTTCCTACACCACCATAAGTGAAGCCCGTTGGCTACAAGTGGGTTTTCGTGAGGAAGCGTAATGAGAATAATGAAATATTGCAATACAAAGCACACCTCGTAGTGCAAGACTTCTCTCAACACTCTGGGATTGATTACGAGGAGACTTATTCCCCCGTAATGGACGTTATAACATTCTGCTACCTAATCAGTTTGGTAGTTTCCGAAAAATTGAATATGCAGCTTATGGACATGGTAACCGCGTATCTTCATGGGGATTTAGATACGGAAATTTACATGAAAGTTCCAGAAGGACTTCCATTGACTGGTTCAAATAGTTCTAGACCATGGAACACTCTCTCAATTAGGCTGAGGAGGTCACTCTACAGATTGAAACAATCTGGGCGGATGTGGTATAACCGTCTAGGTGAATATTTGACAAGTTAGGGTTATTTGAACAACGAATTATGCCCATGCGTGTTCATAAAGAAGTCACATTCCGGATTTGCAATCGTTGCAGTTTATGTCGATGACATGAACCTCATCAGGACTCCCGCAGAGCTTGAGGAAATTGCTGCACACTTGAAATCAGAATTTGAGATGAAGGATCTTAGGAAAACTCGATACTGTCTCGGCCTGGAGATCGAGCATTGTTCAGATGGAATCCTAGTACATCAATCGAACTACACCCAAAAGGTGTTGCGACGTTTTAACGAGGATAAAACGAAGCCTTCGAGTACACCCATGGTCGTTCGGACTCTAGATGCTAAACGAGATCCCTTCAGTCCAAAGGAGGATGAGGAAGAGATTTTGGAACTCGAAGTTCATTACCTAAGTGCAATTAGGGCTTTATTGTACTTGGCTCAATACACTAGACCCGACATCTCATTCGATGTGAATCTATTGGCTAGATACAGCAATGCGCCCACACGCAGACATTGGAATGGTGTTAAAGACATTTTTCGCTACCTACTACGGATTTGGGCTTGTTCTATACCCGCGAATCTCCGAGTGTTGCTGCCCCTTATAGTCTTCGGGTTGATTCTCGCCTTGTTGGTTACGCAAATGCTGGATATCTATCTGACCCACATAGGGCACGTTCTCAAATGGGCTATGTCTTTACCGTTGGAGACACCGCTATATCTTGGAGGTCTACCAAGCAAACGCTAGTTGCGACTTCGTCTAACCATGTTGAGATTCTCGCCATGCATGAAGCATCGCGTGAGTGCTTTTGGCTGAGAAAAGTCATGGAACATATTCGAAGCACTAGTTGTCTTACATCAGTCGTTGACCTTCCTACAACGATCTTTGAAGACAATGCAGCATGTATCGAGCGAAGAAAGGATACATCAAGGGAGACAACACCAAGCACATACCACCAAAGTTCTTTTACTCACACCAGCAACAGCAGGATCAGAACATTGAAGTCAAGCAAATCCGTTCCCAGGATAACCTGGCCGATCTCTTCACCAACTCATTGCCCAAGTCTACATTTCAGAAGCTCATATAAGGAATCGGTATGCGTAAATTATCTAAGTTAAATCACTTGTAGTTCTCTTATTTAGAAGTTATGTCTAACTCAGGGGGAGTATCTAGAAGCATACTCACATGATCTTAATGTACTCTTTTTCCTATGATTAGGAGCATTTTTCCCACTAGGTTTTTGCTACCTAACGAGGTTTTAACGAGGCACCCATCCTGGGATGATCATACTCCGTTGAGTTCACTATTTTCGTCCAGTTTAACGTTTGTTTTAGACATTATGCATACTTCTCACGTTTCTCCTTAGTCTATGGGTTTTCCCCATGCCTTGGGTTTTACCATAGCGAGGTTTTGTGAGTTTTACTACAAATGCATACTTCAATTAAATTTGAGACTCGCGATCACCCGTTATGCCGATGACTTCATCAACTATTCTACCTTATCTGCTGAAGATCTAATGCGATGGTTTGTTGAGTATTTACACACTCAAGGGGGAGTGTTGCAATCATATTTAGAATATGAATGTGATTGTGTAAATCGTAGAGAATATGGGAAAGTATCTTATATTCCTATTA
The DNA here is from genome assembly GCA_024362995.1 of Heteromeles arbutifolia. Classification (NCBI taxonomy): domain Eukaryota; kingdom Viridiplantae; phylum Streptophyta; class Magnoliopsida; order Rosales; family Rosaceae; genus Heteromeles; species Heteromeles arbutifolia. The sequence goes on from JANCRC010000019.1 coordinate 10,742,139, forward strand.
GGAGTAGATTACCTATTAAATGTTGTAATCCTAAAGGAAAATATTTTTACCTATCCTACCACTGTAAATAAAAGCACAACGGGATGAATCAAACATATCTCACAATTAAATCAATCTCTCTTCTCTCTAAACATGGCCGGCCTCCTCTCTCTCTCTCTAAACCCTAGATCGTTTAATCAAATAAGCTTACAACACTATTATTATTATTATTATTATTATTATTGTTTTCTTTTTGGGTCGAGATCCCTCCGTTCTCTATGATAATGCCCTGTGGTCACTTGTTGAGGCACATTATGGGTCATTAAGCACAGTGCGTCAACATCACCTCGTTTTCTCAACCTGCCTTTTTTAGGTGGAATAGAAGATTCTCCCTCTCTAAATATTTGCAAATTTACTGTCCAAATAATGCTCGATGTGTATGGGATTTATTGACGTATATACTTTTCATTTACATTATTGAAGTACTGGAGTATTTTCTGCTTATGATTTTGATAGGTGGAATTTCCAGTCACCCACCCCGCGAAGATATCAATCACCTGCCATTTTGCCATGGAAAACTTTAGTCAGATTTATAACAAGTTTGGTGCAAAAAACGAGAGAGATTTTGGATATTGCATTCACTTATAATGAGTTAAAGTTATTTTGTTTATTTTTCATCTTATAACAAAATATCAACTTCATTCACTTTTTAATTTTTTTAACACAAGCGATATTCCATATCACAAGAACATTGCTTTTGGACTTATCCAATTTTCCAAGTTAGGCAAATGAGAGACATGGCTTTTGGTTTTGGTAATTCATGAAACCTATGCAGCTTGATTTATTTACTGTGAATTGGGATTGGTATTTGGTTTTATTAATTTGAGATAGTTTTCCCGATTCTTTTTTTTTTTTTTTTTCAACAAAAGTCTTCTCAATTATTACGGGTTAAGATTTTTTTGTTCAATCCACTATGTTTCGAGTTCAAACTCCTTTTAATGTAGATTAATGTCGAATATTGTTTGTATAAAAAAATGAGATTGCATTGATGATTCTTTAAGAAGAAATAAGCTACAACTTGCAAGTCCCTAAATACAGTACCAAAAGTTTTTTTATTTTTTATTTTTCTTTCTGTTTTTAGTGCCTGTGTTTTCTTTCTTCTTGAATTACCAAATAACTATACATATAGTTTGACAACTTTTACTTTCCTTAAAGGACTCATAGCTCATTTGGTGCCTCCCTTTATTTGGTCGATGCAATAGAGCCTTGGGAACTTGAAGTACAATTGCATTTGCGATTTTTTTTTTGGGGTCAAACATTTGCGATGTGTGTTGTAGTACTGACGTGACGCCATAAGATATTTTCAAGAAAATTTTCTTTATATTCCATATAAAAGAACAATAATGCAATAAAATCCAAATAGTAAAAATCCATATATTTTCAAGACTGTCTTAGATTCGTACCTGGAGTACTGTTCTTTCGGTTGTTTAACAGGAAAAAGAAAAAACTAAAATATACTCTATCGCTGCTGTTGAGTAACTATTATTGGAATTATGGTAAAAATACAACCCAAGAAAAACATACTGTGAAATTTGGTACTACACATCTTCTTCTTCTTCTTCTTTTTTTTTTTTTGGGGTTAAACAACTGGTACTACATTTCACATATTTTTTATTAATAGAATTGATGTTCCTAAGTACAAATTCATATAACTGGCAACATAAGACAATATGGTAAGAGAACATTATTCTGGAAAGGGCATTAGTTTAGGGTTTAGGGTACGTGCCTCACATGCGGTTGTTGATCAAGAACTGATCATACCAAATCAGTTTTATTATTCGCTAAAAGAAACACATAAAATGGTCTGCTGAGAGGGCATTACTACACAAACTGACCGACAAAGGATTCCAATTTCTATGACTTTAGACGAAAATATGATGTGTCACCAGAGGTACATAACTCGTGTTTACATCATTCATAATGACATACAATAGGATATACATTTGATTGTATGGCATGTTCTCTTCTTTTAGATTCAAAAGAATTAGCATTCTCGAATCACATTAACATGATAGAAAGACCAGCTTTTTCTACATCTGCTGCCTCAGAAATTCCAATTGGAGTAAAAAGTCTATGTCCAAACAAACACATTCCCACTAGAAATTTCAACTCAGCGATGTGTTTATGTGGTTGAAAGAAAAGAATCGTACGGGTTGGGTGGCCTACAAAAGACATTTAGTCACACTAAATCAATCAAGCAAAGAAAACCCAATATCATAGACAACAAAATATTGAATCCAGTGTGCAAAATATGCCTAATTAGGATGATGATTATGATGGTATGGGCAGGGCACATGCTGTGTTGGTTAGATACATTTTTTTGTGATATGATACATAAAAATGATATGATAGGGGAACAAAGAAATGTTGCTACATGCACAGAGGACACATGAGTAGCTGTAGGGGCCTTTGTTAGTGCTTCAATGAGTTGTTTCCCAACTGGAAGTCTGGTGATCTCCAATGGAGAGGAAATTGTTCATTGTTTGGTACTTGAGAAACAAGGATTTGATTGGTGGTGGTTGGTTTCTTTTGGATCCTAAACCATAATTCATAACTTACTATTCTTTGTAATATTTATATTTTCATTAAACTATACACTAAAAGAAGTTTTGATGGGGTTGAACGGCATCCTACTTTAGGTGCCCCACTTTTGTTTAAATTTTGGTTTGATGGTCTGAATTTCGATCATTGAAATCTGTCATAATTTTATGGAAAGTACTTCTATGCATGTGCATGTTATAGTTTTTGTTATGTTCGTGAAAGTAAGAAGAGGAAGAGGAAGAGAAAGACCACAGAAAAAGGGGTATTTCCAGTAAGGAAGACCAAGGACAAAGGGTCATATCAATGCCATTATACATTCAATTACTAGTAGTGCAAATCTCGGTCCTTAATATTAGTATAACTTCTTACTGTAATCTTTGATATTGAAATCAATAGAAGTGATCCCTAATTTATACACCGTAAAACATTTGGTCATTTCGTAAAAAATATGGCAATATCCTCTTTAAGTGGAGGGGTGGGTTTAACAAAAATACCCTTAAAAAGATGGTCACACGTAGTCGTTCACGTGACAAGTTAACGAGGATATTGACAAATTTTTCATGGAATGACCAAAATGATTTACGGTGGACAAATTTAGGGATCACTTCTAACGATTTTCATTATCAGACACCAAAGTGAAGAGTTGTATGCCAATTTCAGAAACCATTTTGGCAAAAGTAACGCTTGTAGCCAATTGGTACGCCTTTTTCATTTTGATGACTTCTAATATCCTGAAATTATTGATTAAACATACATGATCTAGCAGACGGACCAATTGCCACCAAAAGTCAGTCCTCTTTGCCAACCTGTTAATTTTGTGTGGGAGGGAGCGTATTAGTATCCCGAATCTCTTCTCTGTACTATAAAGAATGGCAGAATTCTAGCATGACCAGTGAACATTATGTAAAGGGAAATCTGAAGAAGTATCATAACTTATTTTCAATGAAATTATGGATGCAGACAATAAGCCGGCCAGTCCTGCTGAAAGAAATTTCAGTTAGAAAGGAAATGTAAAAAAGTCGATTTTGGCATGTTTACAACGCCATTTTTTGTGTGGGTGCTTATAGCTTCAATGGTAAAAAGTTAATCCCTATATCGAAAAGTTTGGTTATTGTCTTCCTCTTCTTCTGTTTGTACAAGCGATATTATGGAAGAAGAAAATTAAACTTAAGACTTCGAGGACATGAATAAATATTCTTAACCAACTAAGCTACAAATTTCTTATATCTTTTTCATCTTCTTCTTTAAATGAAAAAAAAAGAAAAAAGAAATGGCTAGTTTTCCTCACATAACCACCAAACAACTTCAAAAGCGTGAGTGATGTAAATTTTCTTAACCTTTTGACCTACAAGCATTTTGCTATCTGATGTAAAATTGGAGGGGCATTATTGTTGTTATTGAATTTGTAAGGCCTATGAGGATGCCCAAACTAGAGCTCAAATATTAATTCAAGTTGCTATTTAATACTCCCTCAATGTTTTGGGCATTTTTTTTTCGTTAGTCGCTCTTAATTAATAATTCAGCATCACCTCCGTCTCTATAACAAGGAAGTTTGGTTCCAAAAAAGTAGATAAACTTCACTTCAGATAAATGTGTGTACAGTTTTCTCTATATTTGTTCAATATATATCCATGCAAACAAATTATGATATCGGATAATAGTTTAAAGAGACCACATTTTCTGCAATTTGCTTGTAACTTTAGTGGTAAAACATTTTACCTTCAAGAGAAACTTACTTGCCACAATTTCATATTTATTTTTCTCATTGCTCTTTTTTAATTTGGTTGGCATTTCTATTTATCTATTTACGTGAGATGCAACTTATGACGCAAGGTGTACAACGAGAATAGGAGTTGGTCTTGTGTGTGACCAACTGCAGCATTCGACCTTCTTCATGTAATCGGTGACGCTATATGATTAACATCTTTTGAATAACTAGGGCAATTTTTGAACACGTGTGTCAATGGACTGGCGACGTCATTCGTTAGTTTAAAGAGAGAATTTATTCTGAGTTAGAGATGTTAGCCGCGCGATCTACATGGTCCACAGGTATGGACAGTAGATTTTCTAGGCATGAAGAAGTTATTTTCACTTTCACTGTCACCTTCACAGCCACACAAAGAATTTCACTCTTGTCCAAAATCAAAAGAAATTTAGCTTTTGTCTGTCCAAGAAAAAAAAAAAGTAAATAAAACTAGGGGCTTTTGGATCTAGGTCCAAAAATATAGGTAGTTTTTGGGATTGAGTCAAGTTATCCAATTACATATTTTGATATCAATTTTGCCCCTTTAGATAAAAAATTTTAATTTTTTTAATTTTTTATCATTTATTCAGTTTTTAAATTTTGAATATTTAAATACTCAAACTAAAATATTATCTAGTAACTACCTACTATTTATGAAGAAAACAAAACCGATATAATCTAGTAATGTATAGGAAGAAAAATGCTTTATACCTACAAAGCAGATATAATCTACCTGCAAAACAAAAATAAACTACCTATTGTATTGGAAGAAAAATGATGGGAACCTACATGGCGGAACATAGAAATATAAATATGATATAATATACCTCCATCAAAAGATCGAATTTGGAGGGAAGAACACAAAAATATCACCCATGAAAAGAAGAGACAAAAAAGAGGAGGATTGATAGAGGGAATTGTTTGGAAGAAGGAAAAAAGGACAGATGAAGGTGATTATATGGCTATAACTAATCCTACAATTAAGGGATTAGTTAAACCACAAATAATCCCATAATTAAGAAATTTTGTGTATTTACTACAATTCGTAAGCCTAAGGGGTAAATATGGTACAAACCATTAATAAGAATACGTGGAATCTCAATTATTGGACTTATTTCAATGAAGTTGACTAATCCTACTAATGGCTCACAAAATTGGATCTATATCAAGTTATCCCATAAAACTAAACTAGTAACTTCATAAACCATCTGAGATACAAGTACAGCCGACGGACTAATTCTTGGTATTTTCACTATTTTCTTATTGTTCTTGTCTCCAACTTTTGTTTTGTAATCACTTGGCACTTCTTACTAGCATCATTAGATACCAAACATACCGTGCATAAAACTTCTTGTAATTGCTCATTAAGTTAAATGAATTAAAAAATTAATTAATTAATAGATAATAGATTCATTACACCTTCCCATACAACTTGGAAATGTGCTCCCACGCTCCTTGCCTCCCGAAAGACAAACAAAATCGATTTGCAGTTTAGTAGATACTAATTAAGTTGCACATAAAGATGATATCCATTGCAGTCCACTTTTAGAAAGTTCAAATATATCCTAGATTTAAAGGAAAGGAAAAGGGCAATTTACAAGTTGGCCTATTTAAATCCCTTAGTGCAAATGTAGAGGGAACTAGTTAGGTGCTTTTTTTTTTTTTTTTTTTTTTTGTAAAGTGCTATTCACATACTCATTTTTACCACACACACACCCTTGTTAACTTTTGGCCATTGATCTTCTTCAATTCATTCAATCTGACGGTCGAAAATTGAGAGAGGTGTGTGAGAAGTAAAAATGAGTGTGTGTATAGCACTATCTTTTTTTTATCTGACCACCACATAAAGTTCATTTCAGGTTTTCTTGTGAGCCACTAGTACTACGTTTAATAGTATATTCACTAGTAAATAAGAGGTCTTAAAGTTTGACTTTTATAAAAGACAAATTTTTATACCAAATTAGCTCAATCCTTACTCAATATCGTTGTATGAAAATAATTGCCTCCTCTGAATGTTTGGTTAACATTTAAAGTCTAAGCTTATGACATAAACGTATAACGAAGCCCCTTTATTGGGGAGGGATCCCCATTATTGGAAGAAAAAAAATAGGGATTAGTTATGGAGCTCATTTCACATCGAACTTCAACGATCTGAAACGTCTATGTTGTAAATCTCGATTCATAGATCATCCTTGCAAAAATTCAATTCAATTTAAAACCATTTGCATCAATTCTCACGATGAAATATCAATGTTTCGTAGACCATAGTGTTCATCAATTTCTTTGAACTTAATAAGATGCCTCAAATATTTCCAATTTGGCTAATACTTTGCAAGGATGATCTATGAGGTGCAACTTGAAAAATAGACGGCTCGGATTGTTGGAATTTTATGTCGTTTGGGCCCCACAACTTATCCTCATTTTCTTAAAAAAAATGGGGATTCCTTCTCTTAAAGATTATGTACGTATAGCATGGCATTTAAATACTGAAACAATTTAGAAGTAATTTGATAACTATTTTTATTTTTATTTTTGTTTTTGCTTTTTTGAAGGTTGAAGATTTGTTTAGTAACTATTCTTAGTTCGAAAACTAAAAACCAAAAACTTAAATACATTTTTTTAGTTAAAACAATTTGGCTTGGTAAAAAAAATGAAAACAGAAAAAAAAAATTGAAAATTAAAATGGTTATCAAACATATGTATTCTTAATTATTTTAATTCATAGTCATATGAGCGACATGACCTAAACTCAAAATCCTTGAAAAACATATGAATCTACTACCAAAATATTTCCGCAAACGTTTATGTATTACATACTATTCAAATTTCCTGTACCCCATGTGTAAAGATTTTGTAACTTCAGTAGGAAAATATATCTTCACACGGTTTTTTTTTTCTTTCTAATAAATGATAGAATATCTACATTAAACTATGAGGTGAGAATGGTGATTCGAATATGAGATCAGTAAGTAACTTTTATAACTGTTCTAGTTTTCCATATAAAAACGACAGAAGAAAACTTGCAGCATGTTATTTCATGTAGTACGTAACAATTATGGTTCGATTTGGAATGCACCACAATACGTACGTAGCCTGTTATAATTGATGTATGTGGTAATTTGATGACATGACACTACAATTTCATAAACTAATTAACCCTTGTGCTAAGGCGCTCTAGATCTCCTCTCCTATTAACACATGACCTGGTGGATCCTCACACCCATCGCCCTCAACAACTCCCACAAGCTTCCAAAATTATTTAGACCAATAATTATAATAAAATGTCATATGTTATAGATGGATGTGCAAAACAAGCATTTTTTCCCCATGTCAATCAGCTTAAAAAAAAAAAACCCTATCAAAGCACGAAGAAATTAGAAAGAAAAAATATTAAAGTCGATGTGAAAATGTACTTTGAGCGTTCCCCTTCCATGTGATATAGTTTAGAAGGAGTTTTGTTTGTTTTAAGATCTCATGCATGGGTGAAGCGACTTGTGATTAGGACTATCTTAACTTAAGCTCGAGCGGGGCCACAGCAAATGGGGTATGAAGACACCCTTAATACAGACACATGGGTAAGAGATACCATAGATGGTTTTGGTCTCACAAAGAGAAGACACCATTATTTTTAGGATTGAGTGCTTGTGATTTGATTTGCTTCCAATCTATCATATTAACTTGAATTAGGAGTGGGCATGGTACTGCTTGATTTGGAATCAGTGAGACGTCATGTATAGTTGGTGTTAGTGGCAAAGTCAGAAATCGAACTTAGCAGGGGCCTCTAAGCAATATGAAAGAAATTGGACAAAAAATAATATAACTAATGCGAAAAAATTCATTTTTGTAGTGGAATGGAAAATTTTAATCAAAAGAGAAGAATGGAGTCGTGAAAAAAAAAGATTGAGATAATTATATCATAAGCACCGAACTTCTTTATAAGTTCTTACATTGAAATTGAACAAAAATTACTACACCGAACTGATAAAAAATTCTTCCTCTATGCCATATATGTGTGGTTTCATGTTCAACAAATCATGCAAAAGGGTGACTAACTAAGGAAGACTAGTTGATATAAGGATTTGGTTTCATAACAATACTACTGTAAAACACATTTTTTTAGTTAATTAGAGAAATATAATAGAGCTAGCTAGGAGGAAAAGTACATAAGTCAAAGAATACAAAGTATCCAACCAAAAGCACACAAATAGAAACTAAAAGTGAAGAAACTTCAGGATAGGCCCGAGCCTCTCCTAGTCCTTAAGTGGCTCCGCCTAGACCTGGCAGTTTCTGACACGACACGAAAACGACATGAAAATAACGGGTTTCGGGTCAACACGATAACTAATCGGGTCATTATCGGGTGACACGTTAATAACGGATTCTTAACGGGTATACACGCGGGTAACACATGACACACCCCGCATCGTAACGAATTTAGGTTCGAATGATGCGGGGTGTGTCAGTTGGTATCAGAGCCAGGTTTCGATCCTGGGACACCAACTATGACCTGTACGGCACTACACTGCACATAAGTCGGAACTACCTCTAGCGGTCTATACAACTAGCATCTACTTGGATCCAAGGTGAGCGTGTGATGAGGGTGAATTGGATATTGAGCTCTAGAATCGGCCGTACAGGACCACTGCAGGGTCTCCGGTTGATTTATTATTTCACCTGATTTATATTGATGCTTCCATATTATGTTTTTGGCGCATGGCATGGCATATTTTCTGAAAAGTGATAAAGAATGGTGTTTTGAGATTTTTGAAGCTATATATATTTATATATGCTATTTTCTGGGAAAGTATACAGGTTTTACAGCGAGGGGTTAGAACTTTGATAAAGGAAAGATTTGAAAAGACTTGTTTTACTGACCCACTCAACTTTGTTTTGCGCCCCTCCAGGTTCGAGATAGCAGAGCTTTGGTGGCCACGAGGAATCCAACGGTGTTCTGACAGAATTCACAATTGTATTTTTTTTAAGCTTCCGAACTGTGTAAATGGTTACGTCACTCTCACGTGACGGCTAGCATGCCCTCCTTCGGGACGGGGTGTGTCAACACATGGTTAACCCGTTTCGACCTGTTAAGAAAAAAATTATTTTGATAATTTTAAAGTTTAATTACTAAAAGATTTATTATAAAATACAATAGCCATATTAATATATATAATATATTCTATATTAAATATATAGTTTTGTATTATTATTCTATATAAGTTAAAAAAAAAAAGTTTTAGTCATTATTTATTTTTATTATGAGAGTTCCTTATTATCATTACTAGGATAAATTTTACTTAACAAGTTGTTGTCTAAAATTAAAATAAACTAGTATAGTATTTGTATAGGCAAGAACTTAGAAGACATACATACAAGTACGAAAAATGTGAAAGAATATATAAACACTCGTGATTCATCATTATTCCTCCACAAGTAGATAATGGTTACACTTATATTATTGTTTAGATTTTTAAAGTCCTCCAAACCCTCATGAATAATGTTTTTTACTTGAGGGCAAAATTAATAAAATTAATAATAATTATTGTAGAAGCGTAAAAAATGAAAAAAAAATATACAATCACTCATAGTGACAAGCTTTACAACTTTCATGAAGGGGTCAGCTTCGAAATCCAACACTATAATCCATAAACCTTAAATTTATATTTAACCGTCGATTGTCATTTACGTTTTATTCTTCTTACTGAATTTCATTTTTAAAATTTTCTTTCTTGAAAACATGATCATCTAGCAGATGTAAGAAGATGAACGGTTCAGATCTTTGATATCACGTTTCGATATTTTCGGTTAACTAAAATATGAGTCGATGTCATATAGTTTGTAGAAACTTTATAAACATCAAGCAATATTTTCACTAACCGTAAAACTATGAATATAATATCAACGATCCAAACGTTCATCTTCTTGCATCCTCTAATAGATCATGTTTTCAAAAAAGAAAATCTGAAAAAACAAAATTTGATGAGAACAATGAAGCGTAAATGTAAACAACAATCAACGGTTAAATTTTGATCTATGATTTATATGATTATAGTGGCGAATTTCGAAGTTAAGCTCTTCATGAAAGTTGTAAAGCTTGTCATTACGAGCGTTTATATATTTTTTCTATATTTTTTACACTTCTACATTAATTAAAAAACTATTAAAGATTTTACTTAAACAACAACCGTAAGATAAATGAGAGTAAATATGTACCATTGGATTCTATTTCACTTATATTATTAGAACTTTTTTGGACGAAAAACCCCCTTCTCTATTCCAATATCTTACAAATTTTCCATTTGATCAATTTAGGTAAGCAAAAATATACTTAAAAGAAAAATGCGTTTTTATGTTTTGGATGTGACAATATGGTATGTATATACTTATTTAGTATTATGTTTTTCATTTGATTATTTATTGGTTTAAAATATATTTTCCTTAACGGGTAACGGGTCGGGTCATATTACCTGTTAATATTATCGGGTCGATTTCAGGTCGGGTCATTTTACTCGTTTATTTTAACGGGTGTTACACGACGCGACCCGTTAAGATATCGGGTATGACACGAAAACGACACGACACGAATGTCAGGTCTAGCTCCGCCACTGGTTGGTTCAAACTTGTAGCATATTAGAAACCCTAACTACTAGAAAAATTGAGAAAAAGTCTTCGGCCATCGATCTGTGGTTTTGGTTTTAGGATTGACCGCATTCTCTTTTGATCTCTTTCCTCTTTACTTCTTCTATGTTTTAACAATTTTCATCAAGATATTGGTTGTGATCGCTCTTTTGCTCTGGCGAAGCCTTTTATGTGTGTGTGTGTGCGCGCGCGCACGTTTTTTTTCCGGTGTGGTTTGTGTGGTTGAAAAAAAGCTATGAGAAGGAAGCTTAATGTTTATTAGAGGTGACTCGTACCAGAGCTTATATGCCATTGATTACATAATAATTAAACGATTGTGCAACTCAGTGCCTTTACGGTAGTTCTTCAGCATGCAAGGTTTAGTTATCCTCATGAATTGATTGTATTTTTCATGGATGAGTTATCCATGGAGTTGGATGTTTCTTTTGACATGTGTGGCCAATGACGAAGTCAAGAATTGTGGAGTGAATTCTGTGATAATTTATCAATACAAACAAGTTACAATTATTCCGGCGAGGTTTCATGTCATGAAAACCTTGCATAATAGGTTCATTATCAATAAAAGCAAAAACATCTCTCTCAATGTAAACAATCAAGTTATCACTCAACCATTGATCTCCCATTTTCTTACGCAATGGTGTTTTGACAATATTCATAGCGCAAAACGCTCTCCACCAAAGCGATTGCAACTGGTAACATCAAAGCCAATGTAAGAAGCTTATAGACTAACTTGTAGCTTTCACACCTCCTAGTCTTCACCAATTCCTTGAAATATCACTAATTTCTTTTAATGATGAAAACTCACCATGCATCTTCATATCATGAGTATAATTATCTCCACAAGATCGAAATCTTGAGAATACAATTGGGCAAAACGAATTAATCTTTGTTGGTCACAAGATGCAAAATTATTCACCAAACTCTAACATGCCAAAAGATTATCAGCAACAGAGATGTTTGGTATGGTGCTTTTCTTTAAGTACAATAAACGCCCATTGCACTTAGATATGGAACTTCATGATCCATAACCTTTTTAGGGTGTGTAATTCGATTGGTGGACCAAAATGCTGTCAGAACTATGCTTGAGCTTCAAGTCCAGACGAAAATAAGTTTTCCTATGATCTATTATCCTAAATTCCGACTTTAAGTGCGAGGCAGTTTTCTCAAGCTCTTCAAGAGTAAGTGAGATTTAAGTCATCGACATAGATTGTAACTCTAGAAATTTTGGATTGTACACACAAGGGCATAGTACCCATTATTGGTCAAATATTCACTTAGACAAGTATACCACATCCGCTCGGATTGATTTAATCCGTAAAGTGAATATAATCAAATCAAGAGGGTGTTATGTGATCTAGAATTATTTGAATCAGTCCATGTAAGTCCTTCAAAAACTTCCATGTAGATTTCATATCTTGATCCCGTTAGATACGTTACAATCATGTTTATAAGATACAATCAATCCAAGGCGTATGAAAGAAGCCTTGTGCCATAGGCTTCGTTATATCGCACTATTTCATTCATTTTATGATGCTTTTTTTAGTTAAATGGTGTTGAAACTACTGGCTCAAACACTTTTAGCTTCATCATGGAATCTAATTCGACGTGGATTATTTCTTTCTAGTTGGTCAATCAGTTCTATGTCAATTACATCAATAGAATGCGGTTCGATATCTTCATTTTCACTATTTCGAGTTGTTACCACATTCGTGAATATCATCGATGATAATCTCATTCAATTCCATAACTCATCCATGCATGCATAATAGACTGAAAACTTTAGGTTTCGGTTACTCCGGATTAATTTTATGAGGTTGAATGCTTGAAATAGGGAACGAGGAAGGGATTCATTTATTCCATGTTAATTTACTTCTGGGGAGGTGAATCCTTCGAATCTAGTGACATGTCTCCATTCAGGCTAATGACAGATAATTGGCTAGCCACTAGTGTACTAGGCCGGCCTAGTAGTACGATGTAACGATCTTCTGGGGGTCACTAGTTTCACACTAGGAGTAGCTGGTCATTCGGAGACGATTTTGCCACACCAGTTAGGTGCGTCTATCCTTACAGGCACATTTACAGTTATATATGTGATCTCGTCACTTTCGCTAGATTAAAGAAAGCATTTGGTTACACTCTGATGATATAGAATATGGGGATGACGTACACGATAATTCGCGCCATTGTTCAGAAACGTTGATGTTCTTATCTCCCCCTAGCGGTAGTAAGATTGTCTCATAAAAAGTGACACTTCGCAAACTAGTGGAAAATGGATCGCTTGGCAAGGGCTCTAAAGTGCTCTAAGGAGAATCATGATCGACAATGATTCACATCCTTCTGTGATGATCCATTGATACATTGCGGTGGCACAATATGGCACATAAGGTGCACACCCAAAACATGTACTTACAAAACGTCAGGTTCGTACCCAATTACCCATGGCAATGCCCAAAAAGAATTGAGTGGCAATAGACCTCAACTTGACCAACATACATGCATGCAAGATTGCATAGCCTTAAGTAGAAAGCTTAGTACACATCACCAAGGTCGTGTTCGTTTAAAAGGCATTTTATGAACCCTTTTGCAAGACCAATTAGGTGTGAATGTAGGGATTTGAATGTAGTCAATTAGACATGGCTTAATCATGAATAAGATATGATTAATTATTAATTATATTGGATCAATTATTTAAGCCAATTGGACATAGCTTTAATTCAATACATTTTGGGCTTTATTTAATTAAAAAGGGTCAAAGTCAAAAGCCCAAAGTGGGCACGTGATTGAGATTGATGTATAGGACAAAGCCCATGGCATCAAAGCCTAATGAGGGGCGATTAAAGGGGTGCGACAAGGGGTCTATATATACCCCTTGTGTTTCTTTCATAACCCTAATGCAAAGATTATTCAGTTTTATCCCTTATAAAAAAGAGAAAAAATAAACCAAAGCCAAAACATCTTATGTGTTGCCAAAACATTATTGATCCAAGTAAGATATTGGTTTAAATCAATCACTCTATCAATCGTGGTTAGATTTATCAGTGTGGTTACTCTAAGAGGCTCAACATTGGGGAAGCTTCACGTGATCAATCATGATGAAGAAGATCGAAAGCATGAGGATGATCCAACAAAGCGGCACGTGGTGGCTAAGTATTCAAGTAAGTTAATCTTTTAATTCTTGTTCTTTGTTGAGTTATCAATTACAATCAAGATATAATTGATATATTCTATGTTATTTATTTATTTATTCATTGTTGCATATTTAACTATTCGAATTAAATTTATTCAAATAATATGCCCAAACCCAACATTATGCACTCCTACCAAGAGACTTGTGAGTGCAATTATTGTGCCTACCGAGAACTGACGACAACAACCGTCATTTCTAGATCATGATGTGACTACTTCTTAAGTTGTACAGACTCAAGGGAGAGTATTGTAAGTAGTATTATTTTAGGAATGTGATTGCATAAACTTAGAGTAGGAATCCCAATACGATTTGAAGATCAAATCCTCATAGGCTTTGTATTACTTGTAAAACAAGAAAGTTCATCTTAATTAGTATAAATAAAGGCACAAAGCCATCATGTGAAACAACAATTCTCACATATACCTAAGCCATTTTCTCTGCCATCCGTCTCTCTCTCACCCACACTTATAGTTTAGTTTACAACAAAATACAGTAATTTTGTAAAAAGAAAATCGAAACACATTTGTGTCACATTCAATTGTCACACTTAATATCATACCAACTTTTATTTTCATGGAGTCAACCGTCTAAAGTAATTTTTTGTAAAAGGTTATGAAATCTTTGAATCATGGATGTCATTATTCTCTCCTTTTTTCGGTCAAGTGGAGGTCATTATTCCTATGTTCTTCGGCAACCTAGTTTTGCGACCTTTATCACTTTTCACATAGGCGCGCACCTAATGTGGTCAAAAGTAAAAGCAAACGGCGTATTGATTATAGTTGATTATTTAGTTACATCCAACTTAATTTGCAGTCAAATTGATGTGATAGCATGGTGGTATCTATGTAGCGACCATGCAAACCAAATATTAACAAGCTAACAACAACCATAATTTATTTTATAAAGTATTATGGAATACTGCAAATTTTTGCGCCTAACAAAGCCTTTTTGCGATGGCTTATATATTTGGTACAATTCTTTTTTATTGAAAGTGATATTTTACACTAATTTATAATAATTGAGAAGAAGAAAAGTTTGAACTTGGAACGGAAGAAGGTCAAGAAGAAAACCCTATTCATTAAGATAATTCAACACTTGCACGTATGCTACAATTTTAAAATCTATATGTGCATTAACTTTTAAATTATGTTTGGTTTATCAAACTTGTTATTAAATGATGTGGCAGTGTAATCATACATAATGAGATTCAGATTGTTTGAACAACTGAAATGTTACAACATTCTTACCTGTGCAACTATTTTGTTTTAAGTTATCTTTTCTTACACTATAGATAGTGGAAAAGGAAGGGAAGAGAAAAGAAATAAAGAAGAATGAAGGATGGTGCAAGAATGTGAAATGAAACACAAAAAATAAAAACCAAAAACTAAAAGTTCTTTTACTTAAGTTCTCTTCTTCTTCATAATCCCCTTCATTTCTCCCTCATCCCTCCTCGTGTTACCTTTTTCATTCTTTTTCATTCCCATTTCTCTAATTACTTGTCGCGTCGTGCGTTTGGGCTTCGGGTGAGCTGTTGCGGCTACAGTTGTCCTTGTCGCCGCCTGGCTTTGCTGCGACGGCTGCTGACAACAGCCACGGTGAGGGTGCATTGCGGCGGCGGGGCTCCTCCTACCGTCGCATTGAGCCTCGAGGATCGTCAACGTGGGGTTACGTCTTGGTTTCTATTCTCAAGTCCAAATCCTGAACATAGGGCGTTCCTAGCGTTGTTGTTTCATAATTTTCTACCATTTTATCCTTTCTCTAGGGACTAATCAAGGATTTTTTCTAGGAAAAATTTCAATGACTAGGAGTGTACGAGAAATTGAACGTAATAGAAAATTACAAAAAGTAATTACGAGAGCCTTCTTCAAGTATTTGAATCAAGCTCTCAGTGAAAACACCAATTTGTGGTAGTAAAAATCCGCCATCTCTAGTCTTGACGAATTTGTACCTACAAAACAATTAACACATTTGATCAAAGACCAAAGCCTCAGGCTCCCACGAGGTGGGGTATTGTTGGCCAATTCCAATGCCTATGCCAGTTTCTCAGGAAAGAGTGAGTGGGCTTGTTTGTGTAGCAAAAGCTTACTAGAAATATGGTAGAGATGAGGTATTTATAGAAAGGAGTGGCCAGCCATAGGGTTAGGGTTTTGCCTTACACATGGTCGGCTTCCCGTTGGTCATGGTGTGTCATCCGTTGAATGAGGAAATCATATTCCCAAGATATTAATTAGGAGGCAATATATTGGGATGATGATGGAAGCATCTACAATTGATTGTGGTAGGGATTCCTTATGTGATGGAGTTGATTTTTAATTACAAATGTGTTAAAGATATGATATAGTAATTAATCATATCTTTAATGCATTTGACTTTTCCATGCCACGAGCAAAGAGTTTTGACCGGTCATAGTCAGTTGTTTGGACCTCTAAAGATTCTAAGCTGCACATGTGAGTATTTGTGTGCCATACCCATTTAAGGAGGGCATTTTTGTCTTTCTTGAGAAAAAAATCCTGGTGTCATCTTTATGGTTTTGAAATTATTTTTTGCTCCACAATACCTATCAAATGTAGAGAACAAATCCGTCTCACATTTTCTGTATAAATACTTTGCTCTCAATCCTATTTCCCAATGAAACAAATATAATATTTTTTAAAAGTCAAAATTAAAAAGAAAATCAGAAATAAATAAAAGGAAAAAAAATGAAAGGAGAAGCTATTTGGACTTCTTGATTAAAAATTTGAGCTTATATTCGATTTAATGGAGGGTTCTATTTTTCTACTTTAATTAGACTCTTTAGTTAAACTTCTTAATTTATGCCTCTTTATTCTTATTTTTAATTTAATTAAATATTAGAATTTAACCATTTTTCTAAAAAATAAATAAAATTTAGGGCTGGTTTGAGATTGTGGTGCTTTTAAAAAAAAACAGCTTATTAAAAAATCTGGAACATCAAATGTGTTTGGTAAAAAAAAGGGGCTTTTTAAAAAAAAATGTTGTCAATGACAGTAAAAAAGTATAGAAAAGCAGAAGCATAGTCAACCTTGCTTCTAAAAAAATGTTTGTATAGTAATTAGTATCCATTTAATAAAATTTTCAAATGGCAAGTATACCCCACATATTTTACAAAGTTACAATAATTGCCTCTACATTATTCTCTTTGACAATTATTATATCACATTAAATATCATATCTTTTTTAGTCATTTAACATATTCACAAAGCACTTTACAAAATAAAGTTTAGCAAACAGGCAACAACTTTATTTTACAACTATTTATTCTTAGAGCACATCAGAAGCAATTTTTTCTTCATATCAAGAAGAAGGCATATATACAATCTTCAAAGAGGGTGTCCTAAATCAAATCCGGCGGTTCCCCAAACGAACAAAAATTATGAGAAGAAAATAAGGCCAAGTTGGCTTATCTATGAGCTGCACCATTGGCGGAACGATGCATAACCAAGCCGAGTGCTTCTCGGGCAGTAAGAAGTCCCTGAACAACCTGCAAAGCATCACTTTCTAAGAGAATATTCTGGAATTTCCGTTGCATAACCAAGCAGAGTGCTTCTCGGGCAGTAAGAAGTTCAACCGTGTGGGGGTTATTGACGTGAGACACTCGACGAACGAAACCTCTAGCATAACTACACCAATACCCCCCGTATTCGTGGCTGCACAGAAGGCACCATCCACGTTGATCTTAATCCATCTCGATGGAGGTGGAGACCATCGAAAATCCGAGTGCAAAGGTCAATGTTGGGATGCAGGTTGGGCCTTAATGAAGGCATCTAGATGAAAACTTGCCGAATAGCTCACAAAGGCCGGATTCTCAAGCTTACCATCCCATAACAAGGCATTCCTAGCACCCCAGATTGAATGAATAAACATCAAGAATAAATTAAAAAGAGTAGAAGAAAGAGAGGCAGTACACGCAAAAAACCAATCCCAAATGAAAGAGTACACTGCAAGTCTCTGACCCAAATTCATATTGGAGGAGAAGAAAACCGGTCAGGCAAATGGACAAACACTAAACACATGTAGTGCTGACTCCGAAGAGGAACTACACAAGACGCAAATATTGTCCACCACCACCCTTTTTTTTTCTCCAAATTCGAGATAGTGGGAAGGATGTTGAGGCAAGCCTTCCAAGCACACATTTTCACCTTACTTGGAACAGAAGCTTTCCAGATTTTGTTCCATGTAGAAATACCCAGAGTGCTTTGATTTGATGGGGAAGCTAGATCACGTAGAGAGACAGCAACATTATAAGCACTTTTAACAGAAAGTAATGCCACATTAAACTATCCCCGGGGGGGTTGCCCGCGCAACCTTCCTCTTAACAGAATGGAGAAAATCATAGCTGCCTCACAAGGAAGGAACAAAGGGTTGATGAGATCAGTGTTCCAAAAGGCCGACTCCGTGATAATTAACGAGGACACCAAATCCACGTCACAAGCTGCAGGGGGTCTAAAAGGGAGGAGGATTGTCTGCCCTCCCAGTTCCGATGCCCTCCCATGCTCTCCTGTTTTGTGTGGTCACGGTTAAGCCACGTTAATATTTTATATTATTTTTTTATAGAGATAATAAGACAAAAATAAATAGTATTATAAAATATTAACGTGGCTTAACCGTGACCACACAAGCAGGAGGGCATGAGAGGGCTGACAATCCTCCTCCATCTAAAAGATGCAAAATACAGATAAAGCACCTGTCCCCCACTTGCCACGGAGAACCACGCTCCAGAATAGGATGGGATTCCATAACACCTCTCCAGCATGCGGATGGAGCTTCCATGATACCTCTCCAACATGCAGATGGGGCTTCCAAAATCCTCATATATTTATCTCTACTAATAGAATGCGAGAATAAATACATATTAGTGTATATGATATATATAATACCTACAACATAGATTAATTAGAACAATTAACCTATAATGAAGTAGAAACAAAATTAAAATACGAACTGAGAATCTGAGAAATTATATTTAAATTTTATGTTTAACTCTAAAATAATCTAAACTACTTATTAATAGAACCCGCTTCACCAACTTGTGACATGTTAAAAACAAAAATAAAACAAGGTGTGTAGGCATAATCTATTTTTAATAAAAATAATATTATTCATGAAAGATAACATTATTATAGTTTAGGTTAATGCTACGAGACCAAATTTTTTAAGATAATGCTAGGGAAACTAAATTTGTAGACAAAAAGGCTAGGGAGACAAAATTTGTAAACTAAATGACATATAAGTTGATGATTAGATTATTATTTAAAAGTTAATAAATGTGCTTATTTCCTATTAGTGACACATCATTTGGTTTGCAAATTTTGTCTACAAATTTAGTCTCCTAGCATTATCCATTTTGTAAACTAAAAGACATGAAAATTAATGATTGAGTTATTGCTTAAGCGTTGATAAATGTGCTCATTTATATTGGTGACAAATAATTTAGTTTGCAAATTTTGCCTATAAATTTAGTATCTCTAGCACTACCCAATTTCAAAATCAAATTTTGTAAACCGAATGAGGTGGACGTTGATAATTGAATTATTAGTTAAATGTTGATTAATTAATTTATTTTTTATTTGTAATACATAATTTAATTTAAAATTTTGATCTTCTTTAATAGAGTAAATTGTACGAATGGTCCCTCAACTTTAATCAAATTGGAGCAATGGTCCCTCAACTAAAAATCCATTACCATTGGTCCCTCAATTTATCAAAATGTGTAGCTATAGTCATTTTCATAAATTTTGTCAAAATTTTGTCAAAATAAGTTATATTGGAATGACCATTTATACAATTAGGATCCTTCAACTCATCAAAGTGTATAATTATGATTCTTTTTGTCAACTATGTCAAAATTTTTGTCAAAACGAGTTTCATTGGAAGGACCATTGCTACAATTGGGTTAAAGTTAAGGGACCATTTCTCCAGTTGAATTAAAGTTGAGGGACCAATGGTAATGGATTTTTAGTTGAGGGACCATTACTCCAATTGCGTTAAAGTTAAAGGATCATAACTACAATTTACTCTCCTTAATATTATCTTATAATTTATAAGATCAATAAAACCTACTACGACAACTTATGTCAAGTTTACTCGTATGAATCCTACTTCCTCTGACACTCTCTCTTTCTCCCCGAATCCGTCTCAGTTTCAGAGCTCTCCAGTCTCCCCAGGTTCGTCTCCAACACAGAGATAAAGTCTAGAGAGAGAGAAAGAACAAGTCTCTCTCTTCTTACTTCGAGTCTCAGAAGATTATAGATTTTCACTTTGAAAACGACGATGATCGACATATGCATGCCTGCATTTTCCTTTCTCATATTTAATTTTGATTTTGATTGATGGTACATCTATACATATAATTATATATGTGTGTGTCTATATATATATATATATTCATTGTTCTTATCAGTCAGTCTCCGTTTCTGTTGCAGTTACTTCTTCAACCCAAAAAGAATGGGGAATTAACTCGATTATCGCTTCCAGTCGTCTCTTTCCGCATTACGTCTAACGCGACGCCCTGTCGGTTCGCTTCGCGAAAATGCGGGTCAAAGAGATGCACCCGCTCTGCTGCATCACGCTCGAGAGCGCGGGTCTCGGCGACCAATCGCCGGAGATCTCGCTGTCCCGGACCCGGAGCCTCCCTGCGAGTCTGGCAGCGGCGCAGGTCGGATCTGACGCTAATGCCGCCGGCCGGGCATCGGGATCTGTGGCCACCGTCGCCGGAGTCCTCCACAAGTGGACCAATTACAGCAAGGGGTGGAGATCCAGGTGGTTCCTTCTCCGAAACGGCGTCCTCTCCTACTCCAAGATTCGACGACCCGAAACGCTAAGCCTGTTAACCCCAAACGACGACGACGTTCGACTCATCGGCGAGATCTCCACTCACCGCCTTACCCGGATGGACAGCGGGACCGGAAGCCGGCGGAGCAACAAACCCCCGAAAACGGTTGGAATCGTCCAGCTCAAGGTAAACGTACGTTTCTCGTTTTTCTACTCTGCGATCAGATTGCAGAGCAGCAATGCTGCAATCCGGAAGGCCGAAGCCAAGCCATTTTTGTCGCTATTTCAGCAAAGCTCTCTAATATGGGGAGGGACTTGATTCAAAACTTTACCCGAAATGCTACCTTTTTCTCTATTTTGTCAATTTGCCAGGTCCTTCTGATTAATTATTTTTTAATTTTCTTCGGTCAGATTCTGAATCTGCAAGAAACATGAACCGGCGGTTCACCGCATTGTTCGTCGTGTCCTGAATTTTGATTTCTCTGATTTTTCTGGGTTTTGATTTTCAATTTCAATTTTTAACAGTTTAACTGGGTGTTTGTGTGAGTGGGTCACATCAGCAGGTGGATATGGGGGGCGATAGGCTACCTTGTGGACCTCGGTATTATCCTGTGGTCATATCACTGCTGGGTTTTTGTTCGTTGGATGCAAGCTACAATTTTTACCCCTTCTCAAATTTTAAATGCTTCACGTCCCAAAAATAGAGAAGAAAACAAGGCGTGGGTTTTTCTTTACTTGTAGACGTGACTTGGGGTTTTATTTTACTATGTTTTAAAGAAGAAGTAGGGAAAGAAGGTAGTGATCGGACGGTGGGGAAGGTGTTTGATCTGAAAAATGGAAATGAGATTCTGTGATTTTTCTGGGTTTTTTTTTTTTTTTTTTTTGTTTTTGACTTGGCGTGGGATTGGTTTCCAACTTCCAAGTCAAGGGTTGCTTTCAAGTTTTTATATTTTAATGGCAGAGTAGCGATTTGAACAATGGGTTTGGTTACACTGTGGGAAGACTTTGAGAGCATTAGGTGGATTTGTTTTAATCCTTTTCAAAACCCAGGTTTTTATAACCTTGGTTTTTCTGTACTGTGGTAATCTTAGAACCGGAGGGAGGAGGGGTTGCCGGTTTCGGGTAGATCTCTGATTTGGGTTTCCGAATGGATATCGAATGATCTCGCTTTCGATGCATTGTTGATGTCATTAATTTAGAAGCTTGAATCGTTTTTTATGTGGTTTGCAGATTGAAGGTGTGTTTTCTGCATTGATGATTTTCCATTTTCCTTTTGTAACAAGGAAATTGTTTTTATTTTTTTATAGTTGGTTTACCAAGTGACTATAAATTTGTGTTTGTGTTGAATGTTAAGTGCTAGTACTTTGAATTTCATGTGTAATCTGAAAAGATTTGTTTGAATTTGTTTTGCAGATCTCATCCTTCCGAGAAAGCAAGTCCGACGATCGGAAATTTTACATATTTACTGCTACAAAGACCCTTCATTTAAGGACTAATTCAAAGAGCGATCGGGCGGCTTGGCTACAAGCTTTGGTATCAATTCGGACTCTATTTCCTCATAGATCCTTGAATGATAGTCTCTCCCTTGTACCAACTGATTTATCTATATCGACCAAAAGACTGAAAAAGCGCCTGCTTGAAGAGGGAACCGGTGAGAGCATTGTACAGGACTGCGAGCAGATAATGCTCTCGGAGTTCTCTCAATTACAAGGACAGCTTAAGGTTATATGTGAAGAACGATCAAATTTACTGGACACATTAAGGCAGTTCGAGGTAACTACTTTTAATACTACTTGGCACACTTTTTGAATATTAATTGAAAGCTTGCACTTGCACATGATATCTTGAAGGGATGTGTTTGTCACATTGTTAATTGAAGGCTTAAACTTTACTCAGCCATGTTTCTTTTCAAATCGTACTTTCTCACAGCTCTAACCGCAATTTTAGTCCTGTTCTTCTTCTACTTCCTTGACGTAATGAAAAATCTTCCTCCTGGTTGGATGTTCGAACTTACTTTGGTCAGAATTTGTCCCATCCGGAATACTAGAGATCCAAATCTTTGATCTACCATCTTAGGATGGTAGTTTCTACAGTGTTCCAGAGTATTGGATACTCCGGATCTTTTAACTGTTAGATCTTTGGTCAAAAATACAAAAATTAAGATAGAATTTTGTTTTAGGACTACATTCGTTAATTATCTTTCCACTCAATATCTTCACTTTGGTTTTGAATTTTGTAGTTACTTTTACTGATATTCTCAACTAATTAAAAACCATTGTACTATACTTTTATGGTCAGTGGGATTTCATTCTTAATATCTCATAGAACAGGTGCTTGTCATGGATGCACTCATTTATCGTGTCTAGCAGTGCAATAATTGATAATATATCCATGTCCTCAACAGCTGGTTGGAAGAAATATAGCATCAGTTGGCTGCTTGTTGATTGAAATGGCAGTGTGGGACCCACCAATCAGCAGCAAAGCTGATCTTGGTGGATCAATTGCACATTTTTGAGTGCATATATATATATATACATACATATATATATATATATACACATACATATATATATGTATGTGTGTATATATATATGTATGTATGTGTGTGTATATATATATATATGTATATATATATAAGGCAAGCAGATCATGTCTGAATGTATAGTCCTAATCAACAATCTGACAAGAGAGGGTTACTATATTATCACATTAATATGTGGATTTAT
Organism: Heteromeles arbutifolia; assembly: GCA_024362995.1. NCBI lineage: Eukaryota > Viridiplantae > Streptophyta > Magnoliopsida > Rosales > Rosaceae > Heteromeles > Heteromeles arbutifolia. The sequence goes on from JANCRC010000019.1 coordinate 10,765,801, forward strand.
AAGGGGGATTTTCTAATATATTCCGAGGTTTTTAACCGTTAGATTTTTGTCAAAGATACAATGACCAAGATCTAACGGTTAAAAACTCCTTGTACAGGACACTTGGGAATACCATCGAATATTCGTTTATAAGGATTAATTAGCACGCTGGGATATGCTTACTGAGTTTTTAACCACTTTTTAATTCTTAACCTATGTCAATAACACGCAAGCAAGATTCATTTACTGGAGTATATGTTTTATATGAACTGCTCCTAAGTAACAAGCTCTGAGGGCTTAAAGCATTAAACCATAACCATTCTGTACTTTTCTTTGAGCCTTTGGAAATTTCCGCTTTGAACAATTTGTTGAGTATTAATGTTTCCATTCATAGAATATTTTTATTCTTTCTGGTGTTTTGTATGCCAGTCAGATAAAGTACAAAATGGTTTGTTAAAATGGGTTATTATGTTCTTACCGTCTCACCTTTATGGTATAATTACTGGTTATGTAATATCATTAAGCCAAATACTTTTTCATATGCAGGCAGCTAATTATGAAGCTGAAGCCTCTGGAATTCATGACGGTGAATACCAATTGACAAAGCATGAGTTTTCAAGTTTGGGACCGGGAAAATATAGTGGTAAACATTCTATGCTACCTATCCACTTTCTAATACTTTCTTTCATTTTCTACTTTTAAATACAATGCACTTTCCTTGTATAATGAACAAAAAAAGTTGTTATTCTTGAGTGTTCAAGTGATTGCTTTAGACCTATAGTAAGGCTCTCGATGAGATGTTAGCTTTTGACTCGTGATGTGTGTTAGACTTGAACTACGCATTCCATTTTGTTTTAAGCTAATCCATTGAAGATCCATTCCTTAATAAAAGTTTTTAAGACCTCTTTTCAACATGAGAGTTGCGTTGAGGATGTACACATTGTGCAGAAGATATATATGCATAAACACATATATCATCTCCATGAGATACTCTCTTAATTCAAGCCCTTGATTCTCTGTTTAGTTTTTCAATCCAATGGCTAGTAAAGAAAAAAGAAGAAGAGGTGTGTGCAGAAATCATGTCACAGCATCTAGCTGTTTGTAATAGAACTTGTCGTGCTGGCCCGTGATTCTCCATTTGGTTTTTCAATCCAGTGGCTAGAAAAGAAAAGAGGTGTGTGCAGAAATCATGTCACAGCCCCTAGCTGTTTGTAATAGAACTTGTCATGCATGATGTAATATTGTTTACCAGTGGTCACATGGGTTTATGCATGTAAAATTATGGTCAAGTGATAATCTATTCTGTATAACAGATAGTTTTATTTGAACAAATAGTGCTACATTCTGTAATTAATGTTGACTGATTTCCAATTTGGATAGTTAGGTTTGAGCTTGTTGTCTTCATTTGACTCAAGGTGGCTGGTAATTTTAGGACTTAAAATGGTCCATGGAAAAACGTCTTTTTCTGTTCTTGCTTTGTCTCACAAAGAATTTTCTTTCGCTAATCAACTGTCTCCGAATGCTTAATTACTCAAAATTTCTGCCATCGTAGAGCATTGTTTTATCTTTCTTCTTAGCATTTCGTGATTTGTTAACATCTATTTTGGTTTTTAGAGTGCAGCACAACTGAATCATCTGACGATATTGAGAAACAAGAGCTTGAGGAAGTGTCAGATGAAGATGAAATGCCATTTCATGACACAAAAGAGTATTTCACTGAACCCAGCATAATTTGTGGGTCTATGAAAGGGGTGGTAAATAACACTAATAAGCAAAGTGAAACTCAAAGTAAAACTAATAATGGTGAGGAGACGCAAACTGAGAAGGAAGTTCAGGATTATAAGTACCCACACGTTGAAAGGAGAAAGGAGCTTCCCACTCCAGTTGAGAAGGAGAAAGGGGTCAGCCTTTGGTCTATGATTAAAGACAACGTGGGAAAGGATCTCACTCGAGTATGCCTTCCTGTGTACTTTAATGAGCCAATATCATCTCTTCAGAAGTGTTGTGAGGATTTGGAGTACTCGTATCTTTTGGACCGAGCATATGAGTATGGGAAAATGGTAAGGTTGGTGAGTGTGGGCTTTTTTACTTATTATACATTGCAGTCCTAATGTCATCTTTATGGTAGATATTGTCTGCATTGATGACTGCCCATACAGTTACCGTTTTTTATTTGTTTTTAGTCTTATAATGTAAATCTTTTGGTGGTTATATTTGTGGAATAAATTTGTTTGAAATTTGATGTCTAGTAGAAGTCTTAGGAGGATAGCAGGAAGAATAGACCATTGGGAACATTGATTTGGTCAATTTCTTGCATTAGAATAGTAAATCGAGTTTTTATTTGGCTGGAATGTGCGCTAGAATATTTTGTAGCGCCTCAATTATAATTTTTTTTTTTTGTTGAATCTCACTTTGTTCGTTTTTGGTGCTTTATCTTATTAGGGAAACAGTCTCCAAAGGGTTCTAAATGTTGCTGCATTTGCGGTTTCTGGATATGCATCATCTGTAGGGCGGCACTGCAAGCCATTCAATCCCTTGTTAGGGGAAACTTATGAAGCTGATTATCCTGATAAAGGAATTCGCTTCTTCTCCGAAAAGGTAAGGGAAGTAAACTAAATGGGCACGGGTGTGATAAGTGAAAATGAAGGTGACATATGCATCAACTTGTGACAAGCATATAACCTCTTTACGAGATTACCCAATTTTAGAATAGAAAACGCAACAGAAGTCTTTTGACAATAAAGTGAGCGTTAAATAATGCGCCATTTTAAAGAAACTGGGAGAAATGAAAAGTAAAGTATGATAAATTGGCTTGGGTTTGATTCCTCCAAGAAATATAAGAAAATGGCATTGCCCCTCATGTTTGAAGGGGCAGTTATAGTGCCTGGATCTTCAGTTAATACTTATGATGAGAGAAAAATAGGTAAACAGTGTATGGAAGAAAAGGGGTTCAAACTTTTGGTCAAATGATTATGCAACTTGCAACTAACTATTGTCATTTAAACTCTTAGAAAGTTTATTAATAATCCTAGAAATTGAGAAAAAAAAAAAACTCAAACAATGTGAAAATGTTTTTGAGAACTTGATATTCTTACAGTGGTTTTATATGTGTATACTTTTTTCTTAATTTATCCTACTCAATCCAAAATATTTCAATAAAATTTTACTTGATACAGGTTAGTCACCATCCAACACTCATTGCCTGTCATTGTGAAGGTAGAGGGTGGAAGTTCTGGGCTGACAGCAATATCCGCACAAAATTTTGGGGACGATCAATTCAGCTTGACCCTGTTGGAGTTCTTAGCTTGCAGTTTGATGATGGTGAACTTTTCCAGTGGAGCAAGGTATGCTTTACTATGTTGCGTTTTGCTCTAAATTGACAACTCGTTAGAATCATTTTCTTGCCTAATATAACCACCTAGGTGTGCATTACTATGTTGCAATTTTTTTTTATGTATGCTACATGTGTGCTTAAATATCTCTATGTTTTCTAATAGGTCACAACAAGCATATACAATCTAATTCTTGGTAAAGTATATTGTGATCACCATGGTACAATGCATATACGTGGTAATCGTCAGCATTCATCCAAACTGAAGTTCAAAGAGCAATCGATTCTTGACCGAAATCCTCACCAGGTTAGTGGTGTGTTTCTTATTTGTGTCCAGTATGATGGTTCTATGCTGTAGAGAATGTTGAATCATTCTCATTGCTGTGTACCGGCCTGATATTGTGCTGCTGGATTGATTGCAATTGTATACTCTACACCCACATAGGTCCATGGATTTGTGGAAGATGTCACGGGGAAAAAGGTTGCTACATTATTTGGGAAGTGGGATGAAAGCATGCGTTATGTTAATGGTGATGGGAGTGGCAAGTTAAATCCTTCAGATGCTTCATTGTTGTGGAAAAGTAGTAAACCTCCTAATGTCACACGATACAACTTAACGTCATTTGCAATGACACTGAATGAGCTAACACCTGGACTGCAGGTATACATGATGTAATACATCAAATGTTTCATATGCATTTTCATTTTTCCCTTATGCACATCAAATTGTTTCTTATAGCTTTGTCTGATCCTGGGTATTTGATCATGATTAAGGAGAAGCTCCCACCCACTGATTCCAGGCTCAGGCCGGACCAACGGCATCTAGAGAATGGAGAGTATGAAAAGGCAAATGCAGAGAAACAGCGACTGGAAAAAAGGCAAAGAATGGTATTTTGGTTTCTTTTCGTATCTTTTGGTCACACACACACAGACACGGACACACAGACACACACACAGACACACACACACACACACACACAGAGACACCCATGCCAGCCTCATCAGCTGATTTTCTTTTTACTGGTGCTAGGTTTTTCGTGTAGAAGGTAATCCGATATTCATATTGTTTTCCTTGGTCATTTTATATGGTTTTTCTATGATCTTCCCAATTTGAAATATTTATTACACTCCTATACCTAATGCGATCAAAGTTAAATTTTATACCATGATCACACCAAATGATGTATAATCCGTACTAGAGACAAGTCACTTGCCAAATTAGAGTCAACTGTGTCAATGAAACAACTTTTATGTTGGACGGTTGGAGAAATTATATTGCTGACATGTAAGAAGTTAAGATACTCTTTGGTCAATGTTGGTTGGTTGCATTGCAAGTGACTTCAGCAACTTCACCCAGTTGCAACGTGAGAAAAAAGCATGGCTTTACTCTTGCCCTGTTTACTCCTCTTACGCTTTTACAATATATTACTCGGTTCATTGCAGATTTGAAGAGCAAATACAGAAAATTATTTGATGCATTCAAATATACAAATCTTTAGGAATACTTTCAGTGTATTATAGTTTGCAATAAATATGTTTACGAGAAGATGGCATATGATTTAACTGAAATATTACTTTATTACTATTAATGCTGGTGATGATCCTTGAAACTCTCAATGCACAGTCGAGGAAACTACAAGAAAACGGGTGGAAACCCAGATGGTTCGAGAGAGAAGGTGAAGATGGACCATTCCGCTATGTTGGTGGTTATTGGGAAACAAGGAAGCAGGGAAAATGGGATGAATGCCCAGACATTTTTGGTGAATTTAACGAAGGCCTTGATGAGCAATCAGAAGGGTCATGATTATAATTCAGGTAGGTGCCTATTGTCCAGAAAACCATGTTTTCGCAATATCCACAAGTCTCTCCACTTCCATAGATATATGATTTAACTCCACTAAACTTGTTCACTAGAAATGTTGAGACTTTATTATGTGTAAATTTTCTGATAATGCAGGAAACATATATTGCCTTGAGATGGTCACAGTCGAAACTGTGAGCATTATAGCTTGGCGTTTCCTGATTCGGTGTTTTGTTCAAGAGTATGATCAGGAGATTGATAGCATCCGAGCATTTAAACGAGAATCCTCTTTTATTCGACTGTAAGTTGATGGTTAGATTGTGGTCTTATATATATCCTTGTAATGTTATCGTTCAGTGTATTATCTAATCCCTCTCCCTCCCTCTCCTCATCTGTCACATATGTTGTAGTTTTTTTCTCCCTTTCTATTGGTGCCAACCATTGGTTGAGCATTTTCATATTTAATTGTATTCTCTAGTAATAAAAAAGAAAAATGTAGTTTTATCATCGTGTTGTATTTGGTTGGGGTCAAACTTAATCTGGGTCTGAATTCGATATATCCAGACCCATTGACTTGATATTCGACAAATTTTAATTTTTCCAGTTTTTCTTCTGGGAAATTTTTTTCGAGTTTGAGTTGCGATAAAAGACCCGAAATTATGATTTCCATTTGAAAATTAATTTACCAAAATGTCTAGATTTTTGCTTGTCCTTACACAAAATGTAGAAAATAAGATGAGAAAAAGATGTCACTTAGTACTACGGTTTGGTAGTATTTATCTTACTTGTAAGTGAGAGGTTTAGGTTTGAATCTACGTGCGAATTCGATACCAAATTTGGTTGTCATTGTGTGATTTAGTCGAACTCTTTCATCTCTTAGTATAAAATATGAGAAAGAGGTTACAAATGAGAAAGAGGTTACAAATGACTATCAAAATAGAAATAACTGAAAGCTAAAACATCAAATATGCATATGCAAGGATGAAATAGGCATGTAAAGCTACTTGGACCAATGTGAATTGATTCAATTATTATTACTACGATATAATGGTATTTTTGTTCCCTTGTTAGTTAGAAATCTCAGGTTTAATGACGTAAAATATTTATGTTTAGTTTGATATCTAATTATGCTCGGCCTATTGTGTCGCCTAGTCCAGTTCTCACTCGCTTTAGAAACGCCCTTGGTATAATTGCTTCAAATGGACAATAGAACTATTCTAATTCTAACACGAATTAGACTTTCTTTCTTTCTTTTTTTCTTTTTTGTTTTTTTTTTGTTTTCAAAGATAGTTTTTGTTAGACTAGATGTTAGATTAATTATCAATGGGATTTGAATCCATGCCTTTATGTAAGAGTTCAACTCTTTTCCATCATTATAGTAACGGGCCACTTGCAACATGATTTAGACTTGGATCTAATATTAGTTTTTCATCATAAATAAATGCCACTTGAGTTTTTTTTTTTTAATTAATTTTTTTTTATGAGCAAACAATATTATTTATATTAAGGAAATGAGGTGTGCTTAGCTTCACAATGTACTAGCAATAATATGGTCTAAATTCGCATTTGGCGATAATCGAACCTAAAACCTCTCATTTACAAATGAAAGGGAATACCACTACACTGTAGTACTAAGTGGCAAATGCACTTGAGTTAGAAATGGGCCCTGTTACAGTGGAGTTGTTGAATTATTGTGAGAGTGATCCTGAACTTTTGGATAAACGATTAAATTTAGAGGTCCAAATGCCCACTACACCGTAGTACTAAGTGGCAAATGCACTTGAGTTAGAAATGGGCCCTGTTACAGTGGAGTTGTTGAATTATTGTGAGAGTGATCCTGAACTTTTGGATAAACGATTAAATTTAGAGGTTCAAATGCTCTAATTCGAACGGACAAGGATGCATCCCATGCCGAGACAGTGACATCTAGCCCCTGGTTTTGAATAATATGGTATTACTATTTCTTCCATCATATTATTGTAAATTAAATTAAATTAAATTAAAATATATTTTTTATTAAATTAAATTATTTTATATTATATTATATTAGGCCATCTCCAACCGATGACTGGCCAGATGGCTCGTTTGAGCCCTCTGGCCCTCTAAGATTCTCCAAGATATTAATATTTTAATGAACAGTACATGGCCATATTTGCCTCCGTCTCCAACCGAGGGCCAAAAGGCCAGAGGGCTCGTTTTAGCCTTGTCACAAAAAACGGTCTCCAACCGAGGGCCAAAGTGCCATAGGGCCAAACATAATGTATTATTTAAAAACTACAACTTAAATGTTGTTTAAGTTTTATGTTGGTTAATGTTGTTTCATATTGTTTAATGTTGTTTCATGTTACTTAATTTAATTTAATGTTGTATAATGGCTTAGGAAGTTATAGGAAAAAAATAGAATTTAAAAAAAACATGAAACAAATTTTGTGAAATAGAAGTTATATAGGAAAAAAAAATGGAATTTGAAAAAAATATGAAACAAATTTTGTAAAATAGAAGTTATAGAAAGAAAAAAGGTTTAAATTCATAAAAAAAAAAAAATTGAATACAACGGCTAGTGACTGGCTAGCCGTTGGAATTCAAATTACAACTAGTGTCGGTTATAACCGACACTATTCAAATTGCTATTATATTACATTGCCATTGGTGTCGGTTATAACCGACACTAATAATATATTATACATTATTTCTGTCGGTTATAATCGACAGGAATAACAAACATTAAAAAAAAAAAAAAGCCAGATTGGGGCTGGCTGGCCGGAAGTGGCCAGCCCTCCAGCCCTCTTCGATTCCGTGGGGCCCTCCCAGATTCCAAAGCCCTCTGGCCTAGCCCTCGGTTGGAGACGATTTTCGGGCTATTTTCGGCCCTCTGGACCCTTCGGTTGGAGATGGCCTTATGGGGTCGTTTTCAAGCCAAAACAATTGTATATCTCCTACATTACCTTGATTGATTCTGATTTTTTAAAAGATAAATTGGATTAATGATCCCTGTGGTAATAGGGTAATTGGAAGATAGCCTGGTTTCGTGGTAAAAAAATTCGGATTTGAACCCATATGGTGAAGTCTTTTAGGATTTAGGCCAGAAATTGAAAATTCGGTCAACTCTCCATTAATTATTAGCATCCGAGCCACACATATTAGGTTAAAACGAAACTTCGTTAATTGTTAGCACATGAAACTTACATATGAGACATTTTTTTAATTATTCAAACTAGATGTTAAGATCTGTGAGGGGAAGGGTTTGAATTCTAATAATTATGGATGCGTTGGTGAATGTTCTATAACTAAAGTAATTAATCAGCTCCAATTACCCACTTTCTAATTGGACCACAACTTAGAAGGCACATCATTGATTACCTTTTTAAAAGCATCTCCAATCGCGAGTTGCAAATTTGAAATGTAAAATTTTATATCTTATTTACATTTTCGGAAGATGTAATCATGTAAATTTGGTTTTTGCTCTAGTTGGGAGATGTAAATATGAATGTGGACACCTCCTCTTTTGGAAATATGATAAAATATGTAAATATATATAAATATTTACATTTTTATGCCAAGATGGATATTTTATATCCCCTTAAAATTGCCCACTAAAAAACTTTCCAATGAACAAGTGATGTATGTGTGTTATACATCTACATATGCACTCCAACTAGAGATGCTCTAACAGAGATTCATCTCATATAGATGTAGGTTGGAGTGACAACTATTAGAGAGGCGATCAATAAAGTAATTAAATACAATCATAGGTACACGCATTATTGCATTCTAAAACATAATCAAAGTAAAATTAAAAAAAAACAAGTGGAGCAGATCATTAGCGAGCTTTAATGATTCTTCATTTCTTATCATTTGTACATACAGGATTACAAGCTTATGTAACAAAAACAAAAAAACAAAACAAAGACACAAGATAGGGAAGTAATTGAAAAATATGCATTATTAATGCACACAAGTCTCTACTTCCTCCAATTCTATGCCCTCCTCAGCAAGCCTCTTGTCCTTGTAGACAAACCAATTGGCACAAAACAAATAGACCACCAAATTCAAAGCACTCAAAAGCGCCAAAAGCCAATAGAAATCATAAAGCTTTCCTTGGTTGATATTGTTTGCAAGCCATGGTTTCCTGTCCCCTGTCATCTTGTGCACTAAACTCACCAACAGTGAGCTCACGAAAAACCCTAATGAGAGGGTGCTCAGAAACAGCCCTGTGCTCATAGTCTTCATTCCTTTCGGGCTCTCCCTGAGGAAGAAGTCCAGCTGCCCAATGTACATGAAGGCTTCTCCTGACCCCACAAAGAAGAACTGTGGGACCAGCCAGAAAACACTCAGTGGGATCTCAGCCTTTGGATTGCCTGTCAAACCATGTGATCTTGCAGCACTCAGACGCTTGACTTCTGTGAGTGCTGCTGCAACCATGGAAAGTATTGAGAAGACCAAACCAACCCCTATGCGCTGCAATGGGGTTAGTCCTTGAGGGTTGTTTAGTAAGTTTCTTGCAACTGGGACAATAATCCGGTCGTAAACCGGGACAGTTAACAGAATGCTGCCTACAAAGAAAGCAGTGAGGGATGCCGGCGGAATTTGGAACGATTTTCCGATGTGGCGGTTCATGGTGGTTGCTTGGGACACTGAGAATGTGGTCATTTGGGCATAAATTGTCCAAAACATGATGGTAGTGGCCCAGATTGGTAGCATTCTGATGATCATTTTTACTTCTTCAACATCGGTTAGGGTTGATAAACTCCACTTGTTTACGATCGCAGTTTTACCACCTTCAGTTTTGGGGTCCTTGATTGCTGCCTTATCCAAGAAACTGCACAAGAACAAACCAATTAATTCAAATTATAGACAAACCCTAAACCCTAATTCATGTTCTTATCAGCCAAATGTACAATTTCAAAGTAGCATCGTTTCTATACGTGTAATAAATAGTTTATTTCAACATATATAGATCCTCGTCAGTTTAAGAAAAATTTTCGTGAGAAATTTCTTGTAAGTTTTTTCTTCGTATTATTAAAATTGTCACATGACAAGAACGCTCCCATTTAATCTTTTCTTAGTTGATTAGTTCACCTAGTTACATTTTTTTGTAGTTTTGCGTTGCATATGTGTGATCAAGTTAAGATTGAACAATTTTCTAGGTGCAGTATGGGAACTTAAAAAAGAAAAGAATTTCCAAATAATAATACAACCTTAAGAACACGGTCACGTGAACAAGCACAAGGGAAGTTTTGTGACTCACATGATCATTTTGTCTTTCATATTTTTGGGAGTTGTTTCTTATGCCAAGAAAATATTTTTCCAAAAATAATAGTGTGTGTGATGGAGTGCAAAGGGAACAAGGCAAAGTGGCAGGGACAGGAGGTAGTGGAATATATAAGCAAAGGAAATATGTCCATGACCGATGCGAAAGACAAATAAAGTGACCGCGTGAGGATCGATTTAATTTCATGCAGGACAGACTGGCCACTTTTGATTCTCTCTAAATTATAAATCACTCCACCACACAACAAAACATATACAAAATATATGTCAGAAAATATTGGTCCATGATTTTTGTTGAACATTAATCTAAATTGTTGATTAGATATTCTGATTGAAATATATGGTTTATAGCTTTCTACTAGACCAACCCTCTTGGGGTTAGTATGTAAATAATTTGGTCAAAGATATATATGGGAAAAAATAAGACACAGAGAATTATGATATTACATATGGATGTATATGATTCCAAGGCTAAAAATGAATTATGGAAAAGAAAAACGTTTGTTTCAAATGAGGATTAACATTTTATAAGTTGGCATGAATGGGGAAATAGCTACATATATAGGAATAATAAGGGAGTACCCAATTTACTGACTATTCAATGTAGCCCACTCACATTTTAACACCTGTAAAAAAAAATTTCTCCCAGACTTCAATTATCTTTGTAACCAAATACCATCCATCTTCCATCTTCACAACCAAACACTGTCATCTTCTCTCTCTTCTCTCCCTTCTTGCGCGGAAACTCCCCCTCCTTCCTCCCTCTTCTCCGGTGAGACCATCCATCAATAATCCCTCACTTCTCCGGCAAGTCCACCCCCAACCTCTCTCTTCTCAGGCGAGCCCAACCCTATCCCTTCTCTTCTTCTGTGAGACCGCCCCCAATCTCTTACTTTTCCGGCGACCCCAACTCCACCTATCTCTTCTCCGACGACATGAACTATCCCAATCCCTCTGTTCGCCGGAGAACCCACCACTAACCCTCTCTTCGACTACGGCCCCCCTTCATTCCTCTTCGCCAGTCAGATTCCATTGATTAGATATGGGTGTTTCGAAGGAAGGTCAACGGCGGTGAGAAATAGGGATGGGTTGGTTCGGTCGACGAGGAAGGCGTCAGATTAGGGGAGGTACTGGCATTGGGTTGGTGGGGTTGACGTCGACAGATACTCCATGGCAGTTTGGAAGGGGAGGAAGAAGGATGATGTTTGGTACTAGGTTTAAAGGGAGTGGTGGATGTTTGGTAATATTCTCATAGTACAGGTGTTGAAATGTGAGCGGGCCACATAGGATAGTCAGTAAATTGGGTACTCCCCTGTGAGTACCCAAGTATTATCCTTTTAGGTGGATTGATCATGTTATAATTATCAAATTAACTAACCGATAATATTGTCAAACTGTCTCACTTTATACCTTATTTACGATTTCGTTTGTAATAAAATCTTTATTGTTTGAAAAAAGAAAATTAGAAAAGTTAAAGCAGTTAACCGGAATTGGTATGTTGGAAGTGACCGGAACTGCTTGCTATGAGGCAACTCCTGCTTCTTCTTCTTTTTCCCATCATCTATGTCATCAACGTTGTATAACAACGTCAAGTCCGTCGGCAGTTCCATGTTCCTCTTCTTCCAAGCCGCCACAAACACACCCGCAATCTGCGTCAGAGGGCTGCCAACAAGTTTCCTGAAACGGTACCGTCTTGTGCCTGACAAGAACACAATGAGGCCAAGAACAATTGCACAGACACAGATTCCATATCCCCATTGCCTCCCCAAGTTGTCTTCGATGTAGACAAGAACCGTCACTGCAGCGAGTGAGCCTATGCTTATGAAGAAGAAGAACCAGTTAAAGAAGTTTGTCATTTGTTTTCTTTCTTGTTTGTCGGAATCGTCGAACTGGTCAGAGCCGAAGCCTGAAACGCCGGATTTTAGGCCTCCGGTGCCGAGGGCGGTAAGATACAGGGCTATGTATAGGACCGTCAGCTGCTTCCCACTTGCAGTGATACACGGCAGGTCAGTGCCGTCGGTGCATTTTGGGGGTCGGAGGCTGGGGACTACGGTTGAGATGGTCAATACTGTCACACCCTATTAGCCAAAACAAGCAATTAAAAAAAAAGAAAGAAAAAAACATAATAAGAGAATTAGGGTAGAATGTGTGTGGTTAGTAACCAAGTGCAAGTTATTCAAATTAGAGCTCGTTTGAATGTGCTTTTAAATTGACTGAAAGCGTTTTTAGTGAAAATGTTTTTGGAACCAATCCTTAGTAAAATTGCAAATAAATCATGAAAAAACACTTAAAGTGCTTCTTGGAAGTTCTTGCAGAAAGCACTAAAGTGCTTTTGAAACCCAAAAACATTTTTTCTAAAGCGCTTTCAACCATTTTAAAAGCACATTCAAACGAGCAATTGGTTAATTATGAATTTATTTTGGTGTGGATCTATGGTGAGAGTACTTGTCAATGCCAATGGTAAATTAGAAGTCTTACGGTTGCTTGAATGGTGGCAAATATTGCTATCGTTAGGTACCTGTCAAGATTTGAAGAGTAATGTTAGAGTAATTACACTTTCAAATTATATTATAACGAGACCTCGTATGTGCTAATTAACAACTAAATCTAACCTAAAATGGGATCCCTTAATATTCACTATTACTCAATGAGAAGTTAATCAAATAATGAGTGATTGTGATTTGTGAGTAAATTCAAAGCGCACATACACCAAGAGTGAGAGGACAACACAAGTGATAAACACAATGTGAAGCCAACTGAAAACTAATTACCTGCCAAGAAAGGTGTCTGCCACAAAACCGCCGAGCAAGCAGAGCATAAAGGAAGTGCCAAGAAAATTGGTGACGGTATTGGCCGAGGTAGCATTGCCCAAATGCATGGTACCCGTCAAATAATTCACCAAGTTCACAGCAATTCCCAGGGTTGTTAGCCTCTCACATGCCTCTCCACCTGAGAGTTTATAAAAATAAAGCTCAAGGATCAGTACTATATATGCAAGAAGCAAAGAATTAAAGGAGCACACAAACGTGTACCCAAAGCAGGAAGCTGGGTATACCTAGAATCATGACGGCAGCCGTCCAGCCGCCAGTTTTTGACCGCTCAGCTGGGCGGCCTCTGTAGTCCCATGCATCTGGGAGGGTCAAATTTCCCTGAGTTTCTGTGAGGGTAGTACTATCACTCATTGTACTAACTAATGCCACTAATTTTCTTGCTCTGGTTCAGGCCAAAACTGGTTGTCAATTATATATGTAAAGAGGGCGGGAGTGTGGCACAATAGAAGCAAAGGTCTGTGGTCTTATTATAGAGGGAGATCATAGCAAAGAGGTTGCATAGATAGAAGAGGAAAGTGATATTTTCTAGTGCGAAAGGTTTGTCCTAAGTTATTGTTTGAATGATGTGGCAGCATATTAAATTGTATATTATATAAGACAAAAAGTATTTTTCTCTGTAAATAGATATGGATCGTTGATCATGCATACAGAATCCAGATCATTTTGTTTGAAATGACACCTGTAGCCCAGCTAGCTTGATTTTGTCGCATATTTTGAAGACCAAAAAATCATGGAAAATTACGAAAAGCTTGCGGTACTGTTCATTTTAACGAAAAATCATATTTTTACACTAAAAAATCAATCTTAGTACTATTCACTTTATCATTTATTTTGTCCTTATCGTTAAAACTCAAAATTTTCAAACCCTTTTCATTAGTTTTCCTAAAAAACATGCCATAAATTGGAATTATTAATGCCTTGTGTTATTGAAGAAAAAGGGATCAAGGTTTACATAAAGTGGAAATGTATGAAGAGCATATGCTTGTGTAAACAAATGGGCGAACAGATCTAAGTTACCACTACAGAAATCTTGTCATTTGGCACATTTCCAAAACCACAAAAATAGTCAAGATAATGAATCAAAGATTAGAAAATAATCAGTGTAACAATGTATCTCTGTATTACAATACATGTTCGGTTGCTAGGTTATTATGACTTCTGTATGGAAGATCATATGCGTTACGTTTAAAATGAACTATAAAATAATAGAAAATGACTTTTCATTTCCGGGCAATGATAGAGAGACTAAATTTCTAAACTAGATTTTGTATATATGATGTGGTTGTTGATTATTGCATTATTACTTACTTAAGTGTTGATTAACTATTTTTTATTGTTGACACATCATTTAGTTTGCAAATTTAGTTTAAAAATTTAGTCTCCCTAACATTACTTTTTCATTCCCACATTAGACTCCGGTAGAACTTTTGTAATCTCCAATACAATTAACTACTTCTTATTGATGATACATCATTTAGTTTAAAAATTTAGTCTCCCTAGTATTACCCTTTCATTACCACATTAGATTGCGGTAGAACTTTCGTAATCTCCTATACAAGAGTGTCACTTAGATTGGAGAGGAAAAAAGAGAGAAGATGGGTTATTTTGAATTGCCTATATTTCTCAGCCTTGGAGTGCATTGTAATTATTGTTCAAGCGTCTTAGCCCTTGTTTGATATTTATAATTGGCTTGGATAACTCTTTAGATTCATTAAACCTTGAATAAGAAAATTGATGCAATTTCAAATCTTCCACAACTTGAAGGTTAAAAGATGGATTAGGCAAAACACTAATCTCTTCTAATCCCACTAGACACCAAACGAAGCCTAAATAAAGTTTTCGTTAATGCAAGTGGTGGATTACTTTGGTTGATTAAGTTTTCCTCTTTATCGTACTGCATCCTAAGTTTGTACCTTCCTCTTCCCTTAGCCTAGTTTGGAGTAATAGAAGAAGAAGAAGAAGATAATACTAAAAAGCAAGGTTCTAAAAAACGCTAGGCGCTAGGCGCTAGTCGGACGGCGGGCTGGGGCCTAGCGCCTAGGTGGTCTAGGCGGATTTAAATTAATTTATTGTATATCTTGTAAATAAGTGTCTATTTGCACTTCAAAAAAAAAATATACTTGTATTGAGAACAAAATCATAGTACATTGAAAAATAAAAGTAGAAGAATACATATATTTGAATACATAAATTACAAGTATTCAACAAGTTTAGAGTTTAAAAACACATTAATATAATCATATATTATTTGGGGCCCAAAAAAAAAAAGCATATTATAATCATAAAAGGCTGGAGTCCAAAATAGGGGTGGGCACGGGCCGGGCCAGGCCCAAATTTGGAGGGACCGGACCGGACCTGCTTAAAAAGGAAACGGGACGGGCCGGGCCGGGTATTGCAATTTTGATTACTGGAACCAGATCTGACCCGGCCCGTTTGAAACGGGCCGGTTCGAGACGGGTCCACGGGTCCCTTTTTTTTTTCTTCTCTCTCTCGGTTTTCATCGCCTCCCGACTTGCTCATCCTCCAGATCTGCGACTCAGACTGTTGTGGTTCGCCTCCCGACTCGCCGGGTGTTGCCGTCCTTCCTGAGTTTCTCCGCCGTCGACAATGTGAGACTCAGCGCCATATCCGTCTTCTGCTTCCTCTCCCCAAATTGATTGTTTCTATGGTGTTTTTTGCGATCCTTCAGATCTTCGACTCGGACCGTTGTGGTTCGCCTCCCGACTCGCCGGGTGTTGTCGTCTTTCCTGAGTTTCTCCGCCGTCGACAATGCCAGACTCAGCGTCATATCTGTCTTCTACTTCATTTCCCCAAATTGATTGTTTCTATGGTGTTTTCTGCGAATGCAGGCGTTGAAAATCAATGTTTTAGCGGTGGAGAGATGAGGAGTAGGAGGTGGTGAATGAGGGTTTGAGAGGCTTTTGGGCGAAAGCGAAAGGGTGAGGGAAATAAAAAGGAAAGCGCGAAATGGAGGAAAGTATGGGCACGAGATTGAGGTCTGAGATGAGAGCTTGGGCACGAGATTGAGGTCTGAGACGAGAGAGGAAAGGAGAAGGATGAGAGATCGACGGAGGAGACTCGGATGGTGTCGGTCGGAGACTCGGACTAGAGAGAGAGGGGGAGTTGAGTGAATCAATGTGGGCCTGAGAATAAGAGAGAGAGGGTTAGGGGAGATTTGAGTCTTGAGTGAATGGGGTGGGCCTGAGAATTAGAGATAGAATTATAAGGTATTGATTTAAACGGTCCGGGCCGGGGGCCCGTTTTCTCCAATTTTTAGAACCGGCCCGTCCTATTATTTACAAGGAACCGGCCCTCCCCGCCACGAACCGCAAAGAACCGCCCCTACCCGCGGGTCCAGGACCCGTTTGCCCACCCCTAGTCCAAAATGCTACCTATCCCCCACCAAAACCCTATTTTACTTTTGCATTTTCCATTTCTCCTCTTACCTTCGACAGTCGCTGCTTCTGCAAAACCCGAAGAACCAAAAATGGTCAGATGCATCAAGAACCCAAAGAAAGCCAAAAGAAGGGCCAATGTTAGCTCCAAATTCCACTACCTTCTCTGTTGATTGTTTAATTATTTTAATGAAGTTAGGGTTTTGTCTTAAATTTTTGTTTGGGGCCAAAGAAAGGAGGTGGATCTCCTTCCTCTTCAGGACCATCAATGCCAACGAAGGTATATGGCAACCGCCTAGCACCGCCTAGACCACCTAGCCGCCTCGGCGCCCGCCTAAGCCATCACCGATTTTCTCTAACGTTTCGCTCCAAATCGCCTCGGAAACCTAGCGCCCAGCGCCTAGGCGGCCGCCTAGACCGCGTTTTAGAACACTGGTAAAAAGACACTTTGGAATGAATTTATGTTGTGATTATTTTTTGTCTAGCAATTCTCATGTTGACTTGTAATCAGTCCCAAATGGGAGATATATCTACATGCCTATTATTTCTTTCTTAAAAATCTTTCTTTTAAGGAATATTGGATGAGGGTAGAATCAAACTTCAACCTCAATGATCTTAAGTCTTAACCAACTAAAATATAAGTCCTGTTGCATATTATAGGGGGAATGTAGCTGACATAGTTAGAAGCGTTATCCAACTAAATAAATGGAATATTAAGGGATGATTTGTTTAATATAATTAACATTATTTTGTTGGTAAGCCTCATAATTGGCTAGACATAATTAAGTATCTAATTCGCCATTCATGGTAGTCAAATTTTAAGACCTCTAGTTTACAAGTATGAATAAATACTTGAATTATAATACTATCAACAAACCACGTAATGGGGATTTAATAATATGAGATTTTAAATCTTGATTGTTACTTTGAATTTTCAGATCTTTGTTTGCAAATACCTTAGTCTTGATATCATGTTTTGCATAATTCTAATATATAAATCTTGTATTTCCTTGTTCCCAGAATGACATATGATGTTTCTTTCAAAAGAAATGCTAAGGAGATTCTCTTAAAAGAAGAACTCTTCATAGTCACTCTGCTACCTCATGTCTTTGCCACCTCATGTTTTATAATGTTGATACATGAATTAACGTTAACCTATGAGGTGTCTAAGAGTTCATGAAGAATCATGCTCTTGAGAGAATCTCCTTAGCATTTCTCTCCTTTAAATTTATCTTGCGTCTTTTTCCTTAGTTCATTTATAATTGTACATCACTACAAGAAAAAGCCCCTTTAACGACACTTTATTTGTGACAGAGCACACGACCATCGTAAATTCTCACTAATATAGCGCGCATGGTGTTTGGGATGAAACTTTTGTGACTCTAGTTTAAGTAACGTCGCAAATGATGTATTTGATACGACACCCTTCCAAAAAATTTCATTTAGCCCCTGATTTTTCATTTAGCGCGCCGCATCTTTAGAAGAAAGATATTTCACCGTTTTTAATCTTTAGGTAAAGTTAGTGGCTGCTTCTTAGATCTACAATCAAGTTGCCTCAAATCAAATCCCCTCTATCTCTCTGATTCACAGTTGAGCGTCGATTTCCAGTGAAGCTATGCTCTGATCACTTGCCGTATGCTCTCTTTCTCTGTTTGTTTCCGGAGAAAATTTTTGATGAATGAAAAATCCTATTCTGTTTCTTGCGTGACAGTGTAGAAGAAGCTTAGCAAGGATAGGGATCCGGTGGTGACTGGTTATGAGGTTAGGGATAAACCCTCGGCGTTGAAGGTGGAAGATTGGGACTGGGTTGTGGTGGTTTTCGTCTTGTTGAGATTTTCAATAAGTGTAAGTGAAAACTTTTAGTTCTAAGGTTTTAATTGCAGTGAGAAATTGTTATCTTGGTCATTGAGATTGTAGATTTCTGAATTTGTTTTATGTGACTTTTGAAAGCGCATTCTAGCTGGTATGGATTATGTTGTTTGTTTATGTTGTCTTGTGATGCAGTTATGGGGTTTTTCATGCGATTTGAAGATGATAGTGTGGAGTCAGAGCAAAGATTGTGAACCCGTGGAATGTGAAGATCATCTCGGTTGGTTGGTAGAATTTATTTGATTTAATGTGTTACTAGTAAAAGTTTCACTAAGTTATGCTCGTAGGAAAAATCAAATTAATTGTCTTAATTTGTTGTTGCAATGGAAAAAAAATTGGTTCCCTTTCATTTATGCTTGTAGGAAAATCAGAATGATTCAGCTTTCAAGGTCAATGGTTTGTTAGAGCCTTGGAACCATTATGCACATAAGTAGTTAATTAGTTACCCCTTCCTTTGTACTTCAATTATCTTGATTTGTATCACTACAATGACATAGGATTGCTGTTATTTACCTGTAAGAATTTCACTGCATCGAATACGTATATTTACCAAAATAAAAAGTACTGGGAGGGTGGATTGCTCGTGAATTTGAGGATTGGTCCTGATTGTATAATGGATTGCACAAATTGGTTGCCTATGTTGTGAAGCCTACATACCAAATAATTTTCACACACCGTATCATTATTTAAGATTTGCATAGAAAAAGGAGGACACACTTGTTATTGCAAAGGGAAACTCTTTTTTGTTAATAGCTTGTCTTATATGAAAGTGTTCTCTCATGGTTTTGTCGCTTACCTTGTGCTTCTGACTGTAGATTCCTTGTTTGCACTGATATGCCTCTCAGAGTGCTTGCCAAGTTTATTGGGGTTCAACTTGTTAACTTTCATATTCAATTGTATTTCAAGAACACTGCACCACCCATTGGTAAGCAGAGCTGTAGTTTTTTCTTTTTGTTTCCCAAATTATTTGCCTACCTTGTGTTTGTAATAACTTCAATTCTTGCACTGTTGCAGAGGCTTTGATGTCTAAATTTGATGCGGAGAATAAGGGTGACAATGGAGATCTTCACACAACCTACACTGGCAAAGGGAAAGGAGACGACTCTGAATCATTAATGTGTTACCAGTAAAAGTTCCATTGAATTAGATACTTTTAATTCCCAGTCAATAGGTGGACATACCACTATTTTAATTTGAGCCTCCATGCAGAGGACTAAGAGTAGAGTTGCTGGAAGGAGTGACATAATTACTCGCAGGGTCAAGGGGAGGAAGTTAGTTGTCGAACTAACAAGCTAATCTGGAGTGACATAATTCCTGTAGGATTATAGAAGTGAAATACATTCTTCATTCTCAAAGAAACCAAATAAATGTTTTTGGATTTGTGAATTATGAATAGTATCAGTGAGGTTGGATTGTTATTTTAGTTTGGAGGCTATACTAAATTTCAAATGAAATAATTTTGGTGAAGCTATTAAAAATAATGTCGTTGTGGCGTCCCATTTGACGCCCAATTTTTTTTTAAACTTGAAACCACTTATTTGCGAAGCGTAACCTATAGTTGCAAACCCGTAGTAAATAGTATTTATGATGCACTTAAAGCGTCGCATATAATCAACCAAACATTTACGACACCACTTTGTTGCGACGCGTTATTGACCGTTGCAGGGCCATCGTTAAAGGGCTATTGCAACGTATTTGGCTACTTTTGCGACACGTTTTAAGTGTCCCATAAGACCCATTTTTTTTTGTAGTGCATCTTTCCACCCGCATGCCATTACTGTTACATATAAATGCAGAACTTAACTTTCACGGCTTAAAAAAAAGTACAAAGAAATGCAATTGGATTGTAGTAATGTGATGTTTTCCATAGGTACACGCACATATAGTTGTTTTTTGTTGCTCGGGAGCCTCATATTTTGTTACACCCACGTTCCAATAATAGTCATGGAGCTCGTGAACATATATGATTGTGATTAGTTGGACATAAATTATATGGTGTTACTTTGTGTGTTCTTGTTAAACGATAGCAGTTTGCCAGTTAGGAGTTATTGGTATGCTGACTATTAAATTTTGATAAAGGGCCTACTTGATGTAGATTTGATTTGTCATCAAAGAGTTGGTTTTGATATGTTTTGGGGTGATATGTTTGGATTTCGTTTTAGTTTAATTAACCAGTTTGTGTGTGTTTCTTTTGGCTTGTATTTGGCTATTTTGGTTCTTCTGCTTACGCCCTTGTGATTTTTCCTATTTATTTTCTGGTAAGAGTGCCAATCTTTTCTTTCATTTTCTATATCTGCGTGCTCCGGGGTTTTTGGGGGACAAGTGGAAACAGAGTTTAAGGCAATATATATATAAATATATAAATATATATATATATATATATATATATATATATATATATATAGGATGAAGTGCCGATTTAGTCTTAGGTCTCTAAATTATTTTTTCGGTAAAATAAGTCTCTAAATTCATTAAAAATTGCTAATTTCATCCCTACTATTATATTCAAAGCTATTTTATATAATTTTTCTTCAACTTAAGTCACTTGACACACTTTAGAATGTACAATCGTCATTTTCTCGCCTATAAGCCTTTTACATTTCATATAGGTTGCGAATCTAACATATAATTTACCCTCCAAAGTTAACTTACACTATTTCTTATGTAAAACTACCAATTTACCCTTCAAAGTTAACTTTATACACTATTTCTTTATGAAATAAAACTACTAATCTACCCTCCAACGTGTATCACATACAAGTAATGTGACTTAAATTGACAAAAAATTGAATATAGTAGTTTCGAATATAATATTAGGGATGTAATTGGCAGATTTTTACAATTTAAGGACTAATTTTTCTGAAAAAATAGTTTATGAACCTAATTTTCACTGAGGTGATAATTCAGGGACTAAATGGACAGTTCTTCCATATCTATATGGCTTTTTCTTTGTCAAATGATAAATTTTATTAAATTTTAATCGAAAAGATTTACATCCGCTGTTAGAATATTAAAAAATAAAAACAGGTCCTATACAATCCAATTCCATAGGGAAAGGGATCCTTTCCGGATCCATTTCCACCAAATCCACCTTGACACACCCCGACTTGAAAGTGGGGCGTGTTGGCCGTCACGTGAGAGTTACGTAACCATGTGCACAGTGCGGAAGCAATAAAGGATAGAATTTACGAATCAATCAAAACCGAAACACTAGCAATACTAGTGTAAAATAAGTGTGAATTCCACTAACACAGAGCATAAAAGTCTACGTGCAGTCAAGCAGAAGTACTAAATAGAAATAACACCCGAAGGTGGTCCTACATAAGTGAATTCTGTCAGAATGTCCGATGAGCTCCTCGTATGCCACCAACGAACACTACCTAATACCTGGAGGGGCAAAAAACAAAGTTGAGTGGGTCAGAAATAATTTTTTTCAAAACCTTTCTTTTCTCAAAAGTTATAACCCCTCGCCGTAAAACCTATATAATTTCCCAGAAATAAAGTATATACTCATATATATAATTCTCAAAATCCTGCTGGAAAATATGTATGTATAAATGTATGTATGCCATGCCAAAGTATCATAACTGAATGCCAGAGCATAACTCTGTGAATGTGATTGAATACTAGACATCATCTCAGCCCTCGGCTGTATATAGCTCATAACAATCTCATCATATCATATAGCTTATAACAATCTCATCATATAATATAGCTCATATCAATCTCATCATATCATATATATACCCTGCACACACAACAATACCACTTTTAGTAGTCTGCACAACATCACTGAATATAAACCAATACGCTCTAGTGCTACAATCACGTGAAGACTAAGCGATAAATCACGGGTCACCTACGAGTCAAACCCACCTATAGTGGTTTATTCGACAGGACTGAGCATCTAACTTGGATCCAAGGTGAGCATGCGGTGCGGGAGGTGAACATCACGTGAAAGACTAAGCCCCTATCTCTGGGCGGGAGCACTAATACCAGTGTGCAGGTTTATAAGCTCTAATCACATCACATCACATCACATCATTCGTTCTCATCAACTAGTATATAAACTTACCTGCCACTTACCTTTGCGTCCTCAGCACCAACATTAATATAAGCAATCAATAACGCATAATAAAATAAATAGATACTTTGCATGGCATTTCATATCACATTTCATATCACATTTCACTTAAACTGATTTTCTGGGAAAAACTCATTTATATAGGTATATACGGAAAACAAATGCCCACTCACTGATAAGTAGACGGGTCGTAACCCCCGTGCCTAGCCTAGCTATGCTCGTCTTCCGGATAGGTCTCGCGCGAAGTAACTGAAATAACGTTAATTAACGTACATAATCGAAACCTTAGAAATAACTTCTTATACATTGCTCAAATTGGATATATGAATATACCACCGTGATCTACACAACCTCACGAACATCTCTATATTTTTAGAAAAATTTTCCGACCATCCACGCGCCTGCCAAGGCACGGCCAAACGTGCGACCACGTGATCTGCACACTGACGACGTCAGTTAACGTTGTCAGGAATATTCTGTTAAAACCGAACGGTAATAGTTAAAGATGATTGACGGCGTTAGCATATTCTGTCGAGACTGACAGAATATTCCCTGTCTTCTTCGGCGAGTCACCGGCGACTGTTTGCTGGTTTCTGGAAAAACTTCCAACTAAGATTTCTCCTTCATTTTTGCACCATTTTCTACGTACTTTATACCAAAATGAAGATCTCACAAAGATGAACACAACCATACTTGACTCGACCCCTAACTCGTCGGGGATTCGCCGAAAAAAGCCTCGATAATTTCGGCCAAAAAGAAACTCTCCGATCTCGCGATTCCAACGTCCAAATTCTTCTAACGAACCACTCAGAGCTTTGTAAGGATCTCCTTAAGCTTCCTATGAACTTAGAATTCCCTGAAAAACAACATTTTACCTGTGCATGAACAATGCACAAATCAGAGGTTATGGTTTCATGATGAATCGAAGGTTTCCAGTTCTAAAACTTGCACTAATGGCTTCCTAGTATCACAAGGAACATGAAATTGCTTACCTTAGTTTCGATCTGTAAGGTTTGAGATGGGTTTGGGTGCCGTCCGTACAAAAATCGAGAGGGAGAGAGAGAGAGAGAAGGTCTGAGAGATAGAGAGAGAGTGCGGGAGTGAGAGAGAAAGAGTGTGAATGTGTGTGTGTGGTCCAAACACCACCAACCAAACTCCCAAACTTCTATACACACATATACCTTAATTAATGCCTAGGGGCATTTTCATCATTTCACATCCGTCGTACGAAATCTCCGGGACGGGCTGTTACAAATTACCCACCTTATAAAAATTTCGTCCTCAAAATTTATACAACCAAAATCATCCACTAGTACTTATAAAAAAACCTCGGGTACATCTCCCTCATCTGATCCTCTGTCTCCTATGTTGCTTCTTTCACTAAGTGATTTCTCCATAAGACTTTCACCAAATCCTCTGTCTCCTATGTTGCTTCTTTCCAATCAAGTATCGTCACCGGCTCCTCATCATAAGTCAAATCTAAATTGATCTCTAAGGGTTAATGAGGTATCACATGCGAAGGATCTGCAACATAGTGACGAAGCATCAAAACATGAAACACATTATGTACCTTAGACAGCTCTGACGGCAACTCAAGTTTGTAAGCAACTTCACCAACTCGCTCGGTGATCTGATAAGGTCCGATGAACCTAGGACTTAGCTTGCCTTTCTTCCCGAATCGTACTACACCTCGCCACGGGGATAACTTCAAAAATACCCAATCACCAACCTTGTACACACGATCAGTGGCATGTCTATCTGCTAAACTCTTTTGGCAATCTTGGGCTGCTGTCATATTAGACTTAATAACCTGAATGTTCTGAGTAGTCTTATCCACTAACTCAGGGCCCACTAAAACCGGTTCGCTAACCTCTGACCAACATATATGTGTACGACAAGGCTTGCCATATAGTGCCCCGAATGGCGCCATACCAATACTCGAGTGAAAGCTATTGTTGTAGGCGAATTCCATCAAATCCAACCGCTTATGCCAACTATCGCCAAACTGCAACACTGAAGATCTTAGCATATCTTCCAAAGTTTGAATCGTCCTCTCTGATTGTCCGTCTGTCTAAGGATGATATGTCGTGCTGTACAGTAATCTCGAACCCAAAGCTTCCTGGAATGCTATCCAAAACTTAGAAGTAAATCTCGGATCTCGATCTGAAATAATACTCACAGGAACTCCATGATACTTCACAATCTTCGTGATGAACAACTCGGCTAACTTGTTCAAAGAATACTTTTCCCTTACGGGAATGAAATGCGCTGACTTAGTAAGCCGATCAATAACCACCTAGATTCCATCATAGCCGTTTTGTGTATGTGGAAGCTTGTACACAAAATCTATGGTAATATTTTCCCATTTTCACTGTGGAACGGGAAGTGGTTGTGACAAACCAAATGGCTTCTTTCTTTCAGCTTTGACCTGCTGACACACGATACACCTACTTACATACTCAGCAATTTCTCTTTTCATACCTGGCCAATAATAAAATGGCCTAATGGTATGATACATTTTTGTTCCTCTTGGATGCATCGCATAAGCTGAAATATGTGCCTCATCAAGAATTGCCTTCTTTAACTCCTTATTATTTGGCACATACATCCTATTCTCTTACATAAGCATGCCATCCTTCTCTTTAACTCTTGAGATCTTTCTTTTTCCCTTGATTTCTCAAATGAATTAGCTCTTGAATCTCTTCATTATTCATCTGAGTCTCGAGTATATGATCAATCATAATAGGCCTAACTTGGAAACTAGCAAGTAAGGCTCTTTCTTGCTCTGCCACAACTCTTTCTTCTAGTTCTTCCAATTCCAATTTCACTCCAGTAGACCTCAAATCTACAAGAAGAGAAACAAGAGAAGCATACAAAGCATTAACCCGACCTTGAGATTTCCTACTTAAAGCATCAACCACCACATTAGCACGTCCAGGGTGATACTTAATCGTGCAATTGTAGTCACTTAGCAACTCAATCCATCTTCATTGACGAAGATTTAAATCCTTCTGTGTGAACAGATATTGGAGACTCTTGTGATTTGAGAAAATTCTACTCTCACCATAGAGATAGTGTCTCTAAATCTTCAAAGCGAAAATAATGGCTGCCAACTCTAAGTCATGTGTAGGGTAATTCATCTTGTGAGGCTTTAACTGACACGAAGCGTAAGCAATTAC
Source organism: Heteromeles arbutifolia (assembly GCA_024362995.1). NCBI lineage: Eukaryota > Viridiplantae > Streptophyta > Magnoliopsida > Rosales > Rosaceae > Heteromeles > Heteromeles arbutifolia. Next base: position 10,791,541 of record JANCRC010000019.1, read on the forward strand.
CCTACCATGTTGCATCAACAGGCATCCCAAGCCATTCAAAGAAGCATCGCTGTAAACCTCAAAATTACCACTATCATCAGGAAGAGTCAAAACCGGTGCATGAATGAGATAATACTTCAACTGCTGGAAACTCTGCTCATAATTATCATCCCACTCGAATTTAACTTCCTTCTTGGTCAACCTTATTAGTGGTAAAGCCATAACTGAGAAATCCTTAACAAATCGCCGATAATAACCCGCTAAACCAAGGAAACTCCGTACCTCGGTGACAGTTCACGGCTGCTCCCAATTCTCCATAACGGCTATCTTCTGAGGGTCTACCTAAATACCTTGAGCTGAAACAACATGCCCCAAGAAAGCAACTTGATCTAACCAGAATTGGCACTTACTGAACTTAGCATACAATTTATGTTCCCTCAGCTTCTTCAATACCAAAGTAAGATGTCGGACATGATCTGATTTTGACTTAGAATACACCAGAATGTCATCAATGAAGACAATGACGAATCTATCCAAATACTGCTGAAACACCTTATTCATCAAAGCCATAAAAGCTGCTGGTGCATTCGTCAATCCAAATGGCATCACGAGAAACTCATAATGACCATAACGAGTCCTGAAAGCAGTTTTAGGAACATCGTCGCTCCTAATCTTCAACTGATAATAACCAGACCTCAGATCAATCTTAGAAAATACGCAGGCACCTTTGAGTTGATAAAAAAGATCGTCATTACGAGGCAAAGGATAACAGTTTTTAATCGTCATCCGATTCAATTGCCTGTAATCAATGCAAAACCTCAAAGTACCATATTTCTTCCTTACAAATAAAACTAGAGCTCCCCAAGGTGAAATACTAGGTTGAATGAAACCTTTATCAACCAATTCCTATAACTAAATCTTCAATTCTCTTAACTTGGCGGGAGCCATATGATAAGGAGTTAAAGAAATAGGATCAGTACATGGTAGAAAATCAATGGCGAACTCCACATCGCGATCTGGCGGCAATCCAGGTAAATCATCAGGGAAAACATCATAAAAGTGTCTAACCACCTTGACATTCTCTACGCTAACCGGAGCATCGTCATTTAGTACCACGTGAGCCAAGTATCCTTGACAACCTTTCTTTAGTAACTTTTTAGCTCTCACGGCCGAAATAATTCCATGCCTCCATCCACTAGGCTCACCAAAGAATGTAACTCGTCGGGGATTCACTGGAAAAAGCCTCGATAATTCCGGCAAAAAAGAAACTCTCCGATCTCACGATTCTGACGTCCAAATTCTTCCAACAAAGCACTCCGAGCTTTGTAAGGACCTCCTTAAGCTTCCTATGAACTTAGAATCTCCAAAAACACAACATTTTACGTGAGCATGAATAGTACCCAAATCAGAGCTTAGATTTTCACGGGTTTTCGATGGTGTCCTTGCCAGAAATGGGTTCCAATGTGTTCGTCTGGACCTCAGGAACACAATGGGGTACTTCACACCTTCGATCTGCAAGGGTTATGGGTGTGTCCGTATAAAAGCCAAGAGGGAAAGAGAGAGAGAGAGTCTGAGAGATAAAGAGAGAGTGCGGGAGTGAGAGAGAAAAATAGTGTGTGAGTATGTGTGTGTGTGTGGTCCAAATACCAACAACCAAACACTCCCAAACTTAGATTCACACACGTACCTTAATTAACGCCCAAGGGCATTTTCATCATTTCTCATCCATCGTACGAAATATCCGGGACGGGCTGTTACAATCTACCCACCTTATAAAATTTCATCCTCGAAATTTACATAACCAAAACCATCCACTAGCACTCATAAAACAACCTCGGGTACATCTCTCTCATCCGATCGTCTGTCTCCTATGTTGCTTCTTCCACTGAATGGGTCATCCATAAAACTTTGACCAAATGCACTGTCTTGTTCCTCAGAACCTTTTCTTTCCAATCAAGTATCGTCACCGGCTCCTCATCATAAGTCAAATCCGGGCTAATTTCGAGTGGTTGATGAGGTATCACATAAGAAGGATCTGCAACATAGTGACGAAGCATCGATACATGAAACATGTTATGTACCTTAGACAGCTCTGACGGCAACTCAAGTCTGTAAGTAACTTCACCAACTCGCTCGGTGATCTGATAAGGTCCGATGAACCTAGGACTTAGCTTGCCTTTCTTCCCGAATCGTACTACACCTCGCCACGGGGATAACTTTAGAAATACCCAATCACCAACCATGTACATTGGATCAGTGGCATGTCTATCTGCTAAACTCTTTTGGCGATCTTGGGCCGCTTTCATATTAGACTTCATAACCTGAATGTTCTGAATAGTCTCATCCACTAACTTAAGGCCCACTAAAACCCGTTCGCCAACCTCTGACCAACATAAAGGTGTACGACAAGGCTTGCCATATAGTTCATCGAATGGCGCCATACCAATACTCGAGTGAAAGTTGTTGTTGTAGGCGAACTCCATCAAATCCAACCGCTTATGCCAAACGTCGCCAAACTGCAACACCGAAGATCTTAGCATATTCTCCAAGGTCTGAATCGTCCTCTCTGATTGTTCGTCTATCTGAGCATGATATGCCGTGCTGTATAGTAATCTTAAACCCAAAGCTTCCTGGAATGCTATCCAAAACTTAGAAGTAAATCTCGGATCTCGATATGAAATAATACTCATAGGAACTCCATGATACTTCACAATCTTCGTGATGAAAAACTCGGCTAACTTGTTCAAAGAATACTTTTCCCTCACAGGAATGAAGTGCAATGACTTAGTAAGCCGCTCTACAATCACCAAGATTCCATCATAGCCGTTTTGTGTACGAGGAAGCTTGTACACAAAATCCATAGTGATATTTTCCCATTTCCACTGTGCACCGAGAAGTGGCTGTGACAAAAACGGCTTCTTTCTTTCAGCTTTGACCTGCTGACATACAACACATCTGCTTACATACTCAGCAATTTCCCTTTTCATACCTAGCCAATAATAAAATGGCCTAATGGTATGATACATTTTAGTTCCTCCTGCATGCATCGCATAAGCTGAAATATATGCCTCATCAAGAATTGCCTTCTTTAATTCCTCATTATTTGGCACGTACATCCTATTTCCTTGCATAAGCATGCCATCCGTCTCTCTAACTCTGAGATCTTTCTTTTTCCCTTGATTCCTCAAATGAATTAGCTCTTGAATCCCTTCATTATTCATTTGAGTCTCGAGTATACGATCAATTAGAATAGGCCTAACTTGGAAATTAGCAAGTAAGGCTTTTTCTTGCTCTGCCACAACTTCTTCTTGTTCTTCCAATTCAAATTTCACTCAAGTAGACCTCAAATCTACAAGAAGAGGAACACGAGAAACATACAAAGCATTAACCCGACCTTGGGATTTCCTACTCAAACCATTAGCCACCACATTAGCACGTTCAGGGTGATACTCAATTGTGCAATCGTAGTCACTTAGCAACTCAAATCCTTCTGTGTGAACAGGTACTGGAGACTTTTGTGATCTTGGAAAATCCTACACTTCTCACCATAGAGATAGTGTCTCCAAATCTTCAAAGCGAAAATAATAGCTGCCAATTCCAAATCATGTGTAGGGTAATTCATCTCGTGAGGCTTTAACTGACGCAAAGCGTAAGAAATTATCCTACCATGCTACATCAACACGCATCCCAAGCCATTCAAAGAAGCATCGCTGTAAATCTCAAAATTTCCACTCTCATCAGGAAGAGTCAAAATAGAAGCATGAGTGCGATAATACTTCAACTGCTGAAAACTCTGCTCACAATTATCATCCCACTCGAATTTAACTTCCTTCCTAGTCAACCTCGTTAGTGGTAAAGCCATAACTGAGAAATCCTTAACAAATCGTCGATAATAACCCGCTAAACCAAGGAAACTCCGTACGTCGGTGACGGTTCGCGGCTGCTTCCAATTCTCCACAGCTGCTATCTTCTGAGGGTCTACCTGAATACCCTAAGCTGAAACAACATGCCCCAAGAAAGCAACTTGATCTAACCAGAATTGGCACTTACTGAACTTAGCATACAATCGATGTTCCCTCAGCTTCTTCAACACCAAAGTAAGATGTCGAACATGATCTTCTTTTGACTTACAATACACCAGAATGTCATCAATGAAGACAATGACGAATCTATCCAAATACTGCTGAAACACCTTATTGATCAAACCCATAAAAGCTGCTGGTGCATTCGTCAATCCAAATGGCATCACGAGAAACTCATAATGACCATAATGAGTCCTGAAAGCAGTTTTAGGAACATCATTGGTCCTAATCTTCAACTGATAATAACCAGACCTTAGGTCAATCTTAGAAAATACGCAAGAACCTCTGAATTGATAAAAAAGATCGTCAATACGAGGCAAAGGATAACAGTTTTTAATCGTCATCCGATTCAATTACCTGTAATCAATGCAAAGCCTCAAAGTACCGTCCTTCTTCCGAACAAACAAAACTGGAGCTCCCCAAGGTGAAGTACTAGATTGAATGAAACCTTTATTAACCAATTCTTGTAACTGAATCTTCAATCTTCTTAACTCTGTAGGAGCCATACGATAAGGAGTTAAAGAAATAGGATCAGTACCTGGAAGTAAATCAATATCGAACTCCACATCTTTGCCTGGCGGTAATCTAGGTAAATCATCAGGGAAAACATTAGAAAAGTGTCTGACCACCTTGACATTTTCTACGCTAACCGGAGACTCATCATTTAGCACCACGTGAGCCAAGTACCTTTGACAACCTTTCTTTAGTAACTTTTTGGCTCTCACAGCTGAAATAATCCAATGTCTCAATCCACTAGGCTTACCAAAGAATGTAACCTCAGGTAATCCAGGACGATGGAAGGTCACTGATTTCTCGTAACAGTCAATCTTAGCACGATTGTAATGCAACCAATTTGTGCCTAAGATAACGTCAAAATCCACAATGTCTAGCGGAGTGAGGTTAGCAGGCATAACCACATTCTCCACTAATACGGGACAACCTGGGTAAACATAATCTAATAGCAAACTCCAACTCATACCCAAGAGGTGAGGTTCTGTCAATTGAGCAAACATATGAGAAATCACAGAATGAGTGGCACCACAATCAATCAACACTTTAGCATAATGACCAAGAAAATTCAACGTACCCATGATCAAGTTCGGATTGTTTTGAGCATCCTGCAGCGAAAGGTTATTGATACGTCCCTGGTCCTGTTGCCTTCCTCTACCTCTGCTGGCATAAACTCCTCACCCCGGAGGATTATGCCCTTGTCCTGACTGACTATGCTGTCTCGAAGACCCAACTCCACTGGTAGTAGCATCAACCTGTTGAGACTATCCTCCAGAATACCACTGAGATCCACCAGCTGAATACTGCTGCTTTGGCATATATCCTCCAGAGTATTGTTGTGGAGGCATATATCCTCCTGAATACTGTCCATAACTGCCCTGCTGATAGGGATCCTGGGGGTACTGGTACTGTCTCGAAGAATAGAGAATGAAATCCCCCTGATAGTGGTATGAACCACCACGACCTGTCTGGGTATAACCACCCTGTCCTGAAAACTTCTGAGCTAGAGCTGGCGGTGGTAAAGGAGGCTGCTGAGGCCTTTGCTGGCCTTGAAGACAAAACTTAGCTTGATGTCCCTTCTAACCACAAGTGTAAGATCCACTGCTACCTCTTTGACACTCCCCGAAATGTCGACTATTGCACATACGGCACAAGGGTGTATTTCCTCTACCAAAATTCCCTTGCCTCTGGGATCTGAAATCTCTGAAGAACCTACCACCTTATCTCTGACTTGTGGAACTGAAACCTCCACTGGAAGAACTAGAACTAGTCCCACTGCGCTTAAAGCTCTGAGTCTGGCGAGGCCCCTGTGAGAAATGACCTTTACCCTTATCCTTATTCCGATTCCCGTTTTTCTCTTCATCTTCATTGTCGCTAGGCAAATTCTCAGAATCCTCAATTTGAAGTAAAGCTTCATCAAAACTCATGATAAGTGGTATAGGGAATCGCAGTCGCAATGGTACGCCATTTCTTCTTAGTGCCCAATTTAAAACGACGTAGCATCTCAACCGGATTAGCAACAACTTCCGGATGATAACGAGATAGATCAGTAAATTTCCTGTAGTACTCGTTAGCTGACAGTTTCTTCTGCCTTAAACTAGTAAACTCCTGCTTCTTACGATCAATGTATGCAGGAGGAATGAATCTCTTATAGAATAACTGTTTAAATACCTCCCAATCTCTAGATTCCTCCCGGGGTAACTCGTCAGCCAACTGTCCCCACCATGAAGCTGGTTCCTTACCCAAAAACCATGAAGTCGTCTCGACCCCTTTGTCTGGAGATAGACTCCCCTGACTCTGCATCAGCCTAAAAGTCTTCTCAATATGCATCAACCATTTCTCTTAACCCTCGGGACCTTCATTCCCCACAAATGTGGTTATCTTCAAATTATGAACCGACTCCAGAGGGGTCCGCTGAGGCGGCCGAATAACTGACTGAATAGCATTCGCTATAGCTTCCCCTAACTGAGCTATATCAGGGACTAGGTTTAACTGAACGACGTGGCTCTCTACGAGGCGGCATAGTTCTGATAGAAACATCAAGATAATTAGAATATTCACAAGATATGCAGGACTGCCAAACCTATGCTCTGATACCAAACTGACACACCCCGACCCGAAAGTGAGGTGTGCTGGCCGTCACGTGAGAGTGACGTAGCCATGTGTACAATGCGGAAGCAAAATTAATCAGAAAGATACGAACAAATTAAAACCATGCAACCAGCAACCCAAACCAAGATAGTGTGCTAGTGCAAGAATTACGATGGTTTACACAACTAGAGCATAAATGGTCTACGTACAGTCAAGCAGAAAGTACTAAATAGAGATAACACCCAAATGTGGTCCTACATAAGTGAATTCTGTCAGAACATCCAATGAGCTCCTCGTATGCCACCAACGAACACTACTTAACACCTGGAGGGGCAAAAAACAAAGTTGAGTGGGTCAGAAACAAATCTCTTCAAAACCTTTTTTTTCTCAAAAGTTATAACCCCTCACCGTAAAACTTGTATAATTTCCTACAAATAAAGTATATACTCATATATATAACTCTCAAAATCCTGCTGGAAAATATGTATATATGAATGAATATATGCTATACCAAAGTATCATAACTGAATGCCAAATCATAACTATGTGAATGTGATTGAATACTAGATATCATCTCAGCCCTCGGCTGTATATAACTCATAACAATCTCATCATATCATATAGCTCATAATCATCTCAATCATATCATATATATCCTGCACACACATCAATACCACCTCTAGTGGTCTGCACAACATCACTGAATATAAACTAATATGCTCTAATGCTACGATCACGTGAAGACTGTGCGATAAATCGTGGGTCACCTACGAGTCGAACCCATCTATAGTGATCTATTCAACAGGACTGAGCACCTAACTTGGATCCAAGGCCAGCATGCGGTGCGGGAGGTGAACATCACGTGAAAGACTGAGCCCCTATCTCTGGGCGGGAGCACTAATATCAGTGTGTTGGTTTATGGCTCACATCACATCACATCACATCATTCATTCTCATCATAACTAGAATATAAACTTACGTGTCACTTATCTGTGCGTCCGCACCACCAACATTAATATATGCAATCAATAACGCATAATAAAATAAATAGATACTCTGCATGGCATTTCATATCATATTTCATATCACATTTCACTTAAACTGATTTTCTGGGAAAAATCTCATTTATATAGGTATATACGGAAAACAAAAGCCCACTCATTGATAAGTAGCCGGGTCGTAACCCCCGTGTCTAGCCTGGCTACGCTCGTCCTCCAGATAGGTTTCGCCTATATGAGAAGTAACTGAAATAACGTTAATTAACGCACATAATCGAAACCTTAGAAATAACTTCTCATACACTGCTCAAATTCGGTATATGAATATACCATCGTGACCTACACAACCTCACGAACATCCCCATAATTTTAGAAAAATTTTCCGACCACCCACGCGCCACCACTCGCCGGCCAAGGCACGACCGAACGCGCCTCCACGCGCGGCCACTTGATCTGCACACTGACGGTGTCAGTTAATGCCGTCAGGAATATTCCGTTAAAACCTAACGGTAACAGTTAAAGATGATTGACGGCGTCAGCATATTCCGTCAAGACTGACAGAATATTCCCTGTCTTCTCCGGCGATTGTTCGCCGGTTTCTGGAAAAATTTCCAACTATGGTTTCTTCTTCATTTTTGCACCATTTTCTATGCACTTTATACCAAAATGAAGATCTCACAAAGATGAAGACAACCATACCTAACTCAACCCCCAACTCACCGGGGATTCCCCGAAAAAAAGCCTCGATAATTCTGGCCAAAATGAAACTCTACGATCTCGCGATTTCGACGTCCAAATTCTTCCAACAAAGCATTTCGAGCTTTGTAAGGACCTCCTTAAGCTTCCTATGAACTTAGAATCTCCAAAAACACAACATTTTACGTGAGCATGAATAGTACCCAAATCGGAGCTTAGATTTTCACGAGTTTTCGAAGGTTTCCTTACCAGAAATGGGTTCCAATGTGTTCGTCTGGACCTCAGGAACACAATGGGGTGCTTCACACCTTTGATCTGCAAGGGTTATGGGTGTGTCCGTACAAAAGCCGAGAAGGAGAGAGAGAGAGAGTCTGAGAGATAGAGAGAGTGTGCGGGAGTGAGAGAGAGAAAGAGTGTGTGAATATGTGTGTGTGTGTGGTCCAAATACCGCCAACCAAACACTCCCAAACTTAGATTCACACACGTACCTTAATTAACGCCCAAGGGCATTTTCATCATTTCACATCCATCGTAGGAAATCTCCGGGAGAGGCTGTTACACATACAGCAAGCCTGATTGTATAGTCGGATGGCCATTATAACAACTAGACATAAAACCTTGCACATGGAACTCGACATGTTTCAGCATGACAGCCACTCACAGTACAAGTATAAGGCCTTAACGGCTGAACTCAGAGGTACGAAGAACTCAGAAGTACCCTGGTTAATGTCCTGTTATTTGTATGACAAGCATTCAGCTATAATAGAATGCTCAAACAAAATATGATCGTCAGTTTAGCATGTTAATAATATAACTACAATAGTGTTTCCCTATTTTGGACTAGAAGTCTATTTAAACAAACACACTTAAGAAAGAAAATAAAACTTACTTAAGACTTGGAGATTGCTTGAATATGTACACTTGAAATTTTATTGATATATGGAATGTTTACAAAGATAGTTGTTTACAAGGAAGTGTTTACAAGGATGCTATGAAGGCTAAGGGTGCTTGAGGATGGTGTGAGTATATGGTGAGAGTAGGGTGTTCTGAGAGGTGTGTTGTGTGTTGAGAGATGTTGAGCTAGATGTGTTTTGCATGGGAGGAGAAGCTCCTTTATATACAAATCCTAAAATAGAATAACGTTTCAATATTTACAACTTTTTGGATAATGACAACACACTGTTTCTGAAAGCTGTCATCATTGTTTCTGAAAACTGTCATCACTGTTTCTGAAAGCTGGCTGTCTTGTCTTTGCTTGAATGTCATGTGAATTTATGTTGTCTTGGTTGCTGCAATGTTTGCCACATTTTCTTTTGCATGTGAATCCATGTTGTCTTGATTGTTGCAATGTTTGCCACATATTCTTTTGCATGCCAATGTTTTCTGAAAGTGTCAATCTCCTTTTTCTTCGTTTGGAGGTATCCACATAAACTTTGTAGAAAATTGACCCAAACTTGTACATATGTGTGAAGGGTAGGATCGGCATTTTTGAAAATTTTTGTCCTGATGATTAAAATGAAACCTTTGAGGGGTGTTTTGGTTAGTTTTCCATATAACGTATGCATATATTCCAATCTGGTTGAAATGATAAAAACCCCACGTAGTGGGTGGTTTATTAAAGATTAAAAACCAAATAATATCCCTGTGTTTATGACCCCTCCACCCCACCTCTAACACGCCACCCAATACTTCCAAAGCCCTATATCATTATCACACTTTGACCCGTTGGGAAGCGGAACACTTCCCATCTGAGTTTTTCCGTTTCTTCTTCTTCCTTCAGTCATCAGAACGTTGAACTGGATCTCAAATCCAGATCGCGCTGCCATGGATTGATACCTTAAAAGTTAAGAGTTTCTCTCTTTTTGCATTCTCTCTTTCTTCTTCTACTCACAAACGGTGAGCTGCAGAATTTTAATCGAGGCTTCACTTTGAGATTGGGTGTTGCAGATTCTTCGTTGCAGAGCTGCCTAGACAACAGTTTAGAACCATCCATACCGCCTGGAGCGCCTAGGCGGCCACCTAAATCTTCCTCGCCTTACATGAACGTTTTGGCCTACATTGGGTTGGGGACCCTCTGCTGAGCGCCTAGACGGCCGCCTAGACTGTTTTTTAGAACACTGACACAGATTCGTTTTTTATAATCAACATGTCACATATTAATGTGTCTTGCTTGTAGGTATGTTTTGTTGTTTTTAACCTTTTAGTTAGGTTTCATATCTCACTTATAGGTATAACATACATTCATATATTTGTTACTTGACTTAGGGTATAATGTTTTGCAGATAAATTTTATGTTAGTATATTAATTTTTTTGTTATAAGATATTAATTAGATTTCTTGGAGTTGGAAAATGCATAATATTAGAAGATTTTAATTGGTTTTTAATATTTTTAGAAAATATAAAAGGAGTATAAAAGAAATAAAAATATATAATTAGATAACTGAACTCACTCCTAAAAATACTATGTGTTTTTGAACCTGGATCTAAAAGCCCCTTTAATTTCAAGTGTGAGAATAAATGAATCTAGTTGAATATAGGTCCGATTAGCAAATAAAGCAGTATCACGTTATTCTTGATTTAAGATTTTGATGCGCATGACTATTTGGCATGAGTTACCGTCGTACGATTTTGGAAGAAGTTGACTAAATGAAATTGAAATTTGAAACTTGGAAATGACATTTGCACGACCAATTCAGGGCAATAAGTATCATACCCATTACTTTCACGCCTTTGTTAATAGTCAAAAATATATGGAAATGAGACTCCTTCCTTATGAAACACGTTCCTTGTGAGTAAAAATGTCATTACACTTTCATAAAGGTTTTTTTTTACTCAGCGCTTTTAGAAATTTTTTATTTAGGAGACTAGTAGTGTTTTTGATTTTTTTTTTTTGGTTAATCTCAGTTTATTATTTTAAAATTTCTTGAATTTTAACATTTGGTATATGAATTTTTTTTTATTTCAAAATGGTAATTAAAGTTATAATTTTGAAATAATCTCATACGTCTGTTAAGGTTGTAAAAATAGAAATTCAACCTCCTCGTCAAATGCAATCAGTTGAGTTCAATGGAAACCCACGACCTTTTAGGTGGCGGTGGTAGTGGGGGATTGAAGCTCGATTCCTTCCAAACCCAAGTCGCTGATTGCTTCCTCCACCGCTCCTCCTCCTCCCACGACCTCCTCTCCCTCCCATGGCTCTTGAGACCTCCTCGACTCCTCTGCATACACCAAGAGTTCAAAACTCTCCTTCTCCTCTCCTCCACCAAAACCAACATCTCCAAACCCACCGTTGACCGATACATCTCCGACCCTGCCGACCCTCCTCGTTGACCATCCCCAACTGGCCCACCACAATTTTGACCTCTACTCCTCCGTTCCCGATTCCCTTCGTCTGATCGCGCCATCCACCATTCCCGCATTGTCACCGTCGAGAACAACTGGGCCCTCTTCTCCCAGTACCAATCCACCGTCCATGCCATCTACAACGACGCTGTCTCGGGAACCTTCTCTCAGGATCTGTCAGATCAATTTATCCTTATCGTTGACACCGGATCTTGCGGCCAGGATCTCTTTTAATATTTTTTTTCCTTTTTCGCGAAAACTGTTCATCATTGTTTGCACGACCCCTTCTCTCTCGTTTCGTTAACAGCGACTGGGGTCGAGGGAGCTCAGGGAGCTCCTGATGGTGGAGATCAAAGGGCAATTATTTTTTGGGAAATTTTTTGAAATGTTATATGAACTTGTACATTTTTTTTCAATTTGTCATATAAAATAAAAATTTAAGCAATTTGTCATACTAATTTTTCAAAATTATCAATTTGTCATCTCACCCCACAATCCCGTTAAATTTTCCATTCAAAATAAGTTATGTGCCTTGCACATGACTTGTGTTCAAGGTTATTTACGTTATATAAGATCTTTTTACAAGTTCTTTACTTTTCTTTAGTAAAACCTTAAATTTTGTGTTCAAGGGTATTCATGCGGATCATTGTCATCGAGTAGCGTATATGCATCTACAACTCCATTTCTGACACCAAACCTCAACTAGTTTCTCATATTATAGAGCCCATATAAAATTTGATTTCATGACATGCTAAATTGAACACCCTAGAATTGTTTTGATCGAATGTAACTTAATAGAAAGAAGTGGGGTGTTAGAATGACAGAAATAACCCTGAACATAAGTCATGTGCGAGGCACATGACTTATTTTGGACGGAAAACTTAACGGAATTAAGGTGAGATGACAAATTGATAATTTTGGAAAGTTGGTATGACAAATTGTTTAAAATTTTAGTTTATATGACAAATTGAAAAATGGGTACAAGTTCATATGACATTTCAAAAAAATTTTTTTAACTTTTTATTGTATAATAGGCGAAGGGGAGAGGAGGGAAAGGCGGTCGTGGGAGGATTAATATGCTTACCAGCAAAGTGGTGAATTAATTTTAATTTTTTTAGTTTTTTAATTTTTAATTTTTTGAATATATATATGGGCCCATATTGACACGTGGCGCCAAGTTATTGTCAACGTGGGCACCACGTCACCAGTTAATGGTAAACTTAACAACAACCTTAACAGACATATGAGACTGTCCCAAAATTATGACTTCGGGTACCATGCACTCTCGGATGACAAAAACTTCATGTACCAAATGTTGAAAACAAGAAACTTTAAGGTAGTAAACTGAGATTAACCTTTTTTATTTTTTATTTTTTTGAACAAACGATAATATCTACACTAAGAGGTGGGAGAATACGGCTAAGCCTCACAATGGGCTAGTAATAATGTTGTTCAAATTCACTTTTGGTGAGAATCGAACCTTAGACCTCTCACTTATCAATGAAGCGAAATACAACTAGATTGTAGTACTAAGTGGTCGTAGTTCTTTTCAACAAAAAAAAAAAAAAAAAACCGGCCGTAGTGTTTTTTATATTGAATGCAAATTTTCAACTATTCGATTTTGTCTTCTTCAGACGTCACCTTTTCGTTAGTTTGATGTGGTTTTGTGGCTAAATTTTGTATTGTTAGGTTTGTAATCTTCTGATTGTTTTCCTAATCAATGATATTCCTCATTTTATTTCATTGCCAAATGGTTATTACTTTAAAAAACTACTAACTAAATGGAATGAAGTTGACAAAAATGGACCACGAACGCATTATTTTAACATAAATAATTGAAATCATTATACAATAAAGTTAGGGAATTGTTATTGGCACTCCAAAGATCTCATTCTACACTCCAAACTTACTATATTTGGAAAGAAAAATACACTTGTGAGGAGTGTAGAATGAGATTTTTAGAGTGCCAATAACACTTTCCTAAAGTTATTAGATCCAAAATTAACATACTCGTGTCACATTCTTTAAAATAAGTGGAGCCCAGATACAATGATACATCTATCTAAGAGAATGTGTTAGCAAGTGGGGAAGGCTTTACATGATATTGGTAAACTTATATCGTGACATCATGTGTGACAGCCCGTCCCTGACTTTAAGATTTTTTAAAGTTTTAATAAAGGATTTTACAAAAATGCCCTTTGAGGCACGCGCATTGTTCGAGGTTAATCGTTGTGTCGTGCCATCTAAGATTTGTTTTCTTGACATATCCTCGTAGTATTCGTCGCTACGGACGCGTGGGCGCAAGCGGTTCGTGATTTGGAGTTATAACGAAAAAGATATTAAAGTTTGAAGTTTGGGCATTTTGGGAATTATAATAATAAAATATGGAAATTCTTTTATGAAAATGGACGGCCCAGATTTAATGAGGAAATAAATGGATGGCTGGGATTAATAGGAATAAAATTATATGTGTGTGTGTGTTTGTGGCTGGCGGAAGAAGAAGAAAGAAGAAATGGATTGGGCAAAACTGCCCAACCAGGAGGAAGGAGCAGCAGCTCCGGGAGAGAAAGGAGGGAGCCGGACGAATAGGGAGAGGAGAGAGGAAGAGAAGGGCCAATCGGAACAGGGGAAAGGAGGAAAGGAGAGAAGGCGAGAAGCGGAGGAGAGAAGGAAGAAAACGGGTCTTCACCCGCGACCCATTTCGACCCGCGGCACCCACACCCACATTTCGGCGAAATTCACCCGTTTTTCCGGCGAATTGATTCAAGGAACCTCGTGGGAAACACTCTAGGACCCTTGCTCTATCCATTCCATCTCAAATTTGGAGAGATTTAATGGTGAAAATAGAAGAAACCGTGCAAAAAGGGGGCGCACGGGTTGGGTCCCTTTCCGTCAAGATGTGAAGCAATTTCTTCCAATCACCACCACCCATGGCATCCTCTTGAGGCCTAGAACAAAGCCCAAGCAGTGGTTGAGGCGTTGGAACAAGTTTGGAGGTCGAATTGGAGCACACCAAACCTAGGGTTTCCGACGGGTTTTGTTGGAATTAGAGGCTTTGCCAACCGAATTGGCCTTGGCCACAGGTATGAAAGTTGTTCTACTCATTGAGATCTTCATTTGTGTAAATTTTGGTAATTTTTGGATAAAGTTGGATTTTCCGGCGAGTCGGGGCGGCCGACCGCCACCCACGGCGGCGCGTGCGGCGGCCCGTGGCCAGTGGGCCGCCAATTTTATTTTTAAGCTATATTGGATGTCCTGAGTTCAGTTTTGATAGTGGCTTAACGTTGGTAGATCATTTGGACTTAATTTCGATACGATGCATGGTTAGGCCAAAATATGAATTGACGATCCGACCGTTGGATCGTCACCAAACTTTGATACGTTGTAATACGTAATATTTAAGGATTATAGGAACTTACAGATCGAGAATCCGATTTACGGATCTCCCGGAATTGGAGTTGTAAGTTCATAAAATATAATGTTAACCGTCACTTAGTTTGGTAATTGGCGGAGATCCGACCGTTGGATGGTCATGAAATTTTAGGATGTTGTTCTAGAGATTTATTGTGGACCTCTGGAAGTTAGGGATTGGAAATCTGAGTTGCAGATCTTCCGGATCGAACTTCATAGTGACGTGTTTTATATAAGTGATATATTCCATCGATATGATTCTGAGGTATGATTTGATGATTGTTTTAGGCGCCGATCGCCATGACGCCTTGATGTGTTGTGCTAGGGAGTTGCAGGGCGAACTCCAGGTGAGTGGGCAGTTTTGTTTTACGTATATACCTATATAAAGGAGTTTTTCCCAGAAAATCTATTTAAGTGAAATATGATTTGAAAGTGTGATTTGAAATGCCATGCATAGATTCTATGAATCATGTGATTTGAAATGCCATGCATAGAATTTATATGAGATATGTGAATTGATATTATATGATGCATATATGTGAATTGGTGCTGCGGACGCACATGTGAGTATCAGGTGAGTTATATTTGGTGCATTGAATTGTTTGATGTGATTTATGTTGATAGCTCATAACCTGCACCCCTGGTGTTAGTGCTTATGTTATTCACCGCATCACACGCTCACCTTAGATCCAAGTAGATGCTAGTCGTACAGACCACTGGAGGTGGTTCCGACATGCTAGTCGTACAGACCTTAGAGACGGTTCCGACTAGTAGGTGACCTTAGATTATGTGCACAGATGATTGATGAGAGAAGCACTAGAGCGTATTATTACACCATCCGAGTCGTACAGACTACTACAGGTAGTTCCGACTCATGTGCAGCGTAGTGCCGTACAGGTCGCAGTTGGCGACTCCGGCAGTGCCGTACAGGTCACAGTTGGTGACTCCGGCTGGATTGGATATTGAGCTTTAGAATCAGCCGTACAGGACCACTGCAGGGTCTCCGGTTGATTTATTATTTCACCTGATTTATATTGATGCATCCATATTATGTTTTTGACGCATGGCATGGCATATTTTCTGAAAAGTGATAAAGAATGGTGTTTTGAGATTTTTGAAGCTATATATATATATATTTATATATGCTATTTTTCTGGGAAAGTATACATGTTTTACAGCGAGGGGTTAGAACTTTGATAAAGGAAAGTTTTGAAAAGATTTGTTTTACTGACCCACTCAACTTTGTTTTGCGCCCCTCCAGGTTTGAGATAGCAGAGCTTTGGTGGCCACGAGGAATCCAACGGTGTTCTGACAGAATTCACAATTGTATTTTTTAAGCTTCCGAACTGTGTAAATGGTTACGTCACTCTCACGTGACGGCCAGCATGCCCTCCTTCGGGACGGGGTGTGTCATCATGTGTCCTTGATACAATGCTATTTACAAAGTTCTCTCTACATCGCATTGTATGATTGGTATGAGTGGTGACGTTGTATCCATAGCGTGTAAGTTATTTGTCAACAAATGTATGAATTTTATGAGTCTAAATTGCATCACCTATCATTACCATACTCGGAGATGTATTTGAATTCATTCTTTATTCTTAAGATAACTAGTATTAAAATTCAAACGCTAATCAAGTTATCGAGTTAAAAATTGAGATGCGATTTTTACACGCATTTTTTAGCTTCTCATAGACTCTTCTTTCTTTCTAGTTATCAAATTGGACTAGTTAAACAAAATCAACTGCTAAGATTAAACAAAGGTGTGTAAGAAGTTAACAAAAGTATGTGGTTATCATTTTCCTAATTTATGATGAATGTCAACTTCTTTCATTTAGATGGCTGAGTGACGTCTGTTTTGAAATTAGTATAATAAATTGAAGGGAAGAGGATACAAAGAAGAATACTTTTTTTCAGTCGAAATACAAAGAACAATATTAGTTGTTCATTTTTAATGGTCTAATATTGTAGGATAATCAATATATATGGTATCAGATAGGATATCAAAAATTGATGTGTTCTTTCATGACATTTGAATTTTGTACATTTGATTGTATTAATTAGGATAGTGTTTTCACACACCTTTATCACTTGATATACACTTCTCCAATTTTATAGCCGTTAGATTGAACAAGTAACACAAATTAATATTTAAGATTAACTAAGGGTGTAAACAAAACAAAATAACAGTGTGTTGAAATCACAACCCATTATAAGGGAAACTAATGAAACGGGCTTGAAAACTTTGAGTTTTAACGATAAGGACAAAATAAAGGGTAAGGTGAATAGTATCAGGATTGACTTTTTAGTGTAAAAATGTGGTTTTTCGTTAAAATGAACAGTACCGGGAGTTTTTCGTTAAAGTTCCCTTAATACACTGATTGGCTAATTATACACTGATTGGCTAATTATACACTGATTGGCTAAGTGGTCTACTCACCGGATGATTATACAATATATTTCCTGCATAATAGAAGAGAGGGAAGGAGAACCAACGTGTAGGATAACCGTGAGTTGGTAGGCCAAATTAATATAAATTTGTAATTTATGGGAAGAAAAATCTTAAGGCCGTCCTATATTCGTTGTGTAATGGTCCATTTATGCATGGTTCTAAATTAAGTCCGCCACTACCTAGCTAGCATTAAGATTTAATAGTGCTATTCACACATTTATTTTTATCTCTCATACATCTTTGTTAATTTTTTCATTGGTATTCTTCAATCCATTCGATTGACGGCAAAAAATTAAGAGAAGTGTGTGAGAAATAAAAATGGGTATGTGGATAGCACTACCCAAGATTTATTAGTGTTTTTTTTTTATTGAAAATGAACGGTTGGCTTAGTCCCCCAGCTTGTATCTTTTTTGCTTATTGTCATTTATTAGCAATAAAATTGGTGGAGAAGGGACATGCGAGGGGTTTTTGGGTGTAATGGTTCTCACGCCTTCGAGAGAGGGTAGGTGCCTCGCACGCGACCATGACCAAAGAACTAATTTCATCTAATCTTTCTCTATTTGAAAAAAAAAAGAATTTTTTTTTGGACAAAGGATAAATTTCAGTACCAACAGACAACAAGAACAAACAAAAGCCCTAATACAAGATTAGCCACAAAAAAGGAGGAGGGCAACAAAACACAGAGGACAAGGCCCAAAGCTAGCTTTGGAACCCAGCCAACACAAAAAACAGAACAGTGAAACCCAAATATACAGCTCCTCCTGTGCCTGCAATCGGCACCCCCCAAAAAGCCCTACAACGATCACCACGATCCGTCGCCGTCCACCATTGCCTGAGATCACGCCTGCAAGAATCCTATAATTGATGAAGAAGAAGAATGCATCATCTACCAGGGACCTCCATACTTATCGTCGCCACAAAACAAAGGAAGCCCGCAGGAAGAAAGTGAGCAACATCGCCACTAAGGGCGAACACTGGGAAGGACCACTAAAAGTGGAACTCTCTCAAAAGTGGAACACTATGTGCCACCAAAAGTGAAATTAATTTATAATAGATTTATTGTTTGACTTAACTTAATCTCTCATTTTTATGTTGTTGTATATATAAATGAGAAATGTTAAGGAGACTATATCAAAAGTGGAACTTTTTATGGACTCTTTGACACCTCATGTTTTGGGCACAATGTTTTATAAAGTTGGCATGATAATTAAGGTTAAACTATGAGGTGGCAGAGAGTTCATGGAGAGTCACATTTTTGAGAGAGTAATGTTAGGGAGACTAAATTTATAAACAAAAATTTGTAAACTAAATGACATGGAAGTTGATGATTGGATTATTAATTAAGCGTTGATAAACGTGCTCATTAATATTGGTCATACATTATTTAGTTTGCAAATTTTGTCTCCCTAGCAGTACCCTTCTTTAGCATTTCTCTAAATACATTAAGAGTAATACTAGGTAGAAGAAATTTGTAGACTAAATTTGCAAACTAAATGATGTGTTACCAATAAGAAATAAACAAGTTAATCCAATCATTAACTTCCATGTCATTTAGTTTACAAAATTTAGTCTACAAATTTAATCTCCCTAGCTACTCCCTAAATCTATTTTTTTACAAAACACAAGCTGATATACACATAGTGGGACATGAACAAAATATACCGACTTGTATTTCAGCTATATATATATAAAACTTTATCATACATAAAAAAAATGTCTCTTCATCATTTAGCTTTTTTATTCCTTTAATTAATGAGCATTATCGGGGTTCAACAATTCATAAACTATATACTAATCTCAGGCATGCACATATTGTCATATATGTTATGCCTAAGATTAGAATTCTCTCCCCTCTTAATCTATCTTTCCTTCCTTCTTCTCCTATTGAAATTGTTACGATTAAGCCACGTCAACATTTTGTTTTGAATTTTTTATATAGAGAAAAAGACAAACAGAAGTGTGAAAGGAGGTGAGGAATGGGAATAATAATAAGAGAGGAGATAATCATATTTCGATGCGCAAACCCAAAATCGTGTTCTCATTATTCGACCTCCATGGGTTGGTGTTAAATTGAAATTCTATCATCAGCATGTTTCTCAATTGCTTAATTTACTAGCTAGCAAGCAATGGCCTATATATCACTACCAGAAATTAGGGCCTGGCCTACAAATTTTTTCCCAACGAACACGTTTTTGTCGGGTGAAGGAACTTTACTTGACGTATTTTTCAATTGGTAGGGTAAAGCTGGTCAATATATAGAGTTTACTCAAAATCTTTTATGCGATGGAATTATTTGTAGGACAAGTTACCATTCGTCGGGCAAAATTTTGGCTTCAAATGATTATAACTCAGCTGGGTGAACTCTTTGATTTGAAGGATATAGTCAAGTGTCGGCATATTTTCTTAGGTTACAGATTCAATACAAGGAAGAGGTAGTTTGTTTATTGATTAGTCTAAGTATGCAAGATAACTTCTTAAAATGGCAAGTATGGACACTTGTAAACCTGCTTCAACTATTTTAGAACCTCACGCTCAGTTGTTGGTTTCAGAAGTAAGTCCAATGGCTGATCCTACTTTGTACAGAAGCTTGGTAGAAGCACTTCAGTACCAAACATTCATAAGGCCTGATATTCATTTAGTCAATGTTTTTTTGTCAATATATGATTAAGCATATTGATGCACACTTCTTTCTTGTTAAAAGGATCTTAAGATATTTGCAACGTACTTCGAATTGTGGTCTTACCTATACATCTTCTTCTGGAATTCATATTTTCAGCATTTTCAAATGCAGATTGGGCAGCAAACATAAACACTAGAAGTCCATCACTAGGTATGTTGTGTTTCTTGGAGACATTCCTATTTCTTGGCAGTCAAAGAAGCAATCTTATGTATCTAGGAGTTCAATTGGAGTAGGGTATAAGGCTTTGGCACACCGTACAACTGATGTTTGTTGGATTAGGTTTGTTTTAAAGAATTTGAATGAGTTTTTACCTTATCCTTCGTCTCTTCATTGTGACAATCTTTTTGCTATGACTTTAAGTTCAAATCCAGTGTTCCATTCTAAGATTTAACACTTGGATGTAGACTCTATCATTTCGTTGGATAGAGAGTACAAAAGAAAGAAATCACTGTACACTATGTTTCCACAGAACAGTTGATGTCAATGTGTCATTAGTTTAGTGGTCCATGTGTCATTTATACATTGATGTCCATATGTAGATATCCCAGCTCACTCATATGGCTCGTGCCAACGAAATAACTACGTAAGTTTTCATGCACGTGTCCTCTCAATATGGGATTGTGTTAGACCTTGTGGACCCTCCAAGTGTGGGATTTTGTTTGCTACCCGCTCATAAATCAGTGGAGCAAGTGTAGGCCTTATTTCACAAAATATCGGTACTAATTAAGGGGCAGCTATCACCTAATATACTCATTATAGAAAAGCATATTTTCGATTGATGTGGAACAATTATATCTTATTGGCAGTTCTTAACAGAAAATCATTGATCTCTAACTTATTCAATTCACACACCAAAGACGACCTCTCTAACCAAACAATAGATTAAATCTAGAGATTCATTTTTACCATGCGGTTGGCTTAAGCTCAATTCCTCTTAAAAAGAAAGTGATCGAGCTTTCCATTCAGCTGTAGGTAAGAGAGCTCCCGTGCATCAGTTATCAACTTATTATCTTCTAACTTTTTTGTGTGCGTATACACATATTTTATACACACATGGTGTGTGTGTGTATAGACAGAAAACGTTCAATATATAAAGCATATATAGTACACATTGAAGTCCAATTTAGTAAGCTTCAAACTGCCTTAGGGAATTAAAATTCGAATTGTAATCTCAATGTAAGAAATATTGAACACTTGGTAGAGGGAAAAAAAAAACATCGTCTAGTTAATCAAACACGAGAAAGAAATCAACCTAGCAAGTTTTGCCTCGCATACGAGAAATACAAATAGGACACATGATATAGTTGCTTATGCACATTTGAAGCCCTCCGGGACATTCTTTGCACAACCATCAATCACCAAGCTCAAAACAATGGGGATGTTAAGGTTGATACCAAGAATGTTGGCTTTAATGGCAGTGCAGAGGCACACAGCAACTTCAAGGTCAACAAGACCTTCAAGCAAAGCACAACAAGGGTGATCTGGTGGGTTCCCAATAACTGCCCCAACTGCCCCATTGAGCAACTTGGCACAAACCCCCAACTTTAGGCTATCTCTGGGGCAGCTCTTCGGGGAAGCACTTGGAATTGGGTTTGGTCTAGGGTTTCTGATTGGCTGATGAGGCTGCTGAGAACAAGTGTAACAGCCACTTGCAAGGACACAAAAGAGAAGGTTGATAGAGAGGAATAGAGCAAGGGTTGAAGATCTTTTGGAATTCATCTCTCTCTCTCTCTCTCTATATATATCTTGACTAGATATGTTGTATTTTTTGCGTTGTGATAATGACGATTGTCAATGTGGTATTTATAGAGTGCAAATCGGAGTGATCGTACTATTGAACTTATATATTAATTGGACATAACAATTACTAACAAATTAACTAAATATATATTCACAGAGTGAAAGCAGCATGTGAAGCATGGCTGGCATAAAATTTAACTGCTAGTGCTCGAGATTCCACACCAAATTTGGGAGGTCTTGAGTGTGTTAAATATTTGTTATTTTAATATATGATTAATTATTTTTGGTTATTTGGATCACAAGATGACCAATTGCCTTTGGAGGCACACCCGTGAACACCATCCACTTCTTGTTCTTATATACATATAATATTGATTTATTTGGTTAATTACAGAAAGATGACTAAATTATTTCTAAATTATATCAACACACCAGATCATCACGTGGGAAGAGTGACCTTCAAGTCCTCATTTGATCACTTGCTTTCCAGTGTCTATGCATGTAGCATGTATGCAAGCCCATTCCCGTGCAGAGAGGGATCCTAGCTCAATAAATCCCAACTGTATAATTTTTAAGACTCTATTCAAATATTGTCGTTCTAAAACTTATCCAAATCATAAATGATCTATTTTCTGAAAAGAAAACTATAAATACTTAACACGTCTAACTATCATATATATATATATATATATATATATATATATATATATATAGAGGTTGCTTAAGACCATCTCCAATGGTGGGCTAAAAGCCAAATTATCTCCCAAAATTTCCCCCCAAACTCACTCCAATCCAAGGGGAAAATTTGGGCTAAATGCTAAATGCTAAACCAAGGCTAGATTCCCCCCAGAATTTAGCCCAGAAATCGATGTGGGCTCCACCGAATCGAGTGAAAATATTTATCGGAATTTAAATTTTTTTTGATTAAAATGTTCATAAAATTAATTTACGATGGTTTACATATTTTTTTTTTTTTAAAATTTAATTTAAGAAAAAAAATAGCCTAAGTTTATTCTTTAATAATCCCGGGCTAAAATTTTAGGCTTGAACGGTTAGAGCAAAAAAACTGTTTCTGGGCTAAAAGCTAAATTTTTCGGGCTAAAATATTTGGCTTTTAGCCCAACCATTGGAGATGGTCTAAGGGGAGGGATCCCCATTTTTTCAAAAAAATGGGGACACGCTCCCCACCGTTAGATTAGCTTTAATGAAATTGTGTGGTTGAGATTAAAACATAGGCCATACAATCTCAACCACACAATTTCATTAAAGTTAAATCTAACGGTGGAGAGCGTGTCCCCATTTTAAAAAAAAAATGGGGATCCCTCTTGTGAAAGGTTTCCTATATATATATATAATTAACACCTCTGAATAGCCTTACTGACAGAAAAATAAAAGAAAACTTTAATAGAGATGAGGTGCTTGGTAACTGATAGGATTTTTAGTCCTTACAAAAGATGGTTAAAATGACACACAATACTTGCAAGAGAACAATGTTGTTGTAGTAAGAATGCTCATGCAAGGTCATTCTCACAGGGATTATTTTAAACAATTCATGCAAAACCAAACCTTAATTAATTACTTGAAACAAAGTTTGGAAAAAGTTGATTTTGAATTTTAAAAGATTAAAAACGAATTTCAAATAAACTAATTAAAGAAATCAGCAAGAGACCAATTTTAAAGAAAACAATTTGAAAGGAAATGGTTTTGAAAGATCAAATTGTAAAAGCACTAGGGTTTCGCCGTCACCTTAACAATCTTATGTAATTTTACCAATTACTTAAGACTTACACATGCAACTTTGAAGGTTAGGTTTTCCTTATGCATATCCTCCTTGTGATATTCAAGCAAAGACGTATATCTATCATGCAATCCGCCTATGATATTCACATCAAATGTAAACATGCAAGACTCATTAAGTTTTGTAAAAACCCTTTGAAAAACCATACAACCCTTAAGAGATATTCGCCTTAAGTGAAATTACAATTACGAATTACAAGAAGCCCTACTCAATCCTTCGGTGATATTCCAACCGAATTAATTGCATCCGAATATCTGATTACTTATGTAAACATCTTAATGGTAGCTAATAATTAAGATATAAAGACAATATAAACACAGTGATTAATAATTCAAAGTATGCATACATAATATCATAAGCAATTAAATAAAAACTACATATTCATGCTAAGGCTCATGGCCTTGCCCTGAAAGTTAGTTACACATATGCATAATTGAAATCAAAGGAATTTTATTGAAATAGAAAAAGAGCGAAAACATCTTGTAGAATAAAGTCTTCAATTCACCAGAGCCTTCGATAATCTTCTCAAATTGTGTGCAAAGAATTCCTAAGGCCAGCCACCTTTATTTATAGTACTACAATCTAAATCCTTCCTAGAAAAGGTCTTAAAATAAAACTAGAAAACATAATAAATTAAGAGAAACTAGGAAACAATCTCCTAATCAACAAATGAGAATCTGCCATCAAACTGATCAGCCACGTTTGTGGCTCAAAACAACTCCAAAACAGGCCCAAGATAGCTTATGTTGAAGCTTAAGATGTCCTGAACATATTTCCAGAAGTTGGACCCAAAAGAGACCATCTTGAACACCAAAAAGCTCAAATAAGCCCAAAAACGTCATTTTTGCTCAGGAGGAAGTCGCATGTTCTACATTGAAAATATCGGGAAAAATATATAATATGAAATCGACTCATCAACAACCCAGACGATGTGTGATAAACTCTTAGAAGAGAGAGAGAGAGAGAGAGATAACTTTCAAAAATTTGTGTACTATTAAGAAAACCATACGGTACAAATGATTCTCAGTACATATAATTATAACAACTAATCGTATATAACAATATTTCAACGTACGTGCACTACTACAGAAGGGACTTATAGTGTCAGTGGGTGGTGTCGGTTTAATATAATGTAGTGGCGCATAAGACAATTGCGACATTAATCGAACATGACGTCTACGTCGCTTTTAAACCGACGCCACCATTTAATGTCGCTTATAACCGACATATATTTTAATAATTTTAAATATTGGCATTGCTTTCAACAAAAAAGTGTCGCTTTTAAGCGACATAAAGTAATGGTGTCGCTTATAGGCGACACTAATTATTGTTTTCAAATATTTTAAAGTAATGGTGTCGCTTATAGGCACTGTTCTAAAAATCCCCGCCTAGCGCCGCCTAGGCCCTACGCGGTTGGTGTAATAGCCCGTCCCGAAAATTTCGTACGATGGATGTGAAATGACGAAAATGCCCTTGGGCGTTAATTAAGGTACGTGTGTGAATCTAAGTTTTGGAGTGTTTGGTTGGTGGTATTTAGACCATACACACACACACACATTCACACACTCTTTCTCTCTCACTCCCGCACTCTCTCTCTATCTCTCAGACTCCCTATCTCTCTCTCTCTCTCTCTTCCTTTCGGCTTTTGTACGGACACATCCATAACCCTTGTAAACTTAACAGATCAAAGGTCTGAAGCACCACATTGTGTTCCTGAGGTCCAGAAGAACACAGTGGAACCCATTTCTGGTAAGGATACCTTCGAAAACCCGAGTTCTCTTAAGCTCCGATTTGGGTACTATTCATGCTCACGTAAAATGTTGTGTTTTTGGAGATTCTAAGTTCATAGGAAGCTTAAGGAGGTCCTTACGAAGCTTGGAGTGCTTCGTTGGAAGAATTTGGACGTCGAAATAGCGAGATCAGGGAGTTTCATTTTGGCCGGAATTATCGAGGCTTTTTCCGACGAATCCCCCGCGAGTTGGGGGTCAAGTCAGGTATGGTTGTGTTCATCTTTGTGAGATCTTCATTTTGGTATAAAGTATGTAGAAAATGGTGCAAAAATGAAGGAGAAACCACAGTTGGAAATTTTTCCAGAAACCGACGAACAGTCACCGGCGACCGGCAACTCGTCGGAGAAGACAGGGAATATTCCATCAGTCTTGACAAAATATGCTGACGTCGTCAGTCATCTTTAACTGTTATCGTTGGGTTTTAACAGAATATTCTGAGGAATATTCCTGACGGCATTAACTGACGCCGTTAGTGTGCAGATCACGTGGTCGCGCGTGGATGCGCGTTTGGCCGTGCCTTGGCCGGCGCGTGGCAGCGCGTGGGTGGTCAGAAATTTTTTCTAAAAATATGGGGATGTTCGTGAGGTTGTGTAGATCACGGTGGTATATTCATATACCCAATTTGAGCAGTGTATGATAAGTTATTTCTAAGGTTTCGATTATGTGCGTTAATTAACGTTATTTCAGTTACCTCTCATATATGCGAAACCTATCTGGAGGAAGAGCGTAGCCAGGCTAGGCGTGGGGGTTACAACCTAGCTACTTCTCAGTGAGTGGGCTTTTGTTTTCCGTATATAGCTATATACATGAGATTTTTTCCCAGAAAATCAGTTTAAGTGAAATGTGATATGAAATGTGATATGAAATGCCATTCAAAGTATCTATTTATTTTATTTTGCGTTATTGATTGCATATATTAATGATGGTGCTGCGGACGCACAGGTAAGTGGCATGTAAGTTTATATACTAGTTATGATGAGAACGAATGATATGATGTGATGAGAAGTTGTGTGATGTGATGTGATATGATTAGAGCTCATAAACCAGCACACTGATATTAGTGCTCCCGCCCAGAGATAGTGTTGGAAATGTGCCCTAAAATCAATCATATGATAATACTTTATGGACATTTCACATGTTAAACTAATCTAGTTTACTAGAAAAGGCAAAGATTATTGTTTTAAGCCGTCTCATATAAATGTTATATGCTTAAACGATAAGTCCAAGGAATATGTAATAAGGAGAATGTGATCTAAAGAAGTTAGATTCATGAGACCATTCTCTTCCGTATAGATATCCTAAATGTTCCTGATCATAGGATTGCCAATTGGGCATTGACAGTCCGTCAAGATCAGTACGTGCTATGTCTTCTCTTAGGGAGAGTGACTGGTCTCGAGTCATTGGTGTGACTGACACCAAGACAAGCATGTAGGTGCTCAATAGAGAATGAGTCCACTGAACGCGATTAACGAGGAGTTCTCATACTTATGTTGCATGAGAACTCATGGTTGGGATAATGCAAAGTAGTCATTTGACCTGAGGCATCATAGTTGTCTTGTGGTTAGGTCCTTGATCTTTGACTATGTCAAAGATACTCCATCAGAGGGTGTCCACGGCATAGTTAGGGTTAAGCCACTTAGCCATAGAGGCAAATGAATGCGCAACAAGGGATCTCTAACCTTCAAACCGTTTGAGGGAGAATACTCTATGATATGATTAAGAATCTCTGGCCAGAGTATGAATGAGATTTAGGAAGTCGTTCCAAATAACATTCAAGGTAATCATATAAGTAAGAGAATCACATTGGATAGTAGACTTGAATAAACTATCAAACCAAACAATGTGGCCAAGAGTATTGTATTAGAGAAAGACCGTATTGCATTGTAATCCCAAATTGAATAGGTTCTCCAACCTCTTCTGATTAGCTTGGGTAGCCATGACATACTACTAGGTGTCACTCATGGCTTGTGGAAGCCCTGAAGATGTATAATCACTAAAGGGAGAATTGAAACTAAGTTTCAATTCACAATCGATTAGTAAGAGTTCTAATCGCCCACTGCCTCGCTAAAAGGAACCTAATGAATCGCACACCGTGTAAGGTAATGGTTGAAGGATATAACGAAGATGAGTAAGGACAATTAAATAGTTTAATTTTTTATGGCAAAGATTAATTAATATGTTAATTAATCAAACGAATAAGTTCGTTTTAAACCTTGAGTTGGATTTGGGCCTTAAAGCCCAAATTGGGCTTCGAATTGTCAAGCCCATTAGCTTAAGTTGTATGACAACTTAACAACCAAAATTCAAGAAGCCCAAAACAGCCCAAAGGCATGGGAAAACCGGCCATATAGAGAGGAAGGACCTTTTGGTCCAAAAATGAACAAAAAGTTAAAAGCATAGAATGGGTATCTTTGCACAATCCTCATTAGGGTTTTCTAAGGATGAAAAGTGGGAGATAACTCTCTCCTTTTTCTCTCTAGGAGGCTGGCCCCCTTGGAGGGATTAGCTAGCAATCCTTCCTCCTCCAAGGTCACCCATCTTCTTCCTTCATCATCCTTGGTGTCGAAAATTAGAGGTCTCCTACCTTGGGGACTTTTGGAGAATCAATTCTTCCATCCATATCCATGGAGCCAAGGAGCAAGGAGACAAAGGAAAGAAGGCCCTCACATGGGTGGTTAACCTTTGCTAAACAAAGAGGTACTTCAAAGGTATAAAAGTTTCTCAACTCTTTCTGTAAGATTTGAGTTGAGTCATGGTTCACCACAACTACTAGGCTTTGAATTTCATGGGTAATGTTTTGTTTTGAGTGCATACAAGCATGTTTCTGCCTTTAATTGTTAATTGCATGCCATAGATGTTGCTCCAATGAACATGTTTTTCACAAATTTTCCTTCAGATAGGGGCTCAGTCCTTCACGTGATGTTCACATCTCGCACTGCATCCTCGCCTTGGATCCAACTTAGGTGCTCAGTCATGTCGAATAGACCACTATAGCTGGGTTTGACTCATAGGTGACCCGCCATTTATCGTACAGTCTTCATGTGATCATAGCACTAGAGCATATTAGTTTATATTCAGTGATGTTGTGCAGACCACTAGATGTGGTATTGATGTGTGTGCATGATATATATGATATGATTGAGATAATTATGAGCTATATGATATGATGAGATTGTTATGAGCTATATACAACCGAGGGATGAGATGATATCTAGTATTCAATCATATTCACAGAGTTATGATTTGGCATTCAGTTATGATACTTTGGCATGGCATATATGCATTCATATATACATATTTTCGAGCAGGATTTTGGGAATTATATATATGAGTATATACTTTATTTCTGGGAAATTATACAGGTTTTACGGCGAGGGGTTATAACTTTTGAGAAAAGAAAAGTTTTGAAAAGATTTGTTTCTGACCCACTCAACTTTGTTTTTCGCCCCTCCAGGTATTAGGTAGTGTTCGTTGGTGGCATACGAAGAGCTCATCGGACGTTCTGACAGAATTCACTTATGTAGGACCACCTTCGGTTGTTATTTCTATTTAGTACTTCTGCTTGACTGCACGTAGACTTTTCTGCTCTGTATTAGTGGAATTCACACTTCTTTTACACTAGTATTGCTAGCGTTTCGATTTTAATTGATCTGTAAATTCTGTTCTTTATCGCTTCCGCACGGTGCACATGGTTACGTCACTCTCGCGTGACGTCCAGCATTCCTTACTTTCGGGTCGGGGTGTGTAAGTTTGGTATCAGAGCGTAGGTTTGGCAGTCCTGTACATCTTGTGAATATTCTAATCATCTTGATGTTTCTGTCAGAACGATGCCGCCTCGTGGAGAGCCACATCGTTCAACTGAACTTAGTTTCCCTGACATAGCTCAGTTAGGGGAAGCTATAGCGAATGCTATTCAGTCAGTTATTCGGCCACCTCAGCGGACCCCTCTGGAGTAGGTTCATAATTTGAAGATAACCACTTTTGTGGGGAATGAAGGTCCCGAGGGTTCAGAGAAATGGTTGATGCATATTAAGAAGACTTTTAGGCTGATGCAGAGTTAGGGGAGTCTATCTTCGGACAGATGGGTGGAGACGACTACATGGTTTTTGGGTAAGGAACTAGCTTCGTGGTGAGGACAATTGGCTGGTAAGTTACCCCGGGAGGAATCTAGAGATTGAGAGGTATTTAAATAGTGATTCTATAAGAGATTCATTCCTCCTGCATACATTAACCGTAAGAAGCAGGAGTTTACTGGTTTGAAGTAGAAGAAGCTGTCAGCTAACGAGTACTACAGGAAATTTACTGATCTATCTCGTTAACATCCGGAAGTTGTTGCTAATCCGATTGAGATGCTACGTCGTTTTAAATTGGGCACTAAGAAGAAATGGCGTACCATTGCGATTGCAATTCCCTGTACTACTTATCATGAGTTTTATGAAGCTTTACTTCAGATTGAGGATTTTGAGAATTTGCCCAGCGACAGCAAAGAGGAAGAGAAAAATGGGAATCAGAATAAGGATAAGGGTAAAGGTCATTTCTCACAAGGGCCTCGCCAGACTCAGAGCTTTAAGCGCATTGGGACTAGTTCTAGTTCTTCCAGTGGAGATTTCAATTCCATAGGTCAGAGAGGAGGTGGTAGGTTCTTCAGGGATTTCAGATCCCAGAGGCAAGGGAATTTGGGTAGAGGAAATGCACCCTGGTGCCGTAGGTGCAGTAATTGACATTCATGGGGATGTCGAAGAGGTAGCAATGGTTGTTACACTTGTGGTCAGGAAGGACATCTAGCTAAGTTTTGTCCTCAAGGCTAGCAAAGGCCTCAGCAGCCTCCTTTACCACCACCAGCTCCAGCTCAGCAATTTTTAGGACATGGTGGTTATACCTAGACGGGTCATGGTGGTGCATACCACTATCAGGGGGATTCCATTCCCTATTCTTCGGGACAGTACCAGTACCCCTAGGATCCCTATTAGCAAGGCAGTTATGGACAATATTCAAGAGGGTATATGTCTCCATAGCAGTACTCTGGAGGATATATGCCTCACCAGTAGTATTTAGCTGGTAGATCCTAGTGGCATTCTGGAGGACAGTCTTAGCAGGTTGATGCTACTACCAGTGCAGTTGGGTCTTCGAGACGGTATAGTCAGTCAGGACAAGGGCGTAATCCTCAGGGGTGATGAGTTCAGGCCAACAGAGGCAGAGGAAGACAGCAGACCCAAGGACGTATCAATAACCTTTCGCTGCAGGATGCTCAAAACAATTCGGACTTGATCATGGGTACGTTAAATATTCTTGGTCATTATGATAAAGTGTTGATTGATTGTGGTGCTACTCATTCTATGATTTCTCATATGTTTGCTTAATTGACACAACCTCAATCTTCACCTCTTGGGTATAAGTTGGAGTTTACAATGGCTAGAGGGGAGAAGTGTTATGTAGATTATGTTTACCCTGGTTGTCCCGTATTAGTGGAGAATGTGGTTATGCCTGCTAACCTCACTCCGCTAGACATTGTGGATTTTGACGTTATCTAAGGCACAGATTGGTTGCATTACAATCGTGCTAAGATTGATTGTTACGGGAAGTCAGTGACCTTCCATCGTCCTGGATTACCTGAGGTTACATTCTTTGGTGAACCCAGTGGATTGAGGCATGGTATTATTTCAGCTGTGAGAGCCAAAAAGTTACTAAAAAAAGGTTGTCAAGGGTACTTAGCTCACGTGGTACTAAATGATGATGCTCCGGTTAGCGTGGAAAATGTCATGGTGGTCAGACACTTTTCTGACGTTTTCCCTGATGATTTACCTCGATTGCCGCCAGACAGAGATGTAGAGTTCGCTATTGATTTACTTCCAAGTACTGATCCTATTTCTTTAACTTTTTATAGATTGGCTCCGGCGGAGTTAAGTGAATTGAAGATTCAGTTACTGGAATTGGTTGATAAAGGTTTCATTCAACCTAGTACTTCACCTTGGGGAGCTCCAGTTTTGTTTGTTCGGAAGAAGGATGGTACTTTGAGGCTTTGCATTGATTACAGGCAATTGAATTAGATGACGATTAAAAATCGTTATCCTTTGCCTCGTATTGACGATCTTTTTGATCAACTCAGAGGTGCCTGCATATTTTCTAAGATTGACCTAAGGTTTGGTTTTTATCAGTTGAAGATTAGGAGCGACGATGTTCCTAAAACTGATTTTAGGACTCGTTATGGTCATTATGAGTTTCTCGTGATGCCATTTGGATTGACGAATGCACCAGCAGTTTTATGGATTTGATGAATAAGGTTTAGTAATATTTGGATAGATTCGTCATTGTCTTCATTGATGACATTCTGGTGTATTGTAAGTCAAAAGCAGATCATGTTCGACATCTTACTTTGGTGTTGAAGAAGCTGATGGAACATCGATTGTATGCTAAGTTCAGTAAGTGTCAATTCTGGTTAGATCAAGTTGCTTTCATGGGGCATGTTGTTTCAGCTCAGGGTATTCAGGTAGACCCTTAGAAGATAGCAGCTGTGGAGAATTGGGAGCAGCTGCAAATCGTCACCGAGGTACCGAGTTTTCTTGGCTTA
Organism: Heteromeles arbutifolia; assembly: GCA_024362995.1. Taxonomy (NCBI): domain Eukaryota; kingdom Viridiplantae; phylum Streptophyta; class Magnoliopsida; order Rosales; family Rosaceae; genus Heteromeles; species Heteromeles arbutifolia. The sequence goes on from JANCRC010000019.1 coordinate 10,823,679, forward strand.
GCAGGATATTATCGGGAATTTGTTAAGGATTTCTCAATTATGGCTTTACCACTAACAAGGTTGACCAGGAAAGAAGTTAAATTCGAGTGGGATGATAATTGTGAGCAGAGTTTCCAACAGTTGAAGTATTATCTCATTCATGCTTCTGTTTTGACTCTTCCTGATGATAGTGGTAATTTTGAGATTTACAGCGATGCTTCTTTGAATGGCTTGGGATGCGTGTTGATGCAGCATGGTAGGGTAATTGCTTACGCTTCGTGTCAGTTAAAGCCTCACGAGATGAATTACCTTACACATCATTTGGAATTGGCAGCCATTATTTTCGCTTTGAATTTGGAGACACGATCTCTATGGTGAGAAGTGTAGGATTTTCTCAGATCACAAGAGTCTTCAGTACCTGTTCACACAGAAGGATTTGAACCTTCATCAACAGAGATGGATTGAGTTGCTAAGTGACTACGATTCCACAATTGAGTATCACCCTAGACGTGCTAATGTGGTGGCTGATGCTTTGAGTAGGAAATCCCAAGGTCAGGTTAATGCTTTGTCTGCTTCTCGTGTTCCTTTTCTTGTAGATTTAAGGTCTACTGGAGTGAAATTAGAATTGGAAGAACAAGAAGAAAGAGCCTTACTTGCTTGTTTCCAAGTTAGGCCTACTCTGATTGATCGTATACTGGAGACTTAGATGAATAATGAAGGGATTCAAGAGCTAACTCATTTGAGGAATCAAGGGAAAAAGAAAGATCTCAGAGTTAGAGAGACGGATGGCATGCTTATGCAAGGAAATAGAACGTACGTGCCAAATAATGAGGAATTAAAGAAGGCAATTCTTGATGAGGCACATATTTCAGCTTAGGCGATGCATCGAGGAGGAACTAAAATGTGTCATACCATTAGGCCATTTTATTATTGGCTAGGTTCGAAAAGGGAAATTGCTGAGTATGTAAGCAGACGTGTCGTATGTCAGCAGGTCAAAGCTGAAAGAAAGAAGCCGTTTGGTTTGTCACAGCCACTTCCCGTTCCACAGTTGAAATGGGAAAATATCACTATGGATTTTGTGTACAAGCTTCCTCGTAAACAAAACGGCTATGATAGAATCTGGGTGATTGTAGATCAGCTTACTAAGTCATCGCACTTCATTCCTGTGAGGGAAAAATATTCTTTGAACAAGTTAGCCGAGTTGTTCATCACGAAGATTGTGAAGTATCATGGAGTTCCTGTGAGTATTATTTCAGATCGAGATCCGAGATTTACTTCTAAGTTTCGGATAGTATTCCAGGAAGCTTTGGGTTCGAGATTACTGTACAGTACGACATATCATCCTCAGACAGACGGACAATCTGAGAGGACGATCCAGACTTTCGAGGATATGCTAAGATCTTCGGTGTTGTAGTTTGGCGACGCTTGGCATAAGCGGTTGGATTTGATGGAGTTCGCCTATAACGACAACTTTCACTTGAGTATTGGTATGACGCCATTAGAGGCATTATATGGCAAGCCTTGTTGTACACCTTTATGTTGGTCAGAGGTTGGCGAATGGGTTTTAGTGGGCCCTGAGTTAGTGGAGGAGACTACTCAGAACATTCAGGTTATTAAGTCCAATATGAAAGCGGCCCAAGATCGCTAAAAGAGTTTAGCAGATAGACATGCCACTGATTGAGTGTACAAGGTTGGTGATTGGGTATTCCTGAAGTTATCGCTGTGGTGAGGTGTAGTACGATTCGGGAAGAAATGCAAGTTAAGTCCTAGGTTCATCAGACCTTATTAGATCACCGAGCGAGTTGGTGAAGTTATTTACAGACTTGAGTTGCCATCAGAGCTGTCTAAGGTACATAATGTGTTTCATGTATCAATGCTTCGTCACTATGTTGCAGATCCGTTGCATGTGATACCTTATCAACCATTGGAAATTAGCCCGGAATTGACTTATGATGAAGAGCCGGTGACGATACTGGATTGGAAAGAAAAGGTTCTGAGGAACATGACACTGCATTTGGTCAAAGTTTTATGGAGGAACCATTCAGCGGAAGAAGCAACATGGGAGACAGAGGATCGAATGAGGGAGATGTACCCGAGGTTGTTTTATGAGTACTAGTGGATGGTTTTGGTTATGTAAATTTCAGGGACGAAATTTTATAAGGTGGGTAGATTGTAACAGCCCGTCCTGGAAATTTCGTACGATGGATGTGAAATGATGAAAATGCCTTTGGGCGTTAATTAAGGTACGCGTGTGAATCTAAGTTTGGGAGTGTTTGGTTGGTGGTATTTGGACCACACACATACACACACACACACACACATTCACACACTCTTTCTCTCTCCCTCCCGCACTCTCTCTCTATCTCTCAGACCCTCTCTCCCTCTCGGGTTTTGTACGGACACACCTATAACCCTTGTAAACTTAAAAGATCGAAGGTGTGAAGCACCCTATTGTGTTCCTGAGATCCAGACGAACACATTGGAACCCATTTCTGGTATGGATACCTTCTAAAACCTGAGTTCTCTTAAGCTCCGATTTGGGTACTATTCATGCTCATGTAAAATGTTGTGTTTTTGGAGATTCTAAGTTCATAGGAAGCTTAAGGAGGTCCTTACGAAGCTTGGAGTGCTTCGTTGGAAGAATTTGGACGTCGGAATCGCGAGATCGGGGAGTTTCATTTTGGTCAGAATTATTAAGGTTTTTTTCGACGAATCCCCGGCGAGTTGGGGGTTGAGTCAGGTATGGTTGTGTTCATCTTTGTGAGATATTCATTTTGGTATAAAGTACGTAGAAAATGGTGCAAAAATGAAGGAGAAACCATAGTTGGAAATTTTTCCAGAAACCGACGAACAGTCTCTGGCGACCGGCGACTCGCCGGAGAAGACATGGAATATTCCGTTAGTCTTGAAGGAATATGCTGACGCCATCAGTCATCTTTAACTGTTACCGTTGGGTTTTAACGGAATATTTCGAGGAATATTCCTGACGGCGTTAACTGACGCCTTCGGTGTGCAGATCACGTTGCCGCGCGTGGATACGCGTCTGGCCGTGCCTTGGCCGGTGCGTGGGTGGTCAGAAAATTTTTCTAAAAATATGGGGATGTTCGTGAGGTTGTGTAGATCACGGTGGTATATTCATATACCCAATTTGAGCAGTGTATGAGAAGTTATTTCTAAGGTTTCGATTGTGTGCGTTAATTAACGTTATTTCAGTTACTTCTCATATAGGCGAGACCTATCCGGAGGACGAGCGTAGCCAGACTAGGAACGGGGGTTACGACCCGGCTACTTATCAGTGAGTGGACTTTTGTTTTCCGTATATAGCTATATAAATGAGATTTTTTCCCAGAAAATCAGTTTAAGTGAAATGTGATATGAAATGCCATGCCAAGTATCTATTTATTTTATTATGCATTATTGATTGCATATATTAATGATGGTCCTGCGGAGACACATGTAAGTGGCAGGTCAGTTTATATACTAGTTATGATGAGAACGAATGATATGATCTGATGTGATGTGATATGTGTTGGAAGTATGCCCACAAAGCAACTCATTTGATGTAATAGCTTTTGGAATACTTATTGTATTAGACTATTATATGTTTAATGAAGGGCGAAGCTTATTGTTAATCACTAATTATTGTATCATGTGTTTAAGCAATAAGGGAATCCAAGGAATATATTTAATCTAAGAGAGAAGTGATCTAAGTAAGTTAGATTAACGAGACCTTTCTCTTATGAACATTCCTAAAACGTTCCTAGCCATAGGATTGCCAATTGGGCATTGACAATCTACTAAGGTTAGTATATGTTATGTTAACTCAAGCGTGAGTATGACTAGTCTCAAGTCATTTAGTGTTGGACACTGAGACAAACACATAGGTGCTCAAAAGGTAATCGAGTACACTGAACAACGATCAAAAGAGAGTTCGAACATACATGTCATGTAAGAACTCGTAAGTTGCAATATGCAAAGTAGTCCTTTGACCCGAGGCATCATTGATGTCTAATGGTTAGGTCATTGATCTTTAATTATGTCAAAGGCATTCCATTGAGAGTGTCCACGACATTGTTGGGGTCAAGCTATCTATTCATGTAGGCATGTGAATGCACAACAAGGGATCTCTAACCTTCCATGGTGGAAGGTGAATACTCTGAGATATGATTCGAGAGTCTTTGGCCAAAGCATACGAATATGATTTAGGAAGCATGTTCCAAATCATATTCAATTGATTCATATAGAGAAGTATCACATTGGATAGTAGACATGAAACAAACTATCACTCAAACAATGTGATCATGAGTATTGTATTAGAGAAGGACCGTATTGCATTGTAATTGTAACTGGATAGGTTCTCCAACCACTTCTACTTAGCTTGGGTAGCCATGACATACTGCTAGGTGTCACTCATGGTTTGTGGAAGCCCTGAGGATTAGCAAACACTAATCTTCATCAAAGGGAGAATTGAAATGTAGTTTCAATTCACAATCGGTCGTTAAGAGTAACAATCGCCCACTGTCTCGCTAATTGGAACCTAATGGATCGTACACCGAGTAAGGATGAAAGTGAAGAAATATAAATGAGATGGATAAGCAATTAAATAGTTTAATTGAGAATGGTCAAGATTAATTAATTAGTTAATTAATCTTACGAAAGGTTCGTATTGGGCTTTTAAGTTCGTTTTGGGTTTCGGGGCCCAAAAGGGTTTTTGGCCCACAAGGCCCATTATGTTTAAGTTGTATGACAACTAAAACAAAATGGGCAATTAGCCCAATAACAAAGACATGGCCGGCCATAAGGGTGAGTGGAAGCAAACTTGATTTAATTGCAAGTTTGCCACTCACATGTGATGTAGTATAAAGTCAACTTTATAGCTTTCACTCACTTAGGGTTTTCTTGAGATAAAGAAGAGAAATATTTTCTCTCTTTTTCTCCATAGAGGCCGGCCACTTAGGGGAGGGATAGCTAGCAATCTTTCTTCCTCTAAGTCATCCATTTCATCTTCACACCTCATCCTTGGTGTGGAGACTTAGAGACACCAAACCTTTGGTGTTTTTGGAGATCCTTTCCTCACATCCTCAAAGAGCAAAGGAGTAACAAAAGGAAGTAAATCACAAGGTAGATCCAAGGAGCTAGGAGGTGACTTGAAGGCCCTCCACTTGGGTGAATCCCTTGTGTAAACAAGGATGAGCTTCAAGGGTAATGAATCTCAAAATCCTTTCTTCTCTTTAATGTTGTTAAAGAGTCTTGTGGTTCACCATTCACTAGGCTTTGAAAGTCATGGGTTTTTTTTGAATGCATTTAAAGTGTTATTAGTTTGCATATGTGTTCAAATATTCTCACATGTTCTTAGCTAGGACAAAATTTTTCCTTCAAGTGGTATCAGAGCCAGGTTTAGTTTATGGTGAATCCTTTTGGGTTTTGTGTTTTTCATGGTTTGTGATTTAAATGTTGTAAATGTTACAAGCTTTGTTCTTGCTTTTGAATATAAATTTTGCTTGAAAATTTAGCATCTCAAATGTTGTAGATGTAGTTCATTTAAGCATGAATATTGGAACCAAAAATTTGGTGCCATGAATGTGGGGAAATTCGGCCAAATCCAAAGGGTGGATTTTTGGGTTCTTGTTTGTCTTGTTAAAATTGTTTTAAAGTGACTTTTGGAACCCCTAAGTACCCTAGGATGTTAACCCTCTTTTATGTAGTGAAAATTTGAGTTTTATTGAGTGAAAATGTTCATGGAGCTCTTATGGGTTTTTCATGAATGTTCTTCAATGTTCTTGTTGTGTTCTTCATGTTCATAACATGAACAAAGTTTGGGAGTTTTTGATTCAAAATTTTCTCAAAGATTTGTTTGAAATTTGTTTGTGATTGGTGATGTAAGTTGATTTGTACTTTTCACTATTCAATCACACTATTCACACATCACCACCATACCAATCACTTTATCAAATTTAAAACTTACACTTCAATCACCCACACACTCTTTACATCACTCCATAACCGGCCACCCTATAAAGTAGGGTACTTTTGGGGCTTTTATGCAATTACATAAAGTTTTGTTACTTTTGTGTGTTTGTACTTTGGCCCAAAAGTTTACGTTTTTACGTAAAGGCCCAAAATCACTAAAGGACAAATTGTTTTGCTCCTTTAATTAAGTTTTTGTGATTGTTGAAATTTTTGGGTTCTAGTTGTAATTACATGAAGTTGTGGACTCTTGTGTTTTTACAAAGTGACCCCAAAAGTTTATGTTTTAGCATAGTGGCCCAATAGTTGAGGTCATTGTTTTTCGGCCCAAAATATGGTGAGAACAAAATGGTTTTGTCTCTTTAATGAGAATTGAATTTTCATTTCATTTAGTTCCATTTGAATCAATTCTATGAATCCGAAAACCAATTGTTTAAGTTGCTTTCTTAGTTAATGTGATTGATTAAGAAAATGGTGATTATGAACCAAAGGCCTCGATAATTGAGCTATGTGATTGGCCGTTTTACATTATGAATGTTAGGGTTAAGTAGTTTAGATTTGAATGTAATTTGATTAGTTCAAATGTGTTGTAAAAGGGCATAAGTCCTTCCAATGTGTTGTAAAAGGGCATAAGCCCTTCTCTTTATTTCATGTATTCCTTTTTGTTTATATGTATGCAAATTGGAATAGTTGGGTCCAACGCCCAATAGGAAATAACGGTTTAATTAGATTAAACGCGTAACTAAAATCAACAACTACCTACCTTAGACCCAAGGTCCAACACAAGGCTCGTGTTGGATCAAATCAAACGGTTTATAATCATCCTAAGTCCTTTTAATAAGATTAAAATGAAATTGATGTAGCCCAACACTACTCCCTCAACAAAACGAATATTAAGTTGATAAGCGAGAGATGCTTTGAACATCTCTTCGTAGGCCTTCCCCCGTGGTGAGCTCCAATCGTTTGTGACTTGTACACCGGCTTCACCCTATCATGGGGAAGTTCAAAGTATATGCTTACCTTCAGGAGGAGTTCATATGAACATACATGATGTGGTGAGGTAGGCAACGAGGATGGCCAACATCATATCATTGTGAGGCTATTCTTGAACCCCTACACGAACTAGCATGGTGGGAATGACTTAACTAAGTGCAATGGTGCCAACATCATATCATTGTGAGGCATCATTCTCTAGAGGCCAAACAAGATGGGTAATTACAAGAGTTGTAAATGACTAAAGCGTTATTCTCTCATCATTATTGTTGCTAACCAACATCATATCATTGTGAGGTAGGCTTGGTAATGGTGAGTCTCCCATACTCTGCTAAGAGTTCAACATAACTCTCGGATTCCATTGAGGGATGTGGAATTTGCCAAAAATAGTGGGTGGTACTATTTGATTTAAGACCCAATCAAGTAGTTTTAAAATCAACAATCTAATACGATTTCTGTTATGCTATGTAGTTAACGACATGCCTAAAATTACACCTACCATTGTACTTGACAAAAAGGGCCTTAGGGGCCAACGTTTCCTTGCATGGTTTCTTCACATTGAGAATGTCTCAAAGATGAATGACATATCGTGTGTGCTTAAGCAATCCCCTCCTCATGTACCTCCTACGAAACTAGCTTTAAAAGAGGAGTGTCAAAATTATGCTAGACACTATGAGGATGACTTACAAGCCAAATGCTTAATCCTCACTTCACTTAGTGAGGAGCTTAAGAAGCTACATGAGCACATGGACACTTCTTGTGCCATGGTTGATAGTTTGCATAAGATGCATGGCATTGAGACAAGTAACGTACGATTCTTAAATGTTTGTAGTCTATTAAATGCCAAAATGGCAAAGGGGACATCGGTCCAAAAACATGGACAAAAGATGGAAAAGATCTTTCAAGATCTTGAAAGTTTAGGAACTTCCATCGATGGGAAAATGGCCCAAGACTTTTTCCTTGCATCTCTCTCGGATGATTTCACTAAGTTTATAGTAAACTATAAAGTGAATAGATTTGATCATACTTTTACCGAGATGATTGACATGTGCTGTAAGTTTGAACAAAGTTTCAAAAAGGACAGTGGGAGTGAGAATGCAATCATAAGGAAAAGGTTGCATAAGAAGAAGGCAAGAAAATCCAAAGGAACATGCTTTCATTATGGAAAGGATGAACGTTGGAAGAAGAAATACAGGGTGCGCATTGCGAACCTTATGACACGAACTTTTGAAGGGACTATTTCTGTCATAGAGAGTGCTTTTACAGTGAGCTCCAATTCCTGGATATTTGATTCAGGCGCTAGTCAACATATCTGCAATTCGTTGCAAGGACTAACAGGGAGCAGGACACTGCGCAATGGGGAGATGGTTGTGCGAGTTGGAAACGGCGCTAAGATCTCTGCAAAAGCAGTAGGCACCTACATGCTTAAACTACCCTCTGGGGAAGTCTTGGAACTTAAAAATTGTTTATATTTTCCTTCATGTATAAAGAATTTGATTTCTATCTCTATGCTTTTACGAGATGGGCACTCAGTATTGTTTGACAAAATAAGTTGCACTTTATACTTGAACGGTCGTATTATCTCTCAGGGTAATATGATAGAGGGACTTTTTCACCTAGAAACAAGTAGTGGGTTGCACTGTATTGAAAGCGGGAATACCTCAAAACCCAAAAGGGCTAGAGAAGAAGTTAACCGAGAGAAAATGTGGCATCTTAAACTTGGACATGTGAACCTTGATAAGATTCGCAACATGTCGAAAGACGGATATTTCCGCCCATTAGGTAATGACCAAATGGGTACTTGTGAATGTTGCTTGAAAGGGAAGATGACCAAATCTCCGTTCACTAGGAAGGGAGAGCGTGCCACTGAAATTCTAGGGTTATTCCACACTGACGTATGTGGACCTATGTCTACTACGTCGAGAGGAGGCTTCTCTTACTATATCACATTCACCGACGATCACTCTCGGTTTGGCTATGTGTATCTTATGAAGTACAAGTCAGAATCCTTTGAAAAGTTCAAAGAATTGAAGAATGAAGTTGAGAAGCAAACAGGGAAGCAAATAAAGATCCTAAGATCAGATCGAGGGGGAGAGTATCTAAGCAACGAGTTCCTAGATTATCTCAAAGAGTGCGGAATAATATCACAGTGGACTCCACCGGGAACTCCACAACTTAATGGAGTTTCTGAAAGGAGAAACCGAACCTTGATGAACATGGTTCGTTCTATGATGAGTTCCGCAGATCTACCAGTAGCATTCTGGGGATATGTTCTATATACAGCAGCTTACTTGCTTAATAGAGTACCTTCCAAGTCAGTTTCACATACGCCCTATGAGATATGGCATGGAAGAAAGCCAAGTCTTAATCATATTAAGATTTGGGGTTGTGAAGCATATGTCAAGAAGCTTGAAGCTACTAAGCTTGAAGCGAGATCAGTTAGGTGCCATTTTGTGGGATATCCTAGAGAAACTATGGGATATGAGTTCTACCATCCTGACGACCAGAAAGTCTTTGTCGCCAGAACTGCTAAGTTTCTAGAGGACGAATTTGTTCTCAAAGGAACTACAAGTAAAATGATGGAGATTAATGAGATTAATGATGAACCACAAACAAGCACTCGACAAGTTAACAACCCTGTTCCCGAACCCTTAGCTCCACATAGATCAGAACGGGTCAGCCGGCCACCTCAGAGGTATGGCTTGGATAATGACATTGGGGAATTGCACCTTCTAGGTGACAATGACACAAAGGAGGATCCTAGAGACTACACTACAATGTCCGACATTGATTCAAAGAGATGGCAAGAGGCCATGAAATCCGAGATGGATTCCATGTATCAAAATTAGGTCTGGACTCTTGTAGACCCTCCAGAAGGTATAGTACCTGTTGGAAACAAATGGGTATTCAAGAGGAAGATAGGCGTTGATGGAAACGTGGAGACTTATAAGGCTAAACTAGTAGCCAAAGGTTACAGGCAACGAGAAGGGATTGACTATGAAGAAACTTTCTCTGCTGTAGCCATGATTAAGTCCATTCGGATTTTGCTTGCTATAGCTGCGTACCATGATTATGAGATATGGAAAATGGACGTGAAGACGGCCTTTCTGAACGGCTACCTAGAGGAAGAGCTCTATATGACTCAACCCGAAGGTTTTGTGTCCAAGTCTGAAAAGACTAAGGTATGCAAGCTTCAAAGGTCCATTTATGGACTTAAGCAAGCCTCCAGGAGCTGGAATATTCGTTTTGACACAGAAATCAAATCGTTTGGTTTTACTCAAAACGAAGACGATAATTGTGTTTATCAAAAGGTTATTGGGGATGCAGTTGTATTCCTAGTGTTATATGTAGATGACATATTACTATTCGGGAATGACACTGCAGTACTTTCTTCTGTAAAAGTATGGTTGTCCAAAACCTTCCATATGAAAGATTTGGGAGATGCATCTTATGTATTGGGGATAAAGCTCTATCGTGATAGATCCAGAAAATTAATTGGATTATCCCAATCTATGTACATAAATAAGGTGCTAAGTAGGTTCCAGATGAAACAATCTAAGAAAGGTTTTCTTCCTGTCAGACATGGAATTCACCTTTTTAAGTCCATGGAACCTAAAACTCCCGAAGAAATACGGCAGATGAGTGCTATTCCTTATGCTTCCGCCATAGGAAGTCTCATGTATGCCATGATATGCACAAGGCCTGATATCGCATATGCTGTGAGCATTACTAGTCGATATCAATCTAACCCAGGATCAGAACACTGGGTTGCTGTCAAGACGGTCCTTAAGTACTTAAGAAGAACTAAGGAGATGTTCCTCGTTTACGAATGAGCGACAGAGTTGCGAGTAGAAGCCTATACAGACGCAGATTTCCAATCTGACGTCGACGATAGAAATTCCAACTCCGTATATGTGTTCACTCTGAATGGTGGGGTTGTCAGCTGGAAAAGCAAGAAACAATCTATAATTGCTGATTCCACGACAGAGGCTAATTATGTCGCTGCAGCTGAAGCCGGCAAATAAGCGTTCTGGATGAAGAAGTTCATTACTGAACTTGGAGTGGTTCCAACCATTACATCACCAGTAACTTTGTACTGTGATAATAGTGGGGCGATAGCTCAAGCCAAGGAACCCAGGGCTCATCAAAAGAACAAGCATTTTGACAGACGCTTTAATATCATTAGAAGATATGCTGCCGAGGGGAAAGTCAACATCCTCAAGGTTGCCTCAGCCAATAACGTAGCAGATCCACTGATGAAGCCAATGTCTCAAATCCAACTTGACCGCCATATGGAAAAGATGGGTATTAGATACATGGGAAGGTGGCTTTGAGTGCAAGTGGGAGATTGTTGGAAGTATGCCCACAAAGCCACTCATTTGATGTAATAGCTTTTGGAATACTTATTGTATTAGACTATTATATGTTTAATGAAGGGCAAAGCTTATGGTTAATCACTATTTATTGTATACATGTGTTTAAGCAATAAGGGAATCCAAGGAATATATTTAATCTAAGAGAGAAGTGATCTAAGCAAGTTAGATTAACGAGACCTTTCTCTTACGAACATTCCTAAAACGTTCCTAGCCATAAGATTGCCAATTGGGCATTGACAATCCACTAAGGTTAGTATGTGTTATGTTAACTCAAGCGTGAGTATGACTAGTCTCAAGTCATTTAGTGTTGGACACTGAGACAAACACATAGGTGCTCAAAAGGTAATCGAGTACACTGAACAACGATCAAAAGAGAGTTCGAACATACATGTCATGTAAGAACTCGTAAGTTGCAATATGCAAAGTAGTCCTTTGACCTGAGGCATCATTGATGTCTAATGGTTAGGTCCTTGATCTTTGATTATGTCAAAGGCATTCCATTGAGAGTGTCCACGACATTGTTAGGGTCAAGCTATCTAGTCATGTAGGCATGTGAATGCACAACAAGGGATCTCTAACCTTCCATGGTGGAAGGTGAATACTCTGAGATATGATTCGAGAGTCTTTGGCCAAAGCATACGAATATGATTTAGGAAGCATGTTCCAAATCATATTCAATTGATTCATATAGAGAAGTATCACATTGGATAGTAGACATGAAACAAACTATCACTCAAACAATGTGATCAAGAGTATTGTATTAGAGAAGGACCGTATTGCATTGTAATTGTAACTGGATAGGTTCTCCAACCACTTCTACTTAGCTTGGGTAGCCATGACATACTGCTAGGTGTCACTCATGGTTTGTGGAAGCCCTGAGGATTAGGAAACACTAATCTTCATCAAAGGGAGAACTGAAATGTAGTTTCAATTCACAATCGATCGTTAAGAGTAACAATCGCCCACTGCCTCGCTAATTGGAACCTAATGGATCGTACACCGAGTAAGGATGAAAGTGAAGAAATATAAATGAGATGGATAAGCAATTAAATAGTTTAATTGAGAATGGTCAAGATTAATTAATTAGTTAATTAATCTTACGAAAGGTTCGTATTGGGCTTTTAAGTTCGTTTTGGGTTTCGGGGCCCAAAAGGGTTTTTGGCCCACAAGGCCCATTATGTTTAAGTTGTATGACAACTAAAACAAAATGGGCAATTAGCCCAATAACAAAGACAAGGCCGGCCATAAGTGTGAGTGGAAGCAAACTTGATTTAATTGCAAGTTTGCCACTCACATGTGATGTAGTATAAAGTCAACTTTATAGCTTTCACTCACTTAGGGTTTTCTTGAGACAAAGAAGAGAAATATTTTCTCTCTTTTTCTCCATAGAGGCAGGCCACTTAGGGGAGGGATAGCTAGCAATCTTTCTTCCTCTAAGTCATCCATTTCATCTTCACACCTCATCCTTGGTGTGGAGACTTAGAGACACCAAACCTTTGGTGTTTTTGGAGATCATTTCCTCACATCCTCAAGGAGGAAAGGAGTAACAAAAGGAAGTAAATCACAAGGAAGATCCAAGGAGCTAGGAGGTGACTTGAAGGCCCTCCACTTGGGTGAATCCCTTGTGTAAACAAGGATGAGCTTCAAGGGTAATGAATCTCAAAATCCTTTCTTTTCTTTAATGTTGTTAAAGAGTCTTGTGGTTCACCATTCACTAGGCTTTGAAAGTCATGGGTTTTAGAATTGTTTTTGAATGCATGCCTACTTTAAAGTGTTATTAGTTTGCATATGTGTTCAAATATTCTCACATGTTCTTAGCTAGGACAAAATTTTTCCTTCAATATGAGCTCATAAACCTGCACACTGATATGAGTGCTCTCGCCCAGAGATAGGGGCTCAGTCTTTCATGTGACGTTCACCTCCCGCACCACATGCTCACCTTGGATCCAAGTTAGGTGCTCAGTCATGTCGAATAGACCCGCGATTTGTCGCACAGTCTTCACGTGATCGTAGCACCAGAGCATATTAGTTTATATTCAGTGATGTTGTGCAGACCACTAGAGGTGGTATTGATGTGTGTGCAGGATATATATGATATGATTGAGATGATTATGAGCTATATGATATGATGAGAGTGTTATGAGCTATATACAGCCGAGGGCTGAGATGATATCTAGTATTCAATCACATTCACAGAGTTATGATTTGGCATTCCGTTATGATACTTTGGCATGGCATATATTCATTCATATATTCATATTTTCCAGCAGGATTTTGAGAATTATATATATGAGTATATACTTTATTTCTAGGAAATTATACAGGTTTTACGGTGAGGGGTTATAACTTTTGAGAAAAGAAAGGTTTTGAAAAGATTTGTTTCTGACCCACTCAACTTTGTTTTTGGCCTCTCCTGGTATTGGGTAGTGTTCGTTGGTGGCATACCAGGAGCTCATCGGACGTTCCGACAGAATTCACTTATGTAAGACCCCTTTCAGGTGTTATCTCTATTTAGTACTTCTGCTTGACTGCACGTGGACTTTTATGCTCTGTATTAGTGGAATTCACACTTCTTTTACACTAGTATTGCTAGCGTTTCGGTTTTAATTGATCCATAAATTCTATTCTTTATCGCTTCCGCATTGTGCACATGGTTACGTCACTCTCGTGTGACAGCCAGCACGCCTCACTTTTGGGTTGGGGTGTGTCAGTTGGCCACTGTCCTGATTAATGCTAAGGGCGCCTAGACCTACTGAGGCACCGCCTAGGCACCTGCCTAGACCGCCTAGGCTCCTGTCTAAACCGCCTAGACCCGCCTAAACACATGCTTAGGTCGCAACTCACTTAGACAGAAAATAGATAACTTTCATTTTGCATTTTGTTTTTTTTTTTCCTAATAAATTGTAAGAGACTTGTTGCATACTTAAATGAACACACATTATATCCTTATTTCACATGTTTTCATTATGTTCCAATACTTCATAAGATATATGCATTCTATTTTGTAGTTTATGAGAAAATTATATATATATATATATTTCAAGTATAAGCAGACACTTATTTACACGAAATATGATTGATTTACTTAAATCCACCTAATCCGCCTAGGCCCCGTCTAGCCGTCTAGGCGTTAGGCCCCAGCCCGCCGCCCGACTAGCGCCTAACGACTTTTAGAACCTTGCTTATAGGCGACACTAATTATTGTTTTTAAATATTTTGAAATCCGGTGGGTTGAAAGATAGAAATTGAAAATTCTAATAGTTATGCCTACATGATAGGGATTGAAAGATTGTAGGCATCTTAGTGTCAACGTAATATTTTGCCCTCGTAAAGTGGTAAAACATGGATAAGAGTTGGTTGACAATACCTCGAAATTTAGAAGCGTATATAGCTGGAATTAATTCTTTTTTGGATCAAGCAGTTGCAAATGGTGTTGGTCCTGATAAGTTTAGATGTCCTTGCATAAGATGTTGTAATCGATATACTTTTGTTATGAACACTATTGTTAAACATCTCATATTGTATGATATGAATAAAGATTATAAAAACGCTTTTGCAGCGACAGTGCCCCGAGAGCAGCATTAATAGGAACAAAGGGATGGTGGATCTTCTGAGGAGTCATGGAGTGATTAAATCGAAAAGGGTTGCTGAAATGAGGGAGACTATTGACAGGGCTTTGTTCGTACCTAATGGGACCCCGCCGTGTGTTGATTCCCCCATGTCAATAGGTTATAATGCCACCATTTCTCCATCTCATATGCATTTTCCATTTTTGCAATGTACGTTGGAGATTCTTTTAATTTGTCACACATTTTTACTTTCTGAGTTCGTTCTAGTTTTGTAAGTTATTGGTTAATTTGTGCCAGATTAGCAATGGTCAATTGGATATAAAAGAAGAGCACGAATTCGAAAACAAAACAAGATAGAAAAAAAAAATCCCAATTCATATTCCCTGAGGAACAAACCAAGAACAAATTAGTCAGAAAAATACAAAAAATCATCGAAATGCGGGAGTTTACTGGAAAAAAAATACTATGAACAGAATCTGGAATTGTTCGACGGATAAGCATAGTGGCGCTGCTTACCAGCTTCAATTTTCGTCAAGCTCCACAATCTCTAGTTATAATAGTAGACCCTACAATGAGTTTGAACTGTTGTATACGAGCAATATACGGAGTATCCCATTCTAAACACCATGGTTCATAGTATCTTTCCCAATTTGTCGCTATAGGAGGAATTGGATGACCTGATTTCAAGAACACCTGCATAAAGTACAACTTAATTAAACTAGACTACAAGAAATTTATAACTTAAAGTAAATTGAAACGGGCATCCACATTTTTTTCATTTCAGAATTCCTTCTATCCTCATCCTTTATGTCCTTTTTGTGAATTCAATTTACATATTGTCCACTCCTTTCACAACCCTATGTAAGTCTAGGGCTCCTGTTATCTTTTCCACCTTGATCGGATCGTAGCGTCACAATAACAAAACCATTGACCTTTCCAATTTCTTGAGCCCATTGTATTAATTCTTCTCTACTCTTGAATAACTACATTCCAAAATTGCACATTATGAATAAACATACAAGAGTATAAGTGAATCAATTGCGTAGTCAAGCAAATATTACCTTATTTGTGGTAAATTCACTAGTACAGTCTACCACATGTGTAGATGCTGAATTATTACCAGATTCGTCTACTGCTGCAAACGAATTCCACCATACGTAAATAAATGGGCATTACATCATGTTGAAAATAGTGCTAATGAAGAAAGGGATATGTGTGTAGGTTTCAGAGACAACACATCAAGTTGGACAATTATCAGCGTCAACTGTGCCAAACATGCCTTACTTGAATTATTACCCTAAGCTAATGAAAAAGAATTCTAGGAATTCTCATAGGAAAACATCATAAAAGAACTAGATGAACTTCATAAACAAGTTGACAGGGGAAAAATTTATGTCATAAAAGAACCAGTTTTTGTTATTTCAATTACAGATCAATGCCTTTTTGTATTGTCATAAACTCATTAAAAACCAAATTTGCTGATAAAGCGATAATCAGTACAAGAAAAAAGAAAACGAAAACCAGCAACACTTTTTTGAAATAATAACATCCAAGGGCTCATCCAAGGAAAAGTTCAGAAATAAAGAAACATGAATATATATTTGTTTTCGGAGTTCATCACCGTCAAAAGGCTTTGAAACAATGTGTGCCCAGTATGAAGCAAATGGTGTGAGATTTGTGTTTCACCTTCAGGTTATTCGGAAGGGCAATTAATTATATAAAATTCAACAATATTGTTGAAATAACAAGAGGGAAACGGTTATTAAAGGAAAACTCATTAAAAATTAAATTTACCCTAACCTAATGAGAACGAATTATAGGAATTATCATAGGAAAACGTGAAACAAATTGCACCCTAACCTAATGCAAATTCAAATAAAAAGTCACAGAGCTATGCTTCAATTGCACGATGTCGACAAATCATGATGACCCACATAAAATTATCTTTTACCTCTTTGACGGAAACATAATCATCTACTTCTTCTATAGAAACGTCATCTTCTAAGTTCATTCTTTTTGCTTTCTCTGAATGATTTTGCGTTCTCTAAATGAAAGGAGATGGGAAGGATGAGTTGGGGTTTAAGGGAGACAAATTTTCCAAACATAGCATGAGAGTTATCACACCCAAACTTTTCTTTTTTCTTTTTTATATATATAAAAAAAGTAATGCAAAAGGGGGGTAACTAAGGTCATTATTAGTCATTTTACAAATGGACAAATTTGTAATTGAAAAATTCATAAAAATGTGAGTGAAAAGATAAGACATTGGGGTGTGAATAACATCTCTCTTATTTTATTATTAAGTTTTTATTTTTCACCTTCGAAATTGTCGGCCATGCATGAAAGAAAACCATCATTATGTTTTCTCAAATTATTTATTTATTATTTTATTATTTTGTGATATTTATCACATGATCACTATAAAAAACGTGGCAAAGCACATCACACAAAGTTTTATTATTTAAAATTGTGGTGATATATCACTGGCTCCTGCACACTCCACAATACAGATATGTGTGTTTAAATATTTTATTATAATGATGATAGTCTTTCGGCACATCGCTATTCCTATGCCATGTGACATAATCGGACATCACATCCTTTCATTTTGTGGTATTCACCTCATAATTATCACATGTACAGGCTCATAATTCACTACCCACATCCCACATATTTACATAGCCGGTTACTTGTGCAAATATTTAGTCATTGCCTAGTGATTCAGTGACTGCCTTTAACCATGTCACTTATGCAATATGTGATTTACTACACAACTTAATAAATTATTTATGTGTAGTAGGCACAAACTGTCAATTTGATTTATAACTTTGTTGATTGATTTATTCATTATACGTTCCTACTTATACTGTCACTTGTTGTTAGGAATTATTGAGCAACTAGCTCTATTGATCAACATTAGTACTGATTAAAGAAGCCTACCAACTTATAGACTGATGAGCCACATGCTTATGGTGACAAAGATTTAGTCTGAACGGTAATCTCTTGTCTGACCAGACACCCACTTGCTCGGACACTCGCTCATTTGGACACCTATGTGCTTGGACACCTGCGAGCTTGGACACCCATTCATTCGGGCACTTACGAGACTTGAGCTCGAACCCCTACTCACGGACCCAACTTGTGGACCCAACTCAAAGACCCTACGTATGGCCCTGACTCAAAGACCCGATCCGTTGATCCGACACATAGACCCAATATGCGAACCCGACAAGCGGACTCGAGTCATGTCAAGAGTTAACTCATAATGAGCGCACGTTGACGTTGAGTGCATACTCGCAATGAAGAATGCCACAAGCCGAGCCGCCTCGCAAAGACCACAGTCTCCAGCTTCGCAACCGCCTCGCCGCGAGCATTGCCTCTAACTGAGCAGCCTCGCAACGTGTGCTACCTCTAGTTCTGGACAACATTTAGTCACTTCGGCACAAACATGGATTGAATTTGAAGTCTCCAGTCAAAAGACTCTCTTGACTAAAGACTTGGGGGACTCCTGTTGTACCATATATTGGGCCTCGATATTTGGGCTTCATGACTTAGCGCATTATTTATGTAAAAGGGGAGGAAACCCTTATTCTATAAAAGGGCTCCTCACCTTCACTTAGGAAGGGAGAGAAGGAAAATAGACAGAGGGGAAACGGGAGAGCAAACAGAACAGCAAAGAGAGCAAACACTGCCTCTATAGCCTCCATGTATATTCAACATTCATTTACATAGTGAAACAGAATCAACACCAGTGTGGACGTAGCCTCAACTTGAGGTGAACCACGATATATCTTTGTGTTCTTGTGCATTTGTGTGATTCACGATCGGATTTACGTTGGTCCAAGATCGACCCGATTTTGTGCATCAACATACGTCATAAGCCAACTTAATGACGAAGCCATTGTAAGATATTTATGATGTGCAAGAATTTGAACAAAAACGGTCATGAATAATAAATCCAAAGATGCTACAAAGTTCAGTTATCAACCTTCCCATTTGGGGACACAAATTATCTTGGGATTAAATCACATTACTATCACATCATATGAGAGCAGCTAGAAGTTTCACACAACAATAAACACATAAAACTACAGTGTTGTGCATAATCAAAAGTGCGATCATGCAATTATTACAATTAAGATAAAATTGCAGTAAATGAACCATCACCCTAAATCCAAAGGATGAAAGCATCACTGCCAAGCCCACTCGTCACCACCGGTTTTCTCCTTATTCTCATTACGTCCTAAATGGCTCAACAAAACAAAAATGTGAGTTGACCAATTTTATCATGTCAAAATCATTCAAATATAATAACCTCTGTTTTGAAATCATATATAGTGAAAACTACATACATAGTAATGCTACAATAATAGTAGTCAAGATCAACTCAATTTTGCTCGTCATATTAATGAAAGTAAATCAATCACAAACAAAGTAATGTATTGCAAGCAGGTGAAGTGCTGTCTACCTGATCAATATCTAGACTCTACTAGCAAATCTAGCCTATAATAGAATGGAATGCACCTGCAATAAATCCTACGGCCGTAGCTAGCTATACGAAATGTATGATAACCATGTGGTGAAAATAAATAACCAATGATCTTAAGATATCATCTAATATTAATTAAAGTATAAGTCTCATCAAAGATTATCATAAGCAATATGCATCTGCATATAAAAGCATATATAAATATAACATAAAAACATTTGAGTTTTCAAAAAGGTCAATTCACTAATAAGCAGAGCGTCACTCGTCAATAGGAAAATCACCTAATAAACCTGTGATAATCATATAAAGCTTAGTTAAGCTTTAATCGACATTTTATGGAAAATAACCCAAAACTACCATGTAGGTAATGAATTTGCACAAACAGAAGGCGCCACGTGATTCAGATTACCAAAAAACCTTAAGATAGGTTATGGGTCGTGCACCCGCCACCACACACGTCGCCATGCACCACCGTACTCTGGTCATGCGCCACCACACCCCACCTCGGTAATGTCACTTGCCGCCACAATGGTGTCACTTGCTGGAAAAACATCGTGGGAAACCATCATCGGTGAACATGCCGCCGTACTCGCCGTCGCTGTTTAACGAGTAGACGTCTTGCCGTCGCCAGAGCGATGCGCCGGTGCGATGAGGGTTTAAAGGTGTTTATGGGAATATACCTTTGTCATTAAAATATTCTGTCAAGGTTAACGGAAATCTAGGTCCTACCGTTAAGGTTAACCACGACCGTCATTTGCAGCCGTCTGTCATTGTCAGAAACTACAGAAATGCACCGAGGGTTGTAGAGGGTGAATTTAGTCCCAAATTTCATGAATTTCATGTTAGAACTTGTAGAAAACACAACTGCAAGGCCTAAGGACTTATTTTGTACAGCTTTGTGAGCAATGAGGGTCAAATCTACCTCGGATTCGGCAAATTCCCTTTTGAAGGCCTTATTAAGAAATATCTTGTAATATATTTACCTAATATAGTTTATGTCAAATCCCATCAAAAGAGGGATACGATTTTGTAGGACATTAATGTAGGGTTAATTGGTTGACCTACTGATGTATATATAGTACTATAAAGTTTATCAATGAAAATTAATTCGAAACCAATTCAGTTTGCTCCTTTCAATTGTCCTGCCATTTAACCATTTTAATATTCGTCTTTTTTAAGATGGTATCTAAAGCATCAGGTCCCGATACTTGATTGCCTTTTTTTTTTTCCAACCCTTGTTATTTTCCAAACATCATGTCAGACACAGTACTTCAACCACAACCACAAAGCAGTCAAACCCATAGCAAGATCGATATGGATTCGTCAAATCCATACTATGTTCATCATTCAGATAGTCTTGGTCATATACTCGTTTCGGAAAAATTGAATGGATCAAACTATCCATCTTGGAGCAAATCCATGATTCATGCTCTCACAGCCAAAAACAAAATTGGTTTTGTTGATGGTTCCATTCAGCCTCCATCACGAAAGGATCAACCAAAAGAATATGCTCTCTAGAATCAGTGCAATAATATGATTTTAACATGGCTCACTCAATATGTGGAACCTGATTTATCCAAAGGAGTTGTTCACGCCAAAAACGCTCAACAGGTATGGGAAGATTTTAAAGATCAGTTCTCACAAAAGAATGCACCAACAATTTATCAAATCCAGAAATCCATCGCATCCTATTCTCAAGGTTCCATGACAGTTTCGACTTATTTTACAAAACTTAAAGGCCTTTAGGATGAGTTAGAGACTTATCGACCTCTTCTCATCTGTGACCAGACAAAGGCACATAATAAACAAATAGAAGAAGATCGAATGATGCAATTTCTCATGGGTCTCAATGATGTCTATAGTGGAGTTCGAAGTAATATTCTCATGATGGCACCTTTGCCTAAAGTTCGTCAAGCCTACTCACTTGTTATTTAGGACGAAACACAGAGACAAATGTCTTTGGGATCGAATGATAATTTTTCCATTGCTGCAGCCGTTCAAAGTCGATCAAACCATTCCTTCAACAATTCCAAAAATTTTCGTTGTGAATATTGTGATAAAGACGAACATACAATTGATAATTGTAGGACTAAAAAATATCATTGCAAGTTCTGTGATAAAAGATGCCACAGTGAAGACAGATGCCGATTTAAAAATGGTACAAATGTAGGAAGTCACAAAGCACAGCAGCGTCTCCAAGGCAGCAGCATTCCACGTACTGCCCATGCTTCTTCTCCTGCTGCCAATGCAGTGATGGGTCCCATCCCTACTGCAAACGCAGTACAGGTCATCACTGCTGCAAATGCAGCGTACGTCATCTTTCAGACATAGACATCTTCACCTGTCACTCCTTAAACACAGACTCAGCCCTCACTGAACCTGTTGCAAGGTCTTTGTGCTGAACAACTTCAACAATTGGCTCACGTTGTGTCTATGATGAATTTAAATAATACCTCTGGTAATAACAGTGCTTATGCGAATGCAGCAGGTCGGTCCTCTTTTACTGTTGCATCTATTAATTATGTATATACTAAACCTTGGATTTTGGATAGTGGGGTTACCAATCATATCATTTCAGATTCTTTATTTTTTTTCCAAAAGCACATCTTCACCAATATCCACTGTTAAATTACCAACCGGCTCTTCAGTGAAAATCACTTCTACAAGAACCGCACCATTCAATTAAGAAATTTTCCTAGACAATGTTTTATGTGTTCCTTCTTTTCACTTAAATCTCATGTCTGCCAGTCAAGTCACCGATTCTATAAATTGTTGTGCCATTTTGTTTCCCACTTTTTGTGTCTTACAGGACTTGGCTACATGGAAGATGATTTGATCGGGTAAGCAACGTGATCGTCTTTATTACATGTCCCCATTGCAACGAACGCCTCTCTCCTGTCAAGTTTCCCATTCCTCCCATTTGTGGCATATGCGACTTGGACATCCTTCACCTACTCGCCTTAAATTAGTATTTCCTTATTTGTCTTCAAATAATTTTTCTTTCGATAATAATTGTACTGTTTCTCCCATGGCTAAACAAACCAGACTTCCATTTCCTTTAAGTTCTATATCAACTCATGCTCCCTTTTATATGTTACATTATGATATATGGGGTCCTCATAAAGTTCCCACACATTTGGGAGCTCGATTCTTTCTTACCATTGTCGATGATTTTACTAGGTGCACATGGGTTTTTTTGATGCAACATAAATCTGAAACTCAACACCTTTTAAAATCTTTTGTTACTTTTGCTCATGCACAATTTCATGCAAATATAAAAGCAGTAAGAGTTGACAATGGGTCTGAATTCTTGTCCATGAAAGATTTTTTTTCAAACCAATGGCATTGAATATCAACGCACATGTGTTTACACTCCACAAAAAAATGGCGTTGTCGAACGTAAGCATCATCACATTCTCACCGTTGCATGTAGCTTACGCTTCCAATCTCAGGTACCCCTTTCATTTTGGGGTGAGTGTGTATCCACCGCTGTCTATCTCATTAACCGATTACCATCTCATTTGTTATCTAACAAATCCCCTTTTGAGTTATTATATAAATGTCCACCAACTTTTGACCACTTGAAAGTTTTTGGTTGTTTATGTTTTGCTACTGTTGTTCACCCTACTCATAAATTCGACCCTTGTGCAAAACGCTGTGTCTTTGTTGGATACCCCACTGGTCAAAAGGGTTATAAACTATATAATTTGAAAACTAAAAAATTCTTTGTCAACCATGACGTGAAATTTACTGAAACTACCTTCCCTTTACAGTCTCTACCTTCATCCCTTATGACCCCTACCATTCTCATACATGACAGTGGACCCCTCCTACCCCCCCATCTGCCTGGTCATGCTGACACCACACTCCCACCGCCACTTTGTCAAACCTCTCATCCATCACCAGCTTATCAAATCTCTCATCCATTATCTAACCCTACACCATCTCACCTCGGGACCCCACCATCTAACCCTACACCCCCTAATCCTACGTTTCCTGCCACGTTGCCTTGCTCCCCACCCACTACCGTGCCCATCTCTCCTATCTCACCCTCCACTGACATGTATGCTCTATCATCTGCACCAGATGCCACATCCGTTCAGTCACCCTCTCCACCCCTCCCACGTCAATCTCTCCATCCTAAGCACCATCCCATATGACATAAAGACTATCACGTGACTAACCAGGTCAGTCACTCTTCTTCGGCGCCTCGTTCTTCCACAGGTACTCATTACCCTCTTTCTAATTTTCTTTCTTATTCATGCCTTTCTTTTTCCTATTGTGCTTTTCTGACCCACATTACAAGTCCCACTGAACCTACTTTATATGCCCAGGCTATCCTTGATCCTAACTGGCACCATGCCATGCATGCAAAATTAATGGCTTTGCAGCAAAAGAATACATGGACCATGGTTCCTTTACCTGCAGGTCATAAGCCCATTGGCTACAAATGGGTTTATAAAATCAAATACAACTCTGATGGCACAATTGAGCGATACAAGGCTCGTCTTGTTGCCAAAGGCTACACTCAAATTGAGGGCATCTATTATCAAGAGACCTTTTCTCCTACTGCTAAACTCACTACTCTTCGTTGTCTCCTTGTTGTTGCCAGTGCACGTCATTAGTTCATTCATCAACTGGATGTTCAGAATGCTTTTCTCTATGATGATTTGCATGTGGTTGTTTTCATGGAACCTCCTCCTGGTCTTCGCTGATAGGGGAGAACATTGTATGTTGGCTCAACAAATCTTTATATGGACTCAAACAGGCCTCTAGAAATTGGTTTTCGACTTCACCATTTAGAGAGCAGGTTACCAACAGTCAAAAGCGGATTATTCTCTTTTTACCAAGGCTTAAGGTTCTTCGTTTACTGCAGTCCTTATCTATGTGGATGACATATTTTTTACAGGGAATGATCTTCAAGAGATGGAACGCCTAAAAACATTTCTTCTCACACGCTTCCGCATCAAAGATCTTGGTGATTTAAAATATTTTTTGGGCATTTAATTTTCTCGTTCTCAGAAAGGCATTTTCATGTCTTAGGGAAAATATGCACTAGACATTTTGCAAGACTCTGGACTTACGGGAGCACGCCCAGACAAGTTTCCAATGGAACAAAATTTGAAACTCACTCCTACTGACGGAGCATTGTTAGATGATCCCACGAAGTACAGAAGACTAGTCGGACGATTGATTTATCTTACTGTCACTAGACCTGACATAGTTTTTTTAGTTCGCACATTGAGTCAATTCATGCATGAGCCTCGTAAGCCTTATTGGGATGCAGCTTTACGAATTCTCAGGTACATCAAAGGTACTCTGGTCAAGATTTATTATTTCATGTCTTTGACAATCTTGAGTTAAAAGCTTTTTGTGATTCCGATTGGGGAGGTTGTCCTGCCACAAGAAGGTTAGTTACAGGATATTGTATTTTTCTTGGAAATTCTCTCATCTCATGGAAATCCAAGAAACAGGACAATGTTTCTCGATCATTTGCAGAGGCCGAATATGGACCTATGGCCAACACATGTTTAGAGTTAACTTGGCTACGCTATATATTGCAAGATTTAAAGGTTCCGCAAAAGGCTCCCACATCATTATTTTGTGATAATCAAGCTGCCCTATATATTGCAGCTAATCCTATTTTTCACGAGCGTACAAAGGATATTGCGATTGATTGTCACATCGTTCGAGAAAAACTGCAAGCTAGAATGCTTATTCCCTCAAATGTGCCTACACGTTTCCAGTTAGCAGATTTATTTACAAAAGCCTTGGGAAAAGATCAATTCTCGACACTACGCGACAAGTTGGGAGTTCATAATATTCACTCTCCAACTTAAGGGATCTTGTAATAAATTTTGTACTATATTTACCTAATATAGTTGCTGTGAAAATTAACTTGACACACAAATTAAACCCTATTGTTGACAATTGTAGTAAAGATGTAAGTAGGGATCGTTCTAGACCGGAGATTAACTAGGGATGCTAATCAACAAATATAAGACTTAAAAACACTAAATTAGACTCTATAGACTCAAAACACTCAAAACAGCAACAAGCAATCAAAAAGACTCAATTCTAGACCTAACAATTGATTCCAACGAAAATCAAACTTAATTTGACTCCAAAACTAAAAGAAAACAAATTTTGACCCAAATAACAAGACTCAATAAAAGGGGAATTGTTTTTGACGAATTTAAAACTTAAAACAGAAACTTTGCATAAAACACTTTATAAAACGAATTTGGTGAATTGAAAAGGGTGAAAGGCTAGTTAGAGGGTCCTTCTCCACACATGACATATGCATACAAACCAATTTCCAGTTATTATTCCTTTAGACAATGAATGACAACACCCCAAGTTAACCGTGATAGCACAAATTAACCATCAGATTTTCCTTAATTCATTGAATTGGATGGAATACGCATCGTAACCAAATTATCCTTATCAAGTTCCCTAACTATGAAAAGCATGATAGAAAAACATATCAAAGGTCATTAAGTTTTTTGAAAACCATAAGCATTGACGAGGCATTCGCAACTATGAAAAACATGATACTCCTGCCTAAGATTTACTTAACACAATCGTGACTAGCGACTTCCACTACTTGTGAATATAAGTTCATAATGATTAGGTGAAACTCCCTTATACTCTAGCATCAAGTTCATGCATACAAATTAAGCGTCAACCCTCGATCCACATACATAAACAAGTTTTGATAACTCAGATAAGCAAATCACATTCAAGACTCAAGAAACAATAACTGGACGTAATCAGTTCATATAAAACATATAATCATGGTTTCGAATTATCCTCTAACTAAAAAGAAATTAGTTCCACATGTCTAACATAGTTGAAAAGAAATCTAAAATAAACATTGAACTAAAACTAAGGATAGAAAAAACCCAGAAACACTCCAACACTCCAAAGTAGGCTGCGACACTCCCTTGGATGGCTGCACGGCACAAAGCTCTTCTTCTCCTTCCTTCCTTGCTGCGGCACTTGATGAATTTCTATGTATATGGTGTGAATTGTGGTGGTGGATGGATGTAGGTGAGTTATGGTGAAGGATGGGTGGTTATTTAAGCGGCACAAAGGGTTGTATTTATAGGGAGAAGGGAAGGCACGAAATTGGGTGAGAAAAGGACTAGGGTGCACTAAAATATGAAGGGAAAATGATTGCACAATCCTAGGAGGAAAGGGATTGCAGGTTCTAGAGCTTCTAGAAGAGGGAGAGGTGCCAGATTTATAGGACAAGGGATAAGTCTTCTAGAAAGCATGTTTTGTGGCTGATTTCTAGAAGAACAAGGGATAAGGTACGGCACCTTTTTAGGAATAGGTAAACCTTCTAGAAATCAGGTTTTTAGGTCCCCTTGCAGCTGGAATTAAGGTGAAAAAGGATTAGGATAAGGTTAGGATAAGATAAGGTAGTTTGGATAATGTTGAATAAGATAAGGTTTTGGATAATGTTTCCTTCTTTTGAGCTGATTCATTTTCTTCTTTGTCTTGGATTTATTTCTCCATATGTTTTGCATATTCCTAAACTCTCTTAAACTTCAAATTCGTCCATCCGTCTTGCATGTGATATCCATTCCAAGCCCAAAACTGCTCTAAAATGCTCCAAATTGCACTTTCTTGCCAACTTTGTCATTTGAACCTGAAAACACATGAAAATAGCTTAAAACACTCTAATAAGTAGAAACTAACTAAATAAATGCAAGGAAACAATCTAACTAAGTCGCATAAATATGCTCCTATCAATAGTTTATGCCAAATCCCATCAAAAGAGGGATACAATTTTCTAGGGGTGGTTCGGTATGGGATCCCATACCGAAACCCTTGTCCCGATTCCCAAACCGAAATTTTCGGGAATCCCAATTTCAATACCGATCCCAAACCAAATTTTTGGGAATCCCGAAACTCCCATACCGAAACCCTTGTCCCGATTCCTAAACCAAAATTTTTCGGTTCCCAATTTCAATACCAATCCCAAACCAAATTTTCGGGAATCCCGAAATAGTTTCGCGATTTTGGGACAAATCGGGAATTCCAAAATGGTTTTGGGCTTTTGGACTAAAATTTGACATATTATGCTTTTGGGCTAAAATTCAACATTTTATATTGAAAAATTGACATATAGGCATGCCCATTCTGTTCTACTAATCTGTGCACACAAATCTGTCAATCAAATGGCAAGGTCCAGTTAGTATCTGCCTATTCAAAAGCAATCTGCCAATATGAAACGTTAATATATGCTTGAGTAAACTAGTAAATCTATCTATAATCATGGTAGTCCCCAAAATTACGTCTAAAACGTTAATATATGCTTGAGTAAACTTCTGTACATATATAATATAAATATTATAGATAGATGTAAAGTTTTCTCAAGCAAATTGTAACTTATAATCTATCCATGTATCCATCTATCAATCTCCCATGTTTATTCTGCATCTATGTATCCATCTATCAATCTCCTGTGGTTTAAAAATTCTGCATATGTTCCACTATCTATCTTAGGGCTCCTTCATGTATATGTTCCATCATCGATTTCTAGTGCTCTTTCAGTATTTCAATTTTCACTATGGTAGGTAGATGATGTTCCCCTTAAATATGTGATCCTATATATTTAAAAATTAAATAATATATATATATATATATTTTTTTTTTTTCGGGTTGGTTTGGGAATACCGAAATCCCAAAAACTTGAGACCAATTCCCGTACCAAAATTTCGGGATCGGTTCGGTATTGGGTACCGAAATTTTCGGGAATTTCGGTTTGGGATTTTTTCGGTTTGGTTTCGGGAATTTTTCGGTTCGGTTTGGGATTTTTGGGATTTTTTTCCAGCCCTACAATTTTCTAGGACATTGATGTAGGGTTAATTGGTTGACCTACTGATGTATATATAGTACTGTAAAGTTTATCAATGAAAATTAATTCAAAACCAATTCAGTCTGCTCCTTTCAATTGTCCTGCCATTTAACCATTTTAATATTCATTTTTTTAAGAGGCCTTTGCCGAATTCTGGAGATGAAAAGCAGAGTGCATGCATGTTAAATCTTAGTAATTTCTAGCTTAAATTTACATGTAATAGGGTATCTAAGTACGTAGGATTGGTTCAAGTTGGATACGAGCTCCATAAATCACAAACTCGCCAGAGTTTGCTTGGAGAAGATGACCGAAAATTGGGCACATGCGCAGAGAGACATGTAGGGGTTAGAACTCGAAAAATAGGCTCAAACCTCACCAATTTCAGTCCACATCGAATGAGAGATAGAGTGAAGGCACTGCAAACCAAATCGACCTCAAACTCGATGGCAGTCTTGCTAAAATTCAACGCTGGAGCTGGGCATGCATATGCAGAGAATAATGAGTCTAAGAACTCACGGATTCAAGTCTAAACCAGCTGAAAATTCACTTCCAACACACTTAGAAACCTGGAAATAAAGGAGAAGGGAAGAATCTCACCAGAGATTGAAGGTTAGAGCTCGAAGCTCTTGAGTTCATGGCAGGTCACTACCTAGTGCTCCGTTGGCACATGCAAAGGTATAGCTAGGTTCGCCTCGTCCCAGAGATTAAGGTTTCAAGGTTTTGGGGTTAGATTTACTTCAGTTTTGAAGAGAAGAGGGGACAAGAGCTTTCGGAGCTTTAGAGAGAGTGAGAGAATTTGAGAGTGAGAGAAATGAGGAAGGAAAGAAACATGGAGTGGGTATTATTATCCCACTTAAAAATAAATTTAAGTGAAATTACAAATTTGCCCCTCCATTTATTTTAAATTACAAATAAGCCCTCGAGGCTTTGATTCGTAATTTGCTTTCAACATAAACCTAACGCATGAAAATTAAGGTTATAAAACTTAAGAAAGTATAAGAATATTAATCTCGAGTTGAGGCTTGAAAATTGATTAAGACACCCACTTTGGAGGAAAATGGTCATTTCATATGTCTAGGGAATAAAATACAATATTTTAAGGAATGGGTTGTAACAGATGTTGGTTAAAGACATGCGTTGATTTCACTGATGTGGATTGGGTTTTCCTATTTAATTATTGTATTTTCATTGAATAGATTGTTGGGGGGCGTTTCTAAGGTACAAACTTTAGAAATCCACCTTTGCGTACGGACGTAAATCGGACGGTCATAATCTGCTGAGGTCTTGGTAGAATTAGGTTCTTGTGAATAGGTGCAATTAAAAATTTTAAATTTTTTTATTCACTATGTATCTTTTGGTCGGAGCGGAAGGAAAAGGTGGGTAACTAAGGGATTTTGGCGCACTGAATAGGGAAAGAGAGGCGGAGAGAAGGAGTTGGGGTGAGGAATTGATTTCAGCTGGATTGAAGGTGCGTTGCGACTATGACTTGGTAATCTTATACCTTTAATTTTTTTTGGTTAACTGGTGTGTTTTTATAGCCAAGATAGGGAGAGATTAAGGTTGTCTTTGCCGGGAATGAGTGGTTGATGTGAAAATTAACTTGACACTCAAATTAAACCTTATTGATGACAATTGTAGTAGAGATGCAAGTAGGGATCGATCTAAACCGAGGATTAACTAGGGATGCTAATCAACACAAATAAGACTCAAAAACACTAAACTAGACTCTATAGACTCAAAACTAACTCAAAACAATAAAAACAACAAGAAACAATAAAAAAGACTCAATTCTAGACCTAACAATTGGTTTTGACGAAAATAAAACTTAAAAGCCTCAAAAGACTAAAAGAAAACAGGTTTTGACTAAATAAACAAGACTTAATGAAAAGGGATTTTATTTTGTCGAAATTGAAACTTTAAAACAAAAACTTATAAAACAACTTTGAAAAGACACGAAATTGGTGAAATAGAATGGTGAAAGGCTAGTTAGAGGGTTCCTTCTCCACACATGAAACTTATGCATACGAATCGATTTCCAGTTATTCTTTCGACAAACCATGAATGACAATGCCCTGAATTAATTGGATTGCACTAATTAATTCTCAGATTTCCCTAAATTCATTGAATTGAATGGATAACGCATCACAACTAAATTGTTCTTTATTAAGCTCCCTAACTATGAAAAGCATGATAGAGACACGAAACAAAGATCATTAAGCTTTGTGAAAACCATAAGCATTGACAAGGCATTCATAACTACGAAAAACATGTTACTCTTGCGTAGGATTTACTTAACATAATCGTGACTAGCGACTTTTACTACTCATGAATATAAGTTCATAACGATCAGGTGAAATTCCCTTATACTCTAGCATCAAATTCATGCATGTAAACTAAGTATGCATCCTTAATCAACACACAAGAACAAGTTATCAATCAAACGGATAAGTAAACCACATCCACAATTCATGAAACAATAACTGGAGGAAATCAATTCATATAAAACATAAGTCAATGGCTTCGAATTCGCCTTTAACTAAAAAGAAATTAGTTCCTCATGTTCGCAATTAAACAAAGATAATTAAATTTAAACATTGAAAACAAAGGATTGAATACACCTAGAAACGCTGTAACGATCCAACGTTTTGATTGGCAAGCATGATTCCAGATGGCTCCTTCCTTCTCCTTCCTTGCAAAGCTGCGGCACAAGAAGTTGTGTGGTGGATGGATGTAGGTGAGTTATGGTAGAGGGTGGTGAGAGATGGGTGCGGCAAAATGCATATATTTATAGGGAGAAGGGGCACGGCAAAGGGCTTGGAGAGGAATTAGGACTCCAAATCCACAAGGAAAAGGTCAGCTATATGGCAGAAACCAAAGAGGAAAAGGAGAGAGAGGTGCATCAGGCTTCTAGACATTCTAGAAAGGGTCCAGGCGCCAGATTTTTATGGCTTCTAGAAAGGAGTGTTGTGGCATGTTTCTAGAAGGAAAAGGCATTCTAAAAACAGGTTTTAGGTGTCCTAATATGAAAAGGAGTCCCCCTTGCAGCTGGAATCAAGGTAGGATAAGATTAGGATATGATAAGGTAAGATAAGGTTAGTTTGGATAAGGTTTTGGATAATGTTCCTTCTTTTTAGCTGATTCCTTATCTTCAATGACTTGAATTAATTTCTCCATCTCTTTTACACATTCCTAGCCTCTCTTGAACTTCAATTTCGTCCATCCACTTTGATCCATACATGTGCTATCCATTACAAGCCCAAAATTGCTCTAAAATGCTCCAAATTGCACTTTCTTGCCAACTTTGTCATTTGAACCTACAAACACACGAAAATAGCTTAAAACACTTTAATAAGCAATAACTAACTAAGTAAATGCAAGAAAACATGCTAACTAAGTCGCATAAATATGCTCCTATCAAATTCCCCCACACTTAGCTTTTGCTAGTCCTCGAGCAAAACAAAACAAACAAAACACAACCTAAACCTTCCAATAATTGCCTCAGGGATTTCCAATGAAACATAACGTATTAAAAATCACTACTTACACAGATTTTAGTCATCCTTACTGTCGAACTCATACTTAATCACAATCATCACTCACTAGCTCGCATTTAATCAATTAAAACAACATTTTGAATGTAGTAACATGCCTTAGAGAATCCCTCAGTTCGTCACAAGATATACACTTTATTTTCACACAGATTTTCTGACTACACTCCCTATACTAGGTATATGTGAGAAGATTGATGTAAACAAGAAAACTAGTACTCACATATGTTTAAAATAAAAAAAGCATTTTCTGGAATTATTAATACATGTATATGATCTCATGAACAGAATGCTACTACTTAGACGCGAGAACCAGGGATACCATATGCTCATACCAATCCCAAACTCCACATTATTGAAACACATAACAATCAAGATAGAAGTCAAGGGTTGTAACGGGGCTAAGGGTATTGGCTAACAAAGAAAGGTAAAGGATAACAAAGGTTCTTAAAGAAATATTAGCAAAGCAATGAAATCAACACTTAGAATTCACTTTTGATTGCAGAAATCAACTCTAAACACAAAGGGAAGATTCAAACATCACTTAGGGTCCGATTCAAACTTTTTGGACCCTTTCTTCAACAACCAATACATGTGAGCTCATTCTCACTTATTTTGAACTCTTTTTCTTTCTTTTTCACAACTTTTTCTTCTTTTTTTTTTCTTTTTCCACGTTTTTTTCCTGTTTTTTCTTCTTTCTTTTGAAACAAACTCTACCCCAAAAGAACAAATCCTTCCCCCACACTTGTTTTTCTGCATAATGTCGATCTTAATGAATTCCCTCTAAGTCATGCTTCAGTATCCTTTAAGAACAAGGGTATGGATAGTCCTATACTAGGCTAGGTAAGGATAATGTGGGCTAACAAAGAAAATAGGCTAAATAAGGCTCAAAAGAGGTTAAACCTACAATACAAATGCAAAGGGATAAGGCTTTTTGGCTCTGGTTTTAACTAACAACTTCATCTTTTTATTTGTTATGCTAATCAATTTCATGCTTTGAATGAAACAGGAATGAGTTCTAGTATTTGGAACTAAATGATGAAACGTATTCTAAGTAGCAACCAAGCAAAGAATGATGAGATCATGCAACGACTTTAGAAAACAAGAAATGCACAGATTAATAACTCTCCAAATAAGGTATAGGCTCAAGTCTCTCAGGGTCCAGGCGCCAGATTTTTAGGGTCCAGGCTCAAGTCTTTGTGAAAGGGTCCAGGAGCCAGATTTTTAAGGCTTCTAGAAATGAGTGTTGTGGCATGTTTCTAGAAGGAAAAGGCATTCTAAAAACAGGTTTTAGGTGTCCTAATATGAAAAGGAGTCCCCCTTGCAGTTGGAATTAAGGTAGGATAAGATTAGGATAGGATAAGATAAGATAAGGTAAGATAAGGTTAGTTTGGATAAGATAAAGTTGGATAAGGTTTTGGATAATGTTCCTTCTTTTTAGCTGATTCCTTTCAATGACTTGAATTAATTTCTCCATCTCTTTTACACATTCCTAGCCTCTCTTGAACTTCAATTTCGTCCATCCACCTTGATCCATACATGTGTTATCCATTACAAGCCCAAAATTCCTCTAAAATGCTCCAAAATGCACTTTCTTGGCAACTTTGTCATTTGAACCTACAAACACACGAAAATAGCTTAAAACACTTTAATAAGCAATAGCTAACTAAGTAAATGCAAGAAAACATGCTAACAGAAAACATGCTAACCAAGTCGCATAAATATGCTCCTATCAATGGTAGAGAGTGTTGGAAATGTGCCCTAAAACCAATCATATGATGATACTTTACGGACATTTCACATGTTAAACTAATCTAGTTTAATATAAAGGGCAAAGATTATTGTTTTAAGCCGTCTCATATAAATGTTATATGCTTAAACGATAAGTCCAAGGAATATGTAATAGGGAGAATGTGATCTAAAGAAGTTAGATTCATGAGACCATTCTCTTTCGAATACATATCCTAAAAGTTCCTGATCATAGGATTGCCAATTGGGCATTGACAGTCCGTTAAGATCAGTACGTCCTATGTCTTCTCTTAGGGAGAGTGACTGGTCTCGAGTCAATGGTGTGACTGACACCAAGACAAGTACGTAGGTGCTCAATAGAGAATGAGTTCACTAAACGCGATCAATGAGGAGTTCTCATACTCATGTCACATGAGAACTCCTGGTTGGGATAATGCAAAATATTCCTTTGACCTGAGGCATCATAGTTGTCTTGTGGTTAGGTCCTTGATCTTTGGCTATGTCAAAGTCACTCCATCGGAGGGTGTCCACGGCATAGTTGGGGTTAAGCCACTTAGCCATGGAGGCAAGTGAATTCGCAACAAGGGATCTCTAACCTTCAAACGTTGAGAGAGAATACTCTATGATATGATTTAGAATCTTTGGCCAGAGTATGAATGAGATTTAGGAAGTTGTTCCAAATCACATTCAAGGTAATCATATAATTAAGAGAATCACATTGGATAGTAGACATGAATAAACTATTAAACCAAATAATGTGGTCAAGAGTATTGTATTAGAGAAAGACCGTATTGCATTGTAATCCCAAACTGAATAGGTTCTCCAACCTCTTCTGATTAGCTTGGGTAGCCATGACATACTGCTAGGTGTCACTCATGGCTTGTGGAAGCCCTGAAGATGTATAATCACTAAAGGGAGAATTGAAAGTAAGTTTCAATTCACAATCGATTAGTAAGAGTTCTAATCGCTCACTTCCTCGCTAAAAGGAACCTAATGGATCGCACACCGTGTAAGGTAATGATTGAAGGATACAATGGAAATGAGTAAGGATAATTAAATGGTTTAATTATTTATGGCTAGGATTAATTAATATGTTAATTAATCAAACGAATGAGTTCGTTTTAAACCTCGGGTTAGTTTTGGGCCTCAAGGCCCAATGGGCTTCGAATGTCAAGCCCATTAACATAAGTTGTATGACAACTTATTGACTAAATACCCAAAAGGGCCCAAACAGCCCATAGCCTTAAGGAGGCCGGCCATATAGAGAAGAAAAGGGTTTGTGGTTCTTTTAGTCACTTAATTGAAGGGACTATATAAAGAACTTTATAGCCAAAATTCATTTAGGGTTTCTTTTGGAGAAAATTGGAGAGAACATGTCTCTCCCTTTCTCTCTAGGAGGCCGGCCCCCTTGGAGGGGATTAGCTAGCAATCCTTCCTCCTCCAAGGTCACTCATCTTCTTCCTTCACCATCCTTGGTGTCGAAAATTAGAGGTCTCCTACCTTGGGGACTTTTGGAGAATCAATTCTTCCATCCATATCCATGGAGCCAAGAAGCAAGGACACAAAGGAAAGAAGGCCCTCACATGGGTGATTAACCTTTGCTAAGCAAAGAGGTGCTTCAAAGGTATAAAAGTTTCTCAACTCCTTTCTTTAAGATTTGAGTTGAGTCTTGGTTCACCATAACTACTAGGCTTTGAATTTCATGGGTTATGTTTTGTTTTGAGTGCATACAAGCATGATTCCGCCTTTAAATGTTAATTGCATGCCATAGATGTTGCTCAAATGAACATGTTTTTCACAAATTTTCCTTCAAGTGGTATCAGAGCCTAGGTCTAGTAGTTGGTGAATCCTTTTGGGTTTTGTAGTTCATAGTTTGTGATTTGAATGTTGTAATTGTTACAAGCTTTATTCTTGCTTCTTTGAATGTAAATTTTGTTAGAAAATTTGCCATCTCAAATGTTGTAGATGTAGTTCATATGAGCATGAATTTTTGAGCTAAAATTTGGTGCCATGTTTTTTGGGAAATTCGGCCAAATCCAAAGGGTGGATTTTTGGGTTCATTTTTGTCTTGTTAAAAGTGTTTTAAAGTGACATTAGGAACCCCTAAGTACCCTAGTATGGTAATATGTTATTTCCCTTAAGTTTGAGAGTTTTTGGGGCGTTTTTGGTTGAAAAATGTTCATGGAGCTCTTATGGGTTTTCATGGATGTTCTTCATTGTTCTTGATATGTTCTTGGCAAGAACAAAAAGTTTGGGAATTTTGATTCAAAAAGGTGTTTGGTTGTTTACTTGTTTTTGTTAGTGATGGATGGTTTGAATTTTCAAAACTTCACCCATGCTTTTTCAACTATTCACACCATACCAATCACTTACATATTTCCATCACCTTTCAAACCTAAAAATCAACTCACACACATCACTCTCACCTACCAAAACCGGCCACTCCCTCAATGGGAGTACTTTTGGGGCTTTTATGTAATTACATAAAGTTTTGATACTTTTGTGTATTTGCAATTTGACCCAAAAGTTTACGTTTTTACGTAAAGGCCCAAAATCACTAAAGGACAAATTGTTTTGCTCCTTTAATGAAATTTTTGCATTTGTTGAAATTTTTGGGTTCTAGTTGTAATTACATGAAGTAGTGGACTTTTGTGTTTTTACAAAGTGACCCCAAAAGTTTGTGTTTTGCAATATAGCCCAATGGTTGAGGTTATTGTTTTTGGCCCAAATTAGTAGAGAACAAAATAGTTTTGTATCTTTAAATGAGAATTGGATTTTCATTTCTTTTAGCTCTATTTAAATCAATTCTCTGGATACAAAAACCAAATGAAAATGTTGCATTCAAGTTTAATTAGTTAAAGCGTTAATTAATTAAAGAAAGGGTGATTATGAACCTAAGCCTACGATAATTGAGCTATGTGAAAGGCCATCTCAAATTTGTTTGAACCATGGGAATGTGTAGATTAATTTTGGTTGTAATTTGATATGATCAAATGTTGTAAAAGAGCATAAGCTCTTCTTTACTTTAAAGTAATTTGTTTTGATCAAATGTTGTAAAGAGCATAAGCTCTTCTTTACTTTGAAGTACTCCTTTCTTGTTTATTTGATATTCATGAAATTGGAGTAGTTGGGTCCAACGCCCAATAGGAGAAACACGCCTTAATATGATTAAATGCGTAACTAAAATCAATCACCATCCTTAGACCGAGATCCAACACTAGGCTCGTGTTGGATCGAATCAAAGGTTCATAGTCATCCTAAGGCCCTAAGGTAACTATATAGTCCATCAATGAATGCAAAGCTTATGTTAGTAGTACCATATACTCTTGCTTTCAAAACCGTTTTACAAGCTTAGTGGGAGTATCATATACTACTAAATCAATCAAATGGACCAATAGTTGTAATAGGACAGAATTGTTTTAATAAGATTAAAATGTATGCTTAAATGTGATGAGACCTAAAACCCTCAACCAAACCATTATTAAGTTGACAAGCGTGAGAGTGCTTTGAACACTCTTTCGTGGCCTTCCACCGTGGTAGGCTCCGATCGTTTGTGACTCGTACATCGTCTTCGCCCAGTTCTGGGGAATACAAAGTATGTGCTTACACTCAAGAGGGGTTCTATATACATACATGATGTTGTGACGGTAGGCAACGAGTATGGCCAATATGATATTCTTCTGAGGCTATTCTTGAACCCCTATACGAACTGGCATGGTGGGAATAACTTAACTAAGTGCAATGGTGCCAATATGATATTCTTCGGAGGCATCATTCTCTAGAGGCCAAACAAGATGGGCACTTACATGAGATGTAAATGAGTAAGTGTACTATCTCATTATTATTAAAGCTAGCCAATATGATATTCTTCTGAGGTGGGCTTGGTAGTAGTGAGCCTCCCATACCCTACTAAGAGTTTTCTCCAAAACTCTCGAATTCCGATGAGGGATATGGAATTTGCCGAAAATAGTGGGTGGTGCTATTTGATTTAAAGACCCGGATCAAATGGCTTAAAATCAATCAATTTATATTCGTTATGTATTTATTTACCGATATATTTGCAAACGCTATCCAAAACTTGACAAAGAAAAGCCAAAGGCTTTAGTTTCCGGACTTGGTACCACAATCCCATAGATTGTCTTAAATGGATTGTATATGTGCCTAAGTAGTCTCATCCTCACAATTTTCCTATTGATAATGTATCATTGGAAGAACATGTTAGATAAGTCTATCATAAAGAGGACAACACAAACAACCAATGCTTATTCCTTTGTTGTATGAACAAAGGAACTTATGAAGATTAGCACAAAGACATAAACACTTTTTGTGTCATAGTTCTTCACTTTCAAATCGTTGTATGAAGAAATAAGAGTTGCTTAGAACAACCTTTAGTTTATGCAAACACTAGTGCTTGTTTCTTTGTTAAATGAACAAGGAACTTGAGAAGTAAGCACAAGGGCATGGACACTTAATGTGCCATGATTCTTCACTTACAAATTGTTGTATGAAGAAATGAGAGTTGCCTTGAACAACTCTTGAAAGTTTGTAATCTTGTTTAGAACAAGATGGTTGGTTGACAAAAATAGTCCATCAATATGGACTTATGATGATTTTGAATCATTGAGTGTTGAAGTGTTAAACCATTTCACAAGAGGGAAACTAGGCTAGGACTTCACCTTTGTGTCCCTATCCATATGGTTCACTAAGTTTATAGTAAACTATATAGTGAACAATAGCCGTATGCTCTCCAAATCGTTTGATGTGTTTAACACAATTGAAATAAGTTTCAAGAGAGACAGTGGGAGTTTAGAGACCATGACTATTGTAGTCAAGGGAGAAGTCAAATGAAGAAGGCAAAATAACTCCAAGGGAACAAACTTTCTTTATGAAAGGATGGACATTGGAAGGGGTATATGCAAGAAATGTCTTGCAAGTGTCAAGAACACACCTTTTGAAGGTGTTGTAAAAAGTTCTTGAAAGGTTCAAAACAGTTGGTTCTTCTACTTGAATGCTTGATTCCGTATTAGTAACTATGTTTTACAATCGTTGTAAAAGTATGGCTAATAAGAAGTAAAAGATTAATGAGAGAAGAGAAAGTACTTCACATTCGGAACGTGAATCAAATATAGATCTCTGCGAAAGCAGATAGTACTTACTTCCTCATATGAACTACCAAAGGAATTGGAAAAACAAAGATTGTCTTTACATTCCAGTTTGAATAAAGGAACTTAATTCCGTCACTATAAGAGATGGATGAATGTTTTGTTTGACAAAACATTGTTCTTTATTAATCAATGATTGGATTATTGTAATCTAATTGATTGTCTCTATAGTAGAGATAATGTGGTAGTGTTAACTGTTTAGAATATGACAATGCTTAAAACCCAAAAGGTTGCAAGGTAGTGACTAATCCCAAATTGAGTTGTGATACCTCTAAAACATAAATTACGAGTTGGTCATAGATGGATGCTTAGGATCGTTAGATCTGGATCCAATACCTTCTTGTTAAAATTGTATAGAGGCGAAATGTTCGAATCTTTATTCTTTAGGAAAGAAGAAAGAATCACAAAGTTGTTGAGGTTAATTCACTTAGATGTTAGTGGCACTTGTCCACAACATAATACAACTCATGTTGTATGACATTCACCGAAGATCACTCTCGGTTGGACTATCGTTTAGTTTGAATAAACACAAGTCCGAATACTTTGCAAAAGGTTTCAAAGAATTCAAGAATGTAAGTTGATGAGTAAGACGTCTAAAGT
Source organism: Heteromeles arbutifolia (assembly GCA_024362995.1). Lineage (NCBI taxonomy): Eukaryota > Viridiplantae > Streptophyta > Magnoliopsida > Rosales > Rosaceae > Heteromeles > Heteromeles arbutifolia. Next base: position 10,862,980 of record JANCRC010000019.1, read on the forward strand.
ATTTACCTCCTTAGATTTGATCCAAGGAAAATGAACACTTTAGAAGAGTTTCCTTGATAGAAATCAAGGAAAGTAGCATCATAAGATAACGGATTTCTCCATTAGGAGAATAACGAACTCGAATAAGACTTAGTTCGTTGGATGTTATCAATTACCCACATATATAGGATATATATACTTCTAAGACAATATGATTGTCAATTAGAAGATCTTCCAAAATTTTCATAACTCCATAGGATGTAGTTGGAAAGAAAGACAAGTCTTAATCGTGTTAAGATTTGGGGTTGTGTGCTAAAAAGCAATATTTGTTTGAGAACAATCTTGTGGGATATCCTTAAATTAACTTTTGGATATCACTTATATAAACCAACTAATAAATGTTATTTGTTGGGTAGTTCATTGTAATCCTATAGTAGGATTTGCCTAAGATAGAGCAAATGAACGAGAGATAGAACTCAAAGAATGGGTTCTTTGAGCGACAAGATGATGATCAACAAATATAACAACCTAGTTCCTACACCACAAGCTCCAAATGTAGTTGAGAAGGATTTATAAACCGTCTCAGTTGAATGGTTTGAACTTTATGACTATGTCATAGAGTTACACCTCTTAATTTGAAAGAAATAAGAATGAAAATCCTTATGACTACATTGAGTGTATATACAACATATACTCAAGGAAATGGTATAGTACCATTTGACCCGAAATAATGAAACCTTCGTAGCTAATTGGTAGCTTAAGGTGACTACAATCAAAGAGATTGGTTGACTTGGAAGAAACCATCTTTGACGTAGTCTTGGTTTCCATTAATTCGAGGATTGCTAACTACAACTAAACGGTGATTGAATGTTTGGACATAATATGGGTTTCCGAAACCATTACCAAGATAGTCTTGATAATATATGTCTAAAACTAAGAATCACAAGATGTGTAAGTTGTAAAGATCCATCCATCATGAATCTTAGCAAGCTAGTGAGAGCTGTAAGCGTCTTATGAGAGAAAGATCAAATCGTTTGATTTCTCATAAAGATGTAAATGAATCTTTTGTTTGCTAAGTTTACAAAAGATTAGTGGGAGTTAATCGTATTCTTAAATTAAAACATATATATGATATATTAAGTTTAGGAATTCTTCTTCGTTAAAGTAATGACTTTAAACATTCTATAATGATAGAATGTATATGGGAGACATAGTCTATATACATGGGATGAAAATCTATAATGATAGATTTCAGTATATATAATTTGATTATATCAATCCCTAATGATAGACAAAAGATGCTAGGAAGTTTCTCATATGATGATAAACTTTAGTCAGAAGGACAATTCTAGTAAGACTAGGAAGTTGCTCTTCACAAAGGGATCGTACCCCTTTGACTCCCAAAAATTAATGCGTAAATAGAATCCTTTATGCGTACGCAGAAAGGTGATTTATGTATTTCATGTTGTATGAAAAGCGTTGATATGAGTTGTACCAAGATTGGTACAAGACGATATCAATGCAAGCCCAGGATTAGAACCATGGCAACTGTCAAGTGAGTCCTTAAGTATTTAAGAAATACTAAAGGATAGATTCCTCAAGAATGAGGAAGAATTAGAGTAACGCAATGGAAGCGTAAAAGTATTAGATTATGAATCTAATATCGTATCCATCATTCGATGTCTCTTCATTTTGAACGAAGAGATAATTGGATATCTCTTTATTATGAGTAAAGAGACATTTGGGTGGAAACATTAAAAGTAATGACTTTAGTGTGTTTCATCATGAATGCAAAATATATATCGCCATATAGAAGTTTACAACAATGTTGTTTGGATGGGAAAGTTCATTTATGAACTCTCCATTCGGTTCCAACCAGAAAGTGTCTCTAGTGTGCTGACACTACGACACTAATGGGGCAATAGCTCAAGCAAGGGAATCAAGGTCTCATCAAGATCCAAACTCAAATGAGAGACTGAACCACATGATTAAGAATCATGTATAATGGTGATGTCGTTATTCTCAAGGTTGCTTCTATGGATAACATATAGATATCCATTGTCTAGGCCTACTACTCAGCCATTTTTGAAATGACTACAGAAGAGGTATCATCACTGATGACCAAGCTGATTGGCTCTAGTGCAAGTGGGAGATTGTTGGAAATGTGCCCTAAAACCAATCATATGATGATACTTTACGGACATTTCACATGTTAAACTAATCTAGTTTAATATAAAGGGCAAAGATTATTGTTTTAAGCCATCTCATATAAATGTTATATGCTTAAACAATAAGTCCAAGGAATATGTAATAGGGAGAATGTGATCTAAAGAAGTTAGATTCATGAGACCATTCTCTTTCGAATACATATCCTAAAAGTTCCTGATCATAGGATTGCCAATTGGGCATTGACAGTCCGTTAAGATCAGTACATCCTATGTCTTCTCTTAGGGAGAGTGACTGGTCTCGAGGCAATGGTGTGACTGACACCAAGACAAGTACGTAGCTGCTCAATAGAGAATGAGTCCACTGAACGCGATCAATGAGGAGTTCTCATACTCATGTCACATGAGAACTCCTGGTTGGGATAATGCAAAATAGTCCTTTGACCTGAGGCATCATAGTTGTCTTGTGGTTAGGTCCTTGATCTTTGGCTATGTCAAAGTCACTCCATTAGAGGGTGTCCACGGCGTAGTTGGGGTTAAGCCAATTAGCCATGGAGGCAAGTGAATGCGCAACAAGGGATCTCTAACCTTCAAACGTTGAGGGAGAATACTCTATGATATGATTTAGAATCTCTGGCCAGAGTATGAATGAGATTTAGGAAGTTGTTCCAAATCACATTCAAGGTAATCATATAATTAAGAGAATCACATTGGATAGTAGACATGAATAAACTATTAAACCAAACAATGTGGTCAAGAGTATTGTATTAGAGAAAGACCGTATTGCATTGTAATCCCAAACTGAATAGGTTCTCCAACCTCTTCTGATTAGTTTGGGTAGCCATGACATACTGCTAGGTGTCACTCATGGCTTGTGGAAGCCTTGAAGATGTATAATCACTAAAGGGAGAATTGAAAGTAAGTTTCAATTCACAATCGATTAGTAAGAGTTCTAATCACCCAAAAGGGCCCAAACAGCCCATAGCCTTAAGGAGGCCGGCCATATAGAGAAGAAAAGGGTTTGTGGTTCTTTTAGTCACTTAATTGAAGGGACTATATAAAGAACTTTATAGCCAAAATTCATTTAGGGTTTCTTTTGGAGAAAATTGGAGAGAACATGTCTCTCATTTTCTCTCTAGGAGGCCAGCCCCCTTGGAGGGGATTAGCTAGCAATCCTTCCTCCTCCATGGTCACTCATCTTCTTCCTTCACCATCCTTGGTGTCGAAAATTAGAGGTCTCCTACCTTGGGGACTTTTGGAGAATCAATTCTTCCATCCATATCCATGGAGCCAAGAAGCAAGGAGACAAAGGAAAGAAGGCCTTCACATGGGTGATTAACCTTTGCTAAGCAAAGAGGTGCTTCAAAGGTATAAAAGTTTCTCAACTCCTTTCTTTAAGATTTGAGTTGAGTCTTGGTTCACCATAACTACTAGGCTTTGAATTTCATGGGTTATGTTTTGTTTTGAGTGCATACAAGCATGATTCCGCCTTTAAATGTTAATTGCATGCCATAGATGTTGCTCAAATGAACATGTTTTTCACAAATTTTCCTTCAGAGAGAGAGAGCTAGTGAAGGGTGAGAGGGTTCGATTTTACGTGGATTGGTTGGGACTTGGTAAATCCTATACCTTTAATTTTTTTTGGTTCATTGGTGTGTTTTTGTCGAAGAGAGTGGGATAGTGGGAGAATGGAGCTGGGGTGAGGAATCGATTTCAACTGGAGTGAAGGTGTGTTGTGACTGTGACATGAATGTTGTACCTTTAATTTTTTTTTTGGTTCACTTTGTGTGTTTTTGTCATCGAGAAAGAGAGGCAAAGAGAGGGAGCTGGTGAAGGGTGTGAAGGCTCAAATTGGTGTGGATTGGAGTTGTGAAGGTTAGTCTTTGAAGAAATCTAGAACCTATGTTATAATCTATTTCCATTAAATTGTGGTAATTATGATTCCTGGATTTGAATTTATAATGGTGGGTGGTTACCACTAGACTTGATTGGAGTCGTGAAATTGGATTTAATATATAGGTGCAAAACTTGTGCTGGGTTATGATAAGTTATGTAGATTTGTAGCAGGTAGACATAGAAGTGTAATTTGATAGGGGATGAGTTAGAAATATGCGAAAATGTTGTGGAAAGAGAAGATGTAGATAGAGGGGATCAATCTGGTGCAGGGGATCACTCTGGTGCAGGGAGGGTTGAATTAGTTTTTCCAATAGTAGGCGATGAGTTGAAATCGAAACTGAAAATAAAGTTTAAGTCGTTGGATGAAGGGTACACTTTTTACAACAATTATGCACTTGCAGCTGGGCTTGGGATTCCGGAGCATAGTAGTAAAAAGTCAATGATGGTGAATGCTGGTTAAGTAAAGAATTTGTTTGTTGGAAATAAGATAAGAAAAGGGTAGATGCTAATCCTAAACCTAGAAAGAAAAGTAAGAGAAGAGATGCTAGAACTGACTGCAAGGCAAAATTTGTGCTGAATAAGGGAATTGGTTGTGAAAAGTTTGATGTAATAGTTTTTAGTGGAAGACACAACCACCCTATGTCAAGTAAGCCAGACAAATTTAGATCACATCATCAGGTTTCAAAGGCAAAGAAGGCGATGATTAAACAATGTTTGCAGGCCAATATTTCCTTAAGTAAACAAATGGGTTTATTGGAGGTGCAAAATGGAGAGGATTGAAAATATTGGTTGCACCCCTAAGGATATGTATAACGCTGAACAATTGTGAACTCATCTAATCAGGTATGATGCAAATTGTTGAAAGAGGATTTTGAGGATGAGAAAGAGAAAACAGATTCATTTTATTTCAAGATGGAGATTGATGAAGGCGAAACACTTGGCAATTTGTTTTAGGCAGATGCTAAGTCCGGAGGTGCTTACGGCCATTTTGGTGATGTCATTGTGCTTGACATCACTTTCAACACCAATGTGTACATGATGATGTTTGCTCCTTTGTTAGGAGTTAATAACCACTGTCAAAGCACTGTATTGGGTTGTGCATTCTTAAAAAATGAAAAAACCAAGAGCTTTGAGTGGTTGTTTGAAGAAATGCTTAAAGCTTTGCCGGGTGAGCTACCATAAGTCATAATTACATATCAAGATGCAGCCATTGCAAAGGCTATTGGCAGCAAACTACCAACCACATTTCATTAGTACTGCATATAACATATTATTAAGAAGTTCAATGACAATGGTTGGGTGGAGGGCGTTTTCAAGGAGTTGCATGATTGCATATGGGATATCGAAAGAAGAGGCAAGGTTGAAGACGTTGGTATAAGAAAATGAGTTGGTTGGTAAAGCATGGCTTGATGACATTTACGAGTATCGTGCAAATTGGGATTCATCATTTGGTAAGCACGCTTTTTCTGCCAGAATGTTGAGCAGTCAATGTGCGAAGAGTTCTCATTCATTTTTCAAGCAATATGTGCATAGGAAGCAGTCTTTGATTGAATTCGTCATTAGGTTTAATCGAGCCCTTGAATGGCAACATCAGAAATAGGTGGTTGGTGACCATAATGATGAAAACCATGCCCCTCCATTGCAGTTTCGCACAACAATGGAAGCTCAAGTGGCCAAATTGTACACACGGTTTATGTTCAAAAAGTTTCAAGTGGACGAATTGAAGAGTTTGACTTGTTTCATGAAGGAGAAGTCAAGGGATAGGAATGAGCCACTGTACAAAGTACTTGATGGGGTTGCAGGGGTGAAAAGGAGTAAGAGGTTGGTGGTTGATATGACCTTGGGTTATGCTAAATGCAGGTACAAAGAGATTAAGTTTCGAGAAGGTCCTTGTCGTCACATATTGGCCTACTTGAGAATGAAAAAAATAGAATGGCTACCAAAATGTTGCATTTAGAAGGTGACTTCAAACTGCCAAATCCGGCATTGTGCTAGACACAGAAGGGATAGAAATGGACAAAGATGTCGACAATTCTACCGTGTCGAAAAGAGCTCAGTTTTCAAGAAAAGGTTTACAGTTGATTGACAAGGTTGTGATGTCAGAGGGAGGTAGTCAATTTCTATCCCAAACTCTGTATGAATCTAAACTCTTTGGTTGGTGGTAACCATGGTTAGAAAAGAAAAGAGATTGAAGAGGGATGCATAAGTTCTCAAACTGAGGTGCTTAAAATCCCATTCAAGTTAAAAAAAAGGGAGTCGAAAACAAGTACAAAAGAGAAATGAAGTCAATATCAAAGAAATCACGTGGTCTGACCGACAGGCTAGGTGTATAATGAATACGCTCAAGTGCTACAATCACATGAAGGCTGTACGCTAATCGCGGGTCACCTATAAGTCGAACCCACTGAAAGTGGTCTATACGACAGGTTATGCACCTATCTTGGATCCAAGGTGAGCGTGTGGTGTGGGAGGTGAACGATCATGTGAAGCTATGCCCTGACTCTGGCGGGAGCACTAACACCGGGGTGCAGATTAATGAGCTCAATATGCATCACAACATCATTAACTATCTCATAATCATTACAAGCATAATATACTCACCTGGGCTTACCTGGGCCTCCGCAGTACCATGCAACAATATGCATAATTATGACAATGTATATGCAAAAAATGCAGGCATAACATGGCATTTAAATCACATTCCATTAAATACGTTTTCTGGGAAAAACGTTATGTATATACATATATATACTAAAAATAATTGCCCACTCACTGGTATGTAGTTGGGTTGTAACCCCCACGTCGAGCCTGGCTACGCTCGTCATTCGGATAGGTCTCGCCTATATGAGAAACAACTATAACAACGTTATTTTAAGCACATGCACAATTCTAGCTAATAACTTCTCATACTTTGCTTAATTTGGGTATATAAATATACCACAGTGAACTACACAAACTCAGGATCATCCCCATATTTTTAAAATAATTGTTTCGATCTCCACGCGCCCTCACACGCCGACAAGGGCACGGCACCACGCGCCCCCACGCGCATCATCTTTAACCTGCAGACACCGGAACAGTGTCACCGCGCACCCAATTCTGGGCAGACCTACAACTGCCTTTTTCTCACTCATTTTTGCACCACTTTCTATGAAATTTTTACCAAAATGCCACAAATCACGAGAGGAAGGAAATTATACCTCTTTGGAGCTTCAAATCTTTCGAAATCTTGTCGGGAAATTTCTACCACAATCGGCCACTTTCGAACCTCGTGATCCCGACGTTAAAACTAAGCCAACGAAGCACTCCGAGCTTTGTAGGGACCTCCTAGAGCTCACTGTAAGCTTGGATTGTCCTAAAACACAACCATTCAAAAGTTCATGAATAGTGCTCAACTCGGAGCTCAAGTTTTCAACAGGTTTTCGAGAGCTTTCTTACCTGAAATGGATACCAATGCGTTCGTAGGGACGAGATAAACACAATGGTGGTCTTCACGTCCACGATCTGTTAAGTTTAGGGAGGTTTTGAGTCTCGTCCGTACAAGAGAGAACAGAAAATGAGGTATAAGGTTTTGGATTGGTCAATAACCCCAAAATACACAAAACCTAATCCTAATTGGTTCCACACAATTAGGACTTCATTTAATTGGCCCAAACCAAGCTTAAGTAATAATACAACTTAATTTCCAAGGGCATTTCCGTCAATTCACATCTGTCGTACAAAATCTCCGAAACGGGCTGTTACCATCTACCTACCGTATAAAATTTCGTCCTCAAAATTTACATAATCAAAACCATCCACTAGTACTCATAAAACAATCTCGGGTACATCTCTCTCATCCGATCCTCTGTCTCCTAAGTCGTTTCTTCCACTGAATGATTCCTCCATAAAATTTTAACTAAGTGCATTGTCTTATTCCTCACAACCTTTTCTTTCAAATCCAAAATAGTCACTGGTTCCTCATCATAAGTCAGATCTGAACTGATCTCCAAAGGTTGATAAGGTATCACATGTGAAGGATCTGCAACATAATGTCGAAGCATCGAGACATGAAACACATTATGCACCTTAGACAGCTCTGACGGCAACTCAAGTCTATAAGCAACTTCACCAACTCGCTCGGTGATCTGATAAGGTCCGATGAATCTAGGACTTAGCTTGCCTTTCTTCTCGAATCGTACTACACCTCGCCATGGTGATAACTTCAGAAATACCCAATCACCAACCTTCTACACTCGATCAGTGGCATGTCTGTCTGCTAAACTCTTTTGAAGATCTTGGGTCGCTTTCATATTAGACTTAATAACCTGAATGTTCTGAGTAGTTTCCTCTACTAACTTAGGGCCCACTAAAACTCGTTCGCCAACTTCTGACCAACATAATGGAATCCGATATGCCTTGCCATATAATGCCTCATATGGCGCCATACCAATACTCGAGTGAAAACTGTTGTTATAGGCGAATTCCATCAAATCCAACCGCTTATGCCAAGTGTCGCCAAACTGCAACACCAAAGATCTTAGCATATCCTCCAAAGGCTGAATCGTCCTTTCTGATTGTCCATCTGTCTGAGGATGATATGCCGTGCTGTACAGTAATCTCGAACCCAAAGCTTCCTGGAATGTTATCCAAAACTTAGAAGTAAATCTCGGATCTCGATCTGAAATAATACTCACAGGAACTCCATGATACTTCACAATCTTCGTGATGAACAACTCGGCTAATTTGGTTAAAGAATACTTTTCCCTTACAGGAATGAAATGCGCTGACTTAGTAAGTTGATCAACAATCATCCAGATTCCATCATAGCCGTTTTGTGTACGGGGTAGCTTGTACACAAAATCCATCGTAATATTTTCCCATTTCCACTGTGGAACGGGAAGTGGCTGTGACAAACCAAACGGCTTCTTTCTTTCGGCTTTAACCTGCTGGCATACGATACACCTATTTACATACTCTGTAATTTCCATTTTCATACCTGGCTAATAATAAAATGGCCTAATGGTATGATACATTTTAGTTCCTTCTGGATGCATCGCATAAGCTGAAATATGTGCCTCATCAAGAATTGCCTTCTTCAATTCCTCATTATTTGGCACGTACATCCTATTCACTTGTATAAGCATGCCGTCCATCTCTCTAACTCTGAGATCTTTCTTTTTCCCTTGATTTCCCAAATGAATAAATTCTTGGATTTCCTCATCGTTCATCTGGGCTTCAAGTATGCGATCAATCAGAATAGGCCTAACTTGGAAACTAGCAAGCAAGGCATTCTCTTGTTCTGCTACAGCTTCTTCTCGTTCTTCTAGCCCCAATGTCACTCCAGTGGACCTCAAATCTACAAGAAGAAGAACACGAGAAGCATACAAAGCATTAACCCGACCTTGAGATTTCCTACTCAAAGCATCAGCCACTACATTAGCACGTCTAGGGTGATACTCAATCGTGCAATCGTAGTCACTTAGTAACTCAATCCATCTCCGCTGACGAAGATTCAAATCTTTTTGTGTGAACAGGTACTGGAGACTCTTATGATCTGTGAAAATCCTACACTTCTCACCATAGAGATAGTGTCTCCAAATCTTCAAAGCGAAAATAATGGCTGCTAACTCCAAATCATGTGTAGGGTAATTCATCTCGTGAGGCTTTAACTGACGCGAAGCGTAAACAGTCACCCTACCATGCTGCATCAAAACACATCCCAAGCCATTCAAAGAAGCATCGCTATAAATCTCGAAGTTCCCATTATCATCAGGAAGTGCTAAAACAGAAGCATGAGTGAGATAATACTTCAACTGCTGGAAACTCTGTTCACAATTATCATCCCACTCAAACTTAACTTCCTTTCTAGTCAATCTCATAAGTGGTAAAGATATAACTGAGAAATCCTTAACAAAGCGTCGATAATAACTCGCTAAACCAAGGAAACTCCGTACCTAGGTAACGGTTCGTGGCTGCTCCCAATTCTCCACAGCTGCTATCTTCTGAAGGTCAACCTAAATACTCTGAGCTGAAACAACATGACCCAAGAATGCCACTTGATCTAACCAGAATTGGGATTTACTAGACTTCACATACAGCTGATGCTCCCTCAATCTCTTTAGTACTAGAGTGAGATGTCGAGTATGATCTGTTTTCAACTTAGAATACACCAGAATGTCATCAACAAAGACAATGGCAAATCTATCCAAGTACTGTTGAAATACCTTATTCATCAAGCCCATAAAAGCTGCTGGTGCATTCGTCAAACCAAATGGCATCACACAAAACTCTTAATGACCATAACGAGTTCTAAAAGCCGTTTTATGGATGTCATCACTCCTGATCTTTAGCTGATAGTAGCCTGACCTTAAATCAATCTTGGAGAACACACAAGCACCTTTAAGTTGATCAAATAGGTCGTCTATACGCAGCAATGGATAACGGTTTTTAATCGTTACTCTATTCAATTGTCGATAATCAATACATAACCTTAAAGTTCCATCTTTCTTTTGGACAAACAAGACTGGAGCTCTCCATGGCGATGTACTAGGTTGAATAAAATCTTTATCAACCAATTCTTGTAACTGAATCTTTAATTCTCTTAACTCCGCATGAGCCATTCGATAAGGAGCTAAAGAAATAGGATCTGTACCTGGAAGTAAGTCAAAGGTAAACTCTGCATCACGATTTGGCCGCAATCCAGGTAAATCATCAGGGAAATTATCAGAGAAATGTCTGACTACTCGAACGTTCTCCACACTCAAAGGATTATCATCATTTAATACCACATGAGCCAAGTAACCTTGACAACCTTTATTCAACAATCTGTTGGCTCTCACAGCTGAAATAACACCATGTTTTACTCCACTACTTTCCCCTACAAACTTAACTTCAGGCAATCCGGGACGGTGGAAAGTCGTTGTTTTCCCATAACAATCAATTTTGGCACGATTATAATGCAATCAATCTGTGAGCAAAATCACATCAAAATCTACAATGTCTAATGGAGTAAGATTCGCTAGCATAAACACATCCTCCACTACAACGGGACATGCAGGATAAACATTATCTACATAACACTTCTCCCCTCTAGGCATGGCAAATTCTAACTCATATCCAATGAGTGTAGACTGAGGTTGAGTCAACTGAGCAAATGTATGAGAAATCACAGAATGCGTAGCACCACAATCAATCAACACTTTAGCAAAATGACCAAGAACATTTAACGTACCCATAATCAAATCAGGATTGTTCTGAGCATCCTGAAGTGAGATATTGTTGACACGTCCCTGAGCTGGCTGTCTTCCTCCTCTACCTCTGCTAGCATGAACACCTCGGCCTTGGGCACCGCGCCCTTGACTTGCCTAGTTGTGCTGCCTAGATGATCTGGCACTGCTGGTAGCAATATCAATCTAGTGTGGTTGTCCTCCAGAATGCCACTGTGACCCGCCAGTCGAGTATTGGTTATAATCACCATGTTGATAAGGTACATATCCTCCTGAGTGCTGACCATAGCCACCTGGCTGATAAGGATCCTAGGGGTACTGATACTGTTCTGGGGCATAAGGAATGGGATCTCCCTGATAGTCGTAAGCACCACCATGACCTATCTAAGCATAACCACTTGGTCCTGAAAACCGCTGAGTCTGTCCTTGCGGTGGTATAAGAGGCTGCTGTGGCTGCTGAGGCCTCTGCTAATATTAAGGACAATACTTAGCCAAATGCCCCATTTGTCCATAGGTATAACATCCACTGTTACCTTGACGACATTCTCCATAATGTCGATTATTACATCTTTGGCACAAAGGAGTACTAGCACTACTTGAATCTCTCGGCCTCTGAAATCTAAGGCCTCCAGAAAATCTACCTCCTCACCTCGGGCCAGTGTTACTAAAACCTCCACTAGAAGAACTCGAGCTCGTACCACTTCTCTTAAAACTCTGGGTCTTGCGAGGTCTTTGAAGATACTGGCCTTTACCATTATCATCTTTCCTCTGATTACCTTCTTCCTCTTCACTATCACTAGGCAAATTTTGTGAGTCTTCCACTCTCAACAGAATCTCATAGAACTCCTGATAAGTGTCACAGGTTGCTATAGCAGCCATAGATCGCCACTTCTTCTTAGTACCAAGCTTAAAATGACGAAGCATCTCAATTGGATTGGTAGCAACTTCTAGATCATAACGGGACAAATCTGTGAACTTTCTGTAGTACTCATTAGCAGACAACTTTCCCTGCTTCAGATTAGTAAACTCCTGCTTCTTCTGATCCAGATATGCTGGAGGAATGAATCTCTTATAAAATGCCCGTTTAAAATTCTGCCAATCAGCAATCTCCACAGGCGGTCGTCTATAAGTCTCCTGGCCCCACCAAGATGCAGACTTTGGACCTAAAAACCAAGTAGTAGTCTCAACCCACCTATCTTCGGGTAGGTTTTTTTTACTATGCCTAACCAGGAACGTATTCTCAACCTTTTATAACCACCTTTCTGCCCCTTCTAGTCCCTCGTTACCCATAAACTGAGGCAACTTCAAATCATACATAAACTCTAGAGGAGTTCTCTGAGGAGGGCGAATTACAGACTGAGGGCATTCGCAATAGCTTCCCCCAACTGAGAAATATCAGGAAAATTAAGCTCAACCGCACGATGTGGCTCTCTACGAGGCGGCATAGTTCTAACAGAAGACATCAAAATTAATTAGGGAAGTTCATAAAATATGCAGGACTGCAACCTAGGCTCTAATACCAAACTGACACACCTCTACCGAGATCGAGGCATGTCGGCCATCACGTGAGCGTGATGTAAGCCATGTGCACGAAGCGGAAGCGTTAAGATAAGGAAATTTCGAATCAATAAAACCAAACATCCAGAATGGCTAGAAAGGAAATAAGTGTTAATACACTTTCAGAGCATAATTAAGTCTAAGTGCAATCAAGCATAGAAATTACTAAATCAAACAGTATCCAATATTCCTACATGGATGATGTATTGTCAGAACTTCCACCAGGATCCTCGTGAGCCACCACAAAAGCTACCTAATACCTGGAGGGGCGCAAAACAAAGCTGAATGGGTCAATAAAACAACGCTTATATAAAAACTTTATTTTCCTTTGAATATACTAACCCCTCGTCGTAAAACAAGTATAACTTTCCAAGAAAATAGAATACGTAAATATAAATCAAATTATGCTCAGTATATCAAGATTCATTTTGAATGTATGCCATGTATATGCTATGCCCAATATCACAATATAATAAGCCAAGTGATGCAATTCAATATAAATCATCTGCTAGCCGAAGTCACCTGACGTGATCTATACGGAAAAAACTAGAGCTCAATTCAATCATATCTTGATAGAAGCATATTTATGCTACTTAGTTAGTGTGTTTCCTTGCATTTGCTTAGCTATTTGTTGTTTAGTATAGTGTTTAAAGTCATTTTCGTGTGTTTTTAGGTCCAAGAAGCAAAGTTGGCAAAAAGATGCATTTTGGAGCATTTTAGAGCAAATCTGGGCTTGGAATGGATAGCACAAGCAATGGGCATGAAGATGGACGAATTTGGAGTTTAAATGGAGTTGGGATTATGTTTCAAGGTTGGAGAAATAAATTCAAATCATTGAAGATAAGGAATCAGCTCAAAAGAAGGAGGATTATCCAAAACATTATCAAAACAACCTTATCTTATCTTATCTTATCCAATCCTTATCTTATCTTAACAAACCTTATCCTATCCTAATCCTTTTCTAATTCAATTCCTGGTACAATGAGGGTTTATTTTCTGATTGGGGGACATTTAAATTAAGTTTCTAGAAACCCTAAGCCTTGCCGCACCTAGCTTTTCAGAAAACCTGATTTCCTTGCCTTGCAAGGCTTTCTAGAAGCCTTATCCCTCCTTATCCAAATCTGCCGCACCTTAGGCCCTTTCCTATTGGAAATCTGATTGTTTTGAGCCTATTTCTGGATGGATTTGGTTTTCTAGAAGTCCTAATCTGATTCACTTAGGGTTTTTGGTGCCTATATATATTAAAACACCCTTTGCCGTGCACACCACCCTCCATACACAACCATTCACGCCAGAAATCATCCACCACCCCCCTGCCGTGCCATATCATCCACACAGACCCAGAAAACCCCTCTTGTGCTGCAGCTATTCAAGGAAGGAAGGAGAAGGTGCCACTCTAAGTCGTGACTATTGCTGGAGCGTTCTTAGGTGTTGTCTATCCTTGGTTTCAATGTTTCAATTTAGTTTTCTTTGTTTAATTGCTGTCATGAGGAACTAAACCCCTATTAGTTAGAGGGGGAATTTGAAGCCATGAATATATGTTTCTTATGATTTGATTCACTCCAGTTACGATTTCATAAATTATGAATGTGGTTTACTTTTCTGTGCTTATTAAGAACTTGTTTATGTATGTGGGTTGGGGGTCGACACTTGATTTGCATGCATAAATTTGATGCTAGGATATAAGGGAATTTCACCTAATCGTTATGAACTTATATTCACAAGTAGTAAAGGTTGCTAGTCACAATCATGTTAAGTAAACCCTAGGCAGGAGTAACATGCGTATTCCATAGTTATGAACGCCTTGTCAATGTTTATGATTTCCATGGAACTTAATGATCTTTGATATGTATCTCTATCATGCGTATTCCATAGTTAGGGAACTTGATAAGAATAATTTGGTTGTGATGCGTTATCCATTCAATTCAATGAACTTAGGGAAATCTGGGAATTAATTAGTTCAATACAATTAATTCGGAACATTGTCATTCATGGTTTATCGAAAGAGTAACTGGGAATCAAGTTGTATGCATATGTTTATGTGTGGATAAGGATCCCTCTAACTATCCTTTCACCCTTTTCAATTCACAAAATTCGTTTTTTATAAAGTGTTTTATGCAAAGTTTCTGTTTTAGTTTTAAATTCGTCAAAAACAATCCCCCTTTCATTTAAACTTGTTTTCAGAGTCAAAATCTGTTTTGTTTTAGTCTTTTGAGTCTATTAAAGTTCTATTTTCGTCAAAATTACTTGTTAGGTCTAGAATTGAGTCCTTTTGATTGTTTCTTGCTGTTTTGAGTGTTTTAAGTTAGTTTTGAGTCAATAGAGTCTAGTTTAGTGTTTTTGAGTCTAATTTGTGTTGATTAGCATCCCTAGTTAATCCCCGGTTTAGAACGATCCCTACTTGCATCTTTACTACAATTGTCATCAATAGGGTTTAATTTGTGTGTCAAGTAATTTTCACATCATATCTCAATCTCATATCTCAACATATTTATACATATCTGCACACAACTCGGTACCATCTCACGTGGTCTGACCGACAGGCTAGGTGTATAATGAATACGCTCAAGTGCTACAATCACATGAAGGCTGTGCACTAATCGCGGATCATTTACAAGTCGACCCACTGAAAGTGGTCTATACGACAGGCTATGCACCTATCTTATATCCAAGGTAAGCGTGTGGTGCGGGAGCTAAACGATCATGTGAAGCTATACCCTGACTCTGGCGGGAGCACTAACACCGGGGTGCAGATTAATGAGCTCAATATGCATCACAACATCATCAACTATCTCATAATCATTACCAGCATAATATACTCACTTGGGCTTACCTGGGCCTCCGCAACACCATGCAACAATATGCATAATTATGATAATGTATATGCTAAAAATGCAGGCATAACATGGCATTTAAATCACATTCCATTAAATACGTTTTCTGGGAGAAATGTTAAGTTTATACATATATATACTGAAAATAATTGCCCACTCACTGGTATGTAGTCGGGTCGTAACCCCCACATCTAGCCTGGCTACGCTCGTCCTCCGGATATGTCTCACCTACATGAGAAATAAATATAACAACGTTATTTTAAGCACATACACAATTCTAGCTAATAACTTCTCATACTTTGCTCAATTTCGGTATATAAATATACCACAGTGATCTACACAAACTCAGGATCATCCCTATATTTTTAAAATAAATTTTCCGACCTCCACAAGCCCTCACGCGCCGGCAGGGGCACGGCACCATGCGCCCCCACACGCATCATCTTCAACCTCCAGACGCCGGAACAGTGTCACCGGTGCCCGATTCTGGGCAGACCTGCAACTGCCCTTTTCTCGGTCGTTTTTACACCATTTTCCATGAAATTTTTACCTAAATGCAACAAATCATGAGAGGAAGGGGATTATACCTCTTTGGAGGTTCAAATCTTTCGAAATCTCGTCGGGAAATTTCCACCAAAATCGGCCATTTTCGAACAATGTGATCCCGACATCAAAACTGAGCCAATGAAGCACTTCAAGCATCGTGGGGACCTTCTAGAGCTTGCTGTAAGCTTGGATTGTCCTAAAACACAACCATTCAAAAGTTCATGAATGATGCTCAACTCGGAGCTCGAGTTTTCAACGAGTTTTCAAGAGCTTTCTTACCTGAAATGGGTACCAATGTGTTCATAGCGACGAGATAAACACAATGGTGGTCTTCATGTCCACCATCTGTTAAGGTTAGGGAGGTTTTGAGTCTCGTCCGTACAAGAGAGAAGAGAGAGAGAGAGTGAGTCTACGAGAGAGAGAGAGAGAGAGAGAGAGAAAGCACGAGAGATGAAAGAGAATGAGGTATAAGGTTTTGGATTGGTCAATAACCCCAAAATACACAAAACCTAATCCTAATTGGTTCCACACAATTAGGACTTCATTTAATTGGCCCAAACCAAGCTTAACTAGTAATACAACTTAATTTCCAAGGACATTTTCGTCAATTCACATCTGTCGTACAAAATCTTCGGGACGGGCTGTTACATTTTTAGTGGTGTTGGTGTATTCAATACAAATGGAGGCAATTTGGGTGTTTTTACCATGATTGAGTGCAGTTAATGATTAATTAAAGGAGAACAAAATGAATTTAAGAGAAGGGATTGGAGTTTGTGGGAATTTGTGGAAAGCAATTAGGGGGTTTGGGTGATAAGATGGGATTAACACAGGGACTTTGCTGTCTTCTAGAAAGACAGACGGATTGGGTGGGAAAAGGTCCCCTTGACTTTTCATTTCCTGCCCGCATTTTCTGGCTCAAATTATCCACATGATTGCTTCAAGTTATGCCATGTGAAATTAAATGTGTAATAAAAATAAACAAATAAAAATGTAAAAAATAAGAAAAAATTATAGAGACGCTCGGGATGACATCCTCTACGTTGTGATTGCGGTCATAAGGCGGTATAAAGGATCAAAATGATTGTGAATAGTGTTTTCAACGAAATAGGGCAAAAATTTGAAAAAAAAATGAAACAGTTATTTTATAAAATGGAAAAATGTGAAAAAATAGTAGAAACGCTCGTATTAACAAGGGCTACAAGTTTTGTGAAGGACGAAAGTCCAAAACCATAACCCTATAATGCATAATCTGTAGTGATCAATACTAGCCGTCAGATTGTTGTTTACGTTTACTCTTTGGACTTCTGTCCTTCATGAAAGTTGTGGCACTCGTCAATATGAGCGTTTATACTTTTTTGTTTCCTCACATTTTTCCGTTTTATGAATTAATTATTTTTTTCTTTTCAAAATTTTGCCCAGCTTAGTGAGCACACTATTCACGACCATTTTGATCCTTCCAAAAATTCATATCTTATGACCGCGATAACAACGTAGAGGATGTCATCTTGCGCGTCTCCATAATTTTTTCTGATTTTTCACATTTTTTTATTATTAATTTTCGGTTACAAAATTGGGTTATTGGAAATATATTACCATGTGACATCACCTACGCACTCCACGTGGATAATTCAGGCGGCAATGGGGTGGAGGGAAATGCAGTCCATGGTGAATGTTTCGAGAGAGGCTAAATCTTAGCCACCCACATGGTAAATATGGGGGTGCATGGGGGGTTACTTTGGGGTTTGGTTTTGGCTTAAAGATCCAATACAAAAAAATATGGGCAATGCGCACAAGAAATTATTTGTGCCCTTTAAGGCCAAAAGGCACCAACATACGTGCCCATAGACCAATAGCAATAGTGCAACAACTATAATATTATGTGTGCCCTCTAAGTGCGTTGCCCTTGACCATTGGGAACAATATGGTCTTTTGTGCTCAAAGAGGTAAGCACAAATAAGGGTTTTTTTGCGCCTATTTTCTGACAGCCGTGTCAGATGCCTTTTCCAAAGTCATGTTAGCACAATTTTGTTATTGTGCCTAATAGGTTAAATCTTTTTTTTCATCCCAGAGTCATACCTCAAGTATTAATTTTGGGACAGTTTCATACATCCGTTAAGTTTTCCGTTAGAACTTCTATTAACTGATGACGTGGCTCCCACGTGGACAATAACTGAGTGCCACGTGTCAATATGGGCCCACTTCAATATTAGAAAATACAAAAAAAAACCCACCCGTCTTCTACCTCCCCTAACCCCCTCATTTCCTTCTTCCCTCTGCAACTCGCACCTCTTCCCTCCATTCTATCTTCTGCACCTGCAACACCCTTTTCAGCTCCCCTTTTTCTCTCCCCCATTTTTATCCCTCTTCTCCACAACCACCACCTCATCCACCATTTCTCTCCTAACCCCCACCCTCATCTTCAACCTCATTATCCTGCACCCCAACCCAAACCCAGATCGAAACCCCCACCCTCATCCTCCTTATCCTGCACCCCAGCAACAACACCACCACTAGTCACCGCTCGGTACTTTATCCCTCAGTCCATGGCCCAACAACACCCACCATCCTTCACTCTGAGCTCTGCACGTCAATGGTTCCTTACCTTCTTTTCTCGACAAACTTGCTGAATTACTTGACTTCGCAGTCGTTTCGATCTACTCACCGGTTGGTTCACCCAGTTCATTTAGCTCTGAGACATTACCCGTATTGACATCTTTGGTTCTATGTTTCTCGGGTTTCGAATCTGTCGTCTTCGACAAAAATATCTTTTTTCTCCTGCGATACCTCATCCAGTTTGATCTCTTCCTTTTCGGCCTTATCTTGATCTGATTTTTGAACTATGTATTTCAACAAAAAGGAAGATGAGAGATTTTGAAGAAGCCCACCTAAATTACCCAAATCATTACACAATTACGTAAAATGATGATAATGTCGCCAAACCATTTAGGTCGACAGACCAGTCCGTGCGTTAGATATAGTAAAACACTGCAAGTCTGAAAGCAGAGAGAGACGGAGAGGAAGATTGAACAAGAAGAAGAAGAGAGAGAAAAATGGGAAAAGCATCATCGTTGTTTTGCTTACTCTGCCACTCCCACCACTCTCAAGGTCTCATTCTTTCTCTCTCTCTCTCCATCGCTAAGAATTCACAAACTGAAAGCAGAGAAAAGCTTAGCCCAATTTTTCCCTTTTATGTTGTGTGTTCAATTTTTCTTTCAATTGCAGAGACATACACAATTAGTATCACACAAAAAAAATTATTAATTATGATGAGGTGCATGATAAGGATAAGGAGGATGATGGTAGAGGTTTGGGTCTAGGTTGGGTTGCAGGAGAAGGAGGAGGAAGATAAGGGTAGGGGTTAGTAGAGGAATGGCAGAGAAGGTGATGGTTATGGAGAGAAAATGAGGAGAGGAAATGAGGAGTCAAAGAGAGAATAAGAGAAAAGGGAGGCTAGTGTGGGTTACAGATGAGAGAATGAAGGGTGTTGCAGGTGCATAATAGAGAATAGAGGGAAAGGGTGCGGGGTGCAAAGGGAAGAAGGAAGAGAGGGGGTTGGGGGAGGTAGAAGACGGGTGGTTTTTTTTTTTTGTATTTTTTATTATCGAAGTGGGCCCATATTGACATGTGGCGCTTAGTTATTGTCCACGTGGGTGCCACGTCATCAGTTAACAAAAGTTCTATCGAAAAACTTAACGGATGTATGAAACTGTCCCAAAACTCCTAATACATTTTTTCTTCCATTAAAAACTCAACTAAATCTAAGAATCTAACAATGTAACAAATACCATTACTCTTGAGTTCCTCGTAATCCAAACAACCCTCAACCACAGCAAACAACCTTCAGCCCCCCTACTCCAGCCTCTGAAAATGAACATGAGTAGGAAATGTATCGAGCAATAAAAGCAGTGATGCTGATGCATTGCTATTTTGTTATACCAAATTACAGCAGATGAAATATGCAACTAAAATGAGCAGCTAAACTATCATCACTAGCAAACAAGATGTGCAAACAAGGTTTTTAGGTTTACCTTAGACCCATCTGGAGGCGCGTGTGCTCCACACACTAGCCACTGGAGCTCCACGTGCAGCTGATGCACCACAAGTACAACTTGTACTCGCCTTCTCCGATAAGGCCAAATGTGGCCGATTTCTGGTGAAACCTTCCAGAGCTCGATTCTAGCTCATTTCTAAGAATCGATTTGTGCTAAACCTTCACCAAAACATGCATGGAGTACATGAGTATGATCCTAAACAACGAATGGAAACAGTACATGAATTGGAGCCTAAACAACGATTGGAAACCATTTAAGGTGTTTTCGAAGCTAACCTTTGCTGGAATCGATGATATTTCTTGTCTGGAAGTCGAGCCACGACGGTGCTCGTAGGTTCGTTGGTTTCCCGTTCGATTTTTTGTGAACCAAGGGTAAGGTTAAGCTCTACATGTCGAGATGAGTTTTCTTGATTTTTCTCTAGACTTGTAGACATAAGAAGGGCGAGAGAGTGAGTTGTAGAGGCGAGGGATTGAGATGAAACTGAGGGAGAGTTGGTGGAGAGATGAAGAGTTTGAGTGTGGGGAGTGGGGAGTGGGGAGTAGGGCTAGCGAAAATAGAGTGAGGGGAAATACGGGGGTTTGCATGGGGAAGAGGGACTCACACGTGGGTGGGTCCCATGACATACCACTCAAACAGAAACCATATTAAAATTATTCAAACGGTAGACAGATATTTCAAACTAGTTGTGAAATTACCAATATTAAATGTTATTTATTAAGATTTACTAG
Organism: Heteromeles arbutifolia; assembly: GCA_024362995.1. Taxonomy (NCBI): domain Eukaryota; kingdom Viridiplantae; phylum Streptophyta; class Magnoliopsida; order Rosales; family Rosaceae; genus Heteromeles; species Heteromeles arbutifolia. Next base: position 10,883,945 of record JANCRC010000019.1, read on the forward strand.
ACACAATTTTTAAAATTAGTGTCATGAAAAGGAAATTTATAGTTCTTAATATTGAAGGGGTATTTATTTTCAAATTGTCTGCAGACCCACTACACCTTTGTACGATTGATTAGACAAATGACTCTATAGATACAATTTTTTGTTATGTGACACTCCATGAAGGATTTTTAATATAGTAAAAAAATATAAACACTAACGATAAAGACAAAAATCATATTACGAAGTATCAAAAACCAACCTGTAGGAAGATTAGAATCTAAAAAGCAAGTGAAAAAAAAATAAGAATGTAACAAACATTCTTTGCAGATGGAAATGATCCATCATAAATCTAGAACATGTCACTTAGTACTACAGTCTAATGATTAATGAACATTTTGGTTCAAATTACTTCACATCATATTTACATTACTATGGCTTCATTACTAGGTTGGCCTGTGATATCATCTCTTGATTGGGTCATGCGGTAAATTTAGTGATGGCCAACAAATTGTGGCCTCGTAACTTGTGTTATTGATGGGGTGTGTCAATTTAATGTATGGAAACAATGTCCTAAATGACGTGTAGGACACATGATGGATATATAGGTGCTTGTTTGTTGAACAAGCTCAGTAAACATTGATCGTCCAAGGAGATGTCTGGATGCTTACCACATTTCAAATCGGATATATAATTTGGATAACATATTGTATGATATTTATTATCTTCCGTTGTGTATTTAATTATTCAAATTAAATAAATCCCAATAATATGCCTGAAAAACCCAACAAATTGAACTTAATTTATTTTATTTTTAACTTCGTGTTAAGGGACTTTTAAGTCAAGGTGGACTTGGGCTTTGAGAACGTCCCTTTTGTCTCCTTTGGTTCGGTTTTGTACTAAGTCCTTGAATATCTCGAAAGAATTAGCATGTCTTAGGAAATATCCTAGTTAGATCAATGACTCGAAAATTAGCATGATTGACCGAATAATGGCTTGTTCAAGTGAGGCATGATTGTATGGTGTTCTAGGTTGGATTATCTGGGTTTTCTAGGGTGGTAACAAGTTTTTAGATGGCCAGGATATTCAGAGGAATGCTATGGAAAAGCACTAAGGTTGCAGGGGTGATCTTTCTTGAGGTTTAAGGGATGTTTGCACTTAGGGAGAGATTTCGCTATCTTGGTGCAGCACCCTCATCTATCTTTTCTAATGTTTTATCCTTCCTCCTCTAGGTTGAGTTCTAGGATCCCCCTCTTAATAGCTTCTTACCTCCTTTTGTAGGTGAATGACCCATTTCTAGGGTTTCTAGGAAATCTCTAATTCTGCCTTAGTCTTCTCTCCCCTTTCTCTTGACATAACTTTAACATTCCCTTTTAGTGTAAGACAGCTAAACACAGTTGCTTTCGTGAAGACTACATTGCGCCTCCTTCTCGAGGTGCTGCTTTTCTATGTCAATTTTCACAAGCGTTACTGCTGGTAACGCGTCTTTTGGCTTTCATGCATTTGTCTTCTGCGTGAGTTAAGGAGGGAAAGTCAGCTTCTCTTTTCAGTTTTCTTGTTTCCTTGTCTTCTTTATCGGCTTTTGGTGGTGAATCAGAGCATGTCTCCACCTTTTTTTTTTTTTGCATGGTTAAGGAATTTTAGGGTTTGATCTTCATAGGTGAGGGGTGTGATCTTTCCCTCGAGAAATTAAACTCATACTCCTTAGTAGTTTTCAATTTTGAAATTTTTGTGTGCTTGCCCCTTGTGGTATTCTTCTTCTTTTTTGCTTGTATTGTTCAATTGTTGCGTATCCTGGCTTGATCGCTTATAGGTGCATGTTCGAGTAGGATTAGCTTTGGTGCATTGTTTGGCTTGGCATGATTGCTGGACTGCATATAGCTTACTTTCGTTTGAACAGTCATATATCGTGCTTTCCCTAGCTAGAATTGCTTTCTTTTATGCATTGTTGGCATGGCATGAGTAGGGTTAATCCGATACATTGGTTAGCTTGGCGTGATTGCTTAATTGCATGTAGCCTATTTTGGACAGGGCGTTTGCATGGAGTGTTTTCCCTAGCTAGATTTCTTATGTTTTATGGCTTGTTAGCATGACATGTGTAGGGAAAGACATGTGTTTTACGTGATGGGATGTACGGAAGTTAGTTCCATGTTAAAGCCTTAGCTTTTGCATGATGGCATGTAAGGAACCTAGTCCTATGTTAAAGCCTTAGGCTTTTCTGAGAGGTGTTTGAGTTTTTAGAGACTTTGCTTTCCCTGGGCGTATTTGCTTGTTTTCCTTGGGTAGATTTTTCATTTCTTGCTCTACCATGCTTTTGTGGTTGCATGCTAACCATGTCCCTTTATTGTAGTGTTTGATATACAAACTGCCCATTCTCGAGCCTTTGCATCCTCTGGTACCTTAAGCCTATAGAGTATCTTGATATTACCAGTTTATGTGAAGAGGATCAAAGTACTGGCGGTGCTGCTGATGACAAGACGTCCAATAAGGATTTAGAAGCTGAACAGAGTAACAATACAAGTGTCGATTCTGAACCGTGAAGTAGAGGGCATCTTCAGGCTTTCCCTAGGAAGGGTGTAGATAACGAGGATATTGATGCATGGTTAGGTGACAAGAGTGATAACAAGGCGATTAATGATGTTGATTTCGATGAGGTTGATGCTTTCCTCAATGATGATGTCCGAGTAGATGTAGTGTGTTCTTCTATTCTGACGAATGTCGGGGTTCCAACAAATGTAGAGGTATTTCTTTTCCTAATGGACATCTTTGTGTGGACTTCTCAACTGCTTATCCACTTTATGTGCCTCTGATAATTGCCTATTTGCATGAGTTTGCGTTGCATGCATGAGATGATTAATCCTCTTTCAGCATGTTTTCTTTGTGTTTTTGCATGTGTGCATGTATAGGCATGTTAGCTTCGACAATGACGTCGTGAAGAGGTCGGCAAGGTTGACTGGGATCAGATTGTTTGACTTCAATCTTCTGATACTTTGCTAATATGATGGAGATGTAATATGTCTTGGCATTGACTTCGTTGATCTATCTTGGTCTGGTCGACACATGCAGTATAGTCTTCATGGATCATCATTGGGATTTAATGATGGATGAAAACAGTAAGTATTTTGAATATGCTCAGCAAGAGCTCTCAACCATGTCTCACGTGTAGCGTATTGAAGTGTGGTAAGTCTTGGAACGATTTGGAGATTTTGTAAATAAGGTCTGTATTGTGGACCTCCAAGATGTTGTGATATCCCTAATTGTAAAGACGTAACCATTTGGGGACGAGCCTTGTGCAGGTTCGATGCATAGGGGCAAACCCAAATCCGTAGTACCTTCAATGTAACGGACATACGTCTTTAATACCATTTCTATGGCTGCATATAGGTGTAGTGTTGCATCTTTACCAATACATCAAGAACGAAGGACATGTCCTGCCTAATGCAATGAGCTAAGTACAACAAAGCTCAAAGTTGAACTTAAATATGGAACTTCGGATTCCATAACCTCTTTAAGGGTCTCACTTGCATATAGCTTATGGAAGATTAAAGGTATATTCAAAGGTGACATCTTTGAGGTGTAGTTCGATTAGTGGACCAAAATACCATCAAAACAAGGCTTGAACTTTAGGTCAAGGCATTAACGAGTTTTCCCAAGATCCTTCATCTTAAATTCAGTCTTCAGGTGTGTGAGGCAGTTTTCTTAAGCTATACTAGAGTCTTAGTGAGACTCATGTCATTGACATAAACTGCAACTCTAGCAATTCAGAATAAGGCTTCTTAATTTAACACGCAAGGGATAATTTTATATCCTTGACTGATTAAATAATCACTTAGACGAGTATACATCCACTCGAATGCTTCAATCCGTTAAGTAAATGCCTTAAACAAGTTGAGAGGGCATTATGTGGTCTAGAACTATTTGAACCAGTCCATGTAATTCTTCAAGAGTGTACATGTAAATCTCCATATCAATATCCCTATGGAGAAAGACTTACTACATTCATAATGCTGCAATCACTCACAGGGCATTTCAAAGAAGCCTTGCGCCATAAGGCGTGCATTATAATGCACTGTTTCATGCATCTCATTACGCTTTCTTTCCCACTTGTAACACAACAGGGTTTCCTTGGGCAATGTAGGAACAAAAGGTCTAAGCATACATTCATAAGGAATTTAAACCTGTATTTTAATTTTAGTTGTCCAACCAGTTCTACGTTGTCACTAATCAGCAACACACGGTTCGATATCGTCGCATTTAATTTATGTCGGTAGCTACCATATAAGTGAAACATCATCGATGATAATCTCATTCCAATTCCATATCTCATCCAAACTAGTATACTGGACCAATAACTTCAAGTCTCGGGAGTAATCTGGATTAATCTCATGAGATGGAAATGATTGAGACAACGATCGAGTATGGATTCATGTTGTGCCATGACCTTCTTCTTCCAAGGAAGTGAATCCATTGGTGGGAAGATTGTCTCATACTTGTGCGATCTGGAGCAATATTCAAGAACGTTGACATTGTTATCTCCCTCTAATGGTTGGAAGATTGTCTCATTAAATAGACAATCTGTAAAGAGCATTAAAGAGTTTGCATGCAAGGGCTCTAAAGATTTAGTATGAAGGAGAATCATAATCGACAAAGATTTACATCCTTCTTTGAGGACCCAAAATAGGTAGGTTATAGTGGTGGTGTAACTTGGCACAGAAAATGTATACCCAAAACGCGTAAGTTCGAAAAAAATCAGGTTCGTACCCATTAACTAACTGTAATGCCAAACATAGCATTGGGTGGCAATGGGCCTTAAGGCGGATCAATATAGCTGCATACAAGTGTGCATAGCCTTGGGAAGAAACCAAGAGCTTGATGTGTTTGCCAAGGTCTGAACGATCACTTAAATTACGTTTTATGATCGCTTTGCGAGGCTTATTTTAGCAACAATTTGTGTGGACAAGCATGTTTTGTCGATACATCAACCTTAACCATAAGTATTTATATGGTCTGCATTTTGGTTGGATTAGTCCACATTTACTCCCTTGAACCGACTAGGGAAAGATGATTATTTCCTATCTTTGTGAGGGATGATATAGAAATTGAATTTCCTTAACGAGCATGCTTGGCAAAGTGTGCTTGTAGGCACAAGATCCTTACTACGGGTCAGGAGATACATCTTGGCATCATTGTTTGACCTAAGTGTCCCAAATGGTCATGCCAAAGCAAGTAAACTGCTCGAATCATCCAGCTTTAGGCCGGTCATATGTGGCGCATCCCAATTGGAGGCAACCCATTAGCCCTCAAAATATAGCTTCGTGCTTCATATTTTGGAAGTGGTGGAAATATATATCACTCTATTTTCTTCAACAGTTTCATTCATGATCATTGTTGTCTCGAATATCCTTAAAGCTCAATTATGTTCTTCCAGAATGGGAGAATGTAAAGTCTCTATAATGCTAATTCAGTACCATATACAATGAAGAGCATACCGATGCTCTTAATCAGGTTGGATAGACCTGAAGTGATTGCTAAAAATAGTGTGCGTAGTATTGCATTCATCCAGACAACAACCTTTCCCACATTTGTACCTATCACATATTTAATTGAATTCGGACACATGTATATAAGAAACATGATTTAATTAACTCATATTCGAGGAAAATTTCATAATATTATCCATAGTTAAAACAAACACCAAACTTGAATCCATCACAAAGTAAACCAAAGATTTGACCAATAGGGCCATCCATGTCAAAATTTTACTATTCAAAATATGTCAGGTGGATCAAAATTAGTCTCACAGATTGACTATGGGAATAGTATTTCTCAACAACATTGGTAAGGGCACAAACGAGTGCATAACCAATGATATATTCCATCAAAACAGAAGTACATTATGCAGGACTGAGGGTTAGGGAATATTGTCCCTTACTCTGAAAGTTTTAGGTCTTAGGTGCAAAGGATCACGCTTCTAGCTATGATGCCACCCCTTGCCAAGCCTTAATTCACCCATAGTAAAATAAACCCTACAGTGGGTGGGAAAGAGAGAAATACTTGGTTTCGAATGGTTTCAGTCGAACCATGCAAGTAAGTTTGGTACATCTCTGCCAAATCAAGGCATGTCATTTTGTAGGCTACAACTGAAACTGGGTTAGGCCATTTAGTAGACTCCAGCCAAACTGGGTCTGTACCATTTAGTACCTCCAACCAAATCACTGGGTACCTTTTTCTCACATTTGTGGTAGTAATCGATTCGAGAATTTGGTAAACTTATGCTTTCTACATTGTTGCTCCATGTAACTAAGTTTCTTTTTAGCTAGAGGTGAATTTGAAGCCATGATCATATGTTTTATATAAATTGATTACATCCAGTTATTGTTGCATAAAACATGAATGCGATTTACTTATCTGATTTATAGAGAACTTATTCTTGTATGTTTATTAAGGGTGCACACTTAGTTTGCATGCAGGGATTTGATGCTAGAATATAAGGGAATTTCACCTAATCGTTATGAACTTATATTTGCAAGTAGTAAAAGTCACTAGTCATGATTGTGTTAAGTAAATTCTTGGCAGGAGTATCTTGCTTTTCATAGTTACAAATGCTTTGTCAATGCTTATGATTTTCACATAACTTAATGATCTTTGAGATGTATCTCTATCATGCTTTTCATAGTTAGGGAACGTGAGAAGAATAATTTGGTTGCATCGCTGAGTCCAATTCAATGAACTTAGGAAAATCTGAGAGTTAATTAGTGTTGTTCACAATTAATTTGGGGCATTGTCATTCATGGTTTATAGGAAGAATAACTGGAAATCGATTTGTATGCATATGATTCATGTGTGGAGAATCCTCTAGCTATCCTTTCACCCATATTTTATTCACAAATTAATTTACATGTTGCTTTTTACTTTTGTTTTCGTTAAATTCATCCAAAATCCCCCCAGTCCTTGTTTTGATGTTAGTTTAACTTAGTTTTCAGTTTTATAAGTTTAGTTTGTGTTGATTAGCATCCCTTCTAATCCCCTGAATAGAACGATCCCTACTTACTCATACTACGGTTGCATAATTTATAGGGTTTAATTTATGTGTTAGTTTCTACCACATCATAGCCCTTAGCCCCGCCATCTTTGCCAACCTCACGCGCTGCTTGGCCGAGGCAATTATTGGGAAAATTGACTTGCACCCGAATGGTCTACTCTTGGTCTTTCATCTTTGGCTGCAAGTCTATTTTGCCATCCTGAGGCCAGAGAACTTTAACTTCGACTCATCTAAAGTAATGGGCCTTCAATTGGCTTCATGCTTCAACCCGACTCACTCAGCCGAAATTTTTAAAAAATATTTCTTCAGCGTAAACGACCTTACCAATGATGAATTCCTGATTTGTCGTGCAAGAGACTATACATCCTCCATTAGACTTCCCACATCTTCATGGGAGAAAACAGAAGACATCGTTCTTCGGCAGACCTGGGGATCGTTCGTGCTGGCTCATGACCTTCCTTTTGGTTGTGACGCTCGACGGGCCAATTCGGAAGTCTATCATCCCCATTTTGTGGCTTGACAACTAGGCTATCTCTAGGGTTATCCTGTGCGTCTCCTCACCTCCCACTCGCCTTTGAGCCGAGAGTAACTTTCTGGTTTTTTTGAAAAAGAATGTGAGGAAGTAGAGCAAGAGTTTCAAGAACGGTGCACTAAATTTCGCTTTCGGCCGAATACCCCTGAAACCCACAATACGAGTACCTTCGCCAATTGGTGGGATATCTACAACAAAAATTTCTTCGGCACATCAATCAAGGAAATTAAGAACAAAATCTTCGGCGATCGACCAAAGAAAACTCTTGCTCCAAAATCCAAAGACATGGCTTAAGGTACTTTTATTCTGTGTTTTGCTTTTATATACATATATTTGACCAAAAATCTTCGCTCTGACTTTGAATTAGTTTTTTCCAAGCGGTCGTTCGATAAAACAGGCCGAAGTAGTCGTGATGGTCATGGCTAGAAAAAAGCTCGCCTCTCTTCCGAAGAAGGCCGTTGTTATCACGACTCTCTCTCCCAAGATAACTTCGACCACTCAAACTCTAGTGAATGCTGCTGTTGTGCTGAAAACGGCAGGCAAACTACCTCGTCTTTATCAAGCCAACTGAAGACGTTGCTCGACCCATGAAATGGATAGAAAAGAAAGTCGAGAATAGGGAATGTGAGATTCTTGTCATTTTTAGCTAGGAAACACAAACTTCAATTCCTGACGCTCTTCATCCTACCCTTGGCATCGAGGTCCCAACAAGGACACTGCAAAATTCCTTGGCCCCAAATGTTGATCAGGTAGCCACAATTGTACCGATTGTGCAAGCTCTTGCCGTGGTTGAAGAAGTCATCACTCTAGTAGCCAAGGAATTTAAGGTCCAAACCTTGACCATTCATTCTATTAACGCCACAAACATCGGCCCAAAAGTTGTTATTCAGGAGGAGGCGACAACAGTCCTCGCCGAAGTGACTCCCTCTCCTAATCCAAAAATTACTCCAGCATCAAATATTCCAGAAGAAGGGGTACATAGTTTTCAATGCTTCTATTTCCTTAAAATAAAACATCTTTGATTGGTATCTAATCCTCTTTTGTTACCAGGAAAATGACAGTGAGCCGATCCCACTGGTGAGGCGTCATTGACCAGTTGAGCAAAAAAATGAGGCTCCCCTGCCACTAGACAAAGGCAAAGGTGTCATATCCTCCACACTTAATCCAGAACAGGATATCCAACTACTGACCGAGGCCATTAGTCGTGCTAATCCTAAGGCGACCGTTGAGAAGCCAGCCGTCGAACATGTGGCTTCTACATGGGAAAAAACGACTGCGGAGATTCCGATTCATCCTCAAAACCAAGATCTCAGCATCCTTGTGTTGGAAATGTGCCCTAAAACTAATCATGTGATGATACTTTATGGACATTTCACATGTTAAACTAATCTAGTTTAATATAAAGGGCAATGATTATTGTTTTAAGCCATCTTATGTAAATATTATATGCTTAAACAATAAGTCCAAGGAATATGTAATTGGGAGAATGTGATCTAAAGAAGTTAGATTCATGAGACCATTCTCTTTTGTATACATATCCTAAATGTTCCTGATCATAGGATTGCCAATTGGGCATTGACAGTCCATTAAGATCAGTATGTGTTATGTCTTATCTTAAGAAGAGTGACTAGTCTCGAGTCATTAGTGTGACTAACACCAAGACAAGCATGTAGATGCTCAATAGAGATTGACTCCACTGAACACAATCAACGAGGTGTTCCCATACTCATGTCAAATGAGAACACATGGTTGGGATAATGCAAAGTAGTCATTTGACCTGAGGCATCATAGTTGTCTTGTGGTTAGGTCCTTGATCTTTGACTATGTCAAAGTCACTCTGTCAGAAGGTGTTCAGGGTATAGTTAGGGTTAAGCCACTTAGCCATGGAGGCAAGTGAATGCGCAACAAGGGATCTCTAGCCTTCAAACCGTTTGAGGGAAAATACTCTATGATATGATTAAGAATCTCTGGCCAGTGTTTCAATGAGATTTAGGAAGTTGTTCCAAATCACATTCAAGGTAATCATATAAGTAAAAGAATCACATTAGATAGTGGACCTGAATAAACTATCAAACCAAGCAATGTGGTCAAGAGTATTGTATTAGAGAAAGACCGTATTGCATTGTAATCCTAAACTGAATAGGTTCTCCACCTCTTCTGATTAGCTTGGGTAGCCATGACATACTGCTAGGTATCACTCATGGTTTGTGGAAGCCGTAAACATGTATAATCACTAAAGGGAGAATTGAAAGTAAGTTTCAATTCACAATCGATTTGAAGAGTTCTAATCGCCCACTGCCTCGCTAAAATGAAGCTAATGGATCGTACACCGAGTAAGGTAGAGATTGAAGAAACAACGGAGATGAGTAAGGATAATCAAATGGTTTAATTATTTATGGCTAGGATTAATTAATATGGTACTTAATCAAATGAATATGTTCGTTATAGACCTCGGGTTAGTTTTGGGCCAGAAGGCCTAATGGGATTTGAATGTCAACCCCATTAACTCAAGTTGTATGACAACTTGAATACACAAAAGGCTTGAAAGCCCAATAAACCCTGAAGTGGCTGGCCATATAGAGAAGGGTAGTGAACTTGCCTTTATTGCAAGTTTGCCACTATATTGTGAGATGGTATAAAGGCAACTTTATAGCCATTTCATCCTTAGGGTTCCTTTTGAAGAAAAAGATGAGAACACAAACTCCCTTTTTCTCTCTAAGAGGCCGGCCACCCTAGGGAGGTTTTACTTGCATCTAAATCTTCCTAGGTCACTCATCTCCTCATCAATGCTCTCCTTGGTGTGGAAAAATTAGAGGTTCTCTATTTTGGGAACTTGGGGAATCCTTTCAACCATCCTCCTCCAAGAAATACATGGAGCTAAGAAGCAACAAATGAAGGCCCTATCTCTTGGGTGATTAGCCTTTGCTTATGCAAAGAGGAATCAACAAAGGTATAATATTTCTGAACTCACTTTGTTCTTGAGTTGAGTCTTGGTTGACCATAACTACTAGGCTTTGAATTTCGTGGGTTAAGTTTTGTTTTTGAGTGCATACAAGCATGATTCCGCCTTTTAATTATTAATAGCATGCATAGATGTTGCTCAAATGAACTTGTTTTTCACAAATTTTCGTTCAAGTGGTATCAGAGCCTAGGTCTAGTAGTTGGTGAATCCTTTTGGGTTTTGTAGTTCATAGTCTTTGATAAGAATGTTGTAATGGTTACAAGCTTTATTCTTGCTTCTTTGAATGTAAATTTTGTTAGAAAATTTTCCATCTCAAATGTTGTAGGTATAGTTCATATGAGCATGAATTATGGAGCTAAAATTTGGTGCCATGTTTTTGGGGAAATTCGGCCAAATCCAAAGGGTGGATTTTTGGGTTCATGTTTGTCTTGTTAAAAGTGTTTTAAAGTGACTTTTGGAATCCCTAAGTAACCTAGTATGGTTATATGTTATTTCCCTTAAGTTTGAGAGTTTTTGGGTGAAAAATGTTCATGGAGCTCTTATGGGTTTTCATGGATGTTCTTCATTGTTCTTGTTATGTTCTTGGCAAGAACAAAAAGGTTGGGAATTTTGATTCAAAAAGGTGTTTGGTTGTTTATAAAGTTTTGTTTTGTGATGGATGATATGTTTTTCAATCGTCACTAGGTGTGGACATCCATAGCTATTTTCTTACAACACTTTTACTTTCCCTTGTTTCATAGAAATCACGTTTTCAAACCAACCCATCGCCTTTCACTTTTGTTGAAAAATTTAAAAAGTTTTTAACTCCACTCTCATCCATGACCAGCCACCCTATTAAAGTAGTGTAATTTTGGGGCTTTTATGCAATTACATAAAGTTTTGATACTTTTGTGTATTTGTACTTTGACCCGAAAGTTTACGTTTTTACGTAAAGGCCCAAAATCACTAAAGGACAAATTGTTTTGCTCCTTTAATGAAGTTTTTGTATTTGTTGAAATTTTTGGGTTCTAGTTGTAATTACGTGTAGTAGTGGACTTTTGTGTTTTTACAAAGTGACCTCAAAAGTTTGTGTTTTGCTATATAGCCCAATGATTGAGGTTATTGCTTTTTTGCCCAAATTAGTTGAGAACAAAATAGTTTTGTATCTTTAAATGAGAATTGGATTTTCATTTCATTTAGCTCCATCTAAATCAATTCTATGGATACAAAAACCAAATGAAAATGTTGCATTCAAGTTTAATTAGTTAAGGTGTTAATTAATTAAAGAAAGGGTTATTATGAACGTAAGCCTACGATAATTGAGCTATGTGAAAGGCCGTCTCTCAAATTTGTTTGAACCATGGGAATGTGTAGATTAGATTTTGGTTGTAATTTGATATGATCAAATGTTGTGAAAGAGCATAAGCTCTTCTTTACTTTAAAGTAATTTGTTTTGATCAAATGTTGTAAAAGAGCATAAGCTCTTCTTTCCTTTGAAGTACTCCTTTCTTGTTTTATTTGATATGCATGAAATTGGAGTAGAGAGTCCAACGCCCAATAAGAAAACATGCCTTAATGTGATTAAACGCGTAACTAAAATCAATCACCATTCCTAGACCGAAATCCAACACTAGGCTTGTGTTGGATCGAATCAAAGGTTCACAGTCATCCTAAGGCCCTAAGGGAACTATATAGTCCATCAATGAATGCAAAGCTTATGTTAGTAGTTCCATATAGTCTTTCTTTAAAAATCGTTTTACAAGAATAATGGGAGTATTATATACTACTAAAACATACACAAGGACCAATAGTTGTAATAGGACCAAAATTGTTTTAATGAGATTAAAATGCATGATTATATGTGATGAGACCTAAAACCCTCAACCAAACCGTTATTAAGTTGACAAGCGTGAGAGTGCTACGAACACTCTTTCTTTGCCTTCCACCGTGGTAGGCTCCGATCGTTTGTGACTCGTACACCGACTTCACCCTATCATGGGGGAGTACAAAGTGCGTGCTTACACTTAGGAGGAGCTCTATAAGCATACATGATGTTGTGAAGGTAGGCAACGAGAATGATCAATATCATATCATTGTGCGGTTGTTCTTGAACCCCTACCCGAACTTGCAAGGTGGGAATGAGTTAACTAAGTGCAATGACGCCAACATGATATCATTATGAGGCATCATTCTCTAGAGGCCAAATAAGATGGGTACTTGCAAGAGATGCAAATGAGTAAGCGTACTCTCTCATTATTATTGATGCTAGCCAACATCATATCATTGTGAGGTGGGCTTGGTAATAGTGAGCCTCTCATACCCTACTAAGAGTTTTCTCCAAAAACTCTCGAATTCCGATGAGGGATATGGAATTTGCCAAAAATAGTGGGTGGTGCTATTTGATTTAAAGACCCGGATCAAATGGCTTAAAATCAATCAATTTATATTCGTTATGTATTTGTTTACCAATATATTTGCAAACGCTATCCAAAACTTGACAAAGAAAAACCGAAGGCTTTAGTTTCCAAACTTGGTACCATAATCCCATAAATTGTCTTGAATGGATTGTATATGTACCTAAGTAGTCTCATCCTCACAATCTTCCTATTGATAATGTATCATTGGAAGAACATGTTAGATAAGTCTATCATAAAGAGGACAACACTTTTAGTGTCATAATTCTTCCATTACAAATCGTTGTTTGAAGAAATAAGAGTTGCTTTAAACAACTCTTAGTTAAACGCAAACACTAGTGCTTGTTTCTTTGTTACATGAACAAGGAACTTGAGAAGTAAGCACAATGGCATGAACACTTTATGTGCCATGATTCTTCACTTACAAATTGTTGTATGAAGAAATGAGAGTTACCTTGAACAACTCTTGAAAGTTTGTAATCATGTTTAGAACATAATGGTTGATTGACAAAAATAGTCCATCAATATGGACTTATGATGATTTTGAATCATTGAGTATTGAAGTGTTAAACCACTTCACAAGACAGAAACTAGGCTAGGAGTTCACCTTTGTGTCCCTATCCAAATGGTTCACTAAGTTTATTGTAAACTATATAGTGAACAATAACTGCACTCTCTCTAAATTGTTTGATGTGTATAACACAATTGAAATAAGTTTCAAGAGAGATAGTGGGAGTTTAGGGACCATGACTATTGTAGTCAATGGAGAAGTCAAATGAAGAAGGCAAAAAACTCCAAGGGAACAAACTTTCTTTATGAAAGGATGGACATTGGAAGGGGTATTTGCAAGAAATGTCTTGCAAGTGTCAAGAACACACCTTTCGAAGGTGTTGTAAATGTTCTTGAATAGTTCAAAACAGTTGGTTCTTCTACTTGAATGTTTGATTCCATATTAGTAACTATGTTTTACAATCGTTATAAAAGAGTGACTAATAAGAAGTAGAAGATTAATGAGAAAAGAGAAATACTTCACATTCGGAACATGAATCAAATATAGATCTCTGCGAAAGCAGATAATGCTTACTTCCTTATATGAACTACCAAAGAAAATGGAAAACAAAGATTGTCTTTACATTTCAATTTGAATAGAGGAACTTAATTCCATCACTATAGTTTTAAGAGATGGATAAATGTTTTGTTTGACAAAACATTGTTCTTTATTAATGAATGATTGGATTATAGTAATCCGATTAATTGTCTCTATATTGTAGAGATAATGTGGTAGTATTAACTGTTTAGAATACAATGATGCTTAAAACCCAAAAGGTTGCAAGGTAGTGACTAATCCCACTGAGTTGTGACACCTCTAAAACATAAATTACGAGTTGGTCATAGATGGATGCTGGATCGTTAGATCCGGATCCCATGCCTTCTTGCTAAAATTGTATAGAGGCGAAATGTTTGAATCTTTATTCTTTTAGAAAGAAGAAAGAATCACAAAGTTTTTTAGGTTAAATCACTTAGATGTTAGTGGCACTTGTCCACAACATAATACCTACTCATGTTGTGTGACATTCACCAAAGATCGCTCTCAGTTGGACTATCGTTTATTTTGAATAAACACAATTCCGAATACTTTGCAAAAGGTTTCAAAGAATTCAAGAATGTAAGTTGATGAGTACGACGTCTAAAGTATTTACCTCCTTAGATTTGATCCAAGGAAAAAGAACACTTTAGAAGAGTTTCCTTGAAAGATATCAAGGAAAATAGTATCATAAGATAATGGATTTCTCCATTAGGAGAAGAACGAACTCGAATAAGATTTAGTTCGTTGGAAGTTGCCAATTACCCATATATAGGATATACTTCTAATACAATATGATTGTCAATTAGAAGATCTTCCAAAATTTTCATGACTCCATAGGATGCAGTTGGAAAGAAAGGCAAGTCTTAATCGTGTTAAGATTTGGGGTTGTGTGCTAATAAGCAATATTTGTTTGAGACCAATCTTGTGGGATATCCTTAAATTAACCTTTGGATATCACTTCTATAAACCAACTAACAAATGTTGTTTGTTGGGTAGTTCATTATAATCCTACACTAGGATTTGCCTAAGATAGAGCAAATGAACTAGAGATAGAACTCAAAGAATGGGTTCTTTGAGAGACAAGATGATGATCAACAAACACAATAACCTAGTTCCCACACCACAAGCTCCAAAGTAGTCGAGAAGGATTTATAAACCATCTCAATTGAATGGTTTGAACTTTATGACTATGTCATAGAGTTACACCTCTTAATTCGAAAGAAATAAGAGTGAAAAATCCTTATGACTACATTGAGTGTATGTACGACATATACTTAAGGTGACTACAATTAACGATATTGGTTGACTTGGAAGAAACCATATTTGATGTATTCTTGGTTTCAATTAATTCGAAGATTGCTTGCTACACCTAAACGGTGATTCAATGTTTGGACATAATATCGGTTTCCGAAACCATTATCAAGATAGTCTTGATAATATATGTCTAAGACTAGGAATCACAAGACGTGTAAGTTGTAGAGATCCATCCATCATGAATCTTAGCAACCTAGTGGGAGCTATAAGCGTCTTATGAGACAAAGATCAAATCGTTTGATTTCTCATAAAGATGTAAATGAATCTTTTGTTTACTAGGCTTACAAAAGATTAGTGGGAGTTAATCATATTCCTAAATTTGAACATATATATGATATATATTAATTTTGGAAATGAAAGGAATTCTTCTTCGTTAAAGTTATGACTTTAAACATTCTATAACGATCGAATGTATATGGGAGATATAGTATAAATACATGGGATGGAAATCTGTAATGATAGATTTCAAGATATAATTGGATTATATCAATCCCTAATTAAAGACAGATGCTAGGAAGTTTCTCATATGATGATAACCTTCAATAAGAATGACAATTCTAGTGAGACTATGAAGTTGCTCTTCTCAAAGGGAACATACCCTTTGACTCCTAAAGAAATAATGCGTAAATAGAATCCTTTATGCATACATGGAAAGGTGATTTATGTATTTCATATTGTATGAAAAACGTTCATATGAGTTGTACCAAGATCGGTACAAGATGATTTCAATGCAAGCCCAGGATCAGAACCATGGCAACTGTCAAGTGAATCCTTAAGTATTTAAGAAATACTAAAGGATGGATTCCTCAAGAATGAGGAAGAATTAGAGTAACGTAATGGAAGCGTAAATGTATTAGATTATGAATCTAATCCATCATTGGATGTCTCTCCATTATGAATGAAGAGATAATTGGATATCTCTTTATTATGACTAAAGAGATATTTGGGTGGAAACGTTATAAGTAATGACTTTAGTGTGTTCGATCATGCATGCAAAATATATCGCCATATAGAAGCTTACAATATTGTTGTTTGGATGGGAAAGTTCATTTATGAACTCTCCATTCGGTTCCAACCAGAAAGTGTCTCCAGTGCAAAATTTGATGTGAAAATTAACTTGACACACAAATTAAACCCTATTTTTGACAGTTGTAGTATATGTATAAGTAGGGATCGTTCTGGACCGGGGATTAGGAGGGATTGCTAAACACTTGAAATTGACTCAAAAACGTAAAAACAGCACAAAAACACTCAAAACTGCCTAAAAACACAAATTGGGCAGTTTTGGACTCTAAACACTACTTTGGACGAAAATAGATTCTAACTTGACTCAAGACACTTAAAAACACAAATCAAAACAGATTTTAACTATTCTAACACTTCAAAGTAAAGGGGGATTTGTTTTTGACGAATTTAAAACTAAAAACAGAAACTTTGTGTAAAAAACTTTAGAAAAACGATTTTGATGAATTAAGAAGGGTGAAGGGCTAGTTAGAGGGCCCTTCTCCACACATGAACATATGCATATAAATTGATTTCCAGTTATTCTTTCAACAAACCATGAATGACAATGCCCCAAATTAATTGTGTAGAACTAATTAATCATCAGATTTCCCTAGACTCATTGAATTGGATGAAAAGCATACGACAACCCAAATCATTCTTTATTAAGCTCCCTAACTATGAAAAGCATGATAGAGACACGAAACAAAGATCATTAAGCTTTGTGAAAATCATAAGCATTGACAAGGCATTCGTGACTATGAAAAGCATGACACTCCTGCCAAGAATTTACTTAACGCGATCGTGACTAGCAACCTCCACTACTTGTAAATATAAGTTCATAACGATTAGGTGAAATTCCCTTATATTTTAGCATCAAATTCATGCATGCAAACTAAGTATGCATCCTTAATCAACACACAAGAACAAGTTCTTAATAAAACAGTTAAGCAAACCACATTCACGATTCATGAAATCATAACTGGAGGAAATCAATTCATATAAAACATATGTTCATGACTTTGAATTCGCCTCTAACTATAAAGAAATTAGTTCCTCATGTTCGCAATCAAACAAATATAAATAAAATTAAACATTGAACAAAGATAGAAAACACCTAGAAAACGCTCCAGATTCCTTCCTTCCTTGCTTGCAAGTTGCGGCACAATGAGGGTATGGCTGAATGGTAGTGTAGAGATGTGTGAATGAGAGATGGTGGTGTGAATGGTGCAGCAAAAGGGTCAATTTATAGGGGGAGGTGCGGCACAAACATGTAGTGTAGGAAAAGGATTACAAAATGTAGTTTGTGTAGGAAAATAAAATCACAATCCTAAGGGGAAAAGGTTTATGTAATCCTAGCAGGAAATAGGACATCTAGATGGTCAAAAACCAAAGGGATTTAGGAGAAAGGTGCGGCTGGATCATGCATCTAGAAGGCTTGGGGCGCCACTTTTTTAGGGACTTCTAGAAAGGGAATAGGTGCGGCACCTTTGTAGGAGAAGATGAGGTTCCTAGAAATCAGGTTCTTAGGTCTCCTAAACTGAAATTGAATCCCTTTTGCAATAGGAATTAGGTTAGGAAAGGATTAGGATAAGATAAGATAAGGCATGGTAAGATAAGATAAGATAAGATAAGGTTTGGATAAGATAAGGATAAGATAAGGTAGTTTTGGATAATGTTTTGGATAATTCTCCTTCTTTGTAGCTGATTCCTTATCTTCTTTGACTTGGATTTATTTCTTCAACTCTTTTGCACATTCCTAGCCTCTCTTGAACTTCAAATTCGTCCATCCATCTTGCTCCATACTTGTGCTATCCATTCCAAGCCCAAAACTGCTCTAAAATGCTCCAAATTGCATCTTTTTGCCTACTTTGCTTCTTGGACCTATAAACACACAAAAATGACATAAAACACTATAATAAGCAACAAATAACTAAGTAAATGCAAAAAAACACACTAACTAAGTCGCACAAATATGCTCCTATCAAATTCCCCCACACTTAGCTTTTGCTAGTCCTCGAGCAAAACAAACAAAACATAACCTAAACCTTCCAACGTTTACCTCAGGGATTTCCAATGAAACATAACATGTTAAAAATCATTACTCTCATAGATTTTAGTTATCCCTACCCTCGAGCACATACTTAATCACAATTATCACTCACTAGTTCGCATTTAATCAATTAAAACAACTTTTTGAATGTAGTAACATGCCTTAGAGAATCCCTCAATTTCTCACAAGATATACACTCTATTTTCACACAGATTTTCTGACTACACTCCCTACACTAGGTATATGTGAGAAGATTGATGTAACAAGAAAACTAATACTCACGTATGTATATAACAAAGAAAGCAATTTCTGGAATTAATAATGCATGTATATATATGATCTCATGAATGGAATGCCACTACTTAGACGCGAGAACCAGGGATACCATATGCTCAAACCAATCCCAAACTCCACATATTGAAACACATAACAATCAAGATAGAAGTTTAAGGGTTGTAACGAGGCTAAGGGTATTGGCTAACAAAGAAAGGTAAAGAAAACAAACGTTCTTAAAGCAATAGCAAGCAAAGTAATGAATATGACACTTAGAACTCCCTTTTTAAATTCAGCCACATAAAGGGAAGATCACACATACTTAAAGCCGAATCCAACTTTTTGGACCCTTTCTTCAACAACCAACACTTGTGAGCTTATTCTCACTTATTTTGAACACTTTTCACACTTTTTCACATACTTTCCTTTTTCTTCTCTTTTTCTCACGAATTTTGTTCCCTTTTTTTTTTTTTCCTCACCCGTGCCCTTTTTGATATTTTGGCACACAAAACCACTAAAAACCTTCCCCCACACTTGTTTGCTACCTAATAACGAACAAAGGGAATTCACTCTAGGTCATGCTTCACTACGCCTTAAGAACAAGGGTCAGGATGGTCCTAATCTAGGCTAGGTAAGGATAATGTAGGCTAACAAAGAAAATAGGCTAAGTAAGGCTCAATGGGGCTAAACCTACAATACATATGCAAAGGGTTAAGACTTTTTGGCACTGGTTTTGAACTAAACAACTTCATCTTGTTATTTGTTATGCTAATCAATTTTATGCTTTGAATGAAACGAGCATGAGTTCTAGTATTTGGAACTAAATGATGAAATGCATTCTAAGTAGCAACCAAGCAAAGAATGATGAGATCATGCAACGACTTTAGAAAACAAAGAATCACAGATTAATAACTCTCCAAAGAACGTATAGGCTCAAGTCTCTCAGGGTTGTAGCATTAGTTTGAGTTACTTCCTTCAAGCATGTTACAAAAACTGATTTTATCCTTTGTGTGATTACATGTGAATTCATGAATGTCAACTATAACCAAGCATAAACCAAAGAGCATATCAAACTTCAATCCATGTTTGTAACTTTCTTTAACAGTTATGCAATTAAAAACCAAATCCTCATCATTGTGTTGGAAGGTACCTAAGACACAAACAAACACACAAAAACAACTCTAAAAACGACTCTTTTGGGCTTTTTCAAAACTTTTTTCAAATTTTTTTTGTAAATTTTCGTATTTTTCTTTCAAGACACATAAAAACACTTCAAAACACACTAAAAACACTCAAAAACAGTGAAAAACAACCTTAGAAGTGATAGGTGATAAAAACCCATGAATTTTTCAATGAAAACACTTGTTTACCCACCCCCCCCCCCACACTTAAACCAAACATTGTCCTCAATGTTTCAAACAAAGACTCACACACAAGCAAGCAAACAACACAACTAACAAACATGACAAATATGGCAAAGTAAAAGCAATAAAGAGTAGGGTTTAGAAACACAAATCTAGTTATGGAGCCGGAGAGTTCCTAGGTCCTCTTTATTTGCATGGGTTGCCTCCCAAGAAACGCTTGCTTTAACGTCTTCCAGCCGGACGAACCTTCCTTCTATTCTTCAATGGGGTCCACGGCATAGAAGGGTATGTCTTCCACGGTATGCTCCTTAAAATTCCCGTACATTGGCTCTATGAATGGAAAGGGATAGTAATCCTTCCTGATTGGGGCGTTGAGCATCGTAAACTCAATGTAATCATTCCCACCAGCTTGGATTCGATTGGGAACCTGCACCATACGAGGTAACAACCTATTAGCTGAAATTGGAATCGAAATTGGAATAGGTGGCTCACCAATGTACTGCAATGAAGTGGCAGCACTATCAACAAATGCATGTGGGGTGCCCTCGGCCAGATTTGGGGATTTGAGGGTTGTGGCGGTGCAATCCTTGTGCTTCACTCCAATTCCCTCTTCGTTGGTGGTTCGAAATGCATCATTCTTGATTGGTGCTGAATGTTTCTGCCCTTTATTTTTTATTACATCAATGACAAAACAAGAACGAATGTCATTAGTATTCCCAATAGATTCAGAAACATTAAAATTAATCATATCACCACCAAACGCCATAGTTACTGCTCCCTTGGCCACATCAATCTTGGTTTGAGCTGTTTACATGAAAGGTCGTCCAAGTAAGATTGGCAAAGTTGGAGAGTGGGCTGAATCCTCCATGTCAAGCACATAGAAATCTGCAGGAAAAATCAAGTGGTCTACCTGCACCAAAACATCTTCCAATACTCCTTTCAGATATGCATTAGATCGATCGGCTAATTGGATAATAACACCATCATTTTTAAGCTCACCTAGATTCATAGATGCATAAACAGAATATGGCATGACATTTATTGATGCACCTAAATCTAGCATAGCATGTTCAAACCTTGTATTGCCAATAACACAAGGGATAGTGAAACTACCTGGATCTTTGCATTTAGGTGGTAGCTTTCTTTGCAACATAGCAGAGACATTTTCACTTACATGTACCACTTCTTTCTCTCGAATCCGTTTCCTTGTTGTGCAAAGCTTCTTCAAAAACTTAGCGTACTTCGGGATTTGCTTTATAGCATCAAGGAGCGGAATATTGACATGCACCTTCCTAAAGGTCTCTAGAATGTCTTTTTCATTCTCTTCATTCCTAGCTTGCATAAACCTGCTAGGAAAGGGTGCATTTAGTGGAATAGAACTTGAAGAATTCGATTTTGTACTTACCTTGGTGGTTGGGGACGGCATAGGTGCATTTGGAGGCTGCGGCATTGTTTCTTTCTCCCTTGCCGTGGCTTCCTCATTCCCTTCTTCTTGCATCAGTTTGTTATCCTCTTGGTGGCCTTGTTGAGATACTTTCGAATGGTCTCCAAGTTCCTTACCACTTCTCAATATAATGGCTTTGGCAGATTCAAATCCTCCCTTTGGATTCACAATGGTTGAGCTAGGAAGTTTGCCTTGTTCTCGGAATTGTCCTATGAACTCTGCCATCTGCCCCATTTGTTTCTTTAAATCGTTCACCTATTTGTCTCTAATTTGCATGCTCTGCGACATAGAAGTTAGTAATTGAAAAATCTGATCATTATCAACGGACATCCCTGATTTGGTTTGGGCAGGTTCTTCTTGGGGTTGTGTGGGTGCGTATGGTTTTGAATAGAAACCCGGCGGTTGCTGCCTAAATCCACTTTGTTGTTGTGGTTGTTGAGGCTCCCTCCACTTGAAATTTGGATGATCTCTCCAGCCCGGATTGTAAGTGTTGGAGTACGGATCATTGCGTGGCTAATTTTGGCTCCCAAAACCCATGGCATTGGCAGATTCCCACCCTCCATTCTCAATCAACTGAGGGCATTGATCGTTGAGGTGCCCTTGCATAGAACACACGCCACATACACTTTGTGTAATCCCTTGCAATTTCGATCAATCGACAACCTGTGACAAAAGAACAGTGAGATTAGCCATTTGAGATTGAAGTTCAGAAATTGCACTTACCTCATTCACTTGTTGTTGCCGTGGGGGGTCTCTTTGTCCAAGGCCTTCGTATTGTTGTGCATTCAAAGCTCGGTTGGCGATTAGGATCTTTGTAGCCATTGGTGTTTTGTCAACCAATGCACCTCCTGCTGAAGCATCTAGCATTTGTCGCTCAATTGGAAGAAGTCCTTCGTAGAAGTATTGAAGTAAAAGTTCTTCTTTCATTTGATGTTGAGGACATGAGGCGACAAGGGCCTTAAAATGCTCATAGTATGCTGGACATGTCTCTCCTTGGCTTTGTTGAATTCCACTAATCTTCTTCCTTAAGAGAATGACTCTCGAAGTGGGGAAGAACTTCTCTAAAAACGCCCTCTTCATGCTTTCCCAAGAAGTGACGGTTCCGGGTGCTAATTCATAAAGCCAATCTTTAGCCTTTTCAAAAAGAGAGAATGGAAAAGCCTTCATCATCAAAATGTTCCCATCGACATTGATGGGTGTCATGCTTGAACAAACCACTTCAAACTTCTTAAGATGCTTGTTTGGATCTTCCATGGATAGCCCATGGTATTTGGGAATGTGATGCAACAAGCTTGACTTCAATTCGAACTCATCGGTCTTGCCTTGAGCAGCCGCGGGGTATTGAATGCAAAGGGGTGCGGCATTGGCCAACCCCGAGGCTGAAAGTTCCTTGATTGTACGATTATCCATAGCCATGGCTTGTTCTTCTTCTTCAAATTCAGATTCGGCCTCTGAGCTTGAACTAGGTTCACTAGGTTCTTGATGCCTCCTCTTCCTTCTCAATGTTCGTTCAAAATCGTCGTCAAACTCCAAGATATGCTCACGAACTGTTTGAGAACTTCGAGTCATAAACTAGTACCTAAAAAAAGAAAACAAAACAAAATCAGAAAACAAAGTAAAACAAAACACACGGAAAACAAGGGATTAGCAAATTTGCTAATCCCCGGCAACGGTGCCAAAATTTGATGTGAAAATTAACTTGACACATAAATTAAACCCTCTTTTTGACAGTTGTAGTATATGTATAAGTAGGGATCGTTCTGGACCGGGGATTAGGAGGGATTGCTAAACACTTGAAACTGACTCAAAAACGTAAAAACAGCACAAAAACACTCAAAACTGCCTAAAAACACAAACTAGGCAGTTTTGGACTCTAAACACTACTTTGGACGAAAATAGATTTTAACTTGACTCAAGACACTTAAAAACACAAATCAAGACAGATTTTAACTATTCTAACACTTCAAAGTAAAGGGGGATTTGTTTTCGACGAATTTAAAACTAAAAACAGAAACTTTGCGTAAAAAACTTTAGAAAAACGATTTTGATGAATTAAGAAGGGTGAAGGGCTAGTTAGAGGGCCCTTCTCCACACATGAACATATGCATATAAATTGATTTCCAGCTATTCTTTCAACAAACCATGAATGACAATGCCCCAAATTAATTGTGTAGAACTAATTAATCATCAGATTTCCCTAGACTCATTGAATTGGATGAAAAGCATACGACAACCCAAATCATTCTTTATTAAGCTCCCTAACTATGAAAAGCATGATAGAGACACGAAACAAAGATCATTAAGCTTTGTGAAAATCATAAGCATTGACAAGGCATTCGTGACTATGAAAAGCATGACACTCCTACCAGGAATTTACTTAACGCGATCGTGACTAGCAACCTCCACTACTTGTAAATATAAGTTCATAACGATTAGGTGAAATTCCCTTATATTTTAGCATCAAATTCATGCATGCAAACTAAGTATGCATCCTTAATCAACACACAAGAACAAGTTCTTAATAAAACAGTTAAGCAAACCACATTCACGATTCATGAAATCATAACTGGAGAAAATCAATTCATATAAAACATATGTTCATGACTTTGAATTCGCCTCTAACTATAAAGAAATTAGTTCCTCATGTTCGCAATCAAACAAATATAAATAAAATTAAACATTGCACAAAGATAGAAAACACCTGGAAAACGCTCCAGATTCCTTCCTTCCTTGCTTGCAAGTTGCGGCACAATGAGGGTATGGCTGAATGGTAGTGTAGAGATGTGTGAATGAGAGATGGTGGTGTGAATGGTGCAGCAAAAGGGTCAATTTATAGGGGGAGGTGCGGCACAAACATGTAGTGTAGGAAAAGGATTACAAAATGTAGTTTGTGTAGGAAAATAAAATCACAATCCTAAGGGGAAAAGGTTTATGTAATCCTAGCAGGAAATATGACATCTAGAAGGTCAAAAACCAAAGGGATTTGGGAGAAAGGTGCGGCTGGATCATGCATCTAGAAGGCTTGGGGCGCCACTTTTTTAGGGACTTCTAGAAAGGGAATAGGTGCGGCACCTTTGTAGGAGAAGATGAGGTTCCTAGAAATCAGGTTCTTAGGTCTCCTAAACTGAAATTGAATCCCTTTTGCAATAGGAATTAGGTTAGGAAAGGATTAGGATAAGATAAGATAAGGCATGGTAAGATAAGATAAGATAAGATAAGGTTTGGATAAGAAAATGATAAGATAAGGTAGTTTTGGATAATGTTTTGGATAATTCTCCTTCTTTGTAGCTGATTCCTTATCTTCTTTGACTTGGATTTATTTCTTCAACTCTTTTGCACATTCCTAGCCTCTCTTGAACTTCAAATTCGTCCATCCATCTTGCTCCATACTTGTGCTATCCATTCCAAGCCCAAAACTGCTCTAAAATGCTCCAAATTGCATCTTTTTGCCTACTTTGCTTCTTGGACCTATAAACACACGAAAATGACTTAAGACACTATAATAAGCAACAAATAACTAAGTAAATGCAAAAAAACACACTAACTAAGTCGCACAAATATGCTCCTATCAGTGTGTCGACACTACGACACTAATGGAGCGATAGCTCAAGCCAGGGAATCAAGTTCTCATCAAGATCCAAACTCAAATGAGAGACTAAACCACATGATTGAGAATCATGTACAATGGTGACATCGTTATTCTCATGGTTGCTTTTATGGATAACATATAGATATCCATTGTCTAGGCCTACTACTCAGCCGTTTTTGAAATGACTACAGAAAAGGTATCATCACTGATGACCAAGCTGATTGGCTCTAGTGCAAGTGAGAGATTGTTGGAAAAGTGCCCTAAAACCAATCATGTGATGATACTTTACGGACATTTCACATGTTAAACTAATCTAGTTTGATATAAAAGGCAATGATTATTGTTTTAAGCCGTCTCATATAAATGTTATATGCTTAAACGATAAGTCCAAGGAATATGTCATTGGGAGAATGTGATCTAAAAAAGTTAGATTCATGAGACCATTCTTTTTCGTATACATATCCTAAACGTTCCTGATCATAGGATTGCCAATTGGGCATTGACAGTCCGTTAAGATCAGTACGTGTTATGTCTTCTCCTAAGGAGAGTGACTGATCTCGAGTCATCGGTGTGACTGACACCAAGACAAGTATATAGGTGCTCAATAGACATTGAGTCCACTAAACACAATCAAGGAGAAGTTCTCATACTTATGTCACATGAGAACTCATGGTTGGGATAATGCAAAGTAGTCTTTTGACCTGAGGCATCATAGTTGTCTTATGGTTAGGTCCTTGATCTTTGACTATGTCAAAGTCACTCCATCAGATGGCATCCAAGGCATAGTTGGGGTTAAGCCACTTAGCCATGGAGGCAAGTGAATGCGCAACAAGGGATCTCTAGACTTTAAACCGTCTGAGGGAGCATACTTTATGATATGATTAAGAATCTCTGGCCAGAGTTTGAATAAGATTTAAGAAGTCATTCCAAATCACATTCAAGGTAATCATATAAGTAAAAGAATCACATTGGATAGTAGACATGAATAAACTATCAAACCAAACAATGTGGTCAAGAGTATTGTATTAGAGGAAGATCGTATTGCATTGTAATCCTAAACTGAATAGGTTCTCCACCTCTTCTGATTAGCTTGGTTAACCATGACATACTGCTAGGTGTCACTCATGGTTTGTGGAAGCCATAAACGTGTATAATCACTCAAGGGAGAATTGAAAGTAAGTTTCAATTCACAATCGATTTGAAAAGTTCTAATCGCCCACTGCCTCGCTAAAAGAACCTAATGGATTGTACACCAAGTAACGTAGAGATTGAAGAAACAACAGAGACGAGTAAGGATAATTAAATGGTTTAATTATTTCTAGCTAGGATTAATTAATATGTTAATTAATCAAACAAATATGTTTGTTATAGACCTCAGGTTAGTTCTGGGCCGCAAGGCCCAATGCGATTTGAATGTCAAGCCCATTAACTCAAGTTGTATGACAATTTGAATACACAAAGGGCTTGAAAGCCCAATAAACCCTTAAGTGGCCGGCCATATAGAGATGGGTAGTGAACTTGCCTTTATTGCAAGTTTGCCATTATATTGTGAGATGGTAAAAAGGCAACTTTATAGCCATTTCATCCTTAGGGTTTCTTTTGGAGGAAAGATGAGAACGCAAGCTCCCTTTTTCTCTCTCAGAGGCCGGCCACCCTAGGGAGGTTTTACTTGCATCTAAATCTTCCTAGGTCACTCATCTCCTCATCAATGCTCTTCTTGGTGTGGAAAAATTAGAGGTTCTCTATTTTGGGAACTTGGAGAATCCTTTCAACCATCCTCCTCCAAGAAATCCATGGAGCTAAGAAGCAATGAATGAAGGCCCTATCTCTTGGGTGATTAGCCTTTGCTTATGCAAAGAGGAATCAACAAAGGTATAATATTTCTCAACTCACTTTGTTCTTGAGTTGAGTCTTGGTTCACCATAACTACTAGGCTTTGAATTTCATGGGTTAAGTTTTGTTTTTTAGTGCATACAGGCATGATTCCGCCTTTTAATTGTTAATAGCATGCATAGATGTTGCTCAAATGAACTTGTTTTTCACAAATTTTCCTTCACCTTGCACGAGACGTCACCTCGATCTTTGTAAGTTCTTTATTTTGATTATGAATTTTGTCTTGGAACACTAAACCAAAATAAAACTGTCCGCTGTCAGGTGCCTAGACAATCATACCATCGAAAATTTTATGTGTCGAAGGGTGTTGTCTATATTTCCTGGCCGTCTAGATGGCCATCAAACATAGATAACCTTCATCGGCCATATGAATTGAAGAGTTATCTTAAACATTGGGCTCGGCCATTAAGTTTTCTAGGTTCGACCAAAAGCCTGGAAGATATGGTCGAAATCTCTTCTCAACAAGTCTAAAACAACTTATCTTGTTATGATTTCCCTTAGATTCTGCTTATCTAACCTTTTTGTGTGCAACCTTTATGGGAAGTCAAGCTTGACGCCTATTTTGTCAGCACATCTGGGACATCTAATCTTTCTATAGTCCCAGCGAGTCCAATGCTCAGACCAAGCTTCAAGAGATTTTGTCCCTATCAGCACTGCACGTTCTCCAAAATAAAGGCCTCGACTATATGGGAGAGTGCTTGAACAACCTTACAGCTGATGGTCTATTAAGTAATGAAAGCGTCGTTCACTTGACTTTTTTGGAGATAACTCGGTTGTACTTTGATATTTTTGAGAAAGCTCTTCAAATCGACGAGGACCTAAAGGTTGCAACAGCCGCTCAACAAGCTATCCAACTAGAACTCGAGGCAATGAAGTGAAAAAAAAGAGAAAATGGCCGACCTTGATCATTAGATTACTGAACTTCAATCCCAAAGGTTTGTCATTGCCTTTGAGTTTGAAAGGGACTTTGAGGTAAATAAAGCTCGGCTGGCAGAGTATGCGGCTGGCGTAAAATAGATACAAATGATGAAGGCTGATAAGAAGACTCGGCAGGCCGAGATCACTATAGGCGAAGTAAAATGGCTTGAGCTAAAAGATACACTTGAAACTTTCCTTCCTTCCACCTTATAGATTATATTCCCAGTCCCAACTTGTGGTCTGGTTAACTTTTGTATACAGACATGTATTTTTTTTGTCGACTTAATGAAATATTTCCTTATTCTTGCATATCCCAAGTAACTGGATAATACTTTTTTAAGAACTTTCCATTAATTGGCAACTTATGTATCAAACTAGTTTGATCCTTGTGATGGTATGCCCCCTTGCCAAGAACTTTGTGAACGATAAATGGTCCTTCTTAATTCGGCAAACATTTTCCAAATCTTGGATCATTGATCCTTACTAGCAACACCGTTTGCTAGCCTAAATCACCTTCCCCGAAACCTCTTTTGCTTTACTCGTTGATTATAAGCTCGCTCGGTGATCTGTTTCTGTGCTACTAGTAGGTTATAGACATCGAGTCGAGCTTCCTCTAGATCTTCTAAATTTTTCCTTATTGCTTGACTATATTCTACGCTGAACAAACTACTTTGTTTGATAATTCGCAATAAGTTTATACTCAACTCGACCGGTAACATTGCATCATGCCTATAAGCCAAGGCATACGGAGTCGTCCCTATCGCTGATCGAAGCAAAGTTTCATATGCCCATAATGTCTAATTTAACGTCAAATGCCACACCAAGCCTTTCCTTTACCATTTTTTCGAGAATATCGATCAAAATTTTGTTGCTTGCTACGGCCTGTCCATTCGCCTGTGGGTAATACCACGTGGACTGTTCGAGCTAAATTCTTAAACTCGCCATATAGTCTTTAAACCTATCGGCCATGAAAATCATGTTGTTGTCCGTGATATTTGTCTCTGGCACACCGAATCTTGTTACAATGTTTTCTTCTACAAAATTGCAAACTTCTTTCGACGTTAACTCTGCGTACGATTTCGCTTTAACCCATTTGGTGAAATAATCAGTCGCTGCGAGTATCCATGCATGTTTCGCTGATCCAGATGACGACGTAATTTTGCCAATTACATCTAGGCCCATCGCCTGAACGGCCATGGTTTGGTGACCGAGTGAAGCAATTTGGTTATGACTCTCTGGATAGGCTCAGGAATTTGACATTGTAAGCAACTCCGTGCATATTCTATGCAATCCTTTAAAATACTCGGCCAGAAATATCTGTGTCGGTAGAGCAACCAACACATTTTTCTGCTGGATTGATGAGCACCTCATATTCCTTCATGCACCTCTATAATAGCTTGAGCGCCTTCTTATGGGCTGAGACACAATAACAACAAACCATCCTCCCTTTTTCGATACAGCTCATTCCGATATATTATATAATTTGTATCATGTACCCTTGTCGCACTGTCATGCTTGCCACTAAGGTCATCAAGGTACCATATAATTGATCTACTCCAATCATCTGGCAACGTCTCTATCATGCAGATGTCTACAGGAGCCTCTCGTTTGAGTAACGAAGGCAAAGACATCACTAATGTCTGAATTACACCATCCAGTTTTAGAGCTTGTTATTTGTGCCAACTCATATGCATCAATATTCTGAATTAGAGAGATATGTTTGAACATGATGTTGGCAAATGATTCGGCTAAATAGATGGTGACCATATTATAGGGCGCCAGAGTACAACTCATGCAACAGAAGGTCTCATTAAGCTGGTTAATCACAAGTTCTGAATCACCGAGGACGAGTACGCAGGCTGTCTTTAAGTCCTGAAGAATATTAAGGCCAATGATGAGGGCTTTGTATTCGGCTTGATTGCGGCACTTATGTATTTTTCTCTGAAAACTCTCTAAAACTCCCTCTAAAATTCCTCCCTCCCTCGTGCGGCTGAATGTTGGAATAAATATATAGGGCTAGGGCATGGCTTAAAATCAGGTTTGGAGAAGGATTTTGCACCCCCAAATCCAAGAGGGAAAAGGATACCAGATTCCTAGGATACAAGGGACAATAGGGTACGGCTAGGAATTAGGGATTAAGCCTTCTAGAAGGGTAAAACATGCGGCACAAATTAAGGCTTCTAGAAAGGTATTTAGGTGTTTTAATACACAATTAATCTCCCCTTGCAGCTGGAATTAATGTAGAATAAGAATAGGATAGGATAAGATAAGATAAAGTTAGGATAAGGTTTGGATAAGATAAGGCTGTTTGGATAATGTTTTGGATAATGTCTCCTTCTTTTGAGCTGATTCCTTATCTTCCAAGACTTGAATTAATTTCTCCATCTATTTTGCACATTCCTAGCCTCTCTTGAACTTCAAAAAGGTCCATCCACCTTGCTCCACACATGTGCTATCCATTCCAAGCCCAAAACTGCTCTAAAACGCTCCAAATTGCACTTTCTTGCCACTTTTGCCATTTGAACCTACAAACACATGAAAATAGCTTAAATCACTATAAGAAGCAATAACGAACTAAGTAAATGCAAGAAAACAAGCTAACTAAGTCGCATAAATACGCTCCTATCAAATTCCCCCACACTTAGCTTTTGTTAGTCCTTGAACAAAACAAAACAAACAAAACACAACCTAAACCTTCCAACGATCACCTTAGGGATTTCCCATGAAACATGACATGTTAAAAATCATTGCTTACATAGATTTTAGCCATCCTTACCCTCGAACTCATACTTAATCGCAGTAGCCACCCACTAGCCCGCATTTAATGAATTAAAACAACATTTTGAATGTAGTAACATGCCTTAAAGAATCCCTCAATTCCTCACTAGATATACACTTTATTTTCACACAGATTTTCTGACTACACTCCCTACACTAGGTATATGTGAGAAGATTGATGTAAACATGTAGATTAAACAATCACATATGTTTATAACAAAGAGAACACTTTCTGGACTTATTAATCAAAACATGTATATGATCTCATGAATGGAATGCCACTACTTAGAAGCGAGAACCAGGGATACCATATGCTCATACCAAACCCAAACTCCACATTATTGAAACACATAACAATCAAGATTAAAGTCTAAGGGTTGTAACGGGGCTAAGGGTATTGGCTAACAAAGAAAGGTTCAGGATAACAAAAGTTCTTAAAGAAATAGTAAGCAAAGCAATGAAATCAGCACTTAGAATTCACTTTTGATCGCAGAAACCAACTTTAAACACAAAGGGAAGATTCATACAACTTTAGGGTTGAATTCAAACTTTTGGACCCATTCTTCAACAACCAATACTTGTGAGCTCATTCTCATTTATTTTTCAACTCTTTTTCTTTGTTTTTCTTTTCTTTTCACATTTTTTTCTTCTTCTTCTTTTCTTCCCGTGCCCTTTCTATTTCTTTGGCACACAGAACACTAAAAACCTTCCCCCACACTTGTTTTCTGCAAATTGTAGATCAAAAGGAATTCACTCTAAGTCATGCTCCACTATCCTTTAAGAACAAGGGTATGGATAGTCCTATACTAGGCTAGGTAATGATAATGTGGCTAACAAAGAAAATAGGCTAAATAAGGCTCAAAGGGGTTAAACCTACAATATATATGCACAGGGTGAGGCTTTTTGGCTCTTGTTTAACTAACAACTTCATCTTGTTATTTGTTATGCAATCAATTTTATGCTTTGAATGAAACGGGCATGAGTTCTAGTATTTGGATCTATAATGATGAAAACGCATTCTAAGTAGCAACCAAGCAAAGAAATAATGAGATCATGCAACAACTTTAGAAAACAAGAATGTCAAGATTAATAACTCTCCAAATAACGTATAGGCTCAAGTCTCTCAGGGTTGTAGTGTTAGTTTGGGTTTCTTCCTTCAAGCATGTTACAAAAACTGATTTTTTTTTCTTTGTGATTACATGTGAATTCGTAAACGACAACTACAATCAAGCATAAACCAAAGAGCATATCAAACTTCCATCTATGCTTGTAACTTTCTTTAACAGTCATGCAATTAAAAACCAAATCCTCATCATTGTGTTGGAAGGTACCCTAAGACACAAACACACAAAAATGACTCAAAAACAACTCTTTTTGGCTTTTTCAAAACTTTTTCGAATTTTTTTTTATTTTTGGATTTTTTTTGTTATATGACACATTAAAACACTTCAGAACACACTAAAAACACTTAAAACTGTGAGTAACAACTTTAGAAGTGTTGGGTGATAAAATCGTACGAAAATTCAATGAAAAGCACCTGTTTACCCCTCTAGACTTAAACCAAACATTGTCCTCAATGTTTCAAAACAAAACTTAACCAAGAAAACAATAAAAGACAACTAGCAAAGAAGACAATCATGGCAAAGTAAAAGCAAGAAAAGGAAGTGTAAGAGAAAGCAAATCTGGTTCCTGGAGCTAGAATTCCATCATCTCCTCGTCTGAACACATGGGTTGCCTCCCAAGAAGCGCTTGCTTTAACGTCTTCCAGCTGGATGATACCTCTATTTAAGCTTCAATAGGGCCAACGACATTGAGGGGTATTTCCTCCACAACCTGCTCCTCAATGTTCTCGTGCATAGGGTCTATGAATGGTAAGGGATAGTGGTCCTTCCTGGTTGTGGCATTAAGCTCCCTAAAATCAATGTAAATGCTCCCACCAGCGTGGATTCGATTTGGCACCTGAACCAAAGAAGGTAATAACTGATTAGTTGAAATAGGAATTGGACTTAAAGGAAGAGACTCACCAATATACTGTGATGAAGATTCCAAGGTAGCAGCAAGGGTGGTGCTTTCGGCCAGATTGGGTGCTTTGGGGGTAGGGGCTTGTTCCTTGTGCTCCACTCCAATTCCCTCTTCGATGGTGGTCCTAGCTACATCCTTCTTGATAAGGGGTGAACGTTCCTGCCCTATATTTTCAATAACATCTATGACAAAACAAGAACAAGCATCATTAGGCTTCTTAACAGATTCAGAAACATTTAAATTAATCATATCACCACCAAACTCCATTGTTAACGCTGCCTTAGCCACATCAATCTTAGTGTAGGCTATTTTCATGAAAGGTCTTCCAAGTATGAGTGGCAATGGTGGAGAATGGGCTGAATCTTCCATCTCAAGCACATTGAAATTGGCTGGAAATATCAAATGATCAACCTGCACCAAAACATCTTCCAAAACCCCTTTTGGATATGCATTAGAACGATCGGCTAATTGGATAATAACTTCATCATTTTTAAGCTCTCCTAGATTCATAGATGCATAAACAGAATATGGCATGGCACTAATGGATGCACCTAAATCTAGCATAGCATGTTCAAACCTTGTATTGCCAATTACACAAGGGATAGTGAAACTACATGGATCTTTGCATTTAGGTGGCAGCTTTCTTTGCAACATAGCAAAGACATTTTCACTTACATGTACCACCTTTTTCTATTGAATTCATTTCTTTGTTGTGCAAAGCTTCTTCAAAAACTTAGCATACTTTGGAATTTGCTTTATTGCATCAAGGAGTGAGATATTGACTTGTACCTTCCTAAAGGTCTCTAGAACATCCTTTTCATTCTCTTCATTCCTAGCTTGTAAGAACCTGTGAGGGAAAGGCGCAGTTGGTGGAATAACGTTAGAAGGAATCCAATTTTGACCTACCTTAGTTAAAGTGGACAGCATAGGGTGCTTAGGAGGCCTAAGAGGCTGCGGCAAGGGTTGTTCTTCCCTTGCCGTGGCCCTTTCTTCTTGCTGTAGCAGCTTGTCGTCCTCCTCTTGGCTCGGTTTAGATGGTTGTGGGTCTGCTCCAACCTCCTTGCCACTTCTCAACGTGATAGCGTTAGCGGTTTCAAAACCTCCATTTGGATTGATAATGGTTGAACTAGGCAGCTTGCCTTGCTCTCTGAATTGGCCCATGAATTCCGCCATTTGCCCCATTTGCTTCTCCAATTCATCCACCTTTTTGGCTTGATTTTGCATTGCTTGGGTTTGATTTTGGACTCCCTGCGCCAAAGTGGTTAATAATTGAACAATTTGATCATTATCCATAGACGAACCTGTTTTTGGTTGGGTAGATTGTGGTTGGGATAAAGTTGGTGCGTATGGCCTTAGATAAAAACCTGGAGGTTGCTATCTAAATCCACCTTGTTATGGAGGTTGTTGAGGCTCGCTCCACTTGAAGTTTGGGTGATCTCTCTCAGCCTGGATTGTAAGTATTAGAGTATGGATCATTCCTTGGCCGATTTTGGGCTTGAAAGCCAATGGCGTTGGCACTTTCCCATCCCCCATTCTCTATCAATTGAGGGCATTGCTCAGAAATGTGTCCTTGCATAGTACACACGCCACAAAAACTTGGTCCTTGCACTTTGATTCCTTCGGCAATTTGTGACACAAGAACAGTGAGATTAGCCATTTGAGATTGCAATTCAGAAATTGAACTTACCTCATTAACTTGGTGTTGTCGTGGGGTGTCTCTTTGACTAACTCCTTCGTATTGTTGTGCATTCAAAGCTCAATTTGCAATTAAGGTCTTTGCAGCAACCGGTGTTTTGTCAACGAAAGAACCACCTGCTGAGGCATCTAGCATTTGTCTCTCAATGGGAAGAAGTCCCTCGTAAAAATATTGAAGTAGAAGCTCTTCTTTCATTTGATGTTGAGGGCATGATGCAACAAGGGTCTTGAAACTCTCATAATACGCTGGAAATGATTCTCCTTGGCTTTGTTGAATTCCGCTAATCTTCTTCCTCAAAAGAATTACTCTCGAAGTTGGGATGAATTTATCTAGGAATGTTCTTTTCATGCTTTCCCAAGAAGTAATGGTTCCAGATGCTAGTTCATAGAGCCAATCTTTAGCCTTGTCTATAAGAGAGAATGGAAAGGCTTTCATCTTCAGAATATTCCCATCCACACTGATTGGTGTCATACTTGAGCACACAACTTCAAATACCTTCAAATTCTTGTTTGGATCTTCCATGGACAGCCCATGGTATTTGGGAATATGATGTAGCAAGCTTGACTTGAATTCGAACTCATCAGTTTTGCCTAGGACAGCCTTAGGATATTGAATGCATAGAGGCACGTCATTGTCCAATCCCAAGGCTGAAAGTTCTTTGATTGTTTGATTATCCACAACCATGACTTGTTCTTCCTCCTCATCTTCTTCAAATTCAGATTCAGAACTAGGTGGACTAGGTTCTGGATACCTCATCTTCCTTCTCAACGTTCGTTCAAAATCGTCGTCAAACTCCAATATATTCTCATGAACAGATTGAGAACAATGAGTCATAAACAAGTACGTAAAACAAAGAAAACAAAACAAAATAAACTCAGAAACACAAACTAAAAGGTACGAACAGAAACAAAGAGGGATTAGCACTTTTGCTAATCCCCGGCAACGGCGCCAAAATTTGATGTGAAAATTAAATGACACTCAAATTAAAACCGTATGGTCGTAGTACATGCAAGTAGGGATTGTTTTAGGCCGGGGATTAGAAGGGATGCTAATCAACACAATTTAAACTCTAAAACACTAAACTAGACTAAAAACCAGAAAACTAGACTCTTATGACTCAAAACAAGCTAAACTGACTTAAAACAACACAACTAAGTGAACTCAAAACAGGTACTAGAGAGTGATTTGGACGAATTCTAAACTATCTTGACTCAAAATACTAAATGGGGACATATTTGAACAAAATTAACTAAACTAAGACACAAATAAGAATTGAGGGGGTTTTTGGACGAATTTAGCAAAACTAAGTAAATTGCAGCAAACAAAGTAAGTTAAAACGAAATTAAGGTGAATTCAAGGGTAAAAAACGAGTTAGAGGATCCTTCTCTACACATGAAACATATGCACATAAATCGATTTCCATTATTGTTTCTTTAAACTATGAATAACAACATCCCAAAATTAATTGCATTGCATAAATTAATTCTCAGATTTTCCTAAGTTCATTGAATTGGATGGGTAACGCATCGGCAACCAAATTATTCTTATCAAGTTCCCTATATGAACTGTATGATAGAGATACATATAGAAGATCATTAAGTTCTATGAAAATCATAAGCATTGACAAGGCATTCGTAACTATGAACTGCATGATACTCTTGCCTAGAATTCACTTAACACGATTGTGACTAGCAACCTTCACTACTTATAAACATAAGTTCATAACGATTAGGTGAAATTCCCTTATATTTTAGCACCAGCTTCATGCATGCAAACTAAGTGTGCACCCTCAATCAACATACAAGAATAAGTTATCAATCAAACAGATAAGTAAATCACATTCATGTTTTACGAAACAATAACTGGAGGTAATCAATTCATACTAAACATAAGTCCATGGCTTCAAATTCACCTCTAACTAAAAATGAATTAGTTCCACATGTTTAACATAGTTGAAAAACAATCTAAAATAACCATTGAACCAAAACTAAGGATAGAATAAACCCAGAAACGCTTCAGCCCTCTAATGGCCTTGGATGGCATGTATGGCTCCAAGCTTTTCTTCTTCTTCCTTCCAAAGCTGCAGCACTTACGTATTTTTCTCTGAAAACTCTCTAAAACTCTCTCTAAAATTCCCCCCTCCCTCGTGCGGTTGAATGTTGGAATATATATATAGGGCTAGGGCACGGCTTAAAATCAGGTTTGAAGAAGGATTTAAAACCCCCAAATCCAGGAGGGAAAAGGATACCAGATTCTTAGGATACAAGGGACAATAGGGTGCGGCTAGGAATTAGGGATTAGGTCTTCTAGAAGGGTAAAACATACGGCACAAATTAAGGCTTCCAGAAAGGTATTTAGGTGTTTTAATACACAATTAATCTCCCCTTGCAGTTGGAATTAAGGTAGAATAAGATTAGGATACGATAAGATAAGATAAGGTTAAGATAAGGTTTGGATAAGATAAGGCTGTTTGGATAATGTTTTGGATAATGTCTCATTCTTTTGAGCTGATTCCTTATCTTCCAAGACGTTAATTAATTTCTCCATCTCTTTTGATTCCTTATCAAATAACTCAAAATTGACTAAAATTACTCAAAACAGCACAAAACAAGCAAATACACTCAAACTAGACACTAGGGATGATTTTGGACGAATTTGGAACTACAAAGATTCAAAACACTTAAAAGAAACCAAATTGGACAGATTCTAACTATAAAAAAACACAAGTTATAAAAGGGGGAATTGGTTTTGATGAATTTCAAGTAAAAACAAGCAAATTGAAGACTAAAACAGATTTGGCACGAAATTGGATTAAATTGGATGGATGATAGAGGGTTCTTCTCCACACACGACACACTTGCATACAAATTGATCTCCAGTTGCTTTTTCAATGATTCATGAAGCTTAACACCCCAGATTAACCGTGAACAACACTAATTAACCCTTAAGTTTTCCTTCAGTCATTGAATTGGATGGAATACGCATCGTCAACCAAATTATTCTTCAAAGGTTCCCTACATGAACAGCATAATAGAGACACAATCAAAGATCATTAAGTTTTGTGAAAACTATAAGCATTGACAAGGCATTCGTAACTATGAACAGCTTGATACTTCTGCCAAGAATCTACTTAACATGATTGTGACTAGCAACCTCCACTACTTGTGAATATAAGTTTGTAACTATTAGGTGAAACTCCCTTATACTCTAGCATCAGATTCATGCATGCAAACTAAGTGTGCACCCTTAATCAACATACAAGAATAAGTTTTGAATCAAACAGTTAAGTAAATTGCATTCACAATTCATAAAATCACAACTAGAAGTAATCAATTCAAATTGCAAATATGTTCATGGTATTGAATTTCCCCTTAGCTAAGAGGGGTTTAGTTCCTCATGTTCGCAAAACAAAGATAAACAAACTTAAACACTGAAAAACAAAAGATGGATTACACCTAAGAATGCTCTAGCAATCCAACTTGAATGCCAAACACGTCCCTAGGTCATCGTTCTTCTTCTTTGCTGTGGCACAAGGGTTAGTGACGACTTTTGGATGTGAATTGTAAGGAAAGATGGTTTAGAAGGTGTATGGTTGTGTTTAGGATTGATGTTTGGAGCGGTAAGGGGTCGATAGGGAATTGAGATGTGTAGAATGTGGCAAAGAGTGGATTATGTATATGGTTTAGGAAAAACAAAGCCTTACTTATTTTGGTTCACAGGTTTTAATCCCAAATCCAAAAGAAAAAGGAAATTAAAGTCAGAATCCTAAGGGAAAAAGGATGGTTTTTGCGGCAAGGATGTTTTAGAGAAGGGGAAAGTGATTTAAAACACAAAATAGGGAAGAAAAGGGGTTACTTTTTTGCGGCAAGGAAGAAACAAAAAGGGAAGGCAATTAGGATGTGCGACAAAGGGAGAAACAAGGAGGAGACAAGTAGGGAACCATGCGCCACCTTTGTAGGAAGAAAGTTTTCAGTTTTTTGGAAGGAAAGGAGAAGGGAAAATGTTGCACAAGGAAGGGACAAGGAGGGGACAAAGGGGGGACAAGGCGCCACCTTTGTAGGGAATGCTTGAATTATGTCTTTCCTTGTCTTCCAAGCTTCCAAACTGACTTCTCTTGACTTCTAGCACCCTTCTAGCCTCTTTTGGTCTTCAATTTTGTCCATCCACTTCGCTCCAAGCATAAGCTAACCATCCAATGCCCAAAACTGCTCCAAAATGCACTTTCTTGCTATCTTCGCCCTCTGAGTCTACAAACACACGAAAATAACTTAAAATACTATAATAACTAAGTACTAACAACATAAATGCAAGAAAACAAGCTCACTAAGTTCCATAAATATGCTCCTATCAAATGCCCCCACACTTAGCTTTTGCTAGTCCTCGAGCAAACAAAAGAAACAAAACACAATCTAAACCTTCGAACATTTACCTCAGGGATTTCCAATGAACATGACATATTAAATATCATCACTTGCACAGATTTTGGTCATCCTTACACTTGAACTCATACTTAATCACAGTCGCCATTCACTAGTTCTCATTTAATCAATTAAAACAACATTTTGAATGTAGTAACCTGCCTTAGAAAATTCCCTCAATTCCTTACTAGATATGCACTCAATTTTGACTCAGATTTTCTAACTACACTCCCTACACTAGGTATATGTGAGAAGATTGATGTAAACATGGAAACGAGCACTCACATATGTTATAACAAGGAAAGCACTTTTCTGGAGTTATGAATGAATATGATCTCATGAACGGAATGCTACTACTTAGATGCAAGAACCAGGGATACCTTATGGTCATACCAATCCCAAACTCCACATATTGAAACACACAACACTCAAGATAGAAGTGTAAGGGTTGTAACGGGGTTAAAGGTATTGGCTAACAAAGAAAGGTAAGGAAAAACAAAGGTTCTTAAAGAAATAGTAAGCAAAGCAATGAGATCACACTTAGAATTCACTTTTGAATGCATCACTCAACTTTTGACCAAAAAGGGGAGATTTACACATTTTAGGGCTAGATTCAATGTTTTGGACCCTTTCTTCAACAATCAACACTCTTAAACTCATTTTCACTTCTTTTCAACTCATTTTCCTTTCTTTTTTTTGTTTTTCCTTTTCTGATTCTTTCAACCTGTGCCCTATTTCTTTTTGGCACACAAAACACACACTTGTAACCCTTCCCCCACACTTATTTTCTGCAAAATATTCATCAAAAGGAATTCATTTTAAGTCATGCTTCACTATTCTTTAAGAACAAGGGTGTGAATAGTCCTATACTAGGCTAGGTAAAGATAATGTGGCTAATAAAGAAAATAGGCTAAATAAGGCTCAAAAGGGGTTAAACCTACAAAACATATGAAAAAGGGGCACGGCTATTTGGCTTTGGTTCATTAAACAACTTCATCTTGTTATGTGTTATGCAATTCAATGTCATGCTTTGAATGAAACGGGTATGAGTTCTAGCATTTAGATCTATAATGACGAAAACGCCTTCTAAGTAGCAACCAAGCAAAGAAATAATGAGATCATACAACGACTTTAGAAAACAAGAAATCACAGATTAATAACTCTCCAAAAGAAACATAGGCTCAAATCTCTCAGGGATGTAGCATTAGTTTGAGTTCCTTCCTTCAAGCATGTTACAAAAACTGATTTTATCCTTTTGTGATCAAATTTGAATTCGTAAACAACAACTACAACTAAGCATAAACCAAGAGCTTATCAAACTTCCATCTATGTTCGTAACTTTCTTTAACAGTCATGTAATTAAAAACCAAATCCTCATCATTATGTTGGAAGGTACCTAAGACACAAACACACCAAAAAGACTCTAAAAATACTTCAAAAACTTTTTTTTTTCAAATTTTCGTACTTTTACTTCACAACAAACAAAAACACCTCAAAACATACTAAAAACACTTAAAAATAGTGAGAAACAACTTTCGAAGTAATGGGTGCTAAAATTCCACAAATTTGCATCAAAAACACTTTGTTACCCCCCCCCCCCCAACACTTAAATCAAACATTGTCCTCAATGTTTCATGCATAAACTCATAGAGAGCAAACAAACAAACAAACTCATAGAAAGCAAACAAACAAACAACGAACTCATCGGTCATAGCTTGAGCCACCCTAGGATATTGAATGCATAAGGGCACGACATTGTCTAATCCCAAGGCTGAAAGTTCCTTGATTGTTCGATTATCCATAGCCATGGCTTGTTCCTCCTCTTCCTCTTCGACAAACTCAGATGCAGAGCTAGATCTAGATGGGCTAGGTTCTGGATCTTTCCTCTTCCTTCTCAAAGTTCGTTCAAAATCGTCATCAAACTCCAAGATATTCGCACGAACAGGTTGAGAACTTCGAGTCACAAACTTGTACCTAAGACAAAGAAAACAAAATAAAATCAGAAACTAAAACAAAATTGACAAAAAAAGAAACACGGGGGATTAGCAAAGTTGCTAATCCCCAGCAACGGACCCAAAAATTTGATGTGCAATAAACTAGCACTCAAATTAAACCCTCTTGTTGACAATTGTATTAAAGACACAAGTAGGGATCGTTCTAGACCGGGGATTAGGAGGGATTGCTAATCTATGCAAAACTGACTTGAAAACACTAAACAAGACTTAAAAACACAAAACTAGGCTAAAGACACTTAACTAGACTCAAATAACTCAAAATTGACTAGAATGACTCAAAACATTACAAAACAAGCAAATAGACTTAAACTAGACACTAGGGATGATTTTGGACGACTTTGGAACTACAAAGACTCAAAACACTTAAAAGAAACCAAATTGGACAGATTCTAACTAAAAAAATACAAGTTATAAAAGGGGGAATTGGTTTTCACGAATTTAAAGTAAAAACAAGTAAATTGAAGACTAAAACAGATTTGGCACGAAATTGGGTTAAATTGGATGGATGATGGACTAGCTAGAAGGTTTTTCTCCACACATGACACACTTGCATACAAATCGATCTCCAGTTGCTTTTTCAATGACTCATGAATCTCAACACCCCAGATTAACCGTGAACAGCACTAATTAACCCTCAAGTTTTCCTTAAGTCATTGAATTGGATGGAATACGCATCGTCAACCATATTATTCTTCAAAGGTTCCCTACATGAAAAGCATAATAGAGATACAATCAAAGATCATTAAGTTTTGTGAAAACTATAAGCATTGACAAGGCATTCGTAACTATGAACAGCATGATACTCCTACCAGGAATCTACTTAACGCGATTGTGACTAGCAACCTCCATTACTTGTGAATATAAGTTTGTAACTATTAGGTGAAACTCCCTTATACTCTAGCATCAGATTCATGCATGCAAACTAAGTGTGCACCCTTAATCAACATAGAAGAATAAGTTTTGAATCAAACAGTTAAGTAAATTGCATTCACGATTCATAAAATCACAACTGGAAGTAATCAATTCATATTGCAAATATGTTCATGGTATTGAATTTCCCCCTAGCTAAGAGGGGTTTAGTTACTCACGTTCGCAAAACAAAGATAAACAAACTTAAACATTGAAAAACAAAAGATGGATTACACCTAAGAATGCTCCAGCAATCCAACTTGAATGCCAAACACGTCCCAATGTCCTCCTTCTTCTTCTTTGTTGCGGCACAAGGGTTGGTGATGAGTTTTGGATGTGAATTATATGGAAAGATGGTTTAGAAGGTGTATGGTTGTGTTTAGGATTGATGTTTGGTGCGGCAAGGGGTGGATAGGGAATTGAGATGGGTAGAATGCGGCAAATAGTGGATTATGTATATGGTTTAGGAAAAACAAAGCCTTACTTATTTTGGTTCACAGATTTTAATCCCAAATCCACAAGAAAAAGGAAATTAAAGTCAGAATCCTAGGGGAAAAAGAATGGTTTTTGCGGCAAGGATGTTTTAGAGAAGGGGAAAGTGATTTAAAACACAAAATAGGGAAGAAAAGGGATTCCCCTTGTGCAGCAAGAAAGAAACAAAAAGGGAAGGCAACTAAGATGTGCGGCAAAGGGAGAAACAAGGGGGAGACAAACAGGGAACCGGGCGCCACCTTTGTAGGAAGAAGGTTTTCAAGTTTCTAGAAGGAAAGGAAAAGGGAAAATGTTGCACAAGGAAGGGACAAAGAGTGGACAATGGGGGGACAAGGCGCCACCTTTGTAGGGAATGCTTAAATTGTGTCATTCCTTGTCATCCAAGCTTCCAAACGGACTTCTCTTGACTTCTAACACCCTTCTAGCCTTTTTTTGGTCTTCAATTTCGTCCATCCACTTGGCTCCAAGCATAAGCTAACCATCTAATGCCCAAAACTGGTCCAAAAGGCACCAAAATGCACTTTCTTGTTATCTTAGCCCTTTGAACCTACAAACACACGAAAATA
This sequence comes from Heteromeles arbutifolia, assembly GCA_024362995.1. Classification (NCBI taxonomy): domain Eukaryota; kingdom Viridiplantae; phylum Streptophyta; class Magnoliopsida; order Rosales; family Rosaceae; genus Heteromeles; species Heteromeles arbutifolia. The sequence continues at coordinate 10,926,683 of JANCRC010000019.1, forward strand.
GCTTAAAATACTAAAATAACTTAGTATTAACAACATAAATGCAAGAAAACAAGCTAACTAAGTTGCATAAATATGCTCCTATCACAGTGGTGGTCGGCGCCGGACTCTGGTGAATCAACAAAGAAGGAGAATAATATTCTGTCAACTTTGACGGAATATTCCTATCAGGGTCAGGTGAGACGTTTCCAGATGACGGGTGCAGTCAGGCGAGACTCGGGGGCTATGACCCTTCCGCATACGAGTGAGTGGGCTTTTGGTTTTCAGTATATATATATATATATATATATATATATATATATATATATATATATATATATGTATATATATATATATATATATGTATGTATGTGGAGTATTTTTCCTAGAAAACTTATGTAAATGATTCTATGATTTGAAATGGCATGCCAAATGTTTTATGCTTAGAATATGCATTTAATAGTTACATATATTATTGTTGGTGCCGCGGACGCTCAGGTATGTTCCGGTGTTTCAAGGCACAGTCCTTCACATGATGTCACTTCCCACACCATACGCTCACCTTGGATCCAAGTTAGGTGCACAGTCCTGTCGTATAGACCATTATCGATGGTTCCGACTAATAGGTGACCCGCGATCATTCGCACAGTCTTCACGTGATCATAGCACTTGAGCGTATTTATTTACACCCAGTTCTGTCGTACAGACCACTATAGATGCTTCTGACTCATGGGCAGGCATATCTGATGGGCTATAGTTCAACCATACAGGCCACGTTTGGTGGATCTGGCTGATATGTTACTTTTCATTGATTTGATCCACTTGGTTTACTTACTTCATTATACTGAGATATTTGGCATGGTATACATATGGATATTGCTATTCTGAGCATGGTTTTGATATAGATATGTTTTCTATTTTCTGGGAAATTATACATGTTTTACGGCGAGGGATTATTACCTTTCATAAGTGAAATGGTTTTGAAAAACTTTGTTTTTGCCCACTCACACTTTCTATTTTGCGGCCCTCCAGGTTCTATGTGGGAAAGCTTTTGGTGGCTTGCGAGGAGTCTACGACAGTTTTTACAAATTGTAAATACTGTAGGACTACCTATGGTATTGTTTAATTTATGCTCTGATAATGTGTAACTTTATTCACTCATTTTTACTCTCACTTATGCACTTATCTAGCTGAAGTTAGATAGCTAGGTTTTTAGTTTTTACTCTCACTTAGGCTGGGTACTAAGAAGAAATGGCGTTCTATGGCCACCATAACTCCTTGTGCTACTTACCAGGAGTTTTATGAGATTCTACTATGAATTGAAGACCCAGAGAACATGCCCAGTGAAAGTGAGGAAGAAGAAGAAAAAGATGGTAACCAGAAGAAAAATGAAAAAGATAAGGGTCAATTGCTTCAGGGACCTCGTAAGACTCAAAGTTTCAAGAGGAATGGTGCCAGTTCCAGTTCTTCTAGTGGGGGTTTGAGTTCCACTGGGCAGAGGAGAGGTGGTAGATTTTCAGGAGGTCCTCGATTTCAAAGACAGAGGGATTATGGTGGTTAAAGTGTTCCTTTATGCCGTAGGTGCAATAATCGGCATTTTGGGGAGTGTAGGCGAGGTAGTAATGGATGCTATACTTGTGGTCAGATGGGGCATTGGGCTATTCATTGTCCACAGAACCAGCAGAGGCCCCGGCCACCTTCCTTACAGCCGCCAGTTCCGATTCAGCAGGCTCCAGGACCTAGTAGTTATACCCAAACGTGTCGTGGTGGCGCTTATCATTATCGGGGTGACTAAGCTCCTTATTCTGTAGGACGGTATCAGTATCCACAAGACCCATATCAGCAGAGTGGTTATGCTCAGTATTCAGGAGGTTATATGCCGTATCAACCGTATTCAGCTGGTGGATCACAGTGGTATCCCAGATGACAGTCCCAACACGTGGATGTTACTTCTAGCAGTGCAGGACCGTCGAGGCAGCCTAGTTAACCAAGTCAGGGACATGGTGTGCGGGGACGTGGTAATCAGGCTAGCAGAGGTCGTGGAGGAGGACAGCAGACTCAAGAACGTATCCATCACATTATGTTGCAGGATGCCCAGAATAATCCTGATTTGATCATGGGTACGTTAAATATTCTTGGTCATTATGCTAAAGTATTAATTAATTGTGGTGCTACAAACTCTATAATTTCTCATACGCTCGCTCAGATGGCGTAACCTCATCCTACACCCCTTGGGTATGAGTTAGAATTTTTAATGCCTAGAGGGGAGACATGTTATGTTAGCTGTGCGTATCCAGGATGTCCCGTGTTAGTGGAGGATGTTGTTATACCAGCTAACCTCATTCTATTAGACATTGTTGACTTAGATGTCATTTTGGGCACATATTGGTTACATTACAATCGTGCCAATATAGATTGCTATGAGAAGACAATCACCTTTCATTGCCCTATATTGTCTAGAGTTACTTTTGTGGGCGAGCGTAGCGGAGTGAGGCACGGTGTTATTTCTACCATGAGGGCTAAAAAGTTGTTAAAGAAAGGTTGTCAGGGATATTTGTCTCATGTGACATTGAATGACAATACTACTAGTAGTGTGGAGTACGTACAAGTGGTCAGGCATTTCCCTGATGTATTTCCTGATGATTTACTTGGACTATCGCCAGATCGAGACGTGGAGTTCACCATTGCTTTACTTCCAGGTACTGACCTTATTTCTTTAACTCCTTATCGAATGGCTCCTGCTGAATTAAGAGAATTGAAGATCCAGTTACAAGAATTAGTTGATAAGGGTTTTATTCAGCCTAGTATTTCGCCTTGGGGAGCTCCAGTTTTATTTGTTCGAAAGAAAGACGGGACTTTGAGGCTATGTATTGATTATCGACAGTTAAATCGGGTAACAATTAAAAACCGTTATCCGTTGCTGTGTATAGATGATCTATTTGAGCAACTTAGAAGCGCAAATGTGTTTTCTAAGATTGATTTGAGGTCTGGTTATTATCAATTGAAGATTAAAAGTGAAGATGTCCCTAAAACGGCTTTTCGGGCTTGATATGGTCATTATGAGTTTTTCGTGATGCCATTCGGGTTAACTAATGCACCTGCAGCTTTTATGGATTTGATGAGTCGAGTATTTAAGCCATATATAGACAGGTTTGTGATTGTTTTTATCAACGATATTCTGGTGTACTCTATGTCTAAAACAGAGCATGTTCGACATCTCACTTTGGTGCTGAAGCAGTTGAGGGAACATCAATTATATGCTAAGTTTAGCAAATGCCAATTTTGGTTAGATCAAGTGGCATTTTTGGGACATGTTATATCAGCCCAAGATATTCTGGTGGACCCTCAGAAGGTTGCAGCTGTTGAGAATTAGGAGCAGCCACGAACCGTCACTGAAGTACGAAGTTTTCTTGGCCTAGCGGGTTATTATAGACGGTTTGTTAAAGATTTTTCAGTTATTGCATTACCACTAACGAGGTTGACTAGGAAAGATGTTAACTTTGAGTGGGATGATAATTGTGAGCAGAGTTTCCAGTAGCTAAAGTATTATCTCACTCATGTACCTGTTTTGGCACTTCTTGATGATAGTTGTAATTTTGAGATTTACAGTGATGCTTCCTTGAATGATTTAGGATGTGTGTTGATGCAGCATGGTAGGGTGATTGCTTATGCTTCGCGACAATTGAAAACTCATGAGACGAATTATCCTAGTCATGACCTCGAATTTGTAGCCATTATTGTTGCATTAAAGATTTGAAGACATTATCTTTATGGAGAAAAGTGTAAGATTTTTACATATCACAAAAGTCTTCAATGTCTTTTCACCTAGAGGGATCTTAATCTTCGACAACGAAGGTGGATAGAATTGCTCAGTGATTATGATTGCACGATTGAATATCACCTTGGTCGTGCAAATGTAGTAGCAGATGCACGTAGTAGGAAGATCAGGATGAAGCTTTGCTTGTCGTGTCCCTCTTCTTGCAGATTTCAGATCCACTGGAGTGAAGTTAGGAGTGGAAGATCGGGAGGAAGCTTTGCTTACTAGTTTCCAGGTCAGACCAATTTTAATTGATCGTGTGCTCGAGGCTCAGATGAATGATGTAGAAACCCAGGAGTTAATTCAGGCTATATCACAAGGGAAAAAGAAAGATCTTAGAGTTCGGGAGTCTGATGGTACGCTTATGCAAGAGAGACGAATGTACGTGCCGAATTGTGCTGAATTAAAGAAAGAAATTCTTGATGAAGCGCATATATCGGCATATGCAATGCATCCTGGGTGTACTCAGATGTTTCATACGATTCGACCATTTTATTATTGGTCAGGTATGAAAAGAGAAATTACTGAATATGCAAGTCCTGTGATTTGTCAGCAAGTCAAAGTGGAGAGGAAAAAGCCTTTTGGATTGATGCAGCCACTTCTCGTTCCTCGGTGGAAATGGGAAAATATTACCATGGATTTTGTGTATAAGCTTCCTTGTACACGAAATGGTTACAAAGGCATTTAGGTGGTAGTGGATCGGCTTACTAAGTCAGCACACTTTATACCAGTTCGGGAGAAATATTCTTTAAGCCGATTAGCTGAATTATTTATATCAAAGATTGTTAAATACCATGGGGTTCCAGTTAGTATCATTTCAGATCAGGATCGTAGGTTTACTTCTAAGTTCTGGGTGGCATTTCAGAAGGCTCTTGGTTCGAAACTACTCTATAGTACGGCATATCATCCCCATATAGATGGGCAATCTGAGAGGACTATTCAGACGTTAGAGGATATGTTAAGATCTTTTGTATTATAGTTTGGTGATGCTTGGCATATGCGTTTGGACTTGATGGAGTTTGCCTACAATAACAACAACCATTCGAGTATTGGTGTGTCACCTTTCGAGGCATTATATGGTACATCTTGTCGTACTCCTTTATGTTGGTCAGAGGTTGGCGAAAGTGTATTGGTGGGCCCTGAGATTGTAGATGAGACTACTCAGAATATTCAAGTAATTAAATATAACCTGAAGGCGGCCTAGCATCAACAAAAGAGTTTAGCAGACAAGCATGCCATTGACGGAGTGTATAACGTTGGTGATTGGGTATTTTTAAAGTTATCACCATGGAAAGAAGTAGTAAGATTCGGGAAAAAGGGTAAGCTGAGCCCTAGATACATCGGACCATATTAGATCACCGAGCGAGTCGATGAAGTTGCTTATAGGCTTGAGTTACCTCCAGAGTTATCTAAAGTGCACGACGTTTTTCATGTTTCTATGCTTCGTCATTATGTCTCAAATCCATCACATACATCCTCAACCATTGGAAATTAGTCCAGATTTGACTTACGATAATGAGCCAGTGACGATTTTGGATTGGAAGGATAAGGTTCTGAAGAACAAAACTGTGCTCTTAGTGAAAGTTTTGTGGAAAAATCACTCAGTGGAGGAAGCCACGTGGGAAATGGAGGACCATATGCGAGATATGTATCCACGCTTGTTTTATGGTTGTTAATGGTTTGTAAATTATTGGATGAAGTTCCAGGGATGAAATTTTCTTAAGGGGGTAGATTGTGACAGCCCGTCCCGAATTAAGTTACATTTTATCCTCGATAGCATGGAAATGATGATTTTACCCTTGAGCGTTAGGTGGTAAATGGGTAAATGGCTTAAGGAAGTGGACCAATTACATTACTTCCTTTTCTTTTGGGTCCAATTAGAATTTTGGGTTGAAATTGGACCAATTGTTTCATTTCCTACTTTGTTGGACCCAATTGGAATATGGAATAGTTTTGTATGGTTTTGGCATGCAGCCCAATCAGGGTTTGGGTTATTTTTAGATGGCCAATCCGTGACCGCACACATGCAACCTGCATCATTCTTCTTCTCTTTCGAACTCTCTTCACATTCGTACAACCAAATCCCCTAACCTTCAAACTTTGTTGCACACTCACAGATCGAGTGTAAGGATAGCACTATCATGTTTCCCTCAATCTCACGAGTCGAGCCGTACCATTGGTTGGACAGAAAAACCTCGGGATCGCGAGAACTAGTGAACTCTGATGAGGTGACTTGTTACTCCGTCGTGATCGTGAAGGTCTTAGTGGGATTTAAAACTTAAAAAGGAATAGCCGGTTTTCAAGGATTTCTTTGGCCATTTTTTCGTTGGTTTCAGGACCTTTGAAAGAAACAGGCAATAACATCGGTGGCCGGCGTCGGACTCTGACGAACCAATGAAGAATGAGAAGAATATTCTGTCAACTTTGACGGAATATTCCTAACAGCGTCAGGGGAGATGTTTCCAGAGGACGAGCGCAGTCAGGCGAGACTCGGGGGTATGACCCTTCCACATACCAGTGAGTGGGCTTTTGGTTTATTGTATATATATCTATATGTATATATATGTGGAGTATCCAAGAAAACCTATTTAAATGATTCTATGATTTGAAATGCCATGCCAAATGTTTTATGCTTAGAATATGCATTTAATAGTTACATATATTATTGTTGGTGTTGCGGATGCTCAGGTAAGTTCCAGGCAAGTATATACATTGTTGATGGTGAGTTGCATGATTATGAACATATTTGGATGTATTTAGAGCTCATTAACCTGCACCCCGGTATTTGTACTCCCGCCCATAGCTAGGGGCACAGTCCTTCACGTGATGTCACCTCCCATACCATACGCTTACTTTCGATCCAAGTTAGGTGTACAGTCTTGTTGTAAAGACCACCATACGTTGTTCTGACTCGTAGGTGACCCGCGATCATTCGCACAGTCTTCACGTGATCGTAGCACTTGAGCGTATTTATTTACACCAAGTCCTATCGTACAGACCACTTTAGGTGGTTTCGACTCGTGTGCAGGCATATCTGATGAGCTATAGTTCAGCCACACCGGCCACGTTTGGTGGATCCGGCTAATATGTTACTTTTCATTGATTTGATTCACCTGGTTTACTTACTTCATTATACTGAGATATTTGGCATGGTATACTTATGGATATTGCTATTCTGAGCATGGTTTTGACATAGATATGTTTTCTATTTTCTGGGAAATTATACAAGTTTTACGGCGAGGGGTTATTACCTTTGATAAGTGAAATGGTTTTGAAAAACTTTGTTTTTGCCCACTCACACTTTCTGTTTTGCACCCCTCCAAGTTCTAGGTAGGAAAGCTTTTGGTGGCTTGCGAGGAGTCTATGGCAGTTCTGACAGATTGTAACTATTGTAGGACTACCTTTGGTATTGTTTAATTAGTATTTGTCCTACTGGACTGCACCTAGGTTACCTACGCTCTGATAATGTGTAACTTTATTCCCTCATTTTTACCCTCACTTATGCGCTTATCTAGCTGAAGTTAGATAGTTAGGTTTTTATTTACTCACATTTTTATTCCCTTGTTACTTCCGCATTGCACACATGGCTACGTCACCCTCACGTGACGGCCAACACATCTTGATTTAGGTTGGGGTGTGTCAGTTACCAAATTCAGATTACAAAAATCAATGCAAACGCATAAAGCACCACTTTTCTTAAAACTGGGAGGAGATTTGCCAAACATTAAACATATCGAGTTGTCCGAATAAAGTTAGCTCTTAAAAGTCGAACAAGTTCGTCTTTTATAAGGAGCTGAACTTCAAGCGAGAATCATTGTAGGGGTTGGCGGAAGGGTTTATAGCTAGCTTTGATACGTAGTTTGTGTTGGACCAGCGTTCGATCAAGGCCAGGCATCTCATGGTAGCTCTAAGCAAAACAATCTTTAAATTCCTCAAGTAATTTACAAAGTTCGTCCTTCATGGATTGAGGTAATAAGGCGCTAATAATAAAGGCCAAGGTTCATCGGTTGTTTCAACATTTATTTCTTCAAACGGGTCTTTATTTCAGGACGATTATCTTCAAGCTCCGCTGGTGCAGCTTGGACTTTATCTAGTGACAAGACTGGGCTGTTATCTCTTTTGGAGAGGAACTCTACTAATTTCACACCATAATTCGACTGCTTGGAAATGGTATACTAATGGGCCAGCAGTCATTCCATAATAGATGAAACTGCGGCCATTCGTCTGTTCTGTTGTGTTGTATCAGTCATCGGGATCGTCAACTAGATTGGCCAACCCAAGCCTCACAGAGTCCTAGTGAATAGTCTAGTCGGTCGCCCTTCTTCGTTAAAACCTTGTTGAGTGATATAGCTGACCTGGTCGTCATAATAGCGAGCTTTAATCATGTTAGCCTCGAGTAACAGATTATCGGCTGGATGAACTACAACTGATTTACCGTCCCAGAAGATAAGGACTTGGTATAGCGAAAAAAGAATACAACTAGTCTGGTAGATCCAGTCACGATCTTCGAATCGATTATAAAGAACGCAGTCATGTGATTTTGACCTGCGATATTTACTTCCAAATGAAGTACTTCTTTAGTTTAAGACTTATCGCCTACAAAGCTGGTCATGGTCACACCTGATAGAATGAGCTGGTCTTTGGAGTGTCGAAACACCTTCATAATGGAAACAGTCATGATGTTGACTATTGCTCAACAATCGACGAAAACTTTGGATGTCAGATACCCTTCGATATGGGCCGTTACATATAACGGCTTCAAGTGATGGAGGTTGACGTCCAAAGAACGAGGAAATAGTTCGGCTAAGGCCACTCTAAGCTTGTTCTCCTTACTAATTGGCTTGGCTTCTCTACTCCTTGCTGATTGTCTCTTCGGCAATCACATCACCATCCAAAAAACTTTGTTGAGAGGTGGTTGGTTAGAACTTTGCGGAAAATACATTAACCATGCTGATTTCCATGTTGTCGAGTCGAGCCACGCCCCTCATCTTCTGGATCATTTGGCAGAATATCCTGATCTTAGGTTGAGCTAAGAACATCATCTTCAGCCACAGGTAAAACATTTTGACCTGGCGTATCTGGCATGGCCGTTTTATCTTTAATTTTGACAACTGGGTCCATTAGTGTTGGGACATGGTTCTGTGCTTGCAAAGTGATGCAGGGCGCATCGGCTAAAAACTTATAAACGAAATGGAAAACTAATAGATAGGGTCCACTATCTCCTAGGGCGATGAGAGACCTGAAAACCACAAAAAACCCATCTCGAGTACCATCCTACAACGTAGACAACTAGAAGAACAAAGTTGACCAATCTCACAAGGAGAAAGGAGTAAACTGAGAAACTTCTTTGAATATATCATTCATCATCAAAAAACGTTCAACATCCTCATCTTATAGAAAGAAATGGTTTTTATAACCATTTTGTAACTTACATTCAGAAATTAAAAAGGCAATAAACATAAAAACACCTAAAACTGAAAATTACATAAACAAAGGCTATTATCAGCCATAAAAACGCCCTAGCTATTATGATTAGCTAAAAAAAAACCTTGTAATTGACCTGATCAACCAATTGTATTAAAACCCTCTTTATTTCAGCACATGAATTCATCTTTCGATAAGTTATGTGCTCCATTCCAAATGCATCTGCTCTTTTCTTGTCTTGCAACACAAAGCTATGCGAGTTCGCTCCTAATATGCGATGCGAGCGTCTCTTGTGTCTAGGTAGGCTTCTAACCTTGTTACGCGTTCTATTTCTTTGGTCGCTAGGCCAAATAATGACACGGCTGGGACAACCTCAAAATTATGTCGCAGATACTGAAAGTCTTCGAAAGAAAATGGGAGGTCGGTGGGATCGATAGTAGTGTATGGTTCCACCTCGAAGCTGAGAACACTAGCTTCGTGGATATGTTGGAACCTAGCCTTCATCCCCAAATCAGACCATTTTTGGATGATTTGCTCGGCGTCGAGGCTGGTTAAAACTAAATCAAGTGACTCTTAACATGCCCTTAGAAGACTATACAGGTCGTTAGCTTCTTGTTAAACTCCCGCATGTATTCCAGAGCCTAGCCAAAAAAATGGTGGGTGGTGATTTCACTTGACTTTAACCAATGGTTTCTGCGGTGGTAATGGGGGAAGTTTGCTTTCGACTTCTTTTTTGAAATGCTCGATGCGAGCTTTTATTTCACCAGGCTGCAGAAGAAGTTTGATTCTTTTCTCAAATTCTTCAATCTCAGTTTCAAAGTCATTATCAGTTACCTTATTCCCTTGAAGTAGCTCAGTCATGATTATCGGAGTTTGTTGATCATCCTCCTGTTTTACCGTTTTCGGCTGCCACTTTGTGACATAAACTTTTTGAGCCGTTCGCTGACGGGCCATTGAGTCCATCATTTGTCGTCGACATTCTAGGACTTAGATAGGACAATGTATGCGCTGGTAGGGGAATTGTAGCTATACCAACGGTGGTCGCATGGCTCAAGTAACTTGATGGTTTGCTGGGTCGTGGATGAACTTAAGCTGTTAGAGTTATGTACATAGTAATCCTCGTCATAAAATGACTCGTTGAAATCAAGTTATTGTCTAGTTGAAGGTGGTTTCTAATTCTGTTATTGGGGGCCGAGTCTATCAAAAACTCTTTGCTGGCATTGGCCTGAACCGAGAGCGGCCTAAAATTTTTTCGATGCTGCAGGTACAGGTTATGATGATTCGGCCAAAGGTTTTCGTAGTTTTGGCTCGGTTATGACGACTTATGATTGGCATAAACTACACAAGACCATTGGGCTTTCAGTTTTATTTGAACTAGAGTCAAACATTGGCTCAGTATACACTAGGTTTGAGAATAAACTAGGCTGTTCATTTTGAGATGAGAGATCGTTCTTTAGTCACAGCCGAGAGTTCTGCTTTGGGACGTGCTATGTTGGTATGAACTAAGCTTTTCCTTTTTCCTTATCCCTCGGCGGATGGGCATCGACCATGTTTACGATTAGCAAAGCGAAATGATTAGCATCAACCAGCAATTGAATCTTCTCGGGGAACTTCAATTTGCCATTGTCAATCTAGCTTTAATTGGCATCATGGAATACAATGCAGTTATTTGTCGTATGCTTGCTCGAGTTATGATACTTGCAGTATGTTTTCTCTTTTAAGTCATCGACCTTAGGAATTTCATGCCCCAACCGAAGCTTGATGATTTTTGCAAGTAATAACTTGTCGAAGATAGAATCAGCCTTGGTTATGTCAAAAGGGTATACCTTTGATATTTTGATAGCTGTTTCCACAAAGGCCGAGCGCGTTTTGACGTCTTTGGAACTAACGTGAGCCAATGCCATTTGATTCTTATAGATCATTCCATGGGTTGGGGTTTTCGAGATTTTCTCTTCTTTGAGCAGATAATCATATTATTATACGTGCTGAGCCAACTCATACATATCTCGAAAGTTTACCCCTAAGAATTTCTTCTTGTATTCCATATCTAGGCTGTTCTGGGCGAGCCTAACAAATTCAACCTCGGGAAGGGGTACTCGGCACCAATTCTTGGCCAATTTGAACCTGGTAAGAAATTCCATTGGAGGCTCATCGGCTGACTGAGCTATTCTAGGCAGAGAAGACACTGACACTTCCATTCTAGGTCGATAGATTTGCTCATGAAACTTCTCGACCATCTCTTCCCAGTTTTGTATAGAATTTGGTGGAAGGTTGATGTACCATGCAAACGTCGTGCTTGTGAGCGAAAAATTAAACAGCCGTAATTTATGGAAATCACTATTGGCATCTCCACATTAGGCGGTAAATCTAGCCACATGTTCTAATAAGGACAATGACGACTCTCCAGCGAATAGACTAAAATCTGGGATCTTAAATCCTCAAGGATACTCAAACCTTTCAACAATGGCTAGATATGGATGGATGAACTTTGGGAATTTCGGCCCTTTTTTCAATGCCGAATCGATCATTCTTTGGACTTTAACCATATCAACATATATGGTTTCCGCTTGTCGGCCAAATTCAGCCGAACTGGTGCTTGGCTCATCGTATGTTTTTTCAAGATCAATTGTTATGGGCCGAGTGAATCTTACCTCGGCCTGCACTGGTGGCAACTTCTCCCCTTCCAATAGGGTATTCTTTAAAAAGGGAATATGATTGGGCTGATCGATAGCCCCCTTTTTGTGGGGTCTGCTAACTAGGATTTCAAGTAAATTATTAATCACCTAGGTGTCCTTGCGCACTGTGTCATATAGACTTTTCACTTCTCAGCTACAAATATGCTCAAACAACTGAGATTGTTCTTCCAACCGTCGTCGAAGGAAAGATTTAGACGGTGTACCAGAAATCTCATCATCTTCGTCGTTGCAATCCTCTACCAAGCCTTCAATAAAACCATCTTTCGCCATCCTGGTAGTTTGGGTGATTACCATGGCGTCACGGCTCTAGCCGCCATAATTTTTAATTCTCGGCGAGCCATGTTTACGGCTTCAGGTGTCACAGTAACAGGGGAAGCATGTGTCTGCAACATACCATCTTGTACTGGACTTTGAACTATAGGTGGTATACTGGTAGTTGATTTACCCATAGTTGCTTTCTTTTTAATTGACCATGTCTCAATGGTCATGAACTTCGTAGCTTTAGCAGTGGGTTCCATTGAGCGTACCAAAATGTTGACCCTAAAAACTACTTAGCCTACGTGGCCCACATGCCGAGTAACTAATGAGCTAATTACGTATTTCGGTTGAATGCGGGGCATGCCAACTTGTCGGTCGAGTTCAGTCGGGGAGTAAAATGTATGTTCATATGCCGTTAGGCGCGTTGCTGACTTCTTGATCTCGCGACTAGGGCCGAGGAAGGAACACGTCTCGGCCTTCAGGTTCTAGAGCTTTAAGACACGGCTGCTAGTTCTGCGAACTTCAATATCAAATTTGGCATTCAGTGTGCCAAATGTAGTAACCTGATAACACCTCACTTCGCCGAGAAAGCTGATGAGATGACCTCTTCCAACAAGGACTCAGAAATCCTTGTCGACCGAAGACTTGGACAAATAACTAGTCGGTCTCGAAGCAGTGTTGTTTATCCAAACTAAAGGTGCTCCTCGGTCGGCTGGTTCTATGGCTCCAGTGTTGTTTTTCCAAACTGAAGATGTTGCCAGTTGCCTCCACAGTGTTGTTTATCAAAACTAAAGATGTGTTGGCAGGAAAAAAGAAAATAAAAATCTCAAGATGCTTGAGTGGTTTGCTCAGGGCAGTTGTGTGTTGAGTTGGAGGGGCCTTGAATGATGCATTCCCCCCTTTATTTAGAGCAATGATTTCCTCAGTGGCCGAAATGGAACTTCACTCGAATTAGGATTCTTTAACCCAATCCGAATAGATCTCAACAATCCTGATCCTTGTAGGATTCTGAACCCAGCTCCCTAATCTTTCAAATTCAACCCTTGGTTCTCGACAACTTTTTTTATTCGAAGCATCCTTAGTTTTTGAGAATCCTTATTGTACTGGGATTTGATCACCTAACCCTTATCCAGATAAAACCATATTCTGATAGGATTCGGCCGAACTTCACTGGGCTCGGCCCATGACAAAATATTCCCAGTATTGCTTACTGGATCGAGAATAACTCTTGGCCCGGCCCAAAGCGTTATTTTGGGCCCAAACAGTGGGCCTGCTAAGAAATCTTGAAATAAAAAGTATACATGTTCGTCTGTAGCGTGAGCAATAGAAGTTTCATACTTAACCGATGGATGTTTAATATTATTTAGACGTGTAAGTATGCATTGAGACCAAATCAGTGTAGGCTTGTGCACTTTCTTGTAAAGAGAATTTAATTGACTATTCAGACTACACATCTGAACTCATATAAAGTGATAGCATGGCATAGACAAGTCTGACTGCAGTTTACATGAACATGTTTATGTGTATATATATAACGGGGCGAACTACTAATTTAGTCCCTGAATTATCACCTGAGTAAAAATTAAGTTCCTAAACTATTTTTTCAGAAAAAATCAATCCTTGAATTATAAAAATCTACCAATTACATCCCTAATATTAGATTCGAAACTACTATGTTCAATTTTCCGTCAATTTAAGTCATGTTACTTGCATGTGATGCACATTGAAGAGTAGATTGGTAATTTTCCATAAAGAAATAGTGTATGGAGTTAACTTTCGAAGTAAATTAGACATTAAATTTGCAACCTATATGAAATGTTAAGGGCTAATAGGTGAGAAAATAATGGTATTACACTCTAAAGTATGTCAAGTGACTTAAATTGACTAAAACTTGGATAAAATAACTTTGAATATAATAGTAAGGATAAAATTAACAATTTTTAATGAATTGAGGGACTTATTTTGCCAAAAAAGTAATTTATTTCACTAAGGTAATAATCCAGGGACTAAATCGGCACTTCACTCTATATAACGCTCAGTTCTATGCCTTAGACATATGCTTAATTGACTCTGTGAAGTCACGAGCTGATGCCACATAATGGACAAATAGTAATTTCATTTTTGTTGACGATTTGCTAATATCGCCAATAATATAATATCTAGAACCATCACCATATAATGCAATGAAATCATAAAAATATAAGAGTTCAAGACTTCCTTATCTTTTGGAGTTTCAAGCAAAAGAACAGGTTTTTCATATTCAATAGCATTAACTAAGAAAGCAACTTAAACAATTGATTTTTCATATTCATAGAATTGATTTAAATGAAACTAAATGAAATGAAAATCCAATTCTCATTAAAGAAACAAAACCATTTTATTCTCATCATAATTTGGGCCAAATAAGCAATGACCACAACTATTGGGTCACAACTCAAACAACATAAACTTTTGGGGTCACTTTGTAAAAGTACAAGAGTCCACAACTTCATGTAATTACAATTAGAACCCAAAAATTTCAACAATTACAAAAAAATTTCATTAAAGGAGCAAAACAATTTGTCCTTTAATGATTTTGGGCCTTTACGAAAAACGTAAACTTTTGGGTCAAAGTGCGAATACACAAAAGTATCAAAACTTTAGATAATTGCAAAAAAACCCCAAAAGTACCCTACTTTATATGGTGGCCGGTTATGGAGTGATGTAAAGAGTGTGTGGATGGTTGAAGTGTAAGTTTTAAATTTGATAAAGTGATTGGTATGGTGGTGATGTGTGAATAGTGTGATTGAATAGTGAAAAGTATAAATCAATTTACATCACCAACTACAAACAAATTTCAAACAAATCTTTGAGAAAATTTTGAATAAAAAACTCCCAAACTTTGTTCATGTTACGAACATGAAGAACACAACAAGAACATTGAAGAACATTCATGAAAAACCCATAAGAGCTCCATGAACATTTTCACTCAATAAAACTCAAATTTTCACTACTCAAAAGAGGGTTAACATCCTAGGGTACTTAGGGGTTCCAAAAGTCACTTTAAAACACTTTTAACAAGACAAACATGAACCCAAAAATCCACCCTTTGGATTTGGCCGAATTTCCCCACATACATGGCACCAAATTTTAGTTCCAATATTCATGCTTAAATGAACTACATCTACAACATTTGAGATGCTAAATTTTCAAGCACAATTTATATTCAAAAAGCAAGAACAAAGCTTGTAACATTTACAACATTTAAATCACAAACCATGAAAAACATAAAACACAAAAGGATTCACCATAAACTAGACCTAGGCTCTGATACCACTTGAAGGAAAATTTTTGTCCTAGCTAAGAACATGTGAGAACATTTGAACACATAAGCAAACTTATAACACTTTAAAGTAGGCATGCATTCAAAAACAATTCTAAAACCCATGACTTCCAAAGCCTAGTGAATGGTGAACCACAAGACTCTTCAACAACATTAAAGAGAAGGAAGGATTTTGAGATTCATTACCCTTGAAGCTCATCCTTGTTTACACAAGGGATTCACCCAAGTGGAGGGCCTTCAAGTCACCTCCTAGCTCCTTAGATCTTCCTTGTGATTTTCTTCCTTTTGATACTCCATTGCTCCTTGAGGATGTGAGGAAAGGATCTCCAAGAACACCAAAGGTTTGGTGTCTCTAAGTCTCCACACCAAGGGTGAGGTGTGAAGATGGAATGGAAGACTAAAGGGAGGCTTTAGATGCTAGTTAAAACTCCCCTATAGGGCCGGCCTTTTGAGAGAGAAGGAGGAGAGAAAGTGCCTCCAAAGTTTTCTTCAAAGAACCCTAATGACCTTTTGTCTATAAAGTCACTTTTATACCACCTCACAAGTGAGTGGCATAAGTGAAATTAAGCACAAAGACCACCAAGGCCAGCTCCCTATAGTCATTGGGTTATTTGCCCCATTTCATGGACCAAGCCTAACGGAGCTTAAGGACCAAAGCCCATTGAACCTCGAAAGCCCGAAACTAATTTAAAACCCAATACGAACCTTTCATATGATTAATTAACTATTTAATCAATCTTGACTATTCTCAATTAAACCATTTAATTGAACTTATCCATCTCATTTATATCTTCACATTCATCCTTACTCGGTGTACGATCCATTAGGTTCCATTTAGCGAGGCAGTGGGCGATTGTTACTCTTAACGATCGATTGTGAATTGAAACAACATTCAATTCTCCCTTTGATCTTCAGGGCTTCCACAAACCATGAGTGACACCTAGCAGTATGTCATGGCTACCCAAGCTAAGTGGAAGTGGTTGGAGAACCTATCTAGTTACAACTACAATGTAATACGGTCTTTCTCTAACACAATACTCTTGATCACATTGTTTGAGTGATAGTTTGTTTCATGTCTACTATCCAATGTGATACTTTCTTTATATGATTCAATTAAATAATGATTCGGAACATTCTTCCTAAGTCATATTCGTACGCTTTGGCCAAAGGCCCTCGAATCATATCTCAGAATATTCTCCTTCCACCATGGAAGGTTAGAGATCCCTTGTAGTGCATTCACATGCCTACATGACTAGATAGCTTGACCCCAACAATGCCGTGGACAGTCTCAATAGAATGCCTCTGACATAGTCAAAGATCAAGGACCTACCCATCAGACAACCATGATGCCTTAGGTCAAATGACTACTTTGCATATTGCAACTTATGAGCTCTTACATGACATGTATGTTCGAACTCTCTTGTGATCGTTGTTCAGTGTACTCGATTACCCTTTCGAGCACCTATGTGTTTGTCTTAGTGTCCAACACTGAATGACTTGAGACTAGTCATACTCACGCTTGAGTTAATATAACACATACTAACCTTAGCGGATTATCAATGCCCAATTGGCAATCCTATGGCTAGGAATGTTTTGGGAATGAACATAAGAGAAAGGTCTCGTTAATCTAACTTACTTAAATTACTTTTCTTTTAGATTAAATACATTCCTTGGATTCTCTTATTGCTTAAACACATAATACAATAAATAGTGATTAACAATAAGCTTTGCTCTTCATTAAACATACAATAGTTTAACACAATAAGTATTCCAAAATCTATTACATCAATTGAGTGGCTTTGTGGGCATAATTCCAAAAGAGAAAACATCAGCTGTATGCAAAGTTCAGTAAATGTCAGTTTGGGCTTAAACCAATTCAGTTTCCTCGGGCATGTGGTTTCTAATGTGATATAAAATAGCACCCAAACTTAAACCCTATAGATGTAGTATGTGTAAGTAGGGATCGTTCTAGGCCGGGGATTAAACGGGATGCTAATCTACACAAATTAGACTCTAAAATATTAAACTAGACTCAAAAACAGAAAACTAGTCTTTAAACAACTCAAAACAAGCTAAACTGACTCAAACCACACAAACTAAGTTCTTATGACTCAAAGCTAACACTAAGGGGTGATTTAGATGAAAATCAAACTAAAAAGACTTGAAATACTAAATGGGATTGTGTTTTGATGAATTTTAAAACTTAAGCAAACGACTTGCAAAAACAACTTAAGAGGGTACGAATTGGGTGATTGAATGGGTGAATGGCTAGCTAGAGGGTCCTTCTCCACACATGACACATATGCAACACAAATCGATTTCCAGTTATTATTCCTATAAACCATGAATGACAATGCCCCAAGTTAACCGTGGACAGCACTAATTAACCATCAGATTTTCCTAAATTCATTGAATTGGACTCAGCAACCCAACCAAATTATTCTGATCGAGTTCCCTATATGAACAACATGACAAAGATACATATCAAAGATCACTAAGTTCTATGAAAATCATAAGCATTGACATGACATTCATGACTATGAATAGCATGACACTCCTGCCAGGAATTTACTTAACGGGATCGTGGCTAGTAACCTCCACTACTTGTAAATATAAGTTCATAACTATTAGGTGAAATTCCCTTATATTTTAGCATCAAATTCATGCATGCAAACTAAGTAGGCCTCCCTAATCAACATACAAGAATAAGTTTTCAATCAAGCAGTTAAGCAAATTGCATTCACGATTTATGAAACAATAACTAGATGTAATCAACTCATGTCACATATATGTTCATGGCTTTGAATTCTTCCCTAGCTAAAACGAGTTTAGTTCCTCATGTTCGCAATTAAACAAAGACAATTAAATTTAAACATTGAAAATAAAGATAGAATACACCTGGAAATGCTCTAACAATCCCACGTCTTGAATGGCATGCACGGATCTAGATGGCTTCTTCTTCTCCTTCCTTGCAAAGCTGCAGCACAATGGGGATTTTCTGAGTTTATGGCTCTTGTGTGTGGTTGTGATTGTGGTGAATTGTGGCGAATTATGCAGCAGGAATTATGTATTTACAGGGTTGGGACACACGGCATAAAGTGTTTGTGTTGGAGAAGAATTAAACAATCCAAATCCACAAGGAATAGGCCACCTAGAAGTCAAAAACCAAAGGGAAAAGGGATAGGGAATACACGGCTTCTAGAAGGAACACTAAAGGGATCAGGCGCCAGGTTTTAAGGACAAGGGATAGGGCCTTCTAGAAAGGGGTTTTAATGTGTCCAAGTCTGAAAAGAACTCCCCTTTGCAGCTGGAAATAAGGTAGGATAGGATTAGGATAAGATAAGATAAAGTTTGGATAAGATAAGGATAAGATATGGTAGTCTGGATAATGTCTCCTTCTTTTGAGCTGATTCCTTATCTTCAATGTCTTGAATTAATTTCTCCAGATCTTTAGCACATTCCTAGCCTCTCTTGAACTTCAAAAACGTCCATCCACCTTGCTCCATGCATGTGCTATCCATTCCAAGCCCAAAACTGCTCTAAATACTCCAAACTGCACTTGCTTGACAACTTCGTCACTTGGACCTAAAAACACACGAAAATGGCTTAAAACACTCTAATAAGCAATAACTAAATAAATAAGTGCAAGACAACAAGCTAACTAAGTCGCATAAATATGCTCCTATCAAATTCCTCCACACTTAGCTTTTGCTAGTCCTCGAGCAAAACAAAACAAACAAAACAAAACCTAAACCTTCCAACATTCGCCTCAGGGATTTCCAATGGAACATGACATATTAAAAATCACTACTTACATAGATTTTAGTCGTCCCTACCCTCTAACTCATACTTAATCGCAGTAGCCACCCACTACCTCTCATTTAATCAAATAAAACAACATTTTGAATGTAGTAACATGCCTTAGGGAATCCCTCAATTCCTTACCAGATATACACTCTACATTCACACAGATTTTCTGACTACACTCTCTACACTAAGTATATGTGAGAAGATTGATGTAAACATGTAGACTAGCACTCAAATATGTTATAACAAAGAAGGCACTTTCTGGAATTATTAATGCACATATGAATACGATCTCATGAACGGAATGCTACTACTTAGACGCGAGAACCAGGGACACCATATGCTCATACCAATCTCAAACTCCACATATTGAAACACATAACAATCCAGATAGAAGTCCAATGGTTGTAATGGGGCTAAGGTGTTGGCTACCAACGAAAGGCTAAGGTTAAACAAAAGTTCTTAAAGAAATAGTAAGCAAAGCAATGAAATCAACACTTAAAATTCACTTTTGAATGCAGCAACCAACTTTCAACACAAAGAGGATGATTCATACAACTTTCAGGGCCATATTCAAACTTTTGGACCCTTTCTTCAACAGCAAATACTTGTGAGTTCAATCTCACTTATTTCTCAACTCTTTTTCTTTCTTTTTTCTTTTTTTTTCTCTTTTTTTTTTCTTTTTTTTTTCTCGTGCCTTTTCTCTTTGGCACACAAAACCGCTAAAAACCTTCCCCCACACTTATTTTTTTGCACAATGTCAATCAAAAGGAATTCCCTCTAAGTCATGCTTCACTATCCTTTAAGAACAAGGGTATGGATAGTCCTATACTAGGCTAGGTAGGGATAATGCAAGCTAACAAAGAAAAATAGGCTAAATAAGGCTCAAAGGGGTTAAACTTACCATACAAATGCAAAAAGGGTAAGGCTTTTTGGCTCTGGTTTAACTAAACAACTTCATCTTGTTTATATGTTATGCACTCAATTTTATGCTTTGAATGAAACAGACATGAGTTCTAGTATTTGGATCTAAAGTGATGAAAATGCACTCTAACTAGCAACCGAGCAAAGAAATAATGAGATCATGCAACGACTTTAGAAAACAAGAATATCAAGATTAATAACTCTCCAAATAACGAATAGGCTTAAGTCTCTCAGGGTTGTAGCGTTAGTTTGAGTTTCTTCCTTCAAGAATGTTACAAAAACTGATTTTTTTCCTTTTGTGATTACATGTGAATTCGTAAACAACAACTACAACTAAGCATAAACCAAAGAGCATATCAAACTTCCATCCATGTTTGTAACTTTCTTTAATAGTCATGCAATTAAAAACCAAATCCTCATCATTGTGTTGGAAGGTACCCTAAGACACAAACACACAAAAACAACTCTTTTTGGGTTTTTCAAAACTTTTTCAAATTTTTTTTCAAATTTTCAAATTTTTCTTTCAAAACACAACAAAAACACTTAAAAATAGTGAGAAACAACTCTAGAAGTGATGGGTGACAAAATCCAACGAATTTTTCATGAAAACACTTTGTTTAACCCCCCCTAACACTTAAACCAAACATCGTCCTCAATGTTTCAAACATAGACTAGACTCACACACAAGCAAGCAAACAACACAACTAACAAACATGACAAATATGGCAAAGTAAAAGCAATAAAGAGTAGGGTTAAGAAACGCAAATCTGGTTGTGAAGCCGGAGATTCCTAAGTCTTCTTTATTCGAACGCATGGGTTGCCTCCCAAAAAGCGCTTGCTTTAACGTCTTCCAGCCGGACGATACCTCCAATTAAGCTTCATTAGCGTCCATGGCATGGAGGGGTATTTCCTCCATGACATGCTCCTCAAAATACTCATGCATTGGATCTATGAACGGCAAGGGATAGTGCTCTTTCTTGATTTTGGCATTACATTTCCAAAAGTCCACGTAAACTGTCCCACCACCTTGGATTCGATTAGATACCTGCACCAAAGAAGGTAACAACCTATTAGTTGAAATGGGAATTGGAATTGGAATAGGTGGCTCACCAATGTATTGCGATGAAGTGGTAGCACTGTTAACACTTCCACAAGTGATGCTCTCGGCCATATTTGGTGTTTTGAGGGTTGGAGCGTGTCCCTTGTGCTCTAATCCAATTCCCTCTTCAATGGTACTTCAAAATACATCCTTCTTGATTGGTTCTGAACATTCATGCCCTATTATTTTAATTACATCAATGGAAAAACAAGAACGAACATCATTAGGATTCTTAACAGATTCAGAAACATTAAATTTAATCATATCGCCAATAAACTCCATAGTTAATGCTCAATTGGCCACATCAATCTTGGTTTGAGCTGTTTTCATGAAAGGTCGTCCAAGTAAGATTGGCAATGCTGAAGAGTGGGCTGAATCCTCCATCTCAAGCACATAAAAGTTTGCCGGAAAAATCAAATGGTCCACTTGCACCAAAACATCTTCCAAAACTCCTTTTGGATATGCATTAGAACGATCGGCTAATTGGATAATAACTCCATCATTTTTAAGCTCTCCTAGATTCGTAGATGCATAAATAGAATATGGCATGACATTAATGGAAGCACCTAAATCTAGCATAGTATGTTCAAACCTTATATTACCAATTACATAAGGGATAGTGAAACTACCTGGATCTTTGCATTTAGGGGGCAGTTTTCTTTGTAAAACGGCTGAAACATTTTCACTTACATGTACCACCTCTTTCTCCCGAATTTGTTTCTTTGTTGTACAAAGCTTCTTAAAAAACTTAGCATACTTCAGAATTTGCTTTATCGCATCAAGGAGCGGGATAATGACTTGCACCTTCCTGAAGGTCTCTAGAATGTC
Source organism: Heteromeles arbutifolia (assembly GCA_024362995.1). Taxonomy (NCBI): domain Eukaryota; kingdom Viridiplantae; phylum Streptophyta; class Magnoliopsida; order Rosales; family Rosaceae; genus Heteromeles; species Heteromeles arbutifolia. The sequence goes on from JANCRC010000019.1 coordinate 10,948,834, forward strand.
TTTTTCATTTTCTTTGTTCCTAGATTGCATAAACCTGCCAGGAAAAGGCACATTTGGTGGAATAACATTAAAAGGAATTGAATTTGGACCTACCTTAGTTGAGTTAGACGGAATAGGGTGCTTAGGAGGTTGCGGCAATGGGTGTTCTTCCCTTGCTGTGGCTCTCCCTTCTTGTTGCAACAATCTTTCATCCTCATCTTGGCTTGGTTTGGACATTTTTGAGCTCATTCCAATCTCCTTGCCACTTCTCAAAGTGATAGCGTTAGCGGTTTCAAAACCTCCCTTTGGATTGACAATGGTTGAACTAGGCAGTTTGCCTTGTTCTCTGAATTGTCCCATGAATTCCGCCACCTGCCCAATTTGATTCTTCACTTCACCCATCTATTTGACTTGGTTTTGTAATCCCTGCGTCAACGAAGTTAGTATTTGAAGAATTTTATCATTATTCATTGACAAACCTAAATTTGTTTGGGCAGATTGTTGTTGGGGTTGTGTTGGTGTGAATGGCCTTTGAAATATCCCGGGAGGTGGCTGTCTAAATCCACCTTGTTGCTGAGTTTCCCTCCACTTGAAGTTTGGGTGATCTCTTCAACCCGGATTGTAAGTGTTAGAATATGGATCAAACTTTGAATGATTGTGGCCTTGATATCCAATGGCGTTGGCACTTTCCCATCCCCCATTCTCTATCAATTGAGGGCATTATCAGAAGAGTGCCTTTGCATAGAGCACACGCCACATGTACTTGTTCCTTGCACTTTCATTCTCTCGGCCATCTGTGACACAATAACAGTGAGGTTAGCTAATTGAGATTGAATTTTAGACATGGAACTTACCTCATTGACTTGTTGTCGTGGGGGGTCTCTTTGTCCAACTCCTTCGTATTGTTGTGCATTCAAAGTTCGATTTGCAATTAAGATCTTTGCATCAACCGATGTTTTATCCACCAAAGCACCACCTGCCGATGCATCTAACATTTGTCTTTCAATTGGAAGAAGTCCTTCGTAGAAATATTGAATTAGAAGCTCTTCTTTCATTTGGTGTTGAGGGCACGATGCAACAAGAGTCTTGAAACGCTCATAATACGTTGGAAATGATTCTCCTTGACCTAGTTGAATTCCACTAATCCTCTTCCTTAAAAGAATGACTCTCGAAGTTGGGAAGAATTTCTCTAAAAACGCTCTCTTCATGCTTTCCCAAGAAGTGACGGTTCCAGGTGCCAATTCGAATAACCAATCCTTAGCCTTTTCCAAAAGACAGAATGGAAAAGCTTTCATCTTCAGAATATTGCCATCCACATTAATTGGTGTCATGCTTGAACATGCCACTTCGAATTCCCTCAAATGTTTGTTTGGATCCTCCATGGACAGCCTATGGTATTTACGAATGTGATGCAGCAAGCTAAACTTCAATTCAAACTCATCGGTCTTGCCTTGAGCCGCCCTAGGATATTGAATGCATAAGGGCACGACATTGTCTAATCCCGAGGCTGAAAGTTCTTTGATTGTACGATTATCCATAGCCATGGCTTGTTCTTCCTCTTCCTCTTCCTCAAATTCGGATTCAGAGCTAGAACTAGGTGGATTAGCTTCTGGCTGCTTCCACTTCCTTCTCAACGTTTGTTCAAAATCGTCGTCAAACTCAAAGATATACTCACGAACCGGTTAAGAACTTCGAGTCATAAATTAGTACCTAAAACAAAGAAAACAAAACAAAATGAAATCAGAAACCAAAATCAAAGACACGGCAGAAACAAGGGAGATTAGCAATTTGCTAATCCCCGACAACGGCGCCAAAAATTTGATGTGATATAAAATAGCACACAAACTTAAACCCTATAGATGTAGTATGTGTAAGTAGTGATCGTTCTAGCCCAGGGATTAAAAGGGATGCTAATCTTCACAAATTAGACTCTAAAATATTAAACTAGACTCAAAAATAGAAAACTAGACTTCAAACAACTCAAAACAAGCTAAACTAACTCAAAACACACAAACTAAGTTCCTATGACTCAAAGCTAACACTAAGGGGTGATTTAGACGAAAATTAAACTAAAAAGACTTGAAATACTAAATGGGATTATGTTTTGACGAATTTTAAAACTTTAGCAAACGACTTGCAAAAACAACTTAAAGGGGTACGAATTGGGTAATTGAAAGGCTAAATGGCTAGCTAGAGGGTCCTTCTCCACACATTACACATATGCAACACAAATCGATTTCCAGTTATTATTCCTATAAACCATGAATGACAATGCCCCAAGTTAACCGTGAACAGCACTAATTAACCATCAGATTTTCCTAAATTCAATGAATTGGACTCAGCGACGCAACCAAATTATTCTTATCAAGTTCCCTATGTGAACAGCATGATAGAGATACATATCAAATATCATTAAGTTCTATGAAAATCATAAGCATTGACATGACATTCGTGACTATGAACAGCATGACATTCCTGCCAGGATTTTACTTAACGCGATCGTGACTAATAACCTCCACTACTTGTAAATATAAGTTCATAACTATTAGGTGAAATTCCCTTATATTTTAGCATCAAATTCATGCATGCAAACTAAGTAGGCCTCCTTAATCAACATACAAGAATAAGTTTTCAATCAAACAGTTAAGCAAATTGCATTCACGATTTATGAAACAATAACTGGATGTAATCAACTCATGTCACATATATGTTCATGGCTTTGAATTCTCCCCTAGCTAAAACAAGTTTAGTTTCTCATGTTCGCAATTAAACAAAGACAATTAAATTTAAACATTGAAAATAAAGATAGAATACACCTGGAAATGCTCCAACAATCCAACGTCTTGAATGGCAAGCACGGCTCTAGATGGCTTCTTCTTCTCCTTCCTTGCAAAGCTGCGGCACAATGGGGATTTTCTGAGTTTATGGCTCTTGTGTGTGGTTGTGATTGTGGTGAATGGTGGTGAATTATGCAGTAGGAATTATGTATTTACAAACTAGGACACATGGCATAAAGTGTTTATGTTGGAGAAGAATTAAACAATCCAAACCCACAAGGAATAGGCCATCTAGAAGTTAGAAACCAAAGGGAAAAGGGATGGGGAATACACGGCTTCTAGAAGGAACACTAAAGGGATCAGGCGCCAGGTTTTAAGGACAAAGAATAGGGCCTTCTAGAAATGGGTTTTAATGTGTCCAATCTAAAAAGAACTCCCCCTTGCAGCTGGAAATAAGGTAGGATGGGATTAGGATAAAATAAGATAAGATAAGGTTTGGATAATATAAGGATAAGATAAGGCAGTTTGGATAATGTCTCATTCTTTTGAGCTGATTCCTTATCTTCAATGTCTTGAATTAATTTCTCCAGATCTTTAGCACATTCCTAGCCTCTCTTGAACTTCAACAACGTCCATCCAGCTTGCTCCATGCATGTGCTTTCCATTCTAAGCCCAAAACTGCTCTAAAATACTCCAAATTGCACTTTTTTGACAACTTCACCACTTGCCCCTAAAAACACGCGAAAATGGCTTAAAACACTCTAATCAGCAATAACTAACTAAATAAATGCAAGAAAACAAGCTCAATAAGTCGCATAAATATGCTCCTATCAGTTTATGCTGAGGGAATTAGTGTGGATGCCCAGAAGGTTTCGGCAATGTCTACATGGGAGCAACCGAGGAATGTTACTGAAGTGAGGAGCTTTTTGGGGTGGGCTGGCTATTACCGACGTTTTGTGCAGGATTTCTCGGCAATCGCTCTGCCTCTTTCTAAGTTGACCTGGAAAGGGGTCAAATTCGAGTGGGATGAGCATTGTGAACGAAGTTTCCAGGAGCTGAAGCATCGTCTAACTCATGCCCCCGTCCTTACTCTTCCGGACGATAGTGATGAGTTTGAGATCTACAGTGGAGCATCTTTGTCGGGATTGGGTTGTGTTCTGATGCAGCATGGGAAAGTCATTGACTATGCTTCCAGGCAACTCAAAACTCACGAGAAAAACTACCCTACTCATGATCTGAAGCTCAGCAATGGTTTTTGCTCTAAAAATATGCTGACATTACTTGTACCGTGAAAAGTGCCGCATATTCACTGATCACAAGAATTTGAAATATGTCTTCACCCAGAATGAGCTAAATTTGAGGCAGATAAGGTGGATGGAACACATTAGTGTTTACGACTGTACTATCGAATATCATCCTGGACACGCCAATGTCATTGCAGATGCACTTAGCCAGAAGTCTTATGGACAGCTTGCCTCCCTTCGAGCTATCCATGTTCTGCTATTGTTTTCTCTTCGAGAAACCCGCATTTCAGTGATGCCAGATACACAATGAGCATTATTGGCACACTTCCAGGTTAGGCCTATCTTGGTGGATATGGTTAGGGAAGCTCAGGAGCTTGACCCGCAGTGTGCAAACCTAAAGGAGTAGGTATTGAATGGCTCTAGGTGAGATTTGAAAGTGCAGAGAGATAGAGCCTTGGTGATGGGAAATAGGTTGTTTGAGATAATGAGGTGGTGAAAAAGGAAATTCTAGATGAAGCCCATATTTCGGCGTATGCTATGCATCCTGGGAGCACCAAACTGTATCACATTATCTATCCAGTCTACTACTGGTACATGATGAAGCAAGATGTGGCAGAGTATGTGAAGAGATGCATTATTTTCCAGCAACTGAAGGCGGACAGACAAAGACCTGAAAGGCTGATGCAGAATCTCCCTATACCAGCATGGAAGTAGGAAGACATCACCATGGATTTTGTGTACGGTTTACCGAGGACGCAGTCGAGGTTCGATGGAATTTGGGTGATTGTGGATCGACTCACCAAGACTGCTTATTTCTTACCTGTTTGACAAACCTACACACAAGAAAAGTTAGCAAAGTTGTTCATCGACAACATTGTTAAACTTCATGGTGTGCCCGTCACCATCGTTTCGGATAAAGATCCAAGGTTTACCTCTAGATTTTGGAGAGCATTCAATGTCACCATGAATACCCAGCTATTGTATAGCACTGCCTATCATCCACAGACCGATGGTCAATCGGAGAGGACGATTCAGACCTTGGAGGACATGTTGAGAGTGTCTGTTCTTCAGTGGAAAGGTAGTTGGGATAGCCATTTGCCTCTAATTGAGTTTGCATACAACAAAAGTTACCACTTTAGTACTGGCATGGCACCGTTGGACGCACTATATGGGAAGGCATGTCAGACGTCGTTTTGTTAGACAGAGGTCGGCGAACGGGTGTTAGTAGGGCCAGAAATTGTCGACACCACTAATACTAGCATCTAGCTGATAAAGAGGAACCAGTGGCTATCATTGACCGATAGGATAAAACTCTGAGGAACAAAGTCATCCCGTTGGTAAAAGTGTTGTGAAGAAACCATGCAGTTGAGGAATGGATATGGGAAACAGAGGATTTGATGAGGTGCCAGTACATATATCTTTTTAGTTGAGTTTGTAATTTCGGGGATGAAAGTTTTTTTAAGGGGGTAGATTGTGAAACCCCACCCCTGAAATTAAGTGTAATTTCACAAATTTTTTAAAAAAAATAATGAAATTACCTTTCTGTCCCTAACCTTACCCAATCCGAATCCATTATTTTTGGATTCTTTCTTTAGTTCTCCTGCTCACCCTATCTTTCATTCTCTATCTTCTCCCCGAACTCTCTCCCAGCTCACTTACTCTCTCTCCCTCTCCCCCGATCGACACCCACACCAACCTTCGAACTCACACCCCACAGACACCAACCCTCAAAACTATGACCTCTCTCTTTCTCTTTCTCTCTCTCTCTCTCTCTCTCTCTCTCTCTATATTTGTCTCCCTTTCTTTGGCCTCCATGAAGCTCCAGGACACCCAGAGGACACCCAACCCAAGCCCGGCGAACCCGTGGTGTTTGAGATCGAAGTCCGACCACCTTCGACCATTTCTCGATGAATCGAAGGTAAGAAACCTTCCATCTCATTCATATCATCTTTTTATGGTTAGATCGTAGGTATTTTGGTCAAATCACCGTTGATCGGAGCTCGGGAGGCTCCAGCCTTTGTTCCGAAGAGAACCGGGTCATTCGACCCAAACCCGGATCCCAAAACCCAACTAACCCCGAGCCCTTTGGGCCATAGCAGCTCGGGCCTTGGCTCACTAAACCCTAAGCCCAACCCGTTTAACCTTAAACCTCGAAACCATTTACTATGGGCCGGGCCTTCAATTATTAGCGGCGTTTATGTCCTGCCTATTTCGTACGGCTCTTTGACGACGGAGTATATGTGAGTGGACCCCTTCTAAAATGCATGTTTTAATAGTAGAAATGCATACATGAAAAAGCATGATTTATTGGTTACGTTTTATGAAACGTTTTATGAGTAAATTAGATTTACACTCTATTATTATCATGCTTTACTGAGAATATTTTGGAATACCACACTTCATCGAATTTATGTTCTTTATAGTATATATGATGGATGACTATATACTATTTATCTACATGTTTTTACACCTCTTTGTAGTAGATATGATGGATGACTATATGCTATGAAGATGTTTTTTAGATATATGGATTTATGTTGGAAAGAGTATATTCAATGTTTTCGTGCTTATCTAGTGGTCATTGTTCTACCTACGGGCAAAGATACTGTTTATTGGCTTCAGGCCAGGAGATATAGTTATTGGTTTCGATCCAGGAAATATAGTTATTGGCTTCAGGTCGGGAGATATAGTTGTTGGCTTCGGGCTAGGAATTGTAGTACCACGGGCTACTATGATACCACTACATAGCATGCTATACGATATATGTTTTATGAAGGTTTTATGGCATGCTAGGATTTTCGGAAAACCTATTACATATTATGCTATTGAGTTTTCAAAAAACTTTGGGGGTTAGTATGTTGATAACTATTTCAGTATTTTATATATACATATATATATACACACACACACACACACACACATACATATATATCAACTTGGTCCACTCATGTTTGTTTTGCGCCCCCTCAGAACATAAGAACGAGGCGTACAATCCGAGCTACGAGGCATTCCTCTACTAGTCATATCGTGCCATCATCTCTGCTTTGACATCATTGTAATAGCACCTTCCGTTGTATTCTGAATTAGATGTAAACTCTGAGCATGTCATGCACTATCACTATCTTTATCATTGTTGGCAGTTGAATATTAGTATATTACTTTATGTAGTTCGAACGAAATTTATACGCATGTTTTACACGTTCTCAGCATATGCATTCATAAAATGGCTTGCATCACCCTCGGGTGTCGGCTAGCATGTGGCCATCCCGATGTCCGGGGGACATCGGGATCTGGGAGTGTTAGACGAAGCCTTTGTGCCCTCCATTTCTGAGTTAGTGAGAACTAGGCCCAAAGCATCCCGAAGGAGAAGTTAGTCCTAAGGAATGCTTTGTTGTTCTTTCAGCAGCTTCTAAGTGTGTGATTTGATGTTACATTGAATGCTTCTAGCATTGATGAAGTGCTTCCCACGGTTGTCCAAGTTCTTCCGATTGGTGCTTAAGTGCTTCTCGCTACTATTGAAGTTCATCCAATGGCTGTTGAAGTGCTTCTCGTGGTCGTTGAGGTACTTCTTGCGAGTGTTAAAGTGGTGAGTTAATGTTAAAAGGGGCTTGACATGAGAGCTTGAAGTATGGGAACTAAAGATTCACAAGTTTATCAAATGAGATAGTGTTTGCTATTGACTAGGCTTAAGCTTAGGTTGAAGGTTTCTAAGAGATTTTAGCAATGGATGAGTTTGGCCATGGTTGTTGGATTTCATTTGTAGGAGAGTTAGAGGCTTATTTTGTGGATTTGGAACTTTACAATAGATGGAAATGAAAAGTTGGATTTAGGAGAATGGAAAGCATGAGGCTAGGCTTGTGGTTGTTACAGGAAGCTCGTCGTAGGTAAGAGAGAGATTTCCAACAATTGGGAGAAGAGGTTATTCTCCTTTGCTTGCAACTGAGCGTGGTGTTCCTTCCCCTTTGTAAAGCTATGAAACCCAAATTATAGAGGTTGAGGGCGTTGTCTTGTTTCGAACGGATAGAAGATTGTGCTGGAAAAAGTTTATTTCTAACAGGTAAAATGAGCTGTCAGAAACCACTTATTTCTAGTGGGTAAAAGGGTGGAATAGAATCTTCTCAGTAATCTATGGACCGAAAGGTGAGATGGCTATGCAGTAGGAATATGTTCACCGGTAACATATGCTTTGGTGCAGAAATGGGGTGAAATAGCTTATAGGTTTTTTGAGAGGATAAGTTGTTGTGGAGTTAGGCCAATGATAGTGCATGACTAAATAGCATCTAGGAATATATCTCACTTGCTTACCCAACATGGGATCACTTTAGGTTGGGCTTGGACTTTGGTGCTCCTAAGTTGACCAAAGTCTCCATTATCAAAGAGTTTCCATGGGCCTTGTGGATCCTGTAACTTATAACCCTCAACCCCTCAAGCAAGCCCCATGAAACCACATATCTTGGGTCATGTGAGCTTGGTAGGTTTCGAGTTTAAACAAATGTGTTCGGCATGACGTGATGTATTTCCTTGTTTGGTGTGACATGACAATCAATTAAAACTTGTGTAAAACATTGCTTAACTGCTTCTTTTTTTTCAAATAAATACATAAAATATAATTGAAATTAAGATGAGATCACCGTACAACCATGCAGAACAATAAGCCTTCAATTCACTTGGGCTTTCGCACATCCAATTTCTGGACCCCAACACAAGCTAAATCATTGCAAATAGAACCGCTCTTCATTTCTGTACTTCCATTAACAATGACACGGTTTGAAATGATCCCTTGAATACTTCAACCAGAGTGCCCCATTTGCTTGTGCCTTCATTCTCTTTTTGGTTGGAGATTTATTGGGTTCTGATTGCTGTTATGTTCCAGTAAAGACAAACAACGTAGCGGTAAAATTCATTGTTACTTATCAAAATACCGTATAGACTCAAACAGAAACTCCATGGCTTTTTCAAACTCAAAGAAAACCCACACTGTCCGGCGAAAAAATTAAAAAAAAAAGATAGCTGAGCTCCTCCTGGATGTTTTGGAACTGTCATATTCTTCGAATCACACCCGTATTGTCGACCACAATTCTTCATTGCGCTTACTCTCCCAGAACCTCTCCCCGACATGTATAAATCGTTTCACTTTCAGAACCTTAATTCTGAAAACAAATTTCCATTTGATAATGTGAACTCGCTCACTTGTTCGTGAAGTTAAATGACAACATTACCCTATTATTCCTGACATATGGGCCACATAAGCACCATGTAAGCTATTCTAACTTTTATTTGACTGAATAAGAGGGAAATAGGGCATAGTGTGAGAGGTTATAAGTTTTGCGGGGATTAAGTGAGAAAAACTAAATTTCACGGGGCAAAGAGAGAGCAAGTATGAATTTCGTACGGCGTTGTAGTAATTAAGTGTTTTTTTTTTTTTTTGGGTCGTGGTTGAGTGACAAGTAATTAATTTTCTTCGGAATGCACCACTCAACACGAATAATGTATTTATAAATTTCATAATTAGAGCCGTTCAATTATTTAATCTTCTTTTGAAGATCATTCCACAAAATAAATAATTAATTAATTAATCTAATCGTAGATAGGCTACTTGGTACTCACACCGTCAGAATTTGTTCCATATATTTTGATTAAATAAACGATCACCGGTTCGAATGATATTTTTCTTGGGATGATCTTTTAATGAAGATAAAGAAGTTGATCAGTTCCGATTAAAAAGTTTATATGGTAAGAATATGCTATTCGCAAGTGGTGGAATATAGACATTCCCCTATAAAGATGCAAGTATTAAACTTTATCTATTATCCATTTTCTTGTTCTTTCTAAATATACTATAACTGGGACATCCCAAATCGCTCAGGGGAGTGATCCTTAAATGTATATTCCCATCCCCACCTAGCATGAGGCCTTTTGGGAGCTCACTGGCTTCAGGTTCCATTGGAACTCCGAAATTAAGCGAGTAGCGCGTGAGAGCACTCCCATAATGGGTGACCCACTGGGAAGTTCTGATGTGAGTTCCCAGAAACAAAACCGTGAGGGCGTGGTCGGGGCATAAAGCGGAAAATATCATGCTACGGTGGTGGAGCGGGCCCAGGAAGTGATCCGCCCCGGGCCGGGATGTGACAATTGGTATCAGAGCCAATCCCTGGCTGGAAGTGTGCCGACGAGGATGTCGGGCCCCTAATAGGGGTGGATTGTGACATCCCACATCGGCCAGGGGAGTGATCCTTAAATGTATATTCTCATCCCTACCTAGCATGAGGCCTTTTGGGAGCTCACTGGCTTCGGGTTCCATCGGAACTCCGAAGTTAAGCTAGTAGCGCGCGAGAGCACTCCCATGATGGGTGACCCACTAGGAAGTTCTCGTGTGAGTTCCCAGAAACAAAACCGTGAGGGCGTGGTCGGGGCCTAAAGCGAACAATATCGTGCTACGATGGTGAAGCGGGCCTGGGAAGTGATCCGCCCCGGGCCGGGATGTAACAATTGGTATCAGAGCCAATCCCTAGCCGGAAGTGTGCCGACAATGACGTCGGGCCTCTAAAGGGGGTGGATTGTGACATCCCACATCGCCCAGGGGAGTGATCCTTAAAAGTATATTCCCATCCCTACCTAGCATGAGGCCTTTTCGGAGTTCACTAGCTTCGGGTTCCATCTGAACTCCGAAGTTAAGCGAGTAGTGCGCGAGAGCAATCCCATGATGGGTGACCCACAGGGAAGTTCTTGTGTGAGTTCCCAGAAACAAAATCGTGAGGGCGTGGTCGGGGCCTAAAGTGGACAATATCGTGCTACGGTGGTAGAGCGGGCCCAAGAAGTGATCCGCCTCGGGCCGGGATGTGACAATAACTGTATGTATGTTTTAACTGAAAATATAACTTTAGCTCTTGAAACTTAATTTTCTCAACATAAAACCCAACATAAGTTTTTTACTTGAATAAAACCCATTGACTAGATTCAACATCAGCAAATTCATTAATTATGTTTGACTTCACACATTTAAAAATTTCGAATGCCTAAAATACCCCTATTTGAATTTTTATTTTTATTTTTATAAACCCTATTTGGATGTTTGATGTACATAATTAATCCCATGCAGATTGTAAGGAAGAATTAATGATTTTACAAAAAAAATAAAAATTAATGTTATAAATTCATTGCCTAATATATAATAACATAAAACATGTCTAATATATGTTATTACTGTGACAGCCCGTCCCGAGAAATTATTATCATTGACGTGAAATGACGGTTATGCCCTTGAACGTTTTGTGGCATTGAACTTTAAGGTTACATTTAGCAACCTTAATTATTTGATTTATGATTTTTGTTGGTTGGTGTTGTAAAAATGTGGTTTTGGAGAGGTGTTAGTGTGAGGACCACACACAAACACCCAGAAACCTTCTCTCTCTCTCTCTCTCTCTCTCTCTCACATGCTATCTTTCTCAGACTCTATCTCTCTTCTTCTATTTCGTACGGACGAACTCCAAAACCGTGCAAAGCTTCACAAATTGAAGTTTTTAGGACCACCATCGTACTCCTCATCCATGTACGAGTCGAGTGGCACCTTTTGTTGGACGTGAGGATGTCGGGATAGTGAGAAACCCGAAACCCAGATTCTGTGCACTGTTCATGCACATGTAAAAGCGAAGATTTCAGTGATTTTGGAGGCCATAGAGAGCTTTAGAAGGTCTTCACGAAGCTCGGGGTATCTCGTTGGGTAATTTTGGACGTCGGGATCCTGAGTTTCAAGTTTGGCCGGTTTTTCTTGAATTTCTCCGGCGACGTCCTGTGATCTTTGCGGCTTTAAACAGGTAAGGAAATGTTCTACAAGTTAAGAGCTTTAATTTGGTACTGGTTTCATGAAATTTGGATGAAAAATGGACGAGATATGAAGGTTTTCGTGTTTTCCCAATTTCCGAAGACTACACCAGAGGAGCACCAGAGAAGAAAGGGGAATATCCCGTCAAGTTGACAGAATATTCTTAATGGAACCCAACGGCGTCAGGTAACTTTAACAAAATATGCTTGCTTTTAGACGGAATATTCCTGATGGCGTTAACTGTTACCGTCAGTGTGCTAGGCACGTGGCCGTGCGTGGCCAGCGCGTCTGGCCGTGCCTTGGCTGATGCGTGAGGGTGCGTGAGATGTCGGAAAATTATTTTTAAAATATGGGGATGTTTCTAAGGATGAGTAGGTCTCAGTGGTATATTCATATACCCAAATTGAGCAATATATGAGAAGTTATTATCTTGTGTTGTTTATGTGTGTTAAGTGACGTTTATATAGTTGTTTCGCATATAGGTGAGACCTATCCCGAGGACGAGCGCAATCATTTAAGGCAAGGGGGCTATGACCCTTCAACATACCAGTGAGTGGGCTTTTGGTTTTCAATATATATATACTTGATGGTTTTCCCAGAAACATATTTAAATGAAATGTGATTGAAATGCCATGTCATACATGCATGATATCTTAGCATATGCATTAGTATAAATATGCATATTGTCGCATGATGCTACGGAGGCCCAGGTAAGTCACAGGTGAGTATTTTATGATGGTAGTGGTTATGACGTTATGGTGATGATGATGATGTTGAGATATATTAGAGCTCATAACCTGCACCAAGTGTTAGTCCTCCCACCCGGGGCCAGGGCACAGTCCTTCACGTGATGTTCACCTCCCGCACCATACGCTCACCTTGGATCCAAGTTAGGTGCATAGTCCTATCGTACAGACCACTATAGGTGGTTTGCGACTCGTAGGTCACCCGCGATTAATCGCACAGCCTTCACGTGATCGTAGCACTAGAGCGTACTTATTTACACTTGTGCAGGCATATTGGTTGATGAGTTGTATATTCTTGAGATATATGATTGAGTTGTACATGTCACAAGAGGTGACTCCCGGCTAGATAGATGAGCTCTTGATACCTTTTGAGATATACGATTGAGCCGTACAGGTCACAAGAGGTGACTCCCGACTAGATGATTGAGATATATGATTGAGCTATACAGGTCACAAAAGATGACTCCCGACTAGAGAGATGAGCTTTAGATACTTGTTAAGATATATGATTGAGCCGTACAAGTCACAAGAGGTGACTCCCAGCTAGATGTTTGAGCTCTAGATACAATACAGGTCACATTAGGTGACTCCCGGCTTGATTGATTATATGCATTGAATTATATCACCTGGTCTACATATGTTTATTATGATATTGGACATGGCATATGTATGGCATTTTTATATACGGATTTTGATATATTGAGCATGATTTGAGATATGTATTTACATATACTATTTTCTAGGAAAATTATACATGTTTTACGGCGAGGGGTTAGAACCTTTTGAGAAAGAAATGAATTTGAAAAGCTTTGTTTTTGTCCACTCACGCTTTCTGTTTTTCGCCCCTCCAGGTACTAAGTAGGATTTATCGTTGGTCGCATTGCGAGGGCTTCAAGGCAGTTCTGACAGATTTCACCAAATGTAGGATCACCTTTGGGTGTTGTTTAATTAGTACTTTGTTCTCCGTGACGGCACTTAGACTATTTATGATCTAGTTGTGTATTTCACACTTAATCTTTGCTTCCACATTGTGCTTATGGTTACGTCACTTCCACATGACGGCCAACACGCCCTGATTTAAGACGAGGTGTGTCAGCTTGGTATCAGAGCATAGGTTTGGCAGTCCTGCATATTTTGTGAACTTTCCTAATATTCTGGCGTCTTCTGTCAGAACTATGCCGCCTTGTAGAGAGCCACGTCGTTTAGCTGAACCTAGTTTCCCAAATATCACCCAATTAAGGGAAGCTATAGCTAATGCTATACAGTCTGCATTTTGACCTCCCTAAATAACTCCTCTTGAGACTGTATATAATTTGAAGTTGACTCATTTTATGGGAAATGAAGAACCTGAAGGAGCAGAGAAATGGTTCAATCATGTGGAGAAGACTATTCGTGTAATGCAAAGTCGAGGAATCTTCTTCTTGATAAATGGGTCGAGACAACTACCTGGTTCTTAGGTAAGGAACTTGCATCCTAGTGGGAACAGGAGGCTCATGAGTTAACTCGAGACGAAGTTGCTGATTGGGAAGTTTTCAAGCAATTATTTATGAAAAGAATTATTCCTCCAGCTTATATTGATAGTAAGAAGCAAAAGTTTACTCATTTGAGGCAGGGGAAGATGTCAGCAAATGAGTATTACAGGAAATTTACTGACTTGTCTCGTTATCATCCGGAGGTTACTGCTAATCTGGTTGAGATGCTACGTCGATTTGTTCTGGGTACTAAAAAGAAATGGCGTACTATAGCGACCACTACTCACTGTACTACTTACCAGGAGTTTTATGAGATTTTGTTGAGGATTGAGGATTCTGAGAATATGCCCAGTGATAGGGAGGAAGAAGAAAAAGATGGAAATCAAAGGAATGATGATAAGGGTAAAGGTCAGTCTTCTTAAGGACCTCGCAAGACCCAGAGTTTTAAGATAAGTGGTATGAGCTCGAGTTCTTCTAGTGGAGGTTTTAGTTCCACGGGCCAGAAGCGAGGAGGTAGATTTTCTGGCAGTCTTAGATTCCAGAGGCAGGGACATTTTGGTAGAGGAAGTGTTGCTTTGTGCCGCAGGTGTAATAATAAGCATTTTGGAGAGTGTAGGCGGGGCAACAGTGGATGTTTCACTTGTGGGCAAATGGGACATAGAGCTATAAATTGTCCCTAGAATCAGCAGAGGCCTCCGTAGTCTTTTATGCCACCACCAGCACCGATCCCGCAAGTTTCAGGGTCTGGTACTTATGGTCAGATGAGTCGAGGCGGTGCCTATCATTATCAGGGTGATGCCGCTCCTTATGCTTCAGGACCATATCAGTATTCCCAAGATCCTTATTACCAGAGTGGGTATCCTCAGTATTCTGGAGGTTACATGCAGAATGCTCCATTTTCAGCAGGTGGATCTCAATGGTACCAGGGAGATTACCCGGCAAATAGAGATTGCTTCCAGTAATGCAGAATCATCGAGACAACCTAGTCAGCCAAGTCAGAGCTATAGTGTTCAAGGGCGTCATAATCAAGCTAGTAAAGGTCGTGGTGGATGACAGCAGAACCAGGGACGTATCCACAACATGACATTGCAGGATGCCCAAAACAATCCTGATTTAATTATGGGTACGTTAAATATTCTTAGTCACTTTGCTAGAGTTTTAATTGACTGTGGTGCTACACATTCTGTTATTTCTCATACATTTGCTCAAGTGACGTAACCTCATCCTATGCCTCTAGGGTATGATTTAGAGTTTGCTATGCCTAGAGGGGAGAAATGTTTTGTTGATTGTGTATACCCATGATGTCTAGTGATGGTAGAGGATGTAGTTATGCCAGCTAATCTTATCCCGTTAGATATTGTTGATTTTGATGTGATTTTGGGCACAGATTGGTTGCTTTATAATCATGCCAATATAGATTGCTACGGGAAATCAGTTACGTTCCATCGTCCTGGATTACCTAAGGTTAATTTTGTGGGCGAACGTAGTGGGGTGAGGCATAGCGTTATTTCTGCTGTGAGAGCAAAAAGATTGTTAATGAAAGGTTGCCAGGGATATTTAGCTCATGTGGGGGTGAATGATGTTTCTCCTAGTAGTGTGGAGGATGTGCGAGTAGTCAGACATTTTCCTGACGTATTCCCTAATGATTTACCTGGATTGCCGCCAGATCGAGATGTGGAGTTCACTATTGATTTGCTTCTAGGTACGGATCCTATATCTTTGACTCCTTATAGAATGGCTCATGCTGAATTGAGGGAATTGAAAACCCAGTTGCAGGAATTGGTCGGTAAAGGTTTTATTCAACCTAGTACTTTACCATGGAGAGCTCTAGTTTTATTTGTGAAGAAGAAAGATGGGACTTTAAGGCTATGCATTGATTATAGGCAATTGAAAAGATAACAATTAAAAACCGTTATCCGTTGCCGTGTATACATGATTTGTTTGATCAACTTCGAGGTGCTTTTGGATTGACAAATGCACCAGCAGCTTTCATGGGTTTGATGAATAAGGTATTTCAACAATACTTGGATAGATTTGTCATTGTTTTTATTGATGACATTTCAACATCTCACACTAGTGTTGAAGAAATTGAGGGAACACCGATTGTATGCTAAGTTTAGCAAGTGCCAATTTTGGCTTGATCAAGTAGCATTTTTGGGTCATGTCATATCTGCTCAAGGTATTTAAGTGGATTCTCAAAAAGTAGCTGCTGTTGAGAATTGGGAGCAACCACGAACCATCACTGAGGTATGGAGTTTTCTTGGCCTAGCTAGTTACTATCGACGGTTTGTTAAAGATTTTTCACTTGTTGCATTACCGCTGACAAGATTGACCATGAAGGATGTCAAGTTTGAGTGGGATGATAATTGTGAGCAGGGTTTTCAACAGTTGAAGTATTGTCTCACTCATGCACCTGTTTTGGCGCTTCCAGACGATAATGGTAATTATGAGATCTATAGTGATGCGTCTTTGAATGGTCTGGGTTGTGTGTTGATGCAGCATGGTAGGGTGATTGCTTATGCTTCACGACAATTGAAACCTCATGAAATGAATTATCCTACTCATGATCTGGATTTAGCTGCTATCATCTTTGCTTTGAAGATTTTGAGACATTATCTTTATGGTGAGAAATGTAAGATCTTCACAGATCATAAGAGTCTTCAGTATCTTTTTACTCAGAGGGATCTTAATCTTCGGCAATGAAGATGGATTGAATTGCTAAGTGATTATGATTGCACGATTGAGTATCACCAGGTCTTGCAAATGTAGTAGCTGATACACTTAGTAGGAAGACTCCAGTTAGACTTAATGCCATTTATGTTTGCCATGTTCCTCTTCTTGCTGATTTGAGATCTACTGGAGTGAAGTTTGGGGTGGAAGACAGAGAAGAAGCCTTACTTGCTAATTTTCAAGTCAGACCAATTCTAGTTGATCGTGTACTCGAGGCACAAATGAATGATGAGGAAATTCAAGAATTAATTCTGGCAAGGAATCAAGGGAAAAAGAAGGATCTCAGAATTAGAGAACCAGATGGCATGCTTATGCAAGAGAATAGGATGTATGTACCGAATAATATGGAATTAAAGAAAGAAATTTTGGATGAAGCGCACTGTTCAGCTTATGCGATGCATCCTGAAGGTACTAAGATGTATCATACCATACGACCATTTTATTATTGGCCAAGTATAAAAAGGGAAATTGCTGAGTATGTAAGTATGTGTGCCATTTGTCAGCAAGTTAAAGCTAAAAGGAAAAAGCCTTTTGGGTTGATGCAACCATTTCCCGTTCCACAGTGGAAATGGGAAAATATTACTATGGATTTTGTGTACAAGCTTCCTCGTACACAGAATGGCTATGATGGAATTTGGGTGATCTTTGATCGGCTTACTAAGTCAACACGCTTCATTCCTGTGAGGGAGAAGTATTCTTTAAGCCAATTAGCTGAATTATTCATATCGAAGATTGTGAAGTACCATGGAGTTCCAGTTAGTATTATCTCAGATCAAGATCCGATACTTCTGAATTCTGGGTAGCATTTCAGGAGGCTCTTGGCTCGAGACTGCTCTATAGTACAACATATCATCCTCAAACAGATGGGCAGTCAGAAAGAACTATTCAGACGTTGGAAGATATGCTAAGATCTTCAA
This sequence comes from Heteromeles arbutifolia, assembly GCA_024362995.1. Lineage (NCBI taxonomy): Eukaryota > Viridiplantae > Streptophyta > Magnoliopsida > Rosales > Rosaceae > Heteromeles > Heteromeles arbutifolia. Next base: position 10,966,521 of record JANCRC010000019.1, read on the forward strand.
TATTGCAGTTTGGTGACGCTTGGTGACACACCCCGACCCGAGGATCAGGGCGTGCTGGCCGTCACAAACGTGACGTAACCATTACGCAATGCGGAAGCAATAGGATAAAGAGTATGAATAATTAGAAACCGAATACTAGCAGTACACTCCTAATGATATGCTAGAGAGAGAGTTAAAGTATGAAATACACATAATCAGAGCATAAGGTTCAAATGCAGTCAAGTAGGACAATTACTAAGTTACAACACCCGAAGGTGAATCCTACATGAGTGAAGTCCGTCAGAACAGCCGTGGGAATCCTCGAGAGCCACCAAACACTCCTAACTACAACCTGGAGGGGCGCAAAACAAGGTGAGTGGGTCAGTAAAACAAAGCTTTCAAAATCTTTCCTTTATAAACATATATATCCCCTCGCTAGAAAAACCTGTATACTTTCCCAGAAAAATAGCATATATAAATATATATATATAGCTTCAAAAATCTCAAACACCCTTAATCATCATTTTCCAGAGAAATATGCCATGCCATGAGCTAGAAACATAATATGGATGCATCAACAATAATCAGGTGAAATAATAAATCAACCGGAGACCCTGCAGTGGTCTTGTACGGCTGATTCTAGAGCTCAATATCCAATCCAGCCGGAGTCACCAACTGTGACCTGTACGGCCCTGCCGGAGTCGCCAACTGCGACCTGTACGGCACTACGCTGCACATGAGTCGGAACTACCTATAGTAGTCTGTACGACTCGGATGGTGTAATAATACGCTCTAGTGCTTCTCTCATCAATCATCTGTGCACATAATCTAAGGTTACCTACTAGTCGGAACCATCTCTAATGGTCTGTACGACTAGCATGTCGGAACCACCTCCAGTGGTCTGTACGACTAGCATCTACTTGGATCCAAGGTGAGCGTGTGATGCGGTGAATAACATAAGCACTAACACCAGGGGTGCAGGTTATGAGCTATCAACATAAATCTCATCCAACAATTCAATACACCAAATGTAACTCACCTGATACTCACCTGTGCGTCCGCAACACCAATTCAAATATATGCATCATATAATATCCATTCACATATTCATGTAATTACTATGCATGGCACTTCAATCACATGATTCATATAAATCTATGCATGGCATTTCAAAACATACTTTCATTTTAATTCAAATTCTGGGAAAAATCATTAAGTATATAGGCGTATAATGAAAACAAAACTGCCCACTCACTGGTATGTCGCAGGGTCGTAACCCCCGTGACGCCTCTGACTGCGCTCGTCCTCGGGGTAGATCTCACCTATATGCGAAACAACTATAAAAACGTTATTTTAAGCACATAACCAACAATTCGAAATAACTTCTCATAAAATGCTCAATTTTGGCATATGAATATACCAACGCGATCTACACAACCTCACGAACATCGTGATATTTTTAAATAAATTTTTCTAGGGCCCACGCGCCCTCACGCGCCGGGGAGGCCACGGCCTCACGCGCCCCCCACGCGCATCATCTTCAACCTCCCGACGCCGGAACAGTGCCACCGGCGCCGGATTCTGGGCAACCCTGCAACTGCCCTTTTCTCACTCGTTTTTGCACCATTTTTCATAAAATTTTCACCAAAATGTCACAAATCATGAGAGGAAGAAGGCTATACCTCCTTGGAGCCTCAAAACCTTCCAAATCGCGTCGGGAAAATTTCACCAAAACCGGCCACCTTCGAACCTTGTGATCCCGACATCCCAAACCTTCAAACGAAGCACTCCGAGCTTCGTGGGGACCTCCTTAAGCTCGTGGTAAGCTTGGATTGTCCTAAAATGCAACCATTTAAAAGTTGGTGAATAGTGACAATCACGGACCTCGTGATTTCAGCGTGAAAACGAATGAACCCTTACCTGAAATGGGTACCAATGGGTTCGTATGGTCTCTAGGAGTATGATGGTGGTCTCAACCACGTCGATCCGTGAAGGTTTGATAACCTTTGGGGTTGTCCGTACAGTTCGAATGAGAAGGGAGAGAGAGACCGTGAGCATGCGGGAGAGAGAGAGAGAGTGAAAAAAAAAAAAAAATGAAGGTGTGTGGTCTACAAAAACCCCAACCACATAAAAATATTCCAAATTAATTTCCAACTATTTTTCCAAAACAAACTTAGGATAGGACAATAAAACCCAATGAAATGTCACATACCGTAGTAGATTCAAGGGCAATCCCGTCATTTCACATCCTCGATTAATTAATTCCGGGACGGGCTGTGACAATCTACCCTCCTTATAGAATTTCGTCCTCGAAATTCACATAACCAAACCAATACTAGCAGCCATAAAACAACCTCGGATACATCTCTCTCATTCGATCTTCAGTCTCCCAAGTAGCTTCTTCTACCGAGTGGTTCCTCCACAATACTTTCACCATGCTCACTGTCTTATTCCTTAGAACCTTGTCCTTCCAGTCCAAAATAGTCACTGGTTCTTCATCATACGTCAAATCCGGATTAATCTCCAAAGGTTGAGGAGGAATCACATGCGAAGGATCCGAAACATAATGTCGAAGCATCGAGACATGAAACACATTATGCACCTTGGATAACTCCGGAGGCAACTCCAACCTGTAGGCAACCTCACCAACCTTTTCGACAATCACATAAGGTCCTATGTACCTAGGACTTAACTTGCCTCTTTTCCCAAATCGAACCACACCTCTCCAAGGTGATAATTTCAAAAATACCAAATCACCCACATTATATACTCGATCAGTGGCATGTCTATCCGCCAAACTCTTTTGCCGATCTTGAGCCGCTTTCAAGTTAGACTTAATCACTTGAACATTCTGAGTAGTCTCCTCCACTATCTCTGGGCCCACCAAAGCTCGCTCACCTACCTCTGACCAACATAAAGGCGTACGACAAGCTCTACCATAAAGTGCCTCAAAAGGTGACATACCAATACTCGAATGAAAACTATTATTGTAGGCAAATTCCATCAAATCCAAGCGGTCATGCCAAGAATCACCAAACTGTAACACTGAAGACCTTAACATATCTTCCAACGTCTGAATAGTCCTCTCAGATTAACCATCTGTCTGAGGATGATAAGCAGTGCTGTAAAGCAATCTCGTACCAAGAGCTTCTTGAAAAGCCACCCAAAACTTAGAAGTGAATCTTGGGTCTCGATCAGAAATAATACTCACCGGTACCCCATGATACTTCACAATCATTCTAATGAACAATTTAGCCAACTTGTTCAAATGATACTTCTCCCTCACTGGAATGAAATGCGCTGACTTGGTAAGCCGATCTACGACCACCCAAACACCATCAAAACCATTCTGCGTACGAGGAAGCTTATATACAAAATCCATAGTAATGTTTTCCCACTTCCATAGAGGAACGGGAAGTGGTTGCATCAACCCAAATGGCTTCTTCCTTTCTGCTTTAACTTGTTGACAGACGATGCATCTACTTACATATTCAGCAATTTCCCTTTTCATACCCGGCCAATAATAAAATGGTCGAATGGTATGATACATCTTAGTTCCTCCTGGGTGCATAGCATAAGCCGAACAATGAGCTTCATCCAAAATTCCTTTCTTTAATTCCTCATTATTAGGCACATACATCCGGTTCTCTTGCATAAGCATACCGTCTGATTCCCTGATTCTGAAATCCTTTTTCTTACCTTTCTCAATAGCCTCGATTATCTCCTGAGATTCCTCATCATTCATCTGAGCTTCACGCACCCGATCAACCAACACCGGCCTGACTTGGAAACTAGCAAGAAATGCTTCCATTCGATCTTCCATTTCCAGTTCCACTCCAGTAGACCTCAAATCTGCAAGAAGAGGAACACGACAAGTATACAAGGCATTAAGTCGTCCTTGAGGTTTCCTACTCAGTGCATCAGCTACTACATTTGCACGACCCGGATGATACTCAATCGTGCAGTCATAATCACTTAGCAATTCCAACCATCTTCGCTGACGAAGATTAAGATCATGCTGAGTAAAAAGATACTGAAGACTCTTATGATCTGTAAAGATCTTACATTTCTCACCATAGAGATAATGCCTCCAAATCTTCAAAGCAAAGACAATAGCTGCCAACTCAAGGTCGTGAGTAGGATAATTCCTTTCATGAACTTTCAATTGCCGAGAAGCATAGGCAATCACTCTATTATGCTGCATCAAAACACATCCCAAACCATTCAATGAGGCATCACTGTAAATCTCAAAATTACCACCATCATCAGGAAGTACCAATATTGGCGCATGAGTGAGACAATACTTCAACCGCTGGACACTTTGCTCACAATTATCATCCCATTCGAACTTAACATCCTTCTTGGTTAACCTCGTTAGTGGCAAAGCAATCATAGAGAAATCTTGCACGAATCGTCGATAGTACCCTGCTAGACCAAGGAAACTCCGTACCTCAGTGACGGTTCGTGGTTGCTCCCAATTCTCCACTGCTGCAATCTTTTGAGGATCTACTTGAATTCCTTGTGCCGATACCACATGCCCCAAAAATGCCACTCGATTCAACCAAAACTGACATTTACTAAACTTGGCATATAATCGATGCTCTCTCAATTTCTCCAAAACCAAATGAAGATGTCGAATATGCTCTGATTTCGATTTAGAATATACCAGAATATCATCAATGAAAACAATGACAAATCTATCAAGATATTGCTGGAATACTTCATTCATCAACCTCATAAAAGCTGCTGGTGCATTAGTCAATCCAAAAGGCATCACCAAAAATTCATAATGTCCATAACGGGTCCTAAAAGCCGTTTTAGGGACATCCTCCTCTTTAATCTTCAACTGATAATAGCCAGATCTCAAATCAATCTTAGAGAATACACGAGCACCCTTAAGCTGATCAAACAAATCATCAATACGAGGCAATGGATAACGGTTTTTAATCGTTACCCGATTCAATTGCCTATAATCAATGCATAATCTCAGCGTTCCATCTTTCTTTCTCACAAACAATACTGGGGCTCCCCAAGGTGAACTACTAGGTTGAATAAAACTTTTATCAATTAATTCCTGCAATTGAGCTTTTAACTCTCTCAATTCAGCTGGAGCCATCCTATATGGAGTTAAAGATATAGGATTCGTACCTGGAAGCAAATCAATAGAAAACTCCACATCTCTGTCTGGTGGCAATCCAGGCAAATCATCGGGAAATACATCAGGATACTGTCTGACCACTCCAACTTCCTCCACGCTACTAGGAGCCACATCATTTAACACCACATGTGCTAAATATCCCTGACAACCCTTAGATAACAACTTCTTTGCTCTCATGGCAGAAATAACACCATGCCTCAACCCACTTCTCTCGCCCACAAAAGTAACCTCAGGTAGTCCAGGACGATGAAAAGTGACGGATTTCCCGTAACAATCTATATGGGCACGATTATAATGCAACCAATCTGCCCCTAAAATCACATCAAAATCCACAATATCTAACGGGATAAGATTAGCTGGCATAGCTACATTCTCTATCATCACTGGACATCCTGGATAAACACTATCAACATAACATTTATCCCCTCTAGGCATAGCAAACTCTAAATCAAACCCTAGAGGTGTAGGATGAGGTTGTGTCATTTGAGCAAAAGTATGAGAAATCACAGAGTGCGTAGCACCACAATCAATCAAAACTCTAGCAAAGTGACCAAGGATGTTTAACGTACCCATAATCAAGTCTGGATGGTTCTGAGCATCCTGCAGTGAGATGTTGTTAACACGTCCCTGGTTTTGCTGTCGTCCTCCACGACCTCTGCTACTCTGATTACCACGTCCCTGAGAACGTCCCTGACCTGTCTGGCTAGACTGCCTAGATAATCCTGCACTGCTAGCAGCAACCTCTCCCTGCTGGAACTGACCTCCCTGATACCACTGCGATCCACTAGCCGGCATAGAAGGATAAGGAGTATAACCTCCAAGATTCTGGGAATACCCACTCTGAAAATAAGGATCCTGGGAATACTGATACTGCCCTGAAGCATAGGGAGCGGCATCACCCTGATAGTGGTAAGCAGCACCACCCTGACTCATCTGCCCAAAACTACCTGCCCTGGGGTTCTGCTGAATCGGCGCTGGAGGAGGCATAACAGATTGCTGAGGTCTCTGCTGACTCTGGGGACACTGTGCAGCTCTATGTCCAGTCTGTCCACATGTATAGCAAGCACCACTAACTCTCATGCACTCCCCAAAATGTCTGGAATTACAACGACGGCAGAATGGAGGGCCTGAACCACCAGCACCACCAAAATCTCTCTGTCTCTGAAACCTGGGTCCACTAGTAAATCTTCCACCTCTCCTCAGACCTATGGCACTAAATCCCCCGCTAGAAGAACTCGAGCTCACTCCACTTTTCTTGAAATTCTGGGTCTTACGGGGTCCCGAAGTCAAAGCACCTTTACCCTTATCATCTTTCCTCTGATTATCCCCATTCTTATCTCTCTCTTCTTCACTTTCACTAGGCAAGTTTTCGGAATCCTCAATCCGAACCAAAATCTCAGAAAACTCATGATAAGTGGTGCAAGGAATAGCACTAGCAACTGTTCTCCATCTTTTCTTCGTTCCCAACTTAAAGCGACGAAGCATCTCCACTGGATTAGCAGCCACTTCTGGATCATAACGAGATAAATCAGTAAACTTCCTATAGTACTCATTTGCCGACATTTTCTTTTGCTTCAGCTGAGTGAACTCCTGCTTCTTGCGATCAATATACTCTGGAGGAATAAATCTTCTCCTAAATGTTTCCTTAAATGTTTCCCAATCAGATGCTGCCTCAGGTGACATAAACTTAGTCTCATTCTCCCACCAACTTGCAGGTTCTCTTCCTAAAAACCATGTAGTAGTCTCGACCCATCTACTAACAGGAAAGTTCCCCTGACTTTGCATCACATGATAAGTCTTCTCAATACGATCTAACCACTTTTCTGCCCCCTCATGACCTTCATTACCAACGAAATGCTCCAACTTCAGATTATAAACAGTCTCCAGGGGTGTTCTCTGAGGAGGACGGAATGAAGTCTGAAAGGCCTGGGCTATAGCTTCCCCTAACTGGGCTACATTAGGGAAACTGGGCTCAGAAGAAGAACGTGGATCCCTACGAGGCGGCATAGTTCTGACAGCAGACACCAAAGATAATTAGAAAGCTCACAATTTATACAGGACTGCAAACCTAAGCTCTGATACCAAACTGACACACCCCGACCCGAGGATCAGGGCGTGCTGGCCGTCACAAACGTGACGTAACCATTACGCAATGCGGAAGCAATAGGATAAAGAGTATGAATAATTAGAAACCGAATACTAGCAGTACACTCCTAATGATATGCTAGAGAGAGAGTTAAAGTATGAAATACACATAATCAGAGCATAAGGTTCAAATGCAGTCAAGTAGGACAATTACTAAGTTACAACACCCGAAGGTGAATCCTACATGAGTGAAGTCCGTCAGAACAGCCGTGGGAATCCTCGAGAGCCACCAAACACTCCTAACTACAACCTGGAGGGGCGCAAAACAAGGTGAGTGGGTCAGTAAAACAAAGCTTTCAAAATCTTTCCTTTATAAACATATATATCCCCTCGCTAGAAAAACCTGTATACTTTCCCAGAAAAATAGCATATATAAATATATATATATAGCTTCAAAAATCTCAAACACCCTTAATCATCATTTTCCAGAGAAATATGCCATGCCATGAGCTAGAAACATAATATGGATGCATCAACAATAATCAGGTGAAATAATAAATCAACCGGAGACCCTGCAGTGGTCTTGTACGGCTGATTCTAGAGCTCAATATCCAATCCAGCCGGAGTCACCAACTGTGACCTGTACGGCCCTGCCGGAGTCGCCAACTGCGACCTGTACGGCACTACGCTGCACATGAGTCGGAACTACCTATAGTAGTCTGTACGACTCGGATGGTGTAATAATACGCTCTAGTGCTTCTCTCATCAATCATCTGTGCACATAATCTAAGGTTACCTACTAGTCGGAACCATCTCTAATGGTCTGTACGACTAGCATGTCGGAACCACCTCCAGTGGTCTGTACGACTAGCATCTACTTGGATCCAAGGTGAGCGTGTGATGCGGTGAATAACATAAGCACTAACACCAGGGGTGCAGGTTATGAGCTATCAACATAAATCTCATCCAACAATTCAATACACCAAATGTAACTCACCTGATACTCACCTGTGCGTCCGCAACACCAATTCAAATATATGCATCATATAATATCCATTCACATATTCATGTAATTACTATGCATGGCACTTCAATCACATGATTCATATAAATCTATGCATGGCATTTCAAAACATACTTTCATTTTAATTCAAATTCTGGGAAAAATCATTAAGTATATAGGCGTATAATGAAAACAAAACTGCCCACTCACTGGTATGTCGCAGGGTCGTAACCCCCGTGACGCCTCTGACTGCGCTCGTCCTCGGGGTAGATCTCACCTATATGCGAAACAACTATAAAAACGTTATTTTAAGCACATAACCAACAATTCGAAATAACTTCTCATAAAATGCTCAATTTTGGCATATGAATATACCAACGCGATCTACACAACCTCACGAACATCGTGATATTTTTAAATAAATTTTTCTAGGGCCCACGCGCCCTCACGCGCCGGGGAGGCCACGGCCTCACGCGCCCCCCACGCGCATCATCTTCAACCTCCCGACGCCGGAACAGTGCCACCGGCGCCGGATTCTGGGCAACCCTGCAACTGCCCTTTTCTCACTCGTTTTTGCACCATTTTTCATAAAATTTTCACCAAAATGTCACAAATCATGAGAGGAAGAAGGCTATACCTCCTTGGAGCCTCAAAACCTTCCAAATCGCGTCGGGAAAATTTCACCAAAACCGGCCACCTTCGAACCTTGTGATCCCGACATCCCAAACCTTCAAACGAAGCACTCCGAGCTTCGTGGGGACCTCCTTAAGCTCGTGGTAAGCTTGGATTGTCCTAAAATGCAACCATTTAAAAGTTGGTGAATAGTGACAATCACGGACCTCGTGATTTCAGCGTGAAAACGAATGAACCCTTACCTGAAATGGGTACCAATGGGTTCGTATGGTCTCTAGGAGTATGATGGTGGTCTCAACCACGTCGATCCGTGAAGGTTTGATAACCTTTGGGGTTGTCCGTACAGTTCGAATGAGAAGGGAGAGAGAGACCGTGAGCATGCGGGAGAGAGAGAGAGAGTGAAAAAAAAAAAAAAATGAAGGTGTGTGGTCTACAAAAACCCCAACCACATAAAAATATTCCAAATTAATTTCCAACTATTTTTCCAAAACAAACTTAGGATAGGACAATAAAACCCAATGAAATGTCACATACCGTAGTAGATTCAAGGGCAATCCCGTCATTTCACATCCTCGATTAATTAATTCCGGGACGGGCTGTGACACTTGGCATATGCGATTGGATTTAATGGAATTTGCCTACAACAATAGTTTTCATTCAAGTTTTGGTATAGCACCATTTGAGGCATTTTATGGCAAATCTTGTCGTACACCTTTGTGTTGGTCAGAAGTTGGCGAAAGAGTTTTGGTGGGCCCTAAGTTAGTGGAGGAGACTACTCAAAATATTCAGGTGATTAAATATAACCTGAAAGCAGCCCAGGATCGATGTAAGAGCTTAGTAGACAGACATGCCACTGATCAGGTGTATAAAATAGGTGATTGGGTGTTTTTGAAGCTATCACCGTGGAGAGGTGTTGTGCAGTTTGGTAAGAAAGGTAAGCTAAGCCCTAGGTACATTGGACCGTATCAGATCATCGAGGGAGTCGGTGAAGTTGCTTACAAGCTTGAGTTGCCTTCAGAGTCGCTTAAAGTGCACAATGTTTTTCATGTTTCCATGCTTCGTCACTATATCTCATATCCATCACATGTGATTACTCCTCAACCCTTGGAAATTAGTACGGATTTGACTTATGACGAGGAGCCAGTGACTATTTTGGATTGGAAAGAGAAGGTCCTGAGAAATGAGACAGTGCAATTGGTGAAAATTTTGTGGGGAAACCACTTAGTGGAAAAAGCTACTTGGGAGACAGATGATCGAATGAGAGAGATGTATCCAAGGTTGTTTTATGAGTATTAGTAAATTGTATTGGTTGTGTAAATTTCGAGGATGAAATTTTTATAAGGAGGGTAGGTGGTGACAGCCCGTCCCGAGAAATTATTATCGTTGACGTGAAATGACGGTTATGCCCTCGAATGTTTTGTGGCATTGAACTTTAAGGTTACATTTAGCAACCTTAATTATTTGATTTATGAGGACTTAGACATTTTTGTTGGTTGGCGTTGTAAAAATGTCGTTTTGGAGAGGTGTTAGTGTGAGGACCACACACACACACCCAAAAACCTTCTTTCGCTCTCTCTCTCTCTCAGACTATCTCTTTCTCCTTCTATTTTGTACAGACGAACTCCAAAACCATGCAAAGCTTCACAGATCGAAGTTTTTAGGACCACCATCGTACTCCTCATGCCTGTACGAGTCGAGTGGTACCTTTTGTTGGACGTGAGGATGTCGAGATGGTGAGAAACCCGAAACTCAGATTCTATGCACTGTTCATGCACACGTAAAAGAAAAGGTTTCAATGATTTAGAAGGCCATAGAGAGCTTTAGAAGGTCTTCACAAAGCTCGAGGTATCTCGTTGGGTAGTTTTGGACGTCGGGATCATGAGTTTCAAGTTTGGCCGATTTTTCTCGAATTCTCTGGCGAGATCCCGTGATCTTTGGGGCTTTAAACAGGTAAGGAAATGTTCTACAAGTTAAGAGCTTTAATTTGGTACAGGTTTCATGAAATTTGGATGAAAAATGGACGAGATATGAAGGTTTTCGTGTTTTCCCAGTTTCCGGCGACGGCACCGGATGAGCGCCGGATAAGAAAGGGGGATATTCCGTCAAGTTGGCGGAATATTCTTAACGAAACCTAACAGGGTCAGGTAACTTTAATGGAATATGCTTGCTTTTAGACAGAATATTCCTAACGGCGTTAACTGTTACCGTCAGTGTGTCAGGCACGTGGCCGCGCGTGGTCGGCGCGTCTGGCCGTGCCTTGGCCAGCACATGAGGGCGTGTGAGATGTCAAAAAATTATTTTTAAAATATGGGGATGTTTCTGAGGATGAGTAGGTCTTAATGGTATATTCATATACCCAAATTGAGCAATATATGAGAAGTCATTAGCTTGTGTTGTTTATGTGCTTTAAGTGACGTTTATATAGTTGTTTCGCATATAGGTGAGACCTATCCCGAGGACGAGCGTAATCATTCAAGGTAAGGAGGCTACGACCCTTAGACATACCAGTGAGTGGGCTTTTGGTTTTCAGTATATATATATACTTGATGTTTTTCCCAAAAAGATATTTAAATGAAATGTGAATGAAATGCCATGTCATACATGCATGATATCTGAGCATATGCATTAGTATAAATATGCATATTGTCGCATGATGCTGCAGAGGCCCAGGTAAGTCACAAGTGAGTATTTTATGATGGCAGTGGTTATGACGTTATGGTGATGATGATGATGTTGAGATATATTAGAGCTCATAACCTGCACCCAGTGTTAGTGCTCCCGCCCGGGGCCAGGGCACAGTCCTTCACGTGATGTTCAGCTCCCGCACCATATGCTCACCTTGGATCTAAGTTAGGTGCATAGTCCTATCGTACAGACCACTATAGGTGGTTCCCGACTCATAAGTGACCCGCGATTATTCGCACAACCTTCACGTGATCGTAGCACTAGAGCGTACTTATTTACACTTGTGCAGGCATATTGGTTGATGAGTTGTGTATTCTTGAGATATATGATTGAGTAGTACAAGTCACAAGAGGTGACTCCCGGCTAGATAGATAAGCTCTAGATACTTGTTAAGATATAGGATTGAGTCGTACAGGTCACAAGAGGTTACTCCCGGCTAAATGATTGAGATATATGATTGAGCCATACAGGTCACAAGAGGTGACTCCCGGCTAGATAGATGAGCTCTAGATACTTGTTAAGATATATGATTGAGTCGTACAAGTCACAAGAGATGACTCCTGGCTAGATAATTGAGATTTATGATTGAGCCAAACAGGTCACAAGAGGTAACTCTAGGCTAGATAATTGAGATATATGATTGAGCCGTACAGGTCATAAGAGGTGACTTCCGGCTAGATGTTTGAGCTCTAGATGCCGTACAGGTCACGTTAGGTGACACCCTGCTAGATTGATTATATGCATTGAATTATATTACCTGGTCTACATATGTTTATTGTGATATTGGACATGGCATATGGATGGCATTTTTATATACAGATTTTGATATATTGAGCATGATTTGAGATATGTATTTACATATACTATTTTCTAGGAAAATTATACAGGTTTTACGGCGAGGGGTTAAAACCTTTTGAGAAAGAAATGAATTTGAAAAGCTTTGTTTTTTCCCACTCATGCTTTCTGTTTTTCGCCCCTCCAGGTACTAAGTAGGATTTATCGTTGGTGGCATTGCGAGGGCTTCAAGGCAGTTCTAACATATTTCACCAAATATAGGATCACCTTTGGGTGTTGTTTAATTAGTACTTTGCTCTCCTTGATTGCACTTAGACTATTTATGCTCTGGTTGTGTATTTCACATTTAATCTTTGCTTCCGCACTGTGCTTATGGTTACGTCACTTCCACGTGACGGCTAGCACGCCTTGATTTAGGTCGGGCTGTGTCAATTATACATGCTTAATTAAGTCAATAAAATTATATTTTACATATTAATGTAGGTAAATTATTTCACACACACATATATATGCCTGATATATGTAAAATTCATGCAAAATATTTTTTGCAAAATAATTTACCTAAAAAAAAAAACATTTGATTCAAATAGTGCACCTACTATTAAAAATTTTAAAATGTTACATTGCTTAAAAAATTAATAATTTACCCAATATATGTAAAATACATGAAAAATAATTTACCTACATAATAACAAACCCAAAATAAGCAAAATAATTTACCAACATAATAAAACAATATTTATTTTATTTAATACTTATTTACCTATTATATATACATATAATAATAAAATGTGCCAAATATATATATATATATATATATATATATATATATATATATATATATATATATATATATGCACACACACACACATACAAAATAAAATACCTACATAACACAAGAATGCTATTTTATTCAAAATTAATTTACTTACAAAATAAAGCAAGGTTATTTTGACACACCTTAACCCGGAATGTCCATTAGGACTCTGAAATCGAGCTGTGCTAGCCGACACCTGGAAGGTGACGAAGCCATAAAGTGCAATGATAAGGAAAATGTGAATAAATTTAAACCTAGAAGTGTGTAAATACCAGAGTGTGCTGGTGAGCGGGAGCGAACCCATCTCACATGTGATGTCAGAGCATAAATAAGTACAGTAGAGCGGGTAAGAATTATACCCTCAGAAGTAGCCACCAGAATTGAAATTTGCCAAAAATCCTCGTCGAGAGAAACAGTCAGTAATCAAAACCTAGAGGGGTACAAAACAGAACCTGAGAGTAAGCAAACCAAAACTTTGGAAACATCATTCTAAAAAATGCAATAACCCCTCACCAAAATCCTTATAATTCCCCAAAATAACAATACATATGTATATAAGAATTATTTTGAAGAACGGTAACTACCAAGGTATGCCATGTCGAAATATCTCAGTAACAACCATGTAAGCAAAATGAAATAAATCAATATAAAATGAATATCAGCTGGAGTCACCTATAGTGACCTGTACGACTCATCAATATCTCATCAAACACTGCTAGCATATATCTCATCAATCAAGGCTAACACATATCTCATCATATCTCATCAATCAGTGTTAGCACATATCTCATCAATCAATGCTAGCACATATCTCATCATATCTCATCAATCAGTGCTAGCACATATCTCATCATATCTCATCAATCAATGCCAGCACATATCTCATCATATCTCATCAATCAATGCTAGCACATAAGTCGGAGTCACCTATAATGACATGTATGACTTATCCATAGCTCATCAAATATCCCTGCACACGAGTCGGAACCACCTCTAGTGGTCTGTACGACAGGACTGGGTGTAAATAAGTACGCTCAAGTGCTACGATCACGTGAAGACTGTGCGAATAATCGCAAGTCACCTTCGAGTCGGAACCACTTATAGTGGTCGGTACGACAGGCATGTGCACCTACCTTGGATCCAAGGTGAGCGTAAGGTGCAAGAGGTGAACATCACGTGAAAGACTATGCCCTGGCCACAAGCGAGAGCACTAACACCGGGGTGCAGGTTTATGAGCTCTAAATGCATCTAATACCGCATGTATGACTCATAGGCAACCTGTACGACAGTGTCGGAATTGCCTATAACATAAATGTAGTCATGCCATAATCTCATCATTTCAACTAATACTATATACTCACCTAAACTTACCTGTGTGTCCTGCGTTCACCTTTGCACTTCAGAGCGTTCACAATAATTATGTGCAAGTAATATACATGTGGATATACCAGGATGTAAATCTGAAATACAACCATCTCATAATATTCCCAATTATATAAACATATATACAAATGGCATAAAATGCATAAGCTGCAACGCCCTATTCCCGAACTATTTACCTTCAGAAATAATTATATGTGATAACTCAATTAAACACTAGTTTAATTAACTATCATAACTAACTATTTTTCACTTCAATGTTACAATTCTACACACATTGATTTATAACCAATATTTAACCACCAAAATATAAGGTTAAATCTCACATTTTCCACCAATCTCCTTCGCATTGCTCAATTCCCCAAACAAGGCTATTGTCTCAATTATTTAGTCTCATTTATTGTATGGCTGCATCTAACGCCTCGTTAGACTACCTACATACCCTAAACAGGGATCAAGCCATTCGTAGTTCACAGTAATTATATGAAATATTCAATTTATAAACGTTGTGAAATTATCAATCACATATATATGTACGATAGAAAGGAAAGGACCCACTCACCTGGAGTCCACGCTACAACTTCCTAGCACAAACATTGAGACATCACGAACCATCGTTGCCTAGAACAATTATCAAATCACATCTCAGAATTCTTGTCTATAAAATACATAAATTACATAGAACATATGTCTACGTAATTCAATCCGGAAGATCCACATATCAGATTTCTGATCCGCAACTTCCAAGGATCCAGATTATGCTTTTAGAACAATACCCCATAGTTTCATTACGATCCAACGGTCGGATCTCCGCCGATTGTCAAAACCAAATGGCGGTTAACATTTTCTTTTATGAACTTACAAATCCAATTCGGGAAGATCCACACATCGGATTCCCGATCCATAAGTTTCTATGTTCTTCAAATATTACGTACTATAATGCAATAAAGTTTGGTGACGATCCAACAGTCGGATTGTCGATTGCTATAATAATCAAGTGGCGGACCTTAATGGAACTAAGTTCAAACGACAGAATTTCATCAATCGAACTTCACAAATGGAACCAAGGTATTCAAATTTAGTCTAGGAAGGTCAGAGGACACCTTGGCCCACGCTTTGCCGCAAGTGGCGGTTGGCCTCCCGACTTGCCAGAAATTTCAACTATTTCTAAAAATTACCAAATTTTACAGGAATGAAGATCTCAAAGAGAGGAACAACTTTCATACCTGCCATGAAGTCCAAAAGTAGACGGAATGTGGTCAATTTTGCCCACAAAGCCGGCGGGTGCCTAAAGCTTTCTGGTGTCGATTTGTCGTCTATGGTGGTCCAACGGGGTCAAGGTTGGTTGGGTTTTGCTCCTGGGATGAGGGGCTACAAAGCCCAAGTGGTGGCATCGGCCATCCCTTTGCCGATTTGCCGGAAAATCAAAAAGGGTGGCCAAAGCACCGTGAGAACCGTCAACTTTCGTGGCCTCAAACCGCCACATACAGAGGTTAATCAAGGTGGTTATGGGTGGATTTTGTGGAGGGGAATGAGAGCTTCAAGGTGGCGGTGGTGGCGTCGAGAAATTCCACCGGAGTTGGCCGGAATCGGCCTTGGAAGTTGGGTGGTCGCGGTGGTTGCATGCACGGGAAAGCTGGGAGCTTTCTCCCTTTTTCTTTTTTTTTCCTTCCGATTTCTGATTGGGCTGCTGCCCTTTTTCTAGCTTTTATCTAATTGGTCCTCCTTAACTAATTAACTTACTTTAAATAACCAACTTCAAACGTTCGTAACTATGCCATTATAATCCGGACTCGCAAACGGTTTTCGCCTATGCGTTCGTAATAACGAGTACTACGAGGATATGCCAAAAGAATAAGTCCTACGTCTCTCAAACCAATGGCCAACTGAAGTCAAAGTCCTTGCCTCTATGGCATTTTCGTCAAATCACGCTTTTAAAATTTATAAAAACATAAAATTAGGAACGGATTGTCACATATTTGATTCTAAGTTAATTTACCTATTAATTATCAAACATTTGAATATCGTGTGGCGAAACATAAAACGCAGAAAACACATCACATAATCCAACCAGTTAAAACTAAGGGAATGCGTGCACTTCTGAAAGAGGTAAAAATGCTACTGGATTGTGGAAGTCCTTTATGAAAAAGCAGAAAGCACTTCCAAATTTTTTCCCAAGTAAAACGTCGGAGTTATATAAAAAAAAATTCATGCTTATATGAGTGCTCGTGAACCAAAATGTTTCTTACATACTCTGTCAAACGAGCCCTACCAAAACATGCATGTGACTTTTTCAGTCCCCACCACTGTCATGATCAAAGGTTCCGACCCTGAAATTTCGATGCCGTATAATTCATTGAAAATTGAGGTACCAAGAACAGTGCATGATGAGATATACATCCACAGATTTATGCCAAGACAAGAACCTGGTAATTTGGCAGCCCCCACCACACAAAAATACAAAAGTTTGCCTCTAATTTGTTTACTCTGCCAGCTAAAATCCCAAGGGCACACATGGAGATAGATCGGATTAATCATTTAACGCATTTCTAATTTTCTATGAACTTAAACTTGAAACCTCACCGTTCCTGAACCCTATAAAATCCTAATCCCTCTACACCTTAATTCCTCACCCCACACCGTCACATCTATTAGTGCTACTACCCAGTATAACTGAAAGTACAATAACTACACACCCAGTTCTTCTAGGGTTTGAGAGATGGCATCCAAAACGACTTCCTCACTTGCTCTCTTCCTTGCACTCAATCTCTTCTTCTTTGCCCTTGTCAGTTCTTGTGGCACATGCCCCGGCCCTAAGCCGAAGCCAAAGCCAAAGCCGACACCGAAACCTAGCCCTTCCACTGGCACCAGCTGCCCTAGAGATACCCTCAAATTAGGGGTTTGTGCTAATGTCCTCAATGGGTTACTTAACATCAGCGTTGGCAAACCTCCCGTAGAACCTTGCTGCTCTCTCATCCAAGGCCTCGCTGACCTTGAGGCTGCTGTATGCCTTTGCACTGCTCTCAAAGCCAACATTTTGGGTATCAACCTCAACATTCCAGTTTCTCTCAGCTTGCTTCTTAATGTTTGTGGAAATAAGGTTCCCAAAGGTTTCCAGTGTGCCTAAAAGCAAACAAAATATGATCCTTCATTTCTTTCATCTTTATGATTTGGCTTTCGTACTTTTTATATATTCAGTGTGAAATTGTTGTGTAATTGGTGAGTTTGTAAGTGGGAATTTATCGTTTCCTTTGTTATGGATGTTGCCTGATTAAGGGGTGATAAGATTTAGTTACTAAAGTTTTCCTCATTATTATGGGAATGAAATATGTCATTTAATTTACTTCGGTACCAGTTGCCTTAATTTGTTAATTTTGTATGTCTAATTTGGCGGTGTATCATTAATTAAGTGCTTAATTATCTTATAGTTCGTTGGTCAAAAACCAATTATCTTTGTACTTGAGGTTTGGAGTTCGATTCTCCTTTCCCTACTGTGATGTATGTAGGTGCTAGGGCCAAAGATCTCATGTACAAGTTCAACTACATCTTGAAGCCTGATCGTTGTAAAAATGTCACGAGCCAATCCTAAATGCCTGAAAGAAGTCCAATGACGACCATCTAGTGGCATTAGGTCTCCATTTTACTTTATGAATGTCTTGAAAATCTCATGAACAATATATTAGCTAGTTGCCCAAGTAAATTAACTGAACTTTGTAGTCGATGTGTTAGTTTTATGGCATTCAGCCTCCGTTTTATTGAAAGAGGACCAAAGATTAAAGTAGAGGAGTGATATATGATGCTCTCCTTCGCATCAAAACACAAAAAGAAAAGATTGAGTTTGAACCAAATCTCATTTGGTCAACCGCTCATTTATAAAAGACAATGTGCGAGAGAGAATTTTTGTAACCAAGAGTACCCTAGTAGGGTTTTGTTGTGTTGGAAATGTGCCCTAAAACCAATCATGTGATGATACTTTACGGACATTTCACATGTTAAACTAATCTAGTTTAATATAAAGGGCAATGATTATTTTTTTAAGCCGTCTCATATAAATGTTATATGTTTAAACGATAAGTCCAAGGAATATGTAATTGGGACAATGTGATCTAAAGAAGTTAGATTCATGAGACCATTCTCTTTTGTATACATATCCTAAACGTTCCTGATCATAGGATTCCCAATTGGGCATTGACAGTCTGTTAAGATCAGTACGTGCTATGTCTTCTCTTAAGGAGAGTGACTGGTCTCGAGTCATTGGTGTGACTCACACCAAGACAAGCATGTAGGTGCTCAATAAAGATTGAGTCCACTGAACATGATCAACGAGGAGTTCTCATACCCATGTCACATGAGAACTCATGGTTGGGATAATGCAAAGTAGTCATTTGACCTGAGGCATCGTAGTTGTCTTGTGGTTAGGTCCTTGATCTTTGACTATGTCAAAGTCACTCTGTCAGAGGGTGTCCATGGCATAGTTGGGGTTAAGCCACCTAGCCATGGAGGCAAGTGAATGCGCAACAAGGGATCTCTATCCTTCAAACCGTTTGAGGGAGAATACTCTATGATATGATTAAGAATCTCTTATCAGAGTATGAATGAGATTTAGGAAATCATTCCAAATCACATTCAAGGTAATCATATAAGTAAATGAATCACATTGGATAGTAGACATGAATAAACTATCAAACCAAACAATGTGGTCAAGAGTATTGTATTAAAGAAAGACGGTATTGCATTGTAATCCTAAACTGAATAGGTTTTCCACCTCTTCTGATTAGCTTGGGTAGCCATGATATACTGCTAGGTGTCACTCATGGTTTGTGGAAGCCCTAAAGGTGTATAATCACTAAAGGGAGAATTGAAAGTATGTTTCAATTTACAATCGATTTGAAGAGTTCTAATCGCCCACTGCCTCGCTAAAAGGAACCTAATGGCTCGTACACCGTGTAAGGTAGAGATTGAAGAAATAACGGAGATGAGCAAGGATAATTAAATGGTTTAATTATTTATGGCTAGGATTAATTAATATGTTAATTAATCAAACGAATAAGTTCGTTATAGACCTTGGGTTAGTTTTGAGCCTCAAGGCCCAATGGGCTTCGAACATCAAGCCCATTGACTTAAGTTGTATGACAACTTAATGACTAATGATTCACAAAGGCCCAAACAGCCCAATAAACCCTTAAGGCCGGCCATGTTGTAAAGGAGTGGGTTTTGGACTTATTACAAGTTTGCCACTCCAATGAAGGTAGGTATAAATCTGACTTTATAGCCTTTTCTTCATTAGGGTTTCTTTTGGAGAAAAGATGAGAACACAATGCTCTCATTTTCTCTCTAAGAGGCTGCCACCCTAGGAAGGTTTTACTAGCATCTAAATCTTCCTAGGTCACTCATCTCCTCATCAATGCTCTCCTTGGTGTGGAAAAATTAGAGGTTCTCTATTTTGGGAACTTGGGGAATCCTTTCAACCATCCTCCTCCAAGAAATCCATGGAGCTAAGAAGCAAGGAATGAAGGCCCTATCTCTTGGGTGATTAGCCTTTGCATATGCAAAGAAGAATCAACAAAGGTATAATATTTCTCAACTCACTTTGTTCTTGAGTTGAGTCTTGGTTCACCACAACTACTAGGCTTTGAATTTAATGGGTAAAGTTTTGTTTTTGAGTGCATACAAGTATGATTCCGCCTTTTAATTGTTAATAGCATGCATAGATGTTGCTCAAATGAATTTGTTTTAGCATGCATAGATGTTGCTCAAATGAACTTGTTTTCATAAATATTTCCTTCATGGTGGACTGGATCCCACATCAAGGTCTGGACACCAAGAAAAGAAAAGAAAAGAAAAGAAAAAACTAGTAATCATTTTTTTTTGGGTAAATGAAAATAAAGGTAAATTATATTTTGCACCCTCAAGTTTGGTTGCAATTGCAATTGCAATCTCATACATCATCTTTAAAGTATTGCAATGTCATACAAAAACTTGTGCGTACAATATCATAGATCTGTTTGTCAATTTGTTAATACGATCATTAAGTGATGATGTGACAAGCACGGAGTGCACATTTTTGTTGATGTGGATGCCACAAATATGCCACCCACAAATATGCCACAAAGAAAAAAAATAGAAAAAAAATATAACTGTTTTAGAATTTTTATTTAAAGTCACTAAGTACTACGGTCTAGTAGTATTCTTCTTCACTTGTAAGTGAGAGGTCTTAGGTTCGATTTTCGCCAAAGGCGAATTTGAACCACATTATTGCTAGCCCATTGTGAGGCTAAGCCACCCTCTCCCCATAGTGTAGGTAATATCGCTTGTTCAAAAAAAAAAAAAAAAGGAATGTTTATTTAAAAGACGACAAGCACTGCACAACTTTGACTGGGTTTTGAACGAGAAGGAAATCAACGGCAAATTTTTGGAAATCATTCACGGGAGAGGGAGAGTTTTGGGTGAAGAAGACCACAACTTTAATAATTGGTAACTATTGTTGGGGAGAGGGAGAGTTTAAGTTGAAAAAAAAAAATTTAACTGTTGCCAGGTACCACTTTTTATCTAAGGACACCCGATTCCACCCTAAGCTTGTTTGATTGATTTGTTTTCGCTCATTCAGATTTGATTAAACGGACCATATTTGGTCCGCACCTAAAGTCCGCAAAGTGCGATCCACAACTTAGAAACCTATTATTTCCATTGTTCAGCCCGTGACTGATCCTGGCTTGGAATGGAAGAAAAGGAATTTTGAGATCATTTGTAGACGTTTCATTCCAACCATATCTAGGAATCTGAATTTTAGCAAGAAAAGGGTCATGGACTCATGGTAGTCATCCCAAAGTCCTGTATACTTTTCCTTTTGTGTTATGTAGAAGTAATGCAACTTTGGACCTACATCGATGAAGTCCTACAATTAAAAAACATAAAGGGTTAAAAACACAACCAAGACTCAATGATCATTTTTTCTTTTTAAAAAATTAATATTTAAGTTGACAAATATGGTGACATAGTGGTAGATATTCACAGAACAATCATTACTAATTAAACTTAAAAAAATTAAAAAAAATAAAAACAACTAAGCCAATATGCTATGACACGCCAACATTCCACGTGATTTAGCATTACATGCAATAATTTTCTGAAAATATTATTATAGGGCATACATGCATGAACGTAACCCTTTCGTTATTACTAATGCCAATAAAAGTAGTAAAGCCAGTCAGATGTAATCCGGTTAACTTCTTACTCTATGACAAAAAATTTCTTGTTCTGTTTCCTTAAGGCCAATATACACATATCTTCTTGATGACGACAGCCACTCGATTTGAACTGCAGATGGGAAGGTTCCTTATTATTGGCTTGATTCTCAAATTAGTTAATTAATTACATGGTCCCTCCTAACCACCATTTCAGTCCGTGAACAAATATTGGCACATTCAATTTTTCAGTTATAATAAACAGAGAAATGATCAGATTTCTTCGTTGGATCCACATACACGTATGGCCAATGGTCTTAAGCAAACATTTTTTTTACAAGTATGATAACTCAATATTTCTAGCTTATGCATAGGGTTAGTCTTGATAATACAAAGAATAAGACAGATGAAAGGGGAAATATATGATATGATTGTTTAGGTACATAATGTTCAAAATATAGAAGGAAATAAGAAGGGAATAACAAAAAAATGAGATCGTTGGGTCAAGGAACAAATGGAATTCGTTCTCTTTGAGACTAGCTAACTTGTTGCCTTTCTTCTATTAACTTTTTTTTTAAAGGATGATAAGGCAAGTTGAACAACGTTTAAGGCTTGGTCGTCAGACTACAATAGTAGAAACCTTACTCTCTAAACTGCACAATACGCGGAGAAAGAACGAAGACCCCAGAATTAGCCATCAACAACATGTATATGTAGGCTACTTCCTTTGCGATCAGAGCAATTAGAAAGGGCTATTTCCCTGATAGAACGACTCCGCCGTCCCCTATCTTCGAATTTATTAAATAAAGAAAAGTGAAAATAAAAGAATACAAGGAGGGGGATGAAACCAAAACCCACTAAGAGAAAAATAAAAAATCAAAACATCAACGAAAATGGAAAACAAGACGAAACTCAAGGCACGAGCATGGGCAGCAGCTGCAAAATCTGGAACAGTGGACCACCAATAATAAGCACTACCAGCCGCGCCAAAAGAAGTTAGGGCATCAACAACTTGATTACTCTTCCGATAAATGTGTGTACAAACAATACTAATCTGACAAAGACGGCATAAACAATTGTATCCACAGATTGTAGGAGTGGATATTGCATTCAATAGGATATCTAGGAATAGATATTACATCCATGGATTGTAGGAATCTCTAAGAATATAGGAAACTTATATGATCTCAATTTTTTGTATTTTGTGGGACAAAAATGGTTAATCTCATTTAAGTCGGCGGACTTCGCCTACTTTTCCAGAACACATGATGATTGTGGCATCACTGGTCTATTTATGCAGCTTGATAGGTCTAGAGTTGTTGAGTCCATATGACCGGACTTATGTGGTATACGTATTGCGATCCATCTTACTTTGGCTTTGGAAAATTGTGATTCCATAATTGCCTCTAATTATGTATGTGAAAAGGTTGTTATGCTTGAGGATGAATAGTTATCCAAAGACCATGCCTTTCAAAGTAAATCGGAATACGTTCAAAATTCTTTTGACACGTGGCAATCCAACCTCGTTTTCACTGCAAGGTAGTTGAGGGGGAATCAAGATCTTCGCCGGATCTTCCCTTAGGGATCCTAGGGATCCCACAATCATGTCCGTTTATTTTATATCGTGCGGTCAGTTTTCGTTAGGTACTATTTATATTTGAATTTTAAATTTTAAATAATTTTTCATCGCACGATATACGATGAACGGATAAGATTGTGGGATCCCTAGGATTCCTAGGGAATGGATCCGGAGAGGATCTTGATTCCTTGAGGGGTTCCGGATTTAGGCTTGTAATCTTGAGAGTTGTGCCATAAATATAGCAATGATGGGGATTTATTAGTTGCGTGTGTGAGAGAAATGAGGAATTGTTCTTCTTTACGTATTTCGGCCCATCAGATTCGTAAATCTCGAGGCATGACAATCTAGTTCAAGCCTTTAACTTTTTCTTGTAAAATTACAAAGTCCTTTCTTCTTTTTGCTTGAAATTCCCACTTTTGATTTCCTTTCCTAAACTCTTCTAATCGTAAATGGCTTCTTCCAATGTCCTTTCTGCCCCTACCACCAACTATGACTCGCTTTGCGACCCTTCGTTGGTAAGGGTGCGGAATGAAGATTTAGGGGAAGCTTTTGTATGCCATCGTCAGGATCTACTGAACATGTGCAAGGTTTGGTAGGAGGCCAGCCACAGTACTTAGGCAACTCTGCCTAAATCTTCTAACCTAGAGCGCCCATTGTACCAACCCCTGGTGTTGGAACCAAATTTTTGCACTCTTGGTGTTAGATCTAATTTTGTGCACCACCGGTGAGGTGCCAACCAAAGGCTTTCCCACGGTCAAGTTAATAAGCAGTTTAAGATTCAAACAGTAGGTAAGAGAATACGTATGCGATAATTGCATTACCAAATGAACCCTAGGAAGATGTATTTATACTAGTCAAGAGAAAGTCTTTTTAGGATATATAATTCATATTAAACCGGGAGAATCCCAGTGGGTATCTAGGAGTAGATATTATCATCTTACGAGTGTGATTACTTATGGTCCACACCAAAGCCCTAGATTATAGGAATTTCCAAGAATATAGAAATCTTGATAATTCCATACCTGATTAGGTTTCCGTATTTTGTGAACAATAATGGTTAATCTCAGTGAAGTTGACGGACTTCACTCACTTATCTAAAACTAGATAATGATTACATCATTGATCTGTTTATGCAGCTTGATAAGATTAGAGTTGTTAAGTCCATGATCACTTGAGAATGGATAGTTATCCAAAGACCATGCCTTTTGAAATAAATCGGAATACATATTGTTCTGAGTTATTCTCACACGTGACAATTCAGCCTCGTTAATATTGTAAAGTAGTTGAGATGTTCTGGATTCAGACGTGCACTCTTGAAAATTGGACCATAAATGTTCAAATGAAGACAATGTCTTTGTTTTGTTTTGTTTTTTTTTTTTTTTTTTTGTATGTATGGATGATTTCATTCAAAACTCAACATCATATCAATTACATTAGTCGCATGTAAATGGGACAGGTCTCTGAAAAAAAAAATTTTAACCAAGTAAACCCAGTGGTAAAAACCTCGGCCAAGGAAAAAAAGTCTCTACATACGCACTATAAATAAACCCCTTCCTCGGACTCAACCACGATACTTTTAAAAGCCATGGTGGCCCTGACTCAACCCAAAATGAGGACTCATGACATTGTAAGCTATAACAGACTAATTTATGCGCCATAGAGTTAGCTTCCCTTGGTACATAGGAAACCGTAATTTGATGCGCTTGGATTAAATCTCGAATCCCATCCACAAAGTCCCTATCTGTAGCCAAACAAATTCCATCACTCTGAACAAGTTGAACTGCATTTAGAGAGTTAGTTTCGACTATCAGTGAAACGCAACACAAGTCAACAGCAAACTCCAATCATTTCCCAATGGCATATAATTCGATAGCAAGAACAGAGATGAGGGAGGGGGCCGGCATTGCAATTGCCCCCATAAGTCTTCCCTCCTCATTGCGGATCACTGCCTTTATACCACGTGTGCCATTCGAAACTCCAACATCACCATCTACATTAAGCTTGAAGCAACCTTCATCCGGAAGAAACCAAACCTTATTATTCTCGGGTGACAAAGAAGGACCCATATGGGAAACAGTACAAGTACAATTGATATCATCCACATAGTTCTTTGCCGACCTTTTTAAAGCTTTAATCTCCGGAACCTCATTCTCAAAACATTTTTTTTTCCGTGCATTCCAGAGTAACCACAAATAAATGATGAAAACCTGTTGTTTTAGTTTCAGTAGAATCTCTCATGCATTAATCAACCACTCCAACACATTGTCCACTAAACTAGACACAACTGAACTCAACAAACCCATAGAGAGTAACAATTTTTGACTCACGGTGCAATCCCTTAACTGCCTGCATTGTCGATTCCACTCTTCCATTACACCAAAATCATGCCGAGTTTTCCACCACCCTTCTAGACATAAGTGTTTCCCTCGTTGGTAAAATCTTATGCACTAACCTCTAAATTCTCCTAGCTAGACAGTCACCCTGTAGGGGGATGGATAAAACTGCTTCCGCCTCCTCAAAATCAAAGACCTCATAAATTTTTGCAACATTTCAGAAGCCATTGTTCGTAATAAGTTCATTTACTTTAAAATGCAACAGGAGAGAAGGAGTTGACTAACTGTCCATCCCCAAAGAAATTTCGTGCATGAGGGACCTAAAGATCACCATACACAGAGACTAACCGTCCATCCCCAACACGCCACTACACCTTTCAATAATTCCCTTCCCCACAAACTGGAGCATCAAGTATAGAAAAGTGCAACACCCTCAGTAGCATGCATGAAATCAGAGACCTCAAAATATCTCGCCTTATACATTCTAGATATCAAAGATGTTGGAACCAAATTCACGCACCGTCGGGAGTAGTGGTTGTGCACAAACTCGAGCAACCTTCAAAACAGTAAAAAACCGTGACTATGGCTGGGGGGAGGTATGCCGGCCAAAGGCTCTCTGACGGTCAAGTTAGTGAATGATTTGAGACTCAAGCAGTGGGCTAGAGAATTGAAGTGTTTAGATTGCGTTACCATAGATGAACCCTAGATGGGTATATTTATATTGTGGGCGAGATACCTTTTTAGAATCCTCATTTTAAGCCAGAAAAATCCTAGATGATATCCAGAAGTACATATTACACCCTCTTAGGACTTGTGATTACTTGCTGCACACGCCAATCCCTAGATTGAAGGAACTCTAAGACTTATAGAATCTGATTGAGTCCATATCCGGATCAGATCACATGTCTTGCAAAACAAGCATGGTCATCCAGTAGAGTCGCAATAACTGATACAGCTCTGTTCAGAGCTAGTGAGTCCCAGACTTCTAAGGTAACTGTATTCGGATTAACCATACTTCAACCCTAGAAAATCATGGTCCCACAATTACCACTAACTATCCAATTGAGAGGCAACCTATTCCCCTTGATGATGAATTGTTATCCAAAGACAATGCATTTCGCAGTAAGTTGGTATACGTACCATTTAGTCTTTATTTTCTTGTACATTGTTCTAACTCTTGACATTAAAGTGGGGTAGTTGAGTCGCTTCGATTTTCGTCACGCATCCTCTAAGATTGTGCAAAATCAAACGTAATGAAGACACACGCCTCCATTTTTGCATGCATGCTCGCATTTTAATGATTTTTTTTTACCATCGCACGTGTTGATCTCTAGGCAGATGACTTTTCATTTTCAACGGTGAGATCTTTTAGTGATTTGTTCTTTAAAAAGTAGTTTTTTTCTTTGAGAACCTCATAACCGTTTTCATCTCTGCATCATGGAACTTATGTGCTCTAACCAAAGCTCTCTTCCCATACCCAATTCTCTCTCTGATATTTCAATGTTCAAAATCTTCAAACCAAAAAACTCCTTTGTCATTGCTAATTTCTGCCAAATGCAGCTAAGTAACACTAGGGATGGCAACTCAATTCGGTTATATTGCGGATATGGGGAAAAACCGAAAATATTATCCAGTTATGGTTTTGGATATGGTTATAGGGGTCCCCGATCCATATATGTCCCCAAACCTTATCCGAATAATACATATTATATATAATATAATTTATATATAATAAATATAGTATTGTAGAATATATATATTCACCGAACTCATTACCTTGAGAAAAGTTGCATTTTGTGAGAAAGATCAAACATAAGCCAACATCACCAATATATCTATTATATTATAATGATGAAATTAGTATCACCAATATATCTATTATATTATAATGATGAAATTAGTATCTATTATATTATAATGGGTCAATTCAACGAATATATTTTTGGTTTTGAAGAAGATGGATATAACCGTTAACCAATGGGGAATCTGTTACCCATTGGGTATGGTTATGGATAACTCCCAATGGTTAATTTGCGGTTATGGAAATGGTTAATTTTCGTGATTATGGGGATGGACATAGAATTTCCGTCCCCTAACCAAACCGTTGCCATCCCTATGTAACACCCAAATTAGCCATAATCTCATCCTAATACCCCTCGCGTCTTGCGATTTGTTCCATAACATTCATCCCTTAGTAGCACTTTCGATGCAGTATTTATATCTTAGTCCAATCTCATCGAGAGGTTGAGGTTTTTTCAGGGGCTTTTCGCCACTGCTTTCTTCCTCTTCCTTTGCTTGTGGATGACAGCATTGGCAGATCTTCATGAAAATACTCACCCTAAATGTAGTTTTGTGCTCGGAATGCAGCAAGATGGGCATAGTACGTATTCAATCCGGGGACAAAAACTCATTCGGAATTGATGTTCTTGGCCAAGTATGTTGTACAGTCTACGAAATCTTTCTTTTGCCAAGGGTGAAGGCTTGTCTCCTCCAAACCGTTGTACTTATCTGGTCCTTTTTACTGGGAATTTGATAATGAACATGTGCATGTATGATTACTTTACTTGCCTTCATGTTCGTGAAAGATTCTTAATTCGATAAATTTTCCAAAGTAAATGAACTTCAATAAATAAATAAGCAACGAAGCAAGATGCGAATAAGTTTGTGGGCCCGAGACAAAGCTCAAAAGCCCCTCTTGATAACCTTGATTCAGAAAAACATTACCACCCAAACTTAGCATCCATAAGGAGTTCATCGTGATATTCAGAGCATCACCTTACTTCGATACCAAGAACTAAACATTAAACCCATGAAGAATCATCTGCTTCGCACTTACACATTTATCGAATTGAAGAAGTCTAAGCTTATATTCGAAATAACTTGCAAGGAGTGAAATAATAACAACTTTATACCTCACCCCAGCTCTTAGGGCAAGGATTTCAATACTTGCAATGTAGCCTAGAAAAGGTTTTACTTCCTAGATTGGATTGCGTGTCCGTTTCTAGGAAGCTTAAATGAAAGTTCTTTGGAAACTTGGTCGTCTGCATGTGGATTGGAAACACTTGTTGAATCCTTTTGTTGGACCTTATGCATCGAACTTGAGCATTTTTTATCGAACCACCTTGGCTTGCTTGGCCAAAGCTTTTCCGCATATCAAAGCTCCATTGGAATAAAATTACTCTTGGGGATTTCCTAGTCTGGATGCCCACTTTGGACTTGCTAACATACGATTTGCAGAACATACTTGACTTAGTATGTTGGTCTAGGATAGAAGTAGTCGTATTTAGGGTTAGAGTTCAGAGCCATCTTCGGATGATTTTCGGATCACCCTTTCGACTCTTCCCTCGAATGGTGTAGAGCCCAAGTTGGAATGTTATAAACCATAACTTTACTAGTTGTACAAACTTTTCAAAGGCCGGACAATGCACTGAACTTCCGGGTCAGGGCGCTATTTGTCATTGCCTGTAGCTTACCAATCGTAACTGCGCCTTATTATAGCTCGAATCTCCCAAGTTGCTAATCGTTCAAGATGAACTAGGCTAAGAAACACTTCTTTGACAGTGTTGCTTCAATTTTTAGGCTTGCGTTCGTGCAAAGTTTTCAAAGTTTATACCTTTGTGTGAGATGAGTAAGGTATTACCTACATTACCAAAACAAGAAAAGGAAACAACAGTCGTTGAAATTAAGACAAAGAAAGCTTATTTATTCATGACCAAAACATGATTAATTGATAGGGGGTGTGATTGAATCCGAAAAGGATTGCCTACATATCTCTAAGATGGAGAATGAAATCACTAGTGTAGCTTTAAGAAAAAGGTGATATGGTGTAAAAAATTGCATCATGGATCACCTTTGACGATGAACCTATGGTGAGGCATTGGGAGATGAGTTCTCTACAGACTTGTCAAACGCAAACGACGGTGCTACAACTGAGCCTTGAGTGGACTATCCCTAGAAGGTAATCAAATCGCGTGTAGTTCAGATTGGGCACTTATGGATAATACTTACTGAGTTTTGCGATTTTCCATTTTTTGGTGATCGGGGTTCCATCCATGTATTCCAAATGATAGGTTCATTTGCCCCTACTTCGGCGATCATGTACGGTCTTTCCCAGTTTACCCCAAGTTTGCCTTTTCCTGGAAGTTTGGTATTCTCAAAAATTTCTCTCAGCACTAACTCCCCGGCTTGCAAGCTCCTGGGTTTGACGCATTTGTTGTAATATGATCATATCTGCTATTAATAAGTTGCTAGATGGACTTGGGCAAATCTTCGTCATTCTTCAGCATCGAGATCAGTCTTTTGGACTCCTGCATTTTTTAAAGTTGTATGTTCTTCAGTGTCCAGATTTGGCATCGTTGTGACTTGGACTGGGATGATAGCCTCTGTTTCGTAAGTTATGGAGAACGGTGTTTCCTCTGTGGCATTCCGAATTATCGTGTGATATGCCCAGAGAACTCTAGATAATTCTTCGGGCCATTTGTTTTTCTTCTTAAGCCTTTTCTTCAGACATTGCAAAATGGCTTTGCTTGGAGCCTCTACTTGCCCGTTGCCTTGCAGGTAACTTAGAGTGGAGGTAAGATAGCTGATCCCTAGCTCCTTGTACCAATCAATGACATCAGACCCGATAAACTGTAACCCATTATCTGTTAGTATTGTGTGGGGGTTCCCGAACTAGCAGATGATGTTCTTTCAAATGAAGAACTTGACAACCGTGGTAGTGATTGAATTTGCCAAAAATAGTGGGTGGTACTATTTGATTTAAAGACCCAACTAAGTAGTTTTAAAACCAGCAATTTTAATACGATTACTGTTATGTTATGTTATGTAGTCAACGTTATGCCTAAAATTACACCTACCATTATATTTAACAAAAGGAGCTTTAGAGGCCAAGGTTTGCTTGCTTGGTATTGTCACCTTGAGAATGTCTCAAACGCGAATGGCATAGCATATATGCTCAAGCAATGCCCTCCTAATGTACCTCCTACGAAACTAGCTTCAAAAGAGGAGTGTCAAAGTTACACTAGACACTATGAGGATAAGTTACAGCCCAAATGCTTAATCCTAACTTCACTTAGTGCGGAGCTTAATAAACTACATAAGCACATGGACACTTCTTGTGCCATGGTTGAAAGTTTGCACAAAAGATGCATGACAAAGAGACAAGTAATGTACGTTTCTCAAATGTCTATAGTCTGTTGAATACCAAAATGGCCAAAGAGACATCAGTCAAAGAACTTGGATAAAACATGCATAAGATCTTGCAAGATCTTAAGAGTTTAAGAACTCTCATCGATCATAAAATGGCAAGGCCATTGCCCTGCCTTTCTCGGATGATTTCATTAAGTTTATAGTAACTACAAAGTGAATAGATTCAATCATACTATTTCAGACATGATTGACATGTGATGTGCATTTAAAAAAAGTTTCAAAACGAACAATGGGACAGAGAATGCAATCATAAGGAAAAGGTTGCATAAGAAGAAGGCAAGAAGATGCAAAAGAGCATGCTTTCATTATGGAAAAGGTGAACGTTGGAAGAATAAATACAGGGTGCGCATTGCGAGCCATATGACACGAAATTTTGAAGGGACTATCTCTATCATAGAGAGGGCTTTTATAGTAACCTCCAATTCCTAGATATTTGATTCAAGCACTAGTCAACGTATCTGCATTCTTTGAAGGGTCTAACAAGGCACAGAGCACTGCGCAATGAGAAGATAATTGTGGGAGTTGGGAACAACACTAAGATCTCTAGAAAAACAATAGACCTACATGCTCAAACTACCATCTAGGGATGTCTTGGAACCAAATCTGGGTATCACTGTGTATGGAGGAAATGAACAAACTCGACTACCTGCAAAATAAAGAACAACCGTGAGCAAGCCTAAGACCGGAGAGGGTGTGCTGGCAAAATGCTCTCCAACGATCAAGTTAGTAAATTGTATTCAGACTCAAGCGATGGGCAAGAGAATTCAAGTATTAAGATTGCATTACCATAGATGAACCCTAAATGAGTGTATTTATATTGTTGGGAAAGAGACCTTTTTATGATAGAATCCTCATTCTAAGCTAGGAGAATCCTATAGGATATCTAGAAGTAAAAAGTGCACCATCTAGGGGAATACGTACCATCTGACATTTATGCCGATCTTCCTGATCAATGTAGGATCTAGTGGGAACCCAACCAGGACATTTATGCCGATCTTCCTGCTCCATCTGACCTCGATATCCATGCACCAGAGTTTATCCCTAGTTCTTGGACTTGGGTCTGCACTTCACTCTTTTTGACTTCTTGAAAGGTATCTTGTTATGCTACGACATGGCTTTCTGTAATCTTTCTCCAGCTGACATACCCCGACCCCAATAACATAAGTTACGAGGCCGTGATGTGTTGACCGACACTAAATTGACGATATGACCCCATCCAAAGATGATGTCACAAGCCAACCTAATGACGAAGCCATAGCAAGATAATTATGATGTGTAATTTGAACCAAAATCGTTCATTAATAAAATCCAAAGCTACGACAAGAAATCACTTATCATCCTCCCCACTTAGGGACACAAATTATCTCGGGTTTAACCCTGTTATTATCACATCACATCAAAGCAGATAAAAGTTTCACACAATAGTAAACACAACAAAGTGCAGTGCTATGCATAATCAAAAGTACGATCTTGACATTATTATTAGAACTAAGATAAAACAACCGTAAATAAACCATCACCCAAAGTCCAGAGGATGAATGCTTCACTGCCAAGCCCACTCGTCACCACCGGTGTTCTCTTTACTCTCGTTATGTCTTGAAGGGAATAAAACAAAATGTGAGTGGACCAATTTTATCACAGTTACAAAATCATCGTTCAACATAATAAACCCTGTTTTGAAAACATATATAGTGAAAAATATATAATAATATTTACTACCATAATAATAAAATCTCATCAATCACTACAATTGAAAACAATCAATCCAATTTCAGAGATCATACCTTACATCAATCAGTCATGCTAGCATCCACTAACATAAGTATAGCAAGCAGGAAATATTAGCACCAACTAGCTAATCTCAATACCGGTAATAATCATCAACCCTAGCATCTACTAGAATAAATACCACCTACAAGTAATCTATGACCGAAGATGACTATACAAAATATCACATAATGACCATATGGTGAAAATAAATCACCAACGATCTAGCGATATTATCAAATATCATCACGAGTCTCATCAGAGACTAACATATTAATATGCATCCGCATATATAACGTAAAAACGTTTTGTCTTTCGAAAGGGACCACTCATAGGTAAGCAGAGCATCCCATGCAAATAGGCTCCTTGCCTCAATCTTTTTTATCCTTTAACAATCATGTTATAGTCAACATAAGCTAAGTCAAGCTTCAATAATCAATTTATGGAACATTGCCCAAAACTGCCATTTAGGTAATGAATTTGCACAAACGGAGGGCACCACATGATTTAGAACACTGAAAAACCTAAGGTTAGGTCTCCGGTCTGTCATGCGCCTCCGCATGCGCCGCCACATGCCGCCATGTTCCTGCCACATGCCATCATGCGCTGCTGTTGCCCGTGAGTGCGTTGTCGCTGCTGCGGCTTGATGAGTAAACAGAATATACCTTTTTTGTCACGCGATTTTGTCAAAGTTAACGAATTTTCATCTGCCGCCATTAAACTTAATGCCTATCGTTGCCAACTGATGTCTGCCGTAGCCGGTGTGTCGTTGGAAACTGGAGAAACACTCAGAAAACAAATTTAGGGCTTCTGAGCTTGATTTAATGCATTTCAACGTGAATTAGTGTCCCAAAAAGGGGTCTAGAGGCTTACCCAAACTCAAATTAGGAGGTAGAGAGGTCAAATCCACCGCTGATTCGATGAGTTGAGCTCTGGGAAGATCGCCGAGATCTCAAAATAGGAACATGATGCATGCAAGTCAATCTCAGTGATCTCCCCATGATGCTCCGATGACACATGCAAGTACATATTCGTGTTCCTTGTGTCTCAGGGATGTCGAATATGTGGTTTTGTTGGTTCAATTTGTGAAGGAATCAAGGTAATGGCTAGGTGAAGATATCGAAGCTTAGAGAGAGAGGGTGTTTCGAGAGTTAGAGAGCGAGAGAGAGTGAATCAGAAATGAGGGAGAATAGAAGGACCGAGAGTTATGCAATCGCACTTAAATCCATTAGTGAAATTACAAACTTGCCCCTCCCCCCCTCCCACTAATTGTAAATATTACAATTAAGCCCTTGTGGTCTAGATTCGAAATCCTTTTTTCGATGTTAAACTAACGTATGAGCATTAAAATTATTAAACTTAAGAAAGTACGAGGGTTGAACTTTTGAGTCGAGGCTCGATAAATTATATAAGACATCAAATCAGGGGTAAAATAGTAATTTCACATGTCTAGAGAATAAAATACAATATTTCAAGGTACGGGTTGTAACACCAGCCACCTTCAGGCTGGTCACCTGTTTCAAATTACTAAACCATTATTATGAAGAGGAATTAGGAGTCTAGGAATTCAGAGTATGGAACAACCACTATTACTTCACTGCCCAACCCAGCCTCATTGAACTTTCTTCTTATTCCTCATTGTGGCGCTAAAACACACATACACACACACACATACACACACACACACACACACTCTCTCTCTCTCTCAAATTAATGTCTCTCTCTCAATCCTCATATCTCAAACCTCTCTCTCAACCCTCAACGCCTGTCTCTCCAATCTCATTTTCTCTCAACCCATCCCTGTAAGTTCATTTCTCTGTCACTTTTTCCAATTTTTTTAATTTTTCTTGTGAAATCGTTAAATTTAATTTTTGTTTTGAAATTGTTATGGTTGTGAATATTGTGAAATTGTTAGGATTATGTTGAAATTTTGTGGGAATTATGTTGTGATTGGTGTGGTAAGTGAGCACGGTGGTGTTGTGGTTTGTACGGTGGTGATGGGGTTTGTACGGTGGTGCTAGTGGTGCTGGTGGTGGTGGTGGGGTGGGTGGGTGGCTTAGGTACGGGGTTGGTAAGGTGGGGTGGGGTGGGGTAGGATGCACGGGGTAAGGGCGTACTGGGTAGGGGTTTAGGTGGTGGTACAATGTCGGTGGTGGTTTAGGATGGAGGGGCCATGGGGTGGAGGAGGGGGCTATGAAATTTTAAATGGGTTAATTAATGTTTAAAATATTTATTTGTGACTTTTATAGAAATTATTTGAAATGTTAGGCAACTTAGAAATTGTTTGAAATTTTAGGTAATTTCTAAAATTATTTTAAATTTTAGAAATGTGTGGAACTTTTGAAACACATTAGAAATTATGTAAAGTTTTAGAAATTTTAGATAGAATTTATTTGAAATTTAGAAATATGTAAAATTTTAGAAATTGTTTAGAAATTTAAGAAATTATTTGAAATGTTAAGAAATTATTTAAATTGTTTGAAGTTTTAGGAAATTTTAGAAATATTTTAAATTTTAGAAATATGTGAAACTTTTGAAGCACATTAGAAATTATGTGGCATTTTAAAATTTTGGAAATTTTGGAAGTTATTTGGAATTTCAGAAAATGTTAGAAATTATTTGAAATTTTAGCAAAATTTTGTTAATCATGTGGTTTTTTTCATAGATATCTTTGCGCCTGATCACGAGTGGTTGCTGTTCTACCTTCACCTCTGCTCAGATTGAGCAGTCTGCCCCAGTGCCACTCTAGCAACTAGCGAGACCAGGCAACCACTGTCGAGTCATTCGTCGGTGCGAGTACGTCTACATTATTTACCCAGGTCATCTGATTTGCCATGCGGCTCTACAGTCGCCACCAGCCTATGACAGCCCCCACCCTATCCCACCCTTCTTAGGACAGCGTAGAGACCGATTCGGCGTTCATGGATGAGGTGGGAGGATGGAAACCTCCTCACCTACCCGAGGACCAAAAAACTCCAAAAATTTGTAGGGGTTGGCAAGCAACCAAATCACTAGGGTCACACATAAGCAGATACTAGTTGTACCTCCCCAGGCATCGCCGAGCAAGTGCCAAAGTCAATAGTTTGTTGACTTACGATATTGGTGCCATCAACAGCACCAAATGTTCCATGTTCATCGATTCCTAGAAGATGCACAGCCCCCCAGTTTGTGCTGAAATGAGCCGACATCTTCTGATAAGTGTACATAATTTTCTTAACTTATTAAAAAAGAATTCCTTTACTTATTGTATGTAATTTTAAACTAATCTATTTGTTTTTTTGGGAAATTTCAGGCCAACTTCGAGTGGGATGATTGAGACAAGCTTGTATCGCTTACATAGACTGAGTATAGAGCATTCGGTATAAGGAGTGGAGGTCCAAGCTGGACAAGTACTACCAAAGTTATACGTCACCTGAGGCAGCTCCTACAAATTCGTCGTAGGAGTTTGTGGAGAGGGTCTAGTAATTAAATTTTTTTTATATTTTAAAGTGTAGTTTAATTTATATGTTTTAATTGTAAATTTCATTACAATAAACAAGGTTTACAATATGATCGATAATCTTAATTGGTTTCCCTTGTTGTTTTTTTTTAGGCTTCTATGATTAAGAAGAAGGACGAGTACCTCGCCAACCTCTCCCAGCATCAATCGGACGTGCCTATGGAGGAATTGACACTTGATCCAGAGGTGTCTCTTTAGTTGTTGATGGATGGAGTTGGGTGATGCAAAGGCAAGGAAATTCGTGGCCTAAGAGTGGGTCGGGTTCAGAAGTTGGGAGATGGAGATGGAGTTAGCGTGCCAAAGGAAGAAAGTGAGCGCCTACAAGAAGAAGTGGCGCACTTGGCACAAGCCGTTTCAAAAGAACGGGAGTTAGTGCGCATGTTTCATAGCCCAGTCCTTAACAGCTTCTGGCATCAGAATCCCCAAGCCCCCGGCCAAGCTTTTGCAACTACCCCAGCAACCACCTTAGTAGTCCACATTTTTTTGTTTAGTTTTTATAATATAATTGTATGAACAGTTTTATTTTGGTTGTAAATATTTTTTTTTTTTATTTTGATTATAAATATTGTTTTTTTTAATTAGAATTAAATAAATGATTTGATATAAAAAAAAATTTTTTTTTTTTTTTGAAATGCCAACTCAATAGCCTTTTGCCGTGCAAAAAAAGAAATATTTTTAAATTTGGTTTCTTAGAGAGTTTACCCAACGATTTGGCTCTCGGATCAAGCTCATTACATTATTTAGTTATGTGCTAGTCCACGAGATATCATTCGTCGGGCAAGTGGACTCCGTCTGGTCAATTCTGTCAACGCACGTTCGCTCGACGACCTTACTCATAGGGTGAACTAAAATTTGATCGACGGATTTGTGTGTTCGTTGTTTAAAGTTTCGGGCGACGGGTTTTGCTTGACTCTTCTTTCTCGGCGAATTTCCATTGCCTAAAATTTGCAGCGACGAATGAAGCTTTTAGCCGACAAATTTACTCCATTTGGCTAAGTATTTTTTTTTTGGTTTTTTAGTTTTTTGTTTTTTTGTAGTGCACACTAAAAAATTTATGATAAATCATTATTAGTTTTTGTTAAATTCATGCCATAAGTCGTTTGACCAACTATTTCTTTGTGAAATAATACTGGCTGAACCCTACACAAAAGAAAACCCATAATTTCTTTCAAGAAAAAAAAAACTAATCATTTCTCTTTCCATAAGACAACGTTATTCACCCAATCTAAAATCAGTAACCAACTTACAGTCGTTTTTGGAGAGATTCAAGATCGTTTAAAAATACAGGACTTCCATCCTTCAACTTGCGCGGCTCTCAACTTTGATTTGATACTATTGTTTTTTTTATTTTTTTGTAAACTTAATTTGATACTATTTGAAAGTTAGTACGTATGTAACAGCCCGTCCTAGAATTTACGTACGGAGGACGTGAAATGACAAAAATGCCCCTAGGCATTTAATTGAGGTATGTGTGTATTGTACTTGGGATATTTTGGTGGTTGTTTTTGGACCACACACCCACATAATCACTCTCTCTCTCTTCCCTCACTCCCGTGTGACTCTCTCTCCCTCCCATTTGTACGGCGAACACCCAAACCCATTGAGAACCTTGCAGATCGTGGCCAAGGAGGATGCCATTGTGTTCGTGAAGCTCAGATGAGTTGATTAATACCAATTTCAGGTAAGAACTCGTAAGATTTCGCGTCGAAAACCCGAGGTCCGTTTTGAGCACTATTCATCAACTTTTTATTGACTTTGTTTTAGGACAATCCAAGCTCACAGGGAGCTTTGTGAGACCCTCACGAACCTTGGAGTGTATCGTTGGCTCGAGTTGGACGTCGGGAAACCCCAGTTCGAAAGTGGCCGGTTTTTGAGATTTTGCTCCGTCGTGATTCGAAGCTTTTTCGAGGTTTTTGAAGGTATAGCCCTTTTCCTCTCTTAATTTAGAGCACGTAGGAAGAAAAATGAGACGAAATGCTGAAGAAATGGCCGAGTTATGGCAAGTTGCAGGTTTCCGGCAACCGTTGGCCAGCGCCGGCGACCCGAGGAAGAAGACGACACGCGCCAGTGCGTGCCATGGGCGTGGGGGCGCGTTTCACAGTGCCTTGTCAGGCGCGTGGGGGCGCGTGAGCTACAGTAAAATTATTTTAAAAATATCACTACGGTCGTGACGTCGTGTAGGTCTCGTTGGTATATTCATATGCCAAAATTGAGCTACGTATGAGAAGTTATTAGTAATTGTCGTTTATGTGCGTTAATTAACGTTATTTCAGTTACTTCTCATATAGGCGAGACCTATCCAGAGGACAAGCGTAGCCAGGCTAGGCAAGGAGGTTACGACCCGTCTACATACCAGTGAGTGGCCAGTTATTTTCCGTATATACCCATATAAATGAGTTTTGCCCAGAAAATCAGTTTAAATGAAAAATGATATGAAATGAGAATGAAATGCCATGCAAAGTATCTAATTGTTTAATTATGCATTATTGATTGTTTATATTAATGTCGATGCTGAGGACGCACAGGTAAGTGGCAGGTAAGTTTATATGCTAGTTATTGAGAACGAATGATGAAATGTGATGTGATGTGATATGATTAGAGCTCATAGACCTGCACACTGATATTAGTGCTCACGCCCAGAGAGGGGCTCAGTCTTTCACGTGTTGTTCACCTCCCGCACCGCATGCTCGCCTTGGATCCAAGTTAGGTTCTCAGTCCTGTCGAATAGGCCACTATAGGTGGGTTCGACTCGTAGGTGACCCGCGATTTATCGCTCAGTCTTCACGTGATTGTAGCACTAGAGCATATTAGTTTATTATCAGTGATGTTGTGCAGACCATTAGAGGTGGTATCTATGTGTGTGCAGGGTATATATATGATTTGATTATGATGATTATGAGTTATATGAATTGTTGAGTATGATATGAGCTATATACAGCCAATGGCTGAGATGATATTTGAGTATACAATCACATTCACAGGGATGCTTTGGCATTCAGTTGATACTTTGGCATAGCATATACATACTTTCATACATACGTGTTTTCAGCGGATTTTTGAGAAATACATATGACTATATACTTTATTTCCGGGAAATTATACAGGTTTTACGATGACGGGTTATAACTTTTGAAAGGAAAGATTTTGAAAAGAATTGTTGCTGACCCACTCAGTTTTATGTTTTTCACCCCTCCAGGTATTAGGTAGCGTTCGTTGGTGGCATACGAGGAGCTCATCGGACGTTCTGACAGAATTCCATTTATGTAGGACCACCTTCGGGTGTTATTTCTATTCAGTACTTCTGCTTGACTGCACGTAGACCTTTATGCTCTGTATTATTGAAATTCACACTTCTTGTACACTAGTATTGCTAGTGTTTCGGTTTTAATTGGTTCGTATCCTTGATTTGATCCTGCTTCCGTACAGTGCACATGGCTTACGTCACGTTCACGTGACAGCCAGCACGCCCTACCGACGGGACGGGGTGTGTCAGTTTGGTATCAGAGCTTAGGTTTGGTAGTCTTGCATATCTTGTGAGTATTCTAATTGTCTTGGTGTTTCTGTCAGAACTATGCCACCTCGTAGGGAGCCACGTCGTTCAGCCGAACCTAGTTTCCCTCTCAGTTAGGGGAAGCTATAGCTAGTGCTATTCAGTCAGTTATTCGCCCGCCTCAGCGGACCCCGCTGAAGTCGGCTCATAATTTGAAGATAACTACTTTTGTGGGGAATGAAAGCCCCGAGGGTTCAGAGAAGTGGTTGATGCATATTGAGAAGACTTTCAGGCTAATGCAGAGTCAGGGGAGTCTACCTCCGGACAGATGGGTGGAGACGACTTCATGGTTTTTGGGAAAGGAACCAACTTCATGGTGGGGACAGTTGGCTGATGAGTTACCCCAGGAAGAATCTCGAGATTGGGAGGTGTTTAAGCAGTTATTTTATAAGAGATTCATTCCTCATGCTTATCTTGATCGTAAAAAACAGGAATTCACTAGTTTGAGGCAGAAGAAGCTGTCAGCTAATGAGTACTACAGGAAGTTTACTGATTTATCTTGTTACCATCCGAAAGTTGCTGCTGATCTGGTTGAGATGCTACGTCGTTTTAAGTTGGGCACTAAGAAGAAGTGGCGTACCATTGCGACTGCGATTCCCTGTGCCACTTATCATGAGTTTTATGAAGCTTTACTTCAGATTGAGGATTCTGAGAATTTGCCCAATGACAGTGAAGAGGAAGAGAAGAATGGGAATCAGAATAAGGATAAGGGCAAAGGTCATTTCTCACAAGGACCTCGCCAGACTCAGAGCTTTAAGCGTGGTGGGACTAGTTCTAGTTCTTCTAGTGGAGGTTTCAGTTCCACAGGTCAGAGAGGAGGTGGTAGGTTCTTTCGGGATTCCAAAGCCCAGAGACAGGGGAACTTTGGCAGAGGAAACTCACCTTGGTGCCGCAGGTGCAGTAGTCGACATTTGGGAGAATGTCGAAGAGGTAGCACTGGTTGTTATACTTGTGGTCAGGAGGGACATCTGGCTAAGTTTTGTCCTCAAGGTCAGCAGAGACCTCAGCAGCCTCCTTTACCACCGCCAGCTCCAGCTCAGCAGTTCTCAGGACAGGGTGGCTATACTCAGATAGGCCGTGGTGGTGCATACCACTATCAGGGAGATTCTGTTCCTTATGTTTCAGGACAGTACCAGTACCCCCAGGATCCCTATCAGCAGGGCAGTTATGGTCAGTATTCTGGAGGATATATGCCTCCACAGCAGTACTCTGGAGGATATATGCCCCAGCAGCAGTATTCAGCAAGTGGATCCCAGTGGCATTCTGGAGGACAGTCTCAGCAGGTTGATGCTACTTCCAGTGGAGTTGGGTCTTCGAGACAGCATGGTCAGTCAGGACAGGGGCGTAATCCTCAGGGGCGAGGAGTTCATGCTAGCAGAGGCAGAGGAAGGCAGCAGAACCAGGGACGTATCAACAACCTCTCACTACAGGATGCTCAGAATAATCCGGATTTGATCATGGGTACGTTAAATATTCTTGGTCATTATGCTAAAGTGTTGATTGACCGTGGTGCTACTCATTCAATGATTTCTCATACGTTTACTCAATTGACACAACCTCAATCTTCACCTCTTGGGTATGAATTGGAATTTACTATGCCCAGGGGAGAGAAGTGTTATGTAGACTATGTGTATCCAGGTTGTCCCGTAATAGTGGAGAATGTGGTTATGCCTGCTAACCTCACTCCGCTAGATATTGTGGATTTTGACGTCATCTTAGGCACAGATTGGTTGCATTGCAATCATGCTAAGATTGATTGTTACAGGAAATCAGTGACTTTTCATCGTTGGGATTACCTGAAGTTACATTCGTGGGTGAGCCTAGTGGTTTGAGGCATGGTATCATTTCGGCCGTGAGAGCCAAGAAGTTACTAAAGAAAGGTTGTCAAGGGTACTTGGCTCATGTGGTACTTAATGATGATGCTCCAGCTAGTGTGGAGAATGTCAAGGTGGTTAGACATTTTTCTGACGTTTTCCCTGATGATTTACCTGGATTGCCGCCAGATCATGATGTGGAGTTTGCTATTGATTTACTTCCAGGTACTAATCCTATTTCTTTGACTCCTTATTGTATGGCTCCTGCCGAGCTAAGTGAGTTGAAGATTCAGTTACAAGAGTTGGTTGATAAAGGTTTCATCCAGCCTAGTACTTCACCTTGGGGAGCTCCAGTTTTGTTTGTAAGGAAGAAAGATAGTACTTTGAGGCTTTGTATCGATTACAGGCAATTGAATCGGATGACGATTAAAAACCGTTAT
This sequence comes from Heteromeles arbutifolia, assembly GCA_024362995.1. Classification (NCBI taxonomy): domain Eukaryota; kingdom Viridiplantae; phylum Streptophyta; class Magnoliopsida; order Rosales; family Rosaceae; genus Heteromeles; species Heteromeles arbutifolia. Next base: position 11,008,430 of record JANCRC010000019.1, read on the forward strand.
CTTTTGCCTCGTATTGACGATCTTTTTTATCAACTCAGAGGTGCCTGTGTATTTTCTAAGATTGATCTAAGGTCTGGTTATTATCAGTTGAAGATCAAGAGCGATGATGTTCCTAAAACTGCTTTCAGGACTCGTTATGGTCATTACGAGTTTCTTGTGATGCCATTTGGATTGACGAATGCACCCGCAGCTTTCATGGGGTTGATGAATAAGGTGTTTCAGCAATACTTGGATAGATTCGTCATTATCTTCATTGATGACATTCTGGTGTATTCTAAATCGAAGGCAGACCATGTTCGACATCTTACTTTGGTGTTGAAGAAGCTGAGGGAACATCGGTTGTATGCTAAGTTCAGTAAGTGACAATTCTGGTTAGATCAAGTTGCTTTCTTGGGGCATGTTGTTTCGGCTCAGGGTATTCGGGTAGACCCTCAGAAGATAGCAGCTGTGGAGAATTGGGAACAGCCGCGAACTGTCATCGAGGTACGGAGTTTTCTTGGTTTAGCGGGTTATTATCGGCGATTTGTTAAGGATTTCTCAGTTATAGCTTTACCACTAACGAGGTTGACCATGAAGGAAGTTAAATTTGAGTGGGATGATAAGTGTGAGCAGAGTTTCCAGCAGTTGAAGTATTATCTCACTCATGCACCTGTTTTGACTCTTCCTGACAGTAGTGGGAATTTTGAGGTTTATAGCGATGCTTCTCTGAATGGCTTGGGTTGTGTGTTGATGCAGCATGGTAGGGTAATTGCTTACGCTTCGCGTCAGTTAAAGCCTCATGAGATGAATTACCCTACACATGATTTGGAATTGGCAGCCATTGTTTTCGCTTTGAAGATTTGGAGGCACTATCTTTATGGTGAGAAGTGTAAGATTTTCTCAGATCACAAGAGTATTCAGTACCTGTTCACGCAGAAGGATTTGAATCTTCGTCAGCGGAGATGGATTGAGTTATTAAGTGATTACGATTGCACGATTAAGTATCATCCTGGACGTGCTAATGTAGTAGCTGATGCTTTGAGTAGGAAATCTCAAGGTCGGGTTAATGCTTTGTATGCTTCTCGTGTTCCTCTTCTGGTAGATTTGAGGTCTACTGGAGTGAGATTAGAATTGGAAGATCAAGAAAGAGATGTGGCAGAGCAAGATAGAGCCTTACTTGCTAGTTTCCAAGTTAGGCCTATTCTGATTGATCGTATACTTGAGACTCAAATGTTTGATGATGAGATTCAGGAATTAATTCGTTTAAGGAACGAAGGGAAGAAGAAGGATCTCAAAGTTAGAGAGACGGATGGCATGCTTATGCAAGGGAATAGGATGTACGTGCCAAATAATGAGGAATTAAAGAAGGCAATTCTTGATGAGGCACATATTTCAGCTTATGCGATGCATCCAGGAGGAACTAAGGTGTATCATACCATTAGGCCATTTTATTATTGGCCAGGTATGAAAAGGGAAATTGCAGAGTATGTAAGTAGATGTATTGTGTGCCAGCAGGTTAAAGCTGAAAGGAAGAAGCCATTTGGGTTGTCACAGCCACTTCCCGTTCCGCAGTGGAAATGGGAAAATATTACTATGGATTTTGTGTACAAGCTTCCTCATACACAAAATGGTTATGATGGAATTTGGGTGGTTGTTGATCGACTTACTAAGTCAGCGCACTTCATTCCTGTGAAGGAAAAGTATTCTTTGAACAAGTTAGCGAAATTGTTCGTCACGAAGATTGTGAAGTATCATGGAGTTCCTGTGAGTATCGTTTCAGATAGAGATCCAAGATTTACTTCTAAGTTTTGGATAGCATTTCAGGAAGCTTTGGGTTCGAGATTACTGTACAGTACGGCATATCATCCTCAAACAGATGGACAATCTGAGAGGACGATTCAAACTTTGGAGGATAAGATCTTCGGTATTGCAGTTTGGTGACACTTGGCATAAGCGGTTGGATTTGATGGAATTTGCCTATAACAACAGTTTTCACTCGAGTATTGGTATGGCGCCATTTGAGGCATTGTATGGCAAGCCTTGTCGTACATCTTTATGTTGGTCAGAGGTTGGTGAACGAGTTTTAGTGGGCCCTGAGTTAGTGGAGGAGACTACTCAGAACATTCAGGTTATTAAGTCTAATATGAAAGCGGCCCGAGATCACCAGAAGAGCCTAGCTGACAGGCATGCTACTGATAGAGTGTACAAGGTCGGTGATTGGGTATTTTTGAAGTTGTCGCCTTGGAAAAGTGTTGTTCGATTTGGAAAGAAAAGAAAGTTGAGTCCTAGGTACATCGGGCCGTATCAAATCCCCGAGCGAGTTGGTGAAGTTGCCTATAGACTTGAGTTGCCGTCAGAGCTGTCTAAGGTACATAATGTGTTTCATGTGTCGATGCTTCGACATTATGTCTCAGATCCTTCACATGTGATACCTCATCAACCCTTGGAGATTAGTTCGGATTTGACTTATGATGAGGAGCCAGTGACTATATTGGATTGGAAAGAAAAGGTTTTGAGGAATAAGTCGGTGTAGTTGGTTAAAGTTTTGTGGAGGAACCATTCAGTGGAAGAAGCTACTTGGGAGACGGAGGATCGGATGAGAGAGATGTACCCGAGGTTGTTTTATGGGTACTAGTGGATGGTTTTGGTTATGTAAATTTCGGGGACGAAATTTTTATAAGGTGGGTAGATTGTAACAGCCCGTCCCGGAATTTACGTACGAAGGACGTGAAATGACAAAAATGCCCCTAGGCATTTAATTGAGGTATGTGTGTATTGTACTTGGGATATTTTGGGGGTTGTTTTTGGACCACACACCCACATAATCACTCTCTCTCTCTTCCCTCACTCCCGTGTGACTCTCTCTCCCTCAGATTTTCACTCTCTCTCCCTCCCATTTGTACGGCGAACACCCAAACCCATTGAGAACCTTGCAGATCGTGGCCAAGGAGGATGCCATTATGTTCGTGAAGCTCAGATGAGTTGATTAATACCAATTTCAGGTAAGAACTCGTACGATTTCACGTCGAAAACCCGAGGTCCGTTTTAAGCACTATTCATCAACTTTTTATTGACTTTGTTTTAGGACAATCCAAGCTCACAGGGAGCTTTGTGAGACCCTCACGAACCTTGGAGTGTATCGTTGGCTCGAGTTGGACGTCGGGAAACCCCAGTTCGAAAGTGGCCGGTTTTTGAGATTTTGCTCCGTCGTGGTTCGAAGCTTTTTCGAGGTTTTTGAAGGTATAGCCCTCTTCCTCTCTTAATTTAGAGCACGTAGGAAGAAAAATGAGATGAAATGGTGAAGAAATGGACGAGTTATGGCAAGTTGCAGGTTTCCGGCGACCGGTGGCCGGCGCCGGCGACCCGAGGAAAAAGGCGACACGCGCCAGCGCGTGCCATACGCGTGGGGGCGCGTTTCACAGTGCCTTGTCAGGCGCATGGGGGCGCGTGAGCTACAGTAAAATTATTTTTAAAATATCACGACGCTCGTGACGTCGTGTAGGTCTCGTTGGTATATTCATATGCCAAAATTGAGCTACATATGAGAAGTTATTAGTAATTGTTGTTTATGTGCATTAATTAACGTTATTTCAGTTACTTCTCCTATAGGCGAGACCTGTCCAGAGGACAAGCGTAGCCAGACTAGGCAAGGAGGTTACGACCCGTCTACATACCAGTTAGTGGGTAGTTATTTTCCGTATATACCTATATAAATGAGTTTTGCCCAGAAAATCAATTTAAATGAAAAATGATATGAAATGCGATATGAAATGCCATGCAAAGTATCTAATTGTTTAATTATGCATTATTGATTGTTTATATTAATGTCGGTGCTGAGGACGCACAGGTAAGTGGCAGGTAAGTTTATATGCTAGTTATTGAGAACGAATGATGAAATGTGATGTGATGTGATGTGATGTGATATGATTAGAGCTCATAGACCTGCACACTGATATTAGTGCTCACGCCCAGAGAGGGGCTCAGTCTTTCACGTGTTGTTCACCTCCCGCACCGCATGCTCGCCTTGGATCCAAGTTAGGTGCTCAGTCCTGTCGAATAGGCCACTATAGGTGGGTTCGACTCGTAGGTGACCCGCGATTTATCGCTCAGTCTTCACGTGATTGTAGCACTAGAGCATATTAGTTTATTATCAGTGATGTTGTGCAGACCACTAGAGGTGGTATCTATGTGTGTGCAGGGTATATATATGATTTGATTATGATGATTATGAGTTATATGAATTGTTGAGTATGATATGAGCTATATACAGCCAATGGCTGAGATGATATTTGAGTATACAATCACATTCACAGGGATGCTTTGGCATTCAGTTGATACTTTGGCATGGCATATACATACTTTCATACATACGTGTTTTCAGCGGATTTTTGAGAAATATATATGACTATATACTTTATTTCTGGGAAATTATACAGGTTTTACGACGACGGGTTATAACTTTTGAAAGGAAAGATTTTGAAAAGAATTGTTGCTGACCCACTCAGTTTTATGTTTTTCGCCCCCCCAGGTATTAGGTAGCGTTCGTTGGTGGCATACGAGGAGCTCATTGGACGTTCTAACAGAATTCCATTTATGTAGGACCACCTTCGGGTGTTATTTCTATTCAGTACTTCTGCTTGACTGCATGTAGACTTTTATGCTCTGTATTATTGAAATTCACACTTCTTGTACACTAGTATTGCTAGTGTTTCGGTTTTAATTGGTTCGTATCCTTGATTTGATCCTGCTTCCGCACAGTGCACATGGCTTACGTCACGTTCACGTGACGGCCAGCACGCCCTACCTACAGGACGGGGTGTGTCAACGTAATTGATAGCACAAAAAAGTTCTGTCAAAACCAAAAATTTCAGGTCACATGAACACAAGAATATCCATAATATTAGCTGCAGTCAACAAACCAACGCATATTCTAATTAACCTAGCTCGCTTGAAATGTTAACCCCGCGTTAACAACAAAGTACAAATGAACTTATTAGAGAGGAGGGCATACAAAACCCGGAGGAGGAGTCTTCCCACAAGTAATTAAAGCTTGGAGAGCTAGAGGAATAAATATGTTTAGGTTAAGCAGCTTAAGCCTTATAGTAGTGCAAAGGCAAATGGCGGCTTCAAGCTCAAGTAACCCTCCAAGCACTGGACAGCAAGCATTCTCAACCGGGTTCCCCAACCCAATATGCACCAAACCACCAAGGACATCCACACAAAGCCCCAGCTTCAGCGCATCTATAGGACATGTAGCTGGTGATGTGGCCGGCGGAGGGTTAAACCCCGGAACACTTCCTCCCCCACCCGGGCTACTTCCTCCGCCCCCTGGGCAACCTCCGCAACTACCACCACCACCACCACCACCGCCACCTCCTCCTCCTCCACCGCCGCCACCACCAGGAGGGCTGCCAGTGTAAGGTGGGTAGTGAGAGGAAGGGGGTGGGATTGTCACTGGAGGGTGAGTAACTGGAGGCGTTATTACGGGTGGGGATATAACTACTGGTGGGTTCTTGGATGGTGGGTGGGGTTTGTGTTGTGGTGGATGTTTTGTGGTTGGTGGGTTTGGGTGTGGGTGCTGGTGTGGAGGGTTTTTGGGATGGTGGTAAGGTGGTTGTGGTGGATGTGATGGATGATGTGGAGGGTGTGGTTTTGATGGATGTGGTTGAGTACAAGGTGTACAAGCTTTAATCGGAGGCAATGAAATTACCATGCAAATCAAGAAAATGAAGAACATGGTAGTGACCTTGGAACTCATAATACGAGCTTTGCTAGGTTAAGTGCTGCTTGGGTTTTAATGGGTTATTTATAGGTGAATCGATGACCCGTGACTCACGATTTCTATGACACATAAGATAATATACACACATATTACTATATTTAAACGTGGAGCAATAAGTTGTGAAAAAACTACAAGGTAGGTATGAAAATAAATTGAAGACTTTGGATTGTTGGTCCTGTGCAAACTTCAATAAACAATCCGTGACTGCAAAAGTGCAATCCGTGAATATTGCATGTGCTTGATTTCAGAAATACTTTCACCGAGTAATGATTTTATTATCGTGTTCCTTTATCACTTATCATCTTTTGAGTTTATCTCTTGTTTTATTTATTTTAGTTGCTTTTGCGTTGGGTCCGTCCATCATTTTTACTCTTGGTGGCGGGTTAGGGAAAGATACAGTTCACATCTAGACGATAGAAGGATAGAGCCAGCTAACATAGGGTTTGCGCTACAGAAAGAGCAATTGTTTATTTTGGGTACATTTCACGATGTCAACATGTGATCTTCCAGTTTATCAGACCAATAAAAATTTCAAGAAAAACGTTAGGGATACAGCGCGTGGCCTACTAAAATGTAATTTTTCTCGGATTATCCAATCTTCAAACCAATCGATAAAGTGATGATAGAAATTTAAATTCACATAATTTTCTTGAAGAAAATATGATGGCAGATCGTATGAACGATCTTGAGCATATCCCAGATTTACTTGAATATCTACCACCATATTTTCTTCAAGAAAATAATGTGTGCTTGGTTTATAATTTCCTCAGTTATCCAAAAAATTAATCAAAATGTAAGCTATAGTTTGATAACTATTTTGTTTTTAAGTTTTGAAAGGGAATTGTTGTCACATCGCAGCCCGGGGCGGACCACTTCCCAAAAACAAAACCGTGAGGGCATGGTCGGGGCCCAAAGCGGACAATATCGTGCTACGGTGGTGGAGCAGGCCCGGGAAGTGGTCCGCCCCGGGCCGGGATGTGACAATTGTTATTAGCACTCCAAAAATCTCATTTGGCACTCCAAACTTTCTATAATTAGAAGAAAAAAAATAAACTTGTGAGAAGTGCAGAATGAGATCTTTGAAATGTTAAAATGATCCTTGTGTTTTAGTCATTGGGTCAATTTAGTCCATGTGTTCTCAATTTGGCCAATTTGGTCCTTGTGTTTATCTTCGCTAGCCAATTAAGGACATTTTCATCTAATTTTTGTAAACAAAAATTATAAATTATTATAAACTTATTTATAAAATTATTTAACTGATTTAAAATATTTAGAAATTAAATTAAATTAAAAATTGAAAGAAAATTTATTCTCCTCCCAACTCCCTGACCGCCAACCTAACATTACCCCCTCTCTTTTCTATGTCACACTAATAGAAAAACATGTTTGAGCGACGGAGCAAATTTCGTCGCGCAAAGTATGTTTGCGCGACGCAAAAAACAAAATGTCGCGCAAATGTCCTTTGCGCAAAGGCACTTTGCGCGACGTAGGTACACCTGCGTCGCACAAAACATCTGTGCGCGACGTTTTGTGCGTCGCGCAAGATTTTGGCTCCAAACCAAGAATGCTTTGCCTCTTTTTCCCAACTTTGCGTAACGCAGGTGCACCTATGTCGCGCAAAGCTGTTTTGCTCGACGCAGTTGTACCTACATCGCGCAAAGTTTTTTTTTTTTTTTTTTTTGGCCTTTTGCTTTTCTTTTGTGGTTCTTGCACTGCATTTTTCTTTTGTGGTATCCACATGTGTAAATGTTTTAAATTGACGATCAAATTAGTTCATTGTATTCATATAGGGTTAAAGAGTGTAGCTGTAAAAAATCATCAAAATCAGAGTTAAAACAACCATTAAATTGTGATTTTTCGTTTATAACCGTCGAAAAGGTTTGTCCCGTTACTTAATATCTGAATGTTTGTTTTTTTGCAATTTTTGGCGTATGCGATCTCGAAGTATATACAAACAAGTTTGACGGTTTGATCATTGAAATTCGTTTCGTACAATGCATATCCTATCAAAAAGATAGATTCCCTAACATTTAGAGTTTATTTATATTTTCATTAAGTATAACATAAAATTTTGTGGTATCCACTAGTGTAAATATATTAAATCGAAGATTGAATTAGTTCATTGTATTCATATAGGGTCAAGGAGTGTAGTTGTAAAAAATCATCAAAATCGGAGTTAAAATAACTGCTAAATTGTGATTTTTCGTTTATAACCGTCGAAAAGTTTTGTCCCGTTACTCAATCTCTGAATGTTTGTTTTTTGTGATTTTTGGCATATACAATCTCGAAGTATATACAAACAAGTTTGACGGTTGGATCATTGAAATTAGTTTCCTAGAATGCGTATCCTATCAAAACGATAGATTCCCTAACATTTAGAGTTTATTTATACTTTCATTAAGTATAACCTAAAATTTTGTGGTATCCACTAGTGTAAATATATTAAATTGAAGATCGAATTAGTTCATTGTATTCATATAGGGTCAAGGAGTGTAGTTGTGAAAAATCATCAAAATCGGAGTTAAAATAACCGTTAAATCATGATTTTTCGTTTATAACCGTCGAAAAGTTTTGTCCCGTTACTTCATATCTGAATGTTTGTTTTTTGCGATTTTTGGCGTTTGCGATATCGAAGTATATACAAACAAGTTTGACGGTTGGATCGTTGAAACTAATTTCGTACAATGCGTTTCCCAACAACTTCAATGGTATATATATTTACTAAGTAGATTTTACTTTATTTATTTTGTACTCATAAGCAAAAGGGCAAAAAAAAAAAAAAAAAAACTTTGCGCGATGTAGTTGTACGTACGTTGCGTAAAACAGCTTTGCACGACGCAGTTTTACCTACTCTTCTAAAAATCCCCGCCTAGGCGCTAGGCGGTTGGTCACCGCCCCGATTAATGCCTAGGTGTTTGAAAATTAGGAAATGGTGCCCAGACCAGCTGAATCGCCCGCCTAGTCCGCCTAGTTCGCCCAGACCCGACTAGGCACCTGCCTAGGTTGCAACTCACTTAGACATAAAATAGATAATTTTCAATTTGCATTTAATTTTTTCAATAAATTGTAAGAGACTTGTTGAATACTTAAATGAGCACACACTATATGCTTGGTCCCCATGTTTTCATCATGTTCCAATACTTCATAATACATATGTCATTCTATTTTGTAGTTATGATAAAATTATATATATTTTAAGTATAAATAGACACTTATTTACACGAAATATAATGGATTTACTTAAGTCCGCCTAGTCCGCCTAGGCGCCTGCCTAGACCCCGCCTAGCCGCCTAAGCGCTAGGCCCCAGCCTGCCACCCGACTAGTGCCTAGCGTCTTTTAGAACCTTGGTTTTACCTACGTCGCGCAAAGTTTTTTTTTTCTTTCCCCTTTTGCTTGTCTTTTGGGGTTCTTGCATTGCATTTTTCTTTTGTGGTATCCACTTGTGTAAATGTTTTAAATTGACAATCGAATTAGTTCATTGTATTCATATAGGGTTAAAGAGTGTAGCTGTAAAAAATCATCAAAATTAGACTTAAAACAATCGTTAAATCCTGATTTTTCGTTTATAGCCGTCGAAAAGGTTTGTCCCGTTACTTAATATTTGAATGTTTGTTTTTTGCAATTTTTGGCGTATGCGATCTCGAAGTATATACAAACAACTTTGACAGTTGGATCGTTGAAATTAGTTTCGTACAATGCGTAGCCCATCAAAACGATAGATTCCCTAACATTTAGAGTTTATTTATACTTTCATTAAGTATAACATAAAATTTTGTGGTATCCACTAGTGTAAATATATTAAATTGAAGATCGAATTAGTTCATTGTATTCATATAAGGTCAAGGAGTGTAGTTGTGAAAAATCATCAAAATCGGAGTTAAAATAACCGTTAAATTGTGATTTTTCGTTTATAATCGTCGAAAAGTTTTGTCCCGTTACTTCATATCTGAATGTTTGTTTTTTGCAATTTTTGGCGTATGCAATCTCGACGTGTATACAAACAAGTTTGACGGTTGGATCGTTGAAATTAGTTTCGTAGAATGTGTATCCCAGCAAAACGATAGATTCCGTAACATTTAGAGTTTATTTATACTTTCATTAAGTATAACATAAGATTTTGTGGTATCCACTTGTGTAAATATTTTAAATTGATGATCGAATCAGCTCGTTGTATTCTTATAGGGTCAAGGAGTGTAGCTGTAAAAAATCATCGAAATTGGAGTTAAAATAACTGTTAAATCGTGATTTTTTGTTTATAACCGTCGAAAAGTTTTGTCCTGTGACTTGATCTCTGTATGTTTGTTTTTTGCGATTTTTGGCGTTTGTGATCTCAAAGTATATACAAACAAGTTTGACGGTTGGATCGTTGAAACTAGTTTCGTAAAATGTGTTTCTCATCAAAACGATGGATTCACTAACACTGAAGAGTTTATTTATACTTTCATTAAGTATAACTTAAGATTTTGTGGTATCCACTTGTGTAAGTATTTTAAATTAACGACCAAATTAGTTCATTGTATTCATATAGGATGAAGGAGTGTAGCTGTAAAAAATCATCAAAATCGGAGTTAAAACTACTGTTGAATCGTGATTTTTCGTTTATCACCGTCGAAAAGTTTTGTCCCGTTACTTGATCTCTGAATGTTTGTTTTTTGCGACTTTTGGTGTATGCGATCTCGAAGCATATACAAACAAATTGAATACCTGTACAATGTGTATCCCATCAAGTTCAATGGTATATATATATATATTTATTAAGTAGATTTAAATTTATTTATTTTGTGCGTATAACACTTATGAAATTAAATGATATGTATATTTACTAAGTAGCTCTAAATTTAATTATTATTGTATTTTTGGTCAGGTTTTTGTTAGAAAAATATATTATTGTGGGTTTTATGTTAAAAAAATTGAATTTGAAGAAAGTAAAGTCATATTTTCAGTAAATTTTGTAATATTTAAAAAAAAAAAATACTTTGTGCGACGCCACAATGTAATCGTCGCGTAAAATCACTTTGCGCGACGTCGAAATGTATACCTGCGTCGCCCCAGTTGCGATAATTTTGGTGGTGCAATTGTAAAAATTAAGCGCTTTTTTTAAATTAAATTTTCCCCGACAAATATTTCTGAGACCCGAACTGTCCCTCGCTCATCTAGCCCTCTCTCTCACTCGGTCTCTCTCTTCCCGTAGCCTTCCTCCTCACCTTCTTTCCATCCTCATCCTCTCTCTCTTCCCAACCCAAACCCTAATCCTCCTCCACTCCAGCCGACCATCCTCCTCAGCTCAGCTCGCACAAGGCTTTCCCACCCAATCGCCCATCAGTTTCTCCGACCGTCGCTCGATTTTGTTCATGTAAGGATACGGTCTAATTAGATTGATTGTAATTGCTTATTAGAATTTTTTGTTTCTGGATATGGTTGTTGTCGTTTTGATTTGATATCAGTCGTTTCATGCTGGTTTCGCTGTTATCGTTATGAAATTAGGGTTTTTTGGGACTCGGATTGATGTGGGTTGAATGAGATAATTACCATTAGATTTGATTTTTTCATGTGGGTCGGTTTTGTCTTGTTTTTTGATAGCTCAATCTGTGAGTTTCTTACCTATGCGTTTTGGTAGCGTGTTACCCTTTATAATCATTGTTCTTACAAAATTGAAACCTAAATCACACATATTCGCCATCTCTTTCGCCGATCTGCAACTCTCTTTTGCCATCTCTCCGGCTAATGTGCAAAAACCCTGTGCTACTCTCCCAACTTCAACTTCATCTTACGATACTCTCTCTCTCTCTCTGTGTCTTACACACACAGGGCACAGAAATATGAAATTTCTTTCAATTGTGCAAGTTTGAAAAGTTGAAAGATAATTTTAAGGTAATAGCAGATATGATTGTTCAATGAATCTTTAGTTTGCGTTGATCAATTTAATTCATATGCATCACTTGAAATCTCAAAGAGAGGGAATTATCTATTGCTTGATTTCTGAAACAAAAAGAAAAAAAAAAAAACTTCAGGCTTGTATTGGACTTCTCTATATAGCAGTGTTGTTGTTCAGTCATTGTAATACTTAGTGTTATGTTAATTACCCTAAAAAAAATTGACCCATTACCTGATCTTACTAGGGTTTCTATTGGGACTTTGGAATGGGTTCAAAGGTAATTACAGGGTATAATGGAATATAATAGTTTGTATCATTGCATATTTGAATGTGAATTTGCTTCTTATAAAGGTGTAATGCTGATAGGCATTGGCCCTGGACCCTTGTTAAGGGAATTTAGAATCCTATTATTGAAAATTTAGATTCATATAGGACAACATAAAGTGCTGTCTATGATCATGATGAACTCTTTAGGATATAAATAACAATGTACATGGAGAAGTAATGCTTGACAGATTCGACTTACAGGAGCACTAAAATGAAGTTCTATAAGTAGCACAATTTGTAGAAAACAGAAGCAGCTTAGAGAGACTAAGAAGATATATGGGTACTTCAACAGATGCTTATTTCTTTCACTCCAATTTGACTTTGGCTTACAAAAGTGAGCCTTATTTTCTAAAGGTTTTTGGCATCAGAATGACTTTAAAAGAAAATCCTAGAGATTCATTAAAGATATGTAGAATCGTAGAAAACTTTAAGGGCTCATTTGGTGTTAGGGAATTGAAGGTATAATGAAGGCAACCAATGGCGCATGTTTTGTTAAATTTAGGGATCTCAATTAACAAATTTTTGGTTCATGGACCAATTCTAAAGTTTACTCTTGATTGTTTGCCGAACTCTAAAATGCAGAAGATGGATTGACTATTTTGCTTACCATGGAAATTAATTTTGGGAACCAAAGGCTTAGTTGTTTTCATCTTCCAAATAAGATATCTTTTGTTGTTTTTTCCTTCTTAATATGACAAATAATTTAATCTTGGATCATGTATTGAGGTCCCATTGAAAAACTAAATATACGCAGGCATGGAGTTACTAAGAATCCATTTGAAGATGTAGAAGCCCATACGAGTCAATCTATTGTATATGTTGGCATTGATAGTACTCTTGCTGGTTTCATTTATTTTGAGGATCAGATAAGGGAAGATGTTGGACAAGTTGTTAAATCTTTATCTAAGCAAGGGATCGATGTATACATGCTATTTGGGGACAAAAGCAATAACGCGGAGTACGTCGCGTCTGCTGTTGGTATTCCAAAAGAAAAGATAAGGAGTTCTTAATTACTTCTTTCTTTGATGGGAAACAAAAATTTTATCAATTTGGAAAAATGTAAAAAATAGTGAAACAACTTCAAGCAGAACACCAAAAGCTTGTCCTCTATCTTTTATTTTAATTTATTTTTTGAAATGAAATAGATTTTTAATAATATCATAAACAATACAACTTTTGGATGAGGTATCCACAATCTGTATACCTAGCCTATAATACAAAAACCTCAAGACTTGAAACCTAAACTTAATCACAGCTGCTAACACATCCGTCAGTATAGAAGAGTGAGAATACTCAATTCCTAAACTCATTTGAAACTGATGCCCAAATAGTTGCCAAGTATCTAACTCGATCCTAGATTTTTTTTTCTCTATCGAATTTAATTGTATAGCTTATGTTGTGGGTTGCAGGTGATATGTGGTGTTAAACCAATGGAAAAGAAGTTCATAATGGAACTTCAGAAGGATTAGAACGTCGTAGCAATGGTTGGTGATGGAATTAATGATGTTGCAGCATTGGCTTCATCGCATGTTGGAATTTCCATGGGTGGTGGTGTTGGGCAACAAACTTTCACATGTAATTTTCTTAAAAATATAACATTGTAGTAGGATTATTTGCACGAAAACCTACTGGGTTGTTTTTGAAAGCAGAAATAGGTATCAGATTCTGCGGTATTGTTTTTGGAAACCAAACTATAGTGGATTACATGATGTCGTAGCAAAATTTTCTTTTAGACGTTTACCATCCGCAACTATGAATGAATAATTGAAGAGTGCAGCGGAATTCTTTTCACCATCTATAAAAGATTATTTGAAAAATTTGCATAATGTTGATTGGTGGTGTGAGATCCCACATCGCCGAGGGGATTGGATCATGTGACCCTTATATGTATATTCTCATCTCTACCTAGCGCGAGGCCTTTTGGGAGCTCACTAGTTTCGGGTTCCATCGGAACTCCGAAGTTAAGCGAGTAGCGCGCGAGAGCACTTCCATGATGGGTGACCCACTGGGAAGTTCTCGTGTGAGTTCCTATAAACAAAACCGTGAGGGCGTGGTAGGTGCCTAAAGAGGACAATATCGTGCCACGGTGGAGGCGTGCCCAGGAAGTTGTTGAACCTGGGCGGGGATGTGACAATTTGGTATCAGAGCCTAACCCTGGCCGCATGTGTGCTGATGAGGACGTCGAGCCCCTAATGGGGGTTGGATTGTGAGATCCCACATCACCTAAGGGATTGGATCCTGTGAGCCTTATATGTATATTCCCATCTCTACCTAGCGCGAGGCCTTTTAGGAGCTCACTGGCTTCGGGTTCCATCGGAACTCCGAAGTTAAGCGAGTAGCACACGACAGCACTCCCATGATGGTTGATCCACTGGGAAGTTCTCATGTGAGTTCCCAGAAACAAAACCGTGAGGGCGTGGTAGGAGCCCAAAGCGGACAATATCGTGCTACGGTGGAGGCGTGCTAAGGGAAGTGGTTGAACTAGGGCCGGGATGTGACAGGTGGAGCACTGATGGAAAAAGTAGTTATCTTTCTTTTGATAGAATAAGGCACTGTTGTGTAGGATATTTGATCTTCACAATTTCCTGCAGTTACTTGATGCCTTAGAGCTGAGCAGGCTAACTATGAAGACTAAAGCAAAATCCCGATGTCTGGTCTTCAAATCCCGATGCCAGCACCTGATGTTGCTCCACCTTTGACCTCTCAGCCACTTTGCCCAACCGATACCCAGTAGCTTGATGTATCAAACCTATAAGACAATTATTGTAGTTTTTTCTATTTTTGTTCGGACATCTTGTATGTACATTTTCATATATTTTATAATTAAATACTTTTTCTTGGTTTATTAATTATTGTTTAGAATTTAATTACAATATTTATTAAAAAGTAAATAAAAAATATTTTTGCCAAAAAAAAAAGGGTTTGCGCGACGAAGAATTAGGCTGCGTTTCGCAAAATGGCTTTGCGCGACGCATGTCCTTATGTCGCTCAAAGCCGCTTTGCGCGACGTATAGCCTACATCGCGCAAAGTGACTTTGCGTGACGTAGGCTAATTCTTCGTCGCGCAAACCCTACCGTAACTGCCTTGGCGCGACGAAGGTTTCGTTGCGCTAATTTTTGCGCGATGTTTTTTTACTTTGCGCGATGAAGGGCCTACGACGCGCAAACTGTTTTTTTTACTAGTGTCACAATCTTAATCAATTTTTAGATTGGAAGTTTTATCTCTTATATGTGTTATTTCTCATTGATCTGCATTTTTATGTAAAGAGAAAGGGTAATTATATCTCATCTAGTTTTACTTATGAATTTTTTAAAAGAGGTTGAATGAAATATCCTTAATTGGCTAAAAGAGATAAACACGAGTACTAAATTAGCTAAATCGAAAACACTAGGACTAAATTGACCAAAATACTATAACACATGGACCATTTTGACATTTAAGCCTTTAGAAAACGACAACTCGTTTGATAACTACTTTTAGTTTTCAATTTCAAAAAATAAAAAGTGAAAATTGAAAATAGTTTCCAAATTTTCCATCAAAAGAATGAAAACTGAATACACAATAGCTATCAGACGGTCGATAGATATGGTATGAGTTGGTATGGCGACGAATTGGTTTTTGTTGGGCAAACACTTTTTTGTAATAGTGCCAAATAAGACAGTTTCTGCTAAATCAGGACGAGTACACCACTATTTGTTCTGTCATTTCATTACATGTTGATACTGTGTAAGTATGCCTTATACATTTTTTTCTGGCTTAAATGTTAAAATAGTCCTTGTGTTTTAGCCATTGGTTCAATTTAGTCCATGTGTTTTAGCCATTGGTTCAATTTAGTCCTTTTGTTTTCGATTTGGCCAATTTGGTCCTTGTGTTTATCTCTATTAGCCAATTAAAGACATTTCCATCTAATTTCTATATTTTTTTATAAATTATTATAAACTTATTTATAAAATTATTTATTTGATTTAAAATATTTACAAATTAAATAAAATTAAAAATTAAGAGAAAAATTATTCTCCTCCCAACTCCCCGACCTCCTCCCTAACGTTACCTCCTTTCTTTTCTATGTCACAACTTTAATCATTTTTCAGATTGGAAGTTTTATCTCTTATATGAGTTATTTCTCATTGATTTTCATTTTTATGCTAAGAGAAAAGGTAATTATATCTCTTATGAATTTTTCAATAGAGATTGAATGAAATGTCCTTAATTAGCTAACATAGAAACCCGAGGACTAAATTAGCCAAATCGAAAACACGGAGACTAAATTGGTCATATGGCTATAACACAGGGACCATTTTGACATTTAAGCCTTTTTTTCCTTTGATAACCATTGCTATTATGAATCTAATTAAGCTAGACTCAAGCAAGAAGCAGGATTCCAATCCAATCCGTATATATGCTTGCCACACAGTAGATTACCTTGTCGATGAAGCAAAGGCATTGATGTCCCAAGTATAGACTAGTAAATTGTGATGTGAATTTGGTTAATTATGGAGGTCTTGTGAACCGAAACAAGGCAGTAGACCCTGGATGTAAAACCCACCGAGGCTATCCAAGTGCATCGGTGTAGCTATAACACCTGAGACTATTTTTCAAATTAATCTCTCTTTCAGAGTTGCAGTTTCCACGACTCCACCACCCACCCAGTGAAACAATGGATACTACATTGGAAGCCTCACTTGAGCCAATGGATAACAATCCATCTTTCTCACTCTCGCTGTTTCTCCCAATCAATCACGAGGCCTAGTACAAAAAACTACTTGGTCACATATGTCCATGGTAGAAAAAAAAAAAAAACAAAAAAAAAAAAAAAAAAAAAACTTAAAACTTTGTCACCTAAGAATACTTTTCATGGCCAAATATGTGATTCATCATGTCAAATGTCCATGGCAAAAAAAAAAAAAACCAAAAACTTTGCGAAATGAAGAATTTCGTCGTGGAAACAATATTTGCTCGATGACGTACTCTATTCTCTGCGCAACATCTGAAAAAAATTACGGTAAAATGAGAATTTGGCGCCAACTTTTGCACAGCAGACGAAATTATCACGTGAATTCGTCGCTCAAAGTCTCAAAAAGTTAGGTGGGACAATAATGGTAGAAATTAATAATGGGGGACTAGGAGAGAAGAAGGGCTTTGCGCGCAAGGGCTCACGGGATTCCAGGTTAAAATCTCACATATGCACTCTTCTCTCCTCATTTCCTCTCTTCCCCCCCAAACTCCAAAACTTTCTTCTCTCCCATATCCCCAATCTTCTTTTCTTTTTTACACTCTCCCAATTAAAACTGTTTTCTTTTGTTATGAAATTACTTTTTGAATGTTCAATTGTGTCACAAATTTTGTGGGCTTGCGAATTTATGAAAATTTTGTGAAGGGTGGGAGAAAGGATGCAGAGGGGGATGTGGAATCCATGGTCTTTATTGGGTTTTTTTTGGGGTGGCATGATTTTCTAGCTAATTAAAATGACTGAAATTATAATTTTGTATATGTCAGTTTGGTAATTTCATCTAATTTCGCTGCTGCTCCCGTTGTTTCTCCAGGTGACTGGGCATTCGATCCAATTTGTATGAATTTTACAATTTTTGTTGTTGCAAAGTTCAATTGCCTAATAACATAAAAGTTGACTATTATACTTAGTTGGTTGTTGCAAATTTTGGTTGGATATGGACATTATATATATATATATATATCAAAGTTTTGAGGTTATGGGAAATTTTTAATTTTTAGGAGGTTATGCCAATTTTTCGGTAGAAGTTTATGTTTGGTTTTGAACAATTTTGTTTTCTTTTGTAGGAAAAACAATTAAAAGGTCTTGCACGATCATACATCTGATGAATGATCATTGGATGCACATCAATTGTGATACTATGTGGCAAACAGAATATGAGAGGGAGGTGCACATCAAGCTTGTGCATGACATAGGGGCGCTAGTGCGGAACCTATGCTCTATGCAGTGGTCTAACTGGAAAAATGTGTCTGACGAGATGAAGTTCCTGAAATTGAAATACTAATAGATTCCATTACAATTGACCTCGATGATCTGATGCTAATAGACGATGATGAATTATCTATCGACGAAGATGAACCACCTACCGAAAATGATGACATTGATGATAGCAATGTTTATTGTAGTTCTGATTCGAATTAAGCTTTTATGTCGGGAAACTGTAACTTGTGAAATTCAGAAAATACATTTTCTTTTTTTTTAGCAAATTTCATTCTTTGTACATATAATACATTTATAGGCTGAAAACATTTACAAGAAAAATTAATTTGTTAAAGAGAATTGTTATTAGCACTCCAAAAATCTCATTCTACACTTCTCACAAGTGTATTTTTCTTTCTAATAATAGAAAGTTTGGAGTGCCAAATGAGATTTTTGGAGTGCTAATAACAATTCTCTTGTTAAATACTTAAAAGTTTGGGTAAATTACACTTTCATACCTTAGGTTTGGGTTCTATTTCAATTCCTTACAACATCTTTAAAACATTTCACTTTCATACCTTAAGTACTATTTTATTTCAAAATAATACCTCCGTTACATTTTCCATCCATTGATCCGTTAAATGCTGAAAAGCTGCCACATATATGCCACGTGGTTGCCAAATGTCTGCCACGTGGTAAAAAAAATAATTTTTAATTTTTTTTAAAAAAAAACCTGAATTTTTACAAAAAAAAAGAAGGGTAAATTACACTTTCATACCTCAGGTTTGGGGTCTATTTCAATTCCTTACAACATCTTTAAAACATTTCACTGTCATACCTTAAGTACTATTTTATTTCAAAATAATACCTCTGTTACATTTTTCATCCATTGGTCCATTAAATGCTGACGTGGCTGTCACATATATGCCACGTGGCTGCCAAATGTCTGCCACGTGGCAAATAAAATAATTTTTTAATTTTTTTTAAAAACCCTGAATTTTCTCAACAAAAAAAAATAAAAATAAAAAAATTTGAAACCCACATTTGCAAGAGGAAGAAGAGGGAGGAAGAAAAAAAAAATTGTCCCTCCCCCCAGCAACCCATATATGCAGGAAGAAGAAGAAGAAGAAGAAGAAGAGGGGGGAAGAAAGAAGAAAAAAAAAATTGTCCCTCCCCTCTGCGACCCACATATGCAGGAAGATGAAGAAAAGCCCTTCCCTCCTCCCCCGCCCGGCGACCCTCCTCCCGTCCCCCCCCACCCCGACCCAGCTCCTCACCCCGCGACCCTCCTCCCTCCGCGATCTGGTGATTTTCAGTGTGGGTGAGTTTTGAAAATAATTTGAGTTTGAGATGATTTTTGGACTGGTTTTGTGGTAGATCCATCTAATCTCGGGTGGAATTTTTGGAGGTGGGTGATGGAGGATTTTTGGGAGGGGTGGCTTGGGTGGGATTTTGGGGTTTTTTTCTTTCTTTCTTCCTCCCTCCTCTTCTTCTTCTTCTTCTTCTTGTTGCAGATTTGTTTTTTCTTTCTTCCTCCCTCTTCTTCTTCTTGCAGATGTGGGTTTCAAATTTTTTATTTTTTATTTTTTTTATTGAGAAAATTCAGGTATTTAAAAAAAAATTAAAAAATTATTTTATTTGCCACGTGACATATATGTGACAGCCACGTCAGCATTTAACGGATCAATGGATGGAAAATGTAACGAAGGTATTATTTTGAAATAAAATAATACTTAAGGTATGAAAGTGAAATGTTTTAAAGATGTTGTAAGGAATTGAAATAGACCCTAAACCTGTGGTATGAAAGTATAATTTACCCTTCTTTTTTTTGTGTAAAAATTCAGGTTTTTTTTTTTAAAAATTAAAATTATTTTATTTGCCACATGGCAGACATTTGGCAGCCACGTGGCATATATGTGGCAGTCACGTCAGCATTTAACGGATCAATGGATGGAAAATGTAACGGAGGTGTTATTTTGAAATAAAATAGTACTTAAGGTATGAAAGTGAAATGTTTTAAAGATGTTGTAAAGAATTGAAATAGAGCCCAAACCTGAGGTATGAAAGTGTAATTTACCCTAAAAGTTTGGAAAAAATAAATCTTTAAAAATTTGTCATGTAAACCACAAAAGTCGTTGCGGTAGGCACTTTTGCGCGACAAAATGTCGTTGCTTAAGGATCTTTTATGCAACGAAACCTGAAAGTTCGTTGTGCAAGTCTAAAAAAAAATAATAAATAGTTAATTGTTACTGCCGTTTGATTGCACCCAACAAGCACTCACACAAGTGATAATGTGTTTGGCATTTTGGAAAAGTTGACTATAAAATCTGAACTGTTCAATATTTAGATCTCTTCTTCAGAGATCTTCCTTAAAAAAATTTAATTCATTCAAAAATGAATAAGTCAATGTTTAGGAGCCAAAAAGAACAACGATTTATAATTAATTACGCGACGAAACTCAAAATTGTGTCGTGTAGGTATATTAGGCGACGCATGATCTTGCTTCGTCGCCTAATGAATCCTAATGCGACGAAACTTTGTAAGGTTTCGTCACATCCCAGGTGCCCAATAATATACATGTTAAGGGTTTTAATTAATTTGAAAGTTTTTATGTGACGAAGGTGGATCTGAAATTTCTTTTTTTTGGGGGGGGGGGGGACACGGAAAAGTGGGTGGGTTTTTCTAATTTATAATGGTTGTTGTACGACAAAGGTTATTACATTTTAGTACTTTAATTTTGGGTCTCATAACAATCTCATTCCTCATTTTTTAAACATTGCAATATCATACATTAACTTACGATTGATTGCAATGTCAGACCTCCGTCAACTTTTCTGTTAACTTTTATGTTAAATGTTAACATGACAAATGCAAGCCCACTCCTCGTCCAATCAAGTTAAAAAATTAATTTAAAAAAATATTATTTTTATCTGAACCAAAAAAATAAATTATAAATAACTCTCTTCCTCTTATCTGTACTCGCTACTAATACAAAAAACAGTTTGCGCGACGCAAGTACCTTCATCGTGCAAAATCAAAAAACGTTGCCCAAAAATTAACCCAACAAAACCTTCATCGCGTGCCAACTGTCGCCCAAAGACAATGAAAGCAGGGTTTGCGTGACGAATAGACACCCTACGTCGCGCAAAAGGGCTTTACGAGACGCAAGTGCTATTGTCACGTAAAACGTCTTTGCGCGACGACAAAACCTGCGTCGCACAAAACGTCTTTGCGCGACGACCTTACCTACGTTGCGCAAAGTCTTTTGCACAACGCAGGTTGTCGTCGCGCAAAAGCTCTTTGCACAATGCAAGTTACTTCTTCGTTACGCAAACCTTTTTTTTTTCTTTTTTTTTTTGGCAAAAATATTTTTTATTTAATTTTTCATAAAATATTGTTATTAAATTATAAACAATAATTAATAAACCAAAAAAAAGGTATTTAATTATAAAATATATGAAAATGTACATACAAGATGTTCGAGCATAAAAGAAAAAACTACAAGTAGTCTTTTAGGTTTGATGCATCAGGCTATTGGGTATTGGCTGGGTGAAATGGCTGGGAGGTCGAAGGTGGAGCAAGATCAGGTGATGGCATCGGATTTGAAGGTCGGACATCTGTAAGGTCCATAAGATCATACTCATCTTATAATCCTGGGCCGACTTCCCGGGCTGTTGCTTCGGCCTCCCGAACTCAATTCTTGACCAAGACTATACAAAAGCATCAGGAATTTGTGTGCGCCTCTCTCATTGACTGGAGAGGCAATAAGATATATTCAGAGCAGCCCATCACACTGCTTGCTAATAGTAGTCTATTCGTAACTGTCGCATTTCAGCACGGAAAATCGGGCTTGAATTCAAAGTCCAATGAGCAAGACTCCTTATGTCCTCTCGTGAACAGTCTCGGGAAATTCTAACTAGCTCCCAGAGGGCACCTCCACTAATCATGTCCTTCGCATTCACCTCATTGATATAAATACCCAACGTATATAAGTAGAAAGTCTAAGACATAAAGATGTTATCTAGGATCAGACAAATTCACCTACCATGTTGTGCTAAGTGACAGAGTGCAAGCTCAAATGTGGCGCCAGATTGGTCCAGCTCCGTCATTAGCATTTTTTACAATCCATGGAAGTGCACCATCTTCTATCAAGAAATATCTTGCATTCTTTATCCCTATAGTAGGTCAGCATATTGACATTACACCAAAAACGTAAAAATCTTAAATCGGACATTCCACCATAATACTGAGGGAACTATCGCCGAGGGAACTATTCATGGAATATTTTTGACAGAGGCTCTGACCTTGAGTACATGCTCGTGATTCACATTTTGCAAAGTTAGCCATTCCACATGCCACTTGGGAAAGAACATCAGGATGCTCGCACCTCACAATTCCTAGCAACACCTTAATACCACCTTCACACCTTAGCTTCATTTGTAGCTTATCGGAGGATATTAACAAAATAATAACAAAGCAGGATTTAAATACTTAAATTTAGGGGAAAAAATGCAGAGCAAACATAGACAAAATGAAGAACAAACAACAGAAAACCCTTCCTCTGAAGCATAGAATTGGCAAATGGACATGTTTCCGGGGACTAGTGTAAAAAAGTTTGAATTGTATATAATAAACCCGGGAACTAAATAGAAAAGAAGAGTCTTCTTCAAAGATTTTAAAAGGACTTTTATTATGCACTAAAAGCCAATGAAGCCATTTATGCCCGATTACTACAGATAGTTATACATATTTTCTTTTAAGACCATCAGAGAAAAGAAATGAATAACCAAAAGAAAAGGCAAGGGCTCTAATAATAAAACAAGTAAAGAAAAGACAACGTAGTATACCATTGCCGCATAAATTAGCAATAGCTCCAGCAACCATGCGTAGGGTTTGAGCATCATCAGCTTCAGCGGTTGTCGTTGCTAACAAACTAATCCCACCTTCCTGCATTATAATTTCTTGATTGGCTTCTGCAAATCCAGAGAGGAAGCAACGTAAAAAACCAATATTTTGAAAGTCAAGACAGATACTTCTCAACCCAAAAGTATTAACATTCAAACTACAGAAAAAGCCCTTGCACTCTAAGAAAGAAGAATAGATCATTGAGCACTCACCATGCATTGCAAGATTCGCAATGGCACCAGCTGGCACTCTTCGAACGGTTTCATCCTCAAAGCTTCTAAGAAGCATCGGCAAGGAAGTAAGACCACCAGCTTCAACTATCCTTTTCTGATTTGCCTCTGCTTTTCACATACAAGTGCACAACAATTCTCTGAAAGTTAAAACAAAAAAAAACGAAAAAAAAAAAAGGTATACAGAGTATACAACTGCAACTTCAATTTAAGAGTCGTGTACTACTACTGCATAAATCAAATATTTATTTGACAATTATAATTTACTCACTAGCTAACAAGACCATCCTAACAGACTAATAATCTGAACCACAATAGTTTACCGCGCTCAGCCTTTGAAAACGTATAATTTACTCACAACCAATGCTTGGGAGAACTTCATGCTTAAAAGTACAATTTTGAAATAATTTATTAGAAAATTATAATGAATTAACTTTTATCTAATGAGAAGCAAAAGAGGCTGGACTAGTTCGTTGCCAAAAAAGTCATCCTTGTGGCCTCAATTCCATGTATGAGTTCGTGAATGGAGTTCGGTAGTTAATCATTTATTTCTTTATTCACACTTTGTGGAAGTTTTGACAAAATCTACTTTTTTGGTAACTGTCAGCAGTTTATGTTGAGATAAATATTGTCTTGACAGCAATACTAGTCTTGGAAATTTTCCAAATCCAAAATATTCATACGGATTCTAGTCTCTCAATCAAAGCCATTAAAATATTCAGAAATAGCTCTTCATAAACCAAAAAATGCAAAAATCTTAGGGTCTATTTGGTACTCTATTTGAATCCAATTTTTTAAACTCAAAAATAATTTTCAAGTTTTAGGCCTTAAAAACTTGTTTGGTATGACTATTTTAAAAAAACTGAACTCAAGACTAACTCAAAAATATATTCTATTTACTAAAAACATAAAAAGTGAGTAGAGTTTTTAAACTTAAACTCCCTCATTTTCTCTTCCTCCCCCTCCCCTCTCACTCCAAATCTATCTCCATCTCTCTCTCTCTCTCTCTTTCTCTTTTCTTCTTTCTCTTTCCTCTTTTTTTTTTTTTTTACCTTTTCGTCTCTTCTTTAATCCGCTCTCTTCATTCTCTTGGTTCTTTCTCTAACTTCTCTTCCTCTCTACCTTGTCCGATCTTCTCTCTTCTTTCTCTTTCATTCAATCATCTCTTACTTTCTCTCCTTCTCTCTCCTCTTTCTCCCTCTCTTGCGACCCCTCATCTTTATAGATCTCTTTGTCTAGTTTAAGACCCATCCTCTTTATAGATTTCTTTGTCTAGTTTAAGTCATAAGATTTAAAAAATTTAAATCGCAAACCAATCAAGTTTTTGAATCTTAAAGAAAATTGTTTTCAAGAAATGTTCTTAAAAAATGTTTTGAGAAATAATAAAAACTTTCAAATAGGATACCAAACAAGCCCTTACCCATCTTCCTGTACTAGCTCTTCAACTATGAATAATCAAACTCATCAGTTGAGAACTATAAAACAAGACTACAAGTGATATATCAGAGATTAGCATGTTACGAACCTGTGGTATTACTTTGTCCAATGTTTCTACTTTGAGTACTAGTTTGAGCTGTTAGTCCAAGTGAAAATCTCCAAAATTCGATTTAACACTAAAACCACCAATTTCTACCCTAAAATTCGCTTTAACACTAAAACCCTCAATTTCTAATTTAATTTTCCAAATTGAATCTAATTACAATACCAAAATCTTCAAATTAAGGCATTAAAGCCTGATTCTGACCTTAGAAAGAAGAAAAATAAAGAATTAAGAAAAGATAGATACCTGGCTAGGTGCAGTCGGGAGGAAGGAAGGATGAGGAGGAGGCTGGCTGGGTGCAGTCGGGAGGAAGGCTACGCGAAACGGAGTGAGAGAGAGGGCAAGATGAATGAGAGGGAAGAGAGAGACCAAGTGAGAGAGAGAGAGGGAAGAGAGACCGGCAAAATTTGGGAAAATTAAAAAAAACACCTATTTTTTACAATTCTACCCCCAAAATTTTAACAAATTGCGCGACACATGTATACATTATGATGTCGCGCACAGTGTTTTTGCGCAACAACCCTATCCTAGCGTCGTGCAACTTATATTTAAAAATAAAATAAAATAATTATTAAATTACTGAAAATGTGACTTTACTCCCTTCAAGTTCATTTTTTTTACATAAAACCCACAATAATATATTTTTCTAACAAAAACTCAATCCGAACTACAATAATAAATTTAAAGCTACTTAACAAATATACATATCATTCAATTTCTTAAGCGTTATACGTACAAAATAAATAAATTTAAAGCTACTTAATAAATATATATACCAATGAACTTGATAGGATACACATTCTACGAAACTAGTTTCAACGATCCAACCGTCAAACTTGTTTATATATACTTCGAGATGGCATACGCCAAAAATCACAAAAAACAAACGTTCAAAGATCAAGTAACGGGACAAAACTTTTCGACGGTTATCAATAAAAAATTATGTTTTAACAGTAGTTGTAACTTTGATTTTGATGATTTTTTACAGCTACACTCCTTGACCCTATATGAATACAATGAACAAACTCGATTTTCAATTTAAAATATTTACACTAGTGGATACCACAAAATCTTATGTTATACTTAAATAAAGTATAAAAACCCTTTGTGCGATAGACAGCCCGCGTCGCGCAAACTATCTTTACGTGACGCATTAGTTAGTGCGTCGTGCAAAAGGTCTTTGTGCAATGATAGTACCTGCGTTGCACAAAATATTTTTGCACGACGTAGGTTACTTCTTCGTCACTCAAATCTTTTTTTTTTGGCAAGGGTTTAGGGTTCTACGAAACTAGTTTCAACGATCCAACCATCAAACTTGTTTATATATACTTCGAGATCGCATACGCCAAAAATTTCAAAAAACTAACTTTTAGAGATCAAGTAACGGGACAAAACTTTTCGACGGTTATAAACAAAAAATCACGATTTAACAGTAGTTTTAACTCCGATTTTGATGATTTTTTACAGCTACACCCCTTGACTCTATATGAGTACAATGAAAGAACTCAATTTTCAATTTAAAACATTTACACTAGTGGGTACCACAAAATCTTATGTTATACTTAATGAAAGTATAAATAAACTCTAAGTTTTAGTGAATCTATTGTTTTGATGGAATACGCATTCTACGAAGCTAGTTTCAACGATCCAACCTTTAAACTTGTTTATATATACTTCGAGATCGCATAAGCCAAAAATCGCAAAAAACAAACGTTCATAGATCAAGTAACGGGACACAACTTTTTTACGGTTATAAACGAAAAATCACGATTTAACGATTATTTTAACTCCGATTTTGATGATTTTTTACAGCTACACTCCTTGACCCTATATGAATACAATGAAAGAACTCGATTTTCAATTTAAAATATTTACACTAGTGGATACCACAAAATCTTATGTTATACTTAAATAAAGTATAAAAACCCTTTGTACGACCGACATACCCCATCGCGCAAACTATCTTTGCGTGACGCATTGGTTGGTGCGTTGCGCAAAAGGTCTTTGCGCGACGGTGAAACAAAACGTCGCACAAAGGTCGTTTGCACGACGTAGTATGTGCGTCACACAAGCTTTTGGCACCAAACCAAGACTTTTAACTCTTTTTTCCCAACATTGCACGACGAAGGTTCACGTTCGTCACGCAAAACAGTTTTGCGCGACGGTTGTGTGCGTCGCACAAAATGTCCTTGCGGAACGCTTGGTTGTCAACGTTGCGCAAAATGTCTTTACGCAACATAATTTGCTCCGTCTCACAAAGTTCTGTGGCGCAAGTATGTTTTTGTACTAGTGTTCTCATCACCAGAGTGAAAGGTGGCTGCCGATTGGGCTATGAAGCCGTCCTCTGCGATCTTCCAATTTGACTTTAGCACTTCCTCGTGGGTATTGTGGATGCAAATTTCTTCCTCCTTGATCTTGGACAAAATTGCACCTACAAAATAAATAACACCTTTGTTCAAGGCCAAGAGCCTCACGCGCCCATGATGAATTGGGGGGGGGGGCTTTGGCCGAAGAACCTCCGATGCCAAAGTTAGAATTTTAGAGAGAGAGTGTTTAGAGAATTTTGGGATTTTTGCCAAAGTGTTGGAATGACTCTTTGGTGAAAATAGGAGCCTATTTATAGGGCTAGGCTTGGCCATTTTTTCCAAGGAATGGCCGGCCCATGAGGGAGTTTTTGTGGTTGAGATTTTGGTTTAATTAGCCAATTTATTGGTTAATTAAACCTTAAAGAATAAATTGGTGGTTACATATTTATTTAGAATAAATTGATAATTAGGTTATGAAAAGGTTATAAAGAATAACTAAATAATTAGCTAAAAAGGGGAGAAAAGGGTAAGGAAAGGTAGGAAATAGGGTGGATCCCTTTTTAGATGGGGATGGCCGGCCATTGATGTGGTTTTGGGTGGTTTATTTGATATAATGGGTGATTAAATTGGTGATTAATGGATTAATTAGGAATTAATCCATTAATTAGCCAATTAATCTCTATTTATATGAAATAATTTGTAGGTTATGAAGTAATTACCTAAGATGAGGATGGATGAGATAACTATGAATTTGTTACCTTCCTTTGGGCACTTTTGACTTGGTTTAGGGATGATTGCCCGCTGCTCGCGCGTAGGAATCCCAGTATGCCTCAAGGGTATTTTTGTCCTCTTTTACCCAAGAATCCACGTGTCGCCTTGTGATTATTTTTGGCTCCACAGGTATGATATTGGGAGAAATGAATGGGTTGCCAGGTTTTCAGGTCGGGTATGCGAGGTTCTTTGTTGGGCATGGCAAAGAGAAGGAGTTCTGGGTTATGCGTGGGCACATGGAGTCAAGAACATAACAGGTGGTTATGGAATTGAAGAATGAGAATGGTGTTTGCAGGTGAGAAATTTTGGGAATTTGTGGGAAGTAGGGGAGATGGTGAGAGTGTTGGGTGCTCGAAGCAATATTAAAAGTTAGGAAAATTAAAACATGGGTTTTGTTCCTCAAACCTTGTTTTGTCGCATTGTTAATGGCATCGGATTTGAAGTGGGCACGGAAGGTGAAGGTGGAGAAATGGGTTGCGGAGGTGGGGATGACAGATGGGCTGGGGAAGAAGGGTGAGGGTGATTAGTTTGTGGAGGGT
This sequence comes from Heteromeles arbutifolia, assembly GCA_024362995.1. NCBI lineage: Eukaryota > Viridiplantae > Streptophyta > Magnoliopsida > Rosales > Rosaceae > Heteromeles > Heteromeles arbutifolia. Next base: position 11,036,615 of record JANCRC010000019.1, read on the forward strand.
GGGTCCCACATTTTTTGTAAAAATATTAAATGATTTATTTTTAATTTATTAATATTTTTATGAGTGAGGGAGCGTGCTCTGTCTCAAGTCACATCGTAAGCTGAGATATGACATTGTCATTTTTAAAATTTGAGATATGAGATTGTGGTTCATCCTATAATTGAGGTAGTTTTATGTAATTATCCTAAATTAAAAACCGAGCCCCGTTTCTTCTTTGGGAAAATTTGAAATAGGTCTAATTTTGTAGCTCACCTTTTAAAATAGATCCAGTCCAATTTTTAGTAACTTTTGACTTTTGAAATAGATCTAATTTTTAATAACTTTGGACCCATATAAAAGAACTTTCTTTTTCATTCCCCTGCCCTCTGCACTCTCGAATCCGACCCCTCCCAAACTCCAGCGCATAACCCAAACCCTTTAAAATCCGATCCCTCCCCTCTTTCACTCTCCCTCCGATCCTCTCTCGTTCTCCCTCCGACCTTCTCTGTCTCCCTCCGACGATTTCTCACTCTCCCTCCGACTGTCCCTCACTGTCACTCTCCCGCTGACCGTCTCTCGAAGCCATCTCATTGTCTCTTCGACCCTCTCTCACTCTCCCTCCGATAAATTGAGGCAATTTCTTCGACCCTCTCACATTTGAAGATTAGGGTTGTAGGGTTGTGAATTGCAGATTAGGGATGGTGCATGTGGCGGGGTTGGGGGTTTTGTAGGTGGGTTGGTGGGTGTGGTCCGGGGTGAGGGGAAGGGAGGGCTGTTTAGGTTTTTGCTTTATTTTTTTTGCAAATTTTATTAATTTAATTTCTTAAATTTTGGGCAGATTAGGGTTTTAGTTGTCATTCTTAAATTCTTTTTCAGATTAGGGTTTTAGTTTTAGGATTTATTTTTTTATTTTAGGATTATAATTTTAATTTTATTTCTTAACTTTTTGTAGATTTAGGATAAACTTTTTAACTTTAGGATTAAGATTTTAGTTTATAATTAAATTTTTTTTTGTAGATTAGGGTTTTGGTTTTACAATTTATTTTTAAATTTTAGGATTAAGATTTTAGTTTTATGAATAATTTTAATTTTAGGATTAATTCAATATATTTTTTTTTCGTTAACAAATTTTACATCGTGTTTGACTTCTACGCACCATTGCTAAGGTTCTAGTGCACCTCCCACATCCTGTTATAGCCAATGGTTCTCCACCTATTGTGGGTCCTACACCAGTTACACCGGTTACTTCTAATGCGCACGTGTCGTCTACTGCTTCGGTGACACATCCACGGCTAAGTGCTCATTGGACCCACCACAAGAAACCAGCTCATTTACCATATCAATTTTATTACAGGTAAAATAAACATTTATCATAGATTTAGTCAGCATGTTGTAGATAACAATATTTTACAACGGGCAGGTAGTAGTCAATTATAATAAAGCAACTTACTACCACGATCTTAGTCAGCACGTTGTGTAAGTATTAAACCACTACGTACATTGACCGTGATCAATATATTGTTATTAACAACACCTCAGTTTTTTATTATAATAAAACAACTTACTACCACGATCTTAGTCAGCACGTTGTGTAAGTATTAAACCACTACGTACATTGACCGTGATCAATATATTGTTATTAACAACACCTCAGTTTTTTATCTACCACGAACATTAAACATGATGCAGTTACATAGTATTTAAAAAAGTTTCAAAAGGCACGATTAGAAATTTTCCAAATTTTCAAATCTTTGAAATTTACAATATTCCCGCACTTCGCAAAATTTAAGTGAAATCATTCATCAATCTTTGTCACTTCCTTTTTATTCTCTCCCACCAACGCCAACTTCAAAACATCACCACCCATTCTTAGTTAGCCATCTACAGATTTTCATTCACCCTCTCCCTCTCATTGACCCCATCTTCTTCCCTTTCATGGTTATTCTGAGAAGTCAAACAGGTAATTATAAAAGGTATAAAAGGCGATATCTCTCCCTCCCCCTCCCCCTATCTCTCTTTCTCTCTCTCTCTCTGTTAACTGAACAAAATTTTTAATTTTGAAATCTGAATTTCTTTTAGGGTTGTTTTATTCACACCTCACGTTTTGTTGACTACACCCCACATACTTAATACACTTTACATATACTTTTTAAATCAAAATTTATCTTAATGCACCTCACATGTTTTCCGATGCTACCCTCACACCCCACATGCTATATATACACCCACACGCTCTACTTAAACCCCACATCAATACGAAGAGTGAACAGAAGGCGATGAACAACCAAAGGAACTGGAGCCAAGTATGAAACAAAAAATTTCCCCTATTCTGTATTCAATTTATAACATTGTCATCCAGTGAGGTTAAATAGCCAATACCTTCTGCCGATCTATTCTTTGATAATTGGATTGCATATAAGATTGTACTGTTCCTTCTATGTCCGAATATATATGAATTCACATGCACAACTATTTGGTGTTCTATCATGGTCAAAGCCAAATTTGTGAACACATTGCATTCTATTATATCAGTTTGTTCTTCTAGGTTGCACCTGCAAAGTAAAAAAATGTATTGTTGGCTTTAAACTGACCAGTTTCCTTTTCCTTTCTCCAATTCCAAAATTTCTCTCATAAGAGAATCAAGCAAATTAAAGATATGCAGCTTTTTTTATGTTTTGTGCTTTTAGTAGTTGGGTCTTGTTCTATAATGAAGGACGTGAGTGACTTTGAGAGCTTGAAGAAAAGCAATCTTAGAATACAAGTCTAATCAACTTGGGGTGTATTTAGAAAGTTATTTTTTTTTAAAAATTTTATTAGGCCTAAATAGTCATTTTATATTAGGTATATAAGGCACTTAACAATAAACTTTTATGTGGGATGTATTCAACAATAAGTGGGGTGTTAATAAAAAAACCCTTTCTTTTATTCAAGCTCCCTAATTTATTAGAAATTCACTCTAGGTTTTGGTATTTATTCTTCAAAATGTAGGGTTTACAGTTTTTTCTTTTAAAGTGCTATGTACAATATTTGGTTGATAGTCTTTTCCCCTGCCAGCATCAAAAAGATTGGCTGGAGGGTGCTATTCGTGAAGAGATTTCGTAGCAGTTTTGTTTGCTTCAAATTTTTTTCCTTTAGTTTTTTATTTTTCGTCATTTGGCTGATCAATTTTAGTAAGTTATCAAAGAATTTTTTTATTTTTGTAGAGATGACAGGATTAACTAGTTAATTAATATATAAATATATTATTGAGATAATCGATAATTGGAAGATTTTTTATTACTTGGATCATGATTGGTGGCATTTTGTGTAATTGATTTGGTGGTTTTGAATTTTTCTGTATATAATGTCCTTGAGACATGAGTTTGATTTCTAAGCTTTATATTTTTCCTTGTTTATCTCACATGTGGTTGGTAGTTCTAATTCATGAAGGTTTATAACTAAAATATCAACTACTACATTTACATTATAGGGACCTGCAAATTTGAAGTGTGTATTGGCTTTCTAGAGATGTGTGTCTTCATGAAGAAACGAATGAATAGAAGACGAATATAATTGGAGGACCAAGTTTGGAACTACGAGTTAAGTTTTGTTTGAGTATGAAACAAAGTTTGTACATGTTGGGTACATAACTGTAGTATAACTCATTGGTTTGTTCTTACCAGTACTACTAATTGGTTATGTTGCTAGCTTTAGTGTAATATTTGAATTTGTGAATTTTACAAAGTAAGCGTGCAATTTTGTATATAAAAAATAGTTATATATTTATTAAGTAATTTTTGTTTTTCGATCTTTTTTAATAACTGCCATTGTTTGTGGTCAATCTGTAACCCACAATGGCCATAGCGCGTGGTGTTAGATCCCAATCTACCACGGGCACAATCCGTGGTTATATCGCATTTGATAATGGGCATTGCCTGTAGTAAAAATTGAGTGTTTATATCACGTTCAGATTATTAACGGGCACTATGTCTGACACACCCCGACTCAACATCGGGACGTAAGGCCATGTGCGCAATACGGAAGTATAAATATAGGAAATAAGTGCTAAGGTAACCATAATAATGCTACAGGCACATAAAAGAGTAAGACAGTTAATATTATGATACACAGAGCTCGAGCATCCTAGGTGCAGTCCAAAGGACACAAACGAGAAAATAAAAATATTTACATGGGTGGTGTGCTGTCAGATATGTCTTTGCTGCCTCGTTTGCCACCAAAACTATCTAGTACCTAGAGGGGTGCAAAACAAAAGTGTGAGTGGGCAAAAACAAAGCTTTATCAAAACCATTTCGATATGAAAGTTGTAACCCCTCTCTGTAAAACAAGTATACTTCCCAGAAAATATATATACGTACTAATATAGGAAACCATCAATCAATCAATCTCATCAAATAAGCAATGCCATGTCCGAATGAACCATAACCAAATAATCAACATAACCCAAATACCATCAAATAATCAGGTGATATCCCAACTCAAATCATGCCGGCAATATATATATATATATATATATATATATATATATATATCAATCAGCCGGAGTCACCTCTAGTGACCTGTACGGCTGAATCTATGGCTCCTCAATCAAATCCTCAATCCATCTCTCAATCAATCATCAATAATCAATAATCAGTAACCTGCACCCATGACGGAACCTCCTAATGTGGTCTGTACGTCAAGCTGGGTATATATACGCTTTGTGCTACGATCATGTGAAGGCTGGCGACGAATCGCAAGTCACCTACGAGTCGGAACCACCTAATGTGGTCTGTACAACAGGCTGGCACCTGCCTTGGATCCAAGGTGAGCGTACGGTGCGGGAGGTGAACGATCACGTGAAAGCTAAGCCCTACTCAGGCATGCACAACCCCGATGTGCAGGTAAAGAGCCATATAACAATCTCATCGATATCACCTTAATCATCACATCACAAACACATACTTAACTGACTTACCTGGCGTCCGCGATGCATCAATGTATATTCACACAAATGTATATAAAAATATAACTATGGCATTCGACATGGCATTCATTTCATAAAAACATTTTAAAACGCATTTCTAGGAAATCAATCAATTATATATATATATATATATATATATATATATATATATATATATATATATATACTGAAAACCAAAAGCCCACTCACTGACATGTAGACGGGTCGTAGCCCCCGAGCCTCGCGTGGCTGCGCTCGTCCTCAGGATTACTCTGAGTAGTGTGGAAGAGGTCAAGGTGGTTAGACATTTTCCTGACGTTTTCCCTGAGAATTTATCTGGATTGCCGCCAGGCAAAGATGTGGAGTTCTCTATTGATTTGTTTCCAGGTACGGACCTTATATTAGAGATTGGTTCATGATGAGTTAAGGGAATTGAAAAGTCAGTTGCAAGAATTGGTTGATAAAGGTTCTAGTAGCATAGTTTCTTTATCGACAAGGACTCGTGGCATATCTCAGTTCAGGTGGCTACTTCTGAGGGTATGATCTTTACCCACACTACTGTACTTTACTTATGCTCTGACAACGCTTGTGAAATGGGTCCATACCCACTGACAGTGCACTCTGATAGTTAGGTACTTTTAGGTTTAAATTTATTCACATTCTTCCATATCATCACTTTATGGCTTCGTCACCTTCCAGGTGTCGGCCAGCACAGCTCGATTCGGAGTCCTAGTGGACATTCCGGGTCGGGGTGTGTCAATGTCAGTGGTGGATTGCAATCTACCATGATCATTGATCGTGATAGATGAGTTTTTGTCTTCTAGCAAACTTTTCAATTCATTGGCCAAAGTTTAGAGCAACGATTTTTTTTTGTCACGATAAGTTTTGTGTGACGAAGATTTTGGTCGTATGTATGACCTAATTTTCGTCCCACACACACTATTGCCTGAAGAAGCTTTGTGTTCTGTCGCACAATTTTTTGCATCTCGAACTTTGCTCACTGAGGGGCGACTAAAATTTCATCACCTAAGGTTTTATGCGACAAATTTTACCTTTGCGCGAGGATTGGTCTTCCATCGAGAAAACACTTTTATGTAGGAGTCAGGGTTCTGGGCATGAGAATGCATTCCAGAATTGAACAAAACGTCCAAGGATGAAAGAAAAAATGGTCCGAGGGTAACTCATTTCATGTCCGTGTATTCATGCAGGTTAGCTGATCTTATACATAGGGATAGCAACTAATCTCGCTCCCATGCATCTTCAAGTCTACATGATGCGGAAACCTGCTTTTGGCCTTCAAGTCAAACGATACGTCAAAATAGAGCCCGTGGTCCCAAAGCATGTATTCGTGAGAGGTCGAATTCGGATTAATGATTATAAACATTTGCTCACTTTGAACTAGACTAACCCCTTTCGGTTATATAAAAATCAAATACTATGGAACAACAAACAAAAATTGAAAATATGGAACTAGAAAATAACATGCAAAAAAATTGTGGAACTACAAAATATAGTATTAGAAGGTAATAAGGTAGGAATGCAATTTAATTAATTCATTACAGAGGACCCATATCAAGAAAGATAATACTCATGATGACTAACAAAACCTTGCAAGTAATAAAACTATTGTAAAGGCACCATGAGAAAAAAACTGCATAACTATCTAATGATCTTGCAATCGTCGGCAAAGAAGCACTGCTATGAGTCACCTCCAAAGAAATGTCGATCTTCCATCTCATATAGTCCATTTCCATGCATGCGTACAAATTAACCAAATGAAATACAAAAATCACCACCTCAACTCTGAACATAGCCACTGGTTATGAAGCCTATTGTCGATAAGGTGAGAAAGCGATCAAAACTACGAAGACTCCTCTCGCTAGCTAGGGAGAAAGAACGATCAAAAAAGAAAAATGAAGATAAAGGAAATAAGGAGGGATAAAGAAAAGACTAAGAGTGATTGTCGCAGACACCAAAGCCAAAGCTAAGGGTCGCCACTTATGGTTTTTTCTTCTTGTTTCTCTCTAGGTTTTGCCAATTGCACACATAATTTGGGGTTGGCCACTTATTATTTTTTTTCTTTGTTTTCCTCTTCAGCGGTTAAAGTTTTTCTTTTACTTACATAGTTAAATAACTTTATACTTATAGTTAAAAGAAGAAAGTAAGTATACCTTACAGTTGAGCTGTTTACCAATTATAATATTACTATAACATGTTAGTTCTTAACTATTCTGTCACATCCCAGCCCAGGCCCCGACCACAACTCGGGCACGCCTCCACCGTAACACGATATTGTCCGCTTTGGGTCCCTACCACACCCTCATGGTTTTGTTTCCGGGAACTCATACGAGAACTTCCCAGTGGGTCACCCATCATGGGAGTGCTCTCGCGCGCTACTCGCTCAACTTCTGAGTTCCGATGAACTCCGAAGTCAGTGAGCTCCCAAAAGGCCTCGCGCTAGATAGAGATGGGAATTTACATATAAGGCTCACATGATCCACTCCCCTGGGTGATGTGGGATGTCACATATTCTGCAAAAATGAAATTATGCAGAAAATTTTAGAAAACACAAGCAAGAAAGGAACAGAGAAATTGGAGAAGAACGAGGAAAAGATGAATGCAGAGAAACTGGTCTTTGTTATTATCTCAACTGAATGAATACAAGAGTTACAACTTTATATACCAAGCTGAAAATGAAAACTAAGCAAGCAAATCTAACCGACTCTAACAAACCTGGCAGCCTTGACACATCATTTGACTTCTCAGTCAACACAAGTCAACATTAGTATAGACTACAAATATGAAAATAAATTATTTTGAGAGTGCAAATTCCAAACCTAGAAAAATAGGATTTCTTTCACAATCACATAAAATATATTATAGGCTGTCTTAACGGTGAAAGTTTCATTTGAAGTGCATACTTACATAAGTTTGTCCTCTCAAGCACCAAGAGTCCCAACAGGCAATTACTGATTATTTTTTTAACCAAATTTTTAGAAAATATAAACCTAAGTTTCCTCCCACGAACCATCACAAAAGAAGGGATTGAGAAATGCTCCTCAGGAAAGTTATTGGCATCAAATGAGCATTAGGCCATCTCCAATCGAAGGGTTCAGAGGGCCAGAAGGCCGAAAATAGCCCGAAAACCGTCTCCAACCGAGGGCTAGGACAGAGGGCTCGTGGGCCCGACGAAATTTGACCGGGCCAGAGGGCCAACCGGCTGGCCATCTTCAACCAGCCAGCCAGCCAGTTGGCTAGCTCATTTTGATTTTCTTTTTCTTTTCCACTTGCCCAGCCCGGTTTATTTTTTGTTTTTTTGTTCTTTCAACCCCCTTTAGGGCTTTCAATTTTTGGTCCCAGCCCACATTTTTAATTTTTTTAACAGCCCACTTTTTTTTTCTTTTTTTAATTTCTAATTTTTTTCTACACCATTTCTCACATATTTTTTTTCACCATTCCATACTGTCTTACCTCATTTTATTTCAATTCTTCACATTTCATACTATAGCCCTTTGGCCCTCGGTTGGAGATGGTTTTTTGTGAAAGGGCTAAAACGAGCCCTCTGACTATTTGGCCCTCTGTTGGAGATGGAGGCAAATATGGTCCTGTACTGTTCATGAAAGTATTAAGGCTATCTCCAATCGAGGGTTGGCCAGATGGCTCGTTTTAGCCCTCTAGCCCTCCAAGATATTAATATTTTAATGAACAGTACAGGGTCATATTTGCCTCCATCTCCAACCGAGGTCCAAAGGGCCAAACATAATTTATTATTTAAATTTAAAAACTACAACAACTTAAATTTAAAAACTACAACTTATATTTAATGACACACCCCGTCCCGGAGGAGGGCATGTTGGCCGTCACGTGAGAGTGACGTAACCATTTACACAGTTCGGAAGCTTTAGAGATACAATTACAAAGATATAACACCCGAAGGTGTATCCTACTTTTGTGAATTCTGTCAGAACACCGTTGGATTCCTCGTGACCACCAAAGCACTGCTACTTAGAACCTGGAGGGGCGCAAAACAAAGTTGAGTGGGTCAGTAAAACAAAGCTTTTCCAAAAATCATCTCGTTATCAAAGCGCTAACCCCTCGCTATAAAACATGTATACTTTCCCAGAAAATAGCATATAAACATATGTATATCATCATATTCAAAAATCATAACTCAAAAATCAATATTCTGAAAGTATGCCATGACACACCCCGTCCCGAAGGAGGGCATGCTGGCCGTCACGTGAGCGTGACGTAACCATTTACACAGTTCGGAAGCTTTAAAGATACAAATACTTAGATATAACACCCGAAGGTGAATCCTACATTTGTGAATTCTGTCAGAACACCGTTGGATTCCTCGTGGCCACCAAAGCTCTGCTCTATCTCGAACCTGGAGGGGCGAAAAACATAAAACTGAGTGGGTCAGTAAAACAATTCTTTTCAAAAACCTTTCCTTTCAAAAGTAATAGCCCCTCGCCGTAAAACCTGTATAATTTTCCCAGAAATAATGTATATACTCAAATATATATCTTTCTCAAAAACCGCTGTAAAACAAGTATATATAAACGTATGCATATGCCATGCCAAAGTATCAACTGAATGCCAAAGCATCAATGTGAATGTGATTGAATCATCAAATATCATCTCAGCCCTCGGCTGTATATAGCTCATATCATACTCATCAATTATATCTCATCATCATCATAATCAAATCATATATATACCCTGCACACACATCAATACCACCTCTTGTGGTCTGCACAACATCATTGATAATAAACTAATATGCTCTAGTGCTACAATCACGTGAAGACTGAGCGATAAATCGCGGGTCACCTACGAGTCGAACCCACCTATAGTGGCCTATTCGACAGGACTGAGCACCTAACTTGGATCCAAGGCGAGCATGCGGTGCGGGAGGTGAACAACACGTGAAAGACTGAGCCCCTCTCTGGGCGTGAGCACTAATATCAGTGTGCAGGTCTATGAGCTCTAATCATATCACATCACATCACATTTCATCATTCGTTCTCAATAACTAGCATATAAACTTACCTGCCACTTACCTGTGCGTCCTCAGCACCGACATTAATATAAACAATCAATAATGCATAATTAAACATATAGATACTTTGCATGGCATTTCATATCGCATTTATAACACATTTCATTCAAACTGATTTTCTGGGTAAAATTCATTTATATAGGTATATACGGAAAACAAAACTGCCCACTCACCTGGAGTTCGCCCTACAACTCCCTAGCACAACCCATCAAGGCGTCATGACGATCGGCGCCTAGAACAATCATCAAATCATGTCTCAGAATCATATCGATAGAATATAAACTTATATAAAACACGTCACTATGCAGTTCGATCCGGAAGATCTGCAACTCAAATTTCCAATCCGTAACTTCCAGAGGTCCACAATAAATCTCTAGAACAACATCCTAAAATTTCAAACTTTAATATCTTTTTCGATATAATTCCAAATCACGAACCGCTTGCGCCCACGCGTCCGTAGCGACGAGTACTACGAGGATATGTCAAGAAAACAAATCTTAGATGGCACGACACAACGGTTAACCTCGAACAATGCGCGTGCCTCAAAGGGCATTTTTGTAAAATCTTTTATTAAAACTTTAAAAATTCTTAAAATCAGGGACGGGCTGTTACATGCCATGCCAGATGCATAAATAAATAAATAAATAAATAAATAAATAAATAAATATATATATATATATATAAAACAGGTGAAATAACAAATCAACTGGAGACCCTGCAGTAGTCCTGTACGGCTAATCATATAGCTCAATACCTATGCCTGCACACGAGTCGGAACCACTGAGTGGTCTGTACGACATGACTTGGTGTAATAATACGCTCTAGTGCTATACTCATCAAAACGGCCGTGCGAATAATCGCAAGTCACCTACGAGTCGGAACCACAGAAGTGGTCTGTATGATAGGACTTACACCTACTTGGATCCATGGGAGCGTGCGGTGCGGGAGGTGAATATCAACATAAGCACTAATACCGGTGGTGCAGGTTATGAGCTCTCAACACAAATCATATCATCAACACAATATAACTCACCTGATAATTACCTGTGCGTCCACCGCACCATTTCATACATATGCATCATATACCAAATCATATATTCCATATCAATTCTATGCATGGCATTTTAAAACATACTTTCAATTAAATTCGATGTCTGGGAAAATCAGTAAGTATATAGGTATATAATGAAAACAACTGCCCACTCACTAGTATACCGAAGGGTCATAACCCCTGAGCCTCGATTGATGGCGCTCGTCCTCAGGATAGGCCTCACCTATAAGCGTAATAACCGAATAAACGTTATTTAATGCACATAACCAACAATAGGTAATAACTTCTCATACGTTGCTCAAATGGGGTGTTTGAATATACCAACGTGATCTACACAACACCACGAACATCCCCATATTTTTAGAAAAAATTTTGGACATCTCACGCGCCGCCATGCGCCGGCGAACGCACGGACCTACGCACCCCCACGCGCGGCCACGTGCCAGGCACACTGACGGCGTCAGTTAACTCCGTCAGGAATATTCCGGGAATATTCTGTTAACTCCTAACTGTTACCGTTAAATCTAACTAACGACGTTGGAATATTCCGTCAGACGTGATGGAATATTTCGTCGTCTTCAACCTTGGGACTCTGGCGAGTCTCCGGTCACCGGAAAATTGGGTATTTTTAAAACTTCAATATCTCACTCGTTTTTCATCCAAATTTGATGCCATTTATATCAAAATGAAGCTCTTAACTTGTAGAACACATTCATACTAATTTAAAGCTCTAAAAGTCACGGGATCTCACCGGAGAATTTCAAGAAAAACCGGCCAAACTTCGTCCTCACGATCCCGACGTCCAAATCCTTCAAACGAAGCACTTCGAGCTTCCTTGGGACCTCACTAAGCTTCCTATAAGCTTCAAATTTCCAAAAACACAACGTTTAACGTGAGCATGAACAGTACTCAAATCGGGGATTCTTGGTGCGCGAGGTTTTCAAAGGTATCCTTACCTGAAATGGTTACCAATCAACTCGTCTGTGCTCCACGAACACGATGGTGCCCTCTTTGACCACGATCTATGAAGTTTCAAAGGGTTTTGGTGCTTGTCCGTACACGAGAGAAGAGAGAGAGAGAGAGTCCGAGAGAGAGAGTCAACGGGATTGGATGAGGGTGTGTGTGTGTGTGGTCCTAGTTTGGTCACCAACCAATCAAAAGAGAATCTAAGTCCTAATTGGGTCCAAACAATTAGGACTCAACATAATTGGTCCACTTCCATAATTTTAACCACACAATTAAACGTCCAAGGGTATCATCGTCCTTTCATACCATCGATAAAAAAAATATTTCGGGACGGGCTGTCACATTTAAAAACTACAACTTAAATTTAAAAACTACAAATTAAATTTAAAACTACAAATTAAAGTTTAAATGGAAGGGTGAAAATTATGTGAGAAATGGTGTTAGAATGGCTTAGGTATTTATAGAAAAAAAAGGTTTAAATTCATAAAAAAAAAAAAAAAAATTGAATACAACGACTAGCTAACCTAGCTGTTGTATTCAAATTTTCCATACTATTCCTGTCGGTTATAACCGACACTATTGCAATTAATAAAAATATTCCTATGTAGTCGTTACTATTCGTGTCGGTTATAACCGACACTATTTCAAAAATCTAAATTATTCCTGTCGATTATAACCGACAGGAAATCTGACAGTTTTAAGCAAAATTCTGGCCAGCTCGGGGCTGGATGGAAGGGGCCAGCCCTTTGGCCCTTTGGCCCTTTCAGATTCTGTGGGGCCCATGAGCCCTCTGGCCTAGCCCTCGGTTGGAGACGGTTTTCGGGCTATTTTCGGCCTCTGGCCATCTGGACCCTTCGGTTGGAGATGGCCTAATATCTTGGAGGGCCAGAGGGCTAAAACGAGCCCTCTGGCTAGCCTTTGGTTGGAGATGGCCTTATACAATCAACACCCAAGTGTCTTTCCAAAACTTGACATCATCACTTGTCCCAATTCTCCATTTCACACCTTTACGCTTCCCAAGCTAAAGATTTTCCCTTGGCTTTTTGATCAAGGCAAACTTTTTACTAATGGGCAACGAATTAAAAGAAATCTAACTACCAAATTCTCTTGCAATCTTTGTTCTTGACCTTTGGAGACCATTATGCATATTCTGGAAATGTAGCAGAGCTAGTTATGACACGTGGCTCACTATGACGATTTTACCTTTCTTGTCATCAGAAAATCAAAGATTACCTCAAGGAAATGTGACATTAGTCTGCCCTGTGGGTTATAGGCCTTTGGGCCACAACCATGTCAAAGATACTTTAGGCCCATGATACGCCCTCTCACTGGGCTATACCTAGCCCAATGGTGGTAGGAAGCGGACTCTTCGAAGTCTCCCGTTGGGTATCTGGCGCGCCACTAGCTAGCAGGACTGCAGAAATTGGCCTGCACTGCCTAGTATGGTCTACGCCCTCTCCCCCCCTCGCGCCTTAGTTGCATGCTAGGGTTTAGTCTCTAAAAATAGCCAAGTCAAATAGACCAAATAGTAATCGGCACTTACTACTCAAAAATCTCTCAAGTTCTTTTTTATTTCTCAAACTACTTTTCTGACTTAGACATCAGATACCCTTTTTCAAACACCCATCTCCCTTTTTCAAGTTGTTTGTTAATTAGGCTAACGGTATTTGTTCTCTTGTAGTGAAATTTCGTCAAATCAGCCGTATACAAAATTTGCATCCACAAGTACATCAATTAATTTTATACTAATTTTAGTTTTGTCTGGAATTTGTGGCTTGTGATACTATTCAATTTTTAAGCATGTGACAAACTCCTTTCTCGATTCGTGCATAGAAGCTGTGATTGTGGGCATGCGATTGTATCTATATATTTCTTTGTCTTTTTTTAGGCCGTATGTCAATTTATATTGATGCATGTATACAAGAAAATATATGAATACACTTGCATACATATGTATACCTTGTATGGAATGAAATAGATTGTTTGGGTGTAGCCTTGACGGAAATATGCATGCTTGATGTGGTTGACATGGAATTGAAGTATGAAGAATTTTAATTTGGTCACTGTTGACTTAATGTTTTCATGTACAAATTGATCTTAGGATAAATTGGCTCATTATCTTGTATGATCCGTTTTATTGTATTGTGAAAATTATGGAGTTTAAGATCTTGGATGGATTGAGTTTTATGACTTCACCAATTTTTATAAGTGTCTTTCCGTACAAATATGATCGCTGGAGTTTTAAGAGAATTTTAATTTCTTTTATGTTGAAATTTTCTTTTTCTTAATAGATTCGTGGTTTTATTTCTCTTTTAGTATATTTGCGATGTCAATTATGATGTATGCTCTCTGTATTTTGTTTCAGTTGAAATTGTAAATTAAGAGGTATGTTTTCTGTCACTTAGTACTACAGTCTAGTGGTATTCCTCTTCACTTATAAGTGAGAGATCATAACTTCGATTCTCGCCAAAGGTGAATTTGAACCACATTATTGCTAGCCCATTGTGAGGCTAAGATCATCCCCTCCCCTTACTGTAGATAATATCGTTTGTTAAAAAAAAAAAAAAAAAGTATGTTTCCTGTTTCTATTTTGTGCGGACGGCAGTTTTGTGGTCTCTCATTCTCGGTCCTTCTACTAATTCCAGGCAGAAATTCTCCTAATTAAATACCTTATTTGGCTGTTGTAGGCAAAAAATATATATTCTTATATTGTCTATTTTAGTCGTTGTTGTCGATGCAGGAATATATAGGAAGTGTATGTGGATTTTCCCCCATGAAGGTTGTTATTGGCCTTACTGTTGTGGGCCACTTGACCTTAGGAAAAATTTGTGACCAAAGTTATGATAGGCAAAAGTATGGTCTGGTAGTTGTATTGTATGTATGTATAATCAGCGTATGACACGTCCGACCCTGATATCCTCTGAACACCAGGGTAGGTACGTGCTGGCTGACACCCAAAGGTGACAAAGCCATACTAATATGCATGAGAACTATGAAGAAAGAATGAACATAAATAAAACTCATAAATTCAACTATAATGAATATGCAATTGTGGAGCCTGTTTAGAGCATACAACTAAACCAGAACATTTAAGAAGGAGTATTATACAAATGTACGAACAAAGGAAAGGGTCCTACACTAAGAAGACTCGAACATACTGATGCGGGAGTGCCTTGACGCTAAGATTGTACGCCTCGATTCTAAGTCCTGAGGGGGCGTAAAACAAAACATGAGTGGACCAAGTTTATAAATATAAGTAATACTAAAATTGTTATTCATCAACGTACTAACCCCCAGTTTGTGAAAACTCATATAGCATAATAAGTAATAGGTTTTCCGAAAACCCCAACATGCCATAAAACCTTCGTAAAATGTATATCATATAATGTGCTTAGTAGCATCATAAAGGCATATATATATATAAATCTTCATTCGCCCGAAGGCACTTCATCACCCGCCCGTAGGCATATATATATATATATATATTCATTCTTCATTCGCCCTACTGAAGCCATATATAAATCTTAATTCGCCCGTAGGTCCTACATCACCCGACCGAAGCCATATATAGATATCATTCGCTCGTAGGCCCTTACATCACCGGACCGAAGCCATATATAATATCATTCGCCCGTAGGCCCCTACATCACC
Organism: Heteromeles arbutifolia; assembly: GCA_024362995.1. Lineage (NCBI taxonomy): Eukaryota > Viridiplantae > Streptophyta > Magnoliopsida > Rosales > Rosaceae > Heteromeles > Heteromeles arbutifolia. The sequence continues at coordinate 11,052,269 of JANCRC010000019.1, forward strand.
CGACCGAAGCCATTTAATGATATCATTCACCCGTAGGCATATATATAAGCACATAAATCATAAACATAATATTTCCAAAATATATCTCATCGAAGCTCAATAGCTCAAAAACATCATATCAAAAATCATGTTCATAGTATATAATCATAAATCTTTCAAAGAACGTAAATATGATAAAGCATGATATTTCATAAAGCGTAAATCCGTTTTACTTATAAATGTTTCATAAAACAAAGTCATAAAATCATGCTTTTCATGTATGCATTTCTAGTAATTAAATCATTCATTTTGGAATGGGTCCACTCACTTACTCCGTCATCGAAGAGCTGTGCAAACTAGAGAAGACGGAAACGCCATTAACAAATGCACCTAAGCACATACAGGGACCAATTAATAAAACTCTATTGAAACGGTTGAATTTCGGAAAACGGACGCCATAAACTGATTTAGGAAGTCGAAAAACCTAAAAGGGGACCTCGGGTACCCCCACGCGCCCTACGGGGCGGTAGCCCGAAAGGCCACGCACCACCTCACGTGCCGCCACGCGCCGAATTGGGTCGTCGAAAAGTTAGCCGGAAAAGTTACCGACGTCGCCTTGGTCGCTGCCGTGGACGGTAGTGGAGCACAGTATCTCCGGTGAAGATGTGTGTGCTCCACGTGATGGCCAAGACAGGCACCCACTCGCGCCGATGTGCAGGCTTACGTGTGGACCCACGCCCTGACTGGAATCTGGGATCTAGTCGGGCCGGGTTGGATCGGGGCCAGATTTGGGTTTTGGGTCTAGGCTTGTTTCTTGGTTTGGGCCTAAAATTCTGGGTTGGGTTTAGTAGGTCAAAGGCCTGGGTTGGGCTTGGTTGTATGACCTAAGGTTTGGGCTGGGTATTCGTTGGGTTCTGGATCCGGGTTTAAGGCTATTAGGTCGGGTCGACCCGGTTTCAGGTCGCAGGTCAGCTGGAAACTGGGCAATCCTTCCCGAGCTCCGTTTGAGCTCATTTCTTCACCATTTTCAACGTACAAGCTATGGAAATGAAGCTTAGGATGAGAGGAAGAAGTTTGTACCAATTTCAAGATGTGTGGTGACTGGAGTTGGTCGAAAAATTGACTGGAATGCATGGGTTCTCATCGGAATTTGGGAAAAGCTTATTCCGAGTTATTTCAACATCCAATGAGCTTAAACAACTTAAAACAAGCTTCGATCTAACCTTAAAACACAGCCCATGAGTTTCTAGGAACTTACCAACGTCAAAAAATCCATAAACTACATTGAAGCTCGTTGGGCAAGGAAATAAACAGTGACATTGTCATTGTGGAGTTCCACTGCGTGTGGTCTATCCCTACGTCCAGTTTGAATGTATGTGGTTGTTGTTGTTGAGCTTTGGGAGGAGGATGAGGAGTTGCAGAGGAGAGATGATTTAGGAGGCTAAGAGCATTGGGAGGGAAAAGTGAGGGAAGAGAGAGATAGTGTGTGTACACGGGAAAGAAAAGGGAGAGAAGGAGAAAAAGTGAGCCGGGGAACCAAAAAGGGGGGTGGGCCTAACTGGGCACACCAAATAAGACTAAAAGCAACATTTCAAAATATCTCCCAACCAAAGTGAAAATATGAAATTGCCCTTCCGTTTCGTAAAAACCAGGACGGGTCGTCACAATCTACCCCATTGAAGAAAATTTCGTCCCCGAAATTTGAAATAACTTACTATACAAAAATACTCGATGATAGGAAGAACAATATATATAAAGAAGAAATCAAGTCAGAGCGGTTGCATAAAAGAAAATATGACACACCGTCGCGATCGGGTTGCAATGATTCTTCTTTCATGCCTCCAGGCTCATACCTTCTTCCTCCATCAATATAAAAGTAGTAACATACTATAACATACTATAAGGATATAAAGTCTAAAATACATAATAACATAAGGTCAAGAATATGTACGAATAATACGATAATGTCAAAATAGATATGTACTAACATATAGGTCGAAAACTCGTACTGAATTTAACACTGAAATTGAAAAACACTCAACCAAACATTTGTAACTTCAAAAATACAATTATAACTGTAATAAAGTACGTCAAAATACTTGCACTGAGAATTAAAAATGAAAATGAAAGTGGGTCTCACCCTAGCATTCATAATGTCACGTACTTCGAGAACAGGTATGTGTCTTTGGGTCAAGCCCTAACAATAACTAAATAGTAACAACTATCATAGATGGGTCTACCTGCCCACTTGCTTAACGAACCCAACAAATAAGCTATCGATATCACAGTCTGCAACCTGTAATATCGACAACACATTGTTGTCTCGCTAAACAAGTAGCAATTCTCAAAGGTGCAAAATTACCATTTGTCCAACTCCAAGTCAACAACATTAGAAGCACATAGTTTCCCATAACGAAAATTCAAACTTTTGAAAACCAATTCGCAAAACTCTACTATCTAACCAGTGCTGCCTGTAGAAACCCTCATGTTATGTCTCAAAAAGTGCCATACCCAAACTGAAAATAAAAACTATCGTCGTAACTACTCCAAAAGAGATCGGTGAAAAATCTAATCATTCAGAAACCACAAAGCGAAAGAACACAACACGTCTTCCAAGGTCTAGATAGTTCGTTCAGACTGTCCAATAATTTGCGAATAAAAATACGGTACTGGACAAACAACTTAGTACTCAATGCCTTCAAGAAAACTTCACAAGACTTAGAAGTGAAACGCGCATCATGATGAGGTACAAATAGTGATGGCACACCATAAACCAGAACAATGTGATTCATAACACCTATGTGAGCGGATTCATTGAAAATTTCTCTCGGATTTAGCGAACAACTATGCCGAGAAAGCTAAGAGAACACTCAAGAATTTAAGGGTCAAACAAATCCATCAAAGCTAGAAAACAAGATAACTGGAGTGAATGCATAGCTTTGATGCAATAATACGTGTAAGTACCTAACTTGAATATGTGAGGGTAAGTTGAGATGGTTGAGCGGGGATTCGACTTGGTTGGTAGTCTACAGTAATCTAATAAGCGGGAACTTAGACTTTTCCTTAATTTAATACTCACAACAATTGTTACAACGATGACCTCAGGATAATCAATCACCAGTGGTAATGATTCGCTCAATAGGATGTTAAAGGGTGATTGAACGACTGATGGTTCTGGCTAAAACTTTCGAATCTGAGCGGCTTTCTTAAATAGTGTCTCTGCTTTAGAAATGATACGAAGTGTCGTAGGGTAAGCATGAACCCAAAGTCGACTAGAATGCCTTCCAGTGCCAGGAGGTGAATCTGGGATTTTGGTCGAAACCAATGTTAATCGAGACGTCAGTCTAACAAAGTTTAGAATAAATAATTTTGCCAAGTGGTCAAAAGTATAGTCCTCGCGAACTAGTAGATAATATGCTCAGTGAGTTGATGATAATTACCGAAACGTCGTCATAGTTTCCATGTGTACAAGGTGGTTTGTACAAGAAATCTATGGTGACATTCACGCATTTCCATACGCTTCCTAGTGGGTCCTTGGTAACCCAAATAGGTCAACCATGGGAATTTCTTCCCACCTCCAAACCGGAGTAGAAAAAGATTGAAATAAGCCCGATGGCTTCCATCTCACTGCTTTCACTTACCAGTAAATCAGACACCTACTCACATATTCAGTGATATCCCAATCATACAATACCAGTAATAAAGTGGACGAAAACAGTGGTACAATTTAGTACTCCCAGCATGTATGGCATACGCCGAAATGTGATCATCCTCATCAAGAATTATCCTTTTTTTTTACTGCTTCCTTACCCTTTAGGCAAGAACAATTCATTTCTTATCAAAAAAGTTCTAACTCCTTGAACTTTCAAATCCTGTCTCATGTTAATCGACACTTGCTCCTTCAAACTCGCAAATTACTGATCAAAAGTAGATTGTTACCACTAGGCCATGAATAGGATAATTCTTTTCATGAGGTTCGAGATGTCTGGGAGCATAGGCGATGACTCTTCCATGCTACCTCAGAAAACAACTCCAAACATGACAAAGATGTAAAACATGAGACTTTAAAACTCACCACTGACGTTAAGAAAAGTAGGGATGGGAGCATGAGTAAGACGATGTTCCAAACACCAAAAAGTTTTGTTCCCAACCTTCGCCCCACATAGATTTCTACCAGGAAAGGGTGTCATTAGGTTTTCAAGTAAGATTGTAGCCGTTGGCTCAAGGTCGAAGATACAATGATTCACTTCATACGGTTCTAACCGTCAAGATAAACACGCATTACACTGTCATGCTGCATCAGAGTGCAGCCAAACATTTAATAACACATCACCGTAGAATTCAAAATTTATCGATGTCCTCGAAAAGTGTAAGAACAATGATCAGGTGAGACAATACCTCAGTTGTCAGAAACTTCGTTCACCTTCAACATCTCAAACAAAATAAACTAGTTCTTAGCCAAAAAGGGAAATAGGGCTATGCTCAAAGAATCGTTAAGAATTGTTGATAGGATTTGACAAGACTAAAGACAATTCGTATTTCACAGCACCCTTTGAGGATTTTCAATTTTCAATAGTCACAACCTTTTGGGAAATTGATAAGAATAGTGTCAGCTACAATAAAGTCTCCCAAGAAAGTATCTAATCTAAACAACATCAATGTTTGAAGAATTTGGTGTAAAGCTGACTGTCGATGTTTAGTGAACTTGGCCTCGTTGTTGGAGTAAGCAAGAAGGTTATCCATAGAACAATCACCGAGAAATCTTCTAAGGGTCTACACAAATTCCCTCAACGGTAACAACAAGTCTGAAAACTTTGATTCGATCCCACTAAACTAACACTTACTAAACTTTGCAACAACTAGCGCTTACTCGCTTTCTCCAACACGCACTTTGGATGTTTCCATATAAATATGACTCTGCCCACCATTCCTAGGGAACGCATGTTGCAGAGTAACATCACCGTATCAGATCTTTAATTGGTCTCATCCAAATATATACCACTAAGATTTTTCTGTTTCACAACACTCCTAAGTAGATCATACTCTGCTCGTCATTCCTAGGGAACGCACGTCGTAGAGTAACCACACCATTTCGGATCTTCAGCTGGTCTCAACCAGACTTCCTTACTCTGAGGTTTTTTATGTCGCGTCACTTCAATGTAAAACCGACTCTGCCCGCTATTTCTAGGGAACACATGTCGCAGAGTATCGGTCCATTGGTGAAAGTCGTCCATCAAACCATTTCGTAACTAATAAGGCACAATCCTGACATGAATTCTTGTACTTCAACCAGAAAGTGACATTTCAGATAGAAAAAAAGATTTGCACAACGTCATCGAATAGCACCAAATTTGGAAGTCGTGACATCCAAATGATGTCAAGACCGACATACTACTACAGTAATAGAAGATCCTAAGTATGCTTTGAACAACCAACGCTCTAATACCAAATTGGCACGTCCGACCCTGATATCCTCCAAACACTAGGGTAGGCACGTGCTGGCCAACACCCAAAGGTGACGAAGCCATACTAACATGCATGAGAACTATGAAGAAAGAACGAACATAAATAAAACTCATAAATTCAACTATAATGAATATGCAATTGTGGAACGTGTTCAAAGCATACAACTAATCCAGAACATTTAAGAAAGAGTTTATACATAGTGGCGGATGCATAGAGGGGCAATGGAGGGTCAACTGACCCTCCAAACTTCGGTGAACGTCCATGGATACCTTGGGTGCTGTCTTTTTGAAGATTAGAATTGGCTTCATACATGCCCTCCAACTGACTTCAGGCTTACCAAGACTCTGTGAATGTCCACGGATACCTTTGGTGCTACCCCTGCATACATTAACATGTGTGCAATATGCCTTTCCAAATGACTTCAGGCTTACCAAGACTAAATGAAATGGCGATATACATGCTATTTCTGGTAAAAAAATTTGCGCACTACGCGCGCTATTCTTAATGACCCCCTAATATTATTTCCTGGATTTGCCACTGATTATACAAATGTACGAACAAAGGAAAGGGTCCTACACCGAGAAGACTCAAAGATACTGATGCGGGAGTGCCTTGACGCTGAGATTGTACGCCTCGATTCTAAGTCCTGAAGGGGTGTAAAACAAACATGAGTGGACCAAGTTTACATAAATAAGTAATACTTAAACAATTATTCATCGTCGTACTAACCCCCAGTTTGTGAAAACTCATATAGCATAATAAGTAATAGGTTTTCCGAAAACCCCAGCATGCCAAAAAACCTTCGTAAAACATATATCATAATTGTGCTTAATAGCATCGTAAAGGCATATATATATAAATCTTCATTCGCCCGAAGACACTTCATCACTCACCCGTAGGCATATATATATATATATATATATATATATATATCTGATAGGAGCATATTTATGCGACTTAGTTAGCTTGTTTTCATGCATTAATGTTTTTAGTTCTTAGTTAATTTTGTATTTTAAGCTATTTTCGTGTGTTTGTAGGGTCTAAGTGTCAAAATGGCAAAAAGAAGCAATTTGAAGCATTCTAGAGCATTTTTGGGCCAAGATTGGGTAGTGCAATCATGGAGGCAAGTTGATGGACGAATTTGAAGATACAAAGCCTTGAAATCAGCTAAGAAGATGGAAGAAAGAAGTCAAAGATAAAGAAGATAAGGAATTGGCAAGAAACAAGGGAATATGATCTGAAACATTATCCAAACATGTTCCTAAAAACATGTTACATGTTTTATGCCTTGTTCTTCTAGAAATCAGCCCCAAAACACTCTTTCTAGAAGTTCTATCCCTTGTTCTACAAAAGTGGCGCCCCAAACCCTTCTAGAAGTCCCAAAATCTGTCATAAAACACATTCTTTCTGGAACCCTAAAAAAGTGTTGCACCTAAACCCTTATAGAATCCTTTTTCCTTGCCTTGCAAGGCATTCCCTGCCCTTATCCTCTCAGCCGTGCATCCCTATCCTTTTCTCACTTGGATTCTGATTTAATTAGCCTATTTCCTTGTGGATTTGGGTTCTACAAATTCTTTTCAGAAATTAATTGGGCTAAAATCCTTTTTCCTATTGGATTTAAGCCTTGTGCCGCACCCTAGGGCCCTAATCCTATTTTTCTGCTAAGTCCAAGTCCTAAACTGATTTCCCTAGGGTTTGCCATGCTATATATACATATTTCCAAGCCTTGCCGCACACCACCACCCTCTACCATAACTCACCTACATCCATCCACCACACACTTATTGTGCCGCAGCTTTGCAAAGGAAGGAAGGAAGAAATCTGGAGAGTTTCTAGGTGTATTCTATCCTTTGTTTTTAATGTTTAAATTTATTTATCTTTGTTTAATTGCGAACATGAGGAACTAATTTCTTTATAGTTAGAGGTGAATTCGAAGCCATGGACATATGTTTTATATGAATTGATTTCCTCCAGTTATGATTTCATGAATCGTGAATGTGGTTTACTTATCTGTTTTATTAAGAACTTGTTCTTGTGTGTTGATTAAGGAGGCCTACTTAGTTTGCATGCATGAATTTGATGCTAAAATATAAGGGAGTTTCACCTAATCGTTACAAACTTATATTTACAAGTAGTGGAGGTTGCTAGTCACGATCGCATTAAGTAAATTCCTGGCATGAGTGTCATGCTTTTCATAGTCACGAATGTCTTGTCAATGCTTATGGTTTCCACAAAGCTTAATGATCTTTGTTTCGTGTCTCTATCATGCTTTTCATAGTTAGGGAGCTTAATAAAGAATGATTTGGGTTGTCGTATGCTTTTCATCCAATTCAATGAGTCTAGGGAAATCTGAGAATTAATTAGTTCTACACAATTAATTTGGGGCATTGTCATTCATGGTTTGTCGAAAGAATAACTGGAAATCGATTTATATGCATATGTTCATGTGCGGAGAAGGACCCTCTAACTAGCCTTTCACCCTTTTTAATTCACAAAATTCGTTTTTTATAAAGTGTTTTATGCAAAGTTTCTGTTTTAAGTTTTAAATTCGTCAAAAACAAACCCCCTTTCATTTAATCTTGTTTTTAGAGTCAAAACCTGTTTTCTTTTAGTTGTTTTAGTCTTTTAAGTTTTATTTTCGTCAAAACCAATTGTTAGGTCTAGATTTGAGTCTTTTTGATTGTTTCTTGCTGTTTTTAGTGTTTTAAGTTAGTTTTGAGTCAATAGAGTCTAGTTCAGTATTTTTGAGTCCTATTTGTGTTGATTAGCATCCCTTCTAATCCCCGGCTAGAACGATCCCCGGCAACGGCGCCAAAATTTGATGTGAAATTTATATGACACTCAAATTAAACCCTATTGATGACAATTGTAGTTGAGATGCAAGTAGGGATCGTTCTAGACCGGGGATTAACTAGGGATGATAATACACCAAATAAGACTCAAAAACACTAAACTAGACTCTAATGACTCAAAACTAACTTAAAACACTAAAAACAGCAAGAAAAAATAAAAAAGACTCAAATCTAGACCTAACAAGTGATTTTGACGAAAATTAAACTAAACTTGACTCAAAAGAGTAAAAGAAAACAGATTTTGACTCAACTAACAAGACTTAATGAAAGGGGGATTGTTTTTCACGAATTTTAAACTTAAAACAGAAACTTTGCATAAAACACTTATAAAAACGAATTTGTGAATTAAAGAGGGTGAAAGGCTAGTTAGAGGGCCCTTCTCCACACATGAACATATGCATATAAATCGATTTCCAGTTATTCTTTCAACAAACCATGAATGACAATGCCCCAAATTAATTGTGTAGAACTAATTAATTCTCAGATTTCCCTAGACTCATTGAATTGGATGAAAAGCATACGACAACCCAAATCATTCTTTATTAAGCTCCCTAACTATGAAAAGCATGATAGAGACATGAAACAAAGATCATTAAGCTTTGTGAAAATCATAAGCATTGACAAGGCATTCGTGACTATGAAAAGCATGACACTCTTGCCAGGAATTTACTTAACGCGATCGTGACTAGCAACCTCCACTATTTGTAAATATAAGTTCATAACGATTAGGTGAAACTCCCTTATATTTTAGCATCAAATTCATGCATGCAAACTAAGTAGGCCTCCTTAATCAACACACAAGAACAAGTTCTCAATAACTCAGATAAGTAAACCACATTCACGATTCAAGAAATCATAACTGGAGGAAATCAATTCCTATAAAACATATGTTCGTGGCTTCGAATTCACCTCTAACTATAAAGAAATTAGTTCCTCATGTTCGCAATTAAACAAAGATAAATAAATTTAAACATTAAAAACAAAGGATAGAATACACCTAGAAACTCTCCAGATTTCTTCCTTCCTTCCTTTGCAAAGTTGCGGCACAATGAGTGTGTGGTGGATGGATGTAGGTGAGTTATGGTAGAGGGTGGTTCGAAATGCATCCTTCTTGATTGGTGCTGAATGTTTCTGCCCTTTATTTTTTATTACATCAATGACAAAACAAGAACGAACATCATTAGTATTCTCAACAGATTCAGAAACATTAAAATTAATCATATCACCACTAAACGCCATAGTTACTGCTCATTTGGCCATGTCAATCTTGGTTTGAGCTGTTTTCATGAAAGGTCGTCCAAGTAAGAGTGGTGATGGTGGAGAGTGGGCTGAGTCCTCCATATCAAGCACATAGAAATCTGCAGGAAAAATCAAGTGGTCTACCTGCACCAAAACATCTTCCAAAACTCCTTTCGGATATGCATTAGATCGATCGGCTAATTGGATAATAACACCATCATTTTTAAGCTCTCCTAGATTCATAGATTCATAAATAGAATATGGCATGACATTAATTGATGCACCTAAATCTAGCATAGCATGGTCAAACCTTGTATTACCAATTACACAAGGGATTGTGAAACTACCTGGATCTTTGCATTTAGATGGCAGCTTTCTTTGCAACATTGCAGAGACATTCTCACTTACATGTACCACCTCTTTCTCCCAAATCCGTTTCCTTGTTGTACATAGCTTCTTTAAAAACTTAGCGTACTTTAGGATTTGCTTTATAGCATCAAGGAGCGGGATATTGACATGCACTTTCCTAAAGGTCTCTAGAATGTCTTGTTCATTCTCTTCGTTCTGTGACTGCATGAATCTGCTAGGAAAAGGTGCATTTAGTGGAATAGAACTTGAAAAATTTGATTTTGGACTTACCTTGGTGGTTGGGGACGGTTTAGGATTGGAATGTGGCTGCGGCAAGGGTTGCTCCACCCTTGCCGTGGGTTTGGTTCCCTCCTCCTCTTTGATCAGCAACTTTTCATCCTCAATATGACCAGATTTGGATGGTTGTGGCTCAGTTCCAACTTCTTTTCCACTTCTCAACATAATGGCCTTGGTGGATTCAAATCCTCCATTTGGATTCACCACGGTTGAGCTTGGAAGTTTGCCTTGTTCTCGGAATTGCCCTAGGAAGTCTGAAATCTGCCCTACTTGCTTCTCCAACTCATCCACCTTTTTGTCTCTATTTTGTATGCTCTGCGACATACAAGTTAGTAATTGAAAAATCTGATCATTATCAACGGACGAACCTGATTCAGTTTGGGCAGGTTGTGCTTGGGGTTGTGTGGGTGCGTATGGTTTTGAATAGAAACCCGGAGGTTGCTACCTAAATCCACTTTGTTGTTGTGGTTGTTGAGGCTCCCTCCACTTGAAATTTGGATGATCTCTCCAGCCCGGATTGTAAGTGTTGGAGTAAGGATCATTGCGTGGCTGATTTTGGCTCCCAAAACCCATGGCATTGGCAGATTCCCAACCACCATAATTCGTAGCCATCACCATCCATACACAGAAACACCCTTTGCCGCAAGAAGGAAAGGAGGAGAGCTTTGCCGTGGCTTCCATTGGAGAAGGACCTTGTGCCGCAACAACCTGCAACCATTGGAGACTTCCTGAGTTCTTTCTTCCCTTGTTTTAGTTTCAATGTTTATTTCAGATTGCTTTTCAATTGTGATGAACATGTGTAACTAAGTTTTTCTTAGTTAGTGGTGAATTCGAAGCCATGGACATATGTTTAATATGAATTGATTACCTCCAGTTATTGTTTCGTAAAACATGAATGCGATTCACTTATCTGTTTGATTAAAACTTATTCTTGTATGTGGGTTAAGGGTGCACACTTAGTTTGCATGCATGAATCTGATGCTAAAATATAAGGGAATTTCACCTAATTGTTATGAACTTATATTTATGAGTAGTAAAGGTTGTTAGTCACAATCGTGTTAAGTGAATCCATGGCAGGAGTATCATCATGCTTTTCATAGTTACGAATGCCTTGTCAATGCTTATGATTTTCATAGAACTTAATGATCTTTGAATGTATCTCTATTATGCGTATTCCATGTAGGGAACTTGATAAGAATAAAATGATTGTCGATGCGTTATCCATCCAATTCAATGAATTAAGGAAAATCTGAAAGTTAATTTGTGCATTCACGATTAATTTGGATGCACAAATTCTGCCGAACCTAGGGCCCTAATCCTTTGCTTATGCTGAGTCCAAGCCCTAATCTGAAAGTTAATTTGTGCATTCACGATTAATTTGGATGCACAAATTCTGCCGAACCTAGGGCCCTAATCCTTTGCTTATGCTGAGTCCAAGCCCTAATTTAATTCCCTAGGGTTTGTGGTGCCTATATATACAAGTTTAGAGGGTTGCCGCAGGTTTCACCACCCCATATACACTCCATAATTCGTTCTACACCACCACACCTTCAGAAATTCATTTCTTGCCACAGAGGAGAGAAGGCAAGGCCTTGCCTTGGCTTCCATTGGAGAGGAAGGGTTGTGCCGCAACCTACCTGCAACCATTGTTTCTGTTTCCATGTTTAATTTAATTTGCTTTTCAATTATGTTGAACATGTGGAACTAATTTCATTTTAGTTAGAGGTGGATTCAAAGCCATGGACATATGTTTAGTATGAATTGATTACCTCCAGTTATTGTTTCATAAATTGTGAATGTGGTTTACTTATCTGTTTTAGTAAGAACTTGTTCTTGTGTGTTGATTAAGGATGCATACTTAGTTTACATGCATGAATTTGATGCTAGGATATAAGGGAATTTCACCTAATCGTTATGAACTTATATTCATAAGTAGTAAAGGTTGCTAGTCACAATCATGTTAAGTAAATCCTAGGCAAAAGTAACATGCAGTTCATAGTTATGAATGCCTTGTCAATGTTTATGATTTCCATGGAACTTAATGATCTTTGATATGTGTCTCTATCATGCGTATTCCATAGTTAGGGAACTTGATAAGAATAATTTGGTTGTGATGCGTTATCCATTCAATTCAATGAACTTAGGGAAATCTGAGAATTGATTAGTGCAATTGTTTAGGCCCAAAATATCAGTTTGGGCCGAATTAGAATTATTCTCGGCCTGGAAAGTTCTAAGCTTGTGGGTTATTTAGCCCATGGGCCGAGGTCGGCCGGGGCTGGTTAGGAAGAGGTTTGTTTGGATAGAGACGAAGCAGGCAGAGTCCTACGGATAGCATGAATCCTGATGCATTAAGGGGTCTCGGCGAGGATGAGGTATGAAGGTGCGTGCGACATGATAAAGGCTAGGTTCAAAGTCCTGATTGAAGAAGGATTAGTCGAGGTAATTTTGGATTAGGATAAGGAGTCTTAATCCGAGTGTCACTTGGACTTGATTACAGAGATGCTCCTATAAATACAGAGGCAGTCGCACCATTCAGGCTCTCTCCAACTGAACACACAAATCTGCCCTGCGCAAACCCTCGCTCTACGCGAAACCTCTCAACAACCTTGAGATTTTTGTTTTCCTTTTCGCCAACACATCTTCAGTTTGGATAAACAGCACTGTGAAGGCAACCGGTGGTATCTTCAGTTTAGATAAACAGCACTATCGCCGTAGAATCAGCCAACCGCGGAACACCTTCAGTTTGGATAAACAGCACTGCAAAGGGGCCGACTGGTTATCTATCCAAGTCTCGGTCGAGAAGGATTTTCGAATCCTTATTGGCAGAGGTCATCTCATTAGCCTTCTCGGCGAAGTGAGGTGTTACGGTTTACTCGAGCTCGGCACATTGAACGCCGAGTTGCATGATCGGATACTCACAAGTTGGCTTTAGAGTTCGGCATTCTGACGGCCGAACCACATTCACCATCAAGACGTACATCCGCTTTGAGTATTTGTGCCCTTACACCTTGGTGTCAATTCGGCGTGAGTTTACTCTGACGAATACCATCACTGTGACCGAATCTGACGACGACGATTTGTGAACTTCGTATAATTAGTAGCCTTGTCTTCAGGCTTTAGAATCCAAGAGCCGAGTCAAGTTCCTTCCTCGGCCGCAATCGCAAGACGCAGAAGTCAGCCGTGCGCTCAACACAACATCAACAAATTTTACTCCTCGGCCGAGCTCGGCCGACGAGTTGGCACGCCCCGCACACAACCGAAGGACGTAGTTAGCTTATTAGTTACTCGGCCTGCGCGCCACGTAGGCTTGGTAGTTTTTAGGGTCAACATTTTGGCACGCCTAGTGGGACCCGGTGCTAAACTACGAAGTTCATGCCAA